>FPAK01000007.1:9292225-10542225 GCA_900116095.1 Euclidium syriacum | reverse complement strand
GTGGAATTTGAGACTTTGTTTGTGGATGGATCACCAGTCAGATCAAAGAGAAGGCTTATGTATACAACACAGCTCATGCAACAACTGTTTCGCCCACCTCCTGCTAGTGTGATATCTTTGGTTGCTAGTTCAAATTATGAATTTGTTGCATATACCGCTTTAAGAGCTGCACTAGGAGATGCATGCAGCTCCACTTCTACCGACAAGAGTGAGCGCTCTTTGCCCACGGAAAATTCGAACCCGTAAGGATATTTATTTCTTTATCCCTGAAATGCTGGAGAGTTTCTAGAGTTCGAGGTTGTGTATTTGACTCAGAACCTATCTGCACTTGTCTAGGTTGTCTGAGAGAACGAAAACTGAAAACATCAGTGACAGTTACATCTCAAAAGCTGCTGAAGATTTGATTAGTAGAACACGGAAACTAGAGACCGACTTTGCAGGGTAAAAAACCAGAGCGCTCTCTGCGTCTGTTGACTTGTAATTCTTATCAAGTTTTAAATAACTGGCTTGATTTCATCTTGCAGACTACTGGAGAAAGGAAGTACGTTCACAGACTTGAGAGTGGAAGTGCAGGATATGGAAAGGTTTGCAGTGATAAATCGTTTTGCGAGGTTCCATCCACCATCGTCATCTATGGGTACATTTAAGTTAAACCCACAAAGATATGTTAGCGTAGCTCCAATGCCTCGGAATATTCCAGACAGGGTACAATGTCTCACTCTCTCTAACTATTGATGAATTCCATAGAATTTAGTATTTGGCCCCATTCATTACTTTTATACATATCTGTTAGTTGGTCAGAAAATCTTGAGAACAGTGAAGGCCGGGGGTTTTCTTAGTAGAAAATGTAGCATTAATGTACGCATCATCACGAATGTTGTAACTCAAATCCTTTTGTAAAGAATAACAATAGATTGCTCTATTTACCGAAACAAGTGGTAAGGTTTGAGACACTATAGAGTGACTGAGAATAAGAAATTGGGTTTATAATTGAGAATTTTTAGATTGAAACGAAATTGATGGATTTTGCTATTTAATTTGATATCAATTTCGCAAGAGTTGACTGTAAAAAGAATATTAAAATGCTCTTGTACCTCTTTGACACTCTTGTATCAAGTTCCAATTTCTTCTGATGTATCAAGTATCAACTATGATCCTAGACCGATCTTTTCACGGCTCAAAATCAATGAGATCAAACCGAAAGAATCGGATTTCAGAATCTTTGTACAAAACAAAATTACAAATGAAGCTCAGGGGTTCTAGTTTGTTACTCAAAAAGATTTAGAGAGTCGAACACAAAAGTTCCATCAAATAAATAAACAAGACAGTAGCTTTGAAATGTCACCATGGCATAAAATCTATAACTTAAAAGTGCGGATACAAGAACCAAACAAGGTTCGATAAAAGATGCCATCAAAAAGCAAGACTACCGCGTTACTCTGTCTTAACTTGAGTCTTTATTTCTTTGTCGCGGGTCTATTAGGCCCTAAGTAGTTTGTGACCAATCCCATTACAGCAAACCTGTTTTAATACACGAGAATACATAAGTCTCAAAACATCAACAATCAACACCATGAAACTCACTTATTATGAGTATAAACAATCTCTGGGATTTCTCAATCTTTTGATTCCAAAGACCTAAACTCAAGAATCATATTATCTATCAACTCAAATCTCATTTCCATGGCTCGATACAAGATTGATTCCTTTTCAATGCTTTTTAGCTGTTCCTAATGAAAAAGTCAAGAATAACAATAACTGAGATGGAACATACATCATAGCCATGGAGATTTGCTTCAAATCATTCTCCAAGTTCCTCATGTTGGCCAGAGACTGTGCACAGAATATAATTGCAAGCCACGAGCAAATCTTGTACTGAGACACAACAAAATATCAAAGAAAAATGAGCATACTCGAAAGGAACAACATTTCACAGTTTTTTCCCTCACTGTCATCCCAGTAACAATGATCTTTTAACCATTATCACTATGACCATCTCTTTGTGCTATCTCGAACTCAGATCAATAGAAGATCTAGTTTATCTGCAGTCTATAACATGATACAGTGGTTGAAATCAGCCCAATAGAGAAAGCAAACTCAATCATTTCGATTAAACCAACATTCCAAAAAAATTCTACTGAGTTTGTAAAGATCCAATGTTAAAGATCAGAAAAGCTGAACTAACGAGCTACAGGTTTGTAATGATGAATCGGAGAGTTAACCTATAAAATCCGACGATCTATTCCCAAATCTGCCTCACCAAATTCTTAAGCAGAAACAACCAGACTAAGAGCTTCGGCGATTCTACTGATTTTTTTAACAAAGTGAAAATCAGACGAGAGAGATAGATAGAGAGAAGATTTGATTATAATTTACCCTGAACATAACGCCGGAGACGCCGAGGATCACGGCGATGAATCCAGAGTAGTCAACGGGAAGATCCTCAGGAGCAACAGGCCGAGGAGTGTAAGGCTTTGCCGCCAAAGGTTGCCGTGGATCGTTCGCCGACGAAGCATTTCCGTGACTGTGAGACATTTTCTCTCTCTTTCTATCTCTAAGCTTCCGATGGTAAATCTGATCTCGACTGTAATAGTTCTTAGAGATTTTATATATTTAAGATTTAATTTTATTATGACGTAAAGAAAACACAATTAATTTATTTAAATAAATCGAGTTAAAAAGCATCAGAAAATTACAATTGTAACCTAAATGCGTATTTCTTCTTAAGCCTTTAGTAGGGAAATAGAAAAAAAAAGATCTCGCCGGCGCCTTTACGCCGTTCAACTCCCGGCGCTGTACCGTCGTGAAGCTTGGAGTTAATTTGTTAGTAAAGCTCGTTCCGTTTCTCGTTTTTGGAGTACGATGAGCATCTCGCAGTTTCCTCCGCCTGCTTCTCCATCTCCGGCGTCTTCTTCGCGGTCGCTGGTTTCTTCATCTCCATCTCCGGCGAGTTTATCATCTTCAATGAGGCTATGGAGACCAGCTGCTCAGCGTAATCTTAGGAATCACTGGTCAAAACTGTCAACTTGTCGGCAACAGTGGATCACTGCTTGCTCTGGCGGAAGAACTCACGCTACTTCACTCGTCAATTCGTATTTATCCCAAAAGTGTGTAACCCAAACATTAATGTTTTTGGTTTTTTGATGAGTGATTGTTTATAAAATATTGATTCGTACTGCCTTTGTGTTTCCATGGCAATAGGTATTTGCCAACGATGAAATTTGGTGTATTGAGTGACATGTTAGATATACAGAAGAAAGCCTTGAAGAAGCTGTTTAATCAACAGGTGAATATATTTTGCATTTCAAAACTCTTTTCTTGTCTATTCAGTCTCTCTGCTTCATATTCACTCATTTGAGTTTCTCTGTGGTCAGAGTTCATATCGAATCAAGCTTTTATCATCGTACAAGGAAATGGTGAGTATTGCACACAAATTCGTTTTCTGATCATCTAGGATCTTGATCATGTTTGTAATTTGGAATATATAAACAAATCTGTAGAAAATATACAGGTAGCTGTTGTTGTTGAGATGGTGAATGCAAGTAGATCTATGAGATGTTATATGAAGCCGAACAACGGGTCACTTATTAAGTTCTCTGACTCTAAGGAAGATTCTAATGATGATGGAGATTGTAATGGCATCCCTGTGTTTAACTTTTGGAATGTCTCTGCATTTGGTAAGATCCAAAGACAAAAGCTCGATTGATTAAGTCTCCTTTTATGTTGTTGTTTTCTAAAGTTTGTCACTTACAATGTTTGAAATGATCATAGAAAAGATGGCAGAAGAGCTTGTGGAGATGTTCAAACGGGAAGTAATGTTAAAGGTATAATACTCTCATCCAAACTCCTTCTGCATATAGATCTTAGGCTCTAGATTAGCTTCTGATTTGCGGTGGCTATGAACAGAGATTGCTAGTAATGGAACTGGTCTCTTTAAGCTGTGAAGTTCCTCAACCGGTTAAGCTCAGTTGGTCAGATGAGCTTTACCAAGGAGAATTTAATGATCTCACCAAATGTTTTTTATATTCCATGGAAGCATCTGAGCCAATTCTCCCCAAATTGAAAGAAGATAATCTTGGTATTTCTTCTGTATCACATACCAACCAGCCAACCACTGAAATTTTGCAGGTATGTGAGATTTTGATTCGACAAAAGTAAAAAAGTTTCTGTTAGCATTTTTCTCATAAGACTTTTCTAATAGTTCTTTTGCTATACAGATTTACTTGACAACTTGGCTTGCAGAGGTGAACGTTGACACTCAAAGGTACATACTAACAATTTGACCATTTTCTTTCCCGAGTTCCGATCTTCTGGGCACAGAATGAATTCTGATGAGTCTGTGTTGTGTATTCGTTACAGGGTGGATGAGATATTAGCATTGGTCGGGGAAGAAATTAGAGTCACCTTCTAAAGCACTCAATGACTTGAGAGAGAGATCTTTGGAGTTTTAGCTATGGGATAACAAAATCAACGCTTTGTTATCTAGAAACCATAGATGTTACCTTGGGGGATCTTTGTTATGAGCATTTTTTTTCTTTACTAAGTATACAAAAGGATTTAACTTACAATATTCGTGGTGATGCATACAGTAGGTGCTAATGTCTAGTAAGAAATCTCCGGCTTCTTGACAATGGAGGCCTTCACTGTTCTCAGAACTCTCTGACCAACTAAACTCTAACCCACCCAAAAAAAAAATAGAAAGCTTTGGGGAAAGAGATATATGAAAACAATGAATAGGGAAAGATTGGCCAAAAACTGAATTATATATGGACTCATCAATGGTTAGAGATTGAGACATTGTACCCTGTCTGGAATATTCTGAGGCATTGGAGCTATGGTAACATATCTTTGTGGGTTTAACCTAAGGGAACTCGCGGTCCGGTCCACAGATGAGGATGGTGGGTGGAATCTCGCAAAACGATTGATCACTGCAAACTTCTCTAGATCTTGGACTTCCACTCTCAAGTCTGCGAATGTACTTCCACTTTCTAGTCTGCAAGACGAACCAGATGTGCATAAGATCAAACCAGTTATTTAAAACTTGAATCAATTACCACTCAACAGAAACAGAACATTGAGAGACCACCACATGAGAAAGCTATGGTTTTTACCTTGCAAAGTCGGTCTCTAGTTTTTGTGTTCTACTAGTGAAATCTTCAGCAGCTCTTGAGATGTACTCGTCACTGATTTTCTCAGTTTTCGTTCTTTCAGCCAACCTACACATAGGTTCGTCGTCAGTACAAAACCTAGAAACTCTCCAGCATTTCAGGGACAAAACAGGATATATCCTTACTGGTTTGAATTGTCCGTGGGCGATACGAGCTCACTCTTGTCGGTAGAAGTGGAGCTACATGCATCTCCTAGTGCAGCTCTTGTCGCGGTATATGCAACAAACTCACAATTTGAACTAGCAACCAAAGATATCACTCTAGCAGGAGCCGGGGGAAACAGTTGTTGCATGAGTTGTGTTGTATACATAAGCCTTCTCTTTGATCTGACTGGTGAGGCATCCACAAGTAAAGTCTCAAATTCCACCTGTTACAACATAAGCCATCAACGTATTCAATAACATTGTCCAAAGAGACCGGTGAGAAAACATGTCCTAAGGAAACTCACCTTTTCGGCAAATCGATTAGTTGCTCTCGCCCAATCAACCTCGGCCTCACTGTAACGAATATAGAAAATTTAATACGGTAACAATTGATATGAAATAAAATTTGGAGTATTAGTGCTCATAAGCCACCCACCCGAGAGTATTAAGCCTCTGGGGACCTTGCATGACTTCTTTATTCCAAGATACAAGTTCTGATGTGGCAGTTTTGCGCTTCTTTGGTTTATCAATCTTCAGAAGTTTTTCAGTAACACCATGAGGCAACGTCTCAGAAGAGGGAGTCTCAGTTCCTGACGCCGAGACCCGCATTTGCTCCATATGAACAACGTGACCAGGATCCACAGTATCTAATTGCTTTGGCGATTGAACAGAGTATGAACCATCAATCGAATTACCAACGGTAGAAGATTGTTCTATTTTCTTCAAGGGAGTTAATCTCCCTGTGTCATTCACGTGTTGCACTAGTCCATTCTTGAAAGTCCCATATTGACTGTACCAGGTTGGGGCCATCTGAGGACCAATGTGTTGATGATCTGCTCCAGCATGACTCTTGTTGGAGAAACTCTGAGGAACAGTTTGGCCAAAATGCGGCATGGGGTTCGATGGTTCCTTTTGCTTCAATCCATCCCTAACTAAACCATCAGATCTTGAAGGTAATTGATGCTCCCCTTTAGGAGGTACCATTTGAGGATCACCACCACCATCCTGAAATCTCTCCACAGTCATCTTGGGTAAATCACCCTCCTCACTTCCAGCCATATGCTCATCGTGACGCAATTTATCCTTGGGAAGGTTATCTGAAGGGAGAGAGCGACCAATGGTTTGAAGATTGCTCTGCGCCAATTTCGAGAACATAGAAGCCACATCAGATGTTTGTTTGCCACCCATATCTTTACTCTGTAACTCGTGCCTATTCCCCATGTCTTCTCCACTTTGGGAAGATATTTGATTTGTTTTTTCCTTTCTCGGGAAGGTCCCTTCTATGTTGTTGTTGGGCAATGGATGCGGTTGTAAATTATCTGACGGAGGCTTAGACGGCTGGTTCCAAAACCGATGTTGCGGTGCTGAAATGCCGGCTCTTGAATCAGACATCATACCAGAAGAGGAACTTTGCTGAGACGAGCTGGATGCAACCAGAGGCTGAGAAACAGAGAGCATAGAAAAACCTTCACCTGAATATCCTTTGTTGTTGTTGTTGTGGGTAGTGGGATTTAGAAGGGAAGGTGTCTGTGCTGAATGTCCACGTTGACCAATGTCACTACATTCATCTCTTTCTTTCACTTGAGGGGTAGACAATGAATTGACTGTTTGTGGGGTAGCAACAGGCATCACTTGTTTTTGGGGATACCCTCTAGAGTAAGGGAAACCCGGGGTCATGTTGGATTGTCCTGGGATACCAGGAAATGGTCCTTGATAAGTGGATTGCTGAGGGAAAGATTGGTTAGACGCCCACGGAGCAAACCTTGATTGACTTGTTCCTCCTTTCTCAGGGAGAACGTGAAGTGAATTCATTGGCTGCAGAGAATTACGAGAAAACTGCACGTTATCAGGTGAGGGAGATGGTTGAGACGGAGGTGCCAGCTGTAGACTAAATCCCTGAGAAGCAGATGACGGACTATGCCGAAATTGACCACCATATTCTGCAGAAAGATTTGCTTCAGGAACCCCAGAAATATTTGTTTCTAAGGAATGATCCTCCGACTGGTCCACCTTGTGAAGAAGCTCAAGCATAGTCTGCCTGCACAATACAAAAATTTCAGAAAGACAATTAGGAATTTGCAAAACACGCTTTGCAAGCACTTAGGGATACTTCACAAACTATCCATAAAAAGGGTCACACTAACTATGTAACTTCACATGCGCGATCACAGAGTGAATGTTTTAAGTTAACAATTAACAAAGCCTTTTCAACCTAAAATGAGTACCTTGACGAAGCATTCTTCACTTGATTACACCTATCAACACTTCTGTCAGCTGACGCGGATGTACTAGGTGAATTGTCTGAACCCATGCCTTTTAAATCCCCATTTGTGCCATTTAAGTCATTCTGTGAAACATGTCCCTACCATAATGAAGCCAACAGAATAGAGTCGTTTAAGTAATGATGAAAACTTTAAAAAGACAAAATTTAGTATATAGGAAAGTTCACAGGGATTTAGATTTCTAAAATAATTAAAAACCAGAAGATTAAAGTTTACCCTGTCAACTCGCATGTTCATAGCTGGATCAAGAGACTTTGACTGCCCAAAATACCCCTGGTTTACATGAGAAACTTTTTCTCGAGACGGCTCATCAGCGACTTCAATATTACCCATGGGATGATACTGAAATTTGCGACTGATGGACGGCCTACTACCGACATGACCAGATTGTGTTTCTTTCCCACCAGGCAACATAAACAAATTACGGGCATTTACCTGAGTATTTTCTTTAAACCCACTTGTACGAGACTGTTGTGAGAACTTGGATCGAAAACTGTCACTTGCGTTCTCCTTTCCAGAGTTCCCCATTTCCTTTGGTTCAGTGTACGATTCAAGAATCCGACTGCCGTCTCTAGAATTCAGTTGAGAGATACCTTCTTCCACAGAGTTACTATCCAAATGCTTTTCGTTATTTCCTTGGACATCCTGAGAAGAGCTAGAATCATTTCCTGCACCGGCAACGCCAAATCCAAAGCTTGCCCTTTGCATTTGACGATTTTGTGTGAAATGATTCTTCTGTTCGATCTGAGGAGCTAAAGTTGGATTAGAAGCAGCCTTCCAGATACCAAATTTATCTTCGATGCCCTCATTCTTTCTAGTAGGACAAGAATTATTCTGTCCATCAAAACCAGAACTTGAAGAATGAAAAAAATTTCCAGCCATTTGACTACGTTGGGTCATTGGCTTCTCCAACGAGCCATGATCTGAAAATTTAATTCCATTTTCATGCAAATGTTGAACAGCTGTACGAGTGGAATCAATGCAAAGTCTCTCACTTGGTGCATTTGGAGCCTTAACACCCAAATCTTGTACCCTACTACCAACTAGAGAATTCGTATGTACGCCTGCAT
Source organism: Euclidium syriacum (assembly GCA_900116095.1). NCBI lineage: Eukaryota > Viridiplantae > Streptophyta > Magnoliopsida > Brassicales > Brassicaceae > Euclidium > Euclidium syriacum. Next base: position 10,533,562 of record FPAK01000007.1, on the reverse strand, counting down.
CATCACTGGATGTTTCTGCTACAGCAGACTGCATAAGAGCACTCCAACTTCCACTTTGCAAAGACGGGCATGCATCAAAAGGGTCAGCAGTACTGGACATAAGATTTCCTGTCAAGCTCATATCAGTGCTAGTTCCAAATGCATCCCACAAATTGTCATCCGAACCAAACAAAATCTTCTCTTCCGTTGGATCTAATGTTGTCGACTTCTGTAGTACATTTATATTTTCAGCCAACTTCATATATGATTTTTCTGATGGACTAGAACCCTCCATCATGCCAAATTTCTTCTGCACCGAACTGTTCCCCTGACGGGAATCATCTTGCTGAAATCTTTCCAAACTGGGCCTGTTATTTGAACTTGATGGATGGGAGAACAATAATTTCTCCTGGAATGAAGATCTAGGGAGCATCTGATTATCCTGTACATAACCTTGGTTCAAAAAGGCAGTTGGCTGATTGCTCAGAGAGGAATTCCTGTTTGGAGAACCATGCTGCGCAGCGAACCTGTTCATCTGGACGGGAGAAAACGCATTTTGAGGTGCATTTGTCCCACCTACAGGCGTACCGTATAAGGAAGGTTCAAACTGTTGTGCCATTAAGTTCGCCTGCGCATGCTCAGGGGCAATCATGAGCCCACTGGATGAACCTTGAACAACTGGCGAGATGCCGCGATGCATCCAGTTTGTATTTCCTGTCATATGATCAGGCTGCCAACAATTACTAGACGCATCCTGAAGAGGAATGCCATTGATCAAAGGACGTGATTGATGATCACTTGAGCGGCTTCCACTGACTGCATTTGAATTCAAAGAATTGATCTGCCTGGCCTCTAGCTGTTGCTTTTGAAGTTGTTGTTGCATTTGATATTCTTGCATTTGCTTCACCATAACTTGCTGCTTTAGCAGTTGCATATCATTGAATGTCATCTGCTGTCTTGGAAAATTCTGAAGCATGCCACCAGGGAGCTGGCTGTTTAATTGTTGACCACCAAAGAAATCAAAATTAACCGGAGATTCTCCCATCTCAAATCTCATAGGAATTTTCTGAAGGTCTGGATTGAATCCTTTCGCTGCTAAATCCTTTCCCATAAAATTTGCCTCATTCGGCATTCCCTGCAACATATGGTTGCCATGCATGTAGCCATTTGTGGGTTGCTGGTGTTCTTGAAGTAGATTTCTGGAGTACTCAGACCTTGTAGGCTGCTGAGTAAAATTAAAACCATGCTGCGAATTTGAAGATTGCCCTCCCTCAGGATCAACTGGAATAAGCAACATCCAACTTTATATACAGAAGCTATGGATGAAACATATATAAGAGCAAAAAGTTGAAAAATTCCCTCATAAGGATTACCAGATTGTTGTTGTGAGCTATAGTTCTTCAGATTGGAAATCAGGGATGGCTCTATCTGCCTCTGGTTGCCGACTAGACCATTACCAAAAGTGGACCAGCTTCCGTCAACAACTTGAGACTGATGCTGGTCTTGGGAAAGGCCCTCCTGTCCAAAGAAATTGAGGGTCCTCTCTCCAAATTCGTTTCCAGGCATAGATTCAACTCCTGTAAACTATTTTTTAAATATCTGACCTCGAAAAGGAACAAAAAAGAGTTCAAGATTGCGTCTCCTTTGATCTAAAGTTCGAGTTTTAATAAGAACATTATTCAACACCTTTTCTTTTCCCCGAGAATTCATGAGCTAACTTCAATTGACATCCTTGGAATACTCAAGATTTCCCTGTTAAACAAACAAAACAGATAGTTCACTTTGAAAGTTGAGCATACAAAGTGAAACAAAACCAGTAGATACTATTGGCTCACAAGAATGCTAGAACAAGAGTAGTTTCTGCAAACAAAAAACAAATGAGCTTCAAATCAAAGCCATTAGGCAAGATCCTAAACCCTGATTCGTCTTATAAATATTCACTAAGGCAGGAAAGTTTGAATCTCCATGAAGGAGAACCATCAGACCAAGGAAGCGAGACTTTAAACTCAAGAGTTGATGCAACACCCTTTGGATAGAAAGAAACCTGACTCAAGTTCTAGAACTATAACACGTTCAATGTGTTCATTTGCAGTAAATGTCATAGAGATCCTTGAACAAAAACCAACTGAACTCCCATTTCACCGCAAATCCTTTAGAACAACTGAAATTAAACTAATTTATGAAAATTTACAGAATTTCTAGGAAATCTCGCGAATCCATTCGAGATCAAAATTGCGGCAACACAATTTCACCCCAAATCGAAGCTCTGGTTAACACGAACATTACCATAACCGAGAATTCAACCTCAAAAGAGAGCTTCCCAGACTTTAATCTTACCGACACCCTCCAATAATTGGGTATAAATCATTTCTTTTTGGTACATAATTAAAAAAATAAAGGAAATTAGGGTTTCCTCAAAGGGAAAGAGAGATGTGAACTTACACTTCTGTCACGTTTAGCCGTTATAACAACTGGGAATCTGAAATGCTTTCTTCTCCGACTTCAATATGTAAGAATACGATAGGGTTTTCGAATTCAAGAATTAACGAAACCAGGGAAGGCGGAGAGAGAGAGAGATAAAGTGATCGAAAGCAGTGCGAAAATTTTCAACGGCGGGCACAGGAGCAAAACCGAGGTTCGGGTCCGGAAGCAACTCCGAGGCTCGGGTCCAAAGCAAATGGCTCGTAGATTAAGACTCTCTTTCGCGGAAAGAGGGTTTAGATGAGAGTTGGTGTAGTGTGGGACACTGACAGAACATTGTAACCAAACCCACCTAAACGTCTACACGACACCGTACTGCTGCGTTAAAAATAATTATAATAATAAATAAATAAAATTCTATATTTTTTTCTGTAAAAATACTAACCTGTGTCTAAATTGAGAAGTCACAAAAATTCAGCATTTAGATTCGTGATTTGTTTGACGATTGGTAAAAAAATTAGAGATTTTTTTTGACTAAATTCTCTAATTAAATTGTCTACTTCAAATTTATGAATATTATGAATGACATAATCTATCCCACACCTAAGAAACATCGTAATTTTGATGATAATAAGTTATTAATATTTACATATATGTTGTTGATAACTTTTAGTTTATCTCTTAAAATTTTATATTAACATTTTTATCTTTCCAACATTAAGAGAATAATTGTACAAATTACAAAAGCATAATAAGAAAACTTCAAAATTGATTCAAATAAAATTACAAATTACAGGATTTTCAGCCATTTATAAGATTCGGTTTCAATCGACGGTGGCCCCTTATATATGTGGTGATGTTGATGGCATCAACGGAGCATAAAGATAAGTAGTTTAGGAAAGCGACTTCATTTCACACGGTGACGTTTTCGCAAATCTTTGTTGTGACACGGCGATGGTACTACTAGATTGACGACGCCAGCTTCTAAAATGGTGATGTTCGGCCGACTACAGTGGTGGTTATCATTCACGATTGAAACTCGACGGTTGAAGAGTTTGGTTATCTAAGCTAACTCCGACGAGTTTCTCCAAAAGACTCATATTTGATTTTTTCCTTCCACGAGTATAAAATTTACGACATGAACCGTCGAATTTGGTATATTTTGGATTGAGGATGATGACATGGAAAGTTTTTTACAGTGTGATTTGGTTTTGCCTTAACACGGCGAGTTGAACGGATGATGTAGCCGGACCAAGTGTTGAACACATTGACTGAGCATTTCAAAACAAATTCGTTAAAACAAAGGACGCCTTTCGGTTCACGACGGAGCCTAATGTGTCACATGTTGATTTTTGAGTTACAATACATATGAACAGGTGGTGAGGCTAGACCAAATGGTAAACATTATGTGTATGTACTTCAAAGCGGGTTCAGTCAAGATTAGAGGACAACTCTCGGTTAGTAACGAAGTTCATGATGTTCTTTTGGCTCGGGCAACTTTCATGATTTCCTCACGGTGGTTTTTAGTGCCCGGTTTCTCCTACGAATTTGTTTAATAGTAAAACTTAGATTTCGAGAACCTTTACCTTTATAGTCCACAATGTCTTTAATTTCTCAAAGTATATCAACTTATTTAATCCTGTTATGGATATATAAGTTGTGGAACCGTTTGAATCCCAATTTTGGCATTGTTGAATTGATTGTTGGAACTTTCTCTCTACTTTTGGTTCGGTTTGTTTCCGTCAAGTGGGGATGACGATTTTTGGTATCCGGTCAGGACGATGTTTGGGTTCCATTTCCTTTTGGTGGATATATATTATTGCTTTCAATAAGTGTTTGGCTTATATATTGGTGTGTGATCTCAATATTGACCAGCTGAAGAGTGGTTTAAGAAGAACACTTATCTCGATAGTACCAAATGGTGTGAAGATTCATGTGTGGATTCAAAAATCGGACATAAGTCTTGATCATGGTCTCTAAGATTGGTTTGATAAGAGTTTTAAGTTTCATGTCTTTAAGGTTCAACTATACGTTTCTCCTATGCGCTCATCTACAAGATTCAGCCATCTTCAGCCAAATTGATAACTTGTTTATTTTATTTTTCATACATTTTGTGAGCCATCGTCATTTGTAATTTAGTATGGTATTGCTCGTAAATCCGTTAGACTTTTACTTGTATTTGATCCTCTTGTATGGATAGTAATATATGCATAGACATACAAAAAGGGCATAATAGCCCAAAAAAAATTAAAAACCCTATTTGTATCTATAATTCTTCATAGTCTCAGCTATAGGAGAAAGAGGAAACAATAGCGACAAAAAGAACGACTAAGGATATCTTAGTTGCACTATTCCGTCAAAGACTATACTGTCATCGTCCACACTGAATAATGATTATATTTTTTAGGCACGCATCCGCGACATCTTAAGCGAATTTCATTAGTACACACCATAGTCTTTGCAATTTGTTGATGTTTTAGAACTATGATACTGCTTCAATATGAGATTGGTAATCATCTCCATTGGATTCACATTGTTTGCCTGATATTGTTTTTCGATTCTGAAAATGAACTTGGACCACAGCAAAATAAATTTTTGTATTCCTTCGTAGAATTGCTTACATTCGTTATTAGACGACTCCTTAAATCGGTCCCATTTGGGAAAAAAATGAAACGAATCCTTGTTCGTTATTGGATTCAATAGTTTTTTTTTTTTTTTGTGGAGTGAGTTCACTTGTTGTACGTACTTGTAGCTTTCTCACTCTTTTTGTCGTTTGTGATTTTTTTTTGTATCTTTTGCTCTTTTATATTCTCGGTCTCAGTGAATTTGACGAGTTTTTAGAAAAACAAAATTTCAAATTTTTTTTTAAAAAATAAGATGATTTTGCGGTCGTATAGCCGACCAGGGTAGCGGTGCATTAGGTGACGTAAGATGTTGCCTCTCTAAAGACTGACTTTACTTTTTCAAGTAGACAATTGATTAGGTATTATTACCAAAAATGTAGTGCAGTGATGATGAAGGGTCTAAAAAATCTCTCGATCGGCTATCAAATCCATTAAATATCACTAAATAGTATTATTAATAAGCATATATGAGACTCAAAGTCTCAAACAAACATTTCCATTTTTCTTTTTACTATCACAAATACAAGTAATAATGTAACATATCTGATACCCATAATACATAAAAGAAAATTATGAAAACATATAGGTGAAAAAAATATATAAAACACGGAGAAAAAAATATTGGTATCGAAGTGAAATGAAAAATGGTAAAGAACAATAAAAGAAACAAAATTGAAAAGAAAAAAAAAGATGAAGAGAAATGGCATGATTGCGAAAAAGAAGAAAAAGTAGATGAGAGAAAAAAGGAGCTTTCCAGTCACTATTTTTACACAGTTCTCGAAGTACACTTCTAGTTCTTACTGTATTCAAGATTTTCTGTCAGAGCATTATCCATTTTAAGATCGTCATGTACACATTTGACGAAACCCCAAAACTCCATCTCCCAAAAATACTTTCTATGTAACATTCTCCAGCTATATTGTACAGATTTTAAAGAGGCTTTATTTCTATTCCTTCCAAAGGCTATAAAACTCAAATGAGGTTTATTTTCTTTTCTTTATTCATTTTATTTTTCTGTTAATTGTTATCTTTTTCATTCGATAACCTTCAAAGATCAGAGCTCGTGGCCTACTTTAAATTCTCTAAAAAATTTAATCGCCCCAAGAAAATTCCCATAGTAAAAAAATATCTAATTCTCTTCTCCTTTTATTTGCTCGAGTATAAATCGGTTTTCACAAAACAAATTAAACCAATTTTAGATGAATTATTAACAAAAAAATAAACAGAAACACCACATATATATAAACATCAACAGTTCAACAACATAAAGATGATGCGAGAAACAGGAAGACCAACATAACACAACTAGTAAAAAGTCAAAACTCACACACATCAAAAACCAAATCCAAAACTTAACATTCAAGAGTTTTACTTGGATTTGGTTCGGTGTCTGAGTCTTTTCTTTTCCCTTCTAAGTCCACCCACTATTTCTAGTTCGATTTTGTTATTACATACACATTATTCATAGTCTTCTTAGTACTTAAACCGATATCATTAATTTGTTGCATTTTCCAACCATAATGGGGTCAACCGCATTCTTCATTCCGCTACGAGCTGGATTAAATAGAACCGCGCTATACGCCTCGACGGGATATATCATTTGTTCGAAATGTTTCACCAATTCATCTTTGCCCTACAAACATATGTTTTACAATAAGAACAATATAAACGATACACACATATACATATATAATTTAGAGGAAGGAGTAGAGAGAACTACTTGTATCTTAGCATGAACAATTTCAAGTACTTTTCTGGATTGAAAATGAGACCATGGCTTGTGCTCACGAGCAACCTTAAACTTCTGCACAACTTCTTTACTAGTGAAATTCACAAAAGCATACCCTTTGTTCATTTGAGTCCTGTTCAATTAAATACATAACTTTTGTTAGTTAAATTTTTTATGTTTACTCAGACAAATAATAATTTGTAATATCGCTATATTATATATTGGTAGGATAATACAACTCGTTTTCAGAGATAATTTAGGTAGCCAATTTCCAAAATCGTTGTAAAGCTTAAATTTTTATTTAAAAAAGGAAAACTCACTTGAAATCGATTGGAAGATACAAGAAGTCGTAGGCAGTGATAGGAAAGTCTTCACTTTTGTTTGCCTCTTCACAGTAATTGTCCATGAATTCAATCATCATCTCTCTCCTGCAAATGCATCATCATATTTTCAAACGGAGCATACAACAAATTATATCACACCATGTTCAAACACTTTTTAACAAATACTCTCAGCGACAGCAAACTGTATCTATTTAACAAATAACCAAATAGTGTTAGGACCTAATCCAATGATTCAAAAAAAAAAAATGAATCAAATATTAAAAATTCCGTTCATTTTCCAATTAGTGTTCTCATCCGACGATTATACCTTCAATACTAAATTTTTTAAAAGAACAAATAAACTTAAAACCAACACCAAAAACAACTACTCTTCTAGTTAAAGGAATCGTAAAGAAGAATACTACTACTATACATATATGTATAACGTACGTGTATCTGTTTGGAATATTCCGAATCATGACGGTAGTGACATGATCGGCGTTAGATTCAACATCTTGATTGCTCCGTCTCCTCCACGTCAGCTTGTTACCTCTCCGGCGAAAGACTGTCTTCATATTGAACTGAGGAGAACAAGAGAGCTCTTGGCTAGGGCTCGGAGAGAGATCTTGCATGGACTGATGCTGATTATTAGGGTTAGCGTTTATGCACCAAAGAGGATAATAAACCCAGATTGCTGGAGGAGGAACGAGAAAACTGTCACCAGAGATGTAGTGAATCGGCGTTGGAAAAAAACAGAAATAACGAATAGAAGGATAGAACAACGGTGCTGTGATGTTTAGGTTTGGACGAGGAGTAATAGTAGAGTCGTGGTCGTTTACCGCCGGAGATTCACCATCGGAAGAGATTTCAAGGTTTGTGGAAGCCATTGGAGGTTTTCTTGTGGAGAAAAGAGAAGAAGGGAATGATTTTTTTCTCTGCGTGTTTTGCTTGATATATATATATATCAATATATTTTTGTATGTGAGAGAAATAGATTTTTTGATATCAGAAGATCAATATCCCCGACGGCAAGATGTGATATTTTGTCATCATTTCGTTTTTGTCAGAAGGATTTTTCACCGTCGATCATTTTTATTTCAAAGTCTCGAGATCGGTGCGTCATCATGTATTTTGCCCTGACGTGATCTTAAGTAATGTAGGGGAAGAGGGTGATGTATATATTGATTATTGTTATTATTGTTCGAAGCTCAGAATGTAATTATGGTTTATAATTTATACGTGTGTATATATTGATGTATACACCAGTAGATTTGTCAAATCTTTAGAGCTATTGCCGGTATTTAGAGCTTTTTATATCGCTGTGAAACAAATAGATAGGTAAGTTGTATTTCACAATGAGAATTTTCGGATTGGTTTAAGCGAGATTATGAGTATTATTGGAAGTATATATTCATATGACTAGGTGTAGTTTCTAAGTAAGCAAGAACATGATTAGATTTATTAACTGAGTGACATGAATTAATCTATCTAACATTTTCGTTTGTTGCACAAATAAGTTTACAATCTTAAACCGATGTTGAAGTCACCAAGGATATAATTCATGTTTTTGAAAAAGATGTAATGGGGATCAAAAATGGATTTAGAAAGTGGAAAATCGTGTTCGGCTATTACTTTTACAGTTTTACTTAATGTCTATGTTCATTACCCGCCTACCTCTTCTGTTAAGCAAGTTCTTGTTTATTGTTTTTACTTCTCTTTGTTGTTGTTGCTTCATGTAAGAACTATGGAAGACATTTAACTAGTAGCCTATGATTGAATGTCTTTCTTTATGCTAGTGTCTTCTTTTGACTTAAACTATAGCCGATTACAATGGACATTATTGACAACAAAGTTTAAATAAATTGAAAGAAACCAGTATTAAAAAAGAAGAAGGCTGGAAGCCAAAAGGTACCAAAAATCTGATTGCATCAAAGGTTTAATCATCAAAAGCAACATAAAGTACCAACATAAACAACAAAATCCAAATTCAAAACTTGAGTAAAATTCTTCCGATGGTCGGTCTTATGAGTTTAAACTTGTGATATGAGTATAGATCACTGTGATTTCAAACATAATCAAAAATTTATGACAACAAAAATTGTGCTATGATTCTAGAAAAACAATTGTGAATTGATCTAGCATAACATAACAAAAACTTTTTCAAAGATAATAAAAACTATTGTGAATTGATATTGATACATTATGTGTTTTATGTTCGAACCTTGATAATCTTGTGCTTTCTTGTCTCGTAAGAGCAATTGGGGGCTTTACTTTTCTCGTGTAAAACAAATGACATCATAAGAGTGAGTTATGTTAATTAAACAAATGTTTTGCACAAACTTCGCTAGGTCAATAGTGTATGTGTCTCTTGAGTCACTAAAATCTGTAAATTTTTATTGACAAAATAGTAAGTTCGTTTTCAATTCTTAATTTTCCAAATTTATTTATAAAATAAAAAATAATAATTCTATTTGCATTATTTCGTTCCGAGTGGGTCAATGTCATACATGCTGAATTAATCTCGAATCGTGTCATGACTATGGGCCTCGGGCCCTTGCCGACAAAACTTAGTCGGCCACGTGGCAATCCGAAACCCGAGATTCATCTATCCTACGTGGCCAAGCCGTGTATTCCGGATACGATAATTAACCCTCTTTTCCGCCCAGAATCTTTCTCTTTCATAAATGCTTCCCCTTTTCTTAAATATAGATCAGGAGAAATATATAACTTACAGTGCGAGCGAATAAATCAAACAAAGATTTATATATATATGTTGCTCAAAAAAAAAAAAAGATTTATATATATATAAACTCAAGAGCATCTGCTTTTCAAAAAAAAAATTTGGATTTGGGAATTTCGGTGGAGTAAAAGCTTCGTGCTCGGTGCGTCGATTGTGGTTTCCTCTCCGTTGGCTTTCTTCGCGTCGCTTGCTCGATCCTTAGTTTATTTATTTATTTGATCATCTCGTTTCTCTCTCGCTTCTGGAGGTTAGGGTTCCTGCCGTTTTATTTGCCTTTTTCCTCATTTTCTTTTTTTTTATTTAGATCAAAATATCTGTTTGATTTCCATTGGATTCTCCCCGGACAGAGAGAAACTGTAGTTTGTGCCTTTCCTATTTTATGGTAAATTTTTGGATTTTTGTGATCCGAGTTTATTTTTCACTCGAGCTCGAGGATTTTTTTCTAAATGCTAGCTCGAAGGATTCTATTAGTATACGGGATAATGTGCAGAGTATCCAGCATGAAAAATTCGTAGGAACTTTGAGGAAGGTTCCACACTGATTTTAGGAAGGTGTTGTTGCCTAAGGATGATTACTATGTAGAAAGTGAGATTAGTTAAGTGGGGAAGTCTTATCGGATCGATTTAAGGGCCTTAGTAATTTGTGGAATCTGTGATGCCTTGTTTTTTCTTCCATTATGAAAACGATTGTTTTTAATTTTGTTGGGTGACAGGTACTGTTCTGGACAGGGCAAATAAGTTTGTCTTGTTTAGTTGAAGTGTGATTTTAATCTACGTAATAGCTTTGTTCTGAGCGTATCCAAAATCTATGGATGATGAGAATATGGAGTTTGAAGAAGTATTTTTGATGACCTGTGCCTGGACCTGACCAAGGAAAGAATCTTGTGGGGCTTCTGATTGGCTCGAACTTAAGGGGTTGTCACACTTGTGGAGTTTGCAACATAGAAAAAAATGGATGACGATGGAGAAATGGGGATGTTCTTTCCTAGTTGGAACAGCAAGAATCCAGTCGAATCGGTTGAGTCTCGCGGGTTAATGTTCTCTTGCTTTATTGCTGCTCTCGTTGGTATTTTGACCATTGCCTACACTGCTTTTCAATGGCGAAGAAATATCAACTTAAGCTGGACGAAAGCCATAGCCAGGTCAAAGAAAAATCCAAAGGCACGGCATAAGGTTCCTGTTTCCCCGCATAGCTGGGATCGTGACCCTATATCTCGTGCTAAGAACTTGAATTGCTGCGTATGCTTGGCGCCAATGTCGCCATCTCAGACGATTGCAGCTTCGGAAAGTTTTATCCACAAGTGCACAATCTGTGGAGCAGCAGCGCATTCTAACTGTTCTTCAAATGCTCCTAAAGATTGCAAGTGTGTCTCCATGATTGGGTACGAGCATGTGGTGCACCAGTGGGCTGTGCGGTGGACAGAAGGGGCTGATCAGCCTGATGAGTCCTCGTTTTGTAGCTACTGTGATGAGCCATGTAGTAGCTCCTTTCTTGGGGGTTCTCCTATTTGGTGCTGCTTGTGGTGTCAACGTCTTGTGCATGTTGACTGTCACAGTAATATGTCAAATGAAACAGGTGACATTTGTGATTTAGGCCCGCTTCGAAGGTTAATCTTGTGCCCTCTATATGTTAAGGAATTGACACGGAATCCCTCTGGAGGATTTCTGAGCACAATCACGCATGGTGCAAATGAACTTGCATCAACCGTCCGTGCCAGTATCAGGAGTCAAAGCAAAAAATACAAGCATGCTAGTGAAACTTCAGCTGACACAGGTAATAGTGGCAGCAATTGTGATGAGGCGACGGAAAGCACCGCTGAGACTGGTCCAACTGTCAATGGAAATCATACCATGCTGGAAAATTCTAGTAGCCCTATGAACGGAGGCTCCTCTCACGGGGACAGCGACAGCAATGGCAAGCTGGAAAAGAAGCCCAGTGTTAAAAGAAGTGGGTCTTTTGGTCAGAAGGAAGAATATCAGGCACTAAGGTCAAAACTTAAGTATGAGCTAGCTGAATTGCCTTCAGATGCAAGACCGTTGTTAGTTTTCATCAACAAAAAGAGTGGTGCTCAACGAGGTGATTCCCTTCGTCAGCGCCTTCATCTTCTTCTAAATCCCGTGCAGGTAGAGTATGCTTCCTTGCAAACTCGTCACAGACTTATATATGTGGACTTTTTCAGTGATTTTTTATTTAGCTTGTTACAGTCTTTAAAAGTTCATTGATGAAGCTGTTTCGTGCAGGTATGTGAATTGAGTTCAGTGCAGGGACCAGAAGTGGGACTTTTCCTCTTTAGGAAGGTTCCTCACTTTAGAGTTCTTGTTTGTGGTGGAGATGGCACTGCTGGTTGGGTATTAAATGCCATAGATAAACAGAATTTTGTTTCTCCTCCTGCGGTTGCTATCCTGCCTGCTGGAACCGGGAATGATCTAGCCCGAGTATTGAATTGGGGTGGTGGTTTGGGTTCTGTTGAGAGACAAGGAGGCTTATGTACAGTATTACAGAATATAGAGCATGCGGCAGTCACTGTCCTTGATCGTTGGAAACTATCGATCCTGAATCAACAAGGAAAGCAACTCCAGCCGCCAAAATATATGAACAATTATATAGGTCAGTTTAATCCAAATCCTCTAGGCTCACATCTCAGAAGCTTTGCTTTCGATATTTTTTTAATTATTTGCGAAGATTAATAACCTTATAGAAATTATTTATATCCAACCTTTCTGATGTCAGTTTCAGTCTCCTTTGGTTCTGTTTGCAACTTCCTTTCATACATATTATTATTATGAATCAATATGGCACTTTGCATTTTGAATTCTATATAATCAAATTAACTTCATGCTTGATGTTTAGTTTGAACTGTTCCCATTGTGTATCTTAGATCCTAGTAAATTATTTGACACCCATAGGGCCAATAAAGCTTCTTTGCTAACTTTGCAAATCTTGACAGGTGTTGGGTGTGATGCGAAGGTCGCTCTTGATATTCACAATCTACGGGAGGAGAACCCTGAGAGATTTTATAGCCAGGTAACCACATAAACCAGAACTGATCAAAAATTCAAATCGTCTCTTGTAATCAGGATTTTACCGGGCATTAATGTAGAGCAGCTATACTGTTATCCTTAGTCCAAGAAATTGTATGAAACTGACATTTTGGTATGTTACTCATGCGCAGTTTATGAATAAAGTACTCTATGCTAGAGAAGGTGCAAGGAGTATAATGGACAGAACATTTGAAGATTTCCCTTGGCAAGTTCGAGTTGAGGTGGATGGTGTTGACATCGAGGTTCCTGAAGTGAGTCATTGAAAACTACCTTTCAGAAACGAAAACCTCATGAAATTTAATGCTCTAACTTGTCTATGCTAAATCTTCTGAAGGATGCGGAAGGAGTACTTGTTGCAAACATTGGAAGTTACATGGGAGGTGTAGATTTATGGCAGAACGAAGACGAAACATATGAAAACTTTGATCCGCAATCTATGCACGACAAGATAGTAGAAGTCGTTAGTATATCTGGAACATGGCACCTTGGGAAACTTCAGGTATTTAACAATGAATCATCTTACAGATTCTATTTTGCATTCTATCTTACTTATATGAAACTAATATCAAATGATCTTTTTGCATATTCAGGTCGGTTTGTCTCGTGCGAGAAGGCTAGCTCAGGGGCAATCAGTCAAGATCCAACTCTGTGCACCATTGCCTGTGCAAATCGATGGAGAGCCTTGGTTTCAACAACCATGCACTTTAACCATATCGCACCATGGCCAGGTTCGTCCACTCCACTTCCCTAACTAAAATCGAAACCGACAAAAGATGTTGCACTAGGCTGTAAAAGTTTTGTGGTCTTTAACTTTACATAAAAATGGTACAGGCTTTTATGCTAAAGAGAGCGGCGGAGGAGCCACTGGGGCACGCAGCGGCTATAATCACAGATGTTTTAGAGAATGCAGAAACCAATCAAGTGATAAACGCTTCACAAAAAAGAACTCTGCTTCAAGAAATGGCTCTACGTCTAACTTGAAAAGAAGGAAAAAAAAAACGAAAGACAAAAAGACACAACTCTCTTTTACCAACAACCAATCAACCAACCATCACTGGTTAGTTTAATGTGTATCAGAATCTTTACATATGCGTGTATTTTTACAACATATCTCCCACTTCGGTTTAACTAAGGGAAAGTTAGATTGGAATTCGGGATGGAAAATCCGCTGAAGAAGAAGCGGGCTCTGTGTGAAAGTAGGAAAAAAGAAAAAAAGGAACCAATTAATGGATTCTGGTTCTGAGATTTTTGGCTGTTCTTTCTCTCTTAGTGTAGTGTCATGAATCATGAATCATGACATGAGTGGAAAGTGATAAAAAGCTTGTTAAAATTATCCATATGGCTTGATATTCCTATAATGGGGGTTCTATATATACATTTATTAATTCTTCATGTATGCAATGCCAATCCCTAATTTGTGGTTATTTTCAACTCACAAAAAACTCTGGAGTTGAAGGATAAGTTCTTCCTGGCCTAGATATATTCACTCCATATCAAACTGGTTTGTCTGGTCCAAAAATGTAATACCAGAATTGTCACAAAGAAATAATCAGAAAAATATCGATTTTTTTAACCATTCCATTGGATCCGTGACGAAAGGATGCTACAGTTGCTTGAGGAAGGGGTTAATGAAGTATAATAAAATGTTCAACATAGCTCTCAAATATAAAATGTTCATCAAAATTGAGTCTTTGATATCCGAAATTTCCCTGGATTTGATCAGTGCAGTTTAATGGAAAGTGAATCACCAATACCAAGAAACAATCTGTAGTATTCGATGAAACACGGACTTGCAGAAATGAGTCTTGGGGAACTTAAATCGATAAAGTGTCTTTGTTGATTTCTGGGTTTTACCAAATCTTTCACTTGGAAGGTCGAGTTTCAATTTTTATCCAATTTAGGGTTTTACTTTTCCAATTTGTTTTTGAGGCCCAATTTTGGTTTATTTATATTTAACCCACGTGAGACCTTGACTTGACCCTCACCTAAACCTCAACCAAAATCCGTAAAAGAATTTACCAAAAACAAAAATCCATATCTTTTGGCAATCAATCAGATTCCTTTGAAACTTTCTGAGTTTGTAGATTTTTTTCATTACTATATTATTACTTTTATAATCATCTAATCGAATCTATTACGACGATCGGCGAAGAATCGGAGGCACGCAAATGGGGTGTTGCGCGAGCAATACAGCTGGAGGTTCCAAGGCTAATCGGATGTCGCGGTGGCGATCCACCGGCATTATTGGCCTCCGCGACGCTAAATTGAAGGTCAAAAATCATTTCTACTTCATCTCTTTTACTATGAAAGAATAATCCATGGGTGAGAGAGTAATCATCGGAGAATCTATGGAATTTGATCAATTGATAGATATAAACTTTTTCTATCTGTTGTGTGTATTCATTTGTAATTGTTGTAGAGATGTTTCTGTCTCTGTGATGGTCTCTTGTTTCGTGTTATTTTGAGAGGAGATGAATGATTGAGACAGAAAGACTTTTGTTTAGACGAAAAAACACAAACTTTGGTTTGGTTCATGAAATGCAGCAATACGAATTTGTTTTAGGGTTTCTGTTTGGGGATTTAACACTGGATTTGATGGTTGAATTACTTTTGTGTCTTGTTGAGCAGTCATTTCCTGATGACGTGATTGAAATGGAGAGAGCAGTGCGTACACTTGATCTAACACACAATAAGATCTGTAAGGTTTCTTCTTCTTTCAAGTCTTACCTTTTTGATTGTTGTTCAAGAGTAGAAGTTGAAGGACTTTGTTATTTTACCCTTTACACAGCTGATGTTCCTGGAGAAATCAGCAAGTTAATCAATATGCAGCGCCTGGTGAGAAAACTTTACCTCTCTGTACATTATCTGCAGTATTTTGATCGTTTCGTGGTGTATTTGTATTAGCTATGTTCGCAGTATTTCGATTCAATTGATCTGTTGATAATTCAAGTTAAGTCTTTAAAAACATTGCTGAATTTTTGGCAGTTATTAGCTGATAATCTAGTTGAGCGTCTCCCGGGGAATCTAGGGAAACTTCAATCTCTCAAAGTTTTGATGCTTGATGGTAACCGCATCAGCTGTTTACCTGATGAATGTAAGAAGAGTTCTCTTTAATATAACCAATACGTTTTTTTGTTCCATTATGAAACGAATCTGTGTCTTTATTATGGTTGATTGTTGTTCCAGTGGGTCAGTTGGTAAGGCTTGAGCAACTATCAATCTCAAGAAATATGCTCATATACTTGCCTGATACTATTGGTAGTCTGCGCAATGTAAGTAACTTCATTTATCCCTGAAAGACCTGCCTGAATAAAAAAAATTAATCATCATTCTCTTATCAAATGCAGCTAGTGCTGTTGAATGTCTCAAATAACAGATTGAAATCCCTACCAGAATCAGTTGGGAGCTGTGCTTCGTTAGAAGAAATACAGGCTAATGGTATGTTCCTCGATTTGTTTGTTTGATTGATGATTTTTGACGATAACATCAAAATCTTTGAAACATTTCCTTTGTGGGTTGTTTCTTCTTCAAAGTTTAATCGTGATTCGGGATAGCCTTGCAGATAACGCTGTTGAAGAGCTCCCTGCATCACTCTGCAATCTGATTCAGTTAAAGTCGCTTTGCTTAGACAATAACCAAGTCAACCAGGTAAAGCAATTGAAATTGTGATTTGTTTGTTGTCTTCACCATTTTAATCACTATCTTCTATTTATGATGAAATCTTAAAAAACATTTATGGGTTTGTTTTTCAGATTCCAGATGAATTGCTGAAAGATTGCAAGAGTCTGCAAAATCTTTCTTTGCATAACAATCCAATCTCCATGGATCAGTTTCAGCTGGTAAGTCAATAACATAAGTTTATCCCACAACCTTAATGAACGGTATTCAAATTGTTTTTGTTTGTGTGTGTATATATAGATGGAAGGATACCAAGAATTTGAAGAGAGGAGAAAGAAGAAATTTGATAAGCAAATCGATTCGAATGTGATGATCAGCTCTAAAGGACTCGATGAAGGCGTTGATAAATGAGTACTGTCTCATCAACATCTCCTTAGTTGGTAAGTTGATTCAAAAATTGAGCTGGATTAGTCTCTATTATTGTAAGATATAAGATAATAAAATATTCTTTTTTGCAGGTCGGATCGGTGAATGTGGATCATCGTTTTGTGTAAGAAGCATTGTTGTAAAACTCTGTCTCTCTATTTCTTTCTGCGAGATTTAGAAATCTCAAAATTCTTATCAACACATACTCATTCACGCATGTACGTACATATATATATGAAGTCGTGATTGTGTGTGTATGTATTTGTGTGTGTGTGTTTTATACATAAAATATGGCAAAGCGATTCTTGGCTTTGCCCTTTTATTGAGGAAACGGTTCTTCTACATGTTACTCAAAGTTTCTCCTTTCTTTCTTATAACACACTTTGGGGTTTGCTTTGCGATTGATCTTTTTGGCTTTAATTTAAAGCCTCTATTGTGTTGTATTTTGTAATTTTTTTTTTTGTTTTTTCCATAATTGAAAATGAATTTCATTATAATTAATTCCTTCGCACAATCCGTCGTAATCAGTGAAAGTAATTATGTACCGTCAGCCAGCTGAGATGAGCTGCCAATCTATTTGAGATTGTTTGCCTAATAAAAAGATTTCATAATCAGTTATTATTCTAATTAAATCCCAGAATTCGATTTTGAATTTATCACAAACAAATCCCATAATTTGATTATCTGCTTAATTTACCCTTAAAAATATGTTTTCAAGTACAAAAAGCGAAAATGTAGTAATTAATTTAATAATATGCTTGCCCCACCCGACCTGTCCCGACTCGACCCGAGTTTTAACCCGTTTCTCGTTTTAAACGAAGTAGTGAGGGTCATTTTCACTCATCCGCTCTTTAACATCGTTTTGAAGAAACCCCAGAGAAAGTAATTGGAGGATAATCAAATTCAAAATCATCTGGGGGGGTTTCTTTCTCCGATCAAATTCGCCATCGGAAATATCTCAGATACGGAATTGCGCCGAAGGTAGACCATTCCTGCGCTTGTTTTCATGTGTATATCTATTTCTATGTACGGTTTATGTCTCTGTATGCTCATCCAGTTTATTCTCGTCTTTTCCCGATCCGGTTCTGTGAAAAATAGGCTTGGCTTTGCGATTTTTAGATATTTATTCTTTGAACTCTTTCCTCTTCTTTCGCTGTTTCAATTTTATCCTTTGTTTTTTTTTTTTTCTAGTGTGATTGTTTTGTTTTCCCCAATTACCACAAAAAAAAATGAATTAAAGAATTTGGGCCATCTTCTATTTTGATTATTTTAGCGAATATTGTCCCTGTGAAGTTGACTTATTCTCGACTTTTGTGTTTTTAGCTGTTGGAGCTTTTTATAAGTCTAAAATTTGATTCCGTGGAAAGATATGGTGAACAATCGTCTAACTTTGATTTGGACATGACTTTTATTTGTGAATTTATGTAAACTGATTCTATAGGCTCCTCTATAGCTAATGATTTATTGCATTTGCAGTGGTGATCTCTGTCTTTAAATGTCAAGTAGCTCGGGAAGTTTCTCAGGACGCAATAGTTCGGCATGTAGTTCCAGAAGTGATAGCGAAAACTCATTTGATGTCGAAGAACTTCTGCAGTTAGGGATTAGAAGGAGGGAGGTAAACCTTCTGTTGATGAAACTTGGATTTGTATCTAGAGCAATTTCTGACTCTTTAGATTGATGAAAGTTGAATTTTTGCTTTTTTGATTTGTAAATGGCAGCTAACGAAAGAAAAAGACATGCTTAGAGAATCGCAGCCCCATAGTCTCGAGCTAGTCAGAGTAATCTTTTTCTTCTTCTTGTTTGATATAAACATCTAAGAGAAAGGATTTTTTCATCGTATTGGTTGAGTTTTCAGACATTAATCTTCTCTTTACCACAGAATTTGGAACTCCACTCAAAGTCATTGTCGGAATCTCGCTTAGAAGACGCTGCAAGAATTCGGTTGATGGAGAAAGAGTTGTTGAATTGTTATAAAGAAATTGGTAATTCCTATTTTGAGCCAAGCGATCTAGATTTTTTCATGAACCAATAACTCTCAGCGTATATTTTTCTGTGTCTTGTAGATTACTTGCGAGATCAACTGATCTTTAGAAGGAAAGAAGTGAACTATCTGAATGAACATGTGCAAGAGCTTGAATTCAAATTGGCTGAATCAGGGAACTTGGAAGGAGAAGTGAAATGTTTGAGAGAGGAGTTGTGCATGTCTAAATCCGAGCATTTATTGTTATTGCAAGAACTCGAGAGCAAAGAAACAGAGCTACAGTGTTCATCTGTTTCTGTAGAAAAACTGGAGGAAACTATCTCATCCTTAACATTAGAGTCCTTGTATGAAATAGAAAGCATGAAGCTTGATATAACAGCGTTAGAGCAAGCACTCTCTGATGCAATGAAAATCCAAGAAGAAAGCATCCAAGAAAAAGATCAATTAAGAGAAATACTCAAAGAGGTCCAGTTTCAGTCTCAAGAGGCACAAGAGGACGGCAAGTACTTCGAAAAACAAAACGAAGAGTTGAGGGAGAGATTTACCACCTCTGAGAAGAGTATCAAAGGGTTTTTTCAAAGTACAAAAGAACGGTTAGAAAACGAAAATGAACAGCCTCTAAATGCTAAGTGCTTCTTCTCTGAATTAAGACGTGTGCTTCCAGTGTCCAATGAAGTTCGGTAAGTTCCAGCTTATGACTTGTTTATTATCAAATTGAGCTATCCTCGTTTCTAATACTGTTGGTTTTGTGTCTCACAGTGAATGTTTTGATGCAATCATCAAGAAACTAGAACTTTCTGGGAATGTCAATTTGATTGAGAAAACGGAAGGTATGGCGAAACAGATAGAGGAGCACGAAGATCTCGTGAAGCGGCTCAAGGTACTTTTGAAAAACTGATAGGAACTCTGTTTCCTGCGTTTTTATACTATTTATTTACACAACTCTCGTGAAGCGGTGGTCAATGTAAACTAGTATTCACTGTGATCTTTGGTATGTGCTAGGACGAACTAAAAGAGGAGAAACTGAAGGCAAAGGAAGAAGCGGAAGACCTTACGCAAGAAATGGCTGAATTAAGGTATAAGATGACATGTTTGCTCGACGAAGAACGCAAACGTCGTGTTTGCATAGAACAAGCATCATTACAGAGAATAGCTGACCTAGAAGCACAGGTAATACCACATATAATAAGCTTCCTTTTTTCTTTGTCATCTAAACCCCAAAGGAAGCTAACCGTTTCTCTTTCTTTCTTTTGTTTGTTAAGATCAAAAGACAGACGAACAAGCCACCTTCGTCTACTGCTGTGCTGTCTCTTCCTGGGTTATGAAAAAGTCTTGAGCTTTTGATGTTAAGCGTTACCCAATTCACCCATCTTCATTAAATAGCAACTGCTCGAGTATGCTTGGCTGGTGATTGAAAGCCGGGATCAAACCGGAAGATGGTCAGGAATCCAAGAGCGTTGAAGGGGCTAGAGAGACAAACAACAGAGGTTTGAGTTGAAAACCTTTGATTAAATGTCTAAGAATTTAGCTTTAGAGATTGATTTTTATTTTTTTTAGTTGTGTGTACATAATTTGATTGGAACATATACATAAAGTGAGTTGAAGGTATTTTTTGTTTAGCTCGAGATCCAAATTAAGATCTCAGATTTGTGAGTGTATATTCTCGGTTGGTTTTTATTAGAAACAATTGGAATGCTGCTCTTTGTAACAAGTGTCCAAATCTTGACTGCGCTAAACTGAAAATTCTCCATTTCATAAAGTTTAATTTGATAGAAGTATCACTCGAGTTAAAGTTATCAAGATTACTTTGTAAAATATTCGATCGATTTTTTATGAAAGTTAAGCTGTTGGTTTGTTTTTTTTTGGGTTCTAATCATAATGCATTTGGGATTTGATTGAGTGCATGTCGAATATGTACGTGACTATATAATACCAACAAAAAGCTATGATAAAATATGTATAGATTTAGTATCCATGGTTTTCTTTTTGGTTTTCTCTCTTTTTGTAACTGTTAGTTGACAAAAAAATCCCCAGAAATTAGACAATAACTATAAATTTTCTCCCAAGTTATAAATGTATTTGACCCATTTATATTTATGTAGAAGTTCTATTATGTATAGAATACAAAAACTAGTTACGGTTGTTAGATTTTAGAGTTATTTTTCGACGAGAAAATGTAATATCTAGGGAAGAAAACAAAACAAAATTTATGGTCGTTTTGAGTAAATTTAATATTAACGCTTTTTTTCTTCAGAAAGGTATTTTTCAAAAGTAAATTTAATAATAACGCTTTATTATTTGCTAAAGTTTCTCACCAGTTTCCTCCTCTCTCCCTTCATAAACCTCTGTATCGACGGATTCGAAATTTCGAACTCAGTTCTTTTGTGCGTCTCCTCCGCGTTATATCCTTCGTCTTCGTATCTGTCATTTCTTTCTTCGTCTGGGCTCTTATTCCCTCATCTAGGTACGCCGCAATTGCGATTTTCTTTCTTCTGCTCTGTGATTCTCTCTTCGTTCGTCCTTAGTCCCTTACAATTCTCTTTCTTTCGCGCTCCTCGGAAACTTCTAGGGTTTTTGTTTGTTCATCTGATTATGCGCGGTTTTGGATGTTGAGAAGATACTATTTTTCCTTATTTTCTTTCCGGGACATTTCTTTTGTAGTTCTGGTAAATCTTCAATTGATCGATAGAGATAATACTAGTTTCTCGTATATACTTCACTGATTCGTGCTCTTTGGACTACGATCTACTTTGATTGATGGAAATTGGACTCATAATCGATATAATACTTTAGAAACCTCTATATCATCTTCTCGTGTTTCATGAACATCAAAATTTAGTATCTTCCGGTAAATTTCGAGTTCGAGTCATAGCATTCTTATTCTTTTTGGGAATATTATTAGGTCTGAAGCAAACGAGTTGTGTGGGCGTA
This sequence comes from Euclidium syriacum, assembly GCA_900116095.1. Classification (NCBI taxonomy): domain Eukaryota; kingdom Viridiplantae; phylum Streptophyta; class Magnoliopsida; order Brassicales; family Brassicaceae; genus Euclidium; species Euclidium syriacum. Next base: position 10,511,749 of record FPAK01000007.1, on the reverse strand, counting down.
GCATTCTGATACAATGTTTGGTTTAAAGAAACCTAAAGAAAGACTATCCAAGCATAAACCAGTTGATTCTGGATTTCACCAATCTTCCAAGTCAAATCCGTTTGATTCAGATGATGAATTGGATGTTGATAAACACACTTTAAAGCCATCAAATAGAATTTCTCCTGAACCTTCTGTAGCTGCTAAGAAATTCAACTCCAACCCTTTTGATGATGATGATGATGATGAGGAAGTTGAGAAGAGATTCACCTCATCATTGCCTGTTGGTGCGAAGAGCCGTCACATACGTGATCCAAGTGGTGTGGAAAACCAGACGGTTGAAGAACTTCAGAGCTACGCTGTGTACAAGTCTGAGGAAACTACGAAAACCGTTCAAGGGTGTTTGAGAGTAGCAGAAGACATCAGATCAAATGCTACTAAAACTTTGGTAATGTTGAATGAGCAAGGAGAGCAGATTACGAGGACACATCAAAAGGCGGCTGACATTGATCATGATCTCAGTCGGGTGAGATACGAGAAGAGACGAGTTTGAGAACTCTTTGTGTGGATGATCCTAATTCTGTTTTTGGTTTCAGGGTGAGAAGATTCTTGGAAGCCTGGGTGGCATTTTTTCAAGGACTTGGAAGCCAAAGAAGACTCGTTCGATTACTGGTCCTGTGACAACTAGAGGTTTACTTACTCTTCTTTGGCTGATCACTTTTAAGGAATGACTCTCTTGTTTATCATTTTACCTAACTCTTCACTCTTTTTTCTGAGTAGGTGAGCCCTCCAACAGAAGAGTTAACCACTTGGGGACTAGGGAAAAGCTGGGGTTGAACCATTTGCGTAAACCACAATCAAGAACTCATGAACCGCTCCCTGAATCCGCCAATGTTTATCAGAAAGTAGAGGTTTGGATTTCTCTCCCTTTCTTTGTCTTAGTTGTTTTTAGCAAGATATTAAGAATCATGCTGCTGTGTTAACAGATGGAGAAAGCAAAACAAGATGAAGGGCTTTCAGATCTCAGTGATCTACTTAGAGAGCTCAAGAATATGGCTGTTGATATGGGCACCGAAATCGAAAGGTTTTTTCTCTCATCTATCTACATCATTCTCCATGATTTTCCTCTTCTTTTTCTCGATAAAACTGGTATTTATAAATGGAAACCGCAGGCAAAACAATGGACTGGATCATCTTCAAGACGATGTCGATGAGCTTAACTACAGAGTGAAACAATCTAACCAACGGACTCGGCGTCTACTTAGGAAGTAAAAGCAGCTCAAAACTCTCTTCATAACCAAACTCGTCAGCTTCTCTGTTTCTTCTGGTGAATTTGCTGCTTCTGATAGATTTCAATGTTTTAGTTCTCATTTCTCATGTCAATAATGAAGTTGAAACATTTGACTGCAAATAGATTTCAATGTTTTAGTTCTGATGTTATTAAAGTTAAAACATTTGACTGCAACAACTGCAGAATCCTTACATTTGATTAGAAAGCTTCAGTTTGAAACAAGGAAACAAGTTGAGTTTTGTGAAAATATGATTAGGAGACAAGAGACATGAACTCATGGTCTGACTCCAAAGCTTCCATAAACTCTGGAAGAAGACATACTTCCAAATCTATGCTTCCTCCACCTTCTCTTCCCGGATAAGCTGATACCTTGCCGTCATACTTACCGGCATAACCGCTTCTAACCGCAACCGCTTTCCCCATTCCAAACTCGCATCCGTACTTGTTAAACCTCGGAGAGCTTCCCATGTGAACAATCGTCGGATCAAAAAATTGATGTAATTGCAAAACAAAAGGAGATTTCAACCAATCATTGATTTCAGAAGAGATCTTTTCTCCAGTGTGTTCAATCACAGCTTGATGCACTTTCAAAGCAGCCCATCCAAACTCATTCTCCAATAGATTACCAATCTTGGTACTTGTTTTGGCAACAGAGATGCAAAGTCCAAAGTAATTCGGTGGCAATGGTGGATCCATTCTTGGTCTACTGTCAGCAGCAAGCCTGCAAGTAGTTTCTTGATCATTAGGTAACTTTCTTGCTCTTGTGATGGATCTCCATATAAACGCGCTTAACGACTGAAAAGAAGAGATCTTTGTTGTTCCGCATTCTTGATTCGCCTTTGTTTTCAGCCATCTCATAGTTTCTGATGAGAAATGGAACATTCTTTCTTTCAAAACCGGATATTCGAATGGAGTAATTTCCGGTTTAGTGAAGGGAAGCTTGAAAATAGGATCATCGCTTAAGATTGGAGGATTCTTGAGACAAGACAATTTGTTGTTGAAAATCTCGGACCAAGAGTTGAAGAATTGCCAAAAGGAACTTCCATCTGCTACCGAATGATTCATAGACAATCCTATAAACATTCCATCTACTAATTCTGTTACCTTGCATGCACAACCCCAAAAACGAAAAACAATTCAGCTTTCTTGTTTTGTTCATGTAAACGCAAACGCAGAAATTGCGTTTGGAAAAATTGAGAGGGAAAAAAGTAAAGTACCTTGACTGATAAGAGACTCATGGTGTGGCCATCATGGTTGAGGGATTTATGGTGGTCAAAGAAAGACTGAACAACCACTGGAACATATTTGGACCCCACAATGTCTCCTACTCTTAGATCCGATTTGGCATGGATAAATCCAGCCCCGGGACTGTTACTACAATCCACAAACACCGAGTAGGATCTCGGATTATCCGACTCTATAGTCGAGAGGCGACCCGCGAGAGGATAGAAATGGACGAGTGTTGCCGCTAGAGAGTCTTTAAGCTTTTCCAGCAAAGTGTCCATGAAATCTTTTGAATCGGATATTGAATCATCAGATTCAGATGGTTTGAGAAAGAGAAGACCTTTTTGGATGTAATGCATAAAGATAGCGATTTGACCCAACGGTGACAAGTGATATGGCTCTTTACATTTTTCCGGGACGGTTTTGGGTTTGACGAAGCATTCCGACACGATTTTGACTTGCGATGATGAAGAAGAATCCATTTTCAATGCTTCTTTTTTTCTTAGTTTTTTTTTTGTTTCTATTTTTGTTTCTCATCTTATCTTCTTATTTCACATTTATAAGACAAGATCAATTCAGAGTTTGGTAGAATGAATTTTTGCTTTTGGGTGTGAATTGTTTATCATTTTTATATCTATGGTTGTCTTTTTTTTTTTGTTAAAGAAAATATTTTTGCGGTGAGCGTGTTTAACACGCGACCTTCAGATAATTTATGTGTTTTTTCATGAATTTTACAACTATGGTTGTCGGAACGTGGAGAAATAATTTACGTGTTTCTTCATGAATTTTACAACTCGGCCTTGACGATGACGCATGTAAACACGATAGGTATAGTTTAAAGAGTATACGTAAGCGGTGTATTTTGTCTCTTTAGGGGGCATTTTGGTGGTGAGAAGAGTAAGAAAGAAGTGTGGTGAAATAAATTGTAATGTCTTTCATCAAACTAAGTTTAAAACATTTGACTGCAACAAATGCATAATTCGTAACATGTGATTCCAAAGCTACAGATTGAAACAAGGAACAATTTTAGTTTTGGGAAAATATGATTAGGAGACAAGAGACATGAACTCATGGTCTGATTCCAAAGCTTCCATAAACTTTGGAAGAAGACATACTTCCAAATCTATGCTTCCTCCACCTTCTCTTCCCGGATAAGCTGATACTTTCCCGTCATACTTACCAGCATAACCGCTTCTAACCACAACCGCTTTTCCCAATCCAAACTCGCATCCGTACTTGTTAAACCTAGGAGAGCTTCCCATGTGAACCAACGTCGGGTTGAAAGTTTGCTCTACTTGCATAATAAAAGGAGACTTCAACAATTGGTCCAAGTCGTAAGAGATCTTTTCCGCAGTATGTCCAATCACAGCTTGGTGCAGTTTCAAAGCAGCCCATCCAAAATCATTCTCCAATAGATCACCAGCTTTCGTAGTCGTGCTCGCAACAGAGACGGAAACCCCAAAGTGATTCATTGGCAATGGTGGATCCATTCTTGGTCTATTGTTAGCAGCAAGCCTGCAAGTAGTTTCTTGATCATTTGATAATTCTCTTGCTCTTGTGATACATCTCCACATAACCGCGGTTAACGACTGAAAAGAAGAGATCTTTGTTGTTCCGCAATCTTGATTCGCCTTTGCTTTCAACGATCTCAGCGTTTTTGATGAGAAATGAAACATTCTCTCTTTCAAAACAGGATATTCAAATGGATTAACTTCAGGTTTACTATAGGTAAGCTTGATAATAGGATCATCGCTTAAGATTGGAGGATTCTTGAGACAAAGTAATGTGTTATTAGTAATGGTTTCTTTCTGTGAGTTGAAGATCTCGGACCAAGAGTTGAAGAACTGCCAAAAGGAACTTCCATCTGCAACCGAATGATTCATAGACAATCCTATAAACACTCCATCTACCAATTCTGTAACCTGTCCAACCCCCAAAAAGGATTGAGCTTTTAGTAATTGTTGTTTATAAATGGAGTTTTTTTAACACATTTACTCTTTTTTTTGGTAATGTTATTATTTTGGGTAATGTGAAACAAATGAAGGAAAACGTACCTTGACTGATAGGAGACTCATGGTGTGGCCATCGTGGTTCACGGCTTTGTGGTGGTCAAAGAAAGACTGAACAACCAATGGAACATACTTGGACCCAACAAGGTCTCCCACACTTAGATCAGATTTGGCATGGATAAATCCAGCTCCGGGACTGTTACTACAATCCACAAACACCGAATACGATCTCGGATTATCCGAGTCTATAGTGGACAGGCGACCCGCAAGCGGATAGAAATAGATGAGTGTTGCGGCTAGCGAGTCTTTAAGCTTTTGCAGCCAAGTCTCCATGAAATCTTTTGGTTCGGATATGATTGATGGTTTGAGAAAGAGTAGACCCTTTTGGATGTACTGCAAGAACATGATGCATTGACCCACTGGTGACAAATGAAATGGCGCTTTCCATTTTTCGGGGATGGTTTTCGGTTTGACGAAGCATTCCGAGACGATATGTACTTGCGATGGTAAATCCATTTTCGATGCTTCTTTTTTTCTTGCTTTCTTTTTCTCTCTCTCTTTCTTATCCCCTCTTCTAGCATCACCAATTTAAGATCGTGATATTATCACTAATTGCTCTCTGGGTGATAAATTGTTTATTATATCTATGCTTGTCGACGCCTCGACGGACGTGGAGAAATAATTTACGTTACTCGGCCATGACGCAAGCAAACACGATAGGCATAGTTTTCAAGAGCATATGAAAAATGATGAGGTGGCAATACCGTAAATACGCTAGATCTTTTTATCATGCGGCTATAAAAAAAGGTAGTATACTTTTCACACAAATGTATTTAAAATATATCATGTAATTTAAGGTAGATTACCGACTACCGAGATGGGTAAGAGGCTCCGCATCCGACTTATTTCATTGTGTTTGCAGAGTTTTCAGAGTCATTTGCATGTTTTTTTATCTTCTCGAAACACGTGAGTTATGCTAATTTTATTATTTCTTGACATGTATTTTGAACTAACATTGCCACCAACTTCCCTCATTTATAGATGTGACAGATTTAAATACTTAAAATTTTAGTAAGGATATCTCCCTAGGTGATTTGAAAATAAATGACCTGGGTTTCGATAACCTGGGCTGTTGACAACTCCTTTCTCAGATGCTCCACTAGTTAGACCGCAACTCTGTCAATTTTTTCTCCACGGCATACACCCTGTGAAAACTTTGTAGGAGCGACATCCCCTTTACTAAACGCCCTAGCCATTGTTAAGTCGGTCCAAGGCGCAATCTATGCTTGACTACTATGTCTTCAACACTCTCGGTCCCGAATAATGTCGATGTTAGAATTTCACAGTCTGAAGTTTATATATGATTTAATGGTTTAGACATCATGTTATCTTTGTGTAACAAATGACCAAATGCTAGAAATAATATAAGCCGAACAATGAATAATAGTTAGAGAGCCTTTTTGAGTAGACGTATAAAAGAATATTACAATATGAGTTATCAAATTACAAGAATACAAATAGAGTTTTAATCTGGAGGCGAATATGAAAACAAAATGTGAACTAAATGTAGATTCTAGTATTGGTGTGAGAGAAGACAAGAATACAAATAGAGTTTTAATCTGGAGGCGAATATGAAAACAAAATGTGAACTAAATGTAGATTCTAGTATTGGTGTGAGAGAAGAGAAAGCAAAACTCATCAGCTTCTCTGTTTCTTCTAATGAATTTGTTGCTTTTAAATAATGGATATTTCTCATAACATAGATTTCAATTTTTTACTTTTTATGTTGATAATAAAGTTGAAACATTTAACTGCAAATAGATTTCAATGGTTTTAGTTCTGATCTTAATAAAGTCGAAACATTTGACTGCACAGAATTCAGACAAGGAACAACTTGAGTTTTGTGAAAATATGATTAGGAGACACGAGACATGAACTCATGATCTGATTCTAAAGCTTCCATAAACTCCGGAAGAAGACATACTTCCAAATCAATGCTGCCTCCTCCATCTCTTCCCGGATAAGCCGATACCTTCCCATCATACTTACCGGCATAACCACTTCTAACCGCAACTGCTTTCCCAATCCCAAACTCGCATCCGTACTTGTTAAACCTCGGAGAGCTTCCCATGTGAACCAACGTCGGATCGAAAGTTTGCTCAATTTTGATAACAAAAGGAGATTTCAACCATTGATCCTTTCCGGAAGAGATCTTTGCTCCAGTGTGTTCAATCACAGCTTGATGCACTTTCAAAGCAGCCCATCCAAACTCATTCTCCAATAGATCACCTGCTCTCATAGTCGTTGTTGCAACAGAGATGCAAACCCCAAAGTGATTCGGTGACAATGGTGGATCCATTCTTGGTCTATTGTCAGCAGCAAGCCTGCAAGTAGTTTCTTGATCATTAGGTAACTTTCTTGCTCTTGTGATGCTTCTCCATATAAACGTGGTTAACGACTGAAAAGAAGAGATCATTTTTGTTCCACATTCTTGATTCGCCTTTGATTTCAGTGATCTTACAGTTTCTGATGAGAAATGAAACATTCTTTCTTTCAAAACCGGATATTCGACTGGATTTATTTCAGGTTTACTGAAGGGAAGCCTGAAAATAGAATCCACGTTAAGGATTGGAGGATTCTTGAGACAAATTAATGTGTTGTTGTTATCAGTAATGGATTCTTCTTGTGAATTGAATATCTCGGACCAAGAATTGAAGAACTGCCAAAAGGAATTTCCATCTCCAATCGTATGATTCATTGACAATCCTATAAACACTCCATCTACCAATTCTGTCACCTACACATCCCAGAGGAAAATAATATCAGCTTTTAGTACTTGTTGTCTATTAATTAGATTTTTTTTCTTAAACATATTTACTGATCATTCTTTAATTTTCGACATTTGGGATTCTATTCTCCTAGTTGACTTGAAATGAATTTGAGATTACAATACAAGAATCAGTTGGCCTCAATTGTTTGTTTGAGATTATCAAACGCAAATGGAAGATCATTTTGTGAAAATATTTTGTCAAAAACTAAAAAAGTTCTATATTTTCAGAAATGTAAAATTGATTATCAAAATTTCTTTTTTTGGTTAACGTCCAAAATTCTATTAATTAATGAAGTAGCTATGTCACTATATAGACTCAAACCGCAAGAGACAAAATAAAACAAAAATTGGGAATTGTAAACGCAAATACGCAAAGAGCAAACGAACCTTGACTGACAGGAGACTCATGGTGTGGCCATCGTGGTTCACAGCTTTATGGTGGTCAAAGAAAGATTGAACCACCAAAGGAACATATTTGGACCCAACAATGTCTCCCACACGTAGATCCGATTTGGCATGAATAAATCCAGCTCCAGGACTGTTACTAAAATCCACAAACACCGAATAGGATCTCGGATTATCCGACTCTATAGTCGAGAGGCGACCCGCGAGAGGATAAAAATGGATGAGTGTTGCGGCTAGAGAGTCTTTAAGCTTTTGCAGCAGAGTCTCCATGAAATCGTTTTCAGATGCTAGGGATGGTTTGAGAAAGAGAAGACCCTTTTGGATGTAAGGCAAAAACATCACGCATTGACCAAATGCTGACAAATGATATGGCTCTTTCCATTTTTCGGGGATGGTTTTGGGCTTGACGAAGCATTCCGAGATGATTTCTACTTGCGATGATGAATCCATTTTTTATGCTTTTTTTTTCTTCTTTCAATATTTTTCTTGCTTTCTTTATCTTTCCTAATATCTATTCTTCTTTAAGCATATATAAGAGATCTAGCATCATCAATTCAAGATCTAATATAATTACTTATTGCTTTTTTGGGTAATAAATTAATTATGATATCTATGCTTGTCGACGGACGTGGAGAAATAATTTAGAGTTCAATAATTTACGTTTTTTCACGGATTTAACCACTTGGCCATGATGACGCAAGCAAACACGATATATGAGAAATGATGCGGTGGCAATATTGTAAATACGTAAGAGCTATTAAAAAGTAGTATTAAGTTTTCACAAATGTAATTAAATATCATGTAATTTAAGGTAGATTACCGAGATGCGTCAGAGTGGCGAAGGATGGCGCAGTACCCCCGTACCTTCCACGTTTGCGAAGTTTTCAATTTGCGTGCCTTTGGACCCAACGAACATTTCGGAGACGGCTAGATCCTGTGACCTACTAACTCAAATAAGACATTTGTGACTATCCATCTAGTTTTGAAAATATTGATTACTACGCCCTAGGTTCATTCGGTATGTTTATTTTAAATAGCATTTAATCTTCTTAAACTAACATACAAAGACGATTATTGGAACATTTGTCTGAAAATCGACCACCATACAGTACATCGAAATCTAACACAACATGTAACACCTTAATCTTTGTGCATGTGTGTCTGGGAAATATGAACAAGATCAAGAAGAAGACGTCACAAGAGACATCAACTCATGGTCTGATTCTAAGGCTTCCATAAACTCTGGAAGAAGACATACTTCCAAATCTATGCTTCCTCCTCCTCCTCTTCCCGGATAAGCTGATACCTTCCCGTCATACTTACTGTTATAACCGCTTCTAACCGCAACCGCTTTCCCCATCCCAAACTCGCATCCGTACTTGTTAAACCTCGGAGAGCTTCCCATGTGAACCAACGTTGGATCGCTAAGTCGATGTAATTGGAAAACGAAAGGAGACTTCAACCATTGGTCCAAGTCGGAAGAGATATATTCCGCAGTGTGTCCAATCACAGCTTCGTGCAATTTCAAAGCAGCCCATCCAAACTCATTCTCCAATAGATCACCAGCTTTCGTAGTCGTTTTAGCAACAGAGACATAAACCCCAAAGTGATTCATTGCCAATGGTGGATCCATTCTTGGTCTATTGTCAGCAGCAAGCCTACAAGTAGTTTCTTGATCATTAGGTAACTTTCTAGCTCTTGTGATGCTTCTCCACATAAATGCGCTTAACGATTGAAAAGAAGAGATCATTGTTGTTCCACATTCTTGATTTGCCTTTGATTTCAACGATCTCAGTGTTTCTGATGAGAAATGGAACATTCGCTCTTTCAAAACCGGTGATTCGGATGGACTAATGGACTCATCAGGTGGACTAAAGGGAAAGCTGAAAATAGGACCGTCCACTTCACGTAATATTGGAGGATTCTTGAGACAAAGCAATGTGTTGTTGTTATTAGTAATGGTGTCTTCTAGTGAATTGAAGATCTCGGACCAAGAGTTGAAGAACTGCCAAAAGGAACTTCCATCTGCAACCGAATGATTCATAGACAATCCTATAAACACTCCATCTACTAATTCTGTCACCTACACAACCCCAAAAAGATTCAGCTTTTTGTTTGTTCATGTAAACGCAAACGCATATAAACTGCGTTTGAAACTAATTGAATGCAAACGCACCTTGACTGATAAGAGACTCATGGTGCGGCCATCGTGGCACAGGGCTTTATGGTGGTCAAAGAAAGACTGAACAACCAAAGGAACATATTTGGAACCAACAATGTCACTCACACTTAGATCCGATTTTGCATGGATAAATCCAGCTCCGGGGCTGTTACTACAATCCACAAACACCGAATAGGATCTCGGATTATCCGATTCTATAGTGGAGAAGCGACCCGCAAGCAGATAGAAATGGACAAGTGTTGTGGCTAGAGAATCTTTAAGCTTCTGGAGCCAAGTCTCCATGAAATCTTTTGATATGATGGCATCATGAGATTCAGAAAAAGTTGGTTTGAGAAAGAGAAGACCTTTTTGGATGTATTGAATAGAGAGCATGACATGATCCATCGATGATAGATAGTATGGCTCTTTTGATTTCTCGGGGATGGTTTTGGGTTTGATGAAGCATTCTGAGATAAGCTTTACTTGCGATGACGAAGAAGAATCCATTTTTTCAGTGCTTATTGCTTTCTTTTTCTTTTCTTATCTCTTATATAGAGAACTAGATGCTGCAAAAAAAAGTATCTTTTGCTGAAAAAAAAGAAAGAATAGATGTCTCTTTTTCTTTTCTTATCTCTTATGTAGAATAGATGCTTCTTGCTTCTTTTTTCTTATCTCTTATATAAAATAGATATACATAATTAGTTTGTTTGTATCTTTTGTTTCTTTCAATGCTTCCAGTAAGAACTTAATGACGATGTATATCAGTCTTGTCAGACTTTCGTAACGTATAGAAGTATCATTTAAACGAATTTAACAACTAGTAAAGTAGTTTAGATGATGAACTTAGAGTGGGTGATTGGGTTCTTCGGTAGATTGACTAGACTCTATAATACTGTAACAATCCGTTTTTTCCAATACTATCCTCTATTGAGCTATATGATAAGGATAAGACATTTGAATTAACATCTACAGGTTTTTTATCTTCTTCCTCTTTCCCATTATCGACCATCGATTCAGTTTAAATTACGAATCTCGATCGCGTCATAGTGAAACTCGTCGTTTTTTCTGTGAAATTGATTTATCATTCGTATTGTTTGGATTTATCGCCGTAGCTTTTAGCTTATTGCCTTTATTGAATTTGGGGTGAAGTGATTTTCAACTTATTTTGGTATTTTCTCTAATTAGTTTACTGTTCCATTTCCAGAGTTTTTTTTTTTGTTTAAAAAAAATATTCATCATCCGAGGCTTCTAAGACTTCCTCAAGCGAATCTGAAAGACGAAGTCTTGTTACTGAATTTGATATTACGTTAACTTGCGATTCGTGTTATCTTGCAGATAGATTTTTATTTCTGGTTTCACTAATTTGGTTTTCATTCTTAAATTTTGTTGGCAGTGCTTTGACTTAGCAATTTCCATCAACTTTTTACTCCGCCTCGATGTTATCTCCGACTTCTTCATCTGGTAGAGACACCTCTTGCACTTCTCAAAACTGATCCTTGTTTGTTTTTTTCATTATCTTCTTGCAATGGCTCTGTGCTAGAGAACCATTGTGTATGGTATTTGAATCGTTGGTTTGACTTGGCTGGTTTAATTTCAAATGAAGTAAACATAAACTAAGGTTTCTAATATGTTTTGTTGCCAAACAGAGGAATAAAATTTATTGATAATCATTGATCACCACCATTTAGATACAATTACCAAAAGAATTACACTTTTTCTTTATTGGTTGTTTTCCTTAATAAACAGAGAGAGAGAGATCCATTAACATCATGAACAAGCGGAAGCATCAAAATTAGGCAGCACAATGAAGGACATGGACAATGGCAAGATACGAACCGGAGATTTCACGCCACGAAGGACCGGTTCAAGATTTGGGATATCTCCATTTACCGTCGGTTTCAACGGTTTACCGTTCAAGAGCATTGTCTTGCTCCGTAACTCACCCTTCTCTGGTGTCAGATGATACTCTTCTCTGTTCAAATATCCATCCGAAGCTTTGCTTCCTATCCAAGCAAAAGGTTTCTTCAAAGTATCCAACAATGATTTCTTCTTCGGTTTAGCGTTCAAAACCATGTTCAATCCATTGCTGACGCTAACCGTAAAATCCGATTGATTGCTTAGATTTATCATAAGCATCGTCACACCCGCCTAAAACAGAGGAAAAAACCAAAGCCTTTTAACCAATTTGTAACCCTAAAATGATATTCAAGAACGAGAGGAGTAACTTACTCTTCCTTTTGAGCAATGTGCGTAAACCCGTAGCTTCGCCGGTCCATCTGTATGAACCGCAAGAACGCCTTTTCCCATTAACCGATGCCAAAGCAGCGCACTGGTCGCGAGCAAAGAGAAACATCAGATAAAACTTCAAAGATCTAACTTCTTGGTTATAGACTCTCTCTCACCTATAGTAATCAGGATTTGGAGTAAACGTTTCTTTTTCGAGCAAGCCGTAAAATCCTCCAACCAAAGTCTGTCTACAGTAAACTTTAGTGTTGTATTTCGATGACATTCCAAGCTGATCTAGATACCTTTTCCAAAGATCAAGATCGAAAAAACAGTCTTCTTTAAGTTTCGTTCGGCAAAAAATCAAGAAATCCTGAAAACGGTTTTGTTTTGCTTTTACCAGAAGCTGTCTATGAATGTATCAGAAACACGACGACCACCACTGTTGTAAGCTCCACCAGACTCTCCAACCCAAGGAGAAGCCCATGGTCCGTTTTCTTTAATCGTCTGGTTTACGTTCTTGAATGTTTCCGAAACCTTACTCAAGTAACTCGGATCCATTATCTTCTTCACTAGCGCCGGATCATTCCCTGCTAACATACAAGGAAGCAAGTCAGAATTTGATCTGGTTTGATTTGTTTTGATTATACGAAACCGGACCTGAACCGAGATTGTATATATGATGAGTCACGATGTCAACAACACCAGGACCAGAGATCTGAAGAAGTTTGGTGTACCATTGTTGTTCATAGAATCCACCAGGAGCGACAAGCAAAGGCTTCCTTAACCGAGAGTCTTTATAAACTTTGTTGATTACATCTCTAAGTACAATCAAGTCTTTTCCGTAAAGCTCTGCGCTCACACTCGCACCAACCCCGGTTCCACTCAGTTCGTTTCCTAAACCAAAGAACAAGGAAACTAAGAAACAAACCAAGCAAAAGATGAGACGTTTATAATGTTTTGAAAATACTAACCGAATTCCCAAGAATCTATAACGTAACCCTTTGAGACAGTGTAGTTAATGAAATCTTGAGTGTTTATATGATTCCAAGCTCCGCCCCACGCATTCCCACGGAGTTTATATCTCCCGTACAAAGCGTTTAAACCGAAAGTCACTACAGCTCTACGCGATAAAAAAGACCGAAAACATTCAAGATTCTTGAAAACTTTGAACCGTAATGAAACTAAAGAGAAAACCGAAGGCTTATTATTACCCGGTTTTGGTTAGGAAACTGTTGACTTCGTCCCATCGTTTCATATGTAAGCAACCTTTAGAGAATCCGAATAACCCGTTTTTCATTTTTCCGAATGGACGGCAAGGAGTTTTGAGATTTCCTACGTCGTAAGTTACTTGATCTTGCAGCGAGCCACCGATTCTTATCCTCAACGGCTTGAAAGCTAAACAAAACCAAAAAAAAATCATTAAAGTTTCAGAAATCAAGAACACACAAGCAATGGCATGAGAATGTTCAGGTTCAAACCTTGAACAGCTTTAGCAAGAAGAGGGCGAGATAAGTCCTGTCAAAACATTCGAATATCAAGCAATTTTTCAATCGAAAGGGGAATGAATCGAATTTTCTATGGTTTAGCTATATTACCATATTGATAACTGAAGAGTAACCCCAAGGACATTGATCATAGTTGCACTTGTCATGTGGCCACCAGTCTAATGTCGCACATACAAAGTTCTCGTCGGTCTCAGTGATTAGACGATCGCCTTCGATAACTATCGATGCACGTTTCCTTTCTTGAGCTATTGTTGTCTCTGAGACTAAAAGAAGACAACACAAGAAGACAAAGAAACAATCTCTGAATCTCATGGTTTTGCTTTTTCGATCTTCACTAATCCAATACCTTCAACTCTGTTTCTCTAAAAACAAAACAAAAACAGAACTTTTTTCAGATGTAACATCAAGGAGGAAAAAAAAGTCTAAAATATTAAAAAGGAAGAAGACAGATATCAAACTTCTGCAATTGTCAGAACAAGCAAGTGACTAAAGTGAGAGGCTTGCATGTGAAATATAGAGAAAGCCAGAAAGGAATAAACCTTTTATTTCTGGATCTTTAGGATTATGATTGTAAGTTTATAACCAGACAGTTAGGAGTAATTATCCCATTACAGCAAAATAAGAAAAACTAACATTTTTTTTGCTGACCTGACAACATCAAGAAGAAGGAAATTCTTTGTTGTTACTATTATTAAATTACCAGAACAGACAGGTAAATGAATACAGGCTTGCGTGTGAAAAAAAAAAGAATTGTTTTTTAGGTTTGTAATTATAAACCAGAGGAGGTAGATGCAATTAAACCAAATTATTAATTAAAATATTTTACAATTTACATATTTCTTGAATTTTGCGGATTCGGGTTCAAAATCCGACTCAGACAATCAATTTGAATTAATTTACTTACCATAAAAATGAGGAACTAATCGAATTTAAGAAAATTAAAAATGGAAATGACAACAAGAAGAAACTAAAAATGGAAAGGAGTCAAAAGAAAAGTCTCTGGGAAATAAGAAACAGGAAAGTTGCAGACGATTCAAATTCTAAGGTAAATTATACTTAATATCTAACCCAGAAAGCAGAAACACATGTGAGAAGGATCTGAAGCGTTGATATTATATCGGAATCAGATTGAGATATAGAAAGCGAGAACTGACCTTAGAATCCAGCTTTTTTCAATGGAGAAAATCCAGAATTTGAAGCAAAATCTGGACTTTTATTGATGATGTTTTGATTTTGCTGATTGTTCATTGAGCCTCCATACTTACAAAAAGAAAAAATCTGGTAGTGATGTAAAAGATGGGTTAGGTGATCTGATCTCTGCCCTGCAATTTGTGTTGTCGGTTTTCTCTATTTTTTTTTCACTTGCTCGATATGTTCTTTCCAAAAAATATATTTTGAATTTGATTTTATTTTTGGTATTAATTATGGAGTTGGTGCAACTTGATGAGAACCAAAACAACCCTCTCTTGGAACATGAGCTCTCTACCATTTTTCATTATTCGTTAATTTCCTTTTATTCGTTAATTGTTATGGTTAACGGAAAGTAGTTACAGCATCCCTTTGAAAACAAGTAAAATAAAATTTGGTGGACAAATTTTTTAATATAAATAGTTCGTTTTAGCTTTTTAGCTTTACTTTTTGCCTTTTTTACTACTGAAGTTCATAGGCTATCTTTTTCCTAAAGTTTAGAGTAATTACACAATGATTTTAGATTGTGTTGATCAAAATGGACAACTATAACCAAAAAAATGGCCAATATAGTTTTAAATGAAGTACTTGGTTGAACAAAACGAATACTTTGTATTATGTTTCAAATTTTATAATTATATACAGTATAACGACGATAGTATCTAGAAGAATTACAATCGACAACTATCGTATCTGGGTTTATTTAATTTTTTGTGTCAAGAGAATGCAAATATATCTACATAGTATAATATTGTCTAAGCACAAGTTGCAAAACCAATAATATTAGAGAATACTCCAAAACAGGATAATTCTGATAAAAAAAATATTTTCCATTTGCTTCCACCTAAAAAAAGCAATCCACCAAAAAAAATCAGGTAGTTTAGAGAAAGAAAAAAAACACAGGTAGTTAATAAATACTAATTAACGTGTGTGAGAGACAGAACAAATTGCTATTTGCTAATGGTAAGAGTGGATGGTTCGGTGCATCTGCATCTGTAACACTCAAGGACATTTTAGTCGGTAATGACACGTGTCATACTTAAAACAGAAGCAAGTTGCTGTAATAGATCTATCTGTCCCTTTCTGTTTCCCTCTTAAAATATCCATCTTTGTCAACCCAATTCATGTGATTCTTTTGCGATTCTCCATTGTTACATCCAAATCGGGATACCCAATATGCGGAGATAACCAGAAAATGTAAATAAAACCGATAACATTAAACCAAAAATTAACATCAAAACTCTCGACTTATAATTTATATTATCCAAATTTATCTGAAAAAAATAAAAAAAATGATAAGATTATTCAACGAGGATAATCACATCCTACCACCACGCAATCTTCAATTCTCGTATGTTTACTGCCATCAGATAAATAGATGAGTCTTGAATATGAAAAGCTTTGCATATTTTTCTAATTTTTGTAGAGTCATTAAACATCTGAACAAAATAGAAGTGTCAAAATTAGGCAAAACGATATAGAACATCGACAATAACAAAAATATACTTTAGATTTTAGGCCACACAACATCAGCTCAAAGTTTGATATAACTCCAGTTCCGCATACAAAGCCATGGTCTGGTCTCGTCATTGATGACACTAACTATAAAATATAATTGATTGCTTAGATTTATAAAAAGCATTGTCACATCCACCTAAAACCAAGAAAAAAAACAAAGTCTTTGACTAATTTATAACTTAGCTACTTGCTAACGCAAAGAATATTCTTCTCTTACACACGATTTATGGTTACCAGCAAGAATTTATTCAACTATTCTATGAAACTTGAGAACGACTTAAGAAGTATATTAGAGACTTCTTTCATTACAACTTCACTTAAGTTGCGTTTTTGTACATGTTATATCGAGATGTTGAGGAGAAATTCACGATGGCCCTAGGTACAATAAAAACTGGAGACTTCATGACCAATACATCTGAAGAAGCTAAACTTATATTGGAGAATCTAGCACTACTAGCAACAAACTATCGAGACTATGAAAGGTCTAACAACTTAGGTGGCGTTGAAGTACATAAGACTAGTGAACTGAATGTTAGGATTGATCAATTCTGAAGAAAGACTATAGAAAAGTCCTCATATTCTTTCTACTTCTTTTTTAGTCAATATTCTATGCTTTTTACTCAACGTAGCTTTTGAGGGGTCGAGCAATATGGAAAAGTCTTTTTGATTAATTGGTAAGCTACTTTTATGTCGATGACCACAACATACACATTTTTGTCAATGTTCTAGAATCAGCTGCCATAATTTGAAATTTTGGGCCTGTAGTGACATAGGCCTACACAGCCCTGCTCAGAATAAAGAGTTCAATAACTGCATAGTCTTAGTAAAATTTAGATATTCACTTCACATGCACATAAGAACTTCCTCATATACCAATAACAATACTAGTAATTTTTTTTCGCCGGCCAATACTAGTTAAACTATTATATTTGAATCATATATATTGACACAAATTATTATTAGAAATTATTTAGAGCATCTCTGTTTTTTTGGGAGTCAGCATCTAGATCTTATCTTTTTTCAATATAAAAATCAAAAGAATCCAAGGTCGGTCCATCGCGGAAAGCATCATTCTTTAGAAAAATACAAAAAGACTTGTTTGATATGACCGATCCGTCAAAAGCTACATCAACTATAAACTTAAACTTAATACATTATTTAATCAATAAGGACTAGTACTATGAGTTTAATAATTTGAAATTATTTTGTTACCATAACTAGTTTCAGTCTTGATTTGAATTCAATTCAATTATTTTCCTAATTTAATCTTTAACATTTTGACTATTAAATGTGTTTACTCACTTAAAAATCACTTGTCTCTGTAATTAACAGCTTCTAATTCTAATTATCAGAGTCCAAAACTGCAAATTTTAGCAAAAAACAAATGTCAAAAGATTCCCTCCTTCCTTCTCTTATGCTCAAATAACTCAGTCCCGAGGAAGATCTCATGATCTCGTTTTTTCCCCTAAAAATCAAATCTAACTCTCTCCTTTTCCTCTGAATCTCTAATCATTCAGTTCTTCATACTCTACTAAAAACTATATAATTATTCTTTTTTAATTTGTTCTTCAGTTTGCATCCTTTGAAGAGTTGGTTCATCTAAAGGTAACATCTTTTTGTAGTTGACTTGGTCGTAATTTTCTTAGAACTAGGTTACTGTAGTTCAAATCTTGATCAAAACTTGAGATCATAAACCAAATCTGTCTCTTTTTTTTCCTTTCTTTCTGACGAAAGATTCGATTTTGGTAAATTGTTCATTCTCAAATATGTTAAATCCGGTACGAAGCATTCGATTTGATCAGAATCCAAATCGATACCACACTGATCGAATCATTATTGTGTGTTGTTTTGAGTGATTTACGGTTAAATGTCAAAATTTTGATTCTTAGACTGTTCGTCTGAGATTGGAAATGTTTGTCTGCAGATAAATTTGCAATGTCTGAAGAGAATATTTCACAAGTTAAAGAGATGATAGCTGATGAGAACTGTTGTTCAAAACCAATGAAGATCATAGAAGAAACAATGCTTTTAATGAATGAAGAAGAAATTGCAGGAGATGATGTTCGTCCTCTTCCTCCACCTGCAGTCTCCAACGAGATCAACCATGTGAATCCGAGACGGAATTCTACTGGAGGATTAAATAAAAGAGCACCAAGTAAAGCTACGCCTCAACCTCATTGCCGTAGCAACCAAACGGGTTCGACTCATGATCTATGCAAACACGGTAAGCGCCGTGAAGAAGATTTGGTGATCAAACCTTGGAAGTTGGTTAGGAAAAAGAATCTTGAAAGTGGAGATTCGGGAAAAGTTGAGTCTTTGAATGTGACCAAGAAAGAGAAACCATTGCAGGTTGCAAAGAGAGAAGCTGCTAGTGAGATTGTTAAATCTCCTAGTGGTTTACGCGTTAAGAGAAGCGACACCAAGAGTGATTCACCTGTTGAAGCCAAGAGAGAAGCTGGTAGTGAGATTGTCAAATCTCCCAATGGTTTACGTGTTAAGAGAAGCGAAACCAAGACTTCTTCTAGTACTACTCCGACGAGTGAAGTCAAGAAGATGAATCTTGATGTTAAGAAGGTTTCAAGAATCAGTGAGAACAAGAGTTCTAAAGACGACCTTTTGAAGAATATGAGGAACAAAGAGAAGACGAAGAAGATTGTGATTGATGAACCGATTGGCTGTGAAGATATAAAGGAGAAGACTTTGTATGTTGTTGAATCTAGTATTGAGGAGAAGAAGGTTAAGAAGAGCATCAAAAGTGTTAAGAGTGAGATTCAGAAACCTTCTGAGAGGAAAATCTTAAGAAGCAGCGGAACGAAAAGTGTTAGCCTTATACCGTCTTTGTCTCCATCCTCTGAGGAGGTTAAAGGATCAAGGGTGACGAGATCAGATCCTAGGCCAATAAGGCAGAATACTACTACTTCAAAGTCCAAGACTGGTTTGACTGAGAAGAAAGAGGTTGGTGCTCCAAATCTTGTAACTAATTCGAAAACCGAAAGCAAGATTATTAGACCGAAGAGGATTGGTTTAAAGGTTACTCCTCCTCCTGCTCTAACAAGGCAGGTGAGTTTCAAGAAAGGGAAAGTTCTTGAAGCAAAAGCAGAGGATTCGAGTTCTACATCGATCAGATTCAAGAAGAGGGTTGTTCAAGAACCAAAACTAAGAAGTGATGTGAGCAAGAAGAAGAGGAATTTGAAAGAGAAACGAGAAGGTTTTGGAAGGATGAATTTTATGAACGGTGAAGGTAAACGAGAGAAAGTTGTTTTGAGGCATAGGAAAGTGGAAGCGAAGAAGAAACTGCAGACGCTTTTCAATAATGTGATTGAAGAGACTGTGAATAAGCTTGAGGATGTAAGGAAGAGTAAAGTTAAAGCATTGGTTGGTGCTTTTGAAACTGTAATCTCTCTTCAAGATGACAAGACTAAATCATCTCAGAAAAAGAAGAAGGTTCAGAGCAAATCTACTTCTTCACAAGTCGTTGAAGGAGGCTAGTCATTGGGTTTATTATAATCCAAGATTTGAGAGTTGTGAATTTGTGATATCAGTTCTTGAATTGGGAAAAAGAAATGTTTTTTGTTTGTTCATGAATCTTATGAATTATGATGTAAAATTTACAAAAGAAATCATATAATTTTAAGTATTTTGTTCTTATATAATGATGCAGAGTTTAGAGGCTCTGAAGATGGTCTGACCGATCAAACCGGATTCTATTGAAATAGTCTGGTGTAAAATTGAGAATCCGGTTTGATTGGTTTTCTTTTGTCGTACCGAGTCAGATTAGTCGACACGTGTGCTGTTGGCGCGTGTGATTATTCGCCCTCTCTCTCTCTTCTTCATTGCTCTTGTTTCAAATTCCAAACGTCTCTCTTCGCTTCACACAACAACCTAGCTCTCAGATTTCAGCCAATGGAGGTTTCAGAAGAGCAAAGGAGACGAGACGAAGCAGATCGGTTAGTGGTTGGGGAAAACCAAATGCCGCCGTTTGATTCGTGGAAACGAAAGGGGGCATTTAGACAACAGGATTTCCGGTTAGCCAAATGTCAAAAGCTCGACGGCGATAACGATACCCGTTTCCAAGAAGGGAATCGGAGTTACGGGTCCGAACCAGGATTGAGAAATACTCCGCCGGAAAAGTTCCGCGTCAGGCTCGAGATATGCTCTCCTGATTCGTTTTCAGTGACGCCGGTTCAAGGGCAAGGGTTTCAATACCCGGAAGAGCAAGATTGTCGTCGTCAATTGAGCGAGATTCTATCTGGGGTAAGTTATTCCTCTGGATTTTCATGCGCCGAGCTTTATTTTGGTTAAGGGTTGACAAACTGTAAAAGAGAGATTGAAAAGGGGATTTTTCCGAGTCTCTGATTTTGGGGGTTTCTGATATATTGCAAAGCACGCAATTGGATTCTAATTTCGAGATGAGTGCTGTGTATTGTTGTTGTTTTTCTAACTGATTTTTAACTTCAGGCGACTCCTTCATACTATACTCAGAATGATGATGGAGGAAAAGCTGGTGTTCACAAGATCAGAGATTACAGTATGGTTGTGGGATGTCTGAAAAGGTCCAAGAGAGTCGAAGTTCAAGAGATACCATGGGTAACGTTTGCTGTTGTTGAGAAACTTTCCGGGTCATTCATTTCTGGGAAATGGGAACCTTGTAAACCTGAGCATTTCACCGAGGAGAAGGTTGAAGAACTGATTGGGAATCTGCCAAGAAAACTGGTGAATTCCCTTTTGCCTTTCCAACTTGATGGTCTAAGATTTGGTTTAAGGAGAGGTGGCAGGTGTCTAATTGCAGATGAAATGGGGCTTGGGAAGACACTTCAGGTGATAATATTTGGCTCTGAAGATTTTTTAATAGTTTGGTAAAGTAGTTATTCTGAATGTTTAATCCTTTGTCAGGCGATAGCTATTGCTGGTTGCTTCATGAGTGAGGGTTCCATACTTGTTGTCTGTCCAGCTGTTTTGCGTTTCTCATGGGCAGAAGAACTGGAGCGTTGGTTGCCATCTTGTTTGCCTTCTGACATACATCTAGGTAAAAATCTCTTCTGAATTGCCAATCTTTTCTCTTTAAATTTCTGTGTCTTGCACTTATTAACTACGTTAGTTGAATACAAAAGCAGCAACTCTGCTCATTTCCCCTTTAGCTTTGTTTTCTCTTTATTTTCTCCTCCATTGCCTGGTCATACTAATGGGTGGAATACAGATACATCAGTTGTTTCTCTAATTCTTTTCTCTCCATAGGAGCTCAAAAGCGAATGCTTTTACTTGGTTTTACGGCTGTTAATTGGCTATCTTGTTAAGTCGACTTGAGTTTGACCAAAATTTTTTGTTTCAGTTTTTGGCCATCAAAATAATCCTGCCTATTTACCAAGATGGCCAAAAGTTGTGGTTATCTCATACACGATGCTTCAACATCTCCGAAAGACTATGCTGGAGCGAGAATGGGCCCTCGTGATAGTAGATGAATCTCATCACCTACGGTGTACTAAGAAGAAGTCAGAATCATCTGAGGTATGTAGGAATTCGTTTTCCTCACTAGTGAGGTTTTAAGTATTCCTTCCTGTGTCCTTTTTTCTGTGATTTTCCTCAAGGAACATCCTCAAATCTGAGTAGAGTTGTTTTGCTGTTGTTACAAGGTTGGTCTCAAAACACTATTGGTTATGCTTTGCAGATACAGACAGTCCTTGATGTTGCTGAAAGGGTTAAGCACATAGTGCTGTTATCAGGAACTCCTTCTTTATCGAGGTTGTGAAAATATAAATTTTAGTAAAATCAGTATCTTCTGTTTGCTTCGAATTTGTAATTTATCCTTAAAACTTGTTTCCTAGGTGACCATAGGCCCTTCGACATTTTTCACCAGATAAACATGCTATGGCAAGTCATCTGCAAACTTTTGATCTAAGCTTTTGGATACGCACTACTTCTTTAAATTCTCTAACCCTGTTTTTGTCACCAGGCCTGGCTTGCTGGGAAAGGACAAGTATGAGTTTGCGAGAACCTATTGTGAAGTCGGGATTGTCAAAGACAAACAGGGGAAAATTTTCCAGGTAATAATGGACTTTATGTGGTAGCCAGCAGTTGTGCCTTCATGATTGTCTATTCCAACTGCAGAATACTCTCAGTTGCTATCATACTTCATTTTGTTTCTTTTCAGTCGCTTCCTTGCTACTATGGATTATGATTCCCTTATCTTCGGTTTTTTTTTTGTTTATCTTATGAGATGGTTAAAAACCTTTTGTTTTGATGATTCAGGATTTCTCAAAGGGTATTCGCTTACTGGAGTTAAACGTGCTGCTAAACCAAACAGTGATGGTATATTCTGTTTATTTGAATTCAGTTTGGAAGTAATGGTTAACCTCAGAAAGGACCAAATGTGTCAATCCATTATTTGAATTTTCTTGTTATAAGTATAAGTATTCCGAGACCTCTGTGAAGTGAAATTACTAATTTGGATTTTTGGGAGCAAAACATCTCCAACCTTAACCGTTTAGTTAGCTATCTGTTTATTACCTAAGCTGTGCATGAAATTTTGTGAAGAACTGCGAAGAATATGAGATGATTTGAGTAATATGATTTGCTAATTAACGTTTGTTTTGTATTGCGTTGTGAGTTGGTAAAGAGCTATGTGATGTGATCCCTATTTTTTTTATAGATAAGAAGACTGAAGCAGCATGTGTTAACACAGTTACCCCCAAAACGTAGGCAAATTATAACCGTACTGCTAAAGAAGTCTGACATCGCTTCAGCAATGGCTATCATCAGCGAGGCTAATCAAAAGGGCAATAAACAAAACGCGGCGATAACAGAAGTCACAGAGAACTCAGATGAACCTGAAGGTATGTGGCATGTTTTATACCAGCCTAGAAATTGTGTTGGATTTTTTTTTATCATCATGATTCAAGGCATTTTATTTTTACCAGTTACTCAAGCCTCAAGTTTCTCGGAATTTAGATATAGTTAAGCCACTGTGGTCCAGTCAATGTTTAACACAAGCTGCCTTTGTAGGTATAGCTCAAAAAACTCATGGATCAGATAAAGAGGGACATATGAATGCAGAGGACTCGGATGCCCCTGACTGTATGTTTTAACTATTTTCTTCATGGATAGACAATTCTTTCTGCATAAACGCGCTCTGTTTTCATTTTTCCTTTTTGTTGTGCTTTAGGTGACAAGGATAATCAACTATGTGGGAAACTCTCCTATCAACAACTTGGTGTCGCAAAGCTTCCTGCCTTTCGTGAATGGTTATCCCTACACCCGCTTATATCGGGATCGAATTATACCACAGAAGAAATTGTTGGCGACACAAGCTCAAGTAAGATGGTAATTTTTGCACATCACCATAAAGTTCTGGATGGAATTCAGGTTAGTATGCTTCATTCTTGTCATCAAATCTTTGATAATTCAGAAGTTTATATCTGTTCGTTTTGTTCTGGTTTTAAACTTGCTATTATTACGATGCAGCTCATTTAAGATAATTAGAAGGAAGTACTTTGCTTTTATATAATTTCATGTGATTTTTTTTCATGTCAGGAATTTATATGTGATAAAGGGATTGGTTTCGTCCGCATTGATGGGACGACGTTGCCAAGAGATAGACAATTGGCTGTACAGTCATTTCAGTATTCTAGTGAGGTAAGCACAATACCTTTATCTCCTTATATAATGTGTGGTTTTTGACCTATGATATGGCTTTCCCCTCCAGGTGAAAGTTGCAATAATTGGTGTTGAAGCTGGGGGAGTTGGACTTAACTTTTCAGCAGCTGAAAATGTCGTATTTGTGGAATTGCCTAAAACACCGTCACTGATGCTTCAGGTATCTTTCCTGTACTCTCCTGTTGTCCTCTTAACTTGCTGTTTTTGTTCTCAAGTATATCCTATAAAATGCGGTACGGCTGCTAGATGCATAATCAATTGATTGCATTTTGAAGGCTGAAGATAGAGCACATAGGCGAGGCCAAACAAGTGCAGTCAATGTATACATATTCTGCGCAAAGGTAAAATTATTTGCTGTTGCCATATTAGTCCCTTAAATTTGTCTTGTTCCTTATACTCGGATAACAACTCTTTTGTAACAGGATACAATGGACGAGTCAAATTGGCAAAGTCTGAACAGGAAGTTGCACCGTATTTCTTCTACCACTGATGGAAAATATGATGCGAAGACTGAAATTGAAGTACCTCCCAAATCTCTCTTTTCTCAATTATCAGTAGATATTCCCCTTAGATGTTCACACCACATAAGGGTTTATTCACATGGCATAGGCACATGACACCTATTACTTATTGTGATAAATTTTTTATGTCTGGGAAGATTGAAAGAACTTATCTTTTCAACCCTACTGAAGAAAGCAGTGAAAGAGCAGTTCTTGAAGCGCAACCATCAAAAAGTGTAGTAGCTGACAAGATTGTTGAAAGCTGTGAAGATCTTGGATCTGAGACAGAATTATCAGAAACTATTGATCTTAAGGTTTATCTCTAACCTTCTCATTTATCGAACAGATTGGACATTTTTGAGCTCGAGATTTATCTTTTTTATAAGCCAAATCTTTGAATGAAACATAGACGGCAGAAGTTATGCCCGGGTTACAAATCTGTCTCCTTGATTATGGAACTCAGATACTCACTCGTTTTGGCTGAATGCTTATTTTCTTGGCTGAGCAGGAAGACGTGACTTCTCATTTGGATATATTAAAAGTCTTCTATCCATTTATTAAAAATGGTTCCGAGTCTGAGGAGAGGTCTTCTAACACCATTTCTACTACTCTGGTAGACCAGGACAACCAAGAAAATCATCAGCCTAAAAGTGTATGAACTTAAACCTTATGAAAGGTCTATTTTCTTCTTTGAAATTTCCTGGAATCTAATACATTTATTATGATGCAGTTTATTGCTGATGATGGGCATGCGAAAGAGAATGATTCCAGATCAGTTTTTCCACTTGTAGATTCTCTGCGATTTGAGGTAAAGTTTAAAGTCTGCGTGGACTCTTCTTATTTTATCCATTATTCTGGTTGCCTTTTCTTTGAAACTCGTGTTGCCTCGGCTGGTCATGATATATATTCATGTCAAGGAGGCAAAATTTGGTGGAACACTTCATACTTATCCATCATTTGTCAGTATGTAAGTCTATTGGAACCAAGCTGCAATCTAATTGTGAAACTTTCTTTCAGGTTAGCCAAAACACTGGAAGAATTCATTTGTATTCTTGCATTCCTGGGAAAGATCCACGACCAAGACCTCAGTTCCAGAACTTCCGGCCAGAGGAGATTGAAGCAAGCAATTCAAGTCCGGATATCAATAAAGAAAAATCTCCTGAATCCATTACGGATGATCCAGATCATGTACTTGCTATTCTAGAATTTATGAAAGAGTGGAAAGCATTGCGCCCAATCGAAAAGCGGAAATTACTTGGAAAGCCTTTGCAACTGCCTTTATCACTGGAGTTAAGTTACTTGAGTGAAAGCACTAGTCACAATAACGAGGTATATGTCTTGTAGCTAAAAAGTTATTTACCAGATATTTGATTCCAAAATTAGTTAACAAGAGTTTTCTGCATCAGGGATTGCTCAGGGGAGGAAGCAAAAGACGAAATACACCCTTTTCAGAGATCAGTATTCCTTTACCGCCAAGTGCAGTGTGGAAGAAGGTCAACCTACGAAGAGGTTATCAAAAAAAGGAGAAAGAATACACCCAAGCCTGGAGTATGAGCAACGAACCACTCTGTAAACGCTGTCAAAAGCCCTGCAAGTGAGTGAAAACATGGTTTAGCTTCACTACTGATTGGTTGATATTTTTTGTTCACTGTTATATCATAAACTTTCTATGTTGTTTTGTTCAAGGGGAAACAACGCCAAAGAACCTGAGTATTTTGAAGATCTTTTCTGTGATCTTGCCTGCTTTGAAGAATACAGGACAAGAACAAGCAGCAGATATATTCGCCAGGTTTGTCTTGGCAATTCTTTCATTATGTTAAATGCGAATAAGTTTTGATTAACTAAGTTTTATGTCATTTGTACTGATACTGAATAACTAAGAGGTGTAAGTTTTTGTCAAATCTCAGGCACTTTTTCAGATAGAACATGGAATTTGCACAAATTGCAGCTTAGATTGCCACCAGCTTGTGACAAGATTAAAGCCTTTACCACTTGAGAAACGCCGTGAATACATAAAGAGAGTTTTTCCAGAATTGTTTTCCCGGAAGAACTTGTAAGACATTTAAGCCCATCTTTGTGCTTATATTTCTATTTGAGCATCAATAGAAATTTCTTGGAAATTCAATTGCTCTTTTTGTTCGTCTCTAATCTCAAAGGCTTGAAACACTGGTTAATGATCCAAACGAGGGGAATGCGTGGCATGCAGATCATATCATTCCAGTCTACCAAGGAGGAGGTAAGTCCCATTCTCTTATACTAGAACCAGTGAAACATCATTATGAACAATGTTAACTACATGATTTCATAACTGAACAAGTTTTCTTGACATTTGGATCATTATAGGCGAGTGCCGGCTAGAGAACATGAGGACACTTTGTGTGGCTTGTCATGCCGATGTCACTGCAGCTCAATGTGCAGAACGTAAAGAGATACGCTCCAGAGCCAGGAAGCAACTGAAAAACACATTAAACGAACTCAGAAACAATCCAAACCATACAAATCTCCAGGCGGACGACAATACAAAGAAGGTGTGATTATGACTCGTTTCGAAATGAAAGGGGACTTCTACAATGCATAGCATATCTCCACATTAAGTTATAATTGATTTTATTAAACTGCTTGTTTTCAGGAGACTGATTGTTCGGACGAAGAGGAAGACGAGCTTCTGGTTGAAGTTCCAGGCAGTGCTTACTCCACAGATCAGATTATTGATCCCGCCTCATAAAAGTCATCTCGAATTAGTAAAGTAGATTGACGTCTCTCAATTTGTAGAGAAGAAAGTGTAATATGAATCTTGAAAGAGTTTGATATGCCAAATCAAAGGTAAAAGTACTTTGCTTTTGCATCAGTTTGTGATTCTTGAACGAGCTTTGTTAAGTTTCTACGTGTCGAAGTCTCTAAGAAAAGTAAAATACCAACACTCGTCTGATACAAAGTTACCCAAACTTTCTTATTTCATATTGAGACATTAGACTCCGTTTAGACAAAACCAAGACTCAACATAACAACAAAAATTTCAATACTATTTTTCCGGTTACTTGGCGCTGTTCTGGAAGGTCCAGTTCCAAATGTCGTGACGCTCAATGCCACGGCCCATGGCACCGGCAAAACCGGTGTACATGTTTGCAAGAAAAACCTCAGAGAGATCTATAGGGGCAACGATCAAAGGCTTCTTAGGTTTCTTAACGGTTTCTGGTGCGAGAGTGACTGTAACCGTTGAGTTTCTATACTCAATCCAAGCCTTGTACCTATCTCCATTGCTCAGCTTCACTTCCTTAAACGACCACTGTTTTCTTTTCCCAATCCTTGTCTGAACCCAATAACCAGCTTTCTCGGCCACAACGGAAGTGACAGAGTTGATGTCTACACCGACATGGTTATCATTAATGTCTCCAAAACGTTTGTCCTTGAAAACATCGAATTCGACAGCAAAGATGTGGTTTTTGGGATTGCCGTTGTTGGTTTTGTTGAAGATTCCAAGGAATCCAGCGGGTCCAGCGCCGCTGTTGTCAAGGGCAGGGACTACGACGAAGGCGAGGCCGTGTCCCGGGGCCGGTTTGGTGCTAGTAGTGATGGAGAAAGTGAAACAAGTTTTAAATGGATAAGGAGAAGAAGAAGTATTTGAAGATGGTTTGAAAGGGATTGGATCGGACCAAAGACCTTGACCATGAGAGAATGGGTTTTCGTCTCGGGTCATGGAGAGAGCACCGGAGCGGCTCACGCCATCTGAAGCAGGACCGAGCTCTGCGTCTCCAAGGAAGGCCAAGTTTGAGCTTTTGAGGCTTAACTTGACGGCGGAAGTGGTCTGAGCTAAGAACAGAGCAAGAAAACAGAGTTTATGAATCTGCATTGTGTATTTTTTGTTGTGATTGATTCGAGTGAGAGTAAGAAAGATTGGAGTTGATAATGTTGTGATTTATAAGAGTAAACATAAGCCATCGGGTGACGTCAGTTTTCATTACATCAGTCAAGTGACGTCAAGAAGCTAACGAATACGGGACCCACAAGATTTCGTTACCTTATCTTTTTGATCAATAATTCGAGTGATAAAAACTGACTGTCACGGTGCCACCCCATAATAATATGACCGCGTATGCCTACCTTGTGTTTCTTCGGCGTAATTGCTCTAGAAAGTAAAATTTGATCGGCACCAATTTCGAGCATGGGCTATCGATGGTTGGACCAATTTTGGATCGGATCGGATTGGATTGTGTGGATCGCTCTGATATCATGTTAAGTTTCATGAGTTTTCAACTCAAAACCAATTAGTTGTAAATGGATTGACCCATATCATTTTTATACTAGTTAGGATCATTTTCAACTTTTGATGTGAGACATTAATCTCTAATACAAACTTTGTTTTGCATCCCAATTTCTCATCAATTCAATTATGCATGATGTATGTATAACATCTAAGGAAGATTCCCTGACTCGACCCACTTTGATATTTTCTTTTTTAAGTAAAAAGCGTAAGTTGTCGAACCAAATCTCTATTGATCCGAATAGACTTTACGTCCAGGACCCAAGATATCTAAACAATGAAGAAGAGATATGGGAATGCATGGCATGCGGATCATACCATTCCAGGCTACCAAGGTGGAGGTAAGTCACAATCTTTTACACTTGACCACTCCAATAAACATCATTATGAACATCATACTGTGCATTCAACTGAACTGAGCAAGTTTTCTTGAAATTTGGATAACTTACAGGTGAGTGCCGGCTAGAGAACATGAGGATGCTTTGTGTGGCTTGTCACGGCGATGTTACTGCAGCTCCATGCGTGGAACGTAAAGAGATACGGTCCAGAGCAAGGAAGCAACTCAAAAACACAATAAACGAACTCAGAACCAATCCAAACCAAACAAATCTCCAAGCTGATGACAATTAATACAAAGGTGTGATTATGACTCGTTTCGAAATGAAATTAATAGGGACTTCTACAATACATTGCATATCTCCGCATTAAGTTATAATTGATCTATTAAACTGTTTGTTTTCAGGAGACTGATTGTTCGGACGAAGAGGAAGACGAGCTTCTTGGAGTTCCAGGCAGTGCTTACTCCATAGATCAGAAAATCAGTCACGCATCATAAAAACTCACCTTGAGTTGCCAGTAAGTTGACCAAAATTTTGTAGAGAAGAAAGTGTAATATGAGTTCTCAAGAGTTTGATATGCCAAAGCAGAGATAGTTGCTTACGCAATTTGTATGCTTGTATCTTGTGTGACCCACTTCTCATGTTTGCTTGGTATGAAAGCTTCTTTTCTCGGCAGTTTCTTGTCAGAGAAGCAAAGTGGTCCCTTTCTAATTTTTTTTGTAGCCATGAGAAATCGATGATTACATACTAACGGCTTTGGTTCGTCTGAATATTTCAACGAATTTATGACGAAATGAAAGCTCGTTTTTTGTCAAATTTTTTTTAGTGAGTTAGTTACGGTTATATTTTTTCATGTAATGTCTTAACAAAGATTTGTGTATAGTTTGTCATCCTCTATGAAACAATTTTATTAGATGGATATATATAGTTTTTCTTATAAAAGTTACCATTTTGGATTTTTATTTTTCTTTCTAAACGAACATATGCATAAAATGAGATTAGACAAGTTTCTAATGGAAGGCTCATTGGCTGATGCCATACTTAATATATGAATGACCATCTTATTATAGTGATGTGTAATTACCACATTATCGAGTATATATTTAGCAAGAAAGCGATTATCGAATATACATGTGTATAGTAGATATGTATAGGTTGGTAATGTTTCCAACAAACCCTAAGCACAACTTTTAACAGCAACGAGTTCCTTTGAGTTAGTGGGACACAATAGCCACTATTTTGTGTCTCAAGACTGTTTTTCACCTTTCTTTTAACTTCAATGTAAAGGGTTTACTTACTTTTTGTCTCACTTTTTATTCATTTTAATATTTGCTTTTTAGGCTGATAGTTTTGGTCGGTATATAATTTCTTTTGTTCATATTTGATGTTGTAAATTTGTTCACATTTATTAATCAAATAACTTAAAGACAATATATATTTTAATCTACTCTCGTTATTTTTTTATAAGATATATCATTATAGGTAAACAAAAAGAATTATAGAGAGGTATATTCTGAACCATCGTATGAATTTGCATGAATATATGTAGGAAAATCCATTCCATATAAAACCAAAAAGATGAATGTAAATCAGCATACTCTATATGAAACAAAAATATAAATTAAATCAGCCTCTAATAAAAAAACTAATTTAAAATTCGACAAACAGTGCAAAATTACTAACATTCTATATATGTGTGTGTGTCTGGCCAGATTTTTTTTTTTTTTTTTGTAAGTAATATCATATTCTTGAATTTATTCAGAAAGCATTATTATTTGTGGAGGTCGAACAGATGTATCATCTTATGATAGCCAAGCTAATAATAGTTACCATTTTTAGTATACAAATAAGTAATCAAATGCCAAAGCAATGATATAGAATATTAAAATTGTTTCCTAAGGAAAATGATGATTTTCTAATTAATTATGAATTTTTTGTTTGCTGAAAAAGAAGAAAAAAAATGAAATTCTTTCGCTTAAAAATTTAAATTTGAGCTGCAAAACTAGTCATATCTACGGTGGATCGGTCAGAGTGTATGATTGAAATCAAATCGGTCCGGACCCACTTTACTAACCTTTTTTTTTTTTCTCTTGTGAAAATTGAGTTTTCAGATTGCCATGGTATGACATGATTTTCTTCAGTTTTCAAGTAACATAAAAAGGTTATCGATTATATTGAAAATCATAACTTATGTCATTGTTAAGGACATATACATTATTGTAGTATTTAGTGTTCGAAATTTCAAGAAACCTTATAATTATACAATAGATTAATTATTTAAGAACAAGTTAATTATCAAAAAATAAGAAAAATTAAAATGAAAACAAGTTTATAAAGAAATGTAAGACAAACAAAAATACTAAAATGCATGGGGTTTGATTCAAATGATTAAAGAGATTAAGTCTAATGAATTCTCAGTAGTTAAAAAAATCTATGGATTTTTATTAGAATTCAATTCAATTCAATTAGTTCTAGAACTCAAAACACTAATACTTTGGTAATCTAACATGGTTAACAAGACTAACTTTGTTCACAACCTAAAAGCCATATTTCTTTGTTCATCGGATGAGAAACGATGAGAAACAATAAGTCTAAATTTGATATGTTTACAAAATTTCTCAATCAAATCACTTTGTCTTCAGATAGTTCTTACCAAAATTCATTCATGCAAATCTATCAAATCTTTTTACATAAATTTAATCGTAACTGTGACCCTAAATCTGGATAATTACTCCATTTTCATGCATTAAACATAGATGAGATAAAGAACATGTATAGAGAAATCCATTGAACAACAATCCAATCATCAAACCATAAATTACCCTTTGAAAATCCTAGACCTAATAATACATCTACTCACTCATATCAAATCATTTTGAAAATAATAGATTGCATAGATAATATAAAAAGAAATCAATAGGAGTTCACGTATCAAATCTTGGAATGAAAAGAGTAACATATCTCTTCTCCATAAAAAGCTTTCAATAGAAAAACGTAGAATAAAAGTGTATGTGAATGAATGACCTAAACAATGGTTGTCTGGTGTCTTTTCACTACTCTTCAGTTTTTACTACATTTTCTCCACTCTTGCTCATATTTCTTTGTTTGGATTTATTACTTGTAAATCCTATCAAAATACTCTTAAAAACTCGATAAAACCAAATAGACATGAAATAAAATCCGTAAAAACAATAATATATTAGTCAGTATGGGTAGTTTCTTAGGACACCCGTGCATAATGCCAGCTGAAAGTCCACTCGTCTCGATAGCAACAATAGTACGTTGAGAGCTATGATATGGTTGTAGACTCAAGGATAATTTATTTGCCTACAAACGGTGCGAACACCTCTCGTCTCTACTTGTAGCAGCCTCCACACACTTCAAGATTACTTTGTGTGCATGATATCTAACAATTCAT
Organism: Euclidium syriacum; assembly: GCA_900116095.1. Classification (NCBI taxonomy): domain Eukaryota; kingdom Viridiplantae; phylum Streptophyta; class Magnoliopsida; order Brassicales; family Brassicaceae; genus Euclidium; species Euclidium syriacum. Next base: position 10,479,246 of record FPAK01000007.1, on the reverse strand, counting down.
CATATTTTCAAAAAATGTGAATCATTTGTTTTTTTCAGACCAGTTTTTGACAAAAGTCATTCTATTGGAAATTACTAACGGTATTCTGACATCTTCCAACTGTTCTGCAAATCCATCATAAACTATTACACTAATGTCAAAAAAAATTCTAACGTAATACAAGACCATGTGTTTTCTTATATTGTATACCCTTCGACATATAAATTTAAAATGAAATAAAAAATTTCGCAAAAAAATGAAACAGTATAAAAAATTGTGTTTCAAATATTCAAAAGAAAAACTATATATACATATAACCTTTAAAAATCGATGATTTTCCTGCAACCAAAAGAAAAAAGAATGATGATTTTCTTTTATGACATGGTTTTCTTATGTGCAAAATTAATAAAAATTGTTGATAATAATAAATAATTATATTGTTGTTTTTTTTTGTGTTATCAATTTATTATCTGTAGATCTTCGAAAAAAGTAGTATGTATAATCCATTTTTTTAATATTTATCACGTCTGTGTTTTGATTTGTCATGTACGTCTTCTCTTTTGTATCATTAACTTTTACTCCCTTTTCTGCAAATAAACAAAGAGATATTTATTAGGTGATCTGCATCTATTTATTCTAACTATATGTGTGTAATAATTATATAACCGACAAAAGGTAAATAAAATAGGAAAAAAAACAAAAAGAAGAGGAGAAAAGAGAAACAAGACATATCAGAGTAGTAGTGAGCAAGTCTTCAAATTTCAACTATATATAAAGAACATCTCGTGAGAGAACCACACAAATTAACCAAATCAAAAACTCATTCAAAATCTAAACTTTATCCAAAAATGGTGTCGGTCACATCAGAAGCACCAAGGAGCCGATCAAAGAAGGTGTGTGTGATCGGAGCTGGACCGTCGGGTCTAGTCTCGGCGAGAGAGCTAAGAAAAGAAGGGCACAAAGTGGTGGTGATGGAGCAAAACGACGACGTTGGAGGACAATGGTTGTACCAACCAAACGTACAAGAAGAAGATCCATTAGGAAGAAGCAATGGTTCCATGGATGGTGCACTTAAGGTCCATAGTAGCATATACTCTTCCTTGAGGCTAACCTCACCGAGAGAAATTATGGGTTATTCAGATTTTCCATTTTTGGCGAAGAAAGGAAGAGATATGAGGAGGTTTCCAGGGCATAGGGAGCTTTGGTTGTATCTAAAGGACTTTAGTGAAGCTTTTGGGATAAGAGAGATGATTAGGTTTAATGTTAGGGTTGAGTTTGTGAGGGAAAGAGATGGAGAAGAGGAAGAAAATGTGAAGAGGTGGATTGTGAAGAGTAAAGAGAAGTTAAGTGGCAAGGTCATGGAAGAGATCTTTGATGCTGTTGTTGTTGCTACTGGTCATTACTCTCATCCAAGATTGCCCTCAATTAAAGGTATATATATATATCATTAAATCTCTATTCTTGATATAATTTCTCTTTGGCTTTGTATATGTGATGTATGATTATTAATTTGTTTCTAATATATGATTCTTTGATGGTTATTATAGGAATGGATTCTTGGAAGAGGAAGCAAATTCATAGCCATGTTTACAGGGTGCCTGATCCATTTCGTGATGAGGTGAAACTTGGATCTCTAGTTATATCTTTAAATTTGGTGATGATGATGTTGATTGTTATGATGAAAATGGTGATAGGTGGTAGTGGTGGTTGGGAACTCATTGAGTGGACAAGACATATCAATGGAGCTTGTGGAAGTGGCAAAGCAAGTTCATTTAAGTGCTAAGTCACTTGATATATCTTCTGGTCTTTCCAAAGTTATTTCTAAACACTCAAACCTTTCTCTTCACCCTCAGGTTCTCTTTTACTTAATTATATTTACCTAATATTGTGTTTCTATGTATAAATTTGGATTTATAAGCTCCATATATATATAGTTGAATTTTTTTTTTTTTTTTGTAGATTGAATCTTCACTTATATATATTTACCTAATATTTTGTTTCTATGTATAATGGATTTAGAAGCTCAATTTCTTTGATTTTCTTTCGTAGATTGAGACTTTAGAGGATGATGGGAGAGTCAGTTTTGTGGATGGATCTTGGGTCGTTGCGGATACAATTTTATATTGCACCGGGTAAGATAAATTGGACACTTATATGATTAATTACTTAGCTATAAACAAAAGAAATTATTATTTTTCATGCAAGTTGAAGAGAACAGTAAATTACTACTTTTTGTTTCCGTTAGAGAAGACAAAATAGATAATGATGATTAAACTAACGTTAAGTTAAAAATTCAATTGATTTTGTCTTTGTGGGGTACTGTGGTCTTCATCGACATCATAAGTATTAAATATTGCTTCATGTAAGAAAATTATTGTTCCACTTTAAATCAATAACAGGAAAAGAACTAATAAAATATAGTTGATCATTTGGGATCTGCATGTTATTGCGTAAGCGTAACTTATATATTAGTCCTACTAGAACCAAAATCATATCGATTGAAATAATTTCGATCAGAACAAAATAATTAATTACCACATGTTCTCTAATCTCTATGACCACTAAACTAAATGATACTATTAAAATCTTCTCATATTTTAGAATTTATGCTAAGAAATATTTTAGAATAAAAATCACTTTGAAAATATCAAATGTTATATACTATAGTTTCAAAGTAAAATGTGGGACTCAAAATGTCGTATTGAGTGGGCTACAAATCTTTTTTAACATTGGTCTTCTCAATAAGTTTTACTTGTCTCAAGTTCTTGGGGTCATCATAATTTATTTGTACTATTATGGTAAATAAATGAATAATGGGGGACCAAAAAACAAAACACAGGTACTCGTACAAGTTTCCATTTCTTGAGAGTAAAGGAAGAATAAAAGTGGATGATGATAGAGTGGGCCCACTCTTCGAACATACTTTCCCTCCTACTCTTTCTCCTTCTCTCTCCTTTGTCGGTATCCCTAGAAAGGTATCATCAACTTTTTCTTTTTCTTTTTCTTGTTTAACTTAAAAACAAAAAAAAGCATTACGTTTGATTTTAATTTTTCTAAATATTGTTGCTTTTGCAGTTAATAGGATTCCCATTCTTTGAAGCACAAGCAAAATGGATAGCTCAAGTTTTGTCCGGCAAGTCATCTCTTCCTTCTTCCGACCAAATGCTACAATCCGCCGCAGATTTTTACCGGTCAAAAGATCTCGCCGGTGTCCCTAAACATTACACTCACGACATTGCCGACTTCACGGTAAATAAATAATTACAACATTTATTTGTTTTTAACCTTTTTCGTTTCTCTATAAATCTTTTGTGTTTCTTTTGTTGGTAATAATAGTATTGCGATAAGTACGCGGATTATGTTGGGTTTCCACATTTGGAAGAATGGAGGAAGCTGCTCTGTATATCTGCTCTCAACAATTCACAGGAAAATCTTGAGACGTATCGTGATTCTTGGGATGATCATGAACTCCTTCAAGAAGCTCTTCAAAGCTCTCATTTTACCACCAACTTTTGAAAAAAAACTATCTTTTTCTTGTTTATGTTTAGAAAGAAAGAACCTCTCACTCTTTCTTTCCTTTTTTATCTAGTTTCGCCTCTGTTTATGTTATTCGTTGGTATTTATCCATACATTTATACATTTTTTTTTCCTTCACTATAATTTATAATTAGTATCATACAAAATCAATGGAGATCTCTGTTTAAGAAAAAAAAAAAGTGTTGGGTCTAAACCGGAAAATCGATCAGAAAGCAAATAAAAATGAGGAAAATCTGAAGCTTTAGAATCATTAATGAGAAAAGTCTTGTTACTTTTCGAATATTTGATCTAACTTGTAACAAGAAGAAATCAAAAAGCTTAGAACTTTGATGTTGCATTTGCTAGTACATGTACATAAACTTCTTTAGTAGCAATACCATATCTAGTTAAAACTTATAACACGTTCATTGCCTTTTGATGAACTTGACCCAAAAAGATTCTGAGGCATTTTAAAGGTTTTGGACCCCTTCCCCCCCAAAAAAAAGCATCTATAGACTAAAGATTCTTGAATCTCCAAGAACCAAGCAAAAAATATGGTAAGTATTGTAATTTACTTCTTTGGTTTAGCTATATTACTACTTGGTTGATGATCATATGCTGAAAATCAGCAGCAGGAATTCTAGAGCCGCCTCGTCTTCGTTTTTTTATAGCTCCCCACTTGACTTGCAGATCCCATTTTGATTCAGAGGCTTCAATTAACTTTCCTATTACCTCATTGGCTTCACATTCTGAAAACGCGCCTAAGCTCTGGTCATCTTCCCATTTCCGCTTCCCTTGCCTTGCCCGGCTTCTGGTCTTAATGCTAGAGACTTCTGTTTCGTTCTCTGAAGAGTTCATCTTGTGCTCCTCTAGCTTCATCTCAGTCAGCTCCAAATCCATGGCTTCAAAATTGTCTATTTCGTAGTCCATGACATCCGAAGTAGAAATCTCAGCAAGCCAAAGTAGATTTCTACATATGGAAGCAGAGGTTTCTTGACCGGACTTTCTAGAGATATCAACTATAGCCTCAGCTGCAGCTATTTCTTGATAATTCCCTTCTTTAACAAGACATACCCTTCTACTCTTTTTCCGTTTCTTTTTTGTAACTAAGCTGTCACCATTACCGGATTTCTTTTGTGGCTTATTACAACGCCTTTTCTTTCTTAGATCGGTCTGGTTTCTTGCAGATTTCTTCATAGAACAAGAACTTGAACTCCTTTTCTTCTTTTTCCTCAGAGTATGAGATTCTGAGGTGGCTTGAGCACTCGAGTGTGTATCAAGATCTGAGTCTTTGCTTCGACCAAGTCTTTTAACCTTCTTCCTTGGCCTTGAGCCTCGTTTATATCGCCTGTTCAAAAGTAAACTGCTGTTGGAACATGGTAGCGCTTGAACTATCACTCGAAACTGCTTTGATCCGTGTTCTCCATGCAACGAAACCGATGAAGACTCTTGAAGTTTCTCATTTTCGAACTTGTTAACAATAGCTACTTCGTCTTCGAATGAGATGGGAGTCATGTTCAAGTCAATTCCATACTCTACTGCTAAAAGGAAGTAACATATCAATTAAACTTCAGTACACAAATCATGACATTATGACAAAATGGTTAAGAAGAAATCAATATGTAAGACATAATGTTACATTCTCTTACCTCCTTGACAGTTTACAGATTCTTGCGCTTCATTCATCGATGAGGAACCTATTACTAAACCTTCTTCATTCTTTATATCAGACTCTTCTCCTTTTTCATTTGATGTAAGTAACTGATGGAACACAGAATGAGAATGTTCCTCGGTCTTGGCCGGTTCATTCAAATCAAGTTGCAGCATATGGGACTGCTTACCCAATTCCAGAGACATACTTCCCAATGATTTCTCTTTCACAAAGTTTGAAGCTTCATAGACTTCTCGATTCATATCCTTACACTCAAAAACCGGTAATTCCAGATCCAAGACATTCTTCTCAGATTTCTCAACCTTGTCATCTACAACAAACTCAGCTTGAATGTCTTGTTCATGAGGCAAATTCCTATTTTGATATGCGGAAATGCTGGAACACATCCAGTGTGATCTAGGGATAGAGAAACCAGAATACAAGGCCTCGTGATGTCGACTTCTCTCCATTTCCATCATCAGTTCCTTCTGCCTCCTATAAAGACGATGAAGCTCATGGATCTGAAAATGACAAAACAAAGTATCAAAACAAAATAACTCAGAGACGAATGGAATGAAGCATTACAAAAGAAAAGAACGGACCTGACTTTCAAAGACAGATTCTTGTACAAGCATGGTGTGTTTCAAAGCTTGTTTCAATTGTCTACGATAAAGATCACAATATAGAGCAGAGAATGGATCATCACCATTCACCCTGTATCTACTGGTTAAGACCGTATCAATGTCTTGAACAGGACACAAACTCCAGCCAGTTGTCGCAGCATCATCCGTAGTAATGTCACTGTTTGAGTAATTGCACCCTAAGAAAAAGCTTTTCTGATGCATACTCTTTAACAAGATTACTGTTTTACCAATAAAGAAAAAAATTAATCAATCTTATGAATTTGTACGAACTAATAATAAATTTCATGCAAATACCTTATCAATTATTTTTTTAATATACCAGCAAAATTTGCAAATAAACTAGTGTGGGAAGATGGGTTTGAGCAAAAAGTATTCTAAGACATTGCAAAAAGACCCCTTTAAGATCTCAACGAAACTAAAACCAAGACATTGTAAACATTAAAGAGGTAGAAAGAAGCCAGAAATAAAAACTTTAGTTAGATGAATGGAGTAAATTTTGAGGAAGACGAACATGGTAGCGAATGAAATGAAATTACAGATAATATGAAAAAGATAACTAAGAATCTGCACAAGGAAGAAAGAAACCCAGAAACCTTATCAGTAAAGTGATAAGAAAAAAATTCAAAACCAGAGAAAGGATCTACCTTTGATGAGAAAGGACAAAGGAGTTTTCTTTACTCCGAGGAACAACGAATCGGAAGATTTTCTGGGATTCGACTAGACCTTCTGGGAGTATCAAGAAGCTACTGGGAAAATCGAGGAAAAAAAAAAGGAGCTTTTCTTTTTAAAGTTTCTCGAGAAAATGCAAAAAGGGGAAAGTGCGATACAACCCAAAAAAGAGCAGGGATATGTTTTCTTTTTCAGTTTCGATGAAGCAAGAAGTGCCTATCCGAGATCTGCTGGGCCATTTTTTGGAGGAGAGAGGTATTTACAGGAAACAAACTGAAAAAACTTAAAGAAGAAGCGAAACATGGGAGTTGATTTGAGAGATGTAAGAAAAAGACCACTTCAAGAAAAGAAAAAAAGATTTCATTTTTTTGTTTACTTTTCCAGGATTCTTCTTCCTCGTGTCTTTTTCTTTCATTTCATTTATGGTTTCTCTCTCTCTCCTTACTTTCCCCGAGATTGAGAATATTATTCTCTTTTACTTTTTTTCTTCGTACAAGCCAAAAAAACATTAATAAATGCAGCAAACTACTCCTCGTTTGTTGCATGATAAAAAAATTCAATTCTTTTGAAGAAAAAAGACACAACCCGTCTGTTTAAGTCTAACCGGTGTCTTGCTCAAAGGTCTTTAATTTATCAAGTCATAATTACACAAATGAGGTCTTCCTATGTGCTACCTTTATTCAAGCAACAAATTTTCCAAGCCACTTGACATAGAAAGCCCAGTACAAAGAAAATAATCTTTTTTAGTTGTTGGAAATTTCTGCTAGAAACTGTACCAATCTATGAAAGAAAAGACATTGTAAACAAGCACACATGAAAATCCGGCAATAGTCACAAAGGCTAAAAAAAGGAATTGGAGTATACAACTGTATAACAATTACAATGGAGTATTCTCTGTTGTTACATATGAGAAGTTGATCAACAACTGCTACTGATGCAAAAAGCTCAATAAACCACATCGCTCAAGAAAGTACCTCAGATATTAAGGATGTTGCTATGTGGTTAACCGTTGAACTTTAGGCCCAGCTGATTTTTCATTCATCTTCCGGTTCTGGCACTGTAGCGGAGAAAAGGATCTCTATTTCTAATTCATCAAATACTGGTGGTGCACTGCAGATAACAAGAAAGCAACATGATGAATTGATGATCACTTGCAAAGAAAACCCCAACAGCGAGGAAAGCAAAGATAGAGTTTAGTCTAATACCTTTGTGCTTCTCCATGTCTCTGTAACTCCTCCCATAAGCTTCCCTGCAGTGCTCTTGTTACTTTTACCCAGTTTAATGGCTTCAGAGAAGACTTTTTCCGAGCTAAAGACCCACAACATGGACGTGCAGCTCCTCTGGCACCAAACATTGGAGGTGGAGGTGGAGGAGGAGGAGGTGGAGCTCTTCCACGTATCAGAGGCGATGGTGGAGGTATTGACCCAACTGATTTTCGCTGACCTCTCGGTTCATCAGCTGGTTCTGGCACTGTAGCAGAGAAAAGGATCACTATTTCTGATAAATCAAATTCTGGTGCACTAGCAGAAAAGGAAAAAAAAAATGATGATTAGTTACGAAGAAAGAATCACTAAGACCCTAATAGCTCAGAAATTATTTGCGTAGATAAACAAAAGTACAAGAGTGGAATATAAAAGAAGAGTAAAGCAAAGATAGAGAGTTAGTCCAATACGTTTGTGCTTCTTCATGTCTCTGTAACTCATCCCATAAGCTTCCCTGCAAAGCCCTTGTTCTTTTTACCCAGTGTAATGGCTTCAGACTCCGAGCTGAAGTCTCAAAAGCTGGACGTGGAAGGCGACACCCACTTCCTGCAAGCATTAAAGGTCTTGGTCCAGGTGGCGTAGCACGACCACTAGAAGGTGGAGGAGGAGGAGGAGGAGGAGGAGGAGGAGGAGGAGGAGGAGGAGGAGGAGGAGGAGGTGGAGGTGGTGGCGGTGAGGCTCCTCCACGCATCAGAGGAGGCGGAGGTGGAGGTGAAATTTTACCAAAAAGAGGGGGTGGTGGAGGGGGTCCGTGACTCGGTGATGGAGGAATTGAACGTACATGAAGAGGTGGAGGTGGAGATCCATAACTAGGTGGTGGTGGAGGCGGAGGACGGGGAGGGACTGAATGTGCATTACCAAAAGGAGTAGGTGGTGCTGAAGGTGGAGGAAATGGAAATGGAGAGGCCTTGGGTGCAATAGTCATATAAGGCAGAGGAGAAGAAGGGGGTATAGGACCTTCATTTGCTTTTCCATTCTCCATTTCCGGTTCCTTAGGGGCTTTCTTCTTCTCCAACTCCGCTTGCTTCGTATTCTCTTCGTGTGATTTCTTAAATAACCTTATAAAATTCAACAGTGTCGCAATAACTGCAGCAATCGATCACCCCGGTGTTTTCATTAGCTAATATACAATGAACGACTTTCGAATGTATTTCACAAAAGAGAATGAAGTTTATATTCCGCCTCATACCTTGTTCAAATGAAAACCGTTTAGGATCCTCGCAAAAATAGAGCGCAAGTGCATCAGCTTTGTTTCCCTGTCCAGTATTAAAAAAATATACCCATTTTAGGATCATACACCAAAGATAAAGAGCTTGGAACATAGTATAGGTTGACAAATTACCACGACGGGGTAAAGACTCGACACAGCTGCCACTTCAGTCTCAGCAACCGAAATGAAGTCCTTTAATGTCTGTTATCAAAAACATAAAACTAGGTTCTAGGATCCAGAAGAAGTTCCATAGAGCTAATCTCAAATTCACGATTAATGGAAATATGTGAAAATAACATACTATACGGAAAACGTCAGAAACAGGACCATCACTTTCGGATGCAGTGAGCTCTTGGTTCAATTTTTCCAATCCTTTGATTATAGCTTGCATTTCCTCAGCCAGCGAGGTCAACTGTATCTAAATAGACAGGACAATGAAATGATGAGCTAATTACAACTAAGGAGTAGAGGACGAAAATAGCAAAACGCAAACCTTTGAAGCTGATTCAAGACTTTCAAGATCTTTGTGGAATTCCAATAGAACTGATGCCTTGGATGCAAGGACCTGGAGAATGAGTTTCAGTATTATGTATCCCTCCTAATCCAGACCATTTTCTATAACAACACTCGTTACAAAAAAAATGATGTCTTTTCAATTGCAGTTTACCTTGCAGAGATAATGCATGAGAGTCATCTTGCTGTTAGTAGCACGTGTATCGCTTAGTTTCAACAAACTCTCCAATTTGAATCCCACTGCAGCTCCTGTAGAAACCAGACACTATGAAACAGAGGCGCCATTCTTGAATCAAGCCCACATTGAAGAGAGAAATTTTCTTCTGTTGCCTTAGGAGCAAAAAGAAACAAATAATACTTACCCTTCTTAGTTCCTCTGTTCAACGTGTTTCCCAGGTAAAGAATGTTCCCCATAATTGCTTTTAGCTTTTTTGAAGAACGGACCTGATGAACAAAAAATGAAGTGAAGGAGTCTAAGAACTAAGAAATGCATATGGACTGCAGAAAAATTAGAGTCAACAAAAATGGATAAGGACTGCATCTTACCTCTTCACATGCAGAGTTTACCGTATTTAAACTTTTTTTGAATTCCGTCATCTGCAGAGAAACTGTTATTAACAAATGATAAAAACCAAAACTTTTTTAATCCAAATAATTAGATGGACAGTAAATAACAGAGCAAGTAAATACCATCGGACCTGAGTGCCGAACTGAATCTTGAAGGAAAATACTATAAACTTTGATTCTACTCGTGGCACATTCATTAGCTCAAAGAAGTACTGCATTAACAAAATGGATCAAAGAAGAAAACGCATTAACTAATTATCAAAACCATTCTATAATAGGAACCGAAAACAGTGTGAGATTTGGTAGTCTCAATGACTTAAAAAAAAACCTTCTCGCACTTTCCCAAGATCGCCTTGTCACCAGTGTAGTTCTACAGCAAACCAGTCAAACAAGGACTCGTGTGTCAGTAACATATTTTTAAAACGACATCCAAATAAAGAGGCGAGTAAATAGTCCTACTCAAAAGAAAAGAAGTAATAATAACCTTGAGAACTTCTATCTCCTCCTTGGTTGGGCAAAATTTTATAAGATTCTCTATTTGATCAACGTCAAGTGCAGACTCATCCAGTGCCAAAACTGCAGCCTGGATGATGCAACAAAAAAATGTGAGCAATTATCATTAAGCTATTAAAATGTACTCAAGTAAGCTAGGTTTTGGAGCTTACAATCATATCAGGCAGAGGCATCTTTACTCTCGAAAGCATAATTTCCGTGTTATTGGCTCTCCTAGGGTCAATCTGGAAAATCATAAGATAAACCATATATACATCAAAAAAGTGATATATTAGAAAGCTGTCACTTATTTATAACTACATCTCCAAGTGTTTAGAATATTAACATTACAAGCGGAACCTTTTCAGGTTTTGCCTCAACCAATATATCATAAACTATTAAACCTACATAGAGATCCTCTTCTTGCAAGCAAATCATAGCATGCTTTCAGTCACTTGTCTACAAATAAAAGCACGTTTTAGATTATCTGGCGATAACCAAGTGTTTAGAATATTAACATTACCAGTTGAACTCTTTTAGGTTTCTGTCGCCCACCTGTAGGTTTTGTTGGCACTGTAATAGTGAAAAGGGTCTCTATTTCTGATACATCAAATTGTGGTGCACTAGTAGAAAAGAAGAAAAAAGTTATGATTAAGTGAAAAGCAATAGGTAATAAAACCCCATTAGCTCGGAATTTAATTTTCCTGGATAATCAAAAGTGCGAAAGAATATATGAAAGAAAGAGAAAAGTTCAGTACGTATGTGCTTCGCCATGTCTCTGTAACTCTCCCCATACGCTTTCCGGCAAGGCTCTTGGTATTTTAACCCAATGAAATGGCTTCAGCGGCGGAAGTGTATCAGGAGGTGGTGGAGGTGGCAGTGTCCCATGCCCTTTACCGTTAGGAGGCGGTGGGGCTCCTCCACGCCTTGGAGGAGGTGGTGGTGGCAGGGCTCCTCCACGCATTAGAGGAGGTGGTGGCGGTGGGGCTCCTCCACGCATTGGGAAAGGTGTAGGTATAGGTCCACCTGATCTAAGTGGAGATGAAGTTTAACCAAAAGAAGAAAAAGTTACGATTAACTGCAAAGCAATAGTCAATAAACTCCACATAGCTCAGAATTTTATTTCCTGGAAAAACAAAGGAGCGAGAGGGGAATATAAGAGAAATAGTAAAGCAAACATAAAGTTAGTTCCATACGTTTGTGAGTGGCCTAGTGAATAGTATGCAGGAGGAGATGATGCAGCTGCTTGAGAAGAGTTTAAAACTCCTTTGGCCTTATCCATTTCCGCTTCCTTATCGCCTTTCTTCTTATCCAACTCGGCTTGCTTACTGTCAGTTGTTTCTAACTACCAGAAAAGAGCAAGTTAGAATATCTAGCGTTACCAAGTGAGATGTTTGAGAGTGGCTTAGTAAATTGTATGCAGGAAAAGGTGATGAAGCAGAATCACTACCCGAGTCTCTCTTATTGTCAGGCCCATCAATCACATCGCTAAACTTCTCCTCCACCTCATAAAATTCTTCAGGTGAAGTAATGTCTGTATCGTTTTTATCTTCTGATATTGGCGCAGTGTCTATAGTAGGGATCATGGAATCAGCACCAGAGAAAAGTACCTGATACATATACGAGTATGCATCCAAACTTAACAGCCTCATAAAATGGATGATCAGAGAAAGTTTAACAACAGCCTACCTCTGCCTTAAATTCCTTTGGGAAGTGGTCCTTGGCATCCCAAGGTATATCCATCTCATCGCGGTTGATCATTAAAATATTAGCACGCACAAAGGCCGTGTGAAACATGATTCTAAAGACCACCTCCTCACTCACGAAATCCTCATTCAAGTGTATACATTCCAGAACAACATCTCCTTGAACGCAGCACTGTATATCTAATTTCACCAGGATACACTCTTCCTGCAGATTACATAGCCAAAAGACGCATTTTTTCAGTGGAGAAGCATTTAGCTGGTATAATAAATCACCAACAGAACTCCTTAACTTCAATCTTCCTGTATTGACTTTTAACTGGCATATATTAGATGTGGCAAACTACACCATCGTTTCAAGAATTAGCTAAACAATGTCCTAACCATAAACTCAGTGTGATGATCATATAGATCCAAGTGTCACAAAGATATAATGGTTTGAAAAGAACCTGTTGGTAGAGGCGAGTGTGTTTCTTTGTCTTTGGTGTGGAAAAGAGAAGTAACGAACTCATGTTGGCTTTAGGGTCCTGACCATAAACCCGCAAAATTGGTCTGCAACCTTTTCTCCCTTCAAAATATGGGAGATCTCGAAGAATCAAGCAATTCATAAGAAGAGGCGTGTCTGAAGGAGGCCAATCAGAGCCTAAGTTTCTTCTAGAAATATACTGAAGATATCTGAGTTGAGAAGGCTGCGGATTTAGAGGAGACGAAAGACGAAGAAGCTCTAAAGAAGCCTGCTTATATACCATATCAAGAGTCTTCTGCTCACCACAATACTGCTTTCTATACAATAAAAGCCCTGATAACATAAACGCAAGAACAGGCCAACCTCCTCTTTCACAATGCATCAACAGGATATTTTGTTGACCTTCCAATGATAACCAGCTTTCGCTCGATCTAAGGAAGTGAGTGATCAATTCGAGAGGTAAAATTGGACAACTCTCATACTTCCAAGGATAATCCATAACTGTCATGTCGTATTGAGACAACACATCTGATATTTGACTCCGCCGTTCCCCCTCTCTAAAGTTAAACACCATGAAAGAGGCATCAGGGAAATGAATCTGTAGCTGCGTAACAATGCCATCCAAGTACACTTTGTACTCATCCTCTCCCATGACATCGCGCGAGAAACAGGAGTCAAATACTGCAAGGAAGAAGAAGAGGAAGATAACAAGACGTATAATATGAAACTGCTCCAGCAAAAGATGAGTTATTAACACAAATCTCCAAGCTCTGAGAGTTTAGTCACAGTCCGAAAGTACAATATAGAAGCTCAAATAAAACTCAGTTCCAAAGATTCATCATTGACGGAAACCACGAATTTCATTCCCACAAAACTAAATTAATTTGTCGTCAAAGAGATTGTAACTCCTAAACCTCAGTAAAAATTCAAAGCTAGCAGAGACACGTTCAGCTCAAATGGCATCCATTTAAAAGATAGGGATACTTGAATTCTCAACGCAGCGGCAATTGACAAAATTACCCAGCCCATGTAATAAAATCTTTGTCGTATTCGAAATGCTTCAAAGAGAGAAAAGGGGAGTATGAAATGTCATACCAAAAACACGCTCCGAAATCTCGAGAAGCTTATCCGGAGGCTTTTTGTAGAACAATCGTCGGAACAGGGCCATGGGAACGGGACGATTTAGTTCTTGATCAGTCACCGATTTAGATCACCGAAACCCTAAATCAGAGCCACATTGCCGGAAATTTCCCAACAATTCCGACTTCTGAAAGCGCAGTTGACTTGGAAGAAAGAACTTGTTCAGAACCCAAGTGTGAACACACCGTTTCTCTGCCCTCTCTCTCGATGGGTTTGCATCCGTGTCTAGCATATCGGCGCACATCTCCTCTTTCTCTCACAACAACAAAAAAAAAGGGAAAAAAAAATGTAAACACGATTCCCGCGTTTTCTTATTCTTATTAATAAAAGAAACAAGACTCGTGTGAGAGGGGAGTGGACTTTTGTCCAAGGCTAACATTGTATAATCCACACTTCTCGATGGCGTTTTCCTCATTGGTTGCATGATAAAAAATCGATTTCTTTGAAAAACCAATCACGAACCACGGTCTAAATCTATCCGGTTGAAGTCTTGGAACTATAATCAAATCAAGTTTGGGAGAAAAAAGAGTTTTTGAGTTGTTGGTCTAAAGTTGAATTGAACTTCTGCTAGAAAGTGTACCAATCTAGGAAAGAAAAGATATTTGTTATTAATCACACATCACATGAAAATCCGGTAATAATCACAAAGTGTAAAAAAAGGAATTGGACAAGAAAACAAATGAAGATGATCAAGAACTGCTAATGATACAAGAGCTCATCAACAACATCGCTCAAGAAAGTTCTTCAGGTAAGCAATTTATTTACATATGTATCTTTCTCATCAAGATATTGAGGATGTTGCTATGATTTTCATCCACCTCCCGGTTTTGGCACTGTAGCGGAGAAAAGGATCTCTATTTCTGATTCATCAAATACTGGTGGTGCACTGCAGAAAACAAGAAAGCAAAATGATGATCCAGTTGCAAAGAAAACCCCAACAGCGAGGAAAGCAAAGATAGAGTTTAGTCCAATACCTTTGTGCTTCTCCATGTCTCTGTAACTCCTCCCATAAACTTCCCTGCAGGACCCTTGTTACTTTAACCCAGTGAAATGGCTTCAAAGAAGACTTTTTTGGAGGTGGAGGTGGAAATAGAGAGGTATTGGGTGATGGTGAGGGTGCAATAGTCATATAAGGCAGAGGGAAAGAAGGGGGAATTTGACCTCCATTTGCTTTTTCCTTCTCTGCTTCCTTAGCGGCTCTCTTCTTCTCCAACTCGGCTTGCTTGATATTCTCTTCATGTGCTTTCTTAAACAACCTTATAAAATTCAAGAGTGTCTCAGTAACTTGTTCAAATGGACACCGTGAAGGATCCTCACCAAAATAGTACACAAGTGCATCAGCATTATTTCCCTGTCCATCATTGAAACGACAAGAAAAATATACCATTATTCCAGGATCAAATACAATGTCAAAAGGTAAAGGAGCTTTGGAATCACGTAGCGGTTCACAAATTATTACCACAATGGAGTAAAGACTCGATACAGCTGCCACTTCAGTCTCAGTAATGGAAATGAAGTCCTTCAATGTCTGTTATCAAAAACCATAAAACTAGGTTTTACGAAATGATGACGATTTTGGTTGTGAACTAATTTCAAATTCTTGATTGATAAAAAATTCAAATGGAAAAGAATAAACTAACATACTTGACGGAAAACATCAGAAACAGGACCATCACTTTCAGATGCAGTGAGCTCCTGGTTCATTCTTCCCAATCTGTTGAAAATTGCTTGCATTTCCTCAGCCAGCGACTTCAATTGCATCTGAATAGACAGGACAACCAAATGATGAGCCAATTACAACCAAGAAATAGAGGACTGAAACAGCACAAAAGCAAACCTTTGAAGCTGACTCAAGACTTTCAAGATCCTTATGGAAGTCTAGTAGAGCTGATGCCTTGGAAGCAAAGACCTGGAGTAAGAAAGAGGAGAGTTTCAGGATTATGTATGAACATCTTTTTCTAGAATTTTGGTTTTTCGAATGTAGTTTACCTTGCAAAGATAATGAATGAGAGTCGTCTTGCCATTAGCACCACGTGTATCGCTTAATTTTAATAAACTGTCCAATCTGAATCCAACAGCAGCACCTACATAAAGCAGAGCAAGGGTCTTATCAACCACAAAGTATTTGCGTTTCAGACAAAACATATGATGGAATGAAACAACGATTTTTTTGTGTTGTGTAGCAAAAAGAATCATATAATACTTACCCTTCGCATTTCCTTTGTTCAACGTGTTCCCCAGGTAAAGAATATTTCTTATAATTTCTTTTAGCTTTTGTGAAGAGCGGACCTGATGAACAAACAATGAAGTGAAAGAGTCTACAAAATAGAAACGCAAATGGACTGCATAAAAATTAGAATTAGTTATTGCAAGCATCTTTACCTCCTCACATGCAGAGTTTACAACATTTAAACATCTTTTCAATTCTGTTATCTGCGCAGAAATTATCGTTAACAACTAGATTATTTCCTCCAAATAACAGTGTAAGTAATTCCACCAGACCTGAGTGCCGAATTGAATCTTGAAGGAAAATATTCTCAGCTTTGATTCTACTCGTGGCACCTTCATTAGCTCTAGGAAGTACTGCAGTAACAAAACGAATCAGAGAATAAAAGGCAAATTATTAAAACCATTTAATACTAGGAACCAGAAACAGTGTGAGATTTGGTAATCCTAAAGCATTAAAACAGACCTGCTCGCACTTTCCCAAGGTCTTCTTATCACCAGAGTAGTTCTACAACAAATCAGCAAAACAAGGATTCGTGTCAATGACAAGTCAATAATTAAAACCAAGAATAGTGACATATTCCAAAAAAACGACGACCAAAATAAGAGACAAGTAAATAATGCTACTCGAAAGAAAAGAGGTAACCTTGAGAAGTTTTTTCTCCTCCTTTGTTGGGAAAAATCTCATAAGACTCTCTATTTGATCAACGTTTAGTACAGACTCATCCATTGCCATAATTGCAACCTAGATGATGGAAAGAAAAATGTATACAATTATCATCATACTGAAATCGATTCACCAGTAATGACTTGTACTAAGGTAAATACCATCATGTCAGGCAGCGGAATCTTTACTTTCGAAAGCATAATTTCCGTGATACTGGCTCTCATAATGTCAATCTGGGAAACCATATATACATCAACAAGAGTGAAATATTGAATCACAGAAGCATGTAGACATGCAATCGGCTTTAGAATAGTAGCATATATGCAAGTAGTACTCAGATTCATCGTTAAGAATATTATAACTACATGAAAACTAGTTGTTAAGAATATTTAACGTTACCAGTTGAACTGTTTTAGATTTTCCCCCAAGCCATATTGGTTTTGGCACTGTAGCAGCGAAAAGGGTCTCTATTTCTGATACATCAAATTCTGGTGCACTAACAGAAAAGAATAAAAAACGATGATTAATTGCAAAGCAATAGCTCAGAACTTACTTTCCTGGATAAAAATAGGAGCGAGAAAGAGGAAATCAAATATAAAGTTAGATCAATACGTTTGTGCTTCTCCATGTCTCTGTAAATCGTCCCATAAGCTCCCCTGCAAGACCGTGGTTACTTTAACCCAGTGAAATGGCTTCAATGAAGACTTTTTTTGACCTGCAGACGCCGAACTATCACATCCTCTTCCCGCAGCTCCTCTCGCACCAAAACTCGAAGGTGGAGAAGCTGAAGCATATAAAGACTCCAAAGGTGTTTGAGAGTGGCCTACTGAATAGTATGCGGGAGGAGATGATGCAGCTACTTGTGGAGAGTGTAAAAGTCCTTCCGCATTCTCCAATTCCGCTCGCTGGACATTATCTTCGTGTGCTTTCTTGAACAGCCTTATAAAATCCACCAGGGTAGCAGTAACTGCATCAATCGATCACCCAGTATTTTTATTCGCTATATTATAACAATGAAATGGATTGCAATCATACGAGGATGTGGTTTATATTCGGCACCATACCTTGTTCAAATGCACAACGATTGCGATCCTCGCCAAAGTATAACACCAGTGCATCAGCATTCGTTCTCTTTCCATCGTTAAAAAGCCAAACAAAAAAACATACCATTTCAAGATCAAACACATTTTCAAAGGTAAGCTTGGAATCTAGTAGAGGTTGAGAAATTACTGCGAAGGAGTAAAGACCCAATACGGTTGCCACTTCAGTCTCGGCAATGGAAATAAAGTCCTTCAACATCTGTTAGTTTAGCATCCGGAAGAAATGAGGTCTAAAAGCAAAACCAAGCTTGTATAGGTTTTACAAAATGATGATGCTTTAGTTATGTGCCCAATCATGGAACTACTCTCAAATTCATGATTGATAAAATATACAAAGGAAAAAACATACTCTACGGAAAGCTTCAGAATCGGGACCATCACGTTCGGATGCAGTGAGCTCCTGGGTCAGTCTTTCCAATCCTCTGGTTAAATCATGCATTTCCTGAGCCAACCACCTAAGTTGTATCTGAATAGACAGGACACTCAAACGATGAGCCAATTACAATGAAGGAGTAGAGGAAAGATAAAGCACAGACGCGAACCTTAGAAGCTGATTCAAGACTTTCAAGATCCTTGTGAAAGTCCAGTAGAACTGAAGACTTGGAAGCAAGAACCTGGATAAAGAAAGAGGAAAGTTTCAGGATTAAGTATCCCTCCTGAGCAAGACTATTTCCTAAAAACAACCCTCGTAAGAAAATCGATGCTGCATTTTCGATTGTGGTTTACCTTGCAAAGATAATGCATGAGAGTCATCTCGCTGTTAGTAGCACGTAAATAGCTTAAATTCAATAAATTGTCCAACTTGAATCCCACTGCAGCGCCTGCAAAAAGGAGAGAAAGGGCCTTATCATCCCAAAAAGGATTCACGTTTAGACAAAACAAACGCGCCGTTTTTGAATCAAGCCCACATAGAAAAGAGAAATTTGCTTGTGCTGCCTTAGGAAATGTCTTGATCAAAAAGAAATATAATACTCACCCCTCGACGTTCCTTCGTTCAATGTGTTCCCAAGGTCAAGAATACTTTTCATAATTTCTTTTAACTTTTCTGAAGTACGGACCTGATGAACAAGCAATAAGGAGAAAAAGTCTAAGAACAAGAAATGCATATGGACTGCACAAAAAGTAAGAGTTGATTACTACAAGCAACTTACCTCATCACATGTAGAATTTACCGCATTTAAACTTTTTTTGAACTCTGTCATCTGCACAGAATCATCATTAAAAATGGGACCAAAGAATCTACAGTTACGTTGACACTGATGAAAGCAAATCCGTTTCCTCCAAAGAATCAGATAGACAAAAAAATAACAGTATAAGACTATAAGTAATGCATCTACAGTTACCAGACCTGAGTGCCGAATTGAATTTTGAAGGAAAATATTCTCAACTTCGATTCTGCTCGTGGCACCTTCATTAGCTCTAGGAAGAACTGCATTTAGAAAATGGATCAGAGAAGAAAGCGAATTAACTAAATATTAGAACCATTTTATAGTAGGATCCAAAAACAGTGCAAGAGTTAGTAAACTCGATGACTTAAAACAGACCTGCTCACACTTTCCTAAGTTCGCCTTGTCACCAGTGTAGTTCTACACAAACCAGTCAAACAAGTACTCGTGTCAATAACATATGTTAAAAAAGACATCCAAACAAAGACACAAGTAAATAATGCTACTCAAAAGAAAAGAGGTAGTAACCTTAAGAAGTTCTATCTCCTCCTCTGCCGGGAAACATCTGATAAGATTCTCTATTTGATCAACGTCAAGTACAGACTCATCCATTGCCAGAACTGCAGCCTAGGTTGATGCGAAGAAAAATGTAAACAATTATCATTAAACTATAAAATACTAACCAGTAGTGATTTGTACTCAGATAAATACCATTATATCAGGCAGTGGCATCTTTACTTTCAAAAGCATAATTTCCGTATTATTGGCTCTCCTAAGGTCAATCTGGAAAACCATAAGAAACACCAGACATCTAATAGAGTGAAAATATATTGAATCACAAAAGCACACAGACAACCAATGGGCTTTAGTGTAGTAGCATGAAAAGGAGTGAAATATTGAATCACAAAAGCACGCAGACAAGCAATGGGCTTCAGAGTAGTAGAATTTGCAGGGAAAAGAGTTATAAAGATGGAGATCCTCTTAGTACAATTATTTTATATCTTTTACAGATATGCCGGTGCATTAAGATTCCAGAAAAATCTTAGCATGCTTACTGTCACTTGTTTCTAACTACATTATCCAAGCCTCCACCAGAAAAGAGCAAGTTATAATATCAAGCGTTACCAGTTGAACTTCTTTGAAGTGGCCAGGCCTTCTACCAATAGGAGGCAGAGGAGGCAGGGCTCCTCCACACATCGGGGGAGGTGGAGGAGGTGGGCCTCTTCCAGACATAGGGGGAAGTGGTGGAGGTGGAGGTGGAGGAGGAGGAGGAGGAGAAGCTCCATGACTGAAAGGAGGGTGTGGCGGAGAAGGTGGAGGAGGTGGGCCTCTTCCAAACATAGGGGGAAGTGGTGGAGGAGGAGGAGGAGATGCTCCATGACTGAAAGGAGGGTGTGGCGGAGGAGGTGGGCCTCTTCCAAACATAGGGGGGAGTGGTGGAGGTGGAGGAGGAGGTGGGCCTCTTCCAAACATAGGGGGAAGTGGTGGAGGTGGAGGAGGAGGAGGAGATGCTCCATGACTGAAAGGAGGGTGTGGCGGAGAAGGTGGAGGTGGGCCTCTTCCACACATAGGGGGAAGTGGTGGGGGTGGAGGAGGAGGAGGAGATGCTCCATGACTGAAAGGAGGGTGTGGCGGAGAAGGTGGAGGTGGGCCTCTTCCACACATAGGGGGAAGTGGTGGGGGTGGAGGAGGAGGAGGAGGAGAAGCTCCATGATTGAAAGGAGGGTGTGGCGGAGAAGGTGGAGATTGAGAGACCTTGAGTGATGGTGAGGGGACAATACTCGTATAAGGCAGCGGGGGAGGAGGTGGTGGTGATGGAGAAGGTACACATGTCGCACTAGCTGAAGCATACACAAACTTCAAAGGTGGAGGAGGCGGTGGCAACGGGAGCTTAGATGTTTGAAAATGGCCTAGTGAATAGTATGCAGCTGCTTCTGGAGATGGTAAAACTGATGTGGTCTCAACAACCACAAAACTATCTGAGCCCCTCTTATGGTCATGCCCATTAATCACATCGTTAAAGATCTCCTCCACCTCAGAACATTCTTCAGGTGAAGTAATGTCTGCATCCTTTTTATCTTCTGATATTGGGGCCGTTGCTATAGTAGGCACCATTTGATCATCGCTAGAGAAAAGCACCTGATACATACATGAGCATGCATTCAAACTTAACAGCCTACTCATAAAATGGATGATCAGAGAAAGTTTCACAACAGCCTACCTCTGCCTTAAATTCCTTTGGGAAGTGGTCCTTGGCATCCCAAGGTATATCCATCTCATCGCAATGGACCATTAAGATATTAGCACGCACAAAGGCCGTGTGAAACATGATTCTAAAGACCACCTCCTCACTCACCAGATCATCATGCAAGTGTATACATTCAAGAACAACATCCTCTTGAACACGGCACTGGATATCTGATATCACCAGGATATACTCTTCCTGCAGATAAGATCACGAAAATGTGTATATTCGTTTTTCAGTAGAGAAGCATTTTTCTGGATTAATAAATAACCAAAAGAACTCCTAAACTGAAATCTTTCCTATGATAATACTACACCACTGTCTCAAGAATCAAGTTAACATGGAAAGGATATATATTAGCTAAACAAGTGTATAGATTTGTGTAATGATCCATATGTTACAAAATACCTGTCGGTATAGGTGAGTGTGGTTCTTTGTCTTTGGTGTTGGAAAGAGAAGCGCAGAACTCCTGTTGGTTCTGGCATTAGAGTCCTGACCATAAACCCGTAAAATTGGTCTCCAACCTTTCTTTTTCCCTTCAAAACGTGGAAGATCTCTAAGAATCACGCAATCCAAAAGAAGAGGTGTGTCCGAGGGAAGCCAATCAGAGCCTAAATTTCTTTTACTTATGTACTGAAGATATCTGAGTTGAGAAGGCTGCGGGTTTAAAGGAGACGAAAGACGAAGCTCTAAAGAAGCCTGCTTATATACCATATCAAGAGTCTTCTGCTCACCACAATACTGCTTTCTATACAATAAAAGAGCTGATAACATGAAATCAAGAACAGGCCAACAACTTCTTTCGCAGTGCATCAATATAATATTTTGTTGACCTTCCAATGATAACCAGGTTTCGCTCGATCTCAGGAAGTGATGGATCATTTCGAGAGGTAAAAGCGGAAAACTCTCGTACTGCCGAGGATAATCCACTACCGTCATGTCGTATTGAGACAACGCATCTGATATTTGACTCCGCTGTTCCCCCTCTCCAAAGTTGAACGCCATGAAAGAAGCATCTGGGAAATGATCTTGTAGCTGCGCTACGATGCCACCCAAGTGCACTTTGTACTCATCCTTTCTCATAACATCGCTCGAGAAACAGCAGCCAAAAACTGCATATTGATGACGAATAAACAAAACACAGAATATGAGACAAACAATTCTGAAACATGGAACCTATCAATTAAGAGAAAATGAAAACATATATCTCCTAGCTCTGAAATTGTTGTCACGAAATTGCAATTTAGAAGCTCAAAGAAACCCCTTTTTCGGAAAACAACACCTAATGTTGTCAAAGTAAATCAAGGTTTTAGTTTGTGTAACAATGGAGTTATTCCCACAAATCCGAAGCTATTATCCAAGTACAAAAGAAATTCGCCATATATCCCAAGAATCTTCATTAATTTTGAAATTTTTGAAATAATTTTATGCTACAAACAAAACAAAAAGTAGTAAATAGTAAATACCATAGACACGCTCCGAAATCTCGACAAGATGCTCAGGTTTTTGGTAGAAGAAACGGCGGAATAGCGACATCTGACCGGAAACCAAACAGACGATTCAGTAGACCAGAAAAAAAAAAAAAAAAAGCAAATCGTTCTCGATTGCTATGATTTCTGTTCACTAAACCCCAGAATTACCTTCTTCGGCTAATTAGATCAGCGAAGCCTATTTCATCGAGCAAAACGATGACAAATTCCCCAGAAACGATGACTTCTGCAAGTGCAGTTGACTTGGGAGACAAGATTTTATTGAGAATTCGAAGCTCGAACAGACGATTATATCGTTTATTTTTTATCATATTTAACAAAAAGTCTTCGTTTACCAAATGATTGATCAATTCCTTCTATAGACTAACGGAATTGAATAATTTTTCCGGCATAATCTTGAAGAATCCCTTCACCAATAAACACGGAGTGACAATTCAACTCAGAGAAGCATCTCTGGTGAAGCAGAAAATATAAGAAAAAGAAAGACTTGAGAGAGAGAAAGAGAAAGAGACGAGAGGAAAGCTAGGAAGGAATGAAAAGAAAAGAAAGGGGCACGTGATCTAGGAGGAAGTCACGTGACTCAAGTCAGGAAGGCCAAAAATCAATTCTTTTAGAAAAAAAAAAAAACAGTAACCAATTCTTTTTCATTCACCAAAACACATACCATCCGTCTAAATCTAACCGGTTTACGTCTTGGAGTGTCTTGTTTGCTAGAGTTCTCACGATTTTTTATCAAGTCTTAAAGGTGAATTTTTGCTGGAAACCATATCGATCTAGGAAAGGCATGAAATTGTTAATAAAAATCACAAAGTCGTGAAAAACGAATGGAAGAATCACACTGAATAGAAAATCAAGAGAGTGTTTTCTTGTTACAAAAGAAGATGAATCAACTCAAAATGTAGCCTGAAAACTCCGATTGTATAACTTTCTATGTGAATCAGGTGGAGGAAGAGGAGGTGATGCAACTACTTGTAAAGAGTATAAAACTGATAAACAATCCAAGTCTCTCCCATCAATGACATTGCTAAAAAACTCCTCTGATTCTGCTTGTTTGGTATTCTCTTCATGTTTTTTCTTAAACAACCTTACAAAAATCAAGAGGGTCACAGTAACTTGTTCAGATAAACACCGTTTGGGATCCTCGTCAAAATAGTACGCAAATTGATCAGTATTATTTCCCTTTCCAGAAATGAAACTACAAAAGAATATACCATTTTCAAGATCAAATACAATTTCAAAAGGTTAAGGAGCTTGGACTCAAGTAGCAGAGTATAAACTACCACAACGGAGTAAATATAAAATTATATGGGATTCCAACCTAAAACCAATTGGTTGTAAGTGGATTGAGTCATGTCCCTTTATATATTAGTTGAGATCCCTTCTAACTTCCGATGTAGGATATATTCTCTAATACGCCCTCTCGAGATGATGGCTCTTTGGCCATTAGTCTCGATATGTTCGGGCATGGATCAACGAGACCAATTTTGGGCATTGATTGTCGATGGTTGAACCAACTTTGGGTCGGATTGGGTTAGATAGCGTTGATCGGACTATAATATCATGTTGAGTTACATGAGCTTCCAACATAAATCCAATTGGTTGTAAAAAGATGACCTATGTCCCTTTATATATTAGTTGAGATCTCTTCTAACTTTAAATGTGGGATATATTCCCTAATGGAGGAAGCACTTGACTTATATAAAAAGAAAAACTAAAAAAATAGACCCACTCTAATACCATGGTAGAGTAATAAGAGATATGAATGGAAAGAATTATGTATTGTTCTCATATTAACAAAAGGTTAAATGCATACAACTTATTTAGAAAGATAATGATATATACATATCTAACTTCCTAAACAAGATATATAAATATCTTAGAACATCATTAACAAATATATAAAAAAACTTTGTGATTGATCTAGATTATTCTAAATCATTCTATAGTAAAGACTCAACATAGCTGTCACTTCACTTTCAGCTACGGAAATGAAGTCCCTCAATGTTGTTATAAGAAAACATACAAAAATAATGAATCAAACACAGCTGTCTCCAATTCTGTTTCATTAAGAGAAAGATCTTTAAATTTGAGTCTCACAAGATCAATATCATCTAATGAATCAAATTTATCACATGCAACATTAAACATATGATTGGGATCATCTTTGTAAACACGATTTCTTCTAAGACGAAGATTAGTGTGCATAAATAAATTTTTTTACAAATTATCAATTAACTATTCATATTTTTAAAATATTTACAATTATATTTTCAAATAACAAAATTAAAATTTCCAAATATAATAAGAGATGATTTTACGTCGCATTTCCACCGTATTTTTGTTTTTGAAACATTTTCGGAATGGAAAATGGTGGACGGAGTTTCCATATAACGTAGATACATAGTCATGATGCAAGGTATTAAGAACAATGTAACATAATTGTACGAACAGAATGATACATCATTATGAACCGTATTCTTTGGTGATCATTTGTTCCATTCAAATTGTGCTGCGGAAAATCTTTTCTTCCATTGTAATATTCATGTGACCCAATGGAAGTTTCTAATTGATCCAATTAAGTATTCATGTTACAAATGATAATAATAAAATAATAATATACAAAATATATCGTTAGCATAACTTAAATAAAATTAAAATCTTTATATTATTATACATTTTTAATAAATTTAAAATATTTCTAATACTTTAGAGCTGTATAAAGTTAAATATTTATACTATTTTAATTTGATAATATTTGAATCTTTATCAAACAAAAATATTTAAATATTTATTTATATTCATATAAAACTGGTTAAATCAAACAAAAACTTTTGAATTTGGATTGCTAAATTGAACTTTATATTTCCAATTTACAATTTTGAACAAGTTAATTATTTATAAAAAAAATGTATGTAAATTAGTATGCCATAAAATATCTCTCATTATATGCTTATCAAAATGTTTGTTCTTATTACTACCAATACAGAAAATATAGATATTTCCATATTTTTACTTTGTTATTTATTTAGTTATCATTTAAATTTATTTTTTTTTAAAATGCCACATAAGATCTCAAAAACTGTCATTCACGTAGGATTCTCGTCTCTCCATTAGGTATGTACCTATATATATATATAGAGCTCTCGCGCTCTGAGTGTCTGTTCGCAAGCAACTGACGAAGCCGTTCGGATTTAGCCGACTAAAGATTGAGAGGTAAATCCACTGCTTTTCGTGTATTTAATTGAGTAGCTCGGGGGTTAGAAAAACCTAGGGTTTCGAGAAGGGGATTTGTGTTTCCTTGACTCTGTTACTCATGGAATCCTCTATTCTTGTTTGACTTGGGTCTCAAGATCCAATGGAGCAAGATGGTAACAAGGTGTCGTGGCTGATAAAGGATTTTAACTCTCTGCAAGTCCGAAGAATCCAGTCTGAGGAGTTTGTCGTCGATGGGTGCAGATGGTAAGAAGAAAAGAAAAGTGTTTTGATGATTTTGATTTTGATTTTCTTCATCTGGTGTTTTTCTTAATCGCAGGAGTTTATTGGTTTATCCCGAGGGTAAGAATAAGGATAACAACGTGTCTCTGTTTATGCTTGCTAGTGATTATGAAGCTTTGACTCCTGGATGGAAAATCCAGGCAAAAATTAGCCTTAGCGCTTTAAACCATTCCTCAGAAAATATGTATAGGTTACATGGAGGTAGTTGTTTCAACTTAATGGGATGAAATATTTTTTAGGGTTGCAACTGATGAATCTGTCTGGTGGATTAACAGTGGGAAAAGGATGTTTTGATGGGGAGAAGTACTGCTGGGGTTTTGCAGAGTGGTTGCACCGTGGTGAACTTAATAATGGATTTCTGGTGAACGGTGACCTCAAGATGTTCGCCGAGGTTGAGGTTCTCGACAAATCTGGTCATTTTTCACAGGTAAAAAAGAAATACCTTTTAAGAATTAAGTTTAGACAGACAAAGATGAAGTTTTCAAATGCAGGAGAAAGTTGGGCGACTTATTTCCGCTGCAAGGCTCAAGCGTGGCAGAGGTGAATCTAGAGGATTGGGTGACCAAAAAACAGAGGCTCATTCAACAATTAGAGCAAGACTTAGAGGTTTCTAGACTGACCTCGAAGCTCTCCCTCAAGGAGAAACAAGACTTGTTGGCCATCCTCAAATGTCCATGACATTTTATTATACCTTGGCTTTTTTTCCCCTAAATATTTGATTGTCTTTTGGGAAAATTTGTTACTATTCATTCCTACACCATGTTGTATGGAAAAATATGCCTTTAGATCTCACAATAAAATAAATCAATAACTTTTTCAAGAAACGGAATTTCAAAACCCCTTTGCTAGAAATCTGACAAGTCTTAAGAGGTGAATTTCTGCTAGAAATCATACCGATATTGGAAAGAAAATAAATTGTTTATACAGACATGAAATCCAATAATAATCACAAAGTCGTGAAAAAAAAGAATGGAAGAGTCACACTGCACAGCACAGTTCAAGAGAGTGTTTTCATGTTACAGATGAAGATGATGAATAAAATATTTCTAGGTAAGACCATACAAGCTCATATATGTCAATTAAAAGTGTAGCTGGAAAAACTCTGATTGTATAACTTTCTCTGTGAATCAGGTGGAGTCGGAGGAGGAGGAGGAGGTGATGCAGCTGCTTGTAGAGAGTGTAAAACTGATAAACAATCCAAGTCCCTCCTATAGTCATGCCCATCAATCACATTGCTTAAAAACTCCTCCAATTCCGCTTGCTTGATATTCTCTTCGCGTGCTTTCTTAAACAACCTTATAAAATTCAAGAGTGTCTCAGTAACTTGTTCAAATGGACACCGTGAAGGATCCTCACCAAAATAGTACACAAGTGCATCAGCATTATTTCCCTGTCCATCATTGAAACGACAAGAAAAATATACCATTATTCCAGGATCAAATACAATGTCAAAAGGTAAAGGAGCTTTGGAATCACGTAGCGGTTCACAAATTATTACCACAATGGAGTAAAGACTCGATACAGCTGCCACTTCAGTCTCAGTAATGGAAATGAAGTCCTTCAATGTCTGTTATCAAAAACCATACAAAAATGATGATGATTTAGTTCTGTGGCACAACACAATCATGGAAGTGGAACTAATCTCAAATTCATGATTGATGAAAATATTCAACATACTTTACGGAAAACGTCGGAAACAGGACCATCGCTTTCGGATGCAGTAAGCTCCTGGTTTACTTTTTCCAATCCTTTGATAATATCTTGCATTTCCTTAGCCAGCGACTTGAATCGTATCTGAATAGACAGAACAGGACATTCAAATGATGAACCAATTACAACGAAGAAGTAGAGGACAGAAACAGAACAAAGGTAAACCTTTGAAGCTGATTCAAGACTTTTAAGATCCTTGTGGAACTCTAGTAAAACTGATGCCTTGGAAGCAAGGGCCTGGATAAAGAAAGATGAGAGTTTCAGGATTATGTATCCCTCTTGAGCCAGAAACTAGATGCTGCTTTTTAGATTCTAGTTTACCTTGCAAAGATAATTCATGAGAGTCATCTTGCCGTTAGCAGCACGTGTATCGTTTAGTTTCAATAAACTGTCCAATCTGAATCCCACAACAGCATCTGCATAAAGCAGAGCAAAGCAAGGGTATTATCAACCACAAATCCATCCCAACATTGAACAGGGAACTATTTTTTTGTGTCGCGTTAGGAAATGTCTTAAGTACAAAGAATCATATAGATACTTACCCCTTGCAGTTCCTATGTTCAGCGTGTTCCCCAGGTACATAACCTTTTTCATAATTTCTTTTAGCTTTTGCGAATTACGGACCTGATGAATAAGCCACGAGGAAAGAAATCCTAAGAGAAATGCATATGGACTGCACGAAAATAAGAGTTGGTTATTGCGAGCATCTTACCTCCTCGCATGCAGAATTTACTGCACTTAAACTTTTTTTGAGTTTTGTTATCTGCAGAGAAATCATCATCAACAGTAGGACCAAGATAAAACCAAAAGTGTTCACTACAAAAAATTAGATAGGCAGAAAAATAACAACCGGACCTGAATGCCGAATTGAATCTTGAAGGAAAATACTTTTAGCTTCGCTTCTACTCGTGGCACCTTCATGAGCTCTAGAAAGTACTTCATGAACAAAATGGATGAAAGAAGAAAACACATCAATTAACTAACTAAAAAAGCTGTTAAAACTATTTAACAGAAAGAACCAAAAACGGTGTGAGATTGGTCTCAAAGACTTAAAACAGACCTGCTCACACTTTCCCAAGGTCTCCTTGTCACCATTGTAAAACTACAAAAAAATTAGTCAAACAAAGACGAATAACAAGTGAATAATGATAACCAAGACGAATGACATAGTTCAAAAGAGACAAGTAAATCATGCTACTCAAAATAAAAGAAGTAATAACCTTGAGAAGTTCTATCTCCTCCTTGGTTGGGTAAAATTTGATAATAATCTCTATTTGATCAACGTCTAGTACGGACTCATCCATTGCCAGAATTGCAGCCTAGATGATACAAAGAAAAATGTAAGCAATTATCATTAAACCAGTAGAGATTTGTACTCAGATAAATACCATCATATCAGGCAGTGGCATCTTTACTTTCCTAAGCATAATTTCCGTGTTATTAGCTCTCCTAAGGTCAATCTGGAAAACCATAAGAAACACCATACATCAAAGAGTGAAAATATATTGAATCACAAAAGCACACAGACATGCAATGGGGTTCAGAGTAGTAGCATATATGCAAGTAGTACTCAGATTCCAGGCAAATCATAGCAAGCCTTCTGACACTTGTTTATAACTCGCAGAACAGAGTAAGTTAGAATATCAACATTACCAATTGAACTTTTTCAGGTTTTGCCCCAACCCATTCTCGTCGACCTCCAGTTTTATCAACCAGTTTTGGCACTGTAGCAGAGAAAAGGATCGCTATTTCTGACACATCAAATTCTGGTACACTGGCAGGCAAAAAGAGAAACAGGTGATTAATTGCAAAGCAATAGCTCAGAATCTATTTTCCTGGATGAACATAGGAGCGAGAGGGGAATATAAAGAGGAGAACAAACATAAAGTTAGTTCAATACTTTTGTGCTTCTCCATCTCTCTGTAATTCATCCCATAGGCTCCCCTGACAGACCCTTGTTAGTTTCACCCAGTGAAATGGCTTCAGAGGAGACTTTTGTTGAGCTGCAGACCCAAAACCTGGACGTGAAAGACGACACCCACTTCCTGCATCCTTATGATCGAGTGCAGCTCCTCTGGCACCAAGCATTGAAGGTCTTGGTCCAGGAGGCGGAGGAGGAGGTGGTGGCGGTGAGGCTCTACGCATTGGAGGTGGTGGAGGAGGAGGGGCCTCATGAGTCGGTGGTGGAGGAACTGAACGTACATGACTGAAAGGAAGTAGAGGTGGAGGGATTGAACGTACATGAATGAAAGGAGGAAGGGGAATGTGAGCTCCATTTGCTTTTGTTGTGTTTGATGAGCTACAACGAGGAGGAGGAGGAGGTGGTGGTGGTGGTGGTGGTGAAGAAGAGGAAGTTATAGCGCATGCCACAGAAGCTTCAAACGTCGAAGTATACATAGACTTCCAAGGTGATGGAGTCGGCATAGTTTCACTGTTTCGCCTCTCATATGCAAACGGAGGTGGTGGAGGAGGAGGCGGTGCCAATGGTTGCTGAGATGTTTGAGAACTGTATGCAGGTGAAGGCGATGAAGAGTGTAAAACGCCTTTGGCCTTCTTCATTTCCGCTTCCTTAGCAGCTTTCTTAATATTCTCTTCGTGAGCTTTCTTAAACAGGCTTATAAAATTCAAGAGAGTCGCAGTAACTGCAGCAATCAATCATCAGGTATTGTTATTAGCTAATACAATAACAATGAACGAGTGTCTTATGTATTGCACGAAAGAGGATGAAGTCTACAATATTCCAAACCATACCTTGTTCAAATGAACAACGTCTGAGATCTTCGCCAAAATAGTACACGAGTGCATCAGCATTATTTCCCTGTCCATCATTGAAAAGACAAAAAAAATACCATTTCAGGATCAGACACATTGTGAAAAGATAAAGAAGCTTGGAATCAAGTAGAGGTTGAAAAATTACCACAGCAGAATAAAGAGTCAACACAGCTGCCGCTTCAGTCTCAGCAACGGAAATGAAATCCTTCAATGTCTGTTATCAATCAAAAAACATAAAACTAGGCTTCAGGTTCCGGAAAAAGTTAAGTCTAAACACAAACCCCAGCTGAGGAATCATTTTCCAATTGGTATTGGTTTTACAAAGTGATGATGATTTAGTTATGAAAATTCATAATTGATGAAAATATGCAAACGAGAAATACAAAACCAACTTACTTTCCGGAAAACATCAGAAACAGGACCATCACTTTCGGACGCAGTGAGCTCCTGGTTCAGTTTTTCTAATGCTTTGATAATAGCTTGCATTTCCACAGCCAACCACCTTAGTTGTATCTTAATAGACAGGACACTCAAACGATGAGCCAATTGCAACTAAGGAGTAGAACACTGAAAAAAGCACAAACGCAAACCTTTGAAGCTGACTCAAGACTTTCAAGATCCTTATGGAAGTCCAATATAGCTGGTGCCTTGGATGCAAGGACCTGGAGAATGAAAGAGGATGGATTTTCAGGGTTATGTATCTCTCAAGCCAAATCACTTTCTAAAACAACCCTCTTCAGAAACTAGATGCTGCTTTTTCGATTGTCATTTACCTTGCAAAGATAATGCACGAGAGTCATCTTGCTGTTAGTAGTAGAACGTGTATCGCTTAGTTTCAATAAACTGTCCAACTTGAATCCCACAGCAGCGCCTACAGATAGCAGAGAAAGGTTCTTATCAGCCCACAAAGGATTTGCGTTCAGACAAAACAAGTATATGATGCAATGAAACAAAGGCGCCGTTTGAATCAAGCCCACATTGAAGAGAGAAATTTTTCTTGTGTTACCTTAGGAAATGCCTTGATCAAAAAGAATTATATAGTACTCACCCCTTGCCGTTCCTTGGTTCAATGTGTTCCCAAGGTAAAGAATAATTTTCATGATTTCTTTAAGCTTTTGAGAAGTACGGATCTGATGAACAAGCAATGCGTAGAAAAAGGCTAAGAACAAGAAATGCATATGGACTGCACAAAAAGTAAGAGTTGATTACTACAAGCATCTTACCTCCTCACATGCAGAATTTACCACAGCTAAACTTTTTTTGAATTTTGTTATCTGCACAGAATCATCATTAACAATGGGACCAAAGAATCTACAGTTACGTTGACACTGATGAAAGCAAATCTGTTTCCTCCAAAGAATCAGATAGACAAAAAAATAACAGTATAAGACTATAATTAATGCATCTACAGTTATCATACCTCTGTCCCGAATTGAATCTTGAAGGAAAATACTCTCAACTTCGACTCTGCTCGTGGCACCTTCATTAGCTCTAGGAAATACTGCATTTACAAAATGGACCAAATAATAAAACGCATTAAACGAACTATTAAAACCATTTTATAGTAGGAACCAAAAACAGTGCAAAATTTGGTAAACTCAATGACTTAAAACAGACCTGCTCACACTTTCCTAAGATCGCCTTGTCACCAGTGTAATTCTACACAAACCAGTCAAAGAAGCGCTCGTGTCAATGACATATGTTAAATAATGATACTCAAAAGAAAAGAGGTAATAACCTTAAGAAGTTCTATCTCCTCCTTGGTCGGGCAAAATTTGATAAGATTCTCTATTTGATCAACGTCAAGTACAGACTCATCCATTGCCAGAACTGCAGCCTAGATGATGCAAAGAAAAATGTAAACAATTATCATTAAACTGTAAACAATTAAACAGTAATGAGTTGTACTCAGATGAATACCATTATATCAGGCAGCGGCATCTTTACTTTCATAAGCATAATTTCCGTGTTATTGGCCTTCCTAAGGTCAATCTGGAAAACCACAAAAAAAAAAAAACATACATTAAAAAGAGTAAAAACTCTGATGCTGATGGAGAAATTGCAGGAAGAAGAGATATAAGTCTGGAGAGATCAGCATATAGATATTCTCTTAGTACAGTTTCGATTTCAGGAAACTCATAGCATGTTTATTGTCACGTGTTTCTAACTACATAACCCGAGCCTTCACTAGAAAAGAGTAAGTTAGAATATCTAGCGTTACCAGTCTAAATTTTTTCACGTGGCCATCTAACATCAGTCGATGGTGCCCAAGCCTTCTACCAATAAGAGGCAGGGGAGGCAGGGGAGGCAGGGGAGGCAGGGGAGGCAGGGGAGGCGGGGGAGGCGGGGGAGGCAGGGGAGGCAGGGGAGGCAGGGGAGGCAGGGGAGGCGGTGCTCTTCCACGCATAGGGGGAAGCGGTGGAGGTGGTGGAGGAGGAGCTCCATTACTGAAAGGAGGGTTTGGAGGAGAAGGTGGAGACTGAGAGGCCTTGAGTGATGGTGAGGGTGCCATACTCGAATAAGGCAGCGGGGGAAGAGGTGGTGGTGGTGGTGGAGAAGGGACACATGCCGCACGAGCTGAAACATACACATAGTTCAAAGGTGGTGAAGGCAATATGGTTTCACTGTTTCGCCTCACATATGCAAACAATGGTGGTGGTGGAGGCGATGGGAGCTGAGATGTTTCATCGTGGACTGAATAGTATGTAGCTACTTCCGGAGATTGTAAAACTGACATGGTCTCAGAATCACTATCAACAGCCACAAAATTATCCTCCACCTCATAAAATTCTTCAGCTGAAGTAATATCTGCATGGTTCTCATCTTCTGATATTGTAGTTGTTGTGATAGTAGTAACCATGGAATCAGCGCCAGATAAAAGCACCTGATACATATATGAGTATGCATTCAAACTTAATAGCCTACTCATAAAATGGATGATCAGAGAAAATTTCACAACAGCCTACCTCTGCCTTAAATTCTTTTGGGAAGCTGTCCTTGGCATCCCAAAGTATATCCATCTCATCGTGGTGGATGATTAAATGATTAGCACGCACAAATGCAGTATGAAACATGATTCTAAAGACCATCTCCTCACGCACCAGATCATCATGCAAATGTATACATTCCAGAACAACATCTCCTTGAACGCAGCGCTGTATATCTAATTTCACCAGGATACACTCTTCCTGCAGAATCAGATCACGAAAATGCGTTATTCTTTTTTCAGTAGAGAAGCATTTTGGTGGAATAATAAATCACCCTATGTTAATGGTTTTAACTCGCATACATAAGATGTGAAATACTACATCACTGTCTCAAGTTCACATGGAAAGGATCCATATGTTACAAAGTACCTGTTGGTAGAGGTGAGTATGGTTCTTTGTCTTTGGTGTGGAAAAGAGAAGCACAGAACTCCTGTTGGCTCGGGCATTAGAGTCCTGACCATAAACCCGTAAAATTGGTCTGCAACCATTTTTCCCTTCAAAATGTGGGAGATCTCGAAGAATCAAGCAATCCATAAGAAGAGGCGTGTCTGAAGGTGGCCAATCAGAGCTTCTTCTACTAATGTATTGAAGATATCTGAGTTGAGAAGGCTGCGGGTTTAGAGGAGACGAAAAACGAAGAAGCTCTATAGAAGCCTGCTTATATACCATTTCAAGAGTCTTCTGCTCACCACAATACTGCTTTCTGAACAATAAAAGCCCTGATAACATAAACGCAAGAACAGGCCAACAACTTCTTTCGCAGTGCAACAGTAGAACATTTTGTTGACCTTCCAATGATAACCAGGTTTCGCTCGATCTCAGGAATTGATGAATCATTTGGAGAGGTAAAAGCGGACAACTCTTGTAGTTATTAGGATAATCCATTACTGTCATGTCGTATTGAGAGAACACCTCTGATATTTTACTCCGCTGTTCTCCTTCTCTGAAGTTAAACACCATGAAAGACGCATCTGGGAAATGATCTTGTAGCTGCGCTGCGATTCCACCCAAGTACACTTTGTACTCATCCTCTCCCATAACATCGCTCGAGAAACAGCAGTCAAAAACTGCATATTGAACAAGACGAAAACAAAACAAAAGAAATGAGACAAACAATTCTGAAACATGAAAACTATCAATTAACATATAAAGCTCTGAAACTGTTGTCAAGGAAATCAAGGTTTTCGTTTGTGTAACAATGGAGTTATCATCCAAGTCCCAGAGACTTAACCGATTAAAGGAGAACAAAATTCGCCACATATCCCAAGAATTTTCATTAATTTTGTATTTCTCGAAATACTTTTATGCTAACTAACAAAACAAAAAGTAGTAAATACCATAGACACGCTCCGAAATCTCCACAAGATGCTCAGGAGGTTTTTTGTAGAAGAAACGGCGAAACAACGACATCTGATCGGAATTCAAACAGAGGATTCGTTCTCGATTGCTCTGATTTCTGTTTACGAAACCCCAGTATTACCTTCTTCGGCGATTTAGATCAACGAATACTAATTCATCAAGCAAAACGATGATAGATTTCCCCAAAACGATGACTTCTGCTAGTGCAATTGACTTGGGAGACGAGACTTCGTTCAGGTTCGAAACTCGAAAAGATCATTAAATAGTTTCTTTTTTTATCATAATTAACACACAGTCTTCGTTTACCAAGTAACTAATAAATCCATTCTGTCAGACGAAATTGAATAATATTCCCGGCATTATCTTGAAGAATTCATACACCGAAAACTCGGAGCGACGAATTCAACTGAAACGTAGCATCTCTATCAGGTGAAGTAAACAAAAAAAGACTTGAGAAAGACGAAGAATGAAAAGAAAAGAAAAGAAAGGGACACGTCACGAAGGCCAAATAGGCCGTTAACTAAATCAAGCCCAAACCTTATTGTGAGCCTCGTTTGGTATACAAACACCAAATATACCATCCTCTTCCATCCTTTCTTCTTCGTTCAGACGATAATGGCGTCGTCGAAGCAAGAGTATGGCATCCCTTATACTCCTCTTCCTATATCTAATCCTTCTCCAAACGTCATCGTTCTAACTACGTATCGCCGTCATCGTCTTCCTTCCTTCCTCCGCACCATCCGTTGCTCTCTCCTCTTCACCGCCGCAATCCTTCTTCTCTCCGCCGCCGTTTACTTTCTCTATCCTTCCGATCCAGAAATCAATCTCTCTAGAATCAATCTCAACCACATACGTGTCCTAGATTCTCTTAAACCTGCTCTTGATCTCTCGTTTTCCTTGACGGTCAAAGTCCGAAACCGCGATTTCTTCTCACTCGATTACGATTCGCTCATTGTCTCGATTGGGTATAGAGGAAGAGAGCTAGGGGTTGTGAAGTCACAAGGTGGACATCTCCGTGCTCGTGATAGCTCTTATATTAATGCCACGCTTGATCTCGATGGTCTTGAGGTTGTTCACGATGTGTTTTACTTGATCAGTGATTTGGCTAAAGGTGTTATTCCTTTTGATACAATCGCCCAAGTGAAAGGTGATCTTGGTGTCCTCTCGCTTCAAATCCCAATTCAGGTATATCTTTATTCTGTACCCAAGTCCTGAATTTTAGTATCCCATTGGAACATTTTGGAACTTTTGATTTGGTTTCCACTAAGTTTTTTTGCAGGGAAGACTTTTTCATTATGCTCGCCTAAGAAGGTTTTAGAATGAATTGAATTATAGCATAGATATTAAACTAGTTTCTATTAAGGGTTATGGTGGTTTTAAGTTTTAACGATGAACAAACACAAGGCTCTTTTTCATGACTTCAATCAATGGTTCTGAACCTCTGGTCTTATCGTCTGGTATTGCTTGTTTCATTACCTGTGAATGATGATGGGTTTAAACTTTGAAGAAATCTCCATTTGTTGGAAAGGTGTTTTCTTTAATAGATTTTTCTAGTTCCGTGTCTATAGACGGGGGATTGTAGATTCTTTCAGCTTCTGGAACATATTTACCCTCTTGTGAACATATTTATTGTTTATTGGATGACCCATCATTCAATTAAAACTACTACTACTTATTTTCTGTCAAGTCAAAACCTCTATTTAGTTGGAAATAACATTGTCAAGAATTCCTATGTTATGATTGTTAGGTTATTCTGAACCATAGTGCTACCAAGTTAAGATTTAAACATCAGATGTTTTATACATGTGTAATATTGTGTATCTGCAGGGGAAAGTGTCGTGCGAGGTGTATGTTAATGTTAACAACCAGAAAATTTCACACCAAGATTGTCATCGTAAGGTAACCTAGTTTCTTTTGTTCCACTATGAGATCTAACTTGAATTTCATTAGACAATGTGTTTTGGTTACAATGTGATTATCTATGAGACTATGCTCTGATTAGTGAACAAGACTAAGTGGTTTTATGTTCGAGCATTCTACCAATCAAGTGTAATTGGTAATTACATCGAAGATAGGTTTTTTATGCTTAGTGGGAAAAGGAAAAATGTAATCTTTTGTATCTTACTCTTGGATAAGTTTTGTTGAAAATGCGCTAGCAAAAGAATAGGTCATATAAAAAGTTTAGAGAAGCAACTATAATGGTAGATAACAGAAGCTAATCAAACGTTTCCCATTGGTTTCTAATTGTGCAGTGAAACAAAATCCTGAGCTGTACGAGAGAGGAAGAAACCGGAGAACATGTTGACATGTTTTGTGTTACAGAGAGATGATTTGTAAGATTTTGTATAGATAAATACTACTAGAGGTGTATACCCCGGTTTACGTACGGGTTTGTGAGTTTGCCTTCTTTTGATACATTTGTTTCAATTTTTTCTGTGTTTGATTTGTAACTATGACTATGATAAATACTGCACATTAACTTGTTTATTATACAGTATAAATTAACAATTTGGCCGCTAATCCATTATTTCATAAGAGAACTAAACACATTTAAATCGACATGTTTTTATTTGGGATGAGATTCATAAAATGTTCTCTAAACTTTTTTCGAAACATTAACAACTCATATTTTTGCCAATACATATTATAAGATAATCGAGAAAATTATTATGGATTTATCTTATACTTGTGTATATAACATCATATGTAACTTTTGGTAATCTTATGTAGTTTCTACTCATCCAGCTTAACTACATAGCCTCCTTTGTCCATTATAGAGTTTAGCCTTTGTTCTCTCTATGAAGTCTTTTGTGTTAGTCTCATTTGTTGGACAATATTTGTTAGTTGCCAAACCAATCTATATAAGGTTTTGACTTTGATATCGTGTGGGTTTTGTAACCCTTTGTAAGCTTTTTTATTATTAGATGATAAAAAAAATATCTCATGTAACACAATAAAATCAATAGAAATTCTCTTGCACATATATATGATTATATTCTAGTTCTTATGGTTCAATTTTAAATTCTATTTTTTTAATCTAATGTTAAATTATATTAAAAAAATAAATAATTTTTTTACAAAATTGTTTTTTAAACGTTTTGAAGAAATTAAACTTCAAAAAAATCTAGAGATCTTCATCTTGTAGAAACCTCAACTTGTAAATCAAATCCCCTGGTTGACTCATATGTAAACTCTACACCTCCTATTTGGACAACCATCGGAGAGTTGTATTCTAATTAATGTTTGGTTGGAAAAAAAATTCCTTTATCGAACAACCAAGAAGAGTTGATAACAAACTTCCTTATCGATGTCCAAAACAATATGAGATACCGTGTCAGGGGTTCTCATGTCTTCGACTATTCCTCTCCCTCCAAATAGTGTCGACAACTACTTCAGAATAAATACATTGACAAGATTCCTTGTTGTATCAAAAAGCTCGCAAACTATTCTTTCTCAACATCAAACATACCGATTGCCCAAAATATTCATAACCATTTTCTCCCAAAATTTTCCCGTGACATAACGGTCAAAAAAATAAATGGTTTCTTGTCTCATTTGGGTGCATACATAATCCACAACTAGGGTTCGTATTAATATTTCAACTCCTTATCCTATCTCATTTGCTAGTCTATTTCCAATGGTCGACCACACCATAAAAAAGAATTTTGGTGCAGCATGGGAGAACCAAACACCCTTATGCCAATGAACTTTAGGGCATGGTTCTCGAATATTTTCCATTACCTATTTAGCCACAAAACCCGGTTTACACACTCCATCTTTACCCTTCCAAATTGATTTATCATCTAAATCCAACACTGAACTATTCATTTTCTTTTGAATCAAGGTTTTCAATATCTAATATCTATATATGTTTTTAGCAGACAATTATATATATCAAATTTTTTGAGATAATTGTAACCCATATGGTGATGAGAATCATACATAACTTGGCACACATCAAAAACAGGCACACATGTCAATACATTTCCCAGTTATAGACCTATCCACTAATTCCACCTTTATAATTCACAACACTCAAATCATTTTTATTCACGTAATAAAAATAATTTTCAAATAATTAATCACAAGAAAATGGAGCTCGAGACTTTGCCAAGATTATGAGTAGAGAAGCTTTTGGATTTGTGGCTGAGTTACAGCGAGAGTTTCGTGGGCATGTGAGGAGTGCCGGAAGGATGCTACACGTAAGGCGTTATAACTCCGGTGGTGTCTCTGGGTTTGATTCTTCCACGAAATTCATCAAAGATGATGGTGAATGGCTTTGTGCTTCTGTTCCTCCAGCTGTTCCTGATCGGAGAGTTGAGATAACCGGTCCGGTTGAGAGGTAGATGATCATAATTAAATAAAGAAGTGCAATTTGTGGTTTTCCATCACATACAAATTGATCCAGTTGATGTGTTGCTAAGAGAAATCTAGAACACATGGGGTGTATTGAACTGTGGATTTTAAAAGGTTTTTAGATTTTCTTAAAATCCCCTGTTATTTAATTAAGGATTTTAAAATATCCTCCCAAATCCAATGTTATTGAACATGAAATTTATGTAAAGTCATTTAAAATCATTTATAATTCCCTATTATTCAAACAAGATTTTTTTTAAATCATATCAAATCCACTGTTATTGAAAATGTTTTAAGTATTGGGATTGAGATTTTAATGACTGCAGGAGATTTTAGAGGATTTTAGGAGACTTTCTTTTTTAAAAAAATATAAAGATGCAAATCTCATGGTTTTAAGTGGAATTGCTGGAGATTTTAATACCAAATCATAACAACTTCTTTAAAATCATCCAGAATCATCAAAATCATCTAAAATCTTATTAAAACTCAAATCACTCTAAATGTCAAGTTCAATATACCCCTCATAAAGTATTCAAAAGAACCCTCCATTGAATTGAAACCAAAGCCTTCCCAATACCAAATTTTCATTGCACATCTTGAAGATAGATAATCCTTCATTAATTTTCATTCTATATTTAGACATAAGGATCTTTCTAGCAATTAACGACCTAATACACACAAAATTTATATAATGCACGATACACTTAGTTCCATCAAAATACATTATATATTCAGAGTAGCATCAAGATTTGCAAAGAGGACAATTTTGAATACATAAAGCAGATTATTGTCCTTTTCACGATCTCTTTTGTAAAAGAAGAATCCATTTTAAAAGGATAGAAAAGACGAATCCCTTTACTATAATTTTTTTATCCAGACAATAATCCCTTTGTTCGAAGTTTTTACATCATGCAAAATGAAAAATTGAAAACCGCAAATAAACATTTACTTTCACAATGTTATTCGAAAATGCGAGGGTAAAAGATATTAGGGGTTTTTCTAAAAATATTTGTAGTGACTTATTTAAAATCAATAGCGTGTTTCGACAGATTGAAAATCACAAATTGCACTTCTTTATTTAATTATGATTGAAAAAAAGTGGTTGTAATTTTAAATATATATTTTTTACATTTACACATAGGATAGGAGGAGCCAAGGAGGATATACGAGAGAGAAGGGTCGTGTCGTCTGTCTGGACTCCGAACCGAGTCTCGCTCTTTGTCCAAAGTCCACTTTCATTTTATTACGCAAATAATTTTTTGATTGGAAAATTTTAAAAAGACTCTAAGTTTTTTTGCTATAATTAAATACCTCTAATTATGAATTTTTAAAATTCTTTTGTAAAAAAAATAAAATAATATATCGACAAAAACTGCTGGAAGATTTCTCGAAATCTCGCTTCTTCGTTTCTTTTTCTTTCTTTGTGCTCCATCTTCTCCCTTTTTTTCACCTGAAATTCTTCATTTCACTGTCACTTCCTTCTCTCTCTTTCTTATTTTAATTAACTATTTGATTAGCTTCTAAGATTTTCTGTTTCCACGTTGAGAGGAGATTCGGCATTGTACATAGATCGATTAATTTGGCAACCAAGTATTCTGGAATTTTGAACTTTGAGGGGGGTTTCGTGTTCGTTGCCTTGGATTACGACTCGCGTTGTTTTGAAGAATTGGATTATAGGTGGAGGAGAGAAGAAATTGTTGCGAATCGGGTCTCCATCTCTCTGTTTTGTAATTTTGTGAAATTTGTCATCATTTTGCTGGGTGAAAATTAGGGTTTGCGACCTGAATTGGGGAAGAAGGGGATCTGGGGTTTAGGTCAACGGAATTGGAGCAAGCGAGAATGATCTGCTTATTGGTTTACTGAATAGACGGTTTGGATCCGATCGGAGGAGAGACAGCGCCATCGGATGGCGCTGTTCCGTCGCTTCTTCTACAAAAAGCCTCCGGATCGGCTTCTCGAGATCTCGGAGCGTGTTTATGGTAATACTTTTGCTCCCCTTTCTCTATTTCTAGGATCAAAACACCTCAAAAAGGTAAAATTGTAGAGGTTTCTGGTGGATTTATTCTCTTAATCGATCATATATGGGCATTCGGATTTGCTGTGGGCTTCTGGTTGGTGGAGGGTTTTTGGAAGTTCGATTCCGTTGAGAATTCAAGTATAGAGTGGATGCCATTTAAGCTGAACTTGTCTCTGTTAGGGTTCATATGGCTTTGTAAAAGCTTTAAATTAAACAGAGGTTTAGGAATCAGAATCTTTTGACTACAATTTAGCTTTATGGGATATTCCACTGTGACACGAATCAATTCCGTTGTTTAGGTTTATTTTCAGCAATGATGATTCTTTCAGAAAGGGTTCTATTTGCACTTCCGGATAGTGACAACAGTTCCATAGTTTGGAGATTTGTATTTCAATTTTATAGTAACTAGTTTTTTGCTGGAGCAGTTCCAGGTTTCAGAGTTGTTGTCTCATATTCTTCTCTTGTTTTCTTGTTCCTGCAGTTTTTGACTGCTGTTTCTCAAGCGATGTTATGGGAGAGGATGAGTACAAAGTGTACTTGGGTGGCATCGTTGCGCAGCTACAGGATCATTTCCCAGATGCTTCTTTCATGGTGTTTAACTTTAGAGAGGGGGAACAGCGGAGTCAAATATCAGATGTGTTGTCTCAATACGACATGACAGTTATGGATTATCCTCGGCAGTATGAAAGTTGTCCGCTTTTACCTCTCGAAATGATCCATCACTTCCTAAGATCAAGCGAAAGCTGGTTATCATTGGAAGGTCAACAAAATGTCCTCTTGATGCATTGCGAAAGAGGTGGTTGGCCTGTTCTCGCGTTTATGTTATCAGGGCTTTTATTGTATAGAAAGCAGTATCATGGCGAGCAGAAGACTCTTGAGATGGTACACAAACAGGCTCCTAAGGAGCTTCTTCATCTATTGTCTCCTCTAAACCCGCAGCCTTCTCAACTCAGATATCTTAAGTACATTTCTGGAAGAAATTTAGGCTCTGATTGGCCTCCTTCAGACACGCCTCTTCTTTTGGATTGCTTGATTCTCAGAGATCTCCCACATTTTGAAGGGAGAAAAGGTTGCAGACCAATTTTACGGGTTTATGGTCAGGACCCTAAATCCCGAGCCAACAGGAGTTCTGTACTTCTCTTTTCCACACCAAAGACAAAGAAACACACTCGCCTCTACCAACTGGTATTTTTTCAAACCATTATATCTTTGTGACACTTTGGTTCAATATGATCATCACACTGAGTTATGGACAGGACATTATTTAGCTAATTCATATGCTTTCCATGTGATCTGGAGATGATGGTGTGGTTTCCACATCTATTACATCCCAGTTAAAACATAATTGCCTGAAAGATTAAAGTTAGGAGTTCTTTTGGTAATCTATTTGATCAGCTAAATGCTGCTTCTATACTGAAAAAATGCTTACTTTTGGTTATAATCTGCAGGAAGAGTGTATCCTGGTGAAATTAGATATCCAGTGCCGTGTTCAAGGGGATGTTGTTCTTGAATGTATACACTTGCATGATGATTTAGTGACTGAGGAGGTGGTCTTTAGAATCATGTTTCACACGGCATTTGTGCGTGCTAATATCTTAATGGTCCACCGCGATGAGATGGATATACTTTGGGATTTCAAGGACAACTTCCCAAAGGAATTTAAGGCAGAGGTAGGCTGTTGTGAAACTTTCTCTGATCATCCATTTTATGAGTAGGCTATTAAGTTTGAATGCATACTCATTTATGTAACAGGTGCTTTTCTCTAGCGGTGATGCCATAGTGCCTACTATAGCAACTGCCCCAATACCAGAAGATGAAAATGATGCGGACGTTACTTCACCTGAAGAATTCTTTGAGGTGGAGGAGATCTTTAGCGATGCGATTGATGGGCATGACAATAAGAGAGACTCGGATAGTTTTGTGGTTGTTGACACTGCTTCAGATGATTCTGAGGGTAAAGAGGTGTGGAAGGGAGAGGTGGAACCCAATGCGTTTCTCGATTGTGCATCTGATGATTCAAATCATAAACATGAGTTGCGTACTGAGACTAGCACGGATCCAGTAAAAGATATCGCTGTTGATGATGTACAGTATAGGTCAGACGGGAATGCAGATTCCAATATTGACTCAGTGAAGGATATAGGAATAGATGATGGTGAAGAGCAGCGAAAGAGAAGCTCCATGGAAGCAAAGGAAAATGATTCTAGAACAGTAGAGACTCAAAACAAAGTTGATGAAGAAGGCAATGATTCTAGTACAGTAGAGGCTCG
The DNA here is from genome assembly GCA_900116095.1 of Euclidium syriacum. NCBI lineage: Eukaryota > Viridiplantae > Streptophyta > Magnoliopsida > Brassicales > Brassicaceae > Euclidium > Euclidium syriacum. The sequence goes on along the minus strand of FPAK01000007.1, from coordinate 10,435,574 downwards.
GAAAAAAGGTGATGAAGAAGGCAATGATTCCCAGAGTGAGTCAGAATCCACAACTCAGAAAAAACATTCCAATCTCAATAAATCCATCTCCGAGAAAACACAAGCTACACCAAAGAAGCAGGTTGGAGCAAATGCAAAACTGGCTGGAGATTCAGTCAAACCAAAGTCTAAGCAGCAAGAAACTCAGGGTCCTAATGTAAGAATGGCTAAGCCTAATGCAGTATCTCGATGGATTCCTTCAAATAAGGGCTCATATAAAGATTCTATGCATGTGGCATATCCTCCGACAAGGATTAACAGTGCTCCAGCTACACTTACTACTTCTCTCAAGGATGGTAAAAGAGCTACATCGCCTGACGGTGTGATTCCAAAGGATGCTAAGACTAAATATCTGAGAGCGTCAGTTTCTTCACCTGATATGAGGAGTCGAGCTCCATTATGCTCATCACCAGACTCAAGCCCCAAGGAAAAGCCATCTTCTCTTCCTGCTGCTTCTCCACATCAGCATTCATCTCCACCCCTACCTTCTTTAACCAGTGAGGTTTCATCAGTTGTACAGTCTTCACAAGCATTTACATCACCAAACTCAGTCCCCAAGGAAAAGCCGTCTTCTCCGCTTGCTGCCTCTCCACATCAGGCTCCTCTATCTTCTCTAACCAGTGACGCAACATCAGCTCCTCAACCTACAACCTCACCACTGCCTACTTACTCTTCAAAAAGCCAAAATGACAGCCACTCTCAAACATCTCAGGTCTCACCTCCACCTCCTCCTCCACCACCACCACCTCCACCCCCGTTTGCATATGGGAGACCAAATAATGGAACTGTGTTGCCACCACCACCACCACCACCTCCGTTTGCATATGAGAGACCAAACAATGGAACTGTGTTGCCTCCACCACCACCACCACCACCACCACCACCACCACCACCACCACCACCACCACCACCTCCGTTTGCATATGGGAGACCAAGCAATGGAACTGTGTTGCCTCCACCACCACCACCACCTCCTTTTGCATATGGGAGACCAAACAGTGGAACCGTGTTGTCTGAACCATCACCATCTCTACCTTGGAAGTCTGTTTATACTTCAGCTTTGGCAACTCCTGCAACATGCTCTGCAACATACTCTACTTCTCAACCAACTCAGGAAGCCCCTTCTTCTGCGCCACCTACACCACCACCACCACCACCACCACCTCCTTTTGCATCAGGGAGACCAAACGGTGGAATTGTTTTGTCTCCACCACCACCATCTCCACCTTGGAAGTCTGTTTATGCTTCAAATTTGGTAACTCCTGCAACATGTTCTACTTCTCAACCTCTTCCACCACCAGCACCGCCTGCATACTTCTCCCATGGCCAAAACACCATCCACTCTCAAAAATCTCAGCTCCCATCACCTCCTCCTCCTCCACCACCACCTCCGTTTGCATCTGTGAGGCGGAACAGTGAAACAATGTTGCCTCCACCACCACCTCCACCACCTTGGAAGTCTGTGTATGCTTCAACGTTAGACACTCCTGTGGTATGCTCTAAATCTTCATCTTCTCCTCCACCACCACCACCTCCTCCTCCTTTTAGCTCATCATATACAACAAAAGCTCCACCTCCACCACCACCTCCTCCTTTTAGTAATGCACCTTCAGTCCCTCCTCCTCCCCCTCCTCCACCGAGTTATGGATCTCCACCTCCACCTCCCCCTCCTCCACCGAGTTATGGATCTCCACCTCCACCTCCACCGCCTCCTTTCAGTCATGTACATTCAATTCCTCAACCTCCTCCACCACCACCGCCTCCTTTTGGTAAAGCGTCACCACCTCCACCACCACCACCACCACCTCCATTTAGATCTGGTGGGCCTCCGCCTCCACCCCCACCACCAATGGGTGCTCCACCTCCGCCTCCACCTCCAATGTATGGAGTACCACCTCCACCACCTCCTCCAATGCGTGGAGGAGCACCACCTCCACCACCTCCTCCAATGCGTGGAGGAGCACCACCGCCACCACCTCCTCCAATGCGTGGAGGAGCACCACCGCCACCACCTCCTCCAATGCGTGGAGGAGCACCACCGCCACCACCTCCTCCGATGCGTGGAGGAGCACCACCGCCACCTCCTCCTCCTGGTAGACCTGGTGGACCGCTGCCACCACCTCCTCCGATGCGTGGAGGAGCCCCGCCGCCACCTCCGCCTCCTGGTGGTAGACCTGGTGGACCGCCACCTCCACCACCTCCTGGTGGTCGTTCTGGTCCTCCTCCGCCTCCTGGACCAAGACCTCCGGGTGGTGGACCTCCTCCACCTCCAATGCTTGGTGCGAGAGCAGGAGCTGCCCCACCTCCAGGTCCACCAGGTGCAGGGAGAGGGCGTGGTCTTCCACGGCCAGGTTTGGGGGCTGCAGCTCAAAAAAAGTCTTCTCTGAAGCCATTACATTGGGTTAAAGTAACAAGGGCCTTGCAGGGGAGCTTATGGGATGAGTTACAGAGACATGGAGAAGCACAAACGTATGGAACTAACTTTATATATGCTTTCCTCTTTCTTTTATATTCCACTTTGGTTTCTATTGCTTTGCAATTAATCACCGTTTTGTTATTCGTTTCTGCTAGTGCACCAGAATTTGATGTATCAGAAATAGAGACTCTATTCTCTGCCATAGTGCCCAAACCGGCTGATAAAGCTGGAAGTCGACGAAAATCAGTTGGGGCAAAACCTGAAAAAGTTCAACTGGTAATGTTAATATTCTAAATACTTGATTATTTCCAAATATTCTAACTTGCTCTGTTCTGGTAGTTAGAAACAAGTGCCAGAAAGCTTGCTATGATTTCCCTAGAATCTGAGTACTACCTGCATATATGCTACTACTCTGAAGCCCATTGCATGTTTGCATGTTTGTATGTTTTTGCCATTCAATATTTCACTCTTTTTGATGTCTAATTTTTCTTATGGTTCTCCAGATTGACCTTAGGAGAGCCAATAACACGGAAATTATGCTTACGAAAGTAAAGATGCCGCTGCCTGATATGATGGTAAGCTCCAAAACCTACCTTCCTTGCGTACAAGTATACTACTAGTTAATCTTTTACAGTTTAATGATAATTCTTTTACATTTTTCTTTGCATCATCTAGGCTGCGGTTTTGGCAATGGATGATACTGTACTAGACGTTGATCAAATAGAGAATCTTATCAAATTTTGCCCAACCAAGGAGGAGATTGAACTTCTCAAGGTTACCTCTTTTCTTTTCTTTTCTTTTGAGTAGCATTATTCTTGGTTATAGTTGTTCACTTGTTACTGACAAGACTCGTTTGACTGGTTTGTTGTAGAACTACACTGGTGACAAGGCGACCTTGGGAAAGTGTGAGCAGGTCTGTTGAAGTTTTTAGATTACCAATCTCACACTGTTTTTGGTTCCTAGTAGAAAATGGTTTTAACAATTTGCATACGTAGTTAAATGCCTTTTCTTATCTGATTCGTTTTGTTACTGCAGTACTTCCTAGAGCTAATGAAGGTGCCACGAGTAGAATCAAAGCTGAGAGTATTTTCCTTCAAGATTCAATTCGGCACTCAGGTCTGGTGGTATTACTTATAATGTTATTTTTTGTCTATTTAATTCTTTGGAGTAAAAATTTGTTGTTTTATATTGGTCCTATTGTTAATGATAATTTCTGTGCAGATAACAGAATTCAAAAAAAGTTTAAATGCCGTAAATTCTGCATGTGACGAGGTAAGATGCTTGCAGTAATTTACTCTTTACTTTTTGTGCAGTCTATATGCATTTCTCTTTCTTAGACTCTTTCTCCTTATTTCTTGTTCGTCAGGTCCGTACTTCGCAAAAGCTAAAAGAGATTATGAAAAAGATTCTTTATCTGGGGAACATGTTAAACCAAGGAACTGCAAGGGGTAAGTATTATATGATTCCTATACTATATCTTTCTGCTCAGGTCATAAAATTTTGCTGTACAATGTGCCTCTGTTTCATAGCATCATATACTTGTCCTGCCTGAACGCAAATCCTTTGTGATTGATAAGACCCTTGCTCTGCTTTATGCAGGTGCTGCAGTGGGATTCAAATTGGACAGTTTATTGAAATTAAGTGATACACGTGCTGCTAACAGCAAGATGACTCTAATGCATTATCTTTGCAAGGTAAACTACAATCGAAAAAGCAAAACTTTCGAAAAAGGTCTTGCTCAGGAGGGATACGTGATTCTGAAACTCTCTTCTTTCTTACTCCAGGTCCTTGCATCCAAGGCATCAGTTCTGCTGGACTTCCACAAGGATCTTGGAAGTCTTGAATCAGCTTCAAAGGTTTGCTTTTGTTCTGTTTCAGTCCTCTACTCCTTACTTGTTGTAGTTGGCTCATCAATTGAATGTCCTGTCCTGTCTATTCAGATACAATTGAAGTCTCTGGCTGAGGAAATGCAAGCTATAATCAAAGGATTGGAAAAACTGAACCAGGAGCTCACTGCATCTGAAAGCGATGGTCCTGTTTCTGATGTTTTCCGTAAAGTAAGTTGAATATTTTGCATATTTTCATCAAGCATGGAATTTGAGATTAATTCCATGCTTGTGCCACATAACTAAATCATCATCATTTTGTAAAAACCAATCCCAGATATAACCAAGTTTTATGTTTTTGGTCGATAACAGACACTGAAGGACTTCATTTCCGTAGCTGAGACTGAAGTGGCAGCTGTATCAAGTCTTTACTCCGTTGTGGTAATTTGTCAACCATTACTTGATTCCAAGCTCCTTTACCTTCCGACATTTTATTTGATGCTGGAAAAATGGTTCTTTTCTTGTCTGGTTGACAGGGAAATAATGCTGATCAACTTGCGTACTATTTTGGCGAGGATCCCAAGCGTTGTCCGTTTGAACAAGTTACTGCGACCCTCTTGAATTTTATAAGATTGTTTAAGAAAGCGCACGAAGAGAATATCAAGCAAGCCGAGTTGGAGAAAAAGAAAGCTGCTAAAGAAGCGGAAATGGAGAAGGCGAAAGGAGTCAGTCTCACAAAAAAACCAGTCGATGATAGCTGACCGGGAAGAATCATAAATAGAATTTTGGAAATTCCGCCTTCAAGCGAAACAAGGTGGTGTTTGATGCCAAGCGAAGGCGGTGGTGCTGTTCAAGCAACCTTTTCGTCAAAGCGGCACAGGGCGTTTCGTGCGGTTAAAACAGGGCTCTGAGTCCTGAGGGAGGGGATTCACCTGGGCGGGCTATCGAGGGAACCATCCAAAGATAAAAGACAGGTCTTTGCTCCACTCACGTTTACATGATTGACTCTACATTGATTCATTCTAACTTGTAAATTAGGATTCTTTCCTGTTTATTATTTTCTAATTTAGAGGAATTTTTGATAGATTGAAATGTTGTATAGGTTTTTAGGTAGATAAAGAGAGATGTAGAGAGCATTTTGTCTATTTAGTGTGTAACTTTGTATCGTACCACAACTTCAATGTTTTTAGGGTTCAGACGAATGGTAAAAAAGAAAAATAATCGGAATCGTTTTTTCCCAAGTGACTAACAAAAAATTATTGTCTCGGTATTAAAATTATGAGAGCAGAATGTTTGCAATTGTTGATTAATTCAATTATGGAATTGATTTGGCGAGTGTTATGGCAATAATTTTAATTAATTGATATAAAAATATTAAATCCAAGGACAATTTTTTGGTCAAACAACAGAAAGAGAAAATTATGAAGATAGCGTGTCTTAAAAACAATCTTCGTTCGTTTTTCTTCTTGTCGGCATTCGTTCGTTTCGATTAAGTATATTTAAGATTCTATCCATACATATTATTATCTACTTAATTATATTTTCTTCGAATGATTATTTCACCAAGTTTCTGAATTTCTTTTATAATAAAGAAACGCAGCAATCATTCCTTACGAGAAAAGAAAAAGACTAAAGATTAAGAGCGTCGGTCTCCTTTTTTATATAATTAAAAAAAAAAACGAGCTCTGAAGTCAACTACGCCTTCAGAAGTTTCTCTCATGAATTTGCTGGAACTTGTCATCATTTAGCTCTGAATTAGGGTTTGTTTGTTGATCACATCGGTTCCTTATTCGATAACTAAATCGTCTGTATGGTTTGTTGATGTACCAGCGAAACTTGTACAAAAAGCCTCAGGGTCAGCTTCTCGAGATATCAGAGCGTGTTTATGGTAATATACTTTACTCCCTCTTTTCTCTGTTTCATTAAAGCTTTGGAAAAAAATATGTGTTTCAGAACTTGGAGATTTGTGCTTCCTTTTTCTATGAACTGATCTCTTTGCTAAAAGCAGTTTCTTGTTTTCTCCTTTACAGTTTTTGACTCATCTCTTTCCAATGATGTTAAAGGAAAAGATGAGTACAAAGACGTCTACTTGGCTGGCATCGCAGCTCAGTTACATGATCATTTCCCTGATGCATCTTTCATGGTGTTTAACTTTAGAGAAGGAGAAAAGCAGAGTCAAATGGTCAATCACTTCCTAAAATCGAGCGAAAGCTGGTTATCATTGGGAAGTCAACAAAATGTCATGTTAATGCACTGCCAAAAAGGTGCTTGGACTGTTCTTGCTTTAATTTATGTTACCAAGTTTTTACTCCTTTCATATTTTTTCACATTAATACAAAATGATGCAGATATTGCTTCATCTGAAGAATTTTTTGAGGTGGAGGAGAACTTTAGTGATGTGATTGATGGGGGTGGCCATAAGAGAGATAGTGCTCCAGATGATTCTGAGGGTAAAGAGGTGTGGAAGGGGGAGGTGAAACCCAATGCAATTTTAAATTGTGTGACTAATGACTCAAACCATAAACATGATAAGCATGAGACCAGTACGGATCTAGTCAATGGGAAGGTCGATTTGGATATCAACTCAGTAAAGGATACATGTATAGACTTAAACCCCAAGGAAAAGCCGTTTTCTCTACCACCTCCGCCTCCACCTCCACCTCCACCTCCACCTCCACCTCCACCTCCACCTCCACCTCCACCTCCACCTCCACCCCTACGTTCTATAACCAGTGAAGCTACTTCACAAGCAGCTGTATCACCTACTCAACCATCGTCACTGACACCACTGTCTACTTACTTTTCACCGAACCTAAATGATAGCTACTCGCATACATCTAAGTTTCCATTGCCGCCTCCTCCTCCTCCACCACCACCACACCCTCATTTTGTGTATGATACACCAAGAAATGGAATTGTGTTGCCTCCACCACAATCATCTTCATCTTTGGTATCTACTGCACCATGTTCTACTTTTCAACCTCCTCAAGAATCCCCTTCCTCTGCGCTACCTCCACCACCACCACCACCACCACCATCTCCACCTTGGAAGTCTGTTTATGCTTCAACTTTGGAAACTCCTGCAACATGTTCTACTTCTCAACCTCCTCCACCACCACTTACATATGTCTCATATGGCCAAGATAGCAACTCTCAAACATCTCAGCTCTCATCACCAGCTTCTCCTTCAACACCCCCTTTGTTTGCATCTGTGAGGCCAAACAATGAAACAATATTGCCTCCACCACCACCACCTCCTCCTCCTCTTTTTAGCTCATCAAATACAAAAAATGCAATTGGAGGTCACATTCCCCTTGCTCCTCCGCTGCTTTATATGAGTATTGCACCTTCAATATCACCTAAGGCTCCTCCTATTAATGGTTTTTCCCCTGCTCTTCCATCTCCACCTCCACCACCACCTCCTCCTTTTAGTAATGTACTTTCAATCCCTCCATCTCCACTTCCTCCTTTGAGTAATACATTTTCAGTCCCTCCTCCTCCTCCTCCACCACCTCATCCTTTGAGTAATGCACATTCGGTCCCTCCTCCTCCACCGAGTTATGGATCTCCACCTCCACCTCCCCCTCCTCCACCGAGTTATGGGTCTCCACCTCCACCTCCGCCACTGAGTCATGGATCCCCTCCTCCTCCTCCTCCTCCTCCTCCTCCTCCTCCTCCTCCTCCTCCTCCTCCTCCTCCTCCTCCTCCTCCTCCTCCACCTCCTCCTTTGAGTAATGCACATTCAGTCCCTCCTCCTCCACCGAGTTATGGATCTCCACCTCCCCCTCCCCCTCCTCCACCGAGTTATGGATCTCCACCTCCACCTCCGCCACCGAGTCATGGATCCCCTCCTCCTCCACCACCCCCTTCTTTGAGTAATGCACATTCAGTCCCTCCTCCACCTAGTTATGGATCTCCACCTCCACCTCCGCCACTGAGTCATGGATCCCCTCCTCCTCCACCACCCCCTTCTCTGAGTAATGCACATTCAGTCCCTCCTCCTCCCCCTCCTCCACCTAGTTATGGATCTCCACCTCCACCGCCTGGCTCAATTCATCCACCTCCTCCTCCGCCACCGAGTCATGGAGCCCCTCCTCCTCCACCCCCTCCTTTTGGTAAAGCTTCACCTCCACCACCACCACCTCCTCCATTTAGATCTGGTGGACCTCCGCCTCCACCTCCCCCACCAATGGGTGTTCCACCTCCGCCTCCACCTCCAATGTATGGAGCACCTCCACCACCTCCTCCGATGCGTGGAGGAGCACCACCGCCACCAGCTCCTCTAATGCGTGGAGGAGCCCCGCCACCACCTGCGCCTCCTGGTGGTAAAAATGGTGCACCGCCACCTCCACCACCTCCTGGTGGTTGTTCTGGTCCTCCTCCGCCTCCTATACCAAAACCTTCAGGTGGTGGACCTCCTCCACCTCCAATGCTTGGTGCTCCACCTCCTCCGCCTCCTCGTGGTAGAGGGCCAGGGGCACCGCCACCTCAACTACCTGCGATGCGTGGAGGAAACCCACCTCCCCCGCCTTCTCGTGGTACAGGGCTTAAGGCATTGCCACATCCACCTCCTGGTGAATGTTCTCCTAGTCCACCTCTGCCTTTAAAGCCATTCCACTGGGGTAAAATAACAAGGGCATTGCCAGGAAGCTTATGGGAAGAGTTACAGAGATATAGAGAAACACAAACGTACTGCACTTTTCTCAGCTATTGGAATATTGTGATCTAGAGTCCCCATTATTTATATTGCTTTGCAGTTAATCATAACTTTTTTCTTTTGTCTTTTCTGCTAGTGCACTAGAATTCGATGTATCAGAAATAGGGACCCTTTTCTACGCTCAAGTGAAAAAACCTGGTGGTCAACAAATATCGGTTGAAGCAAAGCCTAAAACAGTTCAACTGGTAATGTTAAATTATCGCCAGACAGTCTAACTTGCTCGTTTTTGGTAGACTTTGGGAAAGTAGTTATAAGAAAGTGACAAAAAACACGATATTATTTGCTTGCATTAATAGGATATCTATGTAGCTAGGTCTTACAGTCTATTGTATTTTTTTTTAAGTGACGTAGTAGAGATATATAGACATAAATAGGAGACTCCTATATATCGATATGGGACTTCTTTTCATAATTCAAATTTTTTCCAACTAACGATATGGGATTTTGGCTAACAAAAACCCATCTCCATGAATATCTATATATTCAAATCTAGGATTACATAATTATTTAATTTACATGTAAAATCCTAATACTCTATATGCTACTCTTTGTCATTTTTTTTCCGTACGAGTTTTACTAATCTGGAGGCATTGCATATTTGTATGCTTTTTTGATTCTATATTTCACTCTGTATAATTTTTCTTATGGTTCTCCAGATTGACCTAAGGAGAGCCAATAACACGGAAATTATGCTTTCGAAAGTAAAGATGCCGCTGCCTGATATGATGGTAAGCTCCAAAACCTAATTTACTACATTTCATTACTAGTTAATCTTTATAGTATAATGATAATTGCTCGTATTTTTCTTTGCATCATATAGAATGCAGTTCTAGAGATGGATGAGTCTACACTAAACGTTGATTTAATAGAGAATCTAAAAAAATATTGCCCAACCAAGGAGGAGATGGAGCTTCTTAAGGTTATTTCTTTTCGTTGATATAATGCAAGTTCATGTGAGATCCACCATTAATATGATATTGTTCGTTTTGGATCAATTTTTTTGGCTATCATTATTCACTTGTTATTAAGACAAGCCCTTGTTTGATTGGTTCGTTGTAGAAATTCAGTGATGACAAGGCGACCTTAGGGAAGTGTGAGCAGGTCTGTTTAAGTCTTGAGATTACCAATCTCACACTGTTTTCGGTTCCTACTATAAAATGGTTTAACAATTTTCTTACTTAATTAATGCGATTTTCTTCTCGGATCCATTTTGTTACTCTAGTACTTCCTAGAGCTAATGAAGGTGCCATCAGTAGAATCGAAGTTGAGCATATTTTTCTTCAAGATTCAATTCGGCACTCAGGTCCGACGATTTTTGTTATAATACCTATTTAATTTGTTGGAGATGAACTTTTTTTTTTTTTTTTTGGTTTCATTGTTAACCGATGATTACTGTGCAGATAACAGAATTGAAAGAAAGTATAAATACGCTAAATTCTGCGTGTGAGGAGGTGAGACGCTTGCAAGAATATAATCTAATATATATGAATTCTATATGGGTTTCTCTTTCTCACAATTTTTCTTCTTGTTTCTTTGTTTATCAGGTCCGATCTTCACAAAAGCTAAAAGAAATAATGAAAAATATTCTTGACTTAGGGAACACATTAAACAAAGGAACTCCAAAGGGTAAGTATTATATAATTCTTTTTACTTAAGAAATTTCATATAGAACACATATGTTCAATGTGTGCTTGATTCAAGAATGTCACGTTTGTTCCATTGCATCATATATATATTTCGTCTAAATGTAAATCATTTTTGGTTGATAAGATCCTTACTATACTTTCTACAGGCGCTGCAGTGGGATTCAAGTTGGACAGTTTATCAAAATTACACGATACACGTGCTACTAACAGCAAGATGACTCTCATGAATTATCTTTGCAAGGTAAATGTTAGGATTCTTTGTTTGAAGTTAAAAGAGACCAACACTATTATACACTCCTCACTAAACATTTTCCCATAATTATGAGCCATTTTAGAAATTGGTCATCATATATTTTCCAATAACTATGAGCCATTTTTTTGTTAATGGTAAACTACTACAATCGGAAAACATCCATATATTTTCTAACGAGGGTCATTTTAGAAATTGGTCTTGCTTAGGATACATTACCATGAAACTCTCCTTTTAATTTCTCCAGGTCCTTGCTTCCAAGGCATCATATCTACTGGACTTTCACAAGGATCTTGAAAGTCTTGAGCCAGCTTCAAAGGTGTACGTTTGTGTTTTTTTGTCATTACTCCTTTGTTTTAATGGGCTCATCATGTGATTGTCTTGTCAATTTAGATACAACTGAAGTTGCTGAATGAAGAAATGAAAGCTATAAAGAATGGATTGGAAACAATGAGAGGCGAGCTCACTGCATCTGAAAATGATGGTCCTGTTTCTGAAGTTTTTCGTAAAGTATGTTTTCTTCTTTTTTTTTGCATATTCATCATTTGTGAATTAGTATTTTCTTTTTGGCATATTTTCATCAATTGTGAATTAGTATGTTTTTTTTGTTGGCATACTTTCATAAATTTTGTGAATTTAAGATTAGTTCCATGATTGTGTGCATCATAACTATATCATCATCAACTTGTAAACCATTACCATATATGTTTTGTCTTTAAACCGAACTTCTTACTAATACCTAGTCTTATGTTTTTGATACCAGAAATTAAAGAGCTTTATTTTCATAGCTGAGACTGAAGTGGAAACTGTGTCTAGTCGTTACTCTGACGTGGTAATTTGTCAATATCTACTTGACTCCAAGCTCCTTACCCTTTGACAACGTGTTTGATCCTGAAATGGTATTCTGTGTCCTTTTGAATGATGGACAGGTAGACAAAACTAATAAACTTGCGCTCTATTTTGGCGAAGATCCTAAACAGTGTCCATTTGAAAAAGGTATATATGGCACGCAACATAAACTTCATACTATTTTTATGCGAAATACTTTGAAAATTAGCTCATTGTTGTTATATTAGCTAATAACAATACACAGTGATTGATTGATGCAGTTACTACGACCCTCTTGAATTTTACAAAGTTATTTAGAAATGGACACGAAGAGAATGTCAAGCAAGCAGAGTTAGAAAAGAAAAAAGCCGCTAAGGAAGCAGAAATGGAGAAGAAGAAAGCCGCCAAGGAAATGAAAATGGAGAAGGGTGAAAGTAGTCAATCCCACAAAAATAAAAGGAAATGAAGAGAAGTAAAGACTGACCCTAAAAGAATCAAATATCAGCCTCGACCGACCTCTCAGGCAAACCGAGTCGGTGGTGTTGTTCACCGTTCACGTAAACTTTCACAAGGCACCAATTGGTGTGTTTCATGCGGTTAAAACAGACTAAGGTACTATTCGAGTGATTTGCCTGGATGAGCTATCGAGGAACCATCCAAAGATAAGACAAGTCTTTTTGCTCCACTCACGTTTACATGATTGACTCCACAAGTCCACATTGATTCATTCTGACTTGTAAATTAAGATTCTTCTATTAATTAACTGACATATATTTCGCGATTGCATATTTAGATATATTGTCTCTTATCTATTTTACTGTTGTATTTGTATATATCATTAAGAGCTACAATCTCGGGAAATCTTCTACTTTTGTAGAATTCTCTATGTTTATAATGTAACTTCTTGTAGATTACGTAATATAATTTGCAAGAAAAAAAGGTGGCCTGTTTTTAAGTTAAAACCACAGACACACCAAAATCATGCGGAAGAAAATGAGACGGCACGTGTGATGACCCAATTTTCATAAAACAAAAATAGTAGAAAATTAATGAAGTAAGGAATCAGCGAACGCAACAAATCTCGTTTTCTTGGATCCCATGTTTGAAGCTTTCATGGATTGGCTTCTTCCCCCACTCTTTCTTTCTCAGAAACAAACCCTAGCGAGTCAAATTCTCTGCAATTCCAACTGAAAATGGCCGACGATGACAATCTCTACTACGAACAGCAGCTAATTGAGCACTTGGAACCCATTTCGTCAATGGTTGTCATCAGAGGATCGCCAATTTTCGCCAAGGACGATTGCCTTGTTTTCCCGCCGATCTACCACGAGAATCTCCAGGTCGCTTCTTCCGTCGATAGGTACCTGGAATCGCCGTCGGAATCCTCGTCCCCTTCATCTTCGTCGAGACGCTCTGGTTCATCTTCTTCTTTTTCGTTGTTTCCATCAGATTCAGATGAACAAACGCCATTTACAGCGTCTGGGTTTGACCGAAAGTCTCCGTCGGAAACTGAAGGAAATTGTTCGCCGTCACTAGACGGTGAATCTCCACCGTCCGATTCAGACGGAAAACCGTTATTGACAGCATGTCAATTTGACCAGGAATCTCCGCCGTCGCCTTCTGAACAAGGCGGCAAATCTCCACCGTTCAATTCAGACGGAAAATCGCTGTGTAAACCGTTGTATGGTGAAGCTGTTGTCTTCCAAGATTGGTGGCAGCTTCTTCTCGTACGTGTATACTCGAAGTTGAAGAATTTAATGACATGGTTCTCAACGACTCTCCGATCAGTTTATCCAGTCCTTGCCATTGCGATTTGGTGGTGGATGCGTGTACGAGCTCGTCGAAAACATCTCAATGGAGAAACCACGGATCGTTTTCGAGACGCGATCAAAGAGAGAGACAAGGTACGTAATGGGTTCCCGTTTTTTGTTCCGCGTACAAAGTGTTCGATGAAATGTCTAAGAGACATAACATTACCTCAAATTTTCACACAGTTAGTTACTTACATAGCTTGTTTTATGGTTTTCCACAGAGGATAGTTCAGCTCTTGCACCAGATTGCTGATATGAATGAGTTACTGATAAAACACCACAGGAACATCATATCAAGAAGATGATGTGTCATCACAATTCAAACTCTTTAGCTTACTCTCATTCTTTGGTTTCTTGTTTATATCCCTTAGTGAGTCACTCTCTTTCTGTAAAATTCTTACATTTCAATCTCTCAAAATGAAAGAAGACGTAAACTTTCCCAGCTCTAACCAAATCCCAACCGAGTGCTACTTCTGCAAAAACAGATCTTTGCAATGAAGAGTACTCAAACAAATTGATAAGTCATCTTTTGTTCAAGTTCACCGAGAATATATATATGGAAGAAATGGAAACAAAAATAGAGGGAACAAAAAAATGAATTGAGCTTTCAAACAATGGAGCTATAATCATTATATGTAGAATCGTGTTTAGCTGATAAACTGATTGTGCTACCTCTGCGCTTCGATCTTGAGCGGTGTTGTTCTCCGAATATCAAACCTGTTTACAAACTTCAACGGAAACGTTGTCTCGTTCCTGATCCTTCTGATCTTAGGACTTAACAATCCTCTGTGACCAAATCCATAAAGCTTTAGCACTTGATTATCCGCAAAGTTGAAAGCTCTCTCCATACTCTTCAAGCAACGTTCAACCGCGTAATCCGCATAACTCCCACACGGTTTGCATCCAACAAAGTGAGTAACAAAAGGCCATCTTTCATCTCCCAATCCCGGATGATACTTCTCCATCATCTCCTCGTACTTATCCACTAATCCTTCCCAAAACCCATGAAGATAATACTGATTCTCCACAAAGACTTTCTCCATCCACTTCTGTTTCTGTGAAAGCAGCAGATAAATCAATGCAGACTGATCATCAGCTTCAAACGCCGGTCTTCCTTTAAGATTCGCAGTGAGAATCTTCCCTGCTTCTTCTCTGATCGGTCCTTTGGGTCCCATTGGAGCCCAAGCGTCCAAAAGATCCAAAGACCATTGGCAGTTCCTAAACAAGAAGCTACCAGTGTTCAAAGCAATCCAAGACTTCTGATCAAACAGTAAATCCGGATATCCATGGATAACCAAGTTATGATTCTCGTATTTAGACAAAGGAATCTCAAACACCATGTCTGTAAACAAAGCATCACTGTCCATCCACCAAATCCATTCGATCTCAGGGTGAGACAACATTAATCTCCTGAGCATTGGGAGTTTTGCCCAATACCCAGCAAGCTCCTTGTCCAAATGAGCCATGTTATACACAATCTCGATCCCGTGAATCCTACAATAATCAATCTTGTTCTTCACCGATTTCAGTAGGTAATGATCACCAATTGGATTGTCACAAGGTTTCGGAGGCGAACCTGTTAGAAGCAAAACCCTAGCTTTCCCGTTAACGAAATTGGGGAAATCTGGGTTTTGTGTTAACCACTGTTTTCGTTGTTGGTCCCAGTTAGTGATCTTAGGTCCGAGAGTGTAGGTCATGTTGAGATCGAGATCCGATTCAGGAGGTTCGTTTTGGTCGGTAGGATCGGAATCGGATCGGATCTCGGCTAGAAGTCGGTTAGTCTCTTCGATCAGGTTTTGGTTAACGGCGTCGGCGTCAGAGGTTCCGAAGTTGACTCCGATTGTGCCACGGAGGACGAGAATGGTGACGAAGCCACAGAGGATAGTCATCTTCACGTTGTTGAACGTCTTCTTGATCTGTCTACCTCGTGGTGGTGGTCTCCTTCCTCCACCACTCGCCGTCGTCGTCGTCGGAAGAATGCTGATGTCGGCAGCGGAAACGGTTGAGACGCGCTTCTGAGTCTTGAATCCGTCTTCCTTCCTCATTTTCTCTTTACACGGAGAAATGAAACTTGTTAAAGGTGGGAAACGCGAAGCAATTCGCAAAACCCTTTGATCAAGGAGCCATTTTTGTTATTGTTGTGTTTGTCTGTGTTGGAGAAAGAGAAGGAAGCGGACAGTTACGAACTTTAACTGTGAAACTGAGATCGATTCAGACCATCAAGATTCATATATTAACTGATTTAGATTCGGATACCATAACCATAATTAAAACCACGTGTATATGTTTAATTATTGCCTACTATCCAAAATTGTTTTGATCACAAAAGAGCATATTGCGTATCGATTTGGTTCGTGTAATAATGTAAGTTAATGTATCACATGCATATTACTAAAAACAAATCTATAATCATAAAAAGTCGTAAACTTTTCTGTTGACAAAAAAGTTTATTCCAAATTTGGGTTTGATTTAGCAAATGTAAATATATGTTTGATCAACTTTAGTAAGAAGTTAGCTCGGTCAAAATGAAAATGAAAATAGAACCGAAAATGAATTAAGGAGAATTTTGAAACTCGAGCTCCACTTTGGGGATCTGATTCGCATGGAAGTTAC
Source organism: Euclidium syriacum (assembly GCA_900116095.1). Taxonomy (NCBI): domain Eukaryota; kingdom Viridiplantae; phylum Streptophyta; class Magnoliopsida; order Brassicales; family Brassicaceae; genus Euclidium; species Euclidium syriacum. The sequence continues at coordinate 10,419,428 of FPAK01000007.1, read as the reverse complement.
TTTTATATTGCTGTAAACATCAAGAACGGTAATTTATTGAACAAACACCACAGATTTTAGCTTCAACTGATGATTTCCATCCATGAAGTCGAACTGACATTTATTTGACCTTTTTCTTATATACATAGTCTCAACTATATGAAATTATAAACACTATATGTGTGTGTGTGTGTGTGTGTCCGTACATCAGCTAAGCTCCGGTTTCTTTCTTTTTCCTGGTGATTAACAAGTATCTATGATCTATGAGTGTATAACTAGCTTCTTGGCAACGAGGCGGATTCCAGCTTTCTGCTGATAATCATACGGTTCTAGAGACAAGAATGCATCGACAACACTTCCCGGTTTCAGCAACGATTCAAGCTCCTCAGCACTCGGGTTGCTGAACATTAGCTTCTGAGTAGCTCCAGAGGGCTCTCTCTGATGTACCTCTGTTGCATACCGAGCTGCATCTCCACTTATCTCTGTCAGTATACTGCAGAAACCCCCAAGAAACCAATCAGGAGAGAAACTAAAGCAAACAAAACAAAACAAAAAAGAGAGTTTAGTAAGATCACTTACTGAATCCTTGCGTTAGGGTAGTTTACAAATCCCTTCATTGGATTAACCATTGTGTTCCAGTCAGAAGTAGAACCCGAATCAACGGAAAGTTTCTGCGCATTACCGTCACATGCTTCGAGTACACTGCACAAACTTGGATACAGATCAACCACAAAGTTTAACCTTCTCCTCCCGGAATTATCAAGAAACTTCCCATTGATTCCAAAACGTATTTTCAGAGAAGCGCAGTAGAGTTTCTGTAGAGTGGAATCGCCGTGGAGTAACTTTAGTTTCATTAATTGGCTTCCATGATAAAGCGGAACAAGAATCGCTTTGATGTTTTGAAGAGATATCATATCAACCGCCAAGAATCCCTCATGGTCTAAGACAATAGTATCAGATGGTTGATTTTGTTCTTCTTCATCTTCCATGAGAATGTCTGATTGAAGGTTGTTGTCCAAGAGACTCATGTTGAATGGATCTGGCTGAGCTACACTGTTTTCATTAATAGATGGTAGCATAAGAGACCTCGTTATAGTATTAACCTCGCTTGAAGAAGATGCTTTGAAACGTCTTCTTGAATCTGGAGATACTGAATCCACAAGTATATCTGGGAGACTCGACTCTAAGAACAAGACAGTGGCACAATATTTGACAACCTCAAGATTCATTCTCACATCGTCAAGGCTCCTGAAACGAAGATACAAATAATTAAATCTCAAAACAGCTTTTGCTAGAAGTGAGGTGAAGAACTGTATTCCTAATAATGCTTGTACCTATGTGTCTGCTTTCCGAGTCCGAAATATGTTGCTAAAGTTGCCATCTGCAGAAACAAAACTCCATTCAACAATCTTGTTCTTGTGAAAATATTAAAAACATTTTTGAAAAACGGAATTATTATTTTCGTTGAAGTACCTTCATATTACCAGCTCTTCTACCGAATTTCTGAGTTAGCAAAGTCAATGAGTCAATGGCGGCTTTTGGCTCCGGTGGTTGTCGTCCAATCTCTGCAAATGCTTCTCTGATCCTTGCACAATCAAACCTTAATATGTTGTGACCTGCCCAAATCCTCCCTACAATAATAAATTCATCAACATCAAAACACAATTTGACATAAAACTTGAATCTTGGTCCTTTCTTTGCTTTCTTTCAGAGGCAAAATTCAGGAAAGCTCAAAACTTTTTTTTTTGCTCTTTCTAATTGTGGAAACAGAAGTGACTGAATTAGAAAGTATTTAAGGAAGACGAAGAAGGTGGTCTTTTACCGTGGAGAATCTCGTAGACGGTGTCAGCGATTTCGGAGAACAGAGGTGCCAAAACGACGTCGTCACGGTTAATACCGTTGCACCTAACGGATAAGGAAGATATGAGACTCAAATCCGCAGGTTGGACAAGAGTCGTGTAGCTTTTGAGCTCCACAAGCCTCTTTGGGCAAACAAGGATTGAACCGAACTCAAGAAGCGCGTGACGTTGGCCTTGCTTTGGCACGGTCGTCTCAACGTCGAAGAAGACTATCTCGGACCTATCCGACAGATCCATCAAATCGTTGTTTTTAGCGGTAAATCTAGAAAAGCTTCGGAATTTGTTTGGAGAAAGACAACTTGAAGGATCATCAAGGGATATATATATATTAAGTTTTGAGTTGCTTAGTCCAATTCTTCAGGCAAAGTGAAGCCCATGTGGAAATCAAATACTTAAAAAGTTTACCTTTCTGGGTGGGTTTTCTAAAAAAAAGGAGTTTATTTTTTGTTCCTTAAGACTTCTTTGATTATCTAATAGATTCATTCATTGTAATAAGAAATTACAGATTGTTTAACAGAGAGGGCTAGACATTCCTTGCCTCTTTTACATGTGTTTGTAATTTGTAAGTAACCTTGTGATCTTGATCCGAGGTAGTTCCAAGGTTTCTCTGCAACTATGTACACAAGAATCTTCAAAAGACCAGAAACAAGAAACACAGGAATTAAGGTCTTGATCAAGAACAAACCTTGGGTCTAAACATAGTCTTTAAGATCTCACACAGCCACTGTTTCTGGTCTCTTGCTAGATTTGATTCCTTTTATAGCTGCAAAGACAAACACACAATATGTAAGAATACCACAATGCACAAAATAATGTGTAATAGTTCATATTAAAGGCAGAGAGCTCTATACCTTCGGCGTAGTCTTTGGCTCCAAATACAGCTGAACCAGCCACTAAAGCATTTGCCCCAGCCTCGATCACCTATTTTAACACCATTGAGAAAAGACTAATGATTTGGTATTCTTCGCAAACGAATTTACTGTTTGAAATTTCTTCTCACCTTCCAAGCATTCTTTGGAGTGACTCCACCGTCGACTTCGATCCATGGGTTTACTCCCTGCAGTTAAAAACCCAAGCCAAATTTTTTTAGAGAGAACAGTTACTCCCTGCATGAAAAGAAACTAAGTAGATAGATATATACCTTCTCTACACACATTCTTCTCAAATCAGAGATTTTTTTAACTTGGCTTTCGATAAAGCTCTGTCCACCAAACCCAGGGTTCACAGACATTATCAAGATTAGATCAACCGCTGTGACACCACAAGCAAAAAGAAAAAACCTGATCAGACCCAATTTATCGATAGTTTTAACTACGTAAGTGTTCAGAGTGGAATCATTCATATGATCAAGCCTCACAATCCAATACATATTCTATTGCACTCAATGGGGTCCCTGGATTAAGAACAACTCCAGCTTTAGCTCCCAAACTTTTAATCTACATACAATTAACATCACAATGTTGCTTAATTGAAGTTAAGTGTCTACTAGAAGGATTAAAGAGGTAAAAAGATTCTTACTTGATTGACTGTACGATGCAAATGGATAGTCGAGGATTGCTCACAATGGACACTAACTATATCTGCACCTGCTTTGATAAAATCTGGCACTCTCTGTTCAGGTTCCACTATCATCTGAAACAAAAGGCATCTAAAGTTAACAAGTGAACTAAAAAAATACAATCATTAAACCAAAGGGGGAACATAATAAGCTTACAAGATGAACATCCAATGGAAGATCTGTCACAGGACGTAGAGCATCAACGACGAGCGGTCCAATTGTAATGTTGGGAACAAAGCGACCATCCATTACATCAACATGAATCCAATCACAACCTGCTAATTCTACTGCCTTTACCTGACAGAAACCGAACAAAAAAAAAAACAGAGAAATAGAGGAACAAACTGTTAAACAGAGCTCTGAAAAAACAGAAGCTTTGATAGTGATTTTTCAAGGAGAGAAACTAAACCTGCTCGCCCAATTTGGCGAAATTTGCAGATAGAATTGATGGAGAAACAATGATATCGCTTTTCGAGAACTTATCAACTCGAGATGAAGCCTTAACAACACCATGAGTTCTCCGTCTAAGATTGTTCACATATCAAAATAAAAAATTTGATTATGGTCTGTATCATTTGGATAGTTAAAATATTTCAAACGTGTTCGTTCAAGCATTTCCACAAACACATGGGGCACGTTCATATGCTCACATACTCGATGAGAATCTACATTGCCATAACACTCAGTAGTAATGTGATAAATCTCTCTCTGTATTTCGAATTCCAACAGTCAAGCAGATCAAGATTCGAAATTTCAAGTAACCAATCAAAATGGTCTAAAACTGTTACCTCGAGGAAGAAATTGAACTGGGCTGGTAAAGAAGCGCTCTTTCCGGTCTAAGACCAACACCATTGACCAACGAAGCAGCAAAGCTCGACATGTCCAATCGAATTCGAATATTCTTCTCTTTACAAAGAAGTATTCGATTCACCCAATCCTCTTTCGGTATCTCCGGTCTTCTTCTTCTTCCTTAATCTCTCTGTCTCTCTCAAACAAGAGAAAACCCCAAAAAAAATCGATTTTTTTTTTCACGAAATTTTTTCGAAAGAGGAACAATGTGAAAATCCAAGGAGTTGCCACGTGTGACGTAAGGCTCGTGGGCGATGTGCAGCTTATCTCCAATGCTTGGCTCTCCATTGCCGACTTGTGTCTCTCAAACGCACCCAAGGGGCTATAACTTATCGATTCAGATTTGAGACTTGTTGTAGGGCTCTTTTCGTAATTAATACATTCCCTATATGAAAATCCCAGTTCTTATACGTACGACATTTTTCCAATGACTAGAATAATTTCGGAAAAAATTCACGTTACGTATCTTTCAATTCCCTATATAAAATTGCATTTTTGTATCAGTTAATTCTAACTCGAAATTAACTGATAATAAATGAATTGGTAGTTTAACAAAATAAATAAATAAAAAATTGGTTCATATCACTAATATACTAATATTGACTCTTTTAAATTCTTTTATGTGAGATTCTAATACATTCTTCTTGAGATGAAGGTTTTAACATGAATTTAATTACATTATAAGATGGACAACTTATTCTGTTTAGACCATTTTACTCGGGTCAACAAACGAGGTTCGAATACTATTTTAAATTTCAAGGTTTTCGATTTAAAACCAATTGATAATAAGTGAATTATCTATGTCCCTTTTATTTTATTTATATTATTGTTACATTTGGATTTCTAACACGCCCTCTTAATATATGATGACTATCTCCTTCTATCTTAAACCAGACTCTACTTTAGGATCGAGAATAAACTCTTCTTAAATACTTTACATGGATCAAGAAACTAATAGTTAATACAATATTAAATTTCATGGGTGTTCAACACAAAATTAATCAGCAAGAAGTAAATTGATCTATGTCTAATACGAGCATTTAAACTTCAAATGTGGGATCCTACCATGAGTTCTTTTATTGAAAACAAGACGCGATAAAATGATATGAAATTTTCAAAAAATTTATTTCTGATCAAATAAACTATTAAAGTATATTATTTCTATATAATTATAGTAAAAAAGTGTGAGAAAATGTAAAAAATAAACTGTTAATGTAAGCAATTAGTTTGTTCTTAAAATATTAAGTTGTGTTCGAGTTCTGGCAACCAAGAAAGACGATTCTCTTTGGTTGCTAGTTTCTTATTTTTCGCCGATTTAAATTCGTTCAATTTCACTGGATAAGCAAAGTTGTAATCTTAATCAAAGTTTTTGTATGCCATATATTTGCTTCTCCTTGACATTATGTCTTCACATGCCCTTGTTCTTATCTGTATACAACTCATCATCATGCCACATTCACCAATGGTATGTTGTTGGGCTCATGGTGAGAACGCAATGCTGCATTAGCTGTTTTTAGACTTTTCTATGTTTTACGTGATCGTATTAAAAAAAGAGTTGTATGTAAGGAATTAAAGAACACATCAAAATAATGGTAAGGAAGGATTATCATTCTGTTACTGAAGATGTTATGTTATGGAAGATTGATATTATCATAACATGCATCATCTAGGCTTGCATTAGAGTAGGATTTCATGCATTATAGACTATATTTGCTTTAATTGATGCGGTTTTCGTTTGCATTTAGAGTAATAGGTGTTGCATTAGGTCCTAGTAGAGTCTTTGGTGCATTTTGGACTTCTTTTAGGTTCTAAACAGGAATGGAGTGGAGCTAGGAGCTAACATGATCAATTGGAGGAAGAGAATTCATTGGATGAACAAGAGAGGAACAAGAAGAAGTGCAGTGGTCCAAGTGCAGCGGTCAAGGAGTGACCGCTGCAGGAGATTAGAGCGGTGTGGAGGCGCAGCAGTCAAGGAGTGACCGCTGCAATTTTCTGGAGCCAAAAGATCATATAAGCTGCAACGGCCATGCAGCGGTCAAGGAGTGACCGCTGCAAAATCGTCCGGACAACTTCTCAAACCGCAGCGGTACCTGCAGCGATCAAGGAGTGACCGCTGTAATTTTCTGGAAGCAAAAACTCTCTTCAACGCAACGGTCTTGCAGCGGTCACCCACAGACCGCTGCCAAATCTGACGGACAAAATCTAATCGGGTCGAAACCCGAATTGTCCCGGGTCGACCCGATTTGATCCAATTTCATAAAAACCCCTTTTTCACATTTAGAATTTTATGCTTAAATTTTCTAAGGGTTTGAGACTTGTTCTTCTTTGTTCTTGAACCTCTAGTTTAAATCTTAATACAATTTGCATTTCCTTTAAGAAATCTTTACTTTTTACATTTTCTCATCATTCTATCTTATTATCTATCATGATTTCTTCTCTAATTAAGCTTGATTTTGGAAGAATCACTATGGGTCTTGAGTAGTCTCATTAGGGTTTAAAGATGAGTTAGATGAGGGGGATCTAAGCATTGATTAGGTTAGTCTAGGTCTTAAATCAAACATTTCTTCCTTCTCTAAGAGATCCTAATGCTTTTTCTTGCATGAAAATGAGGAAAATGACATGGACCATTTCATGGACACCAAGTGTTTGATGAAATGTCCAAGAGAGCTTAGAGAGTAATTATGATTCTTGCATCAAGGGATTGGTGTTTAAGGACTTAATTATGTTGATCTAGTAATTAGATTTTAATTCATTAGTTATCATCATTTCAAATGGGAATTTGATAATGATCTCATAATTAGTAAAATGATTAGTTGCATGGAAATGAATTAATCAATTATATTGATCATTAACCTAGGAAATAACTAATTAGTGCAATTAGACATCTTAAATCATGCTTAGTGAACCCAAGTCACAAATAACTCATCTTAAGACCCTTCTTTAATCATTGCATAAATTTAATCATTTAAATTACTTGCATTTAGTTTACTTAGTTAATTTGAATTCAACAAACCTCATTAGCTTAGATTAGGAAAGTCCTTGCATTTTAGGTGTCAATTATAACGAGTTTGGATTCGACTTCTCTTAAACTACAACGGTTTAGAGGTATTGATACCCTCAAAAGGATTGTAAAATCCGAGTATCAAAGATGAAACATGATTCTTTCAAACCGAAATTTGTTTCTAAAGTCACGTGGGAACAGGTTCGGGTAAAGAAGGATCCGGTTACATGGGCAAAGGATATTTGGTTTGGTAGAAATACTCCAAAGTTTGTTTTTCACGTGTGGGTTGCTATGCTTAATCGGCTTCCTACAGGTGATCAAATGCTCCTTTGGAATGCTAGTATCTCTTCGGAATGTGCGTTTTGTCGATATTTGGAGACGCGTGACCACCTTTATTTTCAGTGTCCTTACTCTAACCAAGTGTGGGCCAATCTTGCTCTGGATTTGCTTCGTAATGATTTCACCATTGAATGAAATTAAATTGTGTCATCTCTCTCAAGTCCCTCTCGGACTAGTTTAGAGAATTACATATTGAGGTATTTATTTCATGCGACTATATACTTTTTATAGAGGGAAAGGAATGATAGAAGACTTTGAGTTTTCGACCTCTTCACCACAAAAGATTATCACAACCGTTTTAATTCATTACGAATTTTAGGAGATTCTCAATTTGAAGAAGGCTTGCTTCTAGGTCGAAAACTAATCTTTACTTTCTGTGTAGTTAATGTCTTAATTTCTTTAACACAAATTTAATAGCATCATTGATGTAAAAACATTTTTTTGATTTCAATAAATTTAACATTAATAAAAAAAAAAAATGGTTTTATCCTCGTCTTCCTCCAATCAATATATATGATTGAATGTGTTAACTTGCTGCACCATATGAGACTTTTGGACATCTAGAGTCCGTATAACCTCTGGTTAAACTACAACTTTGAAGACAACAATTGCGACATACATATTTTTAATTTTTCACAAACCTCCTTTAGATGTTTTGAGATCTTTCACCTACCATATAAGTTTCGTTTGCGGGGCACATTCGAATGACACCTTTCGTTACCGCTAGCTAGGAATTCTGCGTCATTGCTATATTAGCATATCTTCCATCCGCCACTTAATTTGTAATCATCAAACCACTTAGGACCACACGTTAGTGATTGGTGGGATAAATATATATTATTAAAGTAGCAATGCAACGATCCTAAGATTTGTTTCTTTTTTTTGTTCAAATGCGCTAATCTTCTAAGATTCGGGTTTGTTTGTAGACAAAATTTTCCGGGGTCACAAATAAATATTTTGTTGCTCAATCATTGCTCTTTACCTTCTGAGTTATTGCGTCTGTGGACCATAAAGAATACATATAAAGCTTAGGGTCACAAGCTAGAGGTCCCCGGTTCAACTACAAAATAGAGAAAAGTACAAAGCTGGAAGTAAAAAATAATCGTTTTCCAAAAACAAAGGAAAAAGCGTAATTTTATTATTATTTAAACTACAAAATAGTGAAAAAGAACCCTTATTGAAAGATAGTAAAAAAGTCTAACATCTTGTTAGATATCTTAGAGAAAACCCTAATCTTGGGGATTATATAAACCATGATATTAACCAGTAAGGTCAGGTTCAGTGAGAATATTACGAATCATATCATCGGAATCTTGCTCCGTTTCATATGAAAAAGCTGGAAGGTCAAGAAGACTTGACCAACCGGTTATGTCTTCATTCATATTGTCTTCATCAACTAATGTTGATGGGACATCGGACATAAGGAGATCTTGATTGAAGTAACCATTGTTTTCTGCTATGTCCTCGTCGTTGATGAATTGCTCGACAAACTGGGAGATATCGTACCCGGTGATGCTGCCGTTATCTTCCTTGGCATCGTTCAATTGTTCAGATGACTGAGAAAATAAGTTTGGGAGACATGACGAGGATGCAGAAGATATCAAGGTTCCTTCCATGGAAGTCGATAAGATCCTACCTATGGAAGAACCTCTTGCTGCAAATTTGTTTAACAGTCTTGATGTAGAACTTGACCACTTGAAATGTTCCCTGTGTCTCAAGAAATCAGTCTCCATTAGCGTCTCACCACTGCTGATTTCGGGTATAGTAGTGTCAAAACTCGAAGAAAGGGGAATAGATACTGGAGACGTAGAACTCCATTGTGACGAGTGCTCATCAGGATTAGATTCATCTTGTGAATCGAATTTCTTGGGCTCGGCCGGACTAGGGCTTGAAGCTAGTTCCTTGTGTGTCACGGGATCAATGCCCTTATCGATCAGCCGTTTCTTGAGATGTGTGTTCCAATAGTTTTTTATTTCGTTGTCCGTCCTTTCGGGTAAATGTTGTGCTATGGACGACCACCTAATTAAATAAAAGTACATATCAGAACACTGATCATGTCTTACATATCGACAAATAAATCTGGTAAATGTTGTACTTATTGCCACGAGAAGCATGAAGCATGATGATAATCTGCTCTTCCTCATAGCTAAACTCTCCTCTCTTGATACCGGGTTTCAAATAGTTAGTCCATCGCAATCTACAGCTCTTTCCACATCGTTTCAGCCCTAAACTCGGAAAAGCCATAGAAAGATCAATTAGCTATACATATATACATATATATATATATATACACACATAAACACAAATGCGTACCAGCTTTTTTGGGAATGTCACGCCAGCCTCCTTCGCCATGGTCGCGGATATAAGATCTGAGTTTCTTATCCTCTTCTGGAGTCCATGTCCCTTTTTTCAAGCCTTCTCCGATACAACAGGACCTCTTTGACATTTGCTTTGTTACATCTAGAAAAAAACACGTGCAGAAAGAAAAGAAAAGAAGTAGTTTATTTAAGATGGATAGATAGATCTCTTTCAATAGAATTATGAATGATGCATCCAAATATATAAATATTAATAATTGCCATCCCTTATATAATAAGATGCTTTTCACACTTGTGGCCAAACAGATAAAAATTATGGGCCTCGACCCCAAATCTATGTCAAGATACCTTGTAATTTGTGTTAAAGGATTTTCTTATGTGATTCAATACAAATGCAATATTCTATATGCACATATACATTCAACCTAATGATCTGACCGTCATATACAACAGACCTTCGGCTCAATACCTCCCTCAAGTTTTTTTTTTTTGTTAAAAGGGTTACCTCCCTCAAGTTGGACTGTGTAAATCACAAATACCCAATTTGCCAATAAACTCTATGCATTCAAGTCGATCCAATACAGTGAACATATCAGGGGCGGACCCACGTAGTAATTAGGGGGTCAACTGAACCTAAATATCAAGATTTTAGTTTCCACCATTATGGTATATGTTCTTTTTGCACAAATGACTATGCTGCACCCTTATATATGTTGAGGTAGTCGTTTCAATGCACCCTTTCTCCAACTTTTTTTTTTTGCCTTTTTTTTGTTTGTAACTAAAACATATTTCGATAATATTTTTTATTAACTGATTTTTTCTCAAAAGGCTATGATCGTAGAGTTCTTCTTATTAAAACATATAATAATTCACTTCTTTTGTTTATGTTTTGAAAAACTTTAAGAAGATTATGTATTAAAAACAATTCTTTAGATTTCAACATCGTAATTTTCAGAAATTTGTAACAACAGTAAAGTTATGAGCACGGCATATGATACACAATTACAGCTTTGTTGAATTATTTTTTAAAATATGAACAATTCGAAATAAATAAAACATAATTACAATATATTCGGTTAACCACTTAAACTCAAAAATTGTGTTTAATATTAGCTCTTTTGTTATAAACCAACAAAAAACTGAACCGAAATATATCTGAATTGAACACTCGTATTTTTTAACTCAGGAAAACAATATTATGGGTCCCCCACTGAAACATATCAATGAGTTCTTAGTGTTACCGACATGATAAAACCCCTTTGGCTGCCATGATTCTACTTCTCATCTCTGTTTCCTCCATTTTAATTCCCTCATCGATTATCACACCCACTTCAAAATTGTTTTGGTAGTCCGATCTATTCATACTCAATTTTATTTAATTATTGATTTCTAAGCTACCTAAAATGAATATCGAATCAATATTTTCTTACAATTGTACTGCTAATGTTGGCTACGTTGAAAAAATTCAGCTTTAAGTCAAAAGTTTTTTTTAAAAGTATTATTAGGGTTTTGCTTGAAAATGGTGTTTCAAGAAGTTAATTTGCTCTAATGGATTTTGGACATCACGAGAAATAATATGTTCCAACTGGGACAACTGAATAGTTGATTGCTACAGCACGAACATACTGTAGGAAAATCTAATCTAGTATATATAGATTTATGGTCTATAATGTTTGTGGTGCTAATCAGTCTTATCCGTGAGCATTCAGACCAAACATTGTAGGCTTCTAACCTAATAATTCACATGAGCAAGTTTTTCTAACGTCATTGTCTTGCATGGTTAACTATTCAAAACAAGCTATTAACGGGTGATCACATTCACATGTTAATTTTGCTTTAGTGTTCTTTGTCGAGATTCTCTCATGACTATCTATTCTTTTCTTGTCAATATTCCTTCCAAGTTTGTTTTTTTCTTCTTTTTGATAACAAATACACCATACACTAGTTAGACCGGCGAAAAAAAGTTTGCATCGGTGCTAAATCAAACCGGTTTTACATAGTTAACATGGAAAACTTGAAAACCTCATGTTCTTCCCCTTTTGTAAGGGTATCGACCCCGACATTAGGTATGAAAGCTAAAGTGAAATATGAAAATTTAGCGCGAGATGTGGTGAACTAATCCATATTCGCGTAGAAAGTATGTCAATTTGAATGAAAATTCATCATCGATATCAATGTCAAATAGTTTGTCTCTATCCTGACTGGAACGAAATGTCTCTTAAGAAAACAAGACATAGCCCAAAAATTGTCTAGTTCTGCGTGTAGAGTTGAAGACTCCGTCGACATCCTTCTAAGTCTGATTAATGTTTACATGCAGTACTATTTAGTAACAAATATTTTTTACATTGGTCAACAGTTGTCAACCGCTATGAGATTCTTTTCAAACTCGATTTCAAATATTCTTTCTTTGGTATGGCTTCCAAGTCTTCATCATCTTTGGAGTGAGAGAAACTGATTTTGGCATGGTGAAACGCCTTCTTCACCTCAATGGTTTATTCACCTTGTTGACAAGACAATACGTCGATATAAAATCAACTAAACTCCATTAGAACGGCTGGTGATTCGAGGTTCTAAGAGGGACTTGTTTTCTGGTTCGTAACAAAGCGAGAGTAGTGATGAAATTAGTACTATTTTTGAACATGAGGATTCAAAAATATCGTTGAATACATAAACATATGTACCATTTCAATCGTTTTGTTCCACTTTAATCCTTCTAAACCACATGATGCAAATAACAATACGATCATTAGGTTAACAGTTCAATTCTTGTGGAATTGATATGTCTTTTCTTTCGTTGCAAAAAGCAGTTCATGCATTAAGAAAATAACAAAATCTAAATAGGGATTACGTACCTCACTATTTTTTACATAAACTTTTACTATAATCAGTAAGGAAGAATATGTGTTCTATCAATAAATTTTTTTTTTAATAAAATGACAACATTTTAATGCACATGAGTTAAAAAAAAAATAAAAAAAATTCTTTATACATAGGCGTTCTAATAGTTTAATCTAAACCCCTAACTAATCGAATTAAATTTATTTTTCTGTGAATAATTCTCAATTAATAATATACACTTTCTTGAACCCTCAACAAACCAAAACAAAAAATAAATTGCAAAAGAATAAACCAATACTCCGTGTTTTTTGAAGATATTTCAAATCAAAGATACAATTTCTATAGAATGATAACTGGAAAAAAAAATTTTATCAACCATGTGATATTAGATATGCAATCGAGTTGTATATTTAATAAACTAAGATTATACATATGTGAAACGTCGTTAGCTCTGTCAAAGTATCAAATCCGAGTTGTTGCACATGGGCATCGTATCTCTTTAATGTCCCGCCCATACCACTTCCAAAAGATCAAATTCACTATTTTCCTTCTACACAAATCATCACATAAACTACTCACTCTCGTGTAAAAATTCACAGTAAAGTTACTTCAATTTTGTATCAAAGTCACAATCACGACATTGAAAACTAAACTAAGATATTTTTAACTGTTCATTTGCATCTTAAACTATTCACTATTCTCAACTATTCATGTATAAAGATTAAAACTTTTCCTAGCTCTTGAATTCAACAAAAAGACTAAGAAACACTGATAAGATCAATGATTAAGATTCTTTAATTCTCAAGCTAAAAAAATACCTAAGTGTATAAAAAAATAAAAAAAGAATCAATACATTTTAGTATTTGTTTTACATATCCTAATCTCCACCAAAGCCACAAAGCTTCCAACTAACCAAATGGTCAAAAAACATTAACTTGTTGTATTTAATACTTTCCCAAATAATTTAGTACATAAATTTCATATTATCGCAATCAAAACATCCTATAATCTAAGCCAAAGGCATAAGTTTTACCAATAAATTACTAATTGTACACAATAATTCATATGTATGACATTGATCACTTTTAAACATAAAAACAATCACATCATGTCGTAATTGGAAAAAAACATCATGGTATATTAGGCAAAAAATCATTCTTATCTCAAAGACTTACACCATATTATTCTTTCGTCTCATTCCAACAGTCGTGCACTGCTTTATGATGTGCACTATACTCAAATTCATCATCTTCTTCAATCAAAGGAGAAACAGAGATAACTGAACATACTCTTTAGAAATGAGAGAAAGAATACACAAAATTAAACGTACAAAGGTAGATATCCTTGAGAAGCATCTCGAGGAGTAAATATCCTATGGTGGCAAGGGATTGCAAGAATAAAGATAACTTATCTTCTGAAACAACATTTTATTATATACCCAATCTCCAATTTCTTTTGATATTGTCTGCAAATGAAGATGATAAAATGATTTGGGGAACCCATTTAGAAAATTATAACGCATAGGAGATAAATCTTTCCTTATACTTAGACCTATTTATTCTTTAATCTAAAACTCTACCATTATCTGTTAACCCAAGGAAAAATCATAATGCAGAGGTGAACACTACCTCTATTTTGTTTCTAAAAGCTACAAATTTTACATTGTTGATCATATATATATTCACCACTTCCCTCAAAACATTTCCTTCAGAAGCAAGATTCATAATAAATGATCAAACACCACCTTATGTTCTTGTCCTTTTACATTCACGAGCAAAGCTCCATTCTTGAAATCCCATCTTCCTTAATTATATTTGTTTGTGTTTCTGAGTCGCCCAAATCGATTTGGAAATATTCACCTAATTCTAACAATCGTCTAACCGCTGGTTAAGATCCGATACATCTGTTGCAATATCTCATATCTCGTGTCTGGCCTTTGGTTAAGAAACCAGTTCTTGTCTTAATAATTAAACTCTTCTATTAGTTATTGTTTGTTTAAAATCTTTTTTTTTCTTACATGGTTAACAAAACTGACCAAAGCCTCCAATCTCTCTAATCATAAGTCATTTGAGAAATATATATAATTCCTTCACCGAGTTTCTGAGCTGCTACACTCTCTACTAATGTATGTTGCAATTTCTGCTAAGGGATTATTATTTAGTGGATCACAAGAAATTGAAAGGTAAAGAGAAGAAACAAAATATCATGGAAACTTTTGTTCTAGATTAAAACTGAAGCCATGGATCTGAAACGATAACACACACAAAACCAAAAATCACCCCGCTTACATGGGGTAGACAACCTGAAAAGTCTCTCCAAAATCACATATAAAATACACACATACTTGAAAATATCACTCACAAGCTCACAAGATGTGAAACCAGTTTAATCAGAAAACGCACAAAAAAGAAGGCGAATCAAAATTGTTCATCATGATATAAGAATTCTTGTGCTAGCGATAAAAGAATTAGGGTTTCATTACGTTTATGTAAGGAAATATTATGGATTAATTCGGTTTGGTTAAATATAGGTAAAAAATTTACCGTTTTAAAAAAAATCCTATATGTACTTACATGTATTATCTTTTGATTTTGCATATAATTTCGGGGTCTAATAAAAATATAATTTATGAGGCTCCTATAAAATTAAAACATAAATAAATTTAGTAGAGATTGAATATCTGGCCTAAATAATTTGCGATTATTCTATTACAGTAATCATTGATTCTACATAACATATATAATAGGTTTGCTATATGATGACACAATTTTTTTTTTTAACAAACTATATAAAAACTGAAAAATATAATAAAAAAAATTAGTTTAAACGATTTGATAGGGTTAGAGCTCCTAAAATCACTATCTTGCGTTTTTATTTTATTGATTTTTTGAGCTGCTTTTTTTTTTTGTATTTTCGGGCTAGACATTTGGATATGAAAGTTGGGTTTGTTATATCTTTTTAATTTTTGGATGATCCTTTAGTTTTGATATATATTAATTTGAAGATATTATTTTTAAAATCTATTAATTATGGATTAAATATCTGATTGGTTAAAACTGTAAATAATCTGATTGGTTAAAACTGTAAATCTCTTTAAATGTTTCTGTGCCTTTTCACTTCCCATTGATTATATATGATAGCGGTTATAGTTGTTATCATTCAATATTTTAATATCTTTTTCAAATTCAATTAATATATTACCATGTAAAACTTAATTTAGATTTTTAGCCATGTACACCTTAATTTATGTGAATCTTTTAACATTACATATAACTTAATTTAGACGAATTTAACGATGTGTATTAACATTCATGATATTACTTTTGTTAAAAGATTTAAAGCTTTCCTAGTTATTTTATCGAAGATCTAGTCCTCTAAGACAGTAATAGAAACATATGCTCTTTCGTAGAACTGGTACCAGTAGTATACAGTTGTTCATCTTGCTCATCATGGTAAACTCCAACGAGCAAATCACGTTCTGCCGCACTGTATATGCTTGACAGGGCATACATAATTCTTCCTCGGCTACTCATCTCTCAGGTGGAACCGTTGTTGTTAGAGTAAATAGGCTTTACTCTTGTACTGAGTTGATTGTAGATTACGACTTGGAATAATCTTTAGTGGTTCGGGTAAAGCGATTGGGTTACTCTTTTCACCATTCAACCGCTTCAATGAAACCGAACCAAGTTTCTTCTTGCTTTTCAATGGAAACATCCTACAAACATCTTTTCTATCACATTTATTTTAATTATTTCCATCAGATTGGACTAACTTTGCCATGGGGCTACTTCATACTGATTTTTATCTTAAATGGAATACAATCATGTCTCTTCTCACTTATCGTTTTTGGAGGTGGACGGATCTATCTTATTGGGTGTGGCATGTGCCCCATGTTAATAACAAGTAATTTTTATGCGGCAGCTACAATAATTCACTTATTAGACCAGTTGGTTACCTATGTTCCAATTGAAAGTCGGTTCCGAGTTCGATTTCAAGCTTTTTTTTCTTCTTTTCTTGGTCAAACTGTAAAGATTTTTCATTTTTTTCCTTTGTGGCATACTTTAATACTTTAATTCCAGGTTTTTTAATCTTCTTTCTATCGGTTCATTTGATACTCCTCCCATTTTTAATGATTATATACTTATTATTAATACATATATTTTGTTCTTTTTTTCTTTTCAAATTAATTTCAATATGTCATAACTCATAAGTGTAAAAAATATGGCTAATTTCAATTGTTTTATCAAAATAAATATTTTTTTTGCCCCAGACAAATTTAGTTTCTTGATCCGCTCTTGAAAGTCTACACGATCAAGTATTTGTTTCAAGTTACCATTTATCATCTTTAAAGAGAAATGAATGACATGCGGCATAGAATATAACCTATTACACTGTAAAAGCTGATACACATAATGATAAAGGTGTACAAAATCGTTTTAACTTGATTTGAATGTTGGAAGATACTCGATTTGAGGAATGTCTCCAAGTATGACTTGCTTACAGACCAAGATCCTAATCATGTTTTATCTCTTGTATATTTTAGTTTTTTTGTTTGGTTCTAAACATGTTCGAATCTCTGATGTAAAAACGTTTTTTTTTTTTTTCATTAAATGTAACATTGATAAAAAAAAAGAGGAATTCAGTCGTTGACGAGTAGCCACAGATGAGAAAACCAAAGATATATGTCGTCACAAATATGATTATATCATTGAATTTTTATTAAATTGGCTTTGTTTGCACACAAGATTTGTTTGGTGTCCATCTTTAGAGCTTTTGAGTACATTATTAAATGTTTGTGGACCATATATATAAAATTGCAATTTTCCAAATCGTTTTGAAAAGAAAAAGATGGTGCTGTCTGATCAAGGATGGATTACGATATATCACATACTTTATATAGTATTACTTTAAACAATATGTCCAAACAAACTTTATAAATGTAGCTTTTGGTCTTCCGAGAAGTTGCAATGTATTTCTAGGAATTTAACAATTAGTAATAGATTATGAAAGTGGAGGCACGTGCCCCATGCTGATTTTAAATATTATTAGTTTAACAACCATATTGATTCAATAGGTTAATTGGCTATTAGACTAGGTGCATTGATGGATTTTAGGTTTAGTATCTTAGGTGAAAAGATAAAAAAAATATATATTTTAATTGTGGGTCCTATTACTTTTTGAGATATTGAACTGAAAAATCATTTAGCTAACAACTGGTTCTTAAGCTAATCGTGAATCTGCATAATACGTGTCACGCCGCAATTGATTCTTTTATTTTATTTTATTATTTTTTTTTCAACTTAAAAAAATCAAAGAGAAAAAAATTGGAAACTGATTCACGGTATCACAGCTGCACTTGCTCTTAATGTGCTCTTAATGTCTTAGTAGATGATGCTGAGGGTGGTGAGTACGACTCCTTCTTTTATATCTTCTTGCTTTTAAATTTTCCTCTCACGGTTAATTCGTTTTCTTTTTCTTTTTTTTTTATTTTTTACACCATTTTGTCTCAAATACTTTGGTAGTCAAAAAATTTTATTTGCCTTCTTCCATGTTTTTCATCTATTTTTATTGATTCCAATTTGTACTTCTTTTCTTTCTTTTACATATATTAGGTGAATATCTCTGCATATGCACGAATTATATTTATATATATTTTTCTATTTCAATTTTGTATAATATGATTTTTGTGATTCTAATTTAGTGTTTATGTTACATAGTTCAACTTGAATAGCGGAATTAAATTGTGTTTATGCACAAGAATAATGTAGAAAGGGAATATCATATCATTGGAAGTCTTAAACATGTTGTTTGAGAAAAAAATATGTTAACTAATACTCTCATCCAAACTCATACATCAATAATTTAATGACTATGCGATCTTATAATAACAAGAATATAAATTCTTAAAGATGGTAGACGAAATATTTTCAAGGACATAAATAATCTCAATACATGGAATGGTGGGAGATGAATAAGTGAGAAAATAGACTTTTGCAAGCGGGCACCAATTCTGACACAACGCTCAATGGTGATCATCGTGAGATTTGGATATGAGGGTGAGTAAGACGTTGAAGTGATAGGATGGAACAGAGAAGATTTAGATGGTACATCCTTACCAATTTTCACCTTGCATAGGAGACGAATTGAATCCCAAACTGTATTAAGAATGTCAGAGGATTCATAAGAAAATAAGTTTCAGCTCACATAATTTGACAAAACCAATATAAATTTATGAAAAAACAAAGGTTAAAGCGAGGAGTAGAATAGATCAATAGAAAGAGAAGATCTCACATATTGGGACTAAGTTAAATAGTGAAGAGTGCATATAAATCGATCATTCGCATAGATTCTTATTTTACTTTCATGTCATTTGCGAAAAGAAAGGTGAATATAGGCGTTATGAAAACCCTAAACGAAGAGGCGACATCAAGGTGATAGAGAATAAAGCAAATTGACAATTGATTGATCATGAAATTTTAGAGATTTTGTAACTATGTCACTTACAAAAATATATATTCCATGATAGAAAGACAAAAATATAAATCATAAGATCCACAAGTCGAGCTGCTTCAGTTTTTTCCTTCTCACAATTCATCATCACAAAAGAAAAGATTAATAAATAAAAAAGAAGAAAAAATGAACAGTTCAGGCTTTGATTACATTAATCATCTATTAATTATGATGCACTTAAAACCTTAATAAAGAACGACAACAAATTGAAAACGTTTGGGAAAGAGGGATATGTGGCATCTTCTTAAGTCGCTACACTTTTTGGAGAGATCCCTTCATCTTTTATATGTAGGATGATTCTAAGATCTTTGAAATCTACAACTTTGTCCATTCACATATGTTTTCATCTTTACCATCGCATCACTTCTTGTTTTTTCTATTCTTTATTTCTTTATAAGAATCAAACTAAAGAAAAAAAAAATAAACACATTAAGAAATGTTGTATTTATCAAATAAGATAAACATATAAAAATTTATGCACTCGAATTAAGATCATTTAATTCGTTTACATGTAACTTATAGGAACACTAAAAGACAACTGAATACAAAAAAATTGAAAAGACTTTAGTTTTTTTTTGTCAAGTTTAATTGGACACGTATCGCCCTCTCTTGTGTTTACGTATCGTAAAAATGGAGAGAGTTGATCATCTTTTATATATATAATATACAAACATTTTATTTCTTTTCTATTTTATTTCCTAACTTTTATGTTTTTTAAAAAATGTAAATCATTAGAGTGAATCACTACTATATATGTTTTTAAATAGTAAATTAATAATTAGTAATTTCTATTTTGTTGGTTTCTATAAATATTTTAGAATCCAACTTTTGTAATAAATGTTCTAATACTTTCTTTTATATAAAACCAGTTCATGTAATTATTTTTATGAAACCAAAATTTTAAATACACTACAAATTTTTAAAAACATGATTTATATATATATATATATATTTAGAATATTAAAAAAACATTTTGCCTCATACAATTATTTCTTCTAGATCCGCCCTTAACTTATTCCCACAACTCCCTAAAACATATTATTCACTGGATTTTTTTTATATACTTTACTTAATTTCCTTAATTTTTCTTAGTATATCTTGTAACATAAAAAGTAATCATTTGCAATTAATTAAAGAGAAAGTAGCCCTAGTCTTTTCTGCTCCACTATTTAAGTATAGTATGAAGTCTGAGATGTATAGTATATACTTCTAAGGTATAGATGAAATTTATCTATATAAAAAACTTCATCTCAGGGTTTTACAGAGCTACCTAGTCGATTGTTGGAACTGAATTCATTCAATGTATCCACCATTTTGTTTAGAATTGCATTCACGCCAACCTTCATCAAATGCTAGTTTACCCTAGTTCCTATTAAATTGGAGCTTTAACTGTAGCAGGTTTCTAACTAACTTTTATTTTTTATTTTTTTCTAATTTGCTTTACAACTTTATTTCCAAATGGTTGGTCTCAAAACCAAAGCCACTTCCTCGTGTTGTCATCCAATTCTGAACTGTATATGTCTATCTCAAAACCAACCCCACCACCACCAGATTTCTCTCTCTCTTTCTACTAGCCATGAAGTGTATGTCTCTCCTAAAAATAAGTTTTAGAAGACGATAAATTTGGTTATCACGACAAGTATAAGGAGCCAAAGTTCACCCATCTAATTTTTGTTGTTTAGTTAATGATATACGCGGAGGGCTCCATTTATTCAATTCGAAATGTCCTACTTTGTTCTACATTAGTTTTAATCCCTCTAAGGTTTGGCTTTAAGCATTCACAAAACATAATTTTCTCAGCTTGCCTACCTTAAAAAGAAAACTCAAAAACTGTAAATTCAACAGGCATAACTCTACCAATTAGTAAATTTCCCTTTATTTTTTTTTTTGCAAAAACGTCGAGTTGCTCCACCGCTGTTTCTTCATCGGAAACCTTAAAACAAATCTTCTTCTCCATCAAGTTCACACGCGTGTTTCAACGATTTCTCAAAAACACCGTAGAATTTAAAATCAGCTCCGTAAGAAAATCAATATCGTTTATGCTTATCTTCTCAAATCGAAAACGAAAGTGTGAGAAAGAAATTTTCAGATCCTCTCTAGCACTAGCAGCCGTTATCACTCCTCCGAAATTATCTCTTTCCTTGCTTTTTTCTTTTCTTTTTAATACTTTGGGTTTGAAATGATTGTTGACCAGCTTAAATTTTCGAATAAAAATATTATGCCCATAGAAGATGATTGTTGACCAGTCTAGTATTCTCTCCATAGAAGATGCCAACTAGGAATGCAGAAATCCACAGTCAGTAAATTTTTAGATTGGTTAAGAAAATCCATAGTATAAGAAATGGTTGTGTGCTAGATGAAATGTGAATAACTTTCGGGATCGGATGGAATAAGAAGATGGAAATCAAATGAACTGGATTAAGTTTGATGTGAATAAATAAATATTGAGTACAAAAATATAAAGATTGAGTTCGCAAAGTGAACAAGTGAGAATTCTAGTGCTAGAAGCCTAAAACTGTGTATTCAGAGATTCCTTTGCCTCGATCATTCTCTCCTTTTTTATTTTCATGTCCTGATTAATCTTTGTCTTAGATATCATTATTATCTTGAAATACTAGTTTTGATTGGTAGCATTAAAATAGAATGGTTGGGATAAAAAAAAAATTTATATGTACCAATCACAAAAGTGTTATCAAAAACTAGTGCAAAAATGTTTACTCTCAGCTTTTTTATCAACAGTTTTCTCCTATCACCGCTTTTGTTAACAGCTTTCTTCCACATCTTTGCACTATTTCTACAATTTTTTCCCACCACTCAACACTTCCGCTAACAGCTAAAATATCCGTTCCGTTTTTGTTCACCAATCAAACCCATTATTTGATTTGTTGGTTACATTTTTATAAATTTTTAAACATCTGAAATTTTGATATGTGTTATTAAAAATAATAAGTAATTGATGTATATTTACGAAAATATCCCAACTACCTAAAGCATGTACTATCGATAAGAAACTATGTTATAATGGAACTGAGAAGGTACTATCGATAAGAAACTATGTATAATGGAACTAAGAAGATGCAAACTTTATTGAATATAAGATTTCAAAAGTACGTAAAAAAGCACACTAATTGATTTGGGTCATGTGATCTCTAACCAAAGAGAATTCCTTATTGACTATAGTAACGCTAAAGTGAACCTTGACAATATGACAAATATCTGAGGGATATTAATTGTGTAAATTAAACACTATTATTGGGCTCACTTAATCATGAAGTAAACTCCAATCCCGTAAGCAAATATCGGATTATATGAAGTTCTTCTCGTCGTAATCTTGGTTGGTGTCATAAGTAAAATCGGAATGGTCAACAAGATAATTTGACCAACCGGTAATGTTTCGCATCATATTGTCTTCGTCAACGCTTGTTGATGAGACATCAGACATAAAAAGATCTTGATAATGTCCTTCAATGTTCTCGACCTCTTTGCCTTCGTTGTGAATAATCTCTTCCAGAAACTGCGAGAAATCGTATTCGGAACTGTTGAGATCAAATCTCAAGTCGATGTCTTCCCTCACATGATCAACTATATGTTCAGATGACTGAGAGAATGGATCAAATTCGTCCATCTGAAATTGACTAGGTACGGAAAATTCCTCGGCGGGACTTGAAGACAATGGTGTTGAGCTGGCCAAGGTTCCTTCCATGGACGCGGACAACATCTTTCCGATGGAAGAAGCCCTAGACGCAACTTTATTTAAAATTTTTGATGTAGAACTCGATCTTCCAAAACAAATTTTCTTGGAGATCAAGGAACCACCATTCCTCGGTGTCTCATCGCTGCGGCTTGGCTCCGGTAGTTTGCAGGAACTTGAAGGAGGATGAATAGACTCCGAAGAAATGGAATCCGACTGCGATTGCTCATCCAGGTTTGATGAGTCATCTTGGAAATCAGAAGTCTTTGGTGTGGTCGAACTAGGATTTGAGGCAAGTGGCTTGTGGGTCACGGGATCAATACCTTGATCAATAAGGCGTTTTTTTAGATGTGTGTTCCAATAGTTCTTGATCTCATTGTCTGTTCTTTTAGGCAAATGTCTAGCGATGACCGACCACCTATTAACATATATAGAAGTAAGAAAGACATAGATATTAAAACTTTGATCACGTGTGTTGTTAATTTTGACAAGTATTTTACTTGTTGCCACGAGAAGCATGAAGCATGATGATAATCTGCTCTTCCTCATAGCTAAATTGTCCTCTCTTGATATCCGGTTTCAAGTAGTTAGCCCATCGCAATCTACAGCTCTTTCCACATCGTTTTAGTCCTAAATACCATATTTTTCACAACAATTAGACAATATATTTCGTGACAAAAAAAAAAAATATATATTTTGAATTATCCGGTTTATTGGAAATTTTGATAATTCAAAATATATTGTTTTTTTTTTGACAAGATGTTTTCTGAAAATCACACCTTTTGTGTATTATAACAATCAAATATTTGAGATTCATAAAATATTTAAGTATCAAAAGAAAATCTCACATATTATATCATGAACAGTATAGAACATATAATTTTCTCTAATGAGAATTTCATATAGTAAAACTATTAATTAATTCCTATCAAATAAATATATAATCTTAAATAACTCCAAAAAAAAAAAGTTGGAGTTATTTGAGATTATATGTATATATATAGAGGAAATAATTTATAGGCTTAATATATAAGATTCGCATTAACTTATCCATTGTGTATACAACTACGATTTGATATTTTTCTAAGATAAAGTACCAAATCACGATTTAGCATTATCGAATCATAATCAATATACTTTATTTAAAAATTATAATATAGTTATTTTTGAATGTGAACAACATGGATATCGGAGTCTACATTAATACCAAATTTAACTATATTAGATTTTTAAAAGCACACTTTATCTGTCCGTCCATGGCACGAAAAATGATATAGCAAACAGTATTATGCAAGTGTCTATAATATATGTAGGTATATACCAGCTTTTTGGGGAATGTCACGCCAGCAACCTTCGCCATGTTCATAAATGTAAGATATGAGTTTCTTATCTTCTTCGGCGCTCCATGCTCCTTTCTTCAGCCCTTCTCCCACACAACATGGTTTTCTTGACATTTTTTTGTTTTTGTTTGCTACGAATCAAAGATTTACATTTACATTTAAACCTATAGGAGACGAAGGAAGGAAAAAAAACTCCAGGAATATCGTCGAATTTAAGGCAAGAGAGCGACTGATCTGTTGAGGAGAACTCTGATGCATCTGAATATAAAGCTAACCGAGAAACTATGGTAGATTGTTGAATGATTATGTGTTTTCATTTTCAAGAACATCTAAAAGCGATGATTAAAAACAAAAGTTGAAGATATGTAGACATTGCGAACTGCTTACTCATAATGCTTAGTGATATATGTATGTGAGCATATATATAAGTCATATTAGAGCATTTGCTTTGGTTTGAAAGTCAAATTTATTTAATATAATACTATTATTTATAATTTAATTTAAATATTTTTAATTAAATTTTACTTTTAGTAAATAATTGAACGAATGAAATAATGGCGTCTGTGATACGAGGGTTTTAAAGATACCTGGAAGGTTCTTATATAAGAATCTCATCTTGTTCGCGCTTCATTTTTATTCTTGTATCAGTGTAAAATTTGAAGAAAAAAAAATTACACTTTAAATTTGTAAAGTTTTTGAAAAGAAAATAAAAAAAGCAAAGTGAAACTAAACAAATATCCATGTAATCGTCAAATCTTTTATCACCCATCATATGAATAGATAATATATTGATATTCAATTGCGTATATTCTTTTCTAGCGTTTGAGTGAGTTGAGTTGAGGGAGTTGATGGTTCTTCATGCCTCCTCTCATTCCTCTCCATCTATACAGTGTGAACAGTCATTTGGAAAAGAGTAACGGGTAAGAAACAAAACCCCCCTTGCCCAAAGTCTTATCCAAAATCAGCTTCAAAAACATGTTCCAACCAGTTGAGTATCGACGGGCCAACAGCCTTCGTACCAGCCTTGTAATATATCATGAATTTTATCGATTTTCTACCATGATATATGTGTTTTTATAGAGTCTTTCTAGTATATTTGGAGTGTGTATACAGGTTTTAGTAGCAATTGATGTTTTGAAACAAAATGAGCCAAAAGGAAGAGATTTGGAGCAAAACTAGCAAAAAGATTTGGAGCAAAACTAGCAAAAGGCAGAATCAAAGCTCATAAATCAACCAACCTTTAACCAGCCTACCCGACGAAGTAGGGGACGATCTATATATCAATTTTTAGGCACGAGAGTTAACTTTCATTTCAATTTGAATCAACCTTATTGGACATTTGAGGTCCAAGATATGAACGTTTTACTGAAGACATGTCATTCTGACAGGATTTACAAGACTGACCCATTTAGCTTCAGTTAATCCCGACTCAAGTTTTAAGGAGGTTCTACCCTAGGACCGACCTAAGAAGCTATAAAAGAAGCTCTCCATCTGCAAAAGAAGACACACTCAATTCTCATTTACAATTAATCGCATACAATAAAGCTTTTGTTCTCATTCATTATTACTAGTTGCCTAGGTTTTACTCTTTCCATTTGATACTAGACTTTGCAGAAGTTAAAAGGTTGTTCTTTACTCGTGTTGAGAACCACGATCCTCTGATATTCTATTATCTATTTTCATCTTGTATGCAACTCATTAATCTAGATTTGTGATACCTGAATCATGTCTGAGTTGTAACCTCATTATATTTAAAGTTTTTTTTTTAGGTTTTCTATGAATTGCTAAGAATGTTATAAATCGATCAAGTTTTATCCCTAAAAGGTTCTTCACTACAGTTTCTCTTAACTGATTTAGCGGAATCGCGAACCGTCTTTTATCAAACTCAGCCAACATCTGATAGCAGAGATGCATCAGTGATCGTCTTATCTCTCTATAGTGAGCAAGGTGTGTTCTGTGTTATAGCCATCGCTTGTTCGGATACCTTGTGAACAGATATAGCTCGATTCTATTGCTTGTTTATCTTCGGCGATAATCCAAAAAAACTTTTGAGATTTAGGTTTTTAAACAAAGGTGTTGCCATAATACACCCTTAGGGTATCATATCACTAAGTGTCTAGAGTTCTAGAATCAATAGATAAAACTTAATTGAGTGTTTAATTCATAATTCATAGTTGCCAGTCGAAATCCCTAGCTCTAATATTTCCTATAATCGAATACAAACCGACGTTTTCAAGTTCTTTCGTTACAAGGATTTTCATTACTTTAGATTTCTTAAATCAAAAATCAACCCTAACTCTTTGTGAGATCGATAACCTATTACTACATCTGTACATTGTGTATTTGCAGTAAATTTTAGGTGAATAACTTCACACATCACCATGCCCACACTCCCCAACATAAGCACAATCATAAAACAAATGACTTCGGTTCTCGTTGGCACATTACAAAGCACCCATTGCGGGGTAATTCCAATATTCCAACTCAACATACAATCATTTGTTGAGGGTCTATCAAAGGTGGCCAAACATGCTAGGAAATAGTATCTAGGCGTAGCATATCGAAACCAAATCCCATCCGACCAATCTAGAAGTAGAGTAGCAGTTTGCGTAGCTAGCCAAGTGTTTTTCGACATTAACGATTTATATAATTTCTAGAGAACACGATCTTCTCTTGCTACCTGGCCACGTCTTCTTAACCTATCTATCTCATCATTGATATCGCATAAGATGGCTCTATGGTGTCTCTTTCGACGATGCATTTGAGTACATCATCCACCGTAGCATCAATGCTATTCCGCATATCAATGACCCCTCTGTGACCCTTAAGATTATACAATCTACCAAGAGGAGATCAACAATCAAATATAAAAGAAGTTTGTATGCCAATCCCAACGTCAACTTCACTTCTTTTTTTTTTATTACTTTCTATGTTTAAAAAAAATTAGAACTCCTTTGACAACTCTCTAATGGAAATGCTCATACCACTATATGCAATTATGCACGCGTATCAATAAACTTTTTAAAACCACGTAAAATAATAAACAATAATAAATATATGTTAACAAATTAAGAATTTAGTGACCGTACTTTTTTTGGTGCTACTGGAACTGTTCAAATGATTTGAGAGAGACTTGTAATGTTTGTGTACTGCGTTTACAAATCTCATATTTACATTTGCTGTTTGTTGTAATTTAAAGAGTTTCAAGCGTTACGTATGTTCGTTTTTACACTTGTGATTTAGGAAAAACAAAATTCAACTGTTGTTACACCAACCAATTTTTAATTAAAATCGTAAATTGGTTAAAACATGTAAAACGAAAAATGCAATTCAAGGAAAATGATAAACATTTTTATTTAATTTTTTGCTTGGTTTGGAACTGAATTGTGATATAATACTTGGGTGGAATTACAAAAATTAGGCGACAAACTAATGAAAATTATGTGACTTAAATATTTTTCTTGATGAATTTGTTCTTTTGACACGTATGGAGACTTTTTTTAGAACATTATATTTTTATGTAGATATCTAATACTTTTAATAAATTAGGACCCAGATTCCAAACTTATAGTTTAATTTTGGTAAGATGTTTTAAAATAAATAAATTAGACGCGTCAGTTAAATAAATGGTACCCTTAAATGAATAGCAAAATCAAATTAAAAATTATTTTAGAATTATTTAAAGTAATATACTATATCATTGTCATTTACCTAGTTTTCATTTAAAACATTATAATAACTAACATACCTGTGCCGACCAAAAAGAAAAATCACGAATACACTTATCTATATAATTCTTTATTAATTATGTATATATATCATCACATGTTCTTTTACAACACTAGTCCTATTTTTTTCCAAAGAAAAACGTTGGTCCTATTTGTTCGCCACTTTGGGTGTAACCAGGGCCGGCCCTACTATATGTGAGGCCTAAAGCAATTTTACAAAAATGTGGCCTTTAAATTTTTAACTAATTTAATTAAATTTTTTTTTGTATTATTTTGAAATTATATATATTTTTAGTTTAGAACTAAAAAAAATATAACAGCTACAAATATATAAATATAAAAAAGTGGTTAGAAAATTAAAATGGGAGTAAGAAATGCTTAAAAGAAAGAAAAAAAAAAAAATGTTAGAAAATGATTTGCGAGGGTATGGGACCACTAGGCTAACTGCAATTGAACAGTATATACATTTCTTTAAATTTATATAAATCTGTGACCTAAAGCATGAGTTTGACTTGCTTTATGCAAGGTCCGAGTCTGAGTGTAACATTAACGCTAAGGATTGTATTCAATAAGTAAAGTCATTTTGATTCTGCTTCATCATTAATGTTCGTTTCGTATCATCTCACTTGGCATTCTCTATAGTTTAATTCTATTGACGCCTCTATGAAACTTCCGGACTTTAGCAAAACATACAGTAAAAAAGCTAAATAAAGATATTTGTACAATTCTAAATTCCAAAAATATCACCACTTTCTCAAAAATCTAATCATCTATTACGACAAGATCTTTTCTTCGAGTTGATTTGCAGAATAAATCAAAATTTGGAGGTTTAGACTCCGAGACTAGTTATTTTAGAAATCCTCTCTTTGTCTAAGTTCTTTGGAGTTTTTCGGAAATTTCAAGCATATGATATAACGTTTTAGAATGTCTTATAATATCCAAGATAGTCTTAGAGAGTTAGAGAATAATGTGGAATAATTAAATTAATCATAATTGTTTGTTGTGGAGTGTTGAACCAGGATAGTTCAGTGCAGGGAAAAGCTTGAAATGTTGTTCGAATTTAGGGTAGGAGTTTTAAAGATGAGATCAGCTAGAGATGAAGAAGATGATGATGTTCAGTGAAAGGGATCGATTAGCGCGCTCGGGGTTTAGTTATGAGGATGCTTATTGTATTAATATAGATATTGGTTACAAATATTGAGTTGGTTTTACAAGATTGGATATAGAACCAGAGATCGTAAGCTAACAATTGATGACTATTGAGTCGAAAGAAATGTTAAGTGTGATCTAAGCTTCTCATCCTTCTCTAGATGTCGAGCTCAGGTTTTTTGCGTGTGAAGTGGTGATTTTCTCATCGAATTCCTTCTTCTATTTATAGGAAGGAGACCCGGAGGTGAGGTCGTAACAGGTGAGTATGCTTCTCAGGGGTCATCATGCGTTTTTCGGAGCCCAACTGAATAGGTCGACGGGTTGTTACGTAAGTAATTATTCTTTATGCAGACGAAATTTTCATGGCTTGAGAATTGTTACGAGGAAGATAGTTGCTCCATGATCAACATGCCGCATTCTTGATGAAGCTTTTTGTTCAGTCGAGTCGATGTAGCGCGTTGCGGTCAGCGAACTCTCCTCATGCTACGTTGGTTCGGTGGTGAGCTTTTGGTATGGGCCTCCGTTTGTGGATCAATCTCGATTTGGGTCGAGCCCGTGAATGAGGTGTTAAACGCACCTCCAACATGGAAGCAGTTTTGTATAAATAGGGGTAGAATCTCTCATTTGAATTCATCCTAAGTATTTCTCTAAGAAAATGTCTAAAATCTCTCCCTCTCTCTCTCTGGTTGCACATGTTGGATTCACGAAGAATTAGTCTGTAACAAGTTGTATCAATGCCGAGTTTTGACCTAGGGTGCTGATCAGAGAAGTTCGTGAAGTGAAGAGATTGGCTAAAGGGACTAGAAACAACTCCACTGTAATCTAGGAACGTGTGAATGACTCGTCATCAGTCCATGGGAGCGAGTTGGACGAGGGTCTATGCTTGGAGTTTTTTGGTGAAGCCATGGGGATATTGGGAGAATGCATGAAAGGCATGAGTTCAAGGCTCAAATGAGTCGAGCTGGTTATTGCTGAGTTGGAGAAAACCGTATACGAAGAGTTCGAACGGGCTAAGGAGTAAACGGTCGAGAGAGATACTCGAATCATGAGATTTGAAAAGAAAACGGTGTTGGCCGTCAAAGCTTTGTTCAAAGCTCAAAGGGATCATTGTCCAAGGGCTTACAACTCCCACTGAGGTAATCCCGACTAGGGTTGAATATTGAGACCGTCTAAGTTCCATGGCGTAAAAGACGCCAAAGAAGTTAAAAATTTCTTGTGGGATATGGAACTTTTTTTAGAATTTGTACGAGCCAATTAAGATCAAGACTACAACATCTTACTTATCTGAGACATCAATGTTATGGTGAAGGATAACACACTCGGTGATCGAGGAAGGGATCGTGCGGATCGAGACATGGGGAGATTTCAAATTAGACAATAAGCGACAGTTTTACCCGGGTAACGTCGTCTATCAAGCTCATAAGAAGTTAAGATAGCTTTACTAAAGCAGTATGAGCCGAGACTAAGTGAATCGGTTTACTGGATTGTTATTACAGAACTCGAACATGTTGAAGGAGGACTTGGTATTCTATTCCGTTGATGAGCTACAAAATTGGACCAAAAAAGAGTTGCATAGGAGGAAGTTTAGACCATTAGCGAGGTTACAGCTTTAGTCGAGTCGTTGGTAGATTTTACTACCCAAGTCCTACCGAATCGGCCACTGACTATATTAAGTAAGGTTGTGGTGTCTCAAACCATTTTCTATTACGATATATGTTCATTGATATTTTCATTTTGCATTGTCATTAAAGCTGCAATATGTGAAAATGAAAATAATAAAATCGTTAAAAAAGAATATATAAAGTTAAATAGCATATAGCTTTTTCTTTTTATCAGCAAATTTAGATCTATACATTTTTATGATAAGAATCTATAGAATCTCATAAACATGAAATCAGTTTAGAATTTTCTAATACAACTTGTGTTATTGATGTGGTAATTTTGTTTTGGAGTGAAAGGATGTGATTAATGAATTATATTAAACAGAAGGAAAAAAAAAAAAAAAGTTTCAAGTTTTCTTTAATAGAAAAATAACTAATGTGATTTCTCTTTCCACGGTTCTATCAAATTTATCAAATGATCTCAATTAGGTTACAACTTTTAAAAACATTCCGATATCATATTTTGAATAATCAACACTCTAATTTTACCTAACAAAATAAGAAAAAGTTGTGCACTCAGAACAGAATGAAGATCTTTATTTTACTTTTCAAATGCAGTCTAAAAGCTTTGTTCAAAAGTTGTGTGTTTTATTATTATTGTATAAATACTATTGTGTGTTTTCTTTTTGTAAAAGGTTTTACTATTGTGTGTTTTAGACTGATTAATTATTGATAATGATGAAAACCACCCACTGACCCAAAAGAGGGTGCATATTAAATTTTTAAAAGAATCTACGGATATAATTAAATTAGTATATGAATGTAAATGATTGATTATTCCTATTTCATAGCGTGCTTGTTGCTTAGGTTGTCACTTTCGTAATTAGTGCAACTTGAAAAAAGTGTTGCATGATTGATACAATACAAATAAAACATGTTCGCAAATGGTGACACGATGGCCCACGCCATTTGATTGTACACTGTGCTGCTTTAATTGGCTCATTAATTGGTAACTTTTTTTGTGTTTTATCGGTAAATTAAGGGTTGAAACTTGAAAGTTATAGCATGACGTTAGAATCTCCTTTTATGGAAATACCAGAGTTCACCTAAATTTTAATCGGAGGACAATGACGTGGATTTTCCGGATGGTATAACAAAAAATATAAATGGAGAACTAAAGTACGGCCACCAACGTTTTAAAGTTTTCTTTAGCAATATTTATAAATTATAAATTTACATGTTACAAAGGTTAACAGTTTGCAAGGGACTACGACTAATGGTTTCCTATATGAGTGGAAATGATAAATTTCAATTGTTTCAGCAGTCATGACAGTTTTTCTTTCTCATTATTCCACAGTGGAGACATAAATAAATAAAAGAAATCTGGTACAAACCAAATCCATACCATGAAAAACGGATTCGAATATCTTAAATGGAACAATTTACCGTACAAAATTTACTAAATCACATAAATGATCCGCATTTCATTCGTGATGGATTTTTACTTATTTATTTATATCCACACTATTGTGGATCAAATACTACGAATCAGAAATAAAACGGTTTAGACCGCTTACAAACTAATCCACTACAATTACTACAATCATTCAAACCCAAACTTGATCCACAATGAATTTTTATTTGCTTCAAAAATAGAGTGGACGAACCCACACATTCTTCACTACAATTCAAAATCATATACAAAATCTGGAAAATTCATGGATATGTTTTTTTTCCGGAAAACTTGTACTTGAATTTGAGATATTAAAGGCAAAAAAATATTTTACCACCACAATAAAATACATTTTTAACAAATATTTTAACAAAATTTCTTTTAATTTTTTTTATTCTTTCCATACATGAGATTTAGGTTAAGGCATACCATGTAGATGATTGATCTATTTTTACTTATGCTATCATAATAATCAAGTTAAAGTTATAGATATAAGTGTCACATATGATTTAATTAGAGAAATGGACGTGGTTGGGATGGGAAATCCTCATAAATATTTCAGTTGGTCGAAAATAAGAATCTATCACGACATAATATGATTAAACTTGATATAAACACATATTTTTGATAAGAGAAAGGCTATGAGAATGATAAAAAACCTAGATAAATAGAGAGTAAGACCCAAATATAAAAATGGTAACAGTGTTGGACCGCCTTACATAAAATTTAGGAAAAAGGGGGAATTGCATGTAATGTATTTTTTTAACTTTTTTTTTTGCAAAAATATATTTTTTGAGAAAGGTGTGAAAAAATGTATCTTTTCATTGTACACGTGGGTAGAAAAATCTAGTTTGCCCTTACTGAAGAGATGTTGCTTCGGGTAGATAGCAGGTGTCCATATAGCAAAGCGTACACAGAGTCGTGGATTTGTGGAAAATGTTTACCTACACTAGATATCCATATAGCTAGTTATTCGGTGCATACAACAACGATAATATCGTGCATTAGATGTTATAAGTAGATAGCGGGGGCCAATCGTACACATGGTCGAGAAACCGTGGACATTATGTCCGCTGGTTTATCTATGCACTCTTAAAATATGTGTTCACTACTTATGCTATCTGATAATTGTTGATCATGTGTATGCATGTCTTTCTATCTACCAAAACCGCCTAACATATGACATGATCATATGGTATCCATGAATAGCTTTCTACCGGAAGCCTCTAGCATGTGGCATGATCGTGGTAGTTTCCACGAATAGCTGATTATGTAGACATCTTGTGTGGACTGTTCATCCGGATTTTCCAAAATAAATCTTTTTTTTTTTTAAAACCCGGTTAACCGGCCTATTATAATTCCTTTGTGATTATCTTTGTGGCCAAAAACCTCACCGTTGCACGGTTGACGACTTTCAAAATTGTTTTGGATCGAAAAAAAAGAAAAGGGAGAGAATGAAGAGAGGTGAATAACTAAATGTAGTTTCACAAGAAAAAAGTGGGTGATTTACCCATTTTTTCCTCCTTATTAATTGAAAAATTGATGTCATGGGAAAAGGAGGGTTAAAATGGGTAATCAATCACTTAAAAAAGTTGAAAAGATATAGTTTCACATGGAAAAAAAATGTAATTTTGCAATTAATAAGTCAAAATGATACATTAAGTGCAATATTCACGAAAAATGAACATTTGAAACTAAGTAAAGAATGAAGAAGAAGAAAAAAAAAACAAAGTGAAGAAATGATGGATGGACCAACAGATAGCGACAACTATATACCTACTGACATTAGAGATATGAAATATTACATGAATCATGTGTTTCTCCAACTCTTCAATTTCTCTAATGTTATATCGACCATTGACTAAGTAATTTATTAGTGCATACGTACATAATTGGATTTAAATTGGTAACCTCTATAGATTTGTTTTACAAGCAGATCTATTGTTTTGGTATGATATATATAAAAGATGACCAACTCTCTCCATTGAATTGACATATAAACATCTAGAAGAGTGTATGTGTTATACTGACTTTTTTTTTTTAAAAAAAAAACTTAAATTTTTGTAAACTTTTCAAATTCTTGTGTTCAATTGATTTTTAATATTTCTTAAGTTACATGTAAGTAAAATAAATCATATTAATTTAGTTCACAAAATTTTATATATTTATGATATTTGGTAAATTCAATATTTCTAAATGTGTTTTTTTTTGTGTTTCTTTGATTTATCTTTTTACAAAAATAATGAAGAGAAAACAAAAAAAAATGAAACTGAGAGGTGATTTAATGATAAAGTTGATAATAGCGGCAAAGGGGTGAATCATCATCTACTATATAAAAGTTGAAGGGTTCTCCATAACACATCATCAACCCAATATTTACCATGTGTCCATGACCCTATCGGCCAATCATCTACGACTTCTTTCGATGCATGAACCGGTCTCTTCGTCTTCCCTTTTCTTTTAGTCTTGCAATTATTGCTACTTTCAAGTAAATTAAATTAATTGATTCTCTTCCTCGTCATTAAATATTGAAGTAAAAAAAAAAAATTGTTTGTATTGATTCTATTCAGAAAAAAATATTCATGTTTGACTCTCTTCTTATGATCAAGTCTTGCAGGATATAAATATATGTATGTTTCTATAGAGAATCATAACAACCTTGTAAATGATATCCTTTTAATTTTGGTATTCAAGGGTCAAGAAGAAGGTATGCTAGAGAGGTTAAGAAAGTGCCCAAACCACATGGTGTGAATATGAGACATCATTCAACTGGTGCTAGGTACCCAAGAAAGTACACTAAAGGTACGGTCCCATTATCGGGAAATCATTATGTGAGTTCGACTCATGAATTTTGCAAGGATGGGAACATATTGATCAGGATGATGATTTGGTGAGACTGTGGAAGATGGTAAGGAAAAAGAGTGTTTACGGCTCAAAGGCGATAAAAGTTGTGACTTGAGGCTTGAGAGGAACTTCAAATAATATAAATTATGGTTACCAAACTAGAGAGTTGTGTGGCTGTTAAGAGAGATGCGTTATTTTTAATTTAATCGGTAATTATAGAAAGGGCTTGAACTTTTAAAACGGTGTCAAATTATTTTGATGAGAAATGGCGAGATCTTTATGGAGACTATGATCATGAATAGAAAGAATTTTTTTAAATGAAAACTCTATATGGTTGAGAGAATTTAAGTTAGTGAGTTTATCTTAGGGAGACTTGGAAGTATCGAAACTAAGTTGAGAGATACGACTTAGTATTCCACAAAGGACTACATTATATCACAAAAGATAATTTATATTGAAAAAAAGAATGATATAGAGGCTAACATTCCTTTCTCTTTAAATTTTATACACTGAAGCTTCTAAAATCAATTTCATGATTACACTAAGAACTGGTTACGGATTTTGAGCCTTAATCCAAATCAATATTTCATTGAAAGAAGCAAGAGGTCTGAGACTGACTTTCTAAAATGCAAAAAACTTCAAATCTCATACAAAGAGAGATGTTTTGGCTGATAAAACAAACAAATTGTTTCTATTGATTAAAAAACATCTAATGTTGATTGTTTAAGCATAAAAAGCAATGACAAACCTTTGAATAACAAAGAATTTAAGAATACTCTGAGTGGCTAAGTTGTTGTAAAAAAGGTTACTCCCTCAAAAAATGATGTAATGAGAAGGGTTTTAAATATCCATGATGGTGAAAGTTTTAATGTACTCCAAATAATTTGAAAAATAAGAAAAAGACAGATTTAGACACATAGTAGTATTGATGTTAAAGAAAAGACTGTTGTTGAATCTAACATCAAAATGTGTTTAAAGTGAGAAGAAACCATCATTTAAGCAATGCAAAATGTGGAAACCAAAACTCGCAGTATAACGTGGGTATTCACCTAGTATATATAAATTAAATATAAAATAACTAGCTTTTTTTTTTGATAAACCTTGAAAGTTTCAGTATTTGGCACATAATTTCACCGCCAACTCCTTTGTCAAGAGAAGTCATTAGAGCAAGAGCCCCTTCATTAGAAGAACTAACTTTGTCCAATGTTTTAGAACATGATATTGTTTCATTAACTAAACGAAAAAATATAGGTTTGCTATTTAGGTAACTCGTCGAAACATCAAAAGCCAAAAAAAATCGTCAAATAATTGGGAATCCCGTCGCACCTTCTGTGGACATAATTTGTTATCACCATCTTCCTATCTTTATTACAAAAAAAGGTCCCAATTATTTGATTTTCTTATTTATCACACCATATCTTTTCTTAAAACAATTTTCGCAACGAGCAACAGAAAATTTATTTGTGATTTCCCCTATAGTGGACCCATTCTCACTTTTTTCAATAGTAGGTTTTGGCCGTTAGTGTTCATCAAAAGCAAAATGGTCGGTGTGGTTTTATACGAGTGATTGTGATCAAGATAACTACAGTGTACAACATTTCTTTTTAATCAACAGCTATAATCAAAACTTAAACGATTTGAAAATCTGAACTAGAATGACAATGTTTGCAATTGCATATCAAATATTTAAGGGATAATCTAACTAATTATCGGCTTAGAAAAAAAGAAGAAAATATTTAATAAACGATTTTTTTATTGTAAAAAATTCTCCAAAATATATAGAGAAAGTTAGTCAGTTTTTGGCGTAATAGTATCTTCAGTAACTCTGAACATGTAATGAATAATGAGATAGAGAAAGAGAATTATAGTTGGCATATTGTCAAATACTACAACAAACATATAGCGATGAATTTCCAAAGAATAAAAAAAAAGCGAAATTTTTGATTCTCCGAAAATTTAACCCATTAATTAGATCTATATGTGGAGACTTCCCACATATCCAAATTATCTCCTTTGCAACATAAATCTTGAGTTCAAAAATCATATTATATGTTTAATTTTCATACTCTTGGACTGTCTGGAATTATACTTCCCACCAATGCCACCTTCTTCCACCTAGATCGTTGACCTCTATTCTGCGGAAGCTACTCCGCATCACTTGGCAATATACCATTTATCTCTTTTGGCATGAGAGGGATACGAGGCTCCACCACAACTCCTCTCTTCTGCCACTTTCCCTCGCCATGCAAATCGACTTTGTTATTAGGAATATAGCCAACTTACTCCGTCATAACAACATCCATTCCTCCTCTCCAATGCTCTAAATTTGGATCAATCTTTCGTCTACCCCCTTTACCGGATCTAGTGCCACAATCATATCATATCTACATCACTATCGTCCTTTCTTGCTTTCTCTTTCTCTCGCCTCATGGGTCTACTCACAAGAATTAAATGTGATCTCTGTCGGGCATGATTTCTGGAAGACCAATCAACTTCTCCGGTTCTCTTCTCTAGTTGGCAGGTTTAGCTTCAATCTCGGTTCAATTCGGCTTCCTCCTTATTTTCTTCTGCGTTATTGGGTTAACGGCTAATTAAATATTAAAATTATTATGTGACTTCCCAAACACTTCTAGATCTAGTATAAGTAAACATTTTTTTTCACTTGCTTTAAACTGAAAATCCTTTAAAAAATACATCATGTGCTTTAAAAAATTGGATTTAGAAATTAATATTTTAAAATTAAGAGATATGCCCTATAATACCACACTTTTAAGTTATTGCTCCAACTAGACTATCACAAGTTTTTTCCAAAAAATATCACAAATTATTGTATTAAGAACTTGTTTTTTTTTTAACGCTGATACTTTAGTATTACTGAAACCAGAGATGATGTACACAAGAGCCAGTAGGCTTTGAAAAATAGAAAAGTCAAAACAGGAAAACACTGATACTAGGAT
Organism: Euclidium syriacum; assembly: GCA_900116095.1. Classification (NCBI taxonomy): domain Eukaryota; kingdom Viridiplantae; phylum Streptophyta; class Magnoliopsida; order Brassicales; family Brassicaceae; genus Euclidium; species Euclidium syriacum. The sequence continues at coordinate 10,381,414 of FPAK01000007.1, read as the reverse complement.
TTTTAGTCCTTAGAGGGTATCAATTACCTCTTAATCAATGTAGTATAAGAGGAATCGAATCCAAACTCACTATAAATTGTCACCTAGAGTACAAAGATTTCCTTAATCTAAGCTAGTGATGGTTGTTGTTTAACTCAAATTGACTAAGTGAACTAAATGCAAGTAACTAGATGATTAAGTTATGCAATGATAAAAGAAGGGTCCTTAGATGGGTTATTTATGATTTAGGATCACTAAGCATATTTTAGAGTATCTAGCTTACACTAATTAGCTATTCCCTAGGTTAATGATCCATTTAATTGTCTAATTCATTTCCATGCAATTAATCATGTCACTAATTATACATCATTAGCAAATTCCGATTTGAGTGATGATAATTAGTGAATTCATTTCCAAATTACTAGATCAACCTAATTAAAACCTTTAACACCAATCCCTTGGGCATAAAAATCATAATTCCATCTCTAAGCTCTCTTGGGCATTTCATCAAACACTTGGTGTTCATGAAATGCCTCATATCATCTTCCTCATTCCCATGCAAGAAGAAGCTTTAAGAACTCTTGGAGATGGATGGAATGTTTGATTTAAACCCTAAACTACCCTAATCCATGCTTTGATCACCCACATCTAACTCATCCTTAAACCCTAATGGAACTACTCAAGACCCATGATGATTCTCCCAAAATCAAGCTTGATTAGAGGAGAAATCATGATGGGTTATAAGATAGATTGATAATGAAATGCAAAAGACAAGATTTCTTAAAGGAAAGTGCAAATTGTATTAAGATTCAACTAAAGATTCAAGAACAAAAGGGAAATTGAGTCTTCAAACTCTTAGGAAAAACTAAGCATAAAAGTGTAAGTGAGAGAGAAGGGATTTTTATGAAATTGGGTCAAACCGGGTCGACCCGGGACAAACCGGGTTTCGACCCGATTACTTTTGTCCGAACTAGACCGCATCGGTCTGCGGTTGACCATTGCAAGACCGCTGCGATCTGGTTTTGTCTTCAGAAGATTGCAGCGGTCACTCCTTGACCGCTGCGCTTGGTGACCGCTGTGAGTGAGTTTGCAGCGGTCAAGGAGTGACCGCTGCAGCTTGATCGATTTTTGTTCCAGAAATTTGCAACGGTCACTCCTTGACCGCTGCAGGCACCGCTGCTGCTTGAGGAGCTGTCCGGAGGATTTGGCAGCGGTCACTCCTTAACCGCTGCGCCTTCAGTCCACTGGAATCTTCTGCAGCGGTCACTCCTTGACCGCTGCACCTGGACCGCTGCACTTCTTTTTGTTCCTCTCTTGTCCATCCAATGACTTCTCCTCCTCCAAGTGATCTCCTTAGCTCCTAGCTTCCTTCTATCCCTGTTTTGTACCTAAAAGACAACCAAAATGCACCAAAGACTCTACTAGAACCTAATGCAACACCTAAACACTAAATGCAATGAAATATATGATAAAAGTAGCAAAACATGTCAAATATGAAATAGAATCCTACTCTAATGTAAGCCTAAATGATGTATGATATGATAATATCAACTCCCCCAAACTTACTCATTTGCTTGTCCTCAAGCAAACAAGCAAGCCCAAGAGAGAGATAATGAAGTAGAAGGAATAGTTCAATCAACAAGGCATCACAAAAAGAAATTAACTCAATATCCAAGTTACTAAGCCTAAAATGCATCAAAGTTTGTCTACTCAAAAGAAGTTAGCCATGCACATCCCAATACATAATCAAACCAAACCTTGGTCTAGACAATCCATCATATCCACTAGCCTCTTAATATTCATTAGCCCATGAAATTTTGTGAATTGTGCTTACACCAATTTAGATCAAACCATTTGGCTAAGGGTTAAGGTTATGAGATGAAGATGATCTCATCAATGTATTTGTTTGTTAGCTTAGGGATCTCTCAAAGAATGAGCCAAACTTTAACAAAATACTAAAGGTAAAGAGCAACCTATGCATACAAGAGAAAACTTTTGTCTACCCCAAATTCCTTAGAGCTCTAACCTAAACTATCTTCTAGCCCATTTCCCATCAAAAATCCTATCTACCCTTTTGTTCACCTAAGGCATTTTGCCATTCTACCCAAGGGTCTTTGCCCATTTCATTCATCTTCTCTTCAATGGGGATCCTTCTTGCTTCTTTTGGCTCCTTTTCTTTGCTTTGAATTCCTCTTCCTTTGCTTCTTTCACCATTTGGCTTCTTTCCTTTTTCTTGTTTTGGAGCTCTTCTTTTCTTGCTTGAGGCTTCTTTTTCTTTGAATTTCTTGGAGCTTTACCTTGAAGCTTTTCTTCTCATTTTTGTTCCCCCTTCATTACCTTTACCTTTCTTCATTCTTCCCCATTCAACCAAAATTTTCCTTGTAATTTTTATTTTCCCCCCAAACTTGAATTTAAACCACATTCCCACCTAATCTAGCCTAGTCCCTATTAGCTCTTTGATGATAGAGTTAAATCTACACAAAAGTGTTTCCTTGTCGCTCTAAACCTAACACGTTTTGTCAAGTTAGCTCGGAAAAGGCCTCACAAAGTCACACACAATTGATGCATTGGCTAGAAAGAAGGTTTAATGATGAAGCTTGGTGGGGGAACCATAAATGGCTACTTAGGCATACAAGAGTGGTAAAAAGGATAAGAATGCCTAAGTATGTGTAAGTGATCCATAGTTTTTACTTCATTAGCATAAGCACAATAATTATTTGATCAAATTAAGGTTCTCACTTAGGTGAGGCTAGCTTCAAATAGAGATAGTTTTAACCTAAGCAAGGTTATCATAAGCATGTTCCATGAATGGTTCTTTCTTGATTTCATACAAACATGTGAAGCTTTAAAGGACTAATAACTAGGGTGCTGAATTAATAATCAAATTGTGATACCTTGGTTAAACTAATCCTCCTAATGCAAGTGATTCTAGACTCAATCCTATATGAAATTGCAAAAATTTTAAAAAATTGAATAAAAAATGCATGAAAGTCTAACAATGCATGAAACTCAAGTTTGAAAAGTAAAATAAGAGCACAAAAAAGCACATCAAATGCAAGGCTCTCCCTCAAACTTAAATCACACCGGCTCAGTGTGAAAGAAATTCGAGGAAGAGTCTTAAAGACAACTAAAACATGCAATGAAACAAGAAGATTAAAATGTATTTACAATGGTGCAAATTGGGTACCTAGTAAGAATGAGAAGGGGAGGAGTCCATGGAGTAGGAGCGGTTTCCCGATCCGCTATTAGAAGGTGAGAGTGGTGCCTTCCCTTTGTTTTGTCTTGGCTGTCCTCGGTGAGAAGATGTCGCGGCTTCATCGGTTTGTGGCGCGGCTATGATCATCGCCATGCTTGAGCTACCCTCCTCGGTTCTTCTTGGTGAAGAGCTAGAGTCCTTGATGATCTTCTTGATTAGCTTTCCTTGCTTCTTCACCGTCTTTACAAGCTTTTTTATTTGCTTGCCTTGCCATCTAGTTAGCCTCTTGAGAAGGCCGATATGCTCATGTGCCGCCTTTAGAGCATCTCCCGTGATTGGGTCGGCGAAAGGCTCGAAATCATACCGCTTGCTGCCATAAATCTCCCCGGGAAGCTCTTCCTCGTCTTCTTCACGCGGTTGCTCGGTTCGGGTCCGGTGAATAGAAGAGAGGAGGCCGTCTCTAGCTGGATCATGGAGGAGATATGGTCGCGGGTTGAACAAGAGATTGGAGCGGGTGTTGAAGGAGGTGATACCCGAGTTGGGGAGTAGGATGGTCTTCTTCTCGTTCCCGGTGACATGGAAGCGGTTATCCATAGCTCTTCCTTTTGCGCCCTACAAGGAAGTGAGAGGTGGCGAGATAAGACAAATCTAACCTCATGATTGGTAGTGTTGCCTCGGGTGAGCGTATCTCTACTCCGCAAGCTGTCAAGATTGGTGTAATGAGCCCTCCAATGCTGAGTTGAGGAGTATTGTCTTTGTTCGAGGTTACCCAATCTTGGACTGAGAGGAGCCGGTTCACGAGGTAGTGAGCGAAGTTGACCGGTCTTGGTTGCCCAATGATGTCATATCCGCAGTCTTCACTTGTTTCTGTGGTGCGTAAGAAGGACTTCACTCCCTCGGTCAAGAGAGCAAGCTCCTCTTCCTTCACATTTCCCGTCTCCCGTCTTGCGAACAAGGTGTGAGAAAGGAACTTGTGAGCATACCGGATCGCCGGATGTCGGTTGCCTTGCTAACTCCCTTCTTGTATTCGCCCCGAGCTATCAATCTCCACACTCCTTGCGCTTCATTCATGTCGAGGTTCAATGAATAGACTTCGCCACAAGCTGGGAAGTTGAAGATCATACCCACTTGTGCCATTGTTATCTCGTAGTTCCTCCCGCGAATCTTAAAGCTTATTCGCCCCCGGTTCTCGTTGGTTATATCCAAGGCAGTGTCATCGAAGACGCTCAAGGTGGCAAGGAACTCCTTGGTTTCCGTTCTGTGCGAGATTTGGGCCATGTCGAAGAGTCCCGCCAATCCCATTTTGAAGAACAAGCTCCTAACTTCATCCAAGATACCGAGGTCCGCCAGAAGTTGATGATCCACCCATCTTGTTGGAACAAACTCCATATCCTTCATAGCTCTCAATCTTTGGTTTGGAGTTCGTTTGCTCTTAGGTGGCTTTTCAACTTTCTTTTGCTTCCTTGCCCTCTTTAGTTGTGGCCTTGGGATATCAAACTCACTTCCGCTTGATTCATTCTCAGCATTAGAAGCTCTCGCGGTCTCCTTTCCTTTCTTCACTCCCATTGTTATCCTTCAAAACAATGGAAAACTAGCAAATAATGAGTTCAAAGAAGCAATTTCATCATAATTCCATAATAGAAATCAATGCTCATGTATCTAACAAGGTTTCCTAACTTAATTGCACAATTGAACCCATCAAAACCAAAAACCCCCAAAATTTTGTTTTTTCCAAACCTCAAGAACCCTAATTTTCAAAAATTCCAAATTTCAACATGATTCCTCAAAATTCAACCATGTAATCAACCTATCTAGCTTAGACTAGCATTACCCAAGCAAAACCTAATCAATTCCATCAATATTCAGCACAAATTCATGAGTTTCTATAAAATTCACAAAATATGGATGAAATTTTGATTTTACCTTAGTGTTGATGATGGATTGTGTTGAAAACAAGTGAAGAATGCAAGGTTATGTAACAAAATTGGTTTGAGAGTGAAAGAACAAGGGTTTCTAATGATCTATAATGAGAGAAATTGAGTTTTAGGGTGAAGAAGTCGTGATGAATGAGGAGGAAGAAGATGGGATCGGGTTTAAATCGACCAAACCGGTCGGTTTGGTCTGATTTTTTTCGATTTTACCTGTCTGCAGCGGTCTGAGTGTGACCGCTGCAGGACCGCTGCAGATTTTTTTCGTCTTCAGAAAGTCACAGCGGTCAGGCATTGACCGCTGCAAGACCGCTGCGACCAAATTGTTTTTGCACCTCAGAAGATCACAGCGGTCACTCCTTGACCGCTGTAGGTGAACGCTGCAAGCTCTCCGGACTCCATGTAAAATGAGCCACAGCGGTCTGACATTGACCGCTGCAACCATTAAACTTCCAAAATTCCTTAAATCCCCTGAAAACACTTAGCAAAAACATCAAAATGCACTAACAAAGAAATGAAAACATGAGATTAAACTATTTACAAGGATAAGCAAGGGGTGTCTCCCAAGAGCACTTTGTTTTAAGTCTCTAAGTTTGACTTTGTTACCATTTTGTGCTAAGTGGTGGTTGGAGCATCCTCAAGAAGAGTTGAGATTGCCTCTTGAGTGACTTCCCTAGCATGATACTGCTTCAACCTTTGACCATTGGTGATAAATTCCCTTCCATCCTTTGTTTCAAGCACAACCGCTCCATAACTTCTCACCTCCTTAACCACAAATTGTCCGGACCACCTCGACTTGAGTTTTCCGGGAAAGAGTTTCAACCTCGAGTTAAATAGCAGCACTTGATCACCGGGATTGAAGTCCTTAGAGAGAATCTTCTTGTCATGAAATGCTTTGGTTCTCTCTTTGTAGATTGAAGAGTTTTCATAAGCCTTAAGTCTAGTCTCTTCAAGTTCTTTAAGGTCCACCAATCTCCTTTCTTGAGCATTCATTATGTCAAAGTTGAGAAGTTTGACTGCCCACTTTGCCTTGAATTCGAGCTCTACCGGCAAGTGACAAGCTTTCCCATATAACAAGTTGAAAGGAGTAGTACCAATGGGAGTCTTGAAGGCGGTTCTATAAGCCCAAAGAGCATCATCGAGTTTGCTCGCCCAATCCTTCCTTGAAGTACCAACTGTTTTCTCAAGAATCGCTTTGATTTGGCGGTTAGAGACCTCTACTTGACCATTGGTTTGGGGATGGTATGGGGTTGCTACCTTATGCTTCACTCCATTCTTCTTGAGTAGACTCTCAAACACCTTGTTAGTGAAATGGCTTCCTCCATCACTAATTACCACTCTTGGAACTCCAAACCTTGGGAAGATGATTGTCTTGAATAACTTAACCACAATCTTGGCATCATTTGTAGGGGAAGCTATTTCTTCCACCCACTTGGAGACATAGTCCACAGCCACCAAAATGTATTAGTTCCCAAAGGAAGGTGGGAAAGGACCCATGAAGTCAATACCCCAAACATCAAAAACCTCCACAACAAAGATTGGGTTTTGAGGCATCTCATATCTCTTGCTTATATTTCCCTTCCTTTGGCATTGGTCACAACTCTTCACAAACTCATAAGCATCATTGAACAAGGTTGGCCACTAAAACCCACTTTGGAGAACTTTTGTGGCTGTTTTGAAGCAAGCAAAGTGTCCTCCACTTGGTGAACTATGACAAGCCATTAAGATTCCCTCAAACTCTTCCTCAGCTACACATCTCCTATAGAGACCATCATTGCATAGAGTGTATAGGAAAGGCTCATCCCAATAGAATCTTTTCACAACCTTGAAAAACCTCTTCTTCTTATGGCCTTCAAGTGGTGGTTCCTTTCAACAAACCAAGTAATTCACATAGTCAGCAAACCATGGTAGATTGTCCTCTTGTGAGATACATAAATCACCCACACTCATCAAGCTCTCTTGCATTAGCTTGTCATCAATAGGTACCAAGTCTTCTACTCTAATCCGAGAGAGATGATCCGCTACTCCATTCTCAATACCTTTCTTGTCCACAATCTCCATGTCAAATTCTTGAAGAAGAAGTATCCAACGAAGCAATCTCGGTTTAGTGTCTTTCTTTGAATGTATGTATCTCAATGCTGCATGATCGGTGTAGACAATCACCTTAGAACCGACAATGTAAGATCTAAACTTCTCCATGGCAAACACAACCGCTAATAACTCCTTCTCGGTTGTTGCATACCGGGTTTGAGCTTCATCGAGAGTCCTACTAGCATAGTAGATGACGTGAGTCTTCTTATCCTTCCTTTGATCCAAAACCGCACCAACCGCATAGTCACTAGCATCACACATAATCTCGAAAGGAAGATCCCAATCCGGAGCTTGAACTATTGGTGCACTAACCAAAGCTCTCTTGATCTCAAAGAAGGCTCTTATGCACTCTTCATCAAACACAAACTCCACTTCCTTGCAAAGGAGTCTTGTTAATGGTCTAGCAATCTTGGAGAAATCCTTGATAAACCACCGGTAGAAACCCGCATGGCCTAGAAAAGCCCGGATATCTTTTACCGTCTTTGGTGGCTCCAAGTTGACCATAACCGAGATCTTCGCCTTATCAACCTCAATTCCTATTTCCGAGACCTTGTGACCCAAAACAATTCCTTCTTGCACCATGAAGTGACACTTCTCCCAATTCAACACTAGATTTGCTTCTTCACATCTCTTTAGAACCCTACAAAGATTAGACAAACAAACACCAAAGGAAGAACCATATACGGAAAAGTTGCTGGTGTATTACATAAACCAAATGGCATTCTTCGATAAGCAAATGTACCATAAGGACATGTGAATGTCGTTTTCTCTTGATCATTCGGGTGAATCGGGATTTGAAAGAATCCCGAGTATCCATCTAAAAAGCAATAGTATTGATGGTTGGCTAGTCTTTCAAGCATTTGGTCAATGAATGGTAAAGGGAAATGATCTTTCCTAGTTGATGAGTTCAATTTCCGGTAACCAATACACATCCTATTCCCGGTGATGGTGCTAGTTGATATTAACTCATCATTCTCTTTTTTTATAACCGTGATTCCTCCTTTTTTAGGCACAACATGAATTGGGGAAACCCACGAGCTATCCGAGATCGGATAAATTATTCCCGCACCAAGAAGTTTTAGAATCTCTTTCTTTACAACATCCTTCAAGTTGGGATTCAACCTTCTTTGATGTTCAATAGAAGTCCTTGATTCATCCTCAAGGTGAATTCTATGTGTGCATAAGTTGGGAGAAATACCCTTAATGTCATCTAAAGAGTAACTAATAGCTTTCCTATACTTTTTAAGTTCATTGATAAGCAAAGCTAATTCATCACTCTTTAGATTTTCATTTACTATCACCGGGTAAGACTCTTTGGGACCTAAGAACGCATACCTTAGTCTCGAGGGAAGCTCCCTTAGGTCCACATTTGGGGCCTTTAGCTCACTCCAATCTCCATCATCCAAGGTTGTGCATTCACTACTAACCTCTTCAATACCCTTAGCTTCCATTTCCCTTACTAGATCCACAAATTCAGCTTCTATTTCCAATGGCTCCTTATTGTCAAGTGTGAGCTCATAAGCTTGGCTTTTCTTGGTTAAGAAACCATTTCCTTTGTGATCCAAGGTTAAGGCTACTTCCAATCCATCTTCCATACTTAGCTCTTCACGTAACTCATCCGCCAAGCTATCCATTTCTTCTATGTAAAAGCATTGGCCATCAATGGTTGGCTTCTTCATTTTCTTGTTGATGTCAAACTCAAGAATCTCATCCATACCCAAGTGAAGATCTATCTTTCCTCTCTTGACATCAATTATTGCTCCAGCAGTTGCTAAGAATGGCCTACCAAAGATGATAGGGTCGGATGGCTCTTCATCCATCTCAAGAACAATGAAATCCGTCGGAACCGTGTAACCTTGAACCGAAACCGGGAGATATTCTATTACACCAATTGGAGTCCGCACACTTTTATCCGCTAAGATCAGCCTCATGTTGGTCTCCTTATATCTCTTAATACCCAAGGACTTAGCTACCGATAAAGGCATTAGGCTACCACTTGCACCAAGATCACACAAGCAACTTTGAAAGGATAGTGGTCCAATTGCACAAGGTATAGTGAATGAACCAGGATCTTTGAGCTTCTTGGGTATCACTTGCTTTTGGATGATGGCACTAACTTCATGAGTCAAGACCATCATTGACTCCACTTCCTTGGATCTCTCCATTACCATTTCCTTGATGAACTTGGCATGTTGAGGCACAAGGACTAGAGCATCCACTAGAGGCATTGTAAGCTCAACATTCTTGAGGGACTTATCAAATATGGCCTTGTACTTCTCAGCGAGTTGCTTCTTAAATCTTCCCGGATAAGGAAGTTTAGGCACATATGGTGGAGGGATGAACTTTTGCTTCTTAGTGGTCTCTTCATCAACAACCTTGGCTTTGTCCTTCTTAGGTTTAGCTAAGGATGTGGCCCTCTCCATGGATTCCTCAAGATTTTTCTCTTTGCGCAATGCATCCTCCTTGACATATTCTTTTGCCAATGAGCTTGAGTAAGGGTCCTCTTCAAATTCACCATCATCAACAATGTCTACCCCCCCCCCCTTTTTGCTTCTCAATGTCCTCATTGATGTAAGGGTTTTCTCTTGTAGGCAAGGTAGTCCCACTCCTTAGCTCAATAGCATTGATGTATTCCTTCGGATTTGCCTCGGATTTTCCCGGAAGTTGGCCTTGACGAGAAGTTGAAGCTCCTTGACTCTTGAGGTGTTTAATCTCATCCTCCATGTTCATAATCCTATTGGTTAATGTTGATTGTCCACTAAGCATTTGCTGCATCATAGTGACCAAATCCACTAGTGGAGGTGCTTGATTTGGAGGTTGGGGTTGTTGTCCTTAGGAAACCCTTATTGTCCTTGAGTAGAGTAACCTTGTTGAGGTAGGTAACCATAGCTTTGTTGTTGTTGCTGTCCATAGCCTTGTTGTTGTTGCTGCCCATAGCTTTGTTGGTTTGGGTTTGTCCTTTGTTGTCCTTGAGTATACCCTTGTTGATTTTGATTGAACCGTGGTTATTGAGGCCTTTGGAAACCCGGTGGTTGTTGATTTGACCGCGGTTGAACAGTGCCTTGTTGGCCTTGGTAGTTTCCTTGAGGGTGGGCTTGTTGAGCTTGATTGGTTGAGACATATTGGTTTCCTTGAGTGCCCCTTGGAGGATAGTTTTGATCTTGAGGATTTGCCACATTGTTGCTTCTATAAGAGAGATTGGGGTGGTTTTGTTGAAAGTTGTAGTTTTGATTACCCACATAGTTGATCTCTTCCTCGTTAACCATTTCCGGTGCATAGTTGACTTCTTCTTCATAAGTAGCTTCATCTACATAGTTGACCACGTGGTGTGTATCTTTCTTCGTTGAAGATAGAATTTTATCGAATAGTGTAGCTTGTTTATCCATCATGGCTGCTTATTTATCCAACTTGTCATTCAAAGCCTTCATCTCTTTATCTCGCTTTGTGTCATCTTGATCCGGTGTAGCTCGTGTAGTCCGGTCATAATCTTCACCATAAGTACCATCACTAGTAGCCAAGTTCTCTACTAGTTGCATAGCTTCATCTACATTCTTAGCCAGGAAACTCCCATTTGAAGCGGTATCCAAGAGTTGGCGGAATTTGGGAAGAGCTCATTGGTAGATGGTACTCAAGAGAGTGGCATTGGTGAATCCATGATGTGGGCATTGGTGAGTTAAACCGCAAAAACGCTCCCAAGCATCATAAAAGGACTCATTGGAGAATTGCTTGAAGCTTGATATGTCATTCCGTAGCTTCGCGGTTCGAACCGGAGAGAAGAACTTGTTGAGGAATTCTCTCTTGCAATCCGTCCAAGTAGTAATTGACCCTTGAGGGAGATTTGTTTCACAAATGTGAGCTTTGTCATCAAGAGAGAAGGGGAACAACCGAAGCTTAAGAGCATCTTCCAAGACGCCATTGATCTTGAGGAGATCGAGAAGCTTGTTGAACCGGTCAATGTGATCAAGAGGGTCTTCACTAGGTAATCCGTAGAACCGGTTGGCTTGAAAAATGTTGATGAGACCGATTTTGATTTCGAAGTTGTTGTTCTCGATTCTCGGTGGTTGGATTCCGTGGCGATCATCGTGAACATTAGCGGTATCACCAATTCCGACAGTAGCGGGATTACGAGGATGGTTTTGTTCAGCCATAAGTTCGGTATTAGTCTCTAGTTGCTCTATCAATTGTCGAACTCGAGTGCTTGGTCGACGGTGAGTTGCGAGTTGAAGTAGATCTTGATTGCCTTTGGATCTTGTGTGCATGTACCTACAAAACAGCCCAAAGACCAAGCAACAATCCAATTCCAATACTCAGAATTGAGCTCACAATCCCAAACACAAGTTTTCAAAAGTAAAATGAAAAATGTAAAATGCTTAGTCTCAAGTGAATCTTAAAGCTAGATGCAAAAACGAGTTTGGCAACAGCGCCAAATTGATACTAGGATTTTTAGTCCTTAGAGGGTATCAATTACCTCTTAATCAATGTAGTATAAGAGGAATCGAATCCAAACTCACTATAAATTGTCACCTAGAGTACAAAGATTTCCTTAATCTAAGCTAGTGATGGTTGTTGTTTAACTCAAATTGACTAAGTGAACTAAATGCAAGTAACTAGATGATTAAGTTATGCAATGATAAAAGAAGGGTCCTTAGATGGGTTATTTATGATTTAGGATCACTAAGCATATTTTAGAGTATCTAGCTTACACTAATTAGCTATTCCCTAGGTTAATGATCCATTTAATTGTCTAATTCATTTCCATGCAATTAATCATGTCACTAATTATACATCATTAGCAAATTCCGATTTGAGTGATGATAATTAGTGAATTCATTTCCAAATTACTAGATCAACCTAATTAAAACCTTTAACACCAATCCCTTGGGCATAAAAATCATAATTCCATCTCTACGCTCTCTTGGGCATTTCATCAAACACTTGGTGTTCATGAAATGCCTCATATCATCTTCATCATTCCCATGCAAGAAGAAGCTTTAAGAACTCTTAGAGATGGATGGAATGTTTGATTTAAACCCTAAACTACCCTAATCCATGCTTTGATCACCCACATCTAACTCATCCTTAAACCCTAATGGAACTACTCAAGACCCATGATGATTCTCCCAAAATCAAGTTTGATTAGAGGAGAAATCATGATGGATTATAAGATACATTGATAATGAAATGCAAAAGACAAGATTTCTTAAAGGAAAGTGCAAATTGTATTAAGATTCAACTAAAGATTCAAGAACAAAAGGGAAATTGAGTCTTCAAACTCTTAGGAAAAACTAAGCATAAAAGTGTAAGTGAGAGAGAAGGGATTTTTATGAAATTGGGTCAAACCGGGTCGACCCGGGACAAACCGGGTTTCGACCCGATTATTTTTGTCCGAACTAGACCGCAGCGGTGTGCGGTTGACCGCTGCAAGACCGCTGCGATCTGGTTTTGTCTTCAGAAGATTGCAGCGGTCACTCCTTGACCGTTGCGCTTGGTGACCGCTGTGAGTGAGTTTGCAGCGGTCACTCTTTGACCGCTGCAACTTGATCGATTTTGGCTCCAGAAATTTGCAACGGTCACTCCTTGACCGCTGCAGGCACCGCTGCTGCTTGAGGAGTTGTCCGGAGGATTTGGCAGCGGTCACTCCTTGACCGCTGCGCCTTCAGTCCGCTGCACTTCTTTTTGCTCCTCTCTTGTCCATCCAATGGCTTCTCCTCCTCCAAGTGATCTCCTTAGCTCCTAGCTTCCTTCTATCCCTGTTTTGTACCTAAAAGACAACCAAAATGCACCAAAGACTCTACTAGAACCTAATGCAACACCTAAACACTAAATGCAATGAAATATATGATAAAAGTAGCAAAACATGTCAAATATGAAATAGAATCATACTCTAATGTAAGCCTAAATGATGTATGATATGATAATATCAGATACAAAACCAGGAAAGGTATGGGGAAACTTCCCGAGAGAAGAGAGTGAAGAAGTAATTGGACATAGCCCTTAGTTTAGTTGCGCCTCTTGACGAATGATGTTAGCAAGCCAAATAGGACCTCCGTGTCCAATGTAAGATTGGTACATCTGTAAACTTGTCACACTAGCCGCAATTTCATTAGCTACACGGTTACTAGAATCCACATTGTAAGTAAGAACAGCATCCGCAAACCTCTGTAGAAAGCTATTAATGCATATGATTATTCCTCTTTGATTTGGAAATCTATTGGGATATCGAATAGCTTCTATCACCAGTTGAGAGGACGTTTCGAAATAGATTTTTTGTTGTCTCAAACTCCATGTAGACTGGAGTACCCACCATAAACCTAGCAGATCAGCGTCCAAATTCGAAATAACACGAGAAAAAGATCGTCTACCATGACGAAGAGCTTCACCTAGAAAATTCCTCACCATCCACGAGGCACCACTATTTATATCATGCGAGATCCAAGAGCTTCCAAAGTTGCATTTAAGGGCATTAGGTTCTGGTTTAAGCCATACCTGAGGGAGAGCATCACCAAATTGGTTTGTTCTTGTGGCAACTGGTACAGTATTAACACTGAACCATTCCTCACAATCCTCATGCGCTTTATCCACAATTGTTTGTGCTTCCATGCGAGTTTGGTTAAAGTTAAATTCATTTCTGCCCTTCCAGATATGCCAAAGAAGCCATGGTGCTCTCTTTCGATCAGAATGTTGTTGATGGGAACTTTTCATTTCCTTTAGGATATGGTAGAGGTTAATAAACATCGAGGTGGTAGAAAAACCCCCATTTGGAATTGGAAAGTGAGAGAGCTCCCATACTTCCTTTGCGATTAGACAGTGGAACAGCATGTGGGAAATCGTTTCATTAGTCTCGTTACACAGAGGACATAGAGCATCAACCGGGATGTGCCTAGCTTGAAGTCTCTCCTTTACCACCAAAGCTCCTGCCAAAATTTTCCAGAGAAAGTGTCGAATCTTTGGCGAAGTTTTGGTTTTCCATAAATCACTCCATAGTTTTTTCTCCAAAGATGGAAGTGAGACATACTCTGTTTCGATCTCCATTAATTTTTCAGCCAGTTTATAACCACTCTTTGACGTATAGACTTCATTATGGGAATAACACCAAGTTGTGTCATCATCACGGTAAGGAGAGATGGGGATTTGAAAGATACGCTGTACATCCTCTTCTACAAAGGTTTGCTGAAGCAGGGTCCTATCCCAAAGAGATGTGTGGGGAATCATCAAATCTGATACCTTTAATGTTAAGTCAAGGAGAATTTCATCTCTAGTCTTTGGTGCTCGGGGAAATCCATCAAGAATCCAGTTGTCCAGGAGAGCACGTGTATGAACTCCATTCCCGATGACTTTTAACAGCCCTTTACATAACAAATCACGGCCAAACAGAATATTTTTCCAGACGTGTGATGGCTTGCTACCAGCTGAACAGTCCATAAACGAGTTGTTGAGAAAATACCTGCTTTTTAGCACCCTAGAAATCAGAGTTTCCGGATTCGTCCAAATACGCCATGCTTGTTTCTCTAATAAGGATTGGTTAAAACGCTCAATATCATGAAAACTTATTCCTCCTTCCTCCTTGCTTTTACTAAGTTTGTTCCAAGCAATCTATGGTATCTTATTCCTATTATTACCATCATTTCACCAAAATTCAATCATCGTATTAAAAACTTGTTTATCCTAAATAAATTACAAATAAAATAAAATAATACTATGTTTCAGTTTACTACTCTCAGTTTAATTTAAGTTTAAAATTTCTTTCATAAAAAAGAAGATTTTTGTTCATTTTTATATTAAACTATATTATATCCCGCATCAAATGTGGGTGTTATATAATTTTTATGAATGCGTTTATGTTTGATATTTAAAATAATTCACTTTTTATCAAGTTAAAATATTTATAATATTTAGTCTATTTAATTATCATGTGATCCAAATATATTAAATTGTGAAATTTGTATTGAATTAATAATATTGTACATGTTGATTTTTGAAAATTTAAAAAATGAATAAATTTTTTCTCACTTTTAAAATTGTATGTTTTCTAAAAATCCTTTAATAATAAAACATCAAATTTTAGTCATAACCTTTTATTCTTACGCTTCTTACGCTGATCATTTTTCTCTATTCGTCTTTTCAATTCATATATATAGGGGATTGTGGTATTGTTAAAAAAAAAACTTGTAATAGCAAATTAAAAAATTTAAAAGTGTACTTTAGGGAATTGCTAAGGGGTTATTCTTTGGCATGTGAACAACAAGGCTTGTGCTCTACTCCCATCTTCTAAACCATTTTGCGGATTGTTATAAATGAGAATAATGGCTTAAAAATAAATTATATCTACTATCTATAAATATGATTGTTAAATAAAAAGATATTTCTTCCATTTAGTGATGTTTATGATTATTTTTTTGTTTTAAAATAAATATTGTTTTAGATTTACGATATAACTTTTACCATAAACTGTCTAGTTCAACTTTAATATTAACCAATGAATAAAAAGAATGTTAAGGATCATTTCAGTTTTTATGGATATAATAAAATTTTAATATGTTTTTTAATTTATATGAAAAATGATTGAAAAACACTTATTTTAAAATGGAAAGACTAATATACACAATTAATTAATATTTTTTTAGCATTAAACATCTCAAAACTTATTTCGTGCTTTAGAAATGGGTGTTTTTAATATCTTTTTCTCCTCGCACATCTAAAAGTTTCTACGACACATAAAAAAGGCTGTATAACTATTTTGGGTAATTTAAGCCCAAGCTGGTCACCATTTTTTCGTTTTGGTCATCAAAAACCCAATCACCAAAGACACCCTTAGCATTGGCCCATTTAATAAATAATATCGGAGATCGTCTTTTAAGTGGAAAACAACAAATCAGTGAAAAAAAAGTTGAAATAAAGTGGCGACTAGTTACATCGAATATGACACGTGGGTTTCGTATTCATGTAAAATCCGCAATTAACTGAGGGGTGAGATTTCAAATCCATCTGAAGTATATACGAATACGTAGTTAGCAAAATACAAAATTTAATCCGAGTATTTTAAGAGTTTGGGAATCTGGTTGTAAAAGGTAGTTAAAGTAATCAACTTTTGTTTTGTTTTTTTTTTTTTTTAAGGATTTTGCATTTAATTTTAAGAGTGTATTTTACATTCCGGTAGTAGTATAATCCCTTAGAAATGGGCATTTTTATAGGAGTATTGAATAGTGATTACTCAAAGTTGTAAAGTAGGATTTACCATTCTATAAACTTCTTTTTTGGGCTCTTCTTTTATAGTCCTCATATAACATAGATAACATAACGAGCTATTATTGATTTATTAGTATATTACATATTTCTGAAATTTATGTTTAATTATAAAAGTTCAAAAATATTACTAAGAAGTAAATCATTTATCCATAATCCATTAACGCATAGACTCCGATTAATCCATTTAAGCAATAAATCTCTACGAAAACCATTGGTTCAAACAAAAACCATGCATGTTAACGAGTAATTCCGACTTATTTTTTTCCTGTCTCATATAATTAAGTTTACTTTAAAACACCCGCAACCTTATTATTACGGTTATAATATATAAACTAAAACTAAAACCACCACAGTGCATGAAAGCTTTTGGGACAAAAAAAAAATAAGTAATTTTAGGAATTTAATTGCTTCTTTTTTTCCATCCTCTCTCTGATATTTAACGACGACGCTAATAGTGGAAGTAGTGATAATAATAATAATCTATACAAACTTAGCACAACCACATTAAAAGGATAAATCATTGCAAAGATTTCTTACTTATGAGTATGACCTAAATTTAATTGAGGTTCTGAATCTTCAGTAATTCCAGAAATGTTCAAGATCAACCGGACCGGCAGAGGAAGAAGACGGAACTTCTTGATTATCGAATCGTTTCCTTCCAAATTCAAAATCCGATGAAACATCGGTATTAGAAACTCCGGTTTCCTGCGAGATACTCAACGTTTTGAAGCTCTGTCTTCTGTTATTCTCGATCACCATCGCTTGTAAAACCGATTGTTCTTGCGTAAGAATCGGATTAGAACTCTGTAGATTCTCGGTGACGTGGAGAGGTTGAGGTTGGTAGAGTGGAAACCTCTGGAGGAAATCAGGTTGGATCGTGGTAAGTGCGTTGTTGTTGAAACAATTCAGGTTTGTTCCTCTGGTTTCAATTTGGTTGGAGAAGCAGGGTACGTGAACCGATCCGGTCTTGGCTTTGTCATTGTATGTTGAAGAATCGGTTAAATGTGGTAAATTGGACCCGGTTCCGTAAGAACCGATTCGGATTAATGTCGAAATCGAAATCTTCTTGCCTCCAGCTGTTTTATGAAATACTCTGCAGATCACCCATTCATTCTGCCAAATGGAACCAAAAAACTATCAAACAAAATTGGGAAAGAAAAAAAAAACAGAGCTAAAAAACAGAGCAAGAACAGAGAGAGAAACAGAGCAAAGGTTGGATTTTTTTTTATTACCTTTGCAGTTTTGGGCAAGTTGTGAGCAGAGAGTTTTCCATCTAATCTATACTCATGCATGACCCAATTAGTTTTCTGGCCTTTTGGAGCTCTTCCTTTGTAGAAAACAAGTGTTTTCTTCATACCTACAAGTGATTTGCCTCGGAAAATCTCCTTATCTTTTCCGGTTGCCTTCCAATAACCGGCTTGAGTTGCCCGGTTAGTCCTCAAACCGGTCGGATACTTTCTATCTCTCACACAAAAGAAGTACCATTCTTTCTCACCCATTTTTGCTTTATCTGTTACCAAAAAACACATTAGATTTCAAGAACAATGATAAAAAGAAAAAAATCCAGACAAAAAGCTTGGTTTGTTTGAAACCTACACGGCAATTCCCATGGCTCAGCTTTGTTTAAATCGACCTCACCAATAGCTTTAGCCGAGAAATCCATGTCGAGGACCTTCTTGTGTAGATATTGGGTTATGAGTTCTTCGTCTGTTGGATGAAACCTAAACCCAGGAGGCAAATCCATCTGCTCATCATCTTCCTTGTGAAACCCTCCAAAAGTTTCCATCTTTTTTTATTCCCCAAGAAACCTTAAACCCTAAGAAGAAAAAGCAAATAACCTGATCCCCAAACAAAATCAAAACATCTGTTTCTTAGCTGGGTTTTCTGAAATAATCGAGAAAGATTTGATCTTGAATGTTTCAAGAGATGGGTTTAGAGAATATATATAGATATAGAGAGAGAGAGAGAGAGAGAGAGTAAAGGTGAAAAAGAGAAGTTAGGGAAAGAGATTAAGGAGACTGAGAGGGACTTTAAAGGAACGGAACCAAACACAAGTAGAAAGGTGGAATTTTTTTGACGAAAATGATCGTTTTTTTAATTGTAATTTTTATTTATCTATGAATATATAAATCAAAATTTTATCCTTCTTTTGTTGTGAGAGGCTAAAGAAACGTAGTGTATAACGCAACTTAGCTTTGGTTGTTTAGCACTTTCCCGTTTTAAAAAAAAAAAAAAAAACTTTTTTCTTCTCTTTTAGAATTTTTGTTTTAAAAAAATAATTATAACTCAAAAAGATATTGAGAAAACTATATATATTCTGCTCAATAGAAATAGATTTGCCTTAGTTTTTGGTACTCTGACTCTCACGCGGCGGGAATAATTATTTACGTTACAATGAAAATACAGCGAATAACCAAAAAAGTTATTTCGTTAGTTATGCTATTCATTGAATAATGGCAGATAGGCAGTGAGTAAAATTAAATCATGAAGAGATATTTATATGATTTAAGCGAGTTATTATTATGTTATTATGATAACGTTTTCGGTATTAATCAATTTATGTTTTTTAAAAAACTTTGGTAAAGAGGTCTTTGCATGTCATTACAAGTAATTAAATGTTGAAATTCTGATGACTCGACACCAATTTATTAATTAATAATGATAATTAATATTTGATTAGTTTTAAATACAACTCTCTTTTTCCAAAAGAAGTGTCAGGAAGGCATGAATATGATGGACAAAGGGTGTTTCTGCTGTTACTCTTATTGGTACTTTAATTCTGTTTCCTTATTTGTCAAAATGTATGTTAGAAAATTGTTTCCAACATATTGACTTCAATATATATACTTCTTTTTTTATAAACTTGCCAATATAACTTTTCTCTTATTTTCAATTTTTTAACACATTTTGCAAAGTAAATAGATTCTCTAAACCTCTTTGATCGTCACTTTTTCTAATTATTTAATTATGTCAGCATCATCTGTATTTTTAATTCTCTTTCAACATTTTGAAATAAAATTTGTTAGCCTATCCAATAAATTGGCATACCCATGTGGCCATATCCAATAAAATGGATAGATATGTTTTTAAAAAAAATCTTTGTAATTATTTTAGTAATATACTAATATTTCTTATTTTTAAATTATTTTAATTTTATTAATTAGATATACTGTGTATTAATTAGTTTTGCTTCCAGCAAAAAATTTGTTCTAGTTGGTTTCATCGGTATACGACTTAACGTAATTTATGGATGTCTTATAGAGTTAAAAATTGACATAAACGATAGGTTTGATTTAATTGATATGAACATAAAATTGTAAATCAATTTTTAAAGTAGATATGATTTTTTTTGCTAGGGAAGCTTATTTTGAAACGCCAGCAGAATGTAGATATGATATTATATTAATATTTTTACTTTTTTTTTTGCAAATCAAATAGTTTATATTTCGGATGAATATTGTTTGGATTAAATTTACTTTCTTAATTTTAGCGAATTTTTAGCGCCACTTGTAATTTAGTTAAGTAAATGTTTTAGCATCAAGTATAGTATACCTTACAAAAATGACATATCGTTATTTTCTCTTATATTTACATGGTACTTGAATATGATTCAACAATGGTCTCGATATGTCTATCAATAGCTGGCTGTGGGATACACTATCATGACTGAAGATGTCAGGAACAAAGTGATCAAATATGTACATCGTTCAGAGCCTGATTCAACAATGGCTAGTGGGTTTTGGCAAAGAGATTATCACTCCTATTATCTCCTCAGATATCTCAATAAAGAAACTAGGAGAATGATGATTTAATCAGTATAACGCCTCATGGAAGAAAGTATCAACAACCCTTGTTAATATCAAAACTTGGGTATGGTACTTTGATATTCCCAATGGACTCGGTTCCTTCCCTCCTTATCTAAACTTTTATCTATATCGCACATACAAACGAAGAGGTTGCTAATGTATTTAAGACACAAGTGCCATGAAAAAATAAGATCGACAATGTCTTTACGCCTCAGTAAGGTAAATACCACGCCAAAAAATCTGAGAGCCTTGTATACGCAAGGAAAATGAGTTAAGAAACAAAAATTACATCTATTGCATGCCTCCACCCACATCACCTCATGCCTCAGAATTATTCTATTGACCAACAAGTAGATAAAAAAAATAAAAATAGGTGTACAACACTCAAGCCTTTGGTACTAACCCGTCCCGTTTCATCCGACTAGTCACCCGACTAGTCACCCTTCTGTTTAGTATATTACCTCAGGTTATGTAAATCATATAAATACAAACTATTCTTGCCAAAAAAAAGAGATTCGAATTTTCATTGTTACTTTTCTAAGTATTGAATATAACTTTTTTTTTTATGAGCATTCGCTTTCTCTCGAAAAATAATTCTTTCACATCGAGATCTGTCTCGATCTTCCTTTTCCGACCATTTCTCGATATCTAATCTACCGTAAAATTCTCATATTTCATAGCTCTTCCACTCAAAATTGCCTCATAAAAATATATAAAACATTGTGAACTGTGAAACCTTTTCTTCTTGTGTTTTCCATTTCATTTTGGTTTCCCACCTCTAAAGTCTTTTGGTCTTTTCTATTTCTTTTATATGAATATCATGAAATCCTAAAAAAAAACACATTCTCATCAATTTTTTTTTACCTTCATGTGGTTTCCTATTTGAAATGATATTTTCTCCTCATGGACCACACTCGAAGACGAGCTTCTTTATCGTGGCTCACTCATCCCCTAGTGGAACTTACCCCTTCAAAAAGTTTCTTATAATTTTTGGCACTATAATAAATGAAAATTTTTTCGGAAGTACCAAATTTCCCAACTGGAGAACATTGAAGAAACGGAAGGAATGGCAACAAAAAATATTGACGGAACAAAAAAAAAAACCAAACGCTAAAAACATCATTCTTAGCTTTTTGTACTCCTTTTTTATCTCTTTACATTATTTTGTAACTACGGATCGCTAAAATTTAGTGATGCTTTAGGTCACCAATCAAACCCTAAGACTAAAAATAAAACAAAACAATTATTTAAATAAATATTTGAACTCCATTTGCATGTATATTGATTATAAACACATACCGACATGAAAGCCATAGTCGTTTGTATAATAATGTACCTATTCAAGCAAATGACATAGTGCATGAGGTGAGGTGTAGTGGGTGCTTCCATTTTACACTAAAATTTAATACTAAAAATAGAAATTTCAAAGGTATAGCTCACTTAGTGACCTAGTATATTCCCTAGAATAAATTTATATAATTTCTTTTCTTATTTTTAAGCAACAGTTTATTTATTTGTTTGATCCCAGCTTCAATTAACCATATCTGGGAAGGGAAATGAGAATGCAGTTTCGGCGAAAAAAGCAAATACGTATCCTATCTATCTAGACATAGTAAAAAAGGAAAGAAAAAAATACGTTTAGGATTATCTTTCTAAATTATTTTACCATAAACTAATTTACCCCATTAAAGCAAGTACCTATCGTAATAGATATCTCCTTTTCTAAATAAGTGATATTCTCTATTATCTTATAAAAAACTACTTAATTATTCTTCTTCTAATTTCAAAGCCAGCAGTAATGACAAACTTGTTTGTCAAAATAGTGGATCAGACGATAATATTGTAATGAATAAAATAGATAATAAATCGTGGGGTGAGCAAAGAAAGGATCCAATAAGATTTGGTCGTCTAATAAATTAAAATTCTACTTATAGAAAATGTTGCAAATTAGGTTGGTAGGAAAGCAACTAATAGTTCTATTTAAGGAAATATATCTAATAAGACAAGACCACGTGTATGGCTGATTCTCGACTAATCCAAAGACGTTCGGTCATTAGCATAGTCAACTTGTCCACATCGGCAACGTCATGCCGATTTAATCAGCATTAAAAACTAATGTGACAGCTATCAACCAATAAAAAATGAACACGTGTCCTACGAAAGCGAATTATCAATGTAACTATAGTTGACCTTGTTTGGCTAAGTACTGGTTTAGAGTTACGTGACAGTTTCTTAGTGGTTAATAAGGTCAACAAAAGAGAAAATATGAAGAAGAATGGTAGCCGTACAGTACGTGAGATGTAAACGAGATGGAAAAATTTGTACAATGTAAGATTGGACAAACTTATCTATGCCTCTGGTACATTGATAAAGAAAAAGTGATATAAAATTAATTATAACTAGCAGTAATCGCATTACTTAACCTAAATGCAAGTCTTGAAAGGGTATATTTCAACTTCAACAAAATCAATCGTGCTCTTTTTATACAGCAACCAAGAAACCATGCTTTTCTCAACCTCACTGCACTTAAAATTAAGATAGTCTGCACATACTTTGAAAATATTCGTCCAATTGTTCTTTAGAAGCGAAAATTCTAGATCTAAAAAGTCGGTATCCACTTGATTATAGAGTTTCGTTGTTTAGGTATCCAATTGTTAAATTTGATAAGATCAAAACTCGTCTCATAATTTGTTCTTGAAATGGCAGATTGAAGTTGTGACGTAGTATTTTTCTGGTTATGGAAGAGACTAAGAAAAAAATAGATATTGGTGATTTATTTTTCCAAAATACAAAACGACGACGTTTTGAGTTATGGATTGAAACGACGTTTTGCAGACACTTAAACCTCATTGCCACTGTGCTGGCTAAGTCAGCCAAAACAAACAAATAAACAACTTTGCTTAAGTGATTTCCTATTTAGTCAAATTGTGATCGGCCTTATGTATGGATGTTTTGGTTAACAATTAAAGAATAAAATAAAGTTAGGTAACTTTTTTTTCCTAAAGGGAACTTGTAACTTCTTTTTTTTCAAGAATGTTAAATTTTATTCAAAACAAAAAAAAAAAAATTTTACATCCTAAATGGTATCTGAGTTTTAACCTTTAACTTTTAACACAATCAAAGAAATCTAAAAAACTTTGATCCCCAACATCAAAGAGAGGGTATGCTTGGTCTCGATGCCAGCCAAAACTGGATCCCGTCATAGTATTTGTAACTCGGAGTTTACGGAGGGAGCTAAAACGATTATGCATAACCTTTTCCACAAGCTGGATTAGCCTTCGAGAAGAGGATGGATGCCCGTCGTGCCTTCGCTCATTACGTTCTTTCCAAATGAAATAGAGTATCGTTTGGAAGAGATACCTCAACGTGTAGGTTGTTAGACTTGTTTGGCGAAAACCCTCAATGAGTGAAATTACGGCATCAAAATCCCAAGAGAAATCCTACAATAAAATCTCATGCGCAAAATTTTTCCAAATGTTCTGAATGTATGGGCATTCGAAATACAAGTGATTCTTAGTCTCTAGTGCGTCTTGACAAAGTACACATGTCATAGAAATTTTTGTGTTCCAATTTTGCACTCAATCACTAGTAGGGAGTCTGTTTAGAAGGGAACTTGTGACCTATTATTACAACATGTTTAATTAATCAATTACTCATGATAAAAAGAAAAGAAAAAGAAAAATGAAGAAAATAAAGAACAATGTTGTCTGGTACATCATCACATGCACACATTGCAATATAGTAAACCATTTGTTTTAACTCCATACTATTATTTTCTTTAAACTCCACATTATTATCATAATTACCAAATATGAAAATCATATAGCATGGAACAAAGCCGCCCCATGTGAGATTCTTGGTAGATTCGAAAAAAAGAAGAGGAAATGATATATCATATATGGATGAACGTAAGCCACTTAAGAAAACCTAATTCAAGGTGTTACACTTTTATATTGTTTAGTGACCTAATTAGGCTATAACTGAACCTCACATGTACACTTTCTCCACAAACATATATATATATATATATATATATTAAGTCTTTTTTTCAGTGAGACAAAAATAGATAAATACTTAAACATAACAACCATTTTTCGTTTTCAATCATTGGTATAAGCCAATGCGGAATGCAACAATCCCATGAAGCATGATAAAGAGAATGAGACAGTACATGCTTGGAAATAGCATCCGCGACCTCTATTGAATTTCGGAAATTTAAGTGTTTGTTAAGAGTTCGAAATAGTAAGGAGACGGGGTCGGAGATCCTACGACGAGATAAGCATGTTTTGTTTGAAGCGTAAAAGTTCGAAAAAAATCAATGATGTTGAGTAATACGTTTAAGTTTATTGCCTCGGAGATGGGGATCGGATTACAAGATTGAATATGAATTGAGATCGAGGCCTAACACTCGGCGACAAAAGCCGAAGACTAAATGTTAAACACGATCTAAGTTATAATCTACTATTAATTTTGAGGTGTATCGAGCGGATTATGTGTTTATTTATTGAATGCCCCTCTCTATTTATAGATACAAATCCGCAAAACCAGTTGCTCGCAACAGGTGCGTATATTTCGATGGTCATCATTTTTTTTCTTCGTCCGCCGAACTAGATGGATTGATTAGTTGGTATATAGGTTATAATTACATATGTGTCAGAACTGTTCATGGCAGAGAAGCAGTTGAATTTCGCGTGTTTGAGACATATTGTACACCCACGTGTTGGTTCTCGATATATTGTGGTTTCCTCGGACGTCGTCCTGAAACAATCGATAATCTTCCTTTCAATGGGGTCATACGACAAATGAGTTTGAAAATTGGGTTTAAATGGATCCTGTTAAGGGGTGCATGCCTACCTCCAACAACCTTCCCATTATCCATGACCAAAATCGCATTCTTTTGCTTCTTTCCTCATTTATGTTGTCTTCTTGGATCAAACCCCCTGCCATGTTAAGAGTACAAAAACAGAGAAGGCCATGGCGTAGTAGAGGAATCCAAAAGGGGAATGGGTTATCAACAAATGAAAGAGCATTTCTTTTATCTAAGTGAACAAGATTTAATTTTTCTTGTGTTTTGGACGATTTTATCCATTTCATTCAACTCTTACGAGGCGGATAATTCTTTCCATAGACTCTAATTCTTTTACGTGGACATATAATCTATAACATAGAGTTAATAATATAGTTTAGTTAGCTATCCTAGTTTTGAAGAATGCATGTTTTTTTTTTCTGTATCATGCTTTATTTCTATGTAGATATCTAAAATTTATCAAATATATTTATATTAGTCATATCATTTACTCAAATAGAGCATTACGTATTCGTTTATTTATGTGCGCAAATAACAAAATGATATATTTATAGAAGTTGCTACCTTTTCACTCATATTTTAAATGGTACCATTTTTCCAGTAACAATTTTAGATATTTTCAAACTACTTAATTACTTCTCAAATTTTTTCACTTACCAAATTCACCTAAAATGAAATCTGTAACTATTTATATGTCCATTGTACCTTTTGGCATTCAGAAATTATTAATAAAATATATATATAAATATGTCAACACAGGGGATGTAGCTCAGATGGTAGAGCGCTCGCTTAGCATGCGAGAGGTACGGGGATCGATACCCCGCATCTCCATTCTTTTCCATTTTTTCGTATATTTTGCCATGCGTTAAATCCGATACACGAAAACAACTCTTCTTCATAGTTCTTTCTTTTTTGGTTTCTTTTACTCGAATATAATTTTATCAATCCACAAAAAATAAACCAATCACAACTCTTTTCAAAGGGAAAGTAAGGTAAAATAGCGATCCCGTAGCTAAGAATCTCTGATTACAAACTGAGAAAATCGATAAAACAAACAAACAAAAAAAAACAGAAATTTACAGCAATTGCTACTTTGTTCAACAAGAAGATAAACCTAAAGAGAAAGTTTTAGAAAAGCATTAAATAGAGACAGATAGAGAGAAAGAGTTTCATGTTTTCTTGAAAAACTTTCCTCCTTTCCCCCCAATTCCAGTCCCTGTAAGACTTGAAGTAAGATGTGATCTTGTATCTGGTCTCCACTGCAATTCCACTAACTCTGAGAACAAAGCTGAGAGCGATGGAGATATTTCTGAATCTTTTATATTCTTGCAAGAAACCACTTTCAGATGCTCGAGCTCGTGCCAATGTAGAATCACCGATTCTAAACCCGATGTTGTTACCAATGCACATCCTTCTAGATACAGAAGCTTCACTCTCCTGCAAAAACCCCCAAACAAACAAAATTGGCATATAAAGATTCAAATTGCATAAAAGGAGAAAAAGTAAGGTTTCTATATAATACCCGAAAGCTGTTGCTAAGAGGAAGATATCATTATCCAATCCCCAACAATCTTGGAACACAATCTCTCTCGCTGCTTCACACATCTTAAACAAAGCTTTTACTGCATTCTTATCTCTCAATTGACACTTCTCCAAGTGTAATCTCTCAAGAGCAGGACAACAAGAACTACTCAAGAACTCGTCTACATCATAATCGATCTTTTTACAAGATACGAGTTTCAGCGTCTTGAGATTCTCACAATACCGAAGACCTCCAAGCCAACCTGATTCCATTTTATGATCACAAACAGTGAGTTCTTCAAGCATTTGACAACATTCGCCTATTTCTTTAACTCCATCAAATCCTCCTTCGCATCCAACGAGTTCTAGCTTCAACAGTCTCTTACATCCTTGTGCCAAAATCATCAAACCGATATCCGAAACCAAAGCGTTATACAAACCATCCACATTCCCAATCAATCTCAAGATCTGAAGATTCTCAAACGCACCAATCCCAAGCAAAACACTATCAGAACACTTGTGCAATTCGAGTTCTTGCAACCTGGAACACGTTTCAGCTACATTCAACAAACCTAATTCACTAGTGTTAGTCACTACGAGTTTCCTTAGATTGGAGCAACCACCTGCGAGTGTTCTTAGCCCTCTATCAACTATTTCAACAGACAAGAGATTCTCTTCAATGAAGTTCCAACTCTGATAAGACCCTACACCAACAGTAAACGAAACTATCCTGTGGTTAACTAAAATACCTGAATTTGGCGGCGAAATTAGACACCCACTCACCAAATCAACTGTATCCAGATTCGGAAACCTCGAAATCAGCCTACCCGACGCTAGAAATTCCCAATCCGATACCCTAATCGACCGTACAAGACGACCATGGAGTTTCAACCATCGCTTACAGACCAGGGAGAGATTTTTCCGCTGAGATTTAGGGACTTTCTCGATGATTGTGAGGAGAGTAAGGTCAGATAAGAGAAGCGTGAGATCGGTCTTGGAGAAATCGGGAAGTAGGGTTTTGGATTTGGCGATTGGAGGAGTCAGAGACTGAAACTTGGAAGCCAAATCGAGCGGCGGAGAAGACAGCAAATGTTGATGGTTAAGCCAAAGTTCCGACCAGCTAGCTCGCCGTTTCTTCAATGGCGAAACCGGACTACTCTCCTTCTTCCCCATAAACGACATACTTCGCCTTCAAAATCACATTCTCCGCTGTCACCGTTAGAAACCGGTCCGTGAAGTGGTCCCTCAAATCAACGGTTCTTGAAGGGTTTTTCTCTCGGAGATTTTCCCGAGAAAAAAAAAAGCTTTTAACGGATTTCTGCAATTAAAATGGAAAGTTATGATGAAGTTGTGCGGAACTTACAATCAAAACTTTCTGAGAAGTGAGAAATTGTTTTGGTGATTTTTGTTTTATTATTTAATCTATTTAATTTTGTTGTCTCTCTCTAGATAGACGAAAGATTCGGTCTCTTTTTGTTAGCTTTCGTTTTGAAAACTATTTCAATAATATACAAACGGTCTCAAATGAACAGTGAAGAAGGAAAAAGAAAACTATCACTATCATTCTTCCGATCCAAAATCTGAAGCCACTAGATTTTAATCATTATATCTGTTATACTAGATATTAACAAAAAGGAAACTTCCAAGTAATATAGGATACAAAACACAAAATAAAATTAGAAGCCACGATTAATAAAAAAAGATTGAAGATAGAATTTACAAAAAAAAAAGAGAGCTTCTATTTTATATCTTCATATAGGGCTCAAGAACGAGGAGCAGCCATTTGTTGCTTCTTTATCTTGTCGTCTGACTTCACCATACTGTAATTTCAAAAAAGAGATTATTATTATTTTGGATCTGATCTATTTTGCTTGAAGAAACTGTGTTTTTCTTTCGTAACCTGATATCATGGGGAGTGATGAATATCCACTGGGAACCTTGTTCCAATGCGAAATCAACCAATGTGTCTAAGCTAATTTTCCTGCTCACTGCGTCCTGTTTTCAGAAACACGAACATTTTTCAACACTTTCTCTCTTAAAGGTGTTTTTGATCTTTGTTGTAAAAGGGAGTTTGAGATTATTACCATAAACACATCAAACTCGTCCATTGCTCGAAATGGAGACTCAGTCATCTTTTGAAGAGCCAACGTGAAACATAAAGTCGAGAAGGACCGTTCTCCACCTGAAAGCCCTCTAGTGTCTCGAACACCGCCGTTTCTTGCATCTTGAGGCATCTTCACCTGTTGAACCAAAATCCATCAACAACTTTAACGTAAATAATATTAATACGGACACAACGCAAAACATAACATATTATAGAGCTCAATTACCTCTATGGACAACGTCTTGTCTTTGTAAGAGAGTTTGATTTGTCCACTGATACCTTTATTTTTTAAATTATCGTTGAACCTGCTTTGAAAATCACCAATCAAGGAAAAGATAGTTATGAAAGAGTCAAATCATCCAACGTGATTGGCAATAATGAGCAAAACAATTCCTACTTCCAAGTTAACTCGCGCTTCAGATTTGCTTTATTTGTTTTAAGCTTACTCCACCGTGACTGTACCACATCTTTGCAGACCTGATTAAACATTAATGCATATATTAAATGATTAGCATATATTGAAATTTTTGATATGTATAATAAATTAACAATTTGCAAGGCTTAACCTTGAGTTTTTCTCGAAAGCTTTTGTAAGTTTTGCGTTTTCTCCCAATCCTCTTTTCTTTTTCCTCGTGCATAATCCTGAGGTCATCGACTGATTCAGAACACCTGCATCAACAAAAGATATAATAGCATGTAACCTTAACATGCATTTAACAGGTACTTTCAGTGTATAAATGCAAACAAACGGCACAAGAAAATACTCACTTCGGACTCTCTCGCTTCAGTCTATGATTTATTTTGTTAATATGGGCAGTAAGCTGCTCAGGAGTAGACCTATCCCATGGACCCAAAGCTGTTATCTCACTCTCAGGACAAATTATGGAGGCCTTCTCATTACTCTCCTGAAATTTCAGCAATCGAACAAAACTTTTTGATACACTTTTTTGTCCCTTTTGTTTATATCACTAACGAAATTCATAATTGCTTGTTCTTACCTGCCGCTTCTTTTCAAGCTCCTCATATCTAGCCTCAGCCTCTTTAATATCGGGTAAGACCTTGTCTTTCATTATATCCTCATAATAATTCTTCTCCTGAAACAGAATCACAACTTTAGTTCTAATTGCAAAACAAGTAAAGAACCAAACTCTTAAAGAAGCTGCACCGTTTCTGCGGATTGGAGTTCTTTTTCAATCTCCTTTAGCTCATTCTCTGCTACCTCAAAGGCGTCAATCTCACCCTTGGCTGACTCTGCATGCACGTTTTAGATAAAATGAACGTTGCTTGCTTGAACTATGTTAGAGCAAATTGATCTGTAAATCAAGATGATCGATCTTTCGTGTTTCTAACAAAAAATCCAAGAAAAATAATTATATCGCCAACATACCATATAAGTTTTCAAATGAAGCTTTAAGTTCATTAGCCTTTATTTCAGCTTCTTTGAAACAGTCTTGAAGCTTTTCCAGCAAGGATTCTTTCTCCTCTATCTCTTCTCGGTGTTTCTGCGAAGAAACACAAAGAACGCAATTCTTGAAAAATGATGGTATGGGGAAAAATTACAATCAAGCGGTTTCAACCATAAGACTAACCATGATTTCTAGATTAAGATCATTAACACTTGATGATGGTGATGCTCTGGTTTCAGCGGCAACTGAATTCTTCAGATCCTGCATCTCAAGTTCCTTCCTCGTCAAATCTCTCTCTAGTGGAATGCGTTGCCTCTGTACCATTTACCACAAAATATATGTAAAATGGTTATCAATACAAACAAGATTAAGCTTTGTCAGAACAAGCGATATGTTAAAACAGCGAAAAGATTGGTATCAACAATTTGACATAACCAGTGCAATAAAAAATAGGTAAAGCTAAAGACTGCAATTACTTTACACTACCTTCAGTCCCCGCATCTTCGATTGAAGACCCTCGAGATTCATTTCTGCCTCCCTCTTTTGTCCACTGCATTTCTGTATCTCATGTTGTTCTTTTGAGGCCTCTATTTCAAGATCCTTGATTTGGTCATCAAAAGAAGCACACAACCGAGTAGGCCTTCGAGGACGGGGAGGAAGGGTTGTCTGAACAGGCCCACGAGAAAACCTGTGAAAAGAATAGGTAAATTACTGTTACGTTGACGCAGATCTTCCTGTACAGTTGAAATCAACAAAAACATATAGACTTTTTAAGAAAAGACTCCCGATATTTCATTTTCCTTCCCTTCAAGATAATTTGAACTAAAATATTTGTGCCTGGGTCTATAAAAGATTTGTTCTTGCCAATCAAACTAGCTACTTACATTCGGCATCCATCAATGGTGAAAACATCCTTTAGATTCGCGAGCCTTCTACCGAAGGCAACTGTCTTGCCAACCTCATAATTCTCTGCAAGCACTTGTCTCTCCACACCACTCTGGAAATATCCAGAAATCAAAGATAAAATGAATACCACCACACACAGGTTGGAGGATGAGAAGTTAATATAGAAAAATCTGAAAATAAGATTACCACATCCACCAAGACGTTAAGAACAGTAGGATTCTCAGAGTGCAAGACAGACAGAATAGTTGGGTGCTCTGTTTGAGGAAGCATGTGCCTTGGTATAGTTAGCCTGCATAAACAATTACCACAGCGTTAACTAAAGCTATCCAGTAATCAACGCAGAAGATAAACAGAAATATTGGAAAGTGTTTTTCAGATTTACACCTTGGTCTTGAAAAGTCATAGATGATAATCCTCAAATTGTTATAATTCGCTTCCTTTCCACAGCCTCGCAAAGTAATTGAATCCTCATGATCGGTCACAATAAAGGCATTCAAGAGGTTGCCAAGAGCTTGTTCAACTGCAGAAGCCCACTTATCACCATTGACCAATGTCTGTAGAACATCACACGATTAGAAGAATTCACACTAAAACAGCAAAGATTATTGTCTTTTTTTACGCCATGCATGGTCCATGCACTAACTCGATTGATTTTCTTTCTGCGCAGATGTGTGGAAAGGAACAAATAGAAACTTACCACATGAGCGCCAATCGGACCAATAGGTGGCCTTTTAAATCTGCGATGATGTCTCTCAATCGCCTTCAAAAGATAAAGGACTCTGTCCCCTCCAAATGCGGTAACCTAGCAAGAGAAGTTTGAAATTATCCAACTAATCCTTGAGTATATCATCCTCAAAAGAAATAGAATTAACATATAGAGCCTGCTAATAGATCCATGTAATTGGATAAGCACCTTATTTGTTTGATGTTTCTTCAGATCATTGATGTGTGCTTTTATGTTTCTTTGCTTCTTTTCATGGTCTCTAATCTAAAGAATACAACACAAATGTGATAATTAAAACACCACCATGATGAAACACAGTAAATTCTTGGAGTAAGTTTCATGTTGAATAAAACAAAAAAACTACATGCACCATCATACCATATCATCTATCAGTTCCTTCTCTTTTCCTCCGGCTGATTCTTTTTCTGTTACCATGTTCTCTTCTTCTTTCAAACTAAAGTGTAAAATATTTTAATCCATGTTTAGAGGGATAAAAAAAATAGCTAAAACGGATAATTTCAGAGATGAAAACGAATAATATAATAACCTGGACAGCAATGATTTAGCCTTCTCAATCTCTATCTCCAATTGTCTCAGTTTTTCTTCGGTTTCAGATTGTTCAGCCTGCATCACAATTAGCCTGTAAGAAGTATATACAGTTACACACCCACACACACTCTAAACTACGACTCAATTACCATGCCAACACTGAGCCAAAAAACTGAAAGGAAATTACTTTGCGCTTTTTATAGATATCTTAAATTATAAATAAAGGGACCTGTGTGCTTCTTATAGTCATTTCATCAAAATCTTTCATCTGCCGTTCAAGCCTCCTGACAAGATCCTCAATCTTCTGAACGTTATTGCACTTATGACGGTATTCTTCTTCCAGAGCAATCTTCTCTCTTGCAGCCTGCTTCAAAATTTATATCAACTACACAATGCGAAAAGTATTTAAACCAAAGGCAATTTCCAAGCTAAACTATGAGATATTCTATTAAGAAGCTCAAGAGCAGTGCCTATCTAGCCATGCCGTCCCAATATTCAATAACAGTATCTTATTTGATAAATCCAATCCTTTCATTTGCTCCTCTCTTGTTTTCCCATCTGCTAAATAAGACAATATAGTTCCTAAATAAGAGGTATGATAAATTATCAAATTCCACATTTTAAGGCTAAACCTATCAACTGGGACCCTTTAATCTTTAACATACCGTCTTGGCTGATTGCTGCAGGCGGCCTATCTCTCTCTTCATCGTAGTTGATTCATCCATCAGGCATGCAACTTGAGCTTTCTTCTTTGCCAATTTTTCCCTTAAGGATTCCACCTCACCCTACACAAATGGTCGGCGATAATCGAGTTCAGGACAAAGGGTTTCAAATGATATGTTAAGGCGTGGATAGATGCTACAATTGAGTATATAAATCTCATGGTGTAAGAAAATAAACATTTTAGAAGCACAACCTCACATAAATGAAGAGTACACAAGGGTATTCAAATAATCCGTATGGCCATATGAGAATGTTTTAGGGTAGAACAAACAAACCTCAAACTTTCAAAAAAATTGCTTACTCGAAAGTTCTGAATTTAATACAACTAATAAACTTCAGTGGTATAGCCATCCAAATGTGAGGGAACAGAAAAAACAAATTTACTTACCACTTTTCGATCAATTTTGTGTTGACAAGTTGGCACTCGTTCTCTGAGTTTCACAATCTTCTGAGTCTGACCCTCGAGCTGCATATCCACATCATATACCCATGACCAAGCTAGTTTCTTTTTCAAATGCAGCATCTGTTGAGTTATTTCTTCAACCTGTTCCATATTCTTTATCTTTCCAAGCAACTCACTGATTTCCTTTTCTATTGGTTTAATTGTCTCCTCCAACTCATCCACAAGACCATTGGCAGCATCCAAGCTTGTTTCAATATTTTGAAGAAGATCATTGACTTGCTGAAGAAGGGTTGCCTTGTAAAAGAACTACAGAACAAAAGCTTTCAGCAACACTATCAACAAGATTTCCTTCACCTAATAACGATTTACTGGATATACCTTGAATTTATCTTTGTCATTTCCAGAATGTAAAAACTCTCTGCTCTTGTCTTGACTCATTACCACACATGGATTCTCAACATCAATCTAGCCAAAGAAAGCAAAACGCAGATTCAAGCAATGAATATCACTAGTGTCACTAGAAACTTTAAAGTGGTATCAAATACCAAGAACAACATTTCAATCTGTTATAAGATTATGATCATGCTTTTAAACTTGAATCGAAGAGAAAATCTCACATTATAATGTTCAATAAGTTCCTGTAGCTCCTCCTTTCGATTAGATATTTTCTTCCCTGTATACCACAGGTTGCACAGAATAAGTAAGCAGAAAAACCTCTTGAATCAGTTACTTGATTTACACACGACATACAGTAAGACTTGGTGGACTTGACATAATAAGTAAGAATATAAACAAAGACAATCACGACGAGAACAGATGTGGAGACGGCAATCACATTAAAAACAAGCAGAAGCACAGACTATGAGACAAACTGTAAGTCGGATCAGATTTATAGAGATTATAGCATCAAAGAACTAACCTTGATGATCCTTGAGAACCGTAGAACTAGCAGAATCAGTTATCCTGCGTTCAATAATCAGAGTATCACCATATATGTCATGCTTGAAAGCATCCTCTCCTTGGTTTTTCATTTCGACATGAACAAGGGCGTAGCTGCAAAAAAACACCAAAAAGATTGAAGAAAGTCAAGGCATTTCTGCAATTAACCTCGTGGGGGGAAGCAAACGTCAGAAGGTTCCAAATCATGAAGAAAATATCATTGCCGAATCATTTGAATTGATTTGACCCACAGCGTAAGTGCACAAACCTGCATCCAGTTTTTATGAAATCTTTCAGTGTGGAGGCACGCTGAGTCCCCTTGCCTCGACACCCAAACGCAACACATAGAGCAGTCAATATTGCACTCTTACCGCCTGAATATCACGAAAACACGCTAATGAGATAAATCAATAAATCATACAGGAAGAACAGCGTATCCAAAACTCTTTTCGGCTCCTTATTGGTCGAATCATTCAAAATTGAACAAATTTTAATGGAATGCTATCTCCCAGAGTTCAAATTGATGCCCAGATTAGATTCATTTTAAGCACGAACTGCTGATGCAGTTATCAGGCGATTCAGACGTTACAACTAGCTTCCAGTCCTTTACGAGAACCCGGACTTGACGCGACCAAAATCAAAGCTAAAAACCCCCTTCTCTAACGAAAATAGCAGAAACCCAGCTCCGTAAAATGCACTACATGCCAGTTTATTCATTTAGAAAGGCCAATTTCGGTAAAAGTACTTACTTCCGTTTTGACCGGTGATGAAATTGACCCACTCGCCAAGCTCAATCTCGAGGTTACTGTGGCACATAAAGTTCTCAAGGCGTATCCTGCGAATCGTACCCGAGCTAGAACGCTGATCGTCGAAAGAATTACTCTGTCGATCGTAATTCTTATCCATGTTTGTCGCCTTCTAGGTTTCTTACTCGAAGGAGTCGGAAGGACAAATAGAGACACTGGATGTTTATCAGGTGGTTACGGGCGGGAAAATTGAGGAAATAGTAGTGTACGACACGTGTAAGCTAATAATTGGCCGTTCGATCTTTGAGTTGCAATTTTGCATCCAATTCTCCCTCTGGTTTACCGGTCCAGGCGAACCGGAGACTGATGTGCGGTAAATGGCTAGGGAGTAGTAGTACCAACTGATCTGGATGTATATGGTAATTCTTTTTGTCGTCGTATACGGTAATTAAAGTATTTTTTGTTTCTAAGAAAATTAAGACCTTATTGCAGTAAATCGGTTCAGTGATACAAAAGTTTCACCCTCTTCCTGGCGTAAAAAAAGCAGAACCATAAGCCGGATCCTAAACCGTACGTAAAAACCAGTAGAGATAGACCGGTGTCTTGGTTAATTCAGTCTTCATGATTATGATCCCTGAAACGTATGATTCTATTGATGAAGTCCCTCTCACGCAGGTATCTACCAGAGAACAACACACAAGATTTCAGAAAGTATATCATCGTATGCACAAGAAACCATTAAAAGTCAGATTTTCTGAAATGGCTGCCATAAAAGAGGAGAACTTACATGACAGTGGCTGAGATAGAGAAGCAGATGAAACCGGTAGCGAAATGGTAAGGAAATGTCCCCCAGAAATCCTTACGGTCGAGAATGGTTTTCTCTGAGATGAGAGTGATTATTCCCGAAAGAAAAAGAATTTTCCAACCTGAAGGAAAACACTTTCGAAACGAGAACCAAGAAGTGCCCTGCAGAGAAATTTGGAGTTAAGAAACAAAGACCAAAACAAAAGACAACAATAGTATTTAGCTTATTTAAAAGCATACCTTGAAGTGACGTTTGATAAATCGCCCTGAATAGATTATCCTTGCAATCATATCTTTTTTATTTAGGAAAAGTCAAGGAAACATAAAGAGATAGATAAACAAAAGCTGATTCTAGTTGAAGAATATCCATAAATATGAGTGAAGGATACTCAAGGAATTCGCCAAGATTAAACCTATTGCTCCTGCAGATCTTATCAGTACAATATTTAATGTGATGTACATTAATGAAAATACAAGCAACATGTCGTTTGAGCGTTTCAGTTCTTTCTCTGTTCCAACTGCATGTAAAAACGCTTCCGAGGTTCCTGACAGAAATAGATTTACAAAAAGTAACTGAGAATTGCAGCTCGTAACCACAAAGACAAGTAGTCAATATAACCAATCTAGAAATGAATACTAACCGTTCATGGCAAGGACGATGATGTAGATACAATAAAACTGTAGGGCCAAGGAAGCTTCTCCATCGCTCCATTTTTCACCATACAACAATCTTATGAGCGAGTAGGAATAACTCGGTCCAAATGCCATAAATGTAAGACCTACAAATTACTCAAAAGTCTTTAATACAATTAGGGAAATGTAAAAGAAGTAGAGCACCTGATACTGGTTTTAGAAACTGGTAAGAGACATTAAAATGGAATTTTTAACTACAAAAGATAGAAATATACCTATTAACATTACAAGCTTCATGGCCTCGGTCAAGCAAGTTCCGAGTTTCCTACGGTTTTGCTGGTTGTCACCTATCAAGAGAGATAGAAAACATACATGGTAAAGTGCAAAAACTCGAGAGGGAACGAATATCATGAATCATCAGAATTCCGTTATATTACATACTGAAATACACTGAACTCAGGAGAGAAATAAACCTGATGCGAACCTGGCAAATGTAGCGTATGAACTTTCTTCAAAGGGAAGAAACACCATGCGTACAACTAAACTTCCTGTAGTTTTAAAGAATTTTTGAAAGAACAATTTTATACTTGGCAGCTGTAGAAAATTTGCATTTTTATCACCAAGGAGACTTGCCTAGTTTGTCGACGATCCCATAAACAGCCTGGTTATAAGGTGTATCTAACCCTACAAGGACCAATTTTTCACCTTCTTGGAGGACCAACTTTCGGAAAGACTGAAAAGTAAATAGCATACACATGTCCGAAAGCTGCTTATCGAAATCCATGAAGTTCCCAAGTCTGTGACATCCACAAGATAAATTTGTAACGCCATTGGTAATGAATGAGTTGTTTGGAACATATCAAGAGTTAAGAATGCCAGCAAGGAGATCAAATAGTAGAGAACTCATACCTGAAAGGAAATAGATCCGAAATTTTGAAATCACTACACAAGAGGAAATAACCCCAGTACCCAAGAAATAAGAAACCTCCATATGCAACTTGTGATAGTCCGAAGATTATCCTGTTTTCCTACATATGGTGAAGATAACTAAGATTTTGTTCTATCGTATA
Source organism: Euclidium syriacum (assembly GCA_900116095.1). Classification (NCBI taxonomy): domain Eukaryota; kingdom Viridiplantae; phylum Streptophyta; class Magnoliopsida; order Brassicales; family Brassicaceae; genus Euclidium; species Euclidium syriacum. The sequence goes on along the minus strand of FPAK01000007.1, from coordinate 10,343,833 downwards.
AATCTCTTCAAGCATGCCAGAAACAAAAATGCAATGGTATAAGAACTGAAAATTTATCAACACAAATCTGTACCATGTTGGTTTGCAAGTATATGAGAGAGCACAGAGTTACACAGCGTAAAACTGTAGCAATAGTTTCAACAACGAGCCGCAACATTAGAAGCGACAATGTCTGAGAGAGGATATACAAAGGCTCGGCCAATAGCTCCAGTACACATGCGAGTGCTGCCACATTTAAGTAGGCTGTAAGCAAAAGAAATATGATAAAGGCATATAGAAGAGAGAAGATTGTACCGTTAATCAAGATAGCCTGTGCATAGGTGTCAGAGTAGCTAAGGTTCTGCCACCATAACACAAAAATGCATGCTGCAATAGTAATAGCTATTCCAAGTGGAAATGTCACCCATGCTACTTTCAATAACCGAGTTGCATCTTCCGTTGACACACGGCCATCTCTGCAGCACGATATGAATGAATCATCATTGGCCGGAAACTTAAAGCATGAAACAATTATGTGGTCCAGTAGTTATGATGTAAACCTTTTGATATCAGCTCGCATACAAGCACGTCGGAATCCTTCCCGGCTGAGAAACAAGACACAAGTAACAAAAAGATGGAACTGGACCGCGTAGAGCTGCATTGCAAATGAGGAAAAGACAGATTGAGCTTGGTGAAAATATAAACGGGAAGCAAAACAATTGAGTTTCTGATAGAAGCTAGTCAACCAAAAGTCCAGTAAAATCAAGCAGGGCTAAAACTTATAAAACATCACCAGCTACAGAACCCAAAACCTGATCTTCACCACCTAAGCTTCACAAAGCACTTACATTGGCAAAATCTAAGAACATATCTATTCGACTTTAAATATAAGAAACTAGGAAAAAGCGACTCATTACCGCATAGTCCTCTTCAGTGAGATGTCTCACGACCCATGAATTGAATATAAAGGGGATGCCTCTGGAAAGAAACTGTGTAGCTAATTCCAGAATTTAATTTGAGAAGAAAAAGGAAAAAAAAACTAATTAGAAGCAAAATGCAGAAGAGAGATTTCCGGAGAAAGAATATAAACACACGAATCAAGACGAACCTAGTAAATACTTGAACGTGCGCGAGAGATTAGCGTTGTTCCCATTACCGGCCATTTTCGGGAGATTCTAAACTACAATGTTTCGTTTAGGTCTTCGCTGTGTTTGGCAATATTTCAACTATGTTCACGCTTCAATTGCACGAATCCAATCGTGATCTGAAATCAGGGAAACTTCATAAGCAATCTCACTAACTGAACCACAAAGACAAGTTCGCATAAATACCTAAATCGATTTGTCTGTGCCTCGTAGTTCAACTAGCTGATTCCACGATCATATCAAACACAAATTCAAGATAGAAATCACGAAACGATGCAAAAATTCACGAAGATGACTAGTTTTCTTTTCCCCAACTGGGAGAAAATAAGCGAATTTTTTTAGTTTCCACGACACAATAAGAGCGTGAGCGGATTCGGTTGCGGGTCGGTTTTAAAAGAATTTTAGAACGAAAAAACTATTGTCAGAAGTGGGATTTGAACCCACGCCCTCTCTCGAAGACCAGAACTTGAGTCTGGCGCCTTAGACCACTCGGCCATCCTGACTTGGTTTATAGTCTTCTGACTATCTAAACTATATATACATTAAAATTTGATTTCCAGGACCTGAATATTTAACAACACTGAACAGAACAGAACAAAACAAAATGGGATTTAAAATTTTTTAGTCCATTTATGAATACTGTTAATTTGGCAATAACATAGAAACTGAGGTCCAAAAAGAAGTAAACAATTTTTAAAAAGAAAAGAAAAGCGAGGACTCCATGTTATGTACAGTCTGAAGAGCCACTCCACCAAATTTTGCTTCTGGGACTCAAGAGCAATAGCACATGTGTTCCATCTATTAAAAACCAAAAAAAAGTGAAGCAAAACGTTAATCCAAGTTATATGATTTAAAACCAAGAACTTGTGTAATATCAAGATACTCTCACCTGCAATCAGGTGCTTGAGCTACCGAGATCAAAGTCCATGGTGTAATCATACTCGATTGTTGGAATAACTGATGCCATAAACTTCAAAAACAGGAAGAGGTACCTATTGGGAAGACAGAGGAAGGCATAACTATAACTGTAACATGAAAAACAAAAAAAAGAGTAAATTTGTGAAGGAATTTACTTGTCAACTTCAGGTTCTACTCCACGCGACATTAGTACATCAATGATCTTCTTCATAACAGCTCCATGTCTACATGGATGAACTGATGCATGTTTCCCGGGTAAGTGTGCATGATCTTCTATTGTCACCTGCAAGTTTTTAAAATTCCAAGTTGTTGCAATAAACCAAGAAAGTTAAAGAAAACAGAATAAGATCACAACAGATTCAGAGTAGTTTATATGTGGTTACCGTTTTACGAGCATGGTCTTGACTAACATCCTCCATTACAAGTTCAGGTTGAAGTAGCATCCTTGACTACAAGAGACACCACAGTTTTTTAAAATTGAGCATCAAAAACAAAGATTCAATTTGTCGAACAGATTGAACTCTATGAAAAAGTAGCAGACCTCATCATATCCAGTCAACCAAACACGAGGCGTTTGGTAATATTTGTCATACCTGAAATAAAGTAAAGGATATATAAGTTTGTTTACTCATTGAGCCAAGAGTACCAGAGATGTCTTATACGAACTCGAACAAGTCAATACATATTTTGAATATGGGAAAGGGACAAGATGCTTACGTGATGCTAACATCATATGTTCTGGTTCGAAGGATATTATCGTCGTTGGGTTCATGAGCCACGAGAAAATTCGACTTGAGCGTTGCCTGACTCAGAGATGAGAAGAGAAAGAATTTAACAAGCCACTCTTGCGTCAAGTTTAGGTCTATTTATAGCATCTTTTTTTTTCACTTTTCTTTGCAATTAAAACAATAAAAGCTGAACTAAGCGGATACAGATAGAATTGAAATCTAGCAAGTTCATGTGTATATAACCAAAAACTCACAGGATCATCATCTATGACATTGTCAGCCTCATCAAACTCTGCCATGTCTGGAATATCGTCGTCCTCCTCGCCTCTAGAATACCTAGCTATTGGTTGAGCAGTATTACTCTCGTTTATGTCTAACGCATCCATGGAAGGCAAGTTTTCATCTTCATTGCCTTTATCTATGGGACACAAGTAACCAATAAGAATATCATATAGGAGAAAACCAATTTCCAGATACCATAGTTTCCTGATATAAAATCTACCTTTAGGTTTTCCATGAGTTGCCAACCAACCATCGTTATCTTCATCATCAACCAAAACTTCACCACCAGCAGCTTCGTAATCCTCTGCCACAGATGCAGCTCTTCGTAGACAAGGAACTGTTAAACCGAGAGAAAATCCACAAAGTTTAATTAAATGTGCAATCAAAAACTTCAAATTGAACAGAAAGGAGCTTTAATTTACCATTCCTAGTAATCAAAAACTGTTTGTCTGAGGGCAAGTATGGCTTTCTTTTGCTTGGATCACCAGATTCCCTGAGCAAAAAAAAAAGAAAATCCATGAACTGATTTGAACCACGATTCATACCAAAACACGAGTAATCATCTCAAATCTCACGAAATCGTGCAATAGTGCAATAGCTAAAACCTCAGAAGACCTAAATTCCTAGAAGTTGATCAAGCTCGCGGGTTACACATATCGAAGATTGTGAAATTGTCAAGTGGTTATTGAAATTCGAACTAACCAGGACCAGGTAGGGCACTTGGAGACGAGATTATCACCGGCGAGAACGAACTCGCTGACGCTGAGGACTCCCTTCTCCTTGAACGCTGAGACCGTTCGAGGACCAGTGATCCTCTCCACTGCACCTTTGAATGCTCCATGAATCTTTTGCGAAAGCACCATTGCAATTGCAGTACTCGCGACGAATGCGTGAAATCGGATATTCGATTGCTGACCCTAACTGGTGACGAGATCAAGAAAAGAATATTGAGTTTTCGTGCCCATTCGGATATGACAGGAGTAATTTGATAATTATCAGAAGGAACCCATAGTCTTATAGAGTTTCATTTTGTTACTCTAACTTTATCAAAATTAAATCGATACCTAAACCCAAGAAAAATCTATTATAGTTGATCAGCTCTCTCCACGAGAGACTAGAGTGATGAGTAGAAAGAGTGTATTAGGTGAGGGACTTTGCATGTAGCGACTCAAGTTGGGATATGTTCGACTGCTGGTTTAAAATCGGATTTTTGCTTGTTTTATATTATAACTTACTTCGAATTTTAAGATTGGTTATCATTTTGGTTATTTTGAGTTGAGGGTTTCAAAAATAACAAATTTGTTTTTCTATAAGACATTTATTATAAGTTAGTTTTTTCTAAAGTGACTTGCCGTTTTGACTTCGTCAGAGAATATCTCGCTATGAAATTCAACCTCGATGAACTATTGGAAGAAACATTTCCAAACGAATTTGGTAAAGGTAGAGGATGGCTAACAGTCGTGAAGAAATTATTTGGTTCATTACTTCTTGGTTTGACGCTTTCATTGCTCGTTGTGATGGTCTTGAATGCCTAGGTTTTCTCGGGTTTTTGGGACCGAATGTGGAATCCTTGGGTACAGCCTTCACGACGGGATATGGCTTAAGGAAACTCCAACAATGGTGATATCTGAGCTGGAGTATGTTTCTTTGCCCACTGTGGAGTTTTCGAAGACTCGGAACTTCCTCTTGATCTTCGAACCGGCTTTACTCAAATCTCATGATCAACTCTCTCTGTTTTTAGTCTACAACATTTATATTTCATGTTTCTTCCTTATTGGTAGCGGTCATGGTGGCTTAGTAATGTATTCGCGTGTCTAGGTCCCTCTAGATACCCAACGGATAGGTAATATTTGGAGTATGTGTTGGAATGGTTAGATTTATCGAGTATGCGCGGGTTTGAGTTGACAGTGAAAACTGTCTCTTTTCCGATTGATGTATACATTTGTTATGGGCGGGTAGAAGTCGAGCTTTGGTATGTTCCAAGCTCTGAGAAAACCTTGTAAGACCTTGCTCAGTTGAGCTTCAATACAACTCAAGATGACAAAAAAAAAAAAAAAAAAAAAAAAAAAAAAAAAAAACTCGTCGTTTCGACTAAGGAGACAGACGTTTCAAAATGATATGCGTCAATTCAATAAATCATAGAATATCTTTTTTTAAAAAACGATGCTTTTGAAGTTTTTCATTTGGTGTTTCCCCTTTGTCTTCCCTTTCGGGTCTAAATAACAAACACTTCACACTCTATTAACAGTCTCTCTTCTTATTTTAATTTTCAGAAGAATTAAAACGACGTTTAAGTTGCATAACTGAAGTAAAATTTAGGATATTTTCAAAGGATTTTTGGAAATATACCCTAAATAATTTGTAGAATTTGAAAATTACATTTTTTTTTCTTTTTGGAGAATTACATCTTTTCCTATGTGTTAAGACATCTTTCTCCTTACTTAAATATAACTATTTCTTTTTAAATATTTTAAATTATAAATTTTTCAATATTATTTTTGGATTAAAAAATTGAAATTTTTTTTTTATAAAAATAATAGAATGAAAAAGAGATATTAAAATGAAAAAATAAATTCGGACTTTTTTTTTTAACTCGAGGCTTTTCTTAGAAAAATGTTTGTTTTGCACAAATAACCATGTAAATGTTATTTAAAAAAAATCAAACTGCCACTAAACCTAATTAAATTCGGTTTGGTACCGATTCAGTTTTTTTTCGAGTGATTATGATTTACTAAACCTAATTGACTCTCTCACATTCAACTCCCTAGCCTAAAACAATAATGGCTCGGGTGAGGTATTTTCAATACTTAAACATTTGAATATTGAGCCTCAAATGAGTTGGGCCTGTTATTTTAGCTTGTAAAGAAAGGTCTCTTGATCCGCTGCTGAGCTCACAAGGAAGTGAACTTTGGGATTTTCGGGTCTTTGACGCCACAGGGATACAATTGGTTCAATAAAAAAGCCATAAACTTTGGGCTGCTTCAGGGCCCACCTTAGGGTGGACTCAAGGCTATATGGGGGTGCAGCTGGAATTATATGTTCAGTTGTGTCGTTGGGCCGAGGAGAATTTCCGATACTCAAGTTAATAAGGAGACCATGAGATCAAGGTAGGGAAAACGACGAGGAGTGGGGGTTCGTTCAGCTCCGGTCGACAAAAATAAACATCACTGGAGTTATCAGCGAAATGTGGAGATATTTGTCGTGAAAAGAAAAAAAATAAGAATCTTTTGGTCGACGATGTCGTAAGTGTCTAGAAATGATCTTATCGCGAAGGAGGAGCGACCCTCTAGAACAATAAGGTTCGAAAATTTAGATTTGGACCGGATGCTCCTCAAAGGCCGAGTCTCTTATACGAGATTTTTTGAGGGTATTGAGAAGAAGGAATGATCAATACTTTACACCGAAAAAGGCCAAAACTTTGCCCATAGGAACCTTGCTCTAGCCGGACGAGTTCATAACCATTTTTGAGAAGGACTCAACAAGAGTATTTGAAATTCAATGGTGGAATCGAGTTGGAAAACTAGTTAAAACCGAATTATGAGAAGAGCAAGTTTTATGAGAAAAGAGAGAAAAATCATAAAATTATAAAACTTAACAAAACATTCAGTAAATAAAGAATCGACCTTTGTCTCGTGGTCTCTCATTCTTTCTTTTCTTTCTTTTGTTTTTTCTAACGTGGTTGTCGGAGAATTATATTTCAGATAACCTATTCTGAAATTATGTTCGGTTTGAATACCCAACATGAATTATTAAAGGAATCGGTAAGGTATTTTCGTCAATTTGAATATGAAGTAAAACCTAAAGTTTTGGGTCGGTTCGAATAATTTGACCAATTAAATTATAATTTATAATTGAAAGGGTTTGCTTTTAACAAAAAAAAAGTTGGTTGGTTCAATTGTATAACATATTATTTTTTGATTAATTTAGATAGTTACATACATTATTATCTTTGGAATATTTATTTTTAAAATCTACAGAAAATCTTAATTTTAGATTTTTTTTCCCTTTTTTTCTCCCACGATTTTTTTTTAAAGTTAAAAAAATATAGTAATAATCAAGTTAATTATTATGAAGATAATATTGTAATTGTTGTGAAACTAAAAGTTTCTATGTTGTATTATTGAATGAATAAGAGTACATATATATAGGTGATTATATGACCAAGAGAAAAGAAAAGTTTACATAAACAAGGAAAAAAAAAATCCTAAAGGGTTGGGCCTAACCCCATGTATGGATCTAATGGGTCGTTTAGTCTTGGTCAATATATGGACCGGTTATAGAGTCTATCATTTAATGATTTATAACAGTAATTTCATAATTAAAAAGGTGTAGTTATCCAAAAAATAGAAATGGTGTAGTTTTTAAATTTAAAAATACATTTGACGTATTTTTACAAATTTTCTCTATTTTCAAAATGTCCAAAATGGAATATGTTAAAGGCTTAAAGCAAACCAAAAAATATAATCACTAAAAAGTTATAGCCAACAATGAAATTGAAAAGAGACAAAACCTAAATAAGAAATTTAAACTAGTTTTGAAATGCAAACGTGAAAAAAAAACCCAAAGACATTAGTTATGTGTTGCATCAATCACAACATATACACAAACAATATTATTAATTCATAGCACACATATAAACTCGTCTCACAACATTCAATTTTCCTTATGTGTAAAACATAAATCTTAGAGATAAAGATTTGGATTGGACAGCCTTAGCACGGGTGTGGCAATCAGTGGATTCTTCAGCTTCAGCGTGATCCCAAACTTTTCTTCGACTGCCACTTTCTCTCCTTGAGGAAGTTTCCAATTAAATGAATGTAAAAGCATAGCAATATTGTAAAGAACAACCCTCTCGCCCATGGCCATTCCAACGCATATTCGACGACCAGATCCAAACGGGATATAATTGAAGTCATTTCCGTTGAAGTCATAAGCCTTATTAAGAAACCTGTCGGGGTCAAACTTCAGTGGGTTCTCCCATACATTTGGATTCCTATGAATCGCCCATACGTTGATGAAAACCTTTGAATCTTTAGGGATGGTGAAGCCACCCACCACAGTGGTTTGGCTCGGACGGCGAGGAAGCATGAGTGGAACAATCGGATGAAGCCTTAGAGTCTCTTTCATAATGGCGAGAACATATGGAAGTTTAGGGATGTGAGATTCTTCCACTACTTTATCTTTACCCACAACTTTGTCAAGCTCTTGTTGAGCTCCCTCTAAGATATTTGGTTTGTTTAATACCTCCGCCATTACGAATTCTATAACATGTAACGATGTGTCTGAACCAGCGAGCACCATATCCTATATATATAATTGAGAAATATATGAAAATATTGGGTGAGAATATAATATTTGTAGTTCTTAATCTAATTATTGGATTTTGTTATCGATTTTGAATGGTTTGAGTTTTGAAAAATTAGTTTTAACCTTAGGTTTTATGTTTTTTTCTCTAAAAAAGTCAAGCTTTTGTTATTTGTGTTTAAAATTATTAAAAAAATCTAACTTTTTTTTTTTTATAAATTTATTGTTATAGAAAAACAAATAATTCAAAAAATTAGAGAGGTCTATTTCATAAAACTAAAAGTAAAATAAAAATATACAAATTTATAGAACTAACTCAGAAAAATGATATTTGAATATAAATAATGATGATGGATACTAATTACAATATATAAAAAAATTTTAAAAAGAATCCAGGCAATTTAGTACTTTAAATCTTAAATGACCAATAAAATAATTATTTGAAAAAAATAATATAAAAACGATTCTAAAATCCATTTTAAACCCTAAATTGTATATCCAAAATATAAAATATAATCTATTTCTAAAAGAAATGAAGAAAACAGTTCAATTCTAAACTTATCAGAAGTTCTAAACTATAAACCATACAAAAAAACAAAAAAAAAAAACACAGAAATCCGAAGTCTGAAATCTAAAAGCTAAACCCTTTCTAGTTTTTCTAAATCATAAAATCTAAAAAAATTTAAAAAAGTATTTATGAAAAACAAAAACAATCTTTGATTAAATTTTTTGGTTAGATCTTTTTGTTCTTCTTAACTACCCCTAGCCCTAGATAATAAGTAGAAAACAAGCCAAATCTAGCAAATCTTAATACATTCTCAAAATCTTTAGTAGGGACAAAATCTGACGTACCATGAGCAACGCCTTCACATGGTTCATGGTAAAATTTGTCTCATCTTCTTCATCCTTGATTTTCAACAAAACGTCCAAAAAATCTTCACCGTTCCTAACCATCCCGAGCCGTTGATTAATGATCCGGTCAAGTAGCCGGTCCATCTTCTGGGCTAGTTCTCCCATACGCTTAACCAAACCTTGTAGATCGAACCGGCTCAATGCTGGGAAAAAGTCCGAGATATTGGGCTTCATGAGGAGGTCGTTCATCTCTGTGATCAATCCTAAGAACTCAACTCCAACAATCTCCTTCTCTTCTCCTTCAACCCTGGCCCCCCACAGCATCTGCGTTATAACATTCAATATCATAGTGAATATTTCTTCTCCTAGGTTAACAGACGACCCAACTCGAGCCTGATCCGCTAAATATGCGACGGTTCGCCGCGTCTCTCTACGACGGAGGTTAAGAGATGAATCCAAAGTGGCTTTGCTTAGTATCCTACTAGTACATAGTTTCCTCAGCATCCGCCACCTTGGTCCATACGGTGACCAGGCAATCTCAATACCACCGTACGTGTTAACGGGAGCCACGACAGGGACATCGTGGTTCGCATAGATGATGTCATTGGTTCTGAGCATCTCACGCGCCGCCTCGGACGAGTTGGCAACGATTGCAAGCCTTGCCCCGAGCTGGAGTTTAAAAATGTGACCGTGCTTTTTAGCCAGCCCATGAAAGTAGATGTGAAGCTCTGGTTGGAGAAATGGGAGGTTTCCGAGTACGGGAAGGCCCCAAGGTCCGGGCGGCAACGGTTGTTGTTGCCGTTTGGATTTGGCGTACAGCCAAAAATACCATATAACAGATGATAGGGCAATCACGATTAAAAGATTGTCTATGTAGTCCCTACCACTTAGGATCTTGAAGAAACTTGAAATGGCTGTCACTTTTTTTTCTTTTTTTCTTTTGGAGTTGATGCTGAGAACAGAAGAACCTCTTTCGTCTTTTTTATAAGTGTTCATGAAGTAGGAACTTGGTTCCATATGCTTTTGTTTCAAATTTTATTATAACTAGATACGTATTTAACGTAAAAGTTTTATATTTTGTTCATTTTTATTTATCTACTTTTAATAATTTAATATCATTTATATAGAATTGATGAACTGATAATTATCATTGAGAGGCCAGCACTAGTTTATACATAGAGATTAGGGAAGAACGTGCAACAGAAGAGCCATTTTAGGTTTTAATCTATTTTGAACTGGTCATCAAGTAGAATATTAGCATATGCTCGCTCGTATATATTATTAGTTTTGTTCGTTCGTACGTTTGTAGCCTCTATAGTTTATTTCTTGTGCATTTGTATATTACCGTCCCTGGGTGAAGCTCGAGAGAACACATGCATGAAGCATCCGATCTTGAAAGACTTTGTTATTTTAAGTGGCAAATTTGTCGTCGAATAATCGCAACTATCTACGTGTATATATTTCGATTAGTGGTAGATTTCTTGCCAGCTATTTTTATGTTATATATTCATTCTACACTTATACTATAACCTTAAAATATATATATAGAATTTATATGTTCAGGATGTGATGACAACATTTTCGGTGCTTTTATTACAAAACCTTTAGAAAAGAATTTGAAACTCTTTGTAGAAACTTTAGCCGGCAGCAAAGAAGAAAACTTTAGATATTCGTGGAGACATTTTTGATGATGTATTTGTAGAGTTTACTAGACTTGGGATCATAAACCGAGTCGGTTAGATGATCCAGTCAAGTAAGGTGGGTCGTTTGGATGGCTCAGCTGAGGAGCGGGTGGAATTGGTATGAAACACTCAAGTGTTTTTCATCCATTTTCTTCATCATTTTGGTCAGTTGGCATAAAAGATCGTTCTAAAGCGTCGAGAGTCCTTTGCAACAATAAGGGGGAAGGAGGCGCTTCGTATTGTTTGTCGTCTGATTGTACATCTCTAGCGTCTATTGGTGTGACCTTGTCAACGGATATATGATTACTTGGCAAATGGATATATATTAAATGTTATAAGGTGTAGAAAAGAATAATAAAAAGTATTTAACAGATGAACTGTAAATACCTAATCTAGATTGTGATGCTCAATCCATTTTTGCGACGAAAAACCGCTGAAAAATCTCAACGCGTATAAACTAAAAGTTGTAAAGACTAAGTGCAGTAATTTGATTGGAGAACTGAGCATAACACTTTCTCTCGTCGCCAACTATATTATTAAACTAATTAAGTCTGAGGAATAATTTTCAAGAAGTTGGTCTTAACTTTCAAGGTTCTTGTGGATGGAAGAGGAGCCTATACTCAGAGCTCACACCAAATTTTTTTGTAAAAAATCTTTATAGAGAGATTATTGGTAGATGGATTTCTAAAGATTTTCTTAATTTTCAGATCTCAAGGTCTCGGCGGCAACGGTTGTTGTTGTTTGGATTTAGCGTATAACAAAAAATACCATAAGAGCAACTCCATTGGTGTTTAAATTAATAAATGTGCTAATCATGAATAATTAAGGATTCCCCCATGTTTTTCTTAATCCATTGGTGTTATCCTAAATAGGTTTCTTAAGAATAAAAATAAATAAATTTAAAACATTTTAATTAAAATATTTATTGATTGAAAGAGTAATTATAAACATACAATATTGAACTAATCTTGATTACCAAATTGGAGCCAAATATTCTCAACTAAATCTTTTTTTAGTTGTTCGTGTATCCGTTTATCCCGGACTTGGTTCCGAACACCAATCATATTGCCGAGATTTGTAGGTATGTCTGTAGAGTACGAAAAATCCACGTGTGAACGTCGGCTCACTTCCCCTTCAACGAATTCAGATATATCATACTGAGTGTATCCAACTCGTTCGTCTTCTACTATCATATTGTGTAGTATGATATATGCTCTCATAATGTTCCCTATTTTTTCCTTGTCCCAAAGAAGCGCTGGATTTTTAACAATTGCGAAGCGAGCTTGCAATACTCCAAAAGCACGCTCGACATCGTTTCGAGCAGCTTCTTGACGTTCGGCGAACAACTCTGCTTTAGGACCTTGTGGTAGTGAGATAGACTGGATAAAGGGTGACCATTTAGGATAAATACCATCTGTTAGGTAGTACGCCAAATGATATTTATGTCCGTTAACCATGAACTCTACTTTAGGAGCTCGACCTTGTAATATGTCATCAAAAATAGGAGAGCGATCAAGGACATTAATATCGTTCAAGGTACCTGGTGGTCCGAAAAATGCGTGCCATATCCAAAGATCGTGTGATGCTACAGCCTCTAAGACAATTGACGGTTTTCCCGAACCACGCGTGTACTGCCCTTTCCAAGCGGTTGGAAAATTTTTCCACTCCCAATGCATACAGTCAATGCTTCCAATCATCCCAGGAAATCCGCGTTTCTCTCCAATATCGAGTAGCCGTTGAAGATCTTATGTTGTCGATCTTCTTAAGTACTCATCTCCATATAGCCGTATGATTGCTTCAGTGAATTTTTCCAGACACAACAAAGCAGTGCTTTCACCAAGTCGAAGATATTCATCAACCATGTCACCAGTACAACCGTAAGCCAGCATACGGATAACTGCCGTACACTTTTGCAAAGCGGAAAGCTCTTTCCTGCCAGCTGCATCTCTTCTTTGTTGAAAGTATGGAACTGTCTATGAGATTTGCCCAACAATACGCAAGAACAACGCTTTGTTCATTCGAAAACGGCGTCTGAATACATTAGACGGATAAGTAGGATCCTCACTAAAATAATCATTCCATAACCGGTTGTGGCCCTCTTCACGTTTTCTCTCTATATACGCTCGTTTTTTTCGCTCTTTTTGTTGGGAGTGTAGTATGTCGTCGAATGTTTCTTCGAAATGTTGTTCAAATACATCATCAAAAACTTCATTTAATCTTCCATCAATTTCATTCCATGAGGACGATGACATGTTATATATTTTCTGCATGAATTGAATAGATGTGCTTAGTTAAAGATAACTTACTTAAAATAATCTATTTGCCATTTTTCAAGATAACATATTTCCACGATAACTTACTTAAAGATTATGGAAAATAATAACTCAAGAGTACGATTTTGACTAATTTTTTTCCTATTTTTTTTCCTTTTCCAAACTAAACAAGTTGCGGAATCATACGGCTAAAAAAAATAAAAGATAGCAATGATTTTTTAATTATTTTGTAGCTTATTTTGCTTCCTTTTAATGATTTTCACCCATCATTCATCTATAAGATTAACATATCTACATGATAACTCTACATTAGTAATCTAATTAACTACCGCATACTCATAACAAAAACAAATGTAACTATAAACTACAACATATAATTGAAACTGACTTAAATGAAAAAGAAGTACCTCTACAAGCCTTGTCACAGTGGAATTTGAAACAACAAAAGTAGTAGACCCAAACAAGATAGATTATGAAGCCGTTCAAGAAGTACAAAGACAAGTTTTTGAAGCAAAGATTAAGTAGCTAGGAGAAACAAGTTCTCAACGATGTTCTGAAAGAAATGGAAAGAAATACATTAAGAGTTTAAATAGAAAGCAGAGTACATAAAATTGCATACACCCGTGAACACTTAACAGTTGAGCTCCGTGACACAAAAAGCAGAAGTGAGTCATCCAGTCTTGTCTTCTACTGTCACATGCGCCTGTCTTCTTGGCTGGAACACAAATGAAGAGAGAGTCATCAGAAAACAAATACGTGAACATTAATCATGGAAGTTTTTTAAAAAAGTAAGAGTTAACAGACCAAAATATGATCACAACAGTTCAGTCATTAGTTTCATTTTCAAAGCTATTTCAATTTCAGTTAGTGGTTCAGTCTTGGCTACTAAACGGTCGAGCAAGTTAATCCTACAGGTCTGTTGTTTAGAGTCCAGCATGGCCTGTAGCTGTAGCATCGCCTCTTCTTTTGGACCCTTCTTGCGTTTGGCAGCTTTAGCTGCTTTGACCCCATAGGTCTTCCTGCTGCTGGTTCCTCTTCTCCCTCACAGTCCACAGTGAGTTTGCGCTTTTCCTTAGCACAATCTTTGGCCAAATAAGTCGAATACCACTTCTGGTCGTGCCTTAACTCTCTCCATGCATGCTCCAGATTGAATTTGAACTTGTAATTGTTGTAGAATATGTCTAAAGCCGCCTTCATGACGTCATTGTCATTATGTCCACTTGATTGTTCCCTCAGAGCTGTCTCGTAACTGCCTACGAACTTGCAGACCATCTCGTTGATCCTCTGCCACCTCTGCTTGCATTGTCTCCACTCTCTTGGTGGTGTGTCTGCCAAATGTAGACTGGCGTTGTAGTAATCCTGGATCCTTTTCCAGAATGTGCCTCCCTTTTGCTTGTGTTCAGCCATGCTCCTATAAGGATCAGATCTTCTTTTGGAGACCATTTTCTTCTCTCTTTCGCAGTAGGTTCACCTGATCCTTGGCTGCTTAGAGGAGGAAGGTCTGAATCTTCAAGGTCAATGGATTGGCTGGTTAATAGGTTAACAAAATCTGGGGAGTCGAGGCTAAATGTGTTTCTAAGATCCATCTTGACTCAGTGTGTTAAGTTTTTTTAGGTGTTTTAGTTATGCTGAGTTTTCTAGTTAGGATGTAGGTTATATTTAAAGACATGAATCTCATTAAATCTGTATTGAATTTATCCTAACAACCTAAAATTTAAAGTTTTAGTTTAACAAAACGAAAACTCATTTAAGACCAATCAAATCATTACAGATACATGTATTCAAAAACGTTGAACTCCTCTCAGTTACTGTATATTAAAACCTATCATATCAATGCAGAGTAGAAGCTTCAGTTATTAGCATTGAAAAGAAAGAAACAAAATCAGTTGAAAAGCTGAAGTATGCATTTAATTAAATCCTCTCAGTACAGCTAAAAAGATTCACTAAGCATTAAAAAAAAACAAATCAAAACGGCTGTGAAACTTAATTGTGGAACACAAGAATTCAAATGAAGACAGAAAAGATGCGTAAGTGTGCATTTAAAAACGATCACATCAACTCTACTCAAACACAGTTGGGGAGGTTCAGATAGAGTTATTGTAATTTTAACATCGTTAACTAGTAGATTCTGATTTAGCTAAGTTTAGTTAGGGTACGTTTTAGGTTCTGGTTGTGTAAATTTAGTTAGCTAACACAAAACTTAGGCTAAGTTTAATGTTATGTATGTGTTAGTTTTCTTAGTCTAAGTTAAGTTTGAAGTTTAAGTCTGAAATACCAACCTTTTAGAGCACCATCTCGAGGTCTTGCACGCGTAGTGTAAGCCTATCCACCTCTGCCTGTATAGTTAAAAATCAAACAAAGTTATTTATTGAGATATAATATGCAGACAGAAAAAAAAAAAAACAAAAAATGAAAGAGAGATATTTACCTTCAGTGTCTGAACCTCCCTGATCAAGTCCTGCACGCGCCATTTGAGTTGGGCACTCTCGTCAAGCCGCATGGAAAGCTTCCTGAACTCTTCTTCCACCCCAAGCACCCACGGTTGCTTAAAATGCATCCCATCAGGCTTGAAATGAACAATGTTTTGAGTTAGTCATCAAACAAGACAACGAAATACATGAAATTTAACTCCAATCAACATTTCAAAGATGGAAAAGTAAAATGAATTTACCTTGTACTCCTTGCACATGAAATATCTTTTCCCAGGTTGCTGGTCAAGGGCTTCATTCTCTGCTACCTCGCACTGAATTCTTCCACCACAAGGGCACGCTGTGGGAATTCCAAACTGAGCATCGGCGACGTGATATAACCTATCAGCGTATGCCTTATTCTTCTTCATCGATCTCCTCTCTTCATCCATATCTAAACCTGCGCAAAACACATAATTAAACGAGCATCAGTGTATATAAATTCACTAAACTAATACTCATGGCTAAACAAAAACAGAGAAACCTAGTTTGTCAACAATTGCTACCCAAATTGTATAACCCAAGATAAACTGAACAAATTAGACACACAACTACCTTGCTAAATTTTTGTTAAACCCTAACTCGAGCTTAGAAAACCCACGACTTATTCATAATTTCAACAATTATTGATGAACACTAAATTGCCAGAAATAAAACAAGTGATAAATCGATTTCTAAGAACAAGTGAAAACGGCTAAGAGCTTAAACAAAACCAAACCCGAAATCGTTACCGGAGCATCAAATGTACCCAAAATGGAGTGAAAATCCGTTTGCTAACCCTAGATCGATCCCCAAATCGATTTTAAAAAAACCCTAAAATCAAATACAAATCACCAATACGAACCCTAGTTAGCGAAGAATGAAACCTAGGAATGATTAAAAACCCCAAAAACAAAACAAAAACCAAGGAAATTCACCGACTTAAGTGGTTCAACGATGAATCGAAATCGCCTCCCAAATCGCCCTCGTCTGCTTTCGTCGATGCTCTCGGAAGAAAATGAGAGAGATTTTTTTTCGGGTGCAAAACCGAGAAAATCTCCACCCAATGGGAATAAGCCACGTAGCTACGAACCGCTCGCGAAAAGTCCTTAATTAAGGAACGCTTCTACGTGATTTCTTAGGTTTTCATATTTTTTTATTCTAATTAGCCTAAGAACCTCGTCTAAGAGCCAGTTAAAAACCGTCGATGGACCTGGTCTAAAACAGAGGATAAAACTATCACGATCAGAAGGTTGTCTATGTGGCCCATGCCACTTGGGATGTTGAAGAAACTTGAAATGATTGTCATTTTTTTTTTCCTTTTCGAGTTGATGCAAGAAAATAAGAGCCTCTTTGACTTATTTATTAGCGCTCATGGAGTAGGACTTGGTCTGATATTTTTCTATTGGGGTCAGAAGTCGGATATGTATTTCGCGCCGACGCGTAGGGAACGGCAACATATGTAAATGATATGGAATTTATAATAAAAAGAGTGATGATAGTTTACTAATTAAAATCTTAAACGTGTATACACAACTAGTTCAGCGATTTAAATTTATCTTTAAAAAACAAAAACAAAACAGCTGTTTTGGGGATACTTAGTCATCATTTATAATTGGGCATCAAGTAGGACTTGATCCACATAGAACAGAACTACAGAAGAGAAGAGTCATTTTTTTAATCTATTTTTAACTGGTCATCAAGTAGGATACTTGAATATGCTCGTATATATTATTATTTTAGTTCGTTCATATGTTTGTAGGCGCTATATATTGGCAAGAATTAACGTGGTTTATCATCCCTTATTTTATCGTTTTGTTGTTTTCTTTTCAGTTTTTATGTTATGAGGTTTGTATGTAGTTTTCTTCAAGGACCTTCTGGTGTAGGATCGTAGGACTCCGTGAGCCAGTTCTTTCGATTTCCCGGCTTTCTCTCATGAAGGGTTTCGTTCTTATCCCTCTTATGTGTAATTCTCGTTTGGAATGACTATACGCCTATAACATTGGATGATCTACGAACTGAAAAGTGAACTGAAAGGAGCATACCATTGAGCCATGTTTGATAAAACAAGAGAAATAAATAGATGTTCTCCTTTTGTGGCCCACTATGCCACACGTGTTTACTGAAAAATCTGATATAGCTTTTGACAATCTCCAGTTATCCACAACACATGATAGCCTAACCGTAATTTTTCCAGTTGGATACATAATAAGGATGGGATGGAGCCTATGACAATTGCTTAAGGAAATAAGAAGGATCAGTTAACCAATGGTACAGTGTCCTTAATGTCTCTTATTTTTTTGATTGTATTGATAAATGGTTGTCTTTGGCAGAGAGAGGGCAAATATAAACCCAAGTGAAGCTGGTGAGATTGTAATAGGTACTGCTTTATGCTAATCTTTCCAATAAGATTTTTGTATAATTTGGTAATTAGATCCTTTTATAACATTGTAATTAGTATGAGGGACTGATAAGGGGAGTGTGATGGAGCCAACAGCAACCGATCTAAGGTATTATTCTCATATTTTGGGAATGTCTTGATAGTTTTGTTGATTGCTTGTTGTATTTTGATTCTACAAGCTGATGGACAGAAAATATAGAAAGATCAGCTTACTAGAAAATCTAAACCAAGTTTATCCGACAAGGTTCTAGGGTTTTTCAAGATCTTTAAACATGACTGATTATAAGAAAGGTAAAGTCTTTGAGAAACTAAATTATATTATTTTGGACATCCACACAAATGTGAATCCTTATTTTCAGCTCATAAAGAAAGTCTATTTGTAGGATACATCTTCCTTGAAATTAAAATGGCCTTCCATAAGCCTGGAATTTACACTAGTTTAATAAAAGAAAAAAAAAGTATGTGAATCCCTACAGATTACATTACATACTATGTCTTGCAAGTTATGGTCCAAATAATAATTATTTCTCGATAGTGTTGTCGTTAAGATTAGCTAAATTACTTTTCATTTGGCTCAAAAAACGATTACTTTTTGAATCATAAGCCACAAGGGGCCCCTAAATATAAGTATATGAAATAAACTTGCGGGATAAAACTTCCAATCAAAGATATTAAACTGTACCCAACGCACTTCAACTACCATCAGTAGTCAAACCCAACATTTAATTATCACACTTTTAACGGTCTTAAATTTTTCTTGAGATCATGAGAATTAATTATCACGGTCGATTTATAGTACTATTTGTCTGAATAAAATACTTTAGATATACATATCATTGATGAGCTGTCAAAGAGTTAGTTATTTATGTTGAGATGCAAAACTGTGTATTAAACAGGCATTGTAACAGTCATTAGCTAATCATATAATCTTTCTTTTCGTATTATTGTTTTCTCTTTGGTTAGCTGCGAACTCTGTGATATAAAACAAACGTGGTACTTTAGATTTCATTATTTTATTTGTTTTCTGTTTGTTGGAATGATAATTCTGTTGCTTATACGTGGATCTATTTCTAGAATCCGACCAGCTTAGAAGAAAATAAAAAATCAGGGAAAAGAAAACTTGAAAATGTTTTTTAAAAAATCAAAGGAAAACTAGAAAAAAAATAACATACAACTAGCTTCATTTTCTTTCGAACCATTAAGTCAAAAATCCATAAAACCAAGAATCATAATAGGGAAGAGAGAAAACATGTTGCACGAATAAAATTAGACATCGAGTGAGAAGTATTTGAACATGACCATTCATGTAAAAGACCATTTCAAAAATTCACACCGAAATTTGATTTACGCTTCACACTATTTAGACAATTTTTATACTTATGAGAAAAAGAGAGATAAATGTGAGCATTGAACAACGTGGTAACTCAATGAAGATGATCACGTCCATCACGTAATTCTCACTTCTATCTACTATTCTACGTTAAAGTACCTTAGAAAAAGGTTTACTAATCACTATCTTCCACAATAGACCACACATGACCCTAACAAAAATGGCTCCAACCAAACCTATTCAAAGATCCTTGGAGACGGTTCTACAACAATGCTCCCAGGTGATGGTATACTTTATTCTTTAGATGCAACAAAGGCATGCCTAATCATCAGATCACTGCCACACATGCGCAGCGCACCATCAAACCACACACCATATAGCCTCCACATCACTACACTCCGCTGCATAGACGCCATATCCCGATGTCATTGCCACACATGCTTACGTTACTATCCTAGTTGGAATATCCATAATTATAGCACCTGTTTCTTTGAACGATTTTGATGGTTCGGTTTATGTGTTTTATTATCGCTCGTCTATGCATTCGGTTTTTCCTGGATTATTGTTGTTGTGCTTCATTCATACACTTATTTGGGCTTACAATAATATGGTGAGTGAGTTTTGTTTTGAGTCTCATTTTCTTGGATCATCTCTGATATTTAAATGTTCATATTTAAATGTTCAGTTAAAAATGTCGTAGATTTTGAATAAATATTTGCTAAGTTTTAAAGCTAAGAATCTCTAGCCTTTCATTCTTGTGATTACAGTAGAAACTCTATAAATTAATAATGTCGGGACCGCGATATTTTATTAATTTATAGAGTTATTAATTATTGAAACTTTCCATATTTCATATATTTTTTTCTATTTTTCAATTTGTTCAAGAAATTTTTTTTCTTTGGATTCCAAATTGTTAAAATTTTCTTTTCTTTTGATTTCCTATTTTTTTTAGAAGATTTATTTTCTCTAGAAGTAGTTACACGTAAGAAAGCAATTATCGCGGTTAGAAATCTTCACAATTTTTTATGTGATTCGAGAAGATGATACCAAAATTTTTTGATGCAATAAGCAAAATTAGAGATGAACTCCAACAAGATTTGAGTTTCAAGACAAAACAAACAACACTAGAGTCATATTTTACTAAATTGATTTAACTATGTATGCATAAATTTATATGCCTAATTATTAATTTATGATATTATTGGGACTATATATTTACATAAGAATTTCTAAAAAATTATTATCTTATTATTTTATCGAATTTTGTAAAATTTTACACAGTCCCAATTCAAGAATGGAGAAATTTATTAATTTATCGAAAATTAATTTATAAAATTTCTAATGTATTAGGTAGTGCACGCTTTGAATATTAGGATAATACTCATTCTTTGCTTTGTTTCTCATATATGTTACTATGACTAGTTTTTCTAAGCATCATTTTTTTTGTCTCAATAAGTCCTTGTTGACTCATTGTATCTCAACCATCTTGAATCTTCTATTAATGAATATCAAAATTCTTATGAAAAAGAAGATTTTATTAATATATCATAAAGGATGTATATATAATTTAATTGTAATTATTTATAACTATACATTATTGTTTTCAATACTAATTTTGGTATTATTTTCGTTTAGTATATGTAAAACTATAATATATCAATCCCAAAGAAAATAAGTATAAGATGATGTAAGAATAATAAAATTACATTTTATTAGGTTAGTTGGTTGAGAACTTTAGAGGATATGTGTCAAATAAATTGGGAAAATCAGATATCTGAATGTTATTATCAGTGTTTTTTATTATACGTACCCTCTTACAAATTTAAATAAAACATAAAGTCAACATTGATACAACCGAAAAAAGATGTTTCAGATCTGTCCTCTGAACTTCCATAGTACCAACTTCATCTTACATCACTATCAATCTTTCTCTCACTCTCTCTCTCTGAACAATAAATTCCACAGTTTCCATTTCGATTCTCAGATTTTTTTCGTGGAAATTTCTGTATTGTTTATTCATTATACATTTCTCATTTTCCTAAAATATCTCATCTCTTAACTCAATACCCAGATTCCAAATTTTCTTTCTCAGGAAATTTTATAAAACCGAAAAGTTCCATGAGATGAGAAAACCCCATTTTTTACCACTGTTACTTGGAGTTTCTCTAACAGCATTAACGATCGTAATCTTCTTCATCGTCTTCTTCATCATATTATGCAGAAGAAAAGAATCATCTACTGAATCAGATCAACACGATGTCGAATCACCCGATCATAACAAACAGAGATTCTCCTCGGAAACAGAGGAGCTCCTGACATTTAACGGCGGCGAAGATCTCACGATCTGCGATATCCTCGATGCTCCCGGAGAAGTCATTGGCAAATCAAGCTACGGAACTCTGTACAAAGCGTCGTTACAACGAAGCGGCAAAATTAGGGTTCTTAGGTTTCTCCGACCGGTTTGTACAGTGAGATCGGATTCTAAGGAGTTTAATGGCGTAATCGATACGCTTGGATTTGTTCGTCATGAGAATTTGGTTCCTCTGTTGGGTTTCTATGCTGGAACTAGAGGAGAAAAGCTTATGATTCATCCTTTCTTCGGTTCCGGGAATCTCTTCGACTTCATCAGAAGTAAGTCTCTGTTTTCTTTTTTTCCATTTCTCGAGAAAATGCTGGAAAGTGGAAAAAACAGTAAAAAAAAAAAAGACCCAAGCTTTTTCTTTTCTCCGACAGAAATTAAAGAATTTTAGCTTTTTCGATTCTCTTTCTTTTCCTTTCTCTCCTTTTACTCTCATGGAATCTCGTGGTTACTTCTTTCTGGGTTTTACCTAGAATCAAACAGAATCTTGAGATTCTATTTTCCCGGGAAAATGGTTAAAAACCTTTAAACTCATAGTACAATCATCCAAGAAAATATTGACCGTTACTTCCCATGACGATGATATCATCTTGCTTCAGACATGTGGAAAAATATACATAGATAACATATGTTCATAGAAATATAAATTTAAAATGTGAAAGAAAATAAATACATCCTAATACCTGATACCAAAGGGAAAACACAGCTGGAATTAAACACATTAGCTGGATCATTTAATTCTGTGTGTATGTTTCATTATTTTGTCTTAAATAATATTTATGCTAAGCTTTTTTAAAAGACAACTCTATAATATATATTTGTCTCTTGTCGGCTACTAATATTATTTGATTTTCTTTCACTTTCCACTTCATTTAGTTCAGTAAGAACATTACAAAACTGGAAATAACTCAAGACAATTACATTCTTGTTTGGCAGGTAGAGATGATGAATCAATAAAATGGAGCAACATTTTAAGAATCACAATAGGAATATCCAAAGCTCTTGATCACCTCCACACAGGAATGAAGAAACCAATCGTCCACGGCAATCTCAAATCCAAGAACGTTCTTCTTTTAAATCCGAATTTCGAACCTCGAATATCAGATTTCGGTTTACATCTGCTCGTAAACCAAACCGCAGGACAAGAGATACTCGATGTTTCGGCAGCTGAGGGATACAAAGCTCCTGAGTTGATAAAGATGAAAGAAGTAAGCAAAGAAAGTGATGTTTATAGTCTTGGTGTGATCATGCTTGAGTTAGTCTCTGGTAAAGAACCGATAAACGAGAATCCAACGGGCGATGATGAGTTCTATCTTCCTGATTTCATGAGAAATGCTGTTCTTGATCATAGATTGTCTGATTTATACCGTCCTGAGATTCTCAAGAGTAGTGATGAAGAATTTGTCCTCAAGTATTTTCAGCTCGCTATGTCTTGTTGCTCTCCTTCACCTTCTCTTAGACCAAACATCAAACAAGTCTTGAAAAAACTCGAAGAGATCCGGAAATGTTAGACGTTAGCAAGAGACTCGATGAACTTGAAACATCTTCGGAATCCGTAAAACTCATACTCAGGATCATTATTATTGAACGATGCATTGAAAATGCAAACTTTCTTGAAAGTCTTGTTCTTGAAGTTGTATTTCACAACTTTGTTTGGTATGTGAAGCAAGATGTATGATTCCGAATCAGTCTCTTCTTTAACAACACCGATGACAGAGAACGCGTAGATTTGCCTATCGGTGTAATATTCGGTTCGGATCATCTCAGGGAAAATGGTTGCAAGAGGCTCTAAATCAACAGTATGCTTCAAAGACCAGGTTGAACCGTGTTTTTCCATTTCGTAAACCGGGAACTTCGAAGAACTCAGATCATTCACCTCGGTAAAGTATAGATTACCTCGGGATTCGTCTAAAAACTTCAATGATCCGATATCAGGAGGACCTTCTTCATCTTCGTCTTCTTCTACGTTATGGTCAAGAATAGGGAGTGGAAGAATCTTGATTTCCTCTTGATTGATATCGAAAGAGAGACAATCTCTTGAGCTGTGACCAAACCAGTGAACCGAACCATTCCAGAAGACGGTGTTTCCAAGCTCGATAACGGTTGGAGGAAGATTGAAAGGAGGAACCGAAGCAAGTCTTGTCCAAGGTCCTTCATTGGAGGAATAAACCTCTATGTGGTAAAGATCATAGTTAGGGGAAGAAGAGGTGTTGCTGTTGCGGTCTTTGAGGCAAAAGACTTTGTAATGAGGAGATTTAGAAGGATCAAAGGCGAGAGAGATGGCGACGTGGTTGGTGACTCGAGGAAGCAGAGTGTTCTGTTTCGTGCTCGGATTATAAACGTAGTAATTGGCGTTGTATTGGTTAGAAGAACAAGTGCATTTGCAGAGGAGAAGACCGTTGGTTGATTGCAATATGATCATTTCAGTTGGATGATCTGTAAACTGAAGCGGGAAAGGTAACGAAATCTGTTCGTTGATTGCATCTTCATCATCAAGAGAGACGAATCTGTATTGCATGTCTCTTGTTCCCTGTAAGAGAAAGCCAGAGATGGGAAGGGGATGTTTGGAATTGATGACGCGGTTGGAGAAATCGGGATTTGTAATGAGCGATAGCCAGCGTTTCGATACGCGTTTGGATTTTAAAAGAGCTTTGATTGGAAGAAATGAGAGAATTTGAATCAAGATATCGTCGAGATCTGCCACAATCTCGGCTGATGGAGAAGAGAAACCGGAATTTCTATAGCTTCTGGCCGATCTTGAAGCTTTTGTTCTCTTTCTTGAACAAGAAGACATGATTGGAGAGTGATAAAGGAAGAAACTGGATTTATGGTTTATTGGAGTGAAGAAGAGAGATTCCGGTTTTGGATTATAAAGAGAGTTATGAATGTGATGTGTTCTGTTTTTTTTTTTTTTTTGTCAAGAAGATTGTGGAGGAAGCTTTTGTTAAGTTTTGCGTATCAACTACTCTTTGAGTTTCGTTGACTTTGACCTGCTCCTCATCACTATTCAAAGTTTTTTCTTTCTCTGTAAAAATTAAGAACAGTCAAAGTGAGACATTTTCCTTTGTGCGTTCTGTTGTTTTCCCAGGAAAATCCAAAGTTCCTTGTAGTACAAACAGAAATTTACCGAACTCAACACAAAGGAAATCGAGTTTTATCAGATAAACGGAATGATGTGTTGTTACAGTTATTACGAACTGCATGATGTCCATTGAATAAGCGTATTATTGCCAGTCCACTAATCAACGAGTTTAATGGGCCGATATCCTCAGACAACACGAAATATATAGTATCTAGCCCATCAAATTTTGAACCCGACCCGAAATTCCTCGGATCTCTCTTTCATTTCAATTTTGAAATTTTTTCTATCGGCGTCCGATATCCATGGCTTCTCTTAGCCTTGCACCACTGTGAATTGAGAAGCCTAGTTTTGTAAAAATTCATAGGCATTGATTCGTCTATTTGAGAATCCATCGCTGAATATCTGTATCTGTACTCAATTATGGAATTTACTGAGGCTTACAAGCAGACAGGTCCTTGCTGTTTCTCCCCAAACTCCCGTTACATCGCCGTCGCCAACGACTACCGTCTCGTAATCCGCGATACGTTTTCCTTTCAGGTAAAAATTAGTTAGATTCTGTAGATTTTCGTCTAAAAGCTTGATTTCGCCTAAATATCGGAGGGAGATGGCAATTTTTCTGGGAGATTTTGGATCTAAAATCTTTTTTGGTTTCTTCTAATGTTCAAATGCAAGTAGATCTTATACTTAAGTTGGATACTAGCTACTTGATTCTGCTAATTTTTGCAAATTTGAACCTCAGAGATGATTTGATTATGCCGTTGAAGTTTTTTTTTGGATCTTATGTATGTAATGAATGTGAATCGTCTCTGTGAATGCAGGTGGTCCAATTGTTTTCTTGCTTGGACAAAATAAGCTACATAGAATGGGCTCTTGATTCAGAATACATTCTCTGTGGTCTCTACAAAAAACCGATGATTCAAGCTTGGTCATTGACGCAACCAGAATGGACTTGCAAGATCGATGAAGGTCCTGCTGGTATTTCATACGCTAGGTGGAGTCCAGACAGCCGCCATATACTCACAACGTCAGATTTTCAGCTGCGTTTAACAGTTTGGTCCCTTTTGAACACAGCGTGTGTTCATGTTCAGTGGCCAAAGCATGGCTCAAAGGGAGTTTCATTCAATCAAGACGGGAAGTTTGCAGCAATCTGTACACGACGTGATTGCAAAGACTATGTTAACCTCTTGTCTTGTCAATCTTGGGAGATAATGGGTAGCTTCGCTGTTGATACCTTGGACTTGGCTGATCTTGAGTGGTCCCCTGATGATAGTTCTATTGTAGTTTGGGATTCGCCTCTTGAATATAAGGTATGTATCGTTTTGGTCTTCATGCTTTAGAATCATGAGAAATCTCTCTTAAGTTTGTAATCTTTTGGCAGGTTCTAATTTACTCTCCAGACGGTAGGTGTCTATTTAAGTACCAGGCATATGAATGTGGACTTGGTGTGAAGAGTGTTTCCTGGTCTCCATGTGGTCAGTTTCTTGCCATTGGTAGTTATGATCAGATGTTGCGTGTCCTGAATCACCTTACTTGGAAAACATTTGCCGAGTTTTTACACCTATCAACGGTTCGTGCACCCTGTTGTGCTGCTATTTTCAAGGTAAAGCCCTTTCAATTCTCTGATAAAAAGTTTCTAACAGCTTAACCAAATGCTGATTATCAAGTCAGGTGTGTGTATTTATCCTACTGGTCATTATTTTCTCTAGGAAATCGATGAGCCCTTGCAGCTTGATATGTCTGAGTTATCATTGGATGACAACTTTATGCCAACCAATTATGGTAACTACGGTTCCATAATACTCTTGCTCTCATGTAATCGTTACAAAATACACTCTTGATTATTTTCTTCTGCGGTTCTTATGTGTAGAGGGTTCAGAAGGCTATATAAGTGTAAGGTATGAAGTCATGGAGTTACCAGTAGCTTTACCGTTTCAGAAGCCTCCTGCAGACAAGCCTAACCCAAAACAAGGAGTCGGTAAGCTCTTTCCTCAACCCTGGAGACTATATTTAACTTCCAAAAACGCTAATTTAATTTCGTTTAAAATGTTCTCAGGCCTTTTGGCTTGGAGCAAAGATAGCCAATACATATGTACACGAAACGATAGTATGCCTACTGCTCTATGGATATGGGACATGCGTCGCCTCGAGGTTGCAGCCATCTTGGTACAGAAGGAACCTATAAAAGCTGCTGTTTGGGATCCAACCTGCACACGCCTCCTCCTATGCACTGGAAGCTCTCACCTGTACATGTGGACTCCCTCTGGTGCGTTCTGTGTATGCAATCCTCTTCCAGGCTTCTCCATAACTGATCTTAAATGGAACATTGATGGAAGTTGTCTCCTTCTCAAAGACAAAGACGCGTTCTGTTGTGCCACTGTCCCGCCTCTGCCTGAGTCCAGCGACTACAGCTCTGATGACTGAGGATTCCTTTATGTGTGTTTCTTTGTAAAAGTTGCAGCTTTTTTTTGTGTCTTTCAATTTTAGAATTGTTTTTTTTTTTGTTTCTTCAGAGACTATTACTAGTGATTGTTAACTAATTCAGTGTATAAAAAAGCTTTCATGAGTAACAAAAGGCCGTTGAGTCTTGACCCAATAAAGTAAAGTTGTCATTTGGAAATATACTCCTGCGTGATGTTGGTTTACCGTGGACTCAACATATAAAAGGTATTCACAAAAACCCTCCAACATCTGTGGAAGAGGTTTCTCGACATGAGATTGTGATTAACTTGTGTTTTCTTAATAGTAATGTGATTTATAACGGCATATAGTAAAATCTCTATCAAAGAATACCATTGGCTTTTGAGACCATTGGTATTAGATTTTATCGTTAGATTTTAAAAATGATACAAGTTAAGCTAAGATAAAATATTTTAGATACTAATGATGATGTTTATCAAAGTACAATACTAAATTGTTGTTATCGGTACAGCATTAGTTCATATAATTATCAAAAACGAGTGAATCAACTTGTAAAAATGCAATTGCATATATTTAATTTTAGTCCTCATATGTCAATAACATATTAGAGTATCCTATGATTTTATGAGTATTAGGATTTTAAATTCATTTAACTCTCCGGAGATTTTATAAGCCTCAATGTATATACTTAATTATCTTAATGTAAGTACTTAATTTCGTATTAGGGTTTCTAACGTTCAATCAACAAATTTCACTAATGAAAAAACTTTTGACTTTTCTGTAAATCCAAATCTTTTCGTTGAAACTAACTTCCAATTGAAGATTATATTTTCATGGAAATCAATCTTCACATCAACTTCCTTTGAATTCCGTTGA
Source organism: Euclidium syriacum (assembly GCA_900116095.1). Taxonomy (NCBI): domain Eukaryota; kingdom Viridiplantae; phylum Streptophyta; class Magnoliopsida; order Brassicales; family Brassicaceae; genus Euclidium; species Euclidium syriacum. The sequence continues at coordinate 10,315,757 of FPAK01000007.1, read as the reverse complement.
AGATTAGTTGATGTGGATCAACCTGAGCCTCTCGTAGATAGACGTTTGAGTTCACTAAATTTTTTACGCATAATATACTTTAGACTTAAACATTCGTATATTACATTGTGAAGATTTTTGGTGCCGAAGAGTTTAGTTATCTCGGTAAATTTGTTGGTTGGTTTGGAGTGGGTGTAACGTGTTTAAGAGATTTATCACGTAACATCAGCGAACTACTACTTCAAAAGACCTCTTTCAATAACATATTAGAGTACCCCTATGATTAAGAAACCATTTCTGGATGTGTTTCTCAACATCCAAAATGGGATTGTGATTAACTTGCGTTTTCTTAATCATAATGTTACAGGATCATTTTCTAAATGTTCATGCAAATGGCGATCCATAGGTATCTTCTTGGTTCATTAGTTATTAACTCTGTGTTGAAAAATTAATGATGCATCTGATTTTGATAATAGAGACAGATGCTAGATTGTTGATCCTGCGACATATATGTGTGTAAGATATCTAATTTACTGAAACGAGAGAAAGAGATAGAGAATGGTATCTTGTTTTCTCTCACAAATAATAACACTCAACCACATTGTCAACAAGGAAGAAATAGATATTTGGATAAATATCTTTTTGCTCTATATTTATTATATCCATTTGCAAGTTGTGGGCATATCTCTCTTTCAATTTCAAGCTCATCATCAGTGTAATCTGTGGTCCATTTCCTTTATCAGTGACTGCTGACTATTTACCTAACCTATGAGACAAGACATTTGTTGCTAAATTCTTAACTGGTCCCTCTTGCAACTTGTTCATCTTGGGTTCACTCCCCCTTACACAATCAGGTACACTTTCTAAGTCTCCTTCTAAGTCAATTGCTCGTACACTCGTTGAAAACTCTTCTCTAGTAACGTTTATCTGTGGAAGACTAAGACCTTGATTATATTTCCACGTCTGCGTTTACACGTGAATCTTTCTAAGTCAATTGCATTGAAAAGTCTTCTCTAGTAAAGTTTATCTTTGGGGAGATTGAGACCTCTATTTTCGCTACATGTGAAACAAAATCCGGATTTTTTCTTAAAATATAAAATATCTTCTTTTGCAATTTCCTTCAGAAACGCAAGCGGTTGGTGAGTCTTCTATTTCTTAATAATGATTTTATTTTATATTATTTAAATGCTTATGATTGTGGGTTCATTTCTAAATTACAGTTACTAAAATATGCCATTGACTCATTGAGTTGTTTCTGAACCATTGCCATTGACTATAGATCTGAAACTCAATATGAAGAGAGAACTTTATTGGAAACAAGAACTTGTTTCTTAATTTTTAGGGTCTTTTCTTTAAGACATGAAAAAACAGAACATCCATACAAGTTTTTTTTTTTTGCAAAGTGTTCTTTAACACACTAACCTATACACTTAAACACTTTCTCTGTACAATTAATTTAAATAGTGAAAACTGCTCACACTCTTAAACGTTTAAACGCATCGTTTTACTAGGTTGTTTCTCAATCACTTGATGATGAAGATGAATTGCTCTGACTTCTTTGAAGCCCTTCTTGAGCATCAATTCTCTTCCTTTTCCGTCCTGAATTCGCCGGAGCTTCGTATTTTCCAGCGTCCAGAGGAAAATTGAGCACGGCTTTTCTTCCCCGGAGCTTGAAAGCTGCACAGTCATAAGCTCTTGCAGCATCAACATCACTCTCAAACGTTCCTAGCCAAATCCGAGATCCTTTCTTCGCCGGATCACGAATCTCTGCTGCGAATTTTCCCCATGGCCTTCTCCTCACTCCTCTGTAATGTCTCTGTTCTTCCTCTTGTTCAAACCTATCTGGTTTTTTCATGGTCGAGACACTCCCATCAGTCTCTTGTGATGCTGATGAGGATGATGATTCTGGTTCCACTTGAAGAAACTCGTTGACGAAAGAATCCGGATCGAAAACCGGTGAATCAGGTTCTTGTTTAGGAACTTGATTCATCACAGGCTCAACACACCAGAGTCCTGAGACAAAAGAAGCATCGAAATCAAAATCTCCCATGAAACTATCAGAAACCATGAAATCTTCAAGCAGATGCTTCTGCATAGCTTCCAAATCAGAACTTTCTTCAAAACTCGCCATTTTTCTTTTTTTTTCTCAAAACAAGAAAGACAGATTGAGAAAGAGAGAGAGAGAGATGGAAAGTGATGATGTGATGAACAAAAGCTTTGATATTTTGCTTCAACTATATAAAGGGGAAAGAAAGAAAGGTAAAATCAGAGAGTTTTGGCAGCCATGGATGGAGGTAGGGACACACAAGGTCTAGTTTTGTCGATCTCTTAGTGGTTTTTTCAGAGATGGGTCCATGACAATAATAATCTCTATATCAATTAATACAAAATTTATGAAGACAACGTCGAACTTTTTTGTAAGCACCTTCAACAAGTTGTTTGCCTGACGTTGACACATCACATGAAAAAACTGTAATAAAGCTAAAAAAACTTCTTACATTGATTTTGGTTCTATTCTATGTATGTGAATCTTCTCGTTTTTATGCCCAACTTGTCTTTTACCTCTCTGATGGCGACTACTAAACACCATTTGATTCTCAACGGCACTACTTAATACATATCTGATATATATTTCTTTTTTAACATCACATTCTTTGTTTTTTTTCTATTAGATATTTATAATTATTGGTATCTTCACAATGACAAAATATATTTTTAGGTTATTTTAATTTTGGTTTGTGAATGATTCTTAGCATTTGATTTATTGATATCATCAGAAACCGGTCCTATTGAAATACTGGTCCGAATCAAGAAAAGATATTGACTTTTTTTGTTGTTGTAATATTAGATTAAAAATGTATATGTGTATCATTCTATTAAAATATTTTTATAAAAGATAACAAAATTTGTGACTTCAATAATATAACTATTATTACTATTATAGAAGAGAATAAGTGATCATAAAAAAATATATATTTTTTACTGGTTCCTAATCCTAGGAAATCATTTTTACTTTCTATAAGAAGCTTTGATGTTTCTTTTTGGATATATGATTTTTTAAAAAAATATTAAGGTTTTAACAAGGATGAAGTATTTGAGATTGTGTTTTTACCTGAATGAAATTGGATATAACATTTATGGAGTAATGACAGTATAAATTATGTATTATAAAAGCTACATAATGGATAAATTTTAAAAGAGGAAAAACAGCTCAATCAAGTTGTTTTCTTGGTAGGCCTCTCCTGGAGTGAAATGATTTGCTGCAACTTGATATTTGGATTTTAATTTAATTTGTAGGGCTCCACAAAAATTAAACCTAATCCACCCTCTTTTTTATAAATAATAATTTTAGCATAGAATATGATTAATTTGAATCTATCATATGTGTATTTGGATAATTTATTATATGTAATGGCGCCATCATCCATTATTGGTTGTTATTGATATGTTAATTACTTATCTCCTGATAATTGAATATGGTTAATGATAAATTCTGCCAAATAACCAGAAATCCACTACTCAAGAATCAGGCATACTTAACTTGTATAACAAAAATAACCTCATAGAATCAATTCACGATGCATCACATAGAATCAATTCTCATTTTTCTTCTGTTTGAAATTATTGTTTCATTTATGTTAGTTTTGCTACCGAGTATCTTAGATTTCTCTAAGAGATAGTTTGCTTGTTTATTGTGCAAGAAAAGGAAAGACACAAAGAGATTACGAGTTCTTAAGGCAGATGCAGATAGTACCACAAGAATAACCCGAGAAAAACTGATGAACAAGATAAGTTTCACCACTCTCTCTCCCTGCCCTCACTAGTACATTCTCTCTCAGAAGATGAAAATATTTGCTTCGCCTTCAAGCTTACAGCCTCCGTCATGTTTATCTGCCTCGCCGTTTTTGCAGGAGCTAGAAGACAAGAGTGTACGATCAACTCTTATCTCTGTACCCACCTTGGCCATTGTCATTTCTTTCTTCATGGGTTTGAGTCTTCAGCAGACACCGAATGGACCTTTACCGACCCAAATTTCCAGACAAGCCCACCTGTCTAAGGTCCAATCACCAAAACAACAAGTTAGAGTCTTGAACCTTGTTTAAACTCGAGCTTTACTCATTGATTTTATTTGGTTAGCATCTCAACTATAAACCTATCGAGTGCATTTGGATATCACTCTCCAATTTTTTTTTTAGTAAAGGTGGGCATTTAACGTAAGCGACGCATAATCGAAAGTATTCAACCAAACTGAATATAAACCAATCCAGGAAAATATATTTTACTAGAATACAAATGTAACCCGTGGAGGAGTCAGAACTATTTTTTATTGGGATCAATACTAATATAAATATATTTAGTGACATAACTGAATTAAATTTTACTAAGAGCATAACTAATATTTTTCTATACAAAAATGAAAGAAAATTTGCTAAAAGAAATATAAGTAAAATGTACGTTCTATGATCTTACGTTTTAATACAATTTGTTTTTAGAAAATAGTGTAATTAAAAGCTGTATTCAATAAAATAAATCAAAGAAAAGAAATAAAAATATTTTGGAAACTAAAATAAATATTTAAGGAAAGAAATCATTATATTTTAGTAGTAAATAGAAAAGTAATTAAGGAAAAAAAACGAAAATTTTGGGAAGAAAATCTGACTACTACATCCACATTCACATTTAGTTTGACTTGTAATGATCTAAAAAACAAATTATATGGGGTAAAAAAAAACAATTTATATGGACGCAAATTAATTTATGTTAAGTATCTAACATTAAATTTCAAAATTTATGTGGAGCTGACCCCACTTGTATATCATTCGTCCCCCAATGTAACCGAACCAAAACCAAATCGCATAAATAAAAAAGACAGCCAAAATGTGCGACCTGAACATCTAACTTAAATTTAAATCCATCAATATTAATAGGGACCCTAATCTAAGAGACTGAAATTTTTATTTAGTAATTGGGTTAGAATTCGATCAGAATCTAGACAAGCTCGAGTCAAAAGTAACCAAAACGATTTCAATTAAAGTTCTATCATAGTTTAACTTAACTAAGCAAACTAAACCAAGATTCATACCAAGTCCGAAACTAACCTGAGATGTCCATTTTTACTTTTACAAAAAAAGAACAAGAAGCGAGGAATGAAAAAAAGAGGCAAAAAAATGTGACAAACAAACAAAAAAGAAAAGAAAACAGAAGGAGGTATTGACGTGACGTAGAGCTCAACATTCATTCACTCGCATCGTTTTGCATGAGTGTAAGCACGTGACGTGCACGTAGACCACACCACTCTCTATTTATAAAAGCCCCATTCGATCCTCTTTCATAATATTCCACAACCATCCGATCAAACAAAACAGAGTGTGTTCTTTTCTCTTCTCCGCCCATTGAAAATGCCGCCGTTTCCGTTTAAGAAAAAGAGAAGAAACGAGCGTCAAAAGCCGACGTTTAAGGATATTATGACCGCGATTTTGGCTACCATAGCTGCGATATTCCTCTTGTTGCTTGCCGGTCTATCCCTAGCCGGTTCAGCCGTGATATTGATAGTCTCGACGCCACTGTTTTTTATATTCAGTCCGGTTCTCGTACCGGCGGGTATTGCTACTTCTTTGCTTGCAGTGACTTTAGCGGCCGGTGGCGGCTCCAGTGCGGAGGCTGTAGAAATAATCACAAAGCTCGTCAGGAAGCTCATCGAGTAATATTAAACACTCAAAACTATTATTCATTTAGTTTTATATATTATATATACTGATATACATATGCACGCGCACACACAATATGCAAAAAAACTAGTTAGACGCTAACTCAACGTTTGAGTGTCAATCTAATGAACGGTTAATTTCTGATTTTTATATTTACAATATAAATATAAATTATAATACTACTGTTTTATATGTTATTTTTGTAGTTTATATTGTATCCTTTATAATATATTCTTTTTTTTGAAACGATCTTTATTAATAAATTTATATTTATATTTTGAATTAAAAAATCTGAAATAGAATGGATAAAATCTGAAATTGGAATTGCAGTAAAGAATTTCCATTGAGTGTAGTACAAAATGACACTATTACTTTTCATATATTTATATAACAAAATTAAATTAAATTTTTGTGTTTAAATAAATTATATTCATTGAACAACACTTAATACGAAATAGACGTAAAATATTATGCTGAAGACTAGAAGTATTATTCAACGTCCTAAAATTTATAGATATATCATACCGAATAACTACTGCTTGGGGATGAACAGTTTTAAACCATAATTATCAAAATTCTGATATAACGGTGTTTTGATAATCAGAAGTATTCAATTGTGTGTAGGATTGTAAAGAAGGTGGAGCGAGGAAGAATGTCAGGGGGCGGGGGCGGGGGTGGGGGTGGGGGTGGGGCTGCTTCTCCAGCTACCCCAGCTGCCTCAGCAGCTGCACCTGCGACTAAGCCAGCAGATAAAAAACCAGCAGATAAGAAGCCGAAAGAAAAGAAGCCGGCAGCTAAGCCCAGCGGATAAGAAGCCGGCAGCTAAACCCGGAGGATCAAAATAAGCCGTGGACATACGCAAGGAATGATATGAAGAAACTTGATATGATTATTGGAAATTCCACCAATTAAATCTAATTTATCCACTATTATTTTTAATAAATACTTGTTACGTATGTGTTGTTAAAGCTAAAAAATTCCAAATATCATTCGATTAATGTATGTCGTGGCACAACAATAATACCAAATGTATGCATCTGTAGGTAGTAGTGTTGAAGAAGTGATCTATATCATTGGTATTAATTTGTTTAAAAGAAAAAATGCTTGTTCCATCTGCCAAATTTCGTTAGAAACGCAATATCCAACAAAAAATTGAATTGTTAGAATCCGATGTTTGGAAACGTGGATTGTTACAAATGCATTGAAAAACCAAAATTATTTTCCAACAAAACTATTTTGTAGCGGATATTAACCCACAAAATTGCCACGAACTTCTCCACGAATATTATTTTCTAGCGAAAATTTTTTTATGACTAAACGCTTCTTGTTCCAACATCCGCTACACTTCCAAAGAGTAATATTCTTCGAACTCTGAGAATTGATACTCAAAATCCTATAAAGAGATAGTCCTCTTAGAGCACAATGTACAATAACAGATGGACATAAACAAGTATCCCTTCTTGGGGATACTACATTTAAGGAAGAATGAATGGAAAATCAAAAATAATAAGCCACCATGATGTGGAAGAAAAGAAGGGCTGTACGCCTGTACCTCTTCGCAGCCAGCTCTAGATGTCTAGTTGCGTTCGAGTTGGGAAAGAGTTCACAGGAGCCTCAACTGTGTCCTCTCACAAATACTAAACCCGCACTTTTTTTTTTCTAAAACTAATGGTCTCTAGTAAGTCATATTGGCTACATATGACATTATGACTTAAGCATCGCATAGTTTTGGAAGGGCAAATGAGTTTTCAGTAATATTTTTATCTTCTGATACATTGGGCCCAAGGAACGGCTTGAAATTGTATGTAAAATTGGCCCAATAAGAATTTGGCTTCCTAAAAATGACGTTTGAATTGCAAATTCTCGATGTCGACAGAGACGGCTTTTTTAGCTGTTGCAGCTCTGTCAAGGGAAAGTTTGAAAAATGGACGTTTCCACTGAAAGATAGACCGCAGAATTTGAAAACGAAAATAAATACCAGAAAACTGTCTAACTGACCGTTGTGACAATTGAGCAAGTGAGCTACGTATCTCTTGTCATTGCTAAATCAAAAGCCTAACATATTTGATTTCATCGGCCCCCTAAATGACATGTATTATGTTAGAATTTAATTGATTTTCCTACAACTGTTACATATTTCTCTAACCATCGTCCTTTTTTTGGAATGCAAATTTTAGTTCTATTTACATTTGTTAATCACAAATTTAATCCCTCTTTTCATTATAACCAGAAGCTAGAATTGAAATCGATACCAATCTCCGAAACATATGCCAAGATTATGTCACCAAAAGTTGGTTTGATATTATTGATTGTATAGTTTAAATTTTAGTTTGGGATAGTGTGGTAAGAAATTAAAAGAAGGCCAAAAAAACATGATCAAATCCCACACAAACAGAAAAAAAAACAAATGTAGCGTGACGTAACATATATATTCATTTTGCATGGAGCATTAATGTGAATTGTACCGTGCACGTAGACTTCCACAAACTCCTACATAAAAACCCACCTTCTCTCTTCCCCAACACATCAGACCACAAAAAGCATTCAATCACAAATCTCGAGAATTAACATTTCATCCCAAAAATGTTTGAGATTATTTCGATGGTTTTCTCTGCCGTGGTCGCAGCAAGCCTCTTGACAATTGCGGCTATAGCTCTCTGCGGCTCAGCCGTGGGATTAGCCGTAGGCACACCACTTTTTGTTATATTCAGTCCGGTTCTCGTACCAGCGGGTATTGGTGCTTCTTTGCTGGCAATGACTTTAGCGGCCGGTGGCGGCTCCGGTATGTCGGGTCTGCAAATCATCATAAAGATCCTTAGGAGGGTCATCCAGTAATGTTAAACACACTGAAATATTCATCTAGTTTTATATGTTATACATATATGTATACACCCAAACAATATTAATTTCTGATTTTTATATTTACTATATACTCCTTCCGTGTGTAGGAGATATAGGGAGAGGGCTGCAGCTGCCGGAGCGGCTAGTCCAGCAGCCTCGCCAGCTTCCTCACCAGCTGCCTCACCAGCTGCCACACCTAGCTAAATCTGCAGCTAGGGGAGGGGGGGGGGGGGGGGTAAAAATAAGCCGTGGACATAGGCAAATGATGATATGAAGAAATCTGATATAGTTATTGAAAACTCCACCAATTAAATTTAAAAATATTTAATTTTTCTTTTTACTAAATACTAGCTGCTGCCTCCTGTTAACACTAATTTGTCAAGTATCATTCGATTAATGTATGCCGGGTTAAGTAATATATCTAAATTTCTTCAATGAAACGTCCATCCTTTGCTCACAACTATATATAATCCAACAAAAGATGACGCGCATCTCCACGAACGACGTTAAAAAAAAATTCACCTGTCCGGTGGATTCCAAAGGATAGACTAATGAATGCATTATTAAAGGATAGACTAATGAGAGTCGTAGGCACTCCGGCAGTTATGGAATGCATTATTAAAGGATAGACTAATGAGAGTCAATACATATTAAAGTAGAAGGGTTTAAAGTAGAAGGGTGTTTGTAGTGTATTCGATGAAAGAAAAAAAAAATCTGAAAGTGAAAGCTCAACAATTATTTTGATCTTCTGATATATCGGGTCCAAGCAACGGCTTGTAATTGTATGTAGCCCAATACAAATTTGGCTTCTTGAAAATGACGTTTGAAGTGCAAATTCTCGATGTCAACAGAGGAGACGGCTTTTGTAGCTGTTGCAGCTCCGTCAAGGGAAAGTTTGAAAATGGATGTTTCCATAATGTTGAAACGTAGTCGTTTACTCGTTTGCATTTCAGATACAAAAGAGGTTTGGGCTAAACTAATAACTGGTTTAGAGGTCTCTCTGTTACGAAGATATAGCTTCGAGAAGCTCGTGAAGCAGAGGAAAGAAGCAGAGCACAAACATTTCTTAACGTTTACAAAAGAAATCATTAAGGGATTTGTTACAGAGTTACAAATAATATGGAGAGAGAAACTAGCACGAAGAAGGAGCTCCTAAGATCATCGTCTTCATCAGGAAGCTTAATTTGCGTATTCATCTTCAACTAGTTTTGCAAGACTCTCAAGAGAATGCGCATCCGATGGAAGTAGAAGACGATCCACGTCTCGATTTCTCCCAAGTTCCTCAACCTGCAAAGAAGACTAATCAAGGGGTTAGATCAAAGCTATATCTACTGTTGTTATATTGCTTTTGATATCTTGATTGTAAACCCTAATCTGGTGAATTGATAGTGGATTGCGAGTCTAACTCGCCCCCAGACGTAGATCATATTGATCGAACTGGGTAAAAAAGTGTTGTGTGTCTTTTACATTACAAGCTAAGCGGATTGGGATAGATTCTAAGTCAAGAATCGAAGTAGGAATTGAGATTGCTTAGATAACAAGAAACTGAAACCTAAGTGAATCGGGGTCAAATTCTTAACACGCAGAAACATAGACCGCAGCTTTGGAAACCAGAAAAAGTGTGCAATTAGAAAATAACAACTAGAAAACTGTCTAACAGACCATTCCGTGACAATTGAGCAAGTGCGCTACGTGTTTTTTTTTTTTGGAAGACCTAACGGCTTTCGATCTGCCCATTTTTCTAGGTTCGTTGACAGTTTTGGGAGATTACTTCATTTCGCGGTGGAGGCTTTCAGGTGGGGGTCGCGGTGGAGGCTGCTCAGTGTTTGCGTGGCTTTATCGATGTCTGGTCTCCTTCACGGGTCTGCTTGAGGACGGTGGTCTCTGCTGGAAATCAAAACCCGATTCTGTCTGCGGTGACTCGCAATGCTCCTCTTCTCCATAGGCCCAGCTCCTCCTCCATCTCCATAGAAGCTCGAGGACAAGCTCTTTGGTTTCAGATCTGCAAAGGCCTCCTCCTCTTGTCTCCAGCCTTAGGGTTGATTGGTTATTCGTTTGTCTCCGTGTTGTTTGCTCTCCTCGGTTTAATGGTTTTGGGTCTTCTACTCCTCCCCCCAATCCTCTCCGTGATTGCTAGATTCTTGTGGATTTGTCTCCTCCTCTATGTTCTTTCACACCGGATAAACCATCTTCCATATATCTTTTAGTCTTGCATATTGATCCCTATTTGATCTCCTATAGCTGGTTATTTCATATTTTCTTGTGCTGTACATCATTATTCATTTTTACGCTTTCACCCTTAACAAAAAACCCACACAAAACAGACAAAAAGAACAAATGTAGCGTGACGTAACATATGCAGTACTCACATAGTTTTGCATGGAGCATGAATGTGAATCGTACCGTGCACGTAGACTTCTACAAACTCCTACATAAAACCCCACCTTCTCTCTTCCCCAACACACCAAACTATTCAATTACAAATCTCGAGAATCAACATTTCATCCCAAAAATGTTTGAAATCATTTCGCTGGTTTTCTCTGCCGTGGTCGCAGCAGGCCTCTTGACATTTGCGGCTATAGCCCTCTGTGGCTCAGCCGTCGGATTAGCGGTAGGCACACCACTTTTTATTATATTCAGTCCGATTCTCCTACCAGCAGGTATTGCTACTGCTTTGCTGGCAGTGACTTTATCGGCCGGTGGTGGGTCCGGCTTGTCGGCGGCGAAAATAATCATAAGGATCATCAAGAAGATCATCGAGTAATCTTAAACACTTAAACTATTCATTCAGTTTTATATATTATATATTGAGTTTTTTTATTTATTATATACTCCTTTCGTTTTAAAATAAATGTAGCTTGGTTAGTTTGAGTCTTTTTTTTTGTTATATACCCCTTTCGTTTTAAAATAAATGTAGCTTGGTTAGTTTGAGTTCTTTTTAATTTATTATATACCCTTTCCGTTTTAAAATAAATGTAGCTTTAACCAAGCCGTATTCAATTGTGTGTAGGCTATCTAGGGGTGGCGTAGTTGTGGGCAGTGCAGCTGCCTCACCAGCTTCCACACCAGCTTCCGCATCTGGTTAACGTAAATTCTAAACCTGCCGTTACGGGGTAAAAATAAGCCGTCGGCAAAGGATGATATGAAGAAATCGGATATAATAAATGGAAATCGACCAGTTATATAATATCTATTCATTATTTCTTTTTACTTGATACTAGTTGCCTCCTGTTAACACTAAATTTTTAAGTATAATTTGATTAATGTATGCCGTGGCAAAAAAAGAAAACAAATGCAATATTTTCAAAAAGACGAAGTGATCTATCTCATTGATATATTAAGCTTACACAAACATAATATTTTAAAAATTTGAAGCATTTGACCAACACATCATCCGAGTGAATTATTGAATCTTTACTATATTGAAACTTCGAAACTGCCTTAACCATCGTAATCTAATAGACTACGGAGGAAAACCGGTCCTTTATATACATTACATTTGTTTCATTAGGCTGATACTCTGTTTCTTCTTCTCCGTTTCTCCATTTCCTTAAATCATTGCTCACCAACATGGCATCGAAGCAATTTAGAATCAAATCTTCATCGATTCCGGATTTCTTTGTTCATTCCTTTCATTGACCTAGGTTTAATCAGTGATTCTCCTGGTTATCCTTTCAGGATTGAGATTGATCTCATCGAGAAATCTTTGAAATCACACACACACACACACACACACACACACACATATATATATATATATATATATTTATACATGTATCTTGAATCAGAGCTCATGATTTGTTCCATTGGTGTTCGCTACGGAAGATTATACGCGTCCTACAACTAGAGGAAGTTCTTCTTCAACTCGAAAGCTCCCATCCCCAACTTGAGTCTTTTGGTATTCAACAGACATCTCCTATTTTGCCGCCTTGCCGGACAGTATTCATTCACGGTTCTATCTTACAAATGGAGATAATCCAGTTCTGTCAACCATTTCTGAGACTATTCATGGCACGAACTACGATAAATGGACAATCGCATGACTATTGCCATAGATGCTAAGAAAAAATTAGCGTTTATGGATGGAACTATTCCGCGACCTATTGAGACTCATCGTAGCTTCAGGATCTAGTCTCGTTGCAATAGATGGTCAATTCTTGGATTTTAAAACTCTGTTTTCAAGCAAATCTACAACAGTATCTTGCAGAGATTTTTTGCTTTCCAAGTTGTGCATTGATAAGTTTTGTTGTATAGGCCTACTAATGTTAACAAGAGAAATAAAGTATTTTACAGATTTTATAAAGGTATATTAAGAACCCTAATACAAGCTACAAGTAGGAGAAAGAACTTCGAATAAGATGACTCGGAGAGAGATCGAAAGGAATAAGACTAACGAAACAACCTCCCCACGTCTTAGCTTCGTTGTGTAGCCGAAATAGGCCAATACTTTAAGCCAATCTGTTCTTTCACCTATTTATAACGTAAATCAATTAGAAGAATCCGAAAGCCTAATTTGATAAACCCATCTGTGCTGGATCTTGATTTTACCACAATTTACATGTCATTTTTTTTATAACCGGGACATGAGACTAAAATTATTGGGAGATCGATTTGATCGACCTAAACCGAATCAAGATCAACAAAAGACCGATCAAGATAAAATGGTGGAGATGAAAATCAAAATTATGAAAGACTCAAAAAATATTTAGAAGGTTGTCAAGATATATATGTCACTATCTAAATTAATAAGTTTAGCATTTATCTCTAGTTTATTATTTCCATATTGTTTTAAGAAATTTAGGTTTATCATTTCTTATATAAACCTTGTTTAACTTAGTTCTTATGAAAGTCTAATATAATTATTCCCAAACGTGCCTAAAGCCAAATATCTTTCCACTTTCAGTGTTATATATAGTCGACCATGATTAATGTAGGTGGACTTGAATCTCGATCCCATAATTAAAAAATAAATGACTCAACGGTTTTTTTTGGGGGGGGGGGGGGGGTGGTGTAAAAATGATTGAACGGTTGAATTGGTTGAATTATTTGTTGAATAGTTTTAGTTTATTAAGGATACGAAATCAAGAAAAGAAAACAAGGAAAAGGCCAAATATACATGATCACAACCCACGCGAACAGAAACAAAATAATGTAGCGTGACGTAACATATATCTCCATTCACACTTCACAGTATACTCACATCGTTTTGCATGGAGTATGAATGTGTATCGTACCGTGCACGTAGACTTCTACAAACTTCTTCATAAAGCATCTCTCGCTCTCTTCCCCAATATCAAGCCATACAAACCTATCAATCACTAATCTTATATTTTGAGATTTAACATTTCCTCCCAAAAATGTTTGAGATCCTCTCAATAATATTTGAGATTATTCAGGTGGTTTCCTCTGCCGTGGCTGCAGTAGTCCTCTTGGGGTTCGCGGCTTTAACAATTGGCGGCTCAGCCTTGGCCTTAGCCATAAGCACACCACTTTTTGTGATATTCAGTCCGGTTCTCGTACCAGCAACTTTAGCCACAACTATTTTGGCTACCGGTTTCACGGCCTCTGGCTCCTTCGGTGCCACAGCTCTCACTATCTTGATGCGGCTCTACAAGTAAATTTCACAAAACCTTTATCGAAAATCACTCGCAATTTGGCCTGTATTTATATTTAAGTGGGGGGGGGGGTGTTAGGCTTTATAATCCATACATTAACGTACATAGTTTTTTACTATATATTACGTACTACTTTTACGATTTATTCGTTTGAGAATTTGTACCCCAGTTAGATTGTATTAGATAAATTAAATGCATACTTAACCGAAAATTTGTATCAACATTGTCTCGTACAAGTTTCATGGAAGTATTTCTTTTTTTTTGCAAGAATTTCTTGCTAAGAAAGCGAGGATAACCATCATAAAATTCTTCTGTGACCTAATTAATTATGACATTTAGAACGACTTTATTATAATCAGACGTATATAATTGTGCGTAGGCAATACACGGCGAAGGAACGTCTAAGCCAGCGGGAAGGTCGTCTAAGCCAGCGGGAGGGTCGTTTTGCTGCGAGTGGAACAGGCCAACATGGCTCCAAATAAATATGAAATTTTCCTTAAGAAAAAAAAAAAAATATATATATATATATATAAATTGGATCCATGTTTTTTTTTTTAAAACAACTATTTTATTATATAAAATATACGTTTGGTAAAAGATTGAACGAGGACAATAATAGTTCAGCAAGCCTTGGCCAGCGGATAAGAAAGCGGAGTAGGATTTCGTAATATGAGATAGTATATACACCAAATTTCTATCCATCCTCTCTTTGTCAAGATACTAATTATATACGCGCGAATTAATGTCCCAAATATACTATTGAGTATTGACTTATATCAGTTAAACGTATATCAGTGTGTTACGAAAATTATCATAAATATATACAATTTTACTTTATATGTTTGTAAATGAAGTAATTATGTCACTGAGATTAGCATTTATTAATCCTTTATATATTAATTGAAAAGGTGGATTGAAAAAATTATGACGATATGTTACTGTGAGAATAAATAGAGAAAACTAAAATTTTATGCGTAAATTGAAGATGAATTTGAGGGATTATATTTATATCTAATTAAAACATCTTATTTCATTTATTTTAAGTGATTTTTTCTATGTTGTAAGGTCTTTTATAAAATTTATATTTATATTTATCATATATATAAAACTTGACCAATTCTCTTCAGAATTGCAACACTTCAACACACGAGAGAGCGACACGTGTCAAATTTTTAAACTCTTTCTCTTCTATACCTCTTCTTCCTTTTCTATATCTCTTCGTCTTCTATACCTCTTCATCTTCTTTCTTATAACTTATACAATCTCTTTCTTAATAATTAGAAAAAATTTAATTACCTTAAATCTACAAATACATGAAACAAAGTGAAATTATTACTAATTAATATTTCAATTTCTCTTTTGTTATTAATAAATGAAGTCAATTCATCTATATATATATTAGATTTCTAAGATATGAAATTTGTGAGACTTTGCTTTCTTAGATTTCCTAATTATTGTCACTCAAATTGTTATTTTGCTTTTTGATTTTTTTTGGTCATTTTTTTTCTCTACTTTAATTTGTAGGTTTAATTACAATCTCGCTGTTGCCCCTTCCTATACCATCATGCATTTATTCTCTCTTTCTAAACAATTTCGCAGATAAGTGAATTTTTAGTTCATGCTAAAACGAGAATATATAAAGATTTTAGAGGGTGCAGAGAAAAGGTTTTCGAGGATGAAATAGATGAGCAATACGTATTTCTTGGATTTAATATCTTTGGTCAGCAAAAGGTGAAGTGATTGAGATCAAAGAGTAGTTTTTTCAAGGAATCAAGACGTTTGGTATATAGAAGACGAGTATATGAGGAGTTTGTAGACTGAAAATGAATAACTTCCTCAGGTGTTTTTTAGGATTTTCAAGTTGTCTCACAAGGTTTAGTTTTACAAGAAAAGAACATCACAATGTTTTACCATCTTTTACATCTCTGCCAATTATATATTTCGACTAAAGATTTTTCATTTATATTTGCATTTTTAATGATAAAATTATATACATATAACATTTTCATAATTGTGTTTGGTTTTTAAGGTCCGTTTTCCCGTTTTTCAATAAGTAATGACCTTTGTATTATAAAATATTTTAGATACAAATTCGTGCGTAGCGCGGATAATCATCTAGTTTATTATAAAAATTAGTCACCATTTTAACTGAAAACCTAATTTGTACTGATTTATTTTTTTATCCCACATCCCACATCCAATATATAAGGAAGAGTGAAGATTGACCATTCTTATAAATAATTAAATACGTCTACAATTTTAAATTGAAATATTTTGGAAAATTTTATTTGGTTTAGTCACCTTATAAACTGAAAAAAATAAAATAGATATTTTAAATATTTTAACTTGATAATATTAAGATTTTATAAATATTATCTAATAAATTTTATTCATATAACTAAACCAAATTTAATAAGATTTTAACTAAAAAATAAAAATATTTTAAATATCAAATTTTACATCGTTATTATTAGTTAAATGTTTATACAAATAATACGGGCGTGTAGTGTAGTATATAATCTAGTATTTCGTTGTTTGGTGCAAGTTATACCATCTGACGTGAATAATTAAACCGTGCGACTTTGAAACTAATCTTTGTATCTACCAATGTCTGTGTTTTTTTTTTTCTAAAAGAAATCTTAAAATACATTTTTATTTGAAATTAATATACTTAATACTCCTTACTTAGCTTTTTTATACAATAAAATTCACTTTATACTTTCGATGAAAATTATTAAAAGTCTAATTTTACCCTTATTAATTCTTGTTATTAATTAAACAAGAAAATGTAATGTACGTATTAATAAGGGATATTAGAAGTTATAAAACTAATTCAATTTTCCCAAACGACACTATTTTGAATCATAAAAAATATTTAAAGTATTTATGAAAAGAATTAAAATATATAAATAGCATGCAAAATAAGCTTGATATCATCTTCAGTATGGAAAATAAATTCTCGGACTTGACGAACCCAGGCTATCCGAACTGGACCAATTCGAAGTTGGGAAGTTCGTTTATACTTTAGTTTATAGTTTATATACATAAACCACTCGGTGGTATTTGTTATTGAGTGCGATTCTCGGTTCAATTTAAATTAAACCAACTAGTTAGAGTGGCCAAAGAGCTGAGCAGACCAAAATAAGAAACAAGAAGTTTGAGAAAGAGAATAATTGTGAAAAGATGACACACTGTGTCACAAGTGCAAAGATTACGATCTATTCGGAATGTATTGTCCAACAACCGAGAGACGTAAAGGAGATCAATTGCTTTATAAGTGAAAAGTGTTTGGAAAACACACATAGGGAATATCTGAATGTTCAGAAAACAAGACATGGACAATCTCTTGTGGGGTTTGATGATGAAAAGAATGATGAGGAAGAGAGCAAAGAAAAAGGTCTAAGAAACTTGGTTGCATGGGTTGGATTACTGAGTTCGAGAAAATTGGTGAAGTTTCTAAATTATCTGATAATCAGAAGATGAAGAAGTAAACATCCAACATGAATAAAAGATATATGCGATTCTTTTTGGTCAAGATAAGCAAGGAGAAAATGCTTCTGATAAAGGATAAGACCCAAATTATGGGCTTGTAGAAAAATTGAAGATCGTTTTAGAAGATGAAAAGAAAGTTCCAGCCGCACTTCAAGCTAGCCTAGATGAACATATCAAACAAAATATATAAGTATGCTGAATTCATGTACAAAACAATTGGACAAGATTCGAGCATCAAAGAACCGAGACAGTCCATCGTGGTGTTTTAGGTATAGAGAAGAAAATTTCTTTGCATGAAGAAAAACAGTGGACTAATAAAGCATATTCGTCACAATATAGCATACAAGATATAATTGTTGTAGATACGGCCAAATCAAGGCATATTTTACTAATAGCTTGAGACAAAAATAAAAGTACTAATGAAATTGTTCACGCAATCAACTTTGGATGAAGAAGAAAGACTTGTATGAGCATTGAAATAGAAGAAGAGAACTCAACTGTATGGGCATAAATCTCATGTAGAAAATGTGGTGTGCTACATGGTTAATGCACTGATTGAAGAATAAAGGACGATGATATATATGAAGGCGTGTGTATTAGTTCAGGCTAGTGTCCAGACTAGTGCATTGGCCGAACCAGAAATTTGTTTTACAGAATTCATAATATATTAATAGACCAAATATATCTTATACAATGAAAAAGAAAAGGCCATATATATTTATTCCATCACTAAAATATATTTTATAGTTTTATTAACTAAATGTTATAATAAGGAGTCTAAAATTCTTAATAAAACAAAAAAGTATTCTAGGATTTTAAATAAGTGAATACATACTTTTAAACAAAAAAAGATTTAATTATATTAAAATTGATATTTTTTTTGTAATTAAATGGAAATTCATACTTATTTATTTATCATCAAATAGTTAAATCTTTTTTTTCTTAAGTTAGAATAATTGTTTACAACAAAAATAGAAATTTTTGTTCAAAAACAGTAATCTGTAGAGTGAATTAGCTGTTATGTCACTTTTCGAAACTTAATTAGTTATCATGATACTTATATTTTTTCGTAAAGTTTATAACACATTTTGGTACTGTACGGTACTGTTCCCTCTATAACCCTATCCAAATTTCCAGACTATTTACGGACATGCCACTGATATGTGTCAGCAGTGAAATGACATGTGTGGGTCCCACAACGCCCAGTCTGTACACCCGTACACCAGTTTGTACGCCCAGTACACTAGTCTGTACGTCCAATTTGTACATCCATGAAACTAGTCTGTACGCCCAATATACCCTAATTCCCTGTACATCGGCAACATGTACAAATGTCATTATAGACTGTATAGTTGTTTCGTTCTCATATAATTACTGATTCATATCCTCTTTGTACAACCCTCCTTTATTTTTATATGTACATTTGTATCTGATAACTGTACAACTGTCTATAGAAGCTGTATAGTTGCTTCGTGTACAATGCCTCATATAACTACATGTACAAGTACCTAATCATTGCTATGAGAGAGAGAGGAGAAGCAGAGAGAGAGGATAAGCGGAGAGAGAAAGAGAGGAGAAGCGGAGAGAGAAGGAGAGAAAGGAGAAGCAGAGAGAGAGGAGAAGCGGAGAGAGAAAGAGAGAAGAAGCGGAGAGAGAATAAGATCTCGAGGAAGGGGATTTGATAGGAAAAAAAAAAAAATTTCCACCGCATGACCCGCTTGCAGATTTTTCTCTCTCTTACAACAGAAACTGGTCAGAAAGACCGTTTTGTAATATGCCGGAAATAAGTGTTATGGATTTTTAAGAAACCAAAGAATGGTATACCACCCTAATATTTTGCCAAAAAGTGTCACCGGACCCAATTCTTTCTAATTTGTATCGTACATTAATTGTTTGCAAGTAACTTCTAAAAGTAAATATAAAGAAATACAAATATAATATTGAGCTTTGAAAAGAAAATCGGTTTCCAATTTGTAGTGAAAATGGAGAGTGTTCGGTCATTTTTTTTTAATTTAAAATTGAATAGGTAGAGACGTAGAGTAAAAAGGTAAATAAAATAGAACTCAAAAAGGAAAATAAACAATAGCAGCCGGTAAGTTCATGGTTTAGTAGTCAGTGGAAGCCTCCCAAACACCCCAATTTAGAGGATGGGAGTTCGAATCTCCTCGGTTAAAAAAATAGAAAAAATGGGCGAATATAACCTGCTCATTGTGACTCACATGTGCAAAAAAAAAATTAAAAATAAACAACAACAGCAACTTGGTAAAATAAACAAAGCGGGTCATAAAAGAAAATTAGATAAGGATCAATTGATGAAATACTCAATATATATATATATATATATATATATATATATTGTGTAAATTTGATAGGGTCAGCTGACCCACTACTATAAAACTGGCTCTGCCTTTGGGGTAATGTATGACATGGCCTATGTCTCTGTTGATGAAGAACTAAGTGTACGATATTATTTTGACATGGTTGTTCAAGACACATGAAATGATATCTTCTTGAAAATGCTAAGCCTATCTCAAGAAGCAAAGTCACATTTGTAGATGGTAAACAAGAAAATATCAAAAGGTAAGAAAGAACATGTGATGCATTATCTGTTCATACACTAATCTGATCAACATTAACCAATTTTGTGATGATGACTTAGAAGTTGTTTTCATACAAGCGGACTGCTTGGCTATGAATGAAGAACGTATCAAAATTTTGGGAGGGTGAAATCTGGAAATATGTAGATTAAATCCAACATATATTTTAATGCTAGGAAAAGCCTAAATCTCTAGCATTATAAAATGGGACACATGAATGTCATAAAGTTAACAACTCTAGTAAGAATGAAATTTTTAGGTGTGTTCCAAAGTAGAAAGATGGAAAAGAAATTGTGTATGGTCTATGCAACAAAGAAAATCAAGAAAAAATTCAACTCAAATTCACTTTCCAAATGTTCAAATTCTAACACAAGCTGATTCAAATGGAATTGATAAGAATTATCAGTTTACACGTAGAACACATAAGCAAAATTGTGTTTTGGATAGGAATAACATGACACTCAAGGAGTACTAGGATGGGTGACCTCCTGGGAAGTCCTCGTGTTGCACTCCTCTCTTTCTAAATCGTCTTGCTACTTGAGATCGTATGAGTCAATGGGGTGTTGGCTTAAGTACACAATGTGTTTTTTGCCAAAATACGATAGAATCACGTGATCACCTTTTTTTCGAATGCTCCTATTCATCTCAGATTTGGAAGCAGCTCACACAAAACCTTCTTCATGGACAATTTACATGCTGTTGGCCGACATTACAACGATTGGTTAATGGAAATTCTTTTTCAGGTACTAAGATGTTTATTGTACTGTATGCTCTTCAATGCTCTCTTCATACTATTTGGATTGAAATAAACAAACGGCGACATGGCGAAGTTTCTCTTTCTCCGGATATTCTTATAAAGACAATTGATAGGATGATTCGTAACAAGTTATCTACTATTGCACTTCCACACTCAAAGATGGAGGATTCATTTAGAGTTTGGTTTGGTTCTAGATGATAATTTAGTATTTTGTTTTCACAAAAATTAATATTGTGTAAGGAAATTTCTTTGCTTGTAAGTTGTTAAAACGATTTTTTTCATTTAATAAGTTTAACATTTATACGAAAAACATGACACTCAAGGAGATGACAGAAAAACAATTATGTAAGGAAATGATTGAGATATTCTTTGACTAAGAGATAAATCAGGATTAAAAGTTGTGCAAACGGCAACCATAATAACATTCTTTGTTATATGATCATAATGGCAAACTGAATAATTACTATAAAGAATGATAAAAATATAAAAGAAATTTACATCGATTGATACCGAAATTTTGAAGATTGAAAAAAGGTTTGTGCGAAGATGAAATGCTCTTTTTTAATTATTTAATTGTTTTATTGTGACGGTTTTGATGCAATTAGAATCCCAAAATACAATTACACGATCGACTATTCTACACCGCTCGAGAATAGAAGCTAACGAATTTAGAATGTGTTGTACTCTTGAGTTGGAAAACATAAGCGAACTTAGGCTCTCTTTATACAGTCTAGTGGACTATTTGAATTTTTTTAAGACTTCTACTGTGGGACATTTGCTAGTTTTACAAATTTTCAAGTTTTTAAAATTTACCTACTTCGGGTTTCCATTTTTCATTCAAACTAACTCTGATTTTGACATGTGAATACACCACATCATAGTGTTCACAACGATTATCGTGCCCAATTTTCAATCATACATCTTCGCTGAACAATCCATCGGAAAAAGGATCAAAACCACTTTGTCAAAACGAGTTACAACATATATTTATATGAGTTTACTTGCTTAGCTAACCTACTTACATGAGGTATAAAACATGGGTTTGTGGGCTTGTAAGAATGTTGGGTTTCAATTGATTTTGGTTGCTTCGTGTCATGAGTAATAGATCATCTCAATTTGTATATGAAGAAAAAAAAACCCAAAATACATGACAACCCACCAAAATTTAAAGAAAATAGAAAAAAAGAAGCAAATGTGACGTGACGTAATCTAGATCTCTATCTACTCACATTATGTTGCATGGGGCATGCATGTGTAACGTATCGTGCACTACATCTCACAACTCCTTTCATAAAATCAATCCTTCTCTGTTCCCACCACCAAACCATAACCATCCGATCAAAACAAGGTGCCAAGTACTCTTCCAAAACCAAATCCAACCATCGAGATCTAACGTTATTCATCCCAAAATGCTCTCTTGTCCCATCCCAATTTTTCAAGTTTTTCAGCTGGTTATCACATCCGTAGCATCTGTAGTCTTCTTGGTTCTTGCCGCTCTAACCCTCGGCGCCTCAGTCATGGCATTAGCCATAAGCACACCACTTTTTGTCATATTCAGTCCGATTATCATACCAGCCACTCTAGCCACTACTTTCCTAGTGACGGGGCTCTCGGCCAGTGCCTGGTTTGGAGTGACCGCAGTTGCATTAATAATTTGGCTCATTAAGTAAAATTTAAACCACTCATATGCTTATATATTAATCATATATGAGAGCGCATTTACATATGATTAACCATGGATAGTTATACGTACGTGGTGTGCGTGTTTGTGGTGTAGGCACAGGATGGGAGTAAAACCGAAGGATAATCCATCTCCAAAAGGAGCTCCACCGAATGCTGGAACACATAAACCGGGAGGTAAGCCAGCAAATGGTTCAAAAAATAAACCGGGAGGTAAGCCAGCAAATGGTTCAAAAAATAAACCGGGAGGTAAGCCAGCAAAGGGTTCAACAGATAAACCGGCAAAGGATTCAAAAAGTAAACCTGGACGCCGCCCTTCAGCAGATAAATCAGGAGGCTCACCGGGATGTTCACAGGGAGGCTCACCGGAAAGTTCACCGGGAATTTCACCGGGAAGTTCACCGGAAGGTTCACCAGGAGGCTCACCGGGAAGTTCACCGGGAGGTTCACCAGGAGGCTCACCGGGAAGCTCTTCAGGAGGTTCACCAGGAGACTCACCGGAATGCTCGTCAGCAGATAAACAAGGAGGCTCATCAGCAAAAAAACCAGGAAAAGAGAAAAAGCCGCCAGCATAAATCTCCTCGTAGGATGAAATGGAGCAATCTGAAACCAAAATTATTGGGTTCCATAAATTAAACCTAATATATCCACCCGTTTTAGTGAATATTAATTAATTACCCGTACAAGAAATTAAGTCTTTAAAATGTAATTTCTTTTAATATAATATCTTACAAATTTTTAAAAATGGGTATTCGTTGTGTATTTTCCATAAGAATGAAGTGAGATCATGGATAACAACATGGACACATATAGCATTTTTTTGTTCCAAAAAGAACAACCATTTAAAATGTCCACTAATAACAAATTTAATATCAAATCACCTAAAACATTTTCATAAGAAAAATCTAAACCCTGAATTATAGGAACTCAAACATAACATTTTCATTGTATTATTTGTAATTTATTATTTAGGGTGCATAAATCTTTTCCAACTATTTTTTATTTTTAGAACTTATAAATCTTTTCCAGCGAATTTATAACAATGTTTCCTGGCTACAAATTAACTTTGTAATTAGATGCAAATTACCATGGTTTAATTAACAGAGGATGTTACTCCTCCAATTCTAATCTTCTCCATTGTCCATCATCTCCTCTTCTTACTCCATTCTGAAGGCTATTCCCCGGAGGTAAAAAGGAGAACTGCATGGTCCCTCGAAAGATAGGAACAAACTCTTGTTTGAAGCGGCTCAACTTTCAGCAGATACCACAGTAAGGCTCCTCTGTGATGAAACTGAATGTTGGTATGCAGCTCAGATAGAGGAGGATCAGGATGAGGAAAGAACAAGGCAAGCGCGGGTTCATGAGCCCAAAATTTGGAAGCCTCCTCCCTGGGATGGGTAAAATGCAATGTTGGCTCTTCTTGGTCAAAAGGGAGGAGCATCAAGGGTGGTTAGAGATCATCAAGGAAAAGTACTCTGTCACAGTAGAAGAAGGTTCCTAAATGTCTCCGATGCTAAACATGCCGATCTTTTAAGTTTGACTTGAGCATCAAAGAGTATGAGAAGTATGAAAATCAGCAATGTCATTCTAGCTTCCCAATCTAAAGATCTGATCAAGGCGGTTGCAAAACCGAATAGTGATGGATAGGAGTAGTGATGGATTATTTCATGCAATAGAAACACGACACCTATTACTGATATAACTGTCATTATTGTCTACAAATTTCAAAACATTGAAAATATTTGTTGAGTGGCTCGATGCTTTGACATTTCTCTCTGCTATTCGTACAATATAGCTCTTACTCTCTTAGGCAGTAGGCACTAAGGAAAGATTTGTCTTTGCTTGATCTTCACATATGGGCTTCGAGTTTTACATGGGTCTTAAAATATACTTAATAGTTTAGCCTATATCTCCTCTACACACAGAGCCACTTCCTTCCTCTTCCTTCTTCTGATTACGATTCCGACGATGTTGCAGCCGTCAGCTGGGGACGACGGTTACGGTGGAACTGGCTTAATGAAACCAGCTGGGAACATGGCTTTTCCATTGTTCATTCCTAGACCACTAACTAACCATAAAAAAATCATTAGTTCATCATTTGATCTTTGTACTATCAAAAGAGCATTTTAGCATCTTATTCAAGGTCTCCATTTCAATGACAAAGAGAGATGGCGGGGAAAGAAAGTCCCCTTCGTCCCCCAAATCCCTTTCTACTTTGAAGAATCCACACAAACTGTCATTGATATTGTAAAAAGGCTTTGAGAAATCCAGCTTATAAATTTGGATTGTGAAAGCCCAATCAATTGTGTTGAATGCCTTCAGCCCAATACATATAAAACTTATAGATCTAAGTATATATATGTATTCTTTGTCGATTACATCAGACGCTGTTTTCATCCGCTGAGAGTTTAACCGCTACCTCGCCGACAACAAGGTATGAGATGAGGGTATAAGTTAGAAACAAACATATTATTGAATTGTCTAACTAATGACTATAGTGAGCGACTCGATCTAGTCAGTGAGAATTCTAAGGCCTTCAATGTGATTCCAACAACAACAATCTAACTAAATGAAAACAATCTTACAATAAATTATTTGAAATAAATTTAATCAAATTCAAAAGAACAAGTTAATTATGTAACTCAGTAACCTTTTTTTTGTATATAGCACTAGTGCTATATAATCAATGTAACGCAGTAATTCCATATGGCTATTAACAAAAACCTTTCTTCACGATTTGATATTCCATAAAGCGAATTAAAACAGTTAAGTTTTCCCAAGAAAGAAAAAAGGTTCAAAGAACATGACAACCTTCCGAAACAAATGTGACGTGACGTAACGTAGATCTCCATCTACTCCGACCGTTTTGCACGGGGTATGCATGTTCACTGTACAGTTCACAAATCCTTCATATAGTCCCTCTCTCTTTCCAGTTCCCACCACCATAGCACAACCAACCGATCAGAAAATATGACCCAAGAACTTGTTGAG
The DNA here is from genome assembly GCA_900116095.1 of Euclidium syriacum. NCBI lineage: Eukaryota > Viridiplantae > Streptophyta > Magnoliopsida > Brassicales > Brassicaceae > Euclidium > Euclidium syriacum. Next base: position 10,290,097 of record FPAK01000007.1, on the reverse strand, counting down.
AACGAATCTCAGACTCAGTCATCGAAATTTGACATATTTACCAAACTGTTATCATTCATAATTGAAAAAATCTTATCCTCCTTTTTATTTTCCAAATTGGTATATTTTGCAATCCCTTTATTTGGGGTTCTTAAGGTGGTTGTTGCTTCCGTGATCTGTGTAGTTTTCTTAGCCTTGGCGGGTATAACACTCGCTGGGTCTGCCGTGGCATTAGCCATATCCACGCCACTTTTCATCATATTCAGTCCGATACTTATACCAGCCACTCTAGCCACTGCTGTCTTAACCACAGGGTTCACGGCCGGTGCCTCTCTCGGAGTGACGGCCTTGTCTCTCCTCTTGTGGCTCATTAAGTAAAATCATATTGGAATCACTCGAGATTTATGCTTATATATTAGCAAAAGCTTTATATTTGATATTAAGAAAATATTTATAGGCCATGCTACATTTTTAAAAAATCATTTCCAGCTTTTTGTTAGTTAATATTTCGTGAAAATAATTAGTAGTTTTTTCCTTCACTAACTGCTTTCCTTTTTTTGAAACATCATTTGTAAAGTAATCAACGTAACTAATTTATGAGAATACGGTACACAGTTGGCTTAAAAATTATTATCTAACCATCTAACGTATATATACACTTTGTTTGTGTGATGGAGGGTTAGGATGGGAGTGAAACCAAAGGATTTTCCGTCTTCGGAAGGAGCTCCGCCTACTATGGGAGGCACATCGTCTTTATCAAGAAAATCTCTAGTGGAAATGCCAAAGAAAGACAAAAACTCTGATGGGATTAAGTTGCCAGACGGGTTTAAGCTGCCAACTGAGTTGAAGATCCCAGGGTTCGAAAGTAAAGATAAATAAAAAAGTGGAGGTAAGGGTAAATATTGAAGTAAAGATAAAAATGGAGAAGGAGATTCACACATGGGTGGAGGTAAATCTGAAGATAAATGTAAATCTGAACAAGGAAGTTCACACAAGGGTGGAGGGGGACGTTCACCATAGGGTGGAGGTAAATCTAGAGGTAAAGATAAATAAATAAATAAAAAATTCAAAGTTAAATCCAGAAAGAAAAGTGGAAGTTCACCCACTCGTAAAGATAAACACGTAGGTAAGTAGAAAACATAGAGGTTCATTCATAGATGAAAACTTTCCCATGGGTAGAGTTTTAACTCATGAGTAAGGATGGATGTTCACCCATGGATAATGGTTCACCCATGAGTAAGGATGGACATTCATCCATAGATAATGGTTCACCCATGGATAATGGTTCATCCATACATGGAGGTTCACCCATAGATAGTAGATGTAAATCTAGAGGTGATGGTTCATCTTTGGGTGGGGATGAGTCATAGACGGTAAATCTGGAAGAAAAGATAAATCTAGTGAAAATAAATAAATTTAAGTAAAAATTTAAGGGTAGAATTAGCGATTCACTCAAGATTCATTTATGGGTATTTATTTATGGATGCAAATTCACCTAAGGGTAGGATCAATATTGAATAAAACTAAATGAAGCATTTGATGTGGCTTATAAAATTGGAAAATTCATTTCAAATATAGATAATTAGTGTTCGATATATTGTATAATTGTGAGATGGAATTTTGTTAATAACTAAAATATACATGATTCTTTTATCTTTAATAATGTGTATTAATCCCAACAATTAAGTAATGCCCAATTCAAACAAATATAAAATAAATTAAAAAAAAAACTCTCTATTCTATTAAATATTATTTTTTCCTCCAATTTAATTCTATATTTTCTAGGCTTTGTTGACCATTTAGTTGTTGAAACTCTGATTGGGTTTGGTTTTTTAAAGAAATTATTTTATTCTAATTATATGAGATGGGTAATTGGAGTTCAGTTTCATTTCTCATAATTGTAGACTATTTGTTTGTTATGCTTCATTTTTCCCTACGAATATGGTTCTCTTTTTTCTTCCTGACTTGAGTTCTATCTTTATTTATATTATTTTTTATGGATTATTGGTTATTGTATGTTCGAAAACCAGCTCTATTCATTTGCTCTGTTTTCATCAAGTTTTTCTCTATTATTCGTTCTAACGTTTTATTTCGTTATTCATTATTATTATTCTCATATCTTTTAAATTTCAATTTCTCTAATGGTATTCTTTTTTTTTTTATCTAATTAAAAATAGTTTTTAAATTTTTTAAAACATGTGTTAGTTTTCCAATTATACAAGATTTCTACAACAATAAACCAATTATCCATTAAAATAGTTTCTAAATTAGAACATTTTTTGAGGTTTTTACATTAATTTCACTAAATTAAAAACTGCTTTTTTATTTTGTATGTGGTCCTATTTACTTTAGGACTAGTCTTATCCAAGGATGGAGGTCGTCTATGGGTGGAGAAAGATGAAGAGGTGGAGTTAAATCATTTGGTGGAAGTACATCTATGGAATATAAAATATTAGTCAAGTTGTTGTAAACATGTAGCAAATAATATGTATTTAATTTGTTATCAAAAAAAATAATATATGTATTTAATTAAGATTTTATATCTGACTGGGAAACTATAAGGAATATGGTAAACATTTTATAATTATATGTCATGTGTGTACTTATCCTAATAAATAATCAAGAATATGGTACATGCATATTATAACAATAGTTTAAATGTGGTAACGTTTAGTATCATTCGCCATACCAGAATTAACATGTCAATTTAAGCGGAATATGTAGCAACGCAAGAGCTGATTTCGAATAAGTTGGAAAAAAATGCGTCTTACAAAAATCAGTATACGATGATTCAACAATTCATCTATTAAAATAACAAAATTTGGGAGCAATCTTCCAACTTCTTCCGAGATTGTTTGGGTAGGAAAACCGTTATATGCCTAATGAAAGCCGCGTCATAAAATTAATGTGTCTATAAAGAAACGAAAACATCGTAGATGATGTTGAACATGGTTTTCTGTTCAAAAGGACATGATTCCAAACAGTTTCTATTTTTCATCACTACAAAAGTATATTGGAATCAGTCTCGTTGAACCCGTAAATGGAGAGACATGAGTTTGCATTGCATGCGCTGAACAGAGTCCTTGATGTAACTCATTATAAAACTTCCCTCAGTTCTTTTGAATTGGGAGAAGAGCAAAGCTCTCTCCATCTAGAAAATCGCAAAACATAAGATAAGCGATGTCCATCATATGTGGTACTTGTGAGGACGACAGGGGCGGATCTAGTGAAGACATGGGTGGGGCACGTGCCCCATGTTAATTAAAAAATAAAATCGAACACTAGTACTATTTATTTGTTAGGTTAATTGGCTACTAGAGCCTAAATTTATGTTGGAGATGATGAGTTCGAAGCATCTGCTTTTTTTTTTGTTTGCCACGTTTCCTTTTTTATTTGTTTCTAAGAACATATTGCCTTCTTTTTCTGTTCTCTTAACCGCTTATTTCTAATTTTTTTTTTTTTGATTCGTTATCTTTTGCATGTCTCTTATTTCTTTATATATATCAAAACTCTTTATTTACTTTATCTTCTTTCATTACTGAACCATAAAAACATATTTAGTGAACTTTAGTAAACTGCTTTTTGTTTCAATTTATACAATATATTAAAATCTATTTTTTATAAAGAGAATTACATTTTCTAATATTTTTATATATGCATAAAAAATATAAATAGCACTTTTCACAAAAATAATGTCATTTGTAGAGTTTTACATAACCTAATTTTTAAATATAGTAGATGCCAAAAAAAATCAAGAATATTATGTAATAATTTTTATTATATTAACAAATTTAATGGTGCCCCAAGTAAATATTGTTTATGGATCCGTTCTTGGAGGACAATCAACATATGTGATTCGTCCCTATGTTTCAATAATTATCTAGTAATTTTCAAAGACTAGAAAAACAAGAAAGAAAGAGGTAACATAGAAAAACAAGACAACTCGTGAGGGTAGGCGAATCACACCTGGAAAGATATAGAAGTAACTAAGTCAAGCTTAGGCGCAAAAAAATCAGGATGATAAAGTTGACATTGGTAGTATTTTTGGAAGAAACCGAGGATCGAACTAATGTGAATTTATTTGGCTAGCTAAGATATAAAGCATGGAACTTTTATATGGTGCAAAAAATAATTTAAATAAAAATGCATGGAACTTCTTCCACATCCAAAAATAAATCATGTAATAAAAATGAGTATCGAACCAAATATACAGAAAGGAGGAAGAAAGCTAGAGTATCACGTTTTTCCCTATTTATCAGAACTAAACGCTTCGCCGCTCGCGCTGGTTTTCATTTTTCTATATTTTGCATGCAAGTTAGATGCATCTAACCAAAGACAACGGTTTTCTACCTCTATGTTTTTACAGAGCAAAGCTTCAACATGTGTAATTTGCGACGTTAAAAGTCCAAACAAAATAGAGGGTGTGATTTGCGACGTTAATGCATCTTCCTATACTTATCAACTCGTTCATAAACACCTATTCTCTCACCGAGGATGTTCATGATGACCCTAAAATAAAGTCATGAATGTGTAACCTTATAAGCATTAGCCTCTTCCTGCCGTGGGAACTGATCATCTGCTAGCTAATCATAGGTTGAAGTTTTCTCGTATGGTCAGGGTGTGCCTTTTCTCGACATTCGGTGAAGCATAGGAGCATTACACCCTACCTCACATCCTACCTCACATGAGGAAAATTCTAGCTTACAAAAGACTACTCAAGGTAAGGGATCCTATTGGAGTAAAAAATATGGGTGGGGGTGGGTATTTCGTATCTCAAAAAGTTTTAGACAAATGTCGAAAAGCTAACCTTATCTCTAATTCTCATACCCTCCTAGGAGTGGGGAAGAGAGTGGATGCAAAGCCATCTTGAAGAAATTTTAGAAAGCTTGAGGAGAAAATATAGAGAACCCTCTTCCCAAAAAAAAAGAAACGTCTTGATGGCCGTTAAAAAAATTTCTTTGGAAAAAAGTACGTTACATGAGAAAATTAGCGTCCCTCATATGGTTTAGAGGAATGTCGAAAACCTAACCTTATCTCGAATTCCCTTTCCTAAGAGAGCGGTGGAGAATGGATGTGAAGCCATCTTGAAGAAATTGTAGAAAACTTGATGAAAAAAAATATAGAGAAATCTTGAACGTCGTTAAGAAGAGTTCCTTTGAAGAAAAACAGGATACACATGAGGAAGTTAGCGTGCCTCATATCACTGTAAAGCTAAAGGATTTCTGAAACAGGAAATCAATCATCACTTATGGTTCGATGCCGTCTTCAATCACAATAGTTCTAAATGAAGCGTAGGAATGATAAAATAAATACTGGAAAATACGAACTTCAAAACTCTAGATCTTTTCCTCTAAGTAAGACATACATTTTGCTAGGTGTGAGTCGTGTGACATACCCTTTTACAGCAAGTCAGCAAGCACATATAGATGTCAACCATATGAGGGACGTGTGAGTCGTGTGAGTCGATATCATACGTTGCTAGGGTGAGAGTCGTGTGACACGATATCATACGTTGACAAGTACTAATTCACCGGAATGGAATCTATGATCGTATTGATGGCCATCCATTTTCGAGATTGTGGTGTCTTTTCTCCTCCTGCTCCATATATTATCGTGGGAACTGCACCCTTTAATGGAGGTTCCTCATAGAATTGTCCCAGATGAAGAAATCCCTAACATGTTTTCACTACTCAAACAAAGAATCAGGGATAATATGAAGACGATTTTAGTCCTTTCCCAAATTCATAGCTTGTTTTTGGTAAATGGACTAATTCATACAGGTGGAGTTGAATTGGGATCAAAATCCACGTCAATTGAAATGTAAATTCTATTTATATGTTAACTATTCAATTTGTGCAAAATCACAAAAATAATTTTAATTTTGTGTCAATACATACGCGTCTATTAACGGTGTTTAAATACACATTTATTAAAGGTGTTAACACAAATTATGATTCTAATCAGCAATATTAACTTAATTTTAATATGTATTGATATAAAATTAAAACTGTTTGTATAATTTCATACAAATTAAATAGTTCACACATAAATAGAATCTATATTTTAATTAACGTGGATTTTGATCCCAATTTAATTCCTTTCGTATGAATTAGCCCATTTTCTGCTTGTTTCTCAATCACTTCAATGACAAAGTACCCTATTGGGCTAATATTTTTAATTTGGGCCTGTAAACCCAATAATCCTTTGCTTAATTTCGTGGCTGGTGCATGAAATTAGGGGTTTATTTTTTCCCTCCGAGCCCCCACGCCGTCTTTGTTTCTTTTTCTTTTATATAAACGAGTAAAAAAGTTTAATTTCAGTATCATCTCTAAATTCGATTGATTTTATTGTATTCTAGGGTTTATAATTCAGGAAATTTTTGAGGGTTTTCTGAATTGCATTTATTTTGGAAACGAGCCAATTAGGGGCGTCAAATTGTTTTTTTAAAATGGTGTGAATTGCCTTGAAGGTTGGCGATAACAAAAACCAAATCTGCGATTTCCGTGCCTATCAAACTTTTATTTCCGTACTGATGATGGCCTCGAAAAAATAGCTACATGCTTCTCTTTTCAATTTGAGATTTTTTTTTTCACCTATTGCATTTTTCACGCTTCGATATTCCATATATGGAATCAAAGAAAACATTTGAGTTTCCCTAAGAAAGAAAAAAGGTCCAAAAAACATGACAACCCTAGAAACAAAAAAGAAACGAAAAATAAATGTGACGTGACGTAACGTAGATCTCCATTTACTCCGATCGTTTTGCATGGGGGGGATGCAAGTTTACTGTACCGTGCACGTACATTTCATAAATCCTTTATATAAGCCCTCTATCTCCCCACCACCAAACCACAACCACCCGATCAGAAAACATGGCCCAAGAACTCGTTGAGAACGAATCTCAGACTCGGTCATCGAAGTTCGACATAATTCCCAATGTGTTATCATTGATAATTGAAAAAATCTTATCATCCGTTATATTTTCCGAATTGGTAATCCCAATATTTGGGGTTCTTAAGGTGGTTGTTGCTTCCGTGATCTGTGTAGTCTTCTTAGCCTTCGCGGGTATAACACTTGCTGGGTCAGCCGTGGCGTTAGCCATATCCACGCCACTTTTCATCATATTCAGTCCGATACTTATACCAGCCACTCTAGCCACTGCTGTCTTAACCACAGGGTTCACGGCTGGTGCCTCTTTCGCAGTGACGGGCTTGTCTCTCATCTTGTGGCTCATTAAGTAAAATCATATTATATTCACTCGAGATTTTTCTTATATTATTACCCACGCTATATCAAAAAGTTGATTTCTTTTCAAAAAAACTAGTTTATTTCTCCTTCTCTTTTGCCTATGGTTCTAATTTTATTTTATTTTTTTATAATTAATTCCACCTTCTTGATAATTATTATTTCGGCGAAAATTCCTTTTTTATTTTTATTTTTTTGTTGAACAAAATTCCTTTTTAAAAACATTATTTGAAAAGTAGTCAACGTAACTAACTTATAAGAATACGGTACACAGTTTAAAGTTATTCTCTAACGTATATACACATTGTTTGTGTGATGTAGGCATAGGATGGGACTGCAGCCTACGGGAGGTCCATCGTTTTTATCGATCCCGTCTCTGATGAAAATGCCTAAGAAAGACGAAAACTCTGATGGTTATAAGTTGCCGGGCGGGTTTAAACTGCCAGCTTGGTTCAAGATCCCATGGTTTGGAAAGAAGGATAAATCCGGAGGTAGAGATAAGTCAAAAAATAATGATAGATCCAAAGGTAAAGATAAACACGAAAGTAAACATAAATCCGGAAGCAAAGGTGAAGATTCACCAATGGATGGAGGCTCAACCATGAGTGGGGGCTCATCCATGAGTGGAGGTTCATCCATGGGTAAAGGTAAACATGGAGGTAAACATGGTGAAGATAAACATGGAAGTAAACATAAATCTGGAAGCAAAGATGAAGATTCACCAATGGATGGAGGTTCAACCATGAATGGGGGCTCAACCATGAGTGGGGGTTCATCCATGGGTAAAGGTAAACATGGAGGTCAAAATGGTAAAGATAAACACGGGGATAAGCATAAATCCAAAAGCGAAGGCAGAGATTCACTCATGGATGGAGGTTCATCCATGAGTGGAGGTTCATCCATTGGCAAAGATACACATGGAGGTAAACATAAATCCGGAGGCGGAGGTGGAGGTTCACTCAAGAATAAAGATAAACACGGAGATAAGCATAAATCAGGAAGCAGAGGAGGAGATTCACCCATGGATGGAGGTTCACGCATGGGTAAAGATAAACATGGAGGTAAACATAATTCAGGAGGTGGTGGAGATTCAATCATGGGTAAACTCCATAAACATAAATCAGATAAACTCCGTAAACTTAAAGGAGACGGAAATGGAGATTCACTCTTGGATAAAATCCGTAAACATAAATCAGATAAACTCCGTAAACTTATACCAGGAGACGGAGATGGAGATTTACTCTTGGATAAACTCCGTAACCGTATATCCGGAGATAAAAATCAAGGTAAACATAAATCTGGGGGCAAAGGTGGAGGTTCACACAGGAGTAAAGATAAACAGGGATGTAAACATAAATCTGGAGGCGAAGGTGGAGGTTCACTCAAGGGTAATAAACATGAAGGTAAACATAAATCTGGAGGCGAAGGTGGAGGTTCACTCAGGGGTAAAGATAAACACGAAAGTAAACATAAATCCAGAGGTAGAGGTGAAAGTGGAGATTCAATCATAGATAAACTCCGTAAACATAAATCAGATAAACTCCGTAAACTTATACCAGGAGACGGGGATGGAGATTCACTCTTGGATAAACTCCGTAACCGTATATCCGGAGATAAAAATGAAGGTAAACATAAATCTGGAGGCGAAGGTAGAGGTTCACTCAGAGGTAAAGATAAACACGAAGGTAAACATAAATCTGGAGGCGAAGGTGGAGGTTCACTCAGGGGTAAAGATAAACACGAAGGTAAACATAAATCCGAAGGTGGAAGTGGAAGTGAAGGTTCATCTATGGGTGAAAGTTCACCCATGAGTGGAGGTTCATCCATAGGTCAAGATAAACACGGAGGTAGACATAAATCCGGAGGCGGTGGTTCACCTAAGGTTGGAGGTAAATCTGGAGGAAAAGGTAAATGTAAAGGAAAGGAAAAATCTAAGAACAGAGGTGCAGATTCACCCTTGAGTGGAGGTTCGTCCACGGGTGGAGGATCGCCAATGGGTGGAGGAAGTAATGAAAGTTCTCCCATAAGTGGAGGTTCGTCCACCCACTCACCCATAGGTGGAGGTAGATGATGAGGTGGATCTAAATCGGCTGATGGAAGTACATCCATAGAATAAAGAACATTGGTCAAGGTGTTCTCAACATTTAACAATATCGTGCATTGATTTAATATTTTTTATTACCGAAAACTATAAGGATATATAAAAGTCTCTGGTAGTGTATATGTAATGTGTACACTGATATCTAATAATCAAGAATATATGATATATGTTTATTTAAAAATTGTATAAATGTGGTAATTAGCACTTAAGATTTTTCCTATTAAAATTGACATGTCAATCTAAGAGTGATATGTGGACATAACATCGTAGGAACTGATTGTGAATAAGTTGAAAAAATTGGGTTTACAAAATTAGTATACGATGAATTTCAACCATTCATCTAGTAAAATAACAAAAAATCATCTAGTAAAATAACAGTTTTCATATCTAATATTCTAATTGATTCTGAGATCGTTTTCAAAGACGAATACAACAAAAAGAGTGCATTTACAACAAAATACAAAACAAATATACACTTAAATAAAGAAAAAAGTGTGGAAGAAAGCTGGAGTATCACTTTCTTTCCGATTCATCAAAGCTAAACGCCTCGCCATTCGTTGGTTTCATTTGCCTATTGTTTGCACTCATGGTGGCGAAGTTAGATGTCTCCCATATACATCAATTTTACACTATTATATGTGATGAGAACTTATGATGGAAAATATTATTTACATAAGATTGAATGTACATGGTATATACATTTATGTAGTAATCGAATCAATCTAGTTTCTTAATTTATAGAATCAATTAAAATAAATACAAATATATTCATAATAATTACAAAATCATTGTGATTGATCTAAATTATTCTGTATCCTTCTATATGCCTCCTCAATCTCAAGCTGGTTATGGAGTGACAACGGAAGCTAAGGCTTGAGATTGATTATAGATGATGATGAAGTTGATATAGGTAAGAGGAAGCTTTGGTAATTGAACCATGTGTGCTTTGATATAGACTTATGAGATATGGAAATGGCCAGTGGAAAGGAGACAGGAGAGACGGAAGCAGTTGTGAAAAGCGCGAGCCATGTGGATCTGGTGGAGAGATGATGTGACCAAGGCAGCGATGAGAGAGTGAGATGAGATGATAAGCCGATGACTTGCAACAGAATCCAAAGGTGCACAAGGATAACGGTATCGACGATGGAATGTTCCAAGTGTCCTTGTAGATGAGTAAACGAGATTGTGTGCACTGGAGTCCGGAGATGGGAGATGTGATGTGGTGTTGATGACGACGAAGCATGAGATCCGGTGGAAGTGGATGTGGCGTTGATTTGAAAAACGGTGTTGAACGATGTGGCTATATGATATGAAGCAAAGACAAATTGCCAGGCTTTGGACAGAAAAGAACATCTAGAAGCACAATGGCTTTATAATGAGAAAATCTTCAAAACAAAATTATTAGGAATAGCGAGATTTGATTTATTTATTTATTTATGTGATTGAGAAACGTTAAACAAAAAAAGGAAAAGGAAAATTGAAGAAGCATGAAAGCTTAAAAACAAGAAGCACTAAGGCTTGTAGAGAAAGCACTATGGCTTATGAACGAAGCTCTATGGCTTTAAGGAATAAGCATGATAGCTTATGGAAGTACTAGGATTGAAGAAGCACAATGGCTTAAACAAAACAGAAAAAAAAAAAAAAAAAAAAAAAGGTTTAGAGTTTTTTCGCTAGATCGAATATCAAGAGTACTTGGCCTGGATTCGGAGGTTTATGATAGACTTGAATAACGGAAAGCTCGATGGCTTAGATTCAAAGATTTATGATGAAATTAATGATGGAAGCACTTGGCTTAACAAAAAAAGAAAACGTAAAATAAAGAGAAGTTTGATCGTTAGATCAAAACTTTAGAGCGAATCCGCTCTAATATCATATTATATGTGATAAGAGTTTATGATTGTAAATATTATTTATTCTCATTAGATTATCTTGTTATATAAAATTCTGTCTCAAATTTTGTAATTAACATGATCGTGACACGTGTCAGTCATTCGATTAGATTTTAATACGTATTTAAAGAAATATAATCATAATAATTACAATATCTTTGTGATTAATCTAAATTATTTTAGATACTTCAAATATACACCTTGGTATTTTGGTGGATCAAAGCTTTCATGTGTAAATTTAGACGCTAATGCATCTTCCTTGTGCTTAGGAACTTGTAACTCGTATATAAAAACCTAAAACTCACCCATCGTCTTGCCAAGGATTCTCACAACAACCTAAAAAAAAGAAGTCATGTCTGCACAACCTTATAGGCAGCTCAACTTGAAGTTAGCTCGCTTGGTCATTGCATTGTGTGCCTTTTCTAGACATTAAGTGAAGCATAGTCGTATCACACCCTACCTCACATGAGGATAGGTCTAGGTTCAAGAAGACCCATACTCACCGTGAGAAATCTATATGATGATGACTTTGAATCTAAAGAAGATCTTCTTAACATGGAGTTTGAGCATGATGACATGGAGTTTGGTGGAGTGTTTCGTGACACAGCATGTGCTTAGTAAGGTTAGTTCTTTTAGTCTTTGTCTGTTTAACAGATGTTTGGGTATTTGGCTTTGTCTTTTTATTTCTTTCTTGTTCTGTCTTCGTTTTTCTTTGCATCGTGTTTTTCATGCCTTTGTCCCTGGTTTCTGCATCTCTGTCTAAATTTTTAACTATAGAGAAATTAAGAAGCGGAGTTGTTTGTCTTTTTCTTTGCTTCTATATGTTTTGTCTTTGCTTCTATGTGTTTGTTCTTTGCTTCTCTTTAAATTATCATTACAAAAGTTGAACGAAATCTTCTTTAAGTTTTTCTCTTTCTTTGTCTTTCTCTTTGATATTGGCCGATTATTTACTTCTCCATCTTATGTCTTTCTACGTCTTTTGTCTTTCCAATTGCAGTAATTAAGAAAATCCTAACACATTGACATGTCCAGTATCACAGTTGACTACTTGATTATTGGAGGAAGAAAAAGAACCATAGATTTATTGACAAATTATTTAACTATTTTTGTGGGTTCTTGTGGTCAAGATATTATATTTTTTGTGTATCCTTGTGATTCAACTGGAATTTTTGTATTTTTGATATTAGATATGAAGTGAAACAAATAGTAACAACTTAACCAATTTAGAATATAGTTTTTCTATGAATTTCAAGTATAAAATCTTTTAACTTGCATGTTTATCAATTTTGGATGTAAAATAATCTTAATGTTATAACTTTTTTTATAAGATTTACATGTTTATAACAATTTAAATAGTCTAGAAATTAGGTTTCGTTGTAATCTTCAATTAATCTCTGATTTTTATTTTATTTAGATATTATATCCAATTCGACCACCTAACTAATATCTAGTCTAGCACGTATTTGGACAATCATATTTATAAAAGTTCTTCATGTGATATTAGTTATCAAAATGAAAGCATTGAATGTCGAGAATACTCAATTCTTTAAAAATTTACGATTTAATTTAAGATCGTAGACCATAAAATAAATTAAAAATTAAAAAACTAAGATGACCACTTATATATATATATAAAGACTGGCTCATCAACTGTTGATTTATTCTAAATATTAGAACATAATAGCATGTGCAACCGCGTATTTAGACAAGTTTATAGCGTTAGATTTAGTATTTAATATTAATAAATTTGTTTCACCTGCTAAGAGTCGACTCTTAAATTAGAGACTAAAGAACCGGATTCTAACCACGTGTCGTGGTGTCATTGGATTCGTTTTTTTTGTTTTTTTTCCGTGAAAAAATGTGGGCTCCACATAATAAATTATTAAAAAGATGCTAGAAACTCTTTTAAAGGAACTTGCCGATGTACGTGCTCTAAACTATATTGTTGACAAGAAAAAAAACTGTACATAACATTGGTTAAAAGAAAAACTTAATACTACGTGGACTCAATAGAGAATCAATAACTTATAGAAGCTAATAATGATTCTATTGTACAATTTTTATAATATAATATTATCCGTTTTGGGTTATTTACCTGAATAAATTTATTTTTGGATTTTTTCTCAAAAATCTCATATTAGTTGTAGTTGGATATGACTTATATATTAGACAATTTATGTATAAACTTATGATGTAGGAATTTAGTTATATCCTAACATTCTTTTCTTTTTTATTAGAATTAGATACTTCCTATTCTAATGAGTTTATATTAAGTTCATCTTATCCTAACTGACTTGTTAAAAATATCTTGGGTTGTAAGCATTCGAAACTTATCTAATATTCTTTCTCGTAAGTTTCGATTTAATCCATGTCCGAACTAGGAAAAATATTACGCGGGAGAATATTAGATAAGTTTCAAATGTTTAAATCCCAATATTTATTAAGACCACCTTATCATAACCTACTTGTTAGAAATAATTCTAATGAGTATATTAAACCCACCAACAAGGTATATTGAGTTATAAGCATTCGAACCGACTTGTTAGAGGTATATTGAGTTATAAGCATTCGAAATTTATCCAATAGATTCAAGTGTAAAACCTAAGCAGAGTATCTGTAAAAATAATCTTACAAACTCAAGAACTAACATAAAAAGGAGATGCATGAATCGTGACTAACTTTAGCCCATATACTCTGTTTCTTCGAAACTCTAAGTCTGTAAAACATTATCTCGAAAAACTGCATGACGAATAGAAAGTTCAAGAATCAGTTTACAGGCTTAGATAAATTACTCGTTTTGCAACATTGCAAGTAATCATTACATTTAGATTTTACATATACATGACAAGATCTCTCATCTTGAATCTTGGTCTTGTATCATTACATTTAGATTTAACAAAATCCACTTTATTTATCTGGTTCTTTTTTTTTCTCTCAATTTAATCAACCAACTCCGAGATCCAATCAATATGCGACAAATCCAAATCCAAATCGGACGGCTCATAATGATCATCCACAATGCTCAACCCACTCCAACACTTCAACAACACCCTCTCCTCGTTACTATCTAAATCACCTTTCCCGCTTCTCACCGGAGACCTCCACGCGTCAAAATCCTCACCATCCAATCTCATCCCCACCCCGTCACTGCTTCCCCCTCTCGGCGTCGTCGTCCTCACTGGCCTATACGCATATCGGCACCTATGCTTTCCCTCAGACTGCCGGAGCTGCTCCGGCGCGTGGGCGAAGAAACACACTTTTCTCTGACACGAACTTCCGGCGTTGCAGGCGCGCGTTCGGTAACGCGCCGGGTGAAGCCAGTATTCGAATACACCGTGTGCGAACTCGCATGTGTCACCACGGTGGCATGCGCCGTTGCGGAAAGCCGGGCATGCGACGGCACAGTAACTGTAACGGCGAGGATCTCGACGTGTGGCTTTCTCGCCGCGGTGGGCGTAAGGACACTCCGTCCAGTCGTGGCTGCGAGTCCGGGGACATCGTTTGATCTTATAAGCGTACATGCGGAACTCATCTGAGCCGTAGATCGCATCATCGACGGTAGCGATTGGATGGTCGATCTCGTACGCTCCTGCATTCCCAGCTTTGCTTACGATGTATCCTACAGTTGGAAATTGCTGCTCTCCGATATCGTAGAATGCCATTGGATTCATACTCTTCAACATTTTTCCTTACAATGATCGAAGATTTATTTTCTTGGTTAATACATTTTGACCAGCAAAAAAAATAGAAAAGGAAAATATTAAAGAGATTTCATCTTATGAAAAAACATTAAAATTTTAAGAAACCGAAAGGGGAAATTTATAGTAGGAAAAACGAAATGAAAAGTTCAATATTTAATATAATTTTACCTTTTGTAAACTTTTGCAATGAAAAATGCCAAAACAATATATCAACGTTACAGTTAATTTTCCTAACAAGAACATATGTACCGTGGATATAAATATCTTTAACGGCAACGGAAGAGACTGAAAGGTAAACTATTAATTTACAAAATGAAGATTTATTTCAAATACATATCAATACTCGTATGATATATGAAGCAAAAGAAATATATTATTTATATTACCGTAATATACAATAATATTCATCAAGGTTAAGAAGAAAATTGAATATTTAATATTAGATAATGTTGTTGACTCTGAGGAGTTGAGTAAACAGCCGTTATTCGAAACGGCATCGTTTGAGGTGGAGAGTGAAAAACCATAGAACACACGAATGGTAAAAATTGCATGAGAAGGCACACGTGTAAATGATAATCAGAGGAACATATAATAAAGAGTATGAGGAGCTCCATCTGGCACACGTGTTGAGAAGCATCCTTTATATCCTCGACAGCCGTTTCTCTTCGGCAAACTTAGTAGGTTTGGTGAGCATTGAGCCAAAAAATGGAAAATATTTCGTAGAGTTCACAAAGTTTCAAACTTCCACCAAAAAGTAGCTTGATTTTTTCTTAAAAGTTACTTTATTGTTTTAGACACTAGATTAGCGTTATATTTTTTGGCAGATCTATAAACCGTCGGTTTTTCTCTAAAACTATGTCAGCTAACATGTTTTATTTGGAAAGATGTACGTTTTTACTTGAAATGGGGTCCAAATGCATGCACAATTGTCATCTTTTAAACTTAATATTTATTTTTCATTTATCTTTCTTGCATCAAACTTATATATATTATTCAAAGCCGAAATCCAAACTAATCTCAAAAAACTATGTAGAACTTTTTTTAGATAGTTTTGCCAATTAAGGCAGTTAGGGTTAGATTCCGTCATATTCCAAATTGTAAAATCGGCGCACGAAATTATTATAATGATTCTTTAAAATCCGAACCAAACCAATTCAAAAGTAAGACCGGACATTTAAAATCAAACGTTGAAAGTATTTGACATTAACACATAGTCTTAAAAGAAGTTAAAACGAGAAGTAAAAAAAGCTGACACATATGCAAAACGGAAAAAATTAAGATATTTTCATATTTATCGCGAGATTTGTATTGTGTATATTTTCTTTCTCTTATCTCTTAGGAATTTAACCTTACATCTCTTATATATTAATTACTTACTTTTCTAATATAGATTAAAAAAAAAAAGCATTCTCCTAAATGTTGTCATAGTCATGGACAGAGTCGTGGAAGTTATAGATACTAAAATTTGGAAGTTGCAGATACTAAAATTCCATGATAAAAAAATATATACGGTTTAATAGTTTAGGGATCGGTTAATCTTAGGATAACAAAGAACCAAAGACTAGACGAGACATGACGTGAAGAAAGTTCCGACATGGAGAACTTTTTTTAGTAAGTCTGGATTAGAGTAAATTACATAAGATTTAAAGATTTATTTTGTATGAACTTTCTCTTACAAGAATACAAGGACAGTAGAAACTCTATAAATTAATAATGTCGGAACTGTGATATTTTATTAATTTATACAGTTATTAATTTATCGATAAAGAGGAAAATCCTTATTTCCTATATTTTTTTTTCTATTTTCAAATTTTTAATGATGATGATAATTAAAAACGATATTTATGTATTTTAGAAGTAGTTGCACATAAGAAAAAAATTAATTCGCTGAGTTTTTCGTAAGTTTTTTATACGGTTCGAGAAGATGACACAAGAAGTTCTTAATGTTAGAAGAAAAATTAGAGATGAACTCTAACTAGATTTGAGTTTCAAAACAAAATACACAACAATAGAGTCATAATTTACTAAATTAACTTAACTATTTATTTATAAATTTATATACATAATTATTAATACATAATTATTAATTTATGATATTATTGAGATCAAATATTTACATAGGGATTTCTAAAAAATTATTATCTTATTATCTTATCGATTTTTGTCAAATTTTACACTGGCCCAACTCGGGATCAGAGAAATTCATTAATTTATCGTGTTTATTAATTTATCGAGTATTAATTTATAGAGTTTCTACTATAACTTTTTAATTTGAAGATGAATATGAGAACAAAATGAAAGCTAAATATAGTGTCTAGTGTGGATCTGAGATTTGAGAATGATTTATCCTTAGATAGTTCATCTCTTTTTTCTTTTATAAACTTGATTCATATCTTAACTTTGCATTAACTATGGCAGATATTTTCCATTAATACATGTGAAATTTACTCCCACTAATATTAATCTTTAGTGTAGTTACTAACTTAGTATCCATTTACAAACTTAGTATTCAGAGTTTGGAAAAGACTAAATTACCCTTATGACAAACTTACTAATTTAGTACCTTTTTGTTTAAATAATTAGATTTAAAACTTTAAATAAATAAATATTTATATATCATTTTTAATAAATAACTAATTTATGTAGATTTATTTTTTCAAAAAAGTTTAACATTAATTGAAAAATTTGGAAATCAAAATAATATCTTGGTTTTATATTTGTACGTATTTAAAAAAAGAAGCTATAATTTTATTTTGAAAATGTTTTTTTCTAAAATTTTAATAATAGGACGGAATAATTTTTAAAATTAAAAAGTTAGATTTTTTTTATGTTGATTAAAAAGTGACATTGAAATTAAATTTTTTAAAAGTGACATACAAAATCCTAAAAAAATATTCGTCCAGTTTTTAAAAAAAATTTAAAAAACATTTTCAGAATAAAATTATTTTTTTTGATAGTTAATAACAAATCTAAAATAAAAAAACAAAAAAAAAACCATTAGTCCCTTGCCACCTGATCAGATGTCAAAAATCCGTAAAATTTAAGTAAATCTGTAACAAAGGAAATAAACCTGTTACACTACAATACTTTTTTACTAATATTTTGAGTATGTTTGCCAGTGTTGCAGAGTTAAATAAATCTGCACCAAATACACGAAATCTTCGACACTAGAATTTAACTCTGCAAAATAAATCCGCAAATTATGAAAAAACTGCAAAATCGCGTTAGAATCTTCGACAAATAAAAAGAAATCTTCAAATTAAGTCTGCAAAAAAAATTATATCCGCAGAAAATTAAATCTGTTACACTATAAACAAATCTGTTACACTACGGATTTTACTATACTAGTTTAGTAATTTTTTAAACAATTTTTCTTTTGTTGCGGATTTCTAAAATCTACAACAAGTACAATAAAATCTGTAAAAAATAATCCGTAAACATTTAAATCTGTAAAACAAATCCGCAAAAAAAAAAAAAATTTCGATACATGTTTGCGAATTTTTTAAAAATAATTTGCGGATTTGTTTTGTTGGGAATGTGGCATTTTCGTAAATATGTTTTTTCCTGTCAAATGTTTTAAGGGTATTGTGGGTACGAAAAAACTCATTTTAAAGGCCAAAAAATTAATACTAGTCTAATAATTTTAAAACTTTTTCATACTAGATAAGTAATCCTCCCTTAATACATTGATCCAAGAATTATAATCTTATGTTATCCAACCATCACTAGTCGTTGTTCTTGATTTCTACATTGGTTGCCTTGAGTTCTAACAAGTCCCTTAAATTCAACGGGTTGCTAGGTTCGAGAGAAGTCTTTCAACTTGGCTTAATGGACATGGCTGGGGTTCTTCATGTTTTCTGTTGGACCGAGATTCTTGTATAGCATATCCAATTCCAACTGTTAGTTTTCTAGTTTCATAAATTAAGAATTTTTGAACTTGAGAAACTACCAATATTCGTCTTGACTTCCCTTTTGCGCCGATTTCACTTTTCTTCTTCTCATTCAATCATTATTATTGAATTTTTATTTTTTTGCTGATTTTCCGCTTAGATCGTTCTTTTAAAACTACTTTTCCCTTTGAGTGTCCCTCATCTTCTCGCTAATCATGTTTTCCTTCTTATCTTCCTCTTTTTTCCATTTAGTTTATCATGATCTTGATTTTGGCTTCCTTCATCCATGTAAATTTATGTTGACTATCATTTGATAAAGAGGCGATAAAGAGACGAAGCAGGGAAATACCCCATAGAATCCACCGCCTGGAGTTGCACGTCTCCGTGCAGGAGGCCGACACAGCAGATTGGATGGCTTTTCTTGATGCAGGAGAACGGTGACCTTATTCACCACCACTCATTCATGTTATCACTGACGTTGAACCAGTATGTTACTTCTTTCGTCTTTGGTTCGTTCTGTAAAGGTGAATCTTCTGGACGTGTGATAGAGATAATTTTGAGTTCTACATATTTATATTTATAAATCTTGAGAACACCCAAGTTCAAGTGAAAACATTGTAGTAATTTAGATATCGATATCATAGAGAATGTAAGAGTATTAGTGATTAGTAACTTGGTGTAATTTAGGATTAAAGTAAATATACGGTTTATGATGTTTTGTTTGAATATCTAACAATAAGTGGGATAATGAAATAAAAAAGGAAATTTGAGAAAAATAAAGATGAAACAAAGGTGAAATGAATGAAAGAATGTAACTATGAAATATTGAAATGAATGTAAATAAAAAAAAAAAAATGTCAACAAAATTCAACTCAAAGGTTGAAATTATATACAAGTTCCATGGTCGATATGTTGCCTCTGTGTTGACCTAGTATCGACCAATACACCACTCCATGACTTATCCTCTTTATGTTTCCACTTTCTTCCTCGAGTCAAGCTTCTCGGCATCTCATCCTCGTGTCTTTGGCACCATCGAACTACTAGAACACCAAAAAATACCAAAATGCACATGTAAATGTAAAATGAGACTCTTAAACTCTCAATGAAATAAATATAAACTAAAAGATTCAAAAGTATGTAAAAGTGAGTGCTATAAAGGCCCAAATCCGAATAAAATAAGAGCCTTAAAACACCAAAATACGAAGACATCATTTCCGCTGAACTTAACATTTGTTTGTCTTCAAACAATAGATTAAAAAGGAAAGGATAGTTCAAAAGTGGAGTTTTTATTTTCTTGTGGCCTTATCCAAAAAATTTAGCCTATGAGTCTAACTTAATTTTTAAAAATATTTTTTTCTAAATAACTTAACTTTTTTTATTTTACTTTTTTATAGTAAAACTTTAGTTGGTAGCTGAAAAATTATAATATAATATACGATAAGCAAACTATGCAAAATTACTTTTACCATTTGAATGAATGGAAAGAGAAATAGAAGTCGGAAAATATATGACTGACCACTTGGGTGAAAACGTGGCCATGAGAAGTAGAAGTTGCGGCCATATCATTAAGTAACTTGAAGAACCTTAGAGCAAGTGCAACCGTGAATTTTGGAGAAAAGTTCTAAAAAAATTTTTCTTTTTCGAAGGAGAAAAAAAAAATAATAAAACAATGACAACTCGCCACGCGTACTAAACAGTGAAGAACTCGATTCTTCCGCAAAGATTTTAAGAGTTGGGTCTAAACTGTTCTGTGGGATCCAGAGAATATTTAATATTATTTAATGCAAAATCTCCTAGGATTTTGCGCTAACAACTCGGCAAAAAACGTCGTTGCACATACTCTTAGGAGTGAATGGAGAAGCCTCGATGCTATGCACAATGCGAGAGATATAATGTTTGCCAAAAAGAGTTAGTGAATATTTTATACTAATACAATTAATTTAAATTTTAAAGTTATGTTACATTAATATCTTTTTTTTTCTTACAAAACACTCACAGTAGAAACGTGCGACCATGTATGTTTGTATTCATAAAAAATAGTCATACTAGGAAATCACTGGCTAGATATGAGGATAAAAAGGCCAAGCACATTGTGGAAATGGTAAAGAGAAAGAAGACTGAGTGTCTTCTTATGCACAATCTTAGGACAGTTCAACAAATTCCAATAGCATGACCGAACCAAGATCAACAGCCTCAGCCTTATATTTAGTATTTACAATAGTTAATTATTTGTTAACATTGGTAGTGAGTAAGGATTGTGTTTTCAAGTTACAAACAATTCTTAATTTATTTAGACGGTTACGTTCTATCTTTCAACTACCTTCAGAACTTGCATCAAAACCTTACTTTGCAAATAAGAACATAATGGTTGGTGATCTTCTCATCAAATATGATAATGCGTGTCTCAGATTTTTCATTGTCTCAAGAGTCTCCGCAATAAGACATTTAATATTTCGCAACAAACATTTGTGTTTTTTTCAAACATTTTCATTTATGCTTCCAATATTTTAGGCTTTTAAATATTAAATTTTGAATTTTGTTAACATAAATATATTTAGTTTAAACAATATATATTAAATAAAATATTATAATAATTATATAAAATATAATAAAATATCAAAAATAAAGTTTTATTATGATGGAATTTCATAGAAACTTTTTTGATAAAAAAAATACCATTGGTCTTTTCTACCAAAACGAATCCGTCTGGAAAAAAATTACGACCTTTCCATTAATTTCTTTTTTTTTCATCTATAAAAAAAATTTATACAAAATGTTTAGTAATCCAAACTGAAGAAATACAGCTTACATATGTAAAATCAATATCACAAACAGAAGCATTATATGCCAAGCAATCCGCCTTACCATTAAGCTTTCGAAGAATAAGAATAAGCGAAAAATTTTGGAATTGTCTTCTAAGACTACAAAAATCTGTTCTTGTTGAACTAGCATACATTCCATCGCTCAAAGGAGGACCTCCATCTTTTCGAAGTTATATATGTGGAAATTATGTCAAAATGGAAGAAGATAAACCTTTAGACATTATCCCATTGGCAGCGCTAAGAATCCAGTTTGAGTTCTTGTCATTATCGCTCTTGTAGTTAGTATGTCTACGGTTTAGGTGATAAAATCCTTTTATATCCTTATCTTATAGCTTATAGATAGTTGAGAAAAAAAAAAACTAAACTATAAAATGCAACCAAATAAACACATCTGTAAATTTGATAACTAAAACAGAGAATATAATCGGATGTCGTTTTTAATGTTAACAGATAACCCTTTTTAGCAAAGACACAAAAAACTAGTAAAACCCTTTCACCACTTTTCTTGAAGTTTGTATCCTGCGATGACGCTTATTAACGTTGTGCTTTAGTTTCTTGTCTCCGACTTCAGTCGCGACGCCTAAGAATCCGGTTTGAGTTCCGTCGCTATCGCTGTCAATGTCTCCTTCAATCGTTAATCCTTCGATCCTTGCCGCAATGGAGTCTCCTTTCACCCCAACATTCACATCTACATTATACGTACACCCCCCAACCGCACATTTTAGCATCAGTTTGTTTTTTTTAGAGCTAAATAGTATAAAGTTATCCTAATTTTATTTAACCTGGCAAATCCCATGCCAAAACGACTACGAAATATAATAGCCTAAAAGAGAATGTTTGTTTGCAGATATATAGAATCAAAGCAGTAGATGATGGACTCTATATATGATTTTGAATGTAATGTATATATTCTATACGTTACAAACCTGGATTAGAAAAGAACCAAAGGACGAGTGCACAAGTTAGAAGGACAAAAGGAATTATGTGAACGGCGTTCTCGGCAAACTTGTTACGTGATTCTCCTTCTTGGTCACCTCTTGTCCGGTGGGATCGTATGGAGCCGGCTCATCTTCGTCTAGGCCCTCCACAGTCCCTTTGGCGCGGACCAAGGGACTGAGTAGTCTTCAGTCACACGGCTCCAGCTTGCAGATCTGTACATATTGCGTCTATTAATCTCTTCCGATCTTGATGAGTATAAGGGATCGAATTAGTTTCTTCACAATAAAATATCTAAGTCCTAATGTTTAATTAAATGATAACTTTTTAGTATTTCGTTACTAAAATTCAGTCCTTTAAATCATGTTTTATTTGTTTCCGAGTTTAGAGCCTATGGCTTTGGTGAATTCGGATCGAAATTATGGCTCGGTCAAATCTTGAATGAATCTTACTTTTTTTTGTCTCTTTGAAGAGAGGCCATATATATATATGGTTAAAATTAAGTAATTACCCTATTAATTATCTAGATTTATTTTTTCTTAATAACACATATATACTTATGTTTATTTTATTATACATATAATTAATGGAAAGATCTAAGAGATTATGACCAGGTCTGATCCAAATGGGTAGGTCAATGGAACGACGATTCAGGATTCAAAAGTCCAAAAAAACAAATTATAAAGAAAAATGGGTCCAAATTTTATTTTTGATTTGTTTTTTTTAGTTTTTAAGGATCCAAAATAAATATTTTTTGAATTCTTAGACCCGAAATTTGTGATGAAAAGGGTCTAAAATTTTTTTTAACCCACTAAAAACCAATTGTTTTTAGTACTTAAATGTACAAATTTTCTTTTTGCCTTATGGTTCTCAATTTTTTTGGCCGGGGCTGATTACGACTCAAACATATGTTAACATATTTATGAAGATTTTTTTATCATTGAATATGTATATTTCTTATACTCGTATGTAAAAAGAACTGCAAGTCGAATTGAAACTTTATATAATAACTATATTGGTCAATCAATAAAAATAGATATATTAGACGCCTTAGTCCTTTGACTCTTAGTGGAAAATATTTCAAAAAAAAAAATG
This sequence comes from Euclidium syriacum, assembly GCA_900116095.1. Taxonomy (NCBI): domain Eukaryota; kingdom Viridiplantae; phylum Streptophyta; class Magnoliopsida; order Brassicales; family Brassicaceae; genus Euclidium; species Euclidium syriacum. The sequence continues at coordinate 10,266,439 of FPAK01000007.1, read as the reverse complement.
TTTTCTAAACTTAACGGATCCAAAGATTCATTAACCACCTTGACGACACGTTCAATGCTTATCTTAATTGATGATCGAATTTGGATCTCTACCAAAACATATAAGAGGACCATAAAGGATAGAGGGATGGTCATAATCAGTGGTGGAGGCAGAAATCATTGTTGTAGGGGTCAATTTCAACCTCCAACATAAGTTCATGAGGATCAAAGACAAGTTTTGGTTATATTTTGCATCTAATTTAATTAAATGTACACTAAAAACGAATAACTTTTTTCTTTTTATGTGGGTCACATGATCCTCCTCAATACAAGATGTCTCTGTGATAATCGGATATAATTTGGGAAGGGAGATCCAGATGGAGACGAAACTCAGTGTAAATCTTCTGTATTTATCGATTTAGCTCTTAACAAGAGAAAAAACTGTTATAGAGTTTAGAAGAATTGGAAAATATCTCCAGCAAGTGAAGTGTCGAATATGAAGTTGAAGTTGAACCCAAACCCAATCCTATTTACTACTAAAACTACTAGACTTATGATTCTCAATTTTTATTTCTTTATTTACTTTAATTGATTTGATATAAGATAATTAAGGAGGAATGATATACCACCTAAGATTACATGAGGTGTGACATGTCAGTTAAATTAAATATGATGACTTGACACTAATGTGGAATTCTAATCGGCATACCATACCACAGTCATGACATGTCACCTATCATAAATGATCTTACGTGACATTAATTAAATAAGATAATGAAAATGGACAATCACACCCTCATATGGACCGACTAGAATATAGGCTTGGTTTGTACCCAACTTCCTCTTCCTTACTCAGATTCTTCGGACTTTCTGTACAAGTTTCCCAATGCTTATGAATTCCATACCTGTTTTTCTTTTACCGGGATGTTACATCGATGAGTCCAAAAGACTCATACCAAGTTTCAGCTCGATCTGGAAAAAGATTTGTGTCTATTAAAAGCAATATTTCTTGCATTACAATTTAACATATATATATATATATATAGGTTTCTAATGTATACATCAATACATGTCCAGCTTATCACACAGGTTAAACGCGAAAGGACATGGACTGAGTCATAACGTACGTACGTGTAGCAAACCAAACCGGTCTATATATCTTACAGTTGCACCATTAATCCAACGTGTTAGAACTCGATCAATCCTTGATTCTAAGAGTGTCAACGAACCTATCCCCTTGAGAAATATCATTCTTGACAAGAAAATCAAGAAAGTCATTAAAGCTGCTCTCTTTGTATCGAACGGGATTATCATCGTTAATTAATTGGTACGGTACACTCATCTTCTCGTCCATACCCAAGCTATGCAAGCTGGCAAGGGAGATTCTCGTCTTCTCTTCATTCAAAGTGACTTTATGAACAACGCTCTTATATAATCCATTGCTTAGCACCTCTACATGGTCACCAATATGTACCTAGTATGAAAAAGATATGTGATATAAATAGAGTTTGATAATTATGTAATTTGGTTCCCCTTCGATTGGTGTTAAGGTCTAAACCGAAATAATTGAAACATAAATCAGGTTCATGTGAATTTGATGCACTCTGTTTATATTAAACCGGAATAAGTCGAACGTACCTTGAGTACACCTTTGACATCTGGTATAGCAACCCAGCGACTAGAACCAACCTGAGCGGCTGGATCAAGGATCTCGAGACCAGCCAAGTTCTGGATAAGGATGGTGATGCAACTGTAGTCTGAATGCGGTGGTAGACCTAGCGCATTCTGAGGGTCCGGACATGGTGGATAACAGTTAACGGCCATGACTTGCATGCCGTTTTCGTCCATTTGAGACGACAGGTAATCTCTCCCTAGTCCTAGGCTCTCCGTTATCGCTCCCATTATCTCAAGCGATAGTTTCCTCACTTCCTCGCAGAAATGTCCCATTTTCTCCCTAAAAGAAGCAAACGTATTCACAATCACATAATCACATATGTAATTAATTTGGTAGCATATACTAAACGTAAAATAAACAGAAAAAAAAATGTCTTTCTTACTATAAAGTGGTCTAGTGTAATTAACTAATTATATACATCTATATTCACTCAATTTATTACACTGCCGAGAGAAGAAACACAATAAAATAGTTGGCAAAATTAAACAAAACATAATATTATAAGAATATTAAAAGAATTAGGTAAATTAAATCAGAAATATATAGTTTATTTTAAAATCAGGTCTAGAGTCATCAAAAACAAAAAAGAAATCAGATCTAGACTTATTTAATACATAGGCAACAAAACGGCAAACTCTTTATCAACAAAAAAAAAAACGGTAAACTCATGATAGAAAAGAAAAAACAAAACTGTATACTTTATCAGAGAACAAAAACAAAAGCGTACTACAAATAAAAAAGAAGTACAAGATAATGTGAAAAATAAATTATCATCAAAACTGTTGAAGAAAAGGAAAAATAACATATTAAAAATGGGTTACAAGAAAAACATGAGGCTTCTCTAAATCACTTAAGCTGGACAAAAGGCGCCGCTATAAGAAAATCCATTTTTGTTTATTTTGTAGATGCAATGTACATGACCTAATCAAATGTGGACTATATAATATGGAAAGATGCTCATTGAATACGTATGTACCTGTATTCGGGTGGGTTTTGAGGCCAGAGATGAATCCAACGATGAAGAGGATGTGCATAGTGCTTTAGAAAAATTCTCCAGAATTGGATCTTGTCCATACCATCCTTTATACTCGTAGTGTATCGAACCGGTGCATACACATCGTTCGACATAAATTTGTTTTTCTCCTTAGCCGGCAGCTCGAAGAAGCCTTTTGCAACCGCCAATGCGTCGTCTAGTATATTCTGGTCGATTCCATGGTTCACTATCTAATATTATTATAATCCAACCCAAAAAAATGAATCGGTTAGAGGGGGAAGAGAACCGGAAAATGTTGGTAAGAATTGGGAGAAAATTAACGAGAAACTCTGTTTAAACCGAGGCATGTGACAGCCATGTAACGTATGTCACGTGTGAAGATATTTGTTTCTGATGAAGATGTAGTATTTTTATTTTAACGACCAAGAGAGCTGTTCTATAACGTTACGTGGTATTAAATAGAAACATATAACGACAAAAGCTATGTTGACCATATCTAATAAATAAAAAAATTCTGTTGATTAAAAAAAAAAAGGAAGCAAAAATAACTCTTTTATTAAGAATAAAAACCCTTTATAATAGGTTTTTTTTTTAATAATCATGTCATTTAATAATAGGTTTGCACTAGTTAATTACGTTCTATTGTATTGTCAAATTATTTCGACAAATCAATAATTAATATCTAAAACCACTTACTTGAAAAAACCCGAAATGTTGGCATGCTAAGCTTAGCTCTTGAATAACTTGTCGACGTTCATCATCGCTGCCTCTCAACTGAGAAACATCGATCGTGGGTACGATTTCAGAATTTGAATCCAATGCATTACGTGGCTCGCAGGAAGGCGGGACGACATAACAATCAGGCACATATGGTAAACTCCTCTCTTGTGCAGAATTCCCCATTTTGAATGAGCTCGGATTCTCACCTTTCTCATTCTCCATTGTTGAATTTTGAATTGAGCGTGGAGGAATCGGTTATAATATGAAGGGAAAACTAAAATGCAAAGTGCGAGTGCCTCCTCTATATATAGTGTTTAATTTGTAGCCGTCTAAAGGAAATTTCTTTGTATTAAATATGTGACGGTCGAATACAAAATTATTATTGTTCTTTTTTTGGGAAGCTATAGAGCATGTGTAACTGTCATATGTTTGTGTGAACCAACAATGAATATCCAATATATATATATATATGTTGTAAGAAATATATATGAGTGATCAAATTCATATATGACGGGGGACATTAAAAAGATGTTGGGATATAGCGTAGACACTAATGTGAGGGTTTATTATTTAATGATATTCCAATCCCATTCATAGTACCATCTACAAGAATACAAAGAAAAACTTTCCGCAAAAAAGCATCCTGTTGTCCGGATTTTAAGCCTTAATAAATACGTTGAACACACGCGTGGATATATATGTAACTTCGGCATGTCGTACGAATTGTGTGGATTATACAAAGAATTATGAAATAATTATCTGGTCTTGCGTGAGGTCTAGGCAAAATGTATTGCGCCGATTCCTCATGCAATGGGATTTTTTTTTCTTTTAGGAGCATGATAATATACAGGGCTGGGGTGTCAATCGTTAAACATCTATCACTTTAAAAAAAAAAAAAAAAAAAAAATTCAAAGCCAAAATCTGAAAAAAAAGAAAAAAAAAACCAAAATAAAATAATTTATTGATCATTTGATCATATAAATAAAACTTAAATGAAATATATATAAGAATAAGATTCTTAAATCATAGTATTTTTAAAAAGAACAATTAACACAACTAGCATTTAAAATAATGTTAGAGCGTTTTTTTTTATTCTAGATATAACTAGTATTTATACAAAATCTAAGAGAAAACTACTAATATTTTAGAAATGTTAGTTCATATTTCCGTGTAGTCCTGGTATGGGGTTCGAACCATATCATCATGCAGAGAATGACATGAATGTTTTTTTTGTTATTACAATAATTCTCATTTATTTGGTTTAGAATGAAAGAAACGAAAGATTTCATTTGGAAAACAAGACAACTACGAAAATATTGTTCTCGAGGTTGGACAGACATGTGAAGGAGAAAATTTTTGCCAATATCGAGGACGAGGATTCAAAAATATCATCTCAATTTGGTTCACCTATGCTTAATTCCTAACAAGTTTAGCGAAAAACTGATCTTTGGATATTAAAACACCTTTTTTTTATTTTTTTTGGGAAAAGTTGTTTGATTGTAAAGCCTTGTAAGAACATTTTTACAAAGGAATATATATTCACACTTATGAAAAAATAATCATCCATCATTCTTTTACACTTAACAAGTTTGCAGTAATTAATTATAAAAACTGTAGAGATACTAAATGAGATAGTCCACTTACGTAACTTAATGTGTACGATCATGGCAACCTTTTCATAAATACCCCGAGTAGATTCTTCACTGTTACCTGCCAGAAACATAATTCCTTTGATGTTGATAGATCATGTTTTCTTGAGCTCCATTTGTAGTCTGCATTATTCAATAACATGATCAAATTTCATTTCATCAGAGGTTTGATCATATATCGATGGATGATTAATATAGCTGAAACTTTGGTGAAAGACTTCTCATGAATTTTTTAACCAATTTCTTTTCCTTGTATTTTTTCCAAGAATTGAGATTATTAGGAATGTCATTGATCTTGCTAATGAAGGTTTTAAACCGGTTCATCAGCACCCATCCAGAAGCTCCTCGAATTGAGATGTCAACATGTCAATTCTTGTTCTTTTCACACAGATCGTTCCTCATAATTAAGACATATGAAGGATGTCCCATGATTCCTTTATTTCGAACATGTCTAAACATTTTGAATTGATCATCATTAGATGCCCAAAGATGGTTAACGATGTCTTTGAGTTCTATTTCACTTCGGTCTTTTCATTTTAGCGGTCCACTTTTTGGTTTTGGTACGATCTTATCATTTTTGTTCTTCTTGATTGGTGCAGTCCATCCTTCTTCAACAGCTATCCAAACATCTTCATCTATTCCTTTAATAAACGTATCATTTTCACTTCTGATAACCATATGTTATCATAATCTAGCACTAGAGGTTTGTCAATGGACAATTGTGTGTTCTCCATTTTTCCATCAAAATCCCACATGTTGAATACAAATCGATTAGATTTTATTGAGGAGTCTCCTCTGCTACCAATTGTTAATGTAAGAACACAGGCACAACATAAATTACAGCTTGGACACCACCAAGTTATTGGCTCTGAATGATGACCACAATTGGGGAAAGAAATGAGAAATAATACTACATTTCCTTCCATTTTTAATTTTTACTATTTGCGAGGAATATTTGTTACATATAATTCATCTTCATTCCTTATCAAATTAGTCATGGAACAACAGGAATTTTTTCCGCCTCTTCTCTACATTTATTCCCTATAAATTTTTTCATATCATTCCTCTTCATTCTTTTTTTCTCATTGTTCATGTTATTCTTGAAGTGGTTAACAGTCAGAACCATTGTTTTTATTTAACAAGATCTTCAGTTAATTTTCTATGTGAATACATTATGTTGGTGTTACTCAATTTACCCAATACTTGATCTCAACGATTTTTTTTAAACCTAAGCTAATTGGTCCAATCGAAATTGATTCACCTTGAAAAAAACGTTAAATCTCACGTCTCTCTAAAATGAAGTTTTGGAGTCTTAGCAACGCCTAGTGCACTCAACAATCCTTATATATATATATTCATCAAACCTAAAACAATAGTCTAATATTGAATTTTGTGATTTCCCCAAATCTTCAATATTCCTCATCTTCATCTTTCAAGATACACTATTTGATCCTCACGCGATATTATCAGCATAAAAAATATTATCTTTTAGCTCTTGTAATAATCCAATTCAGCGCTCATCAGCCAGATCATCACGTTCTCTAATGAAAGTCTCATTCAAACAGATGTAGCAAACCGTGTACAACGCTCACATAACATAACTAATTGTTTTCTTGTAGATTTTCAAGAATTCGACTATAATTATAACTTCTTATATAAAAAAATAATTGTTTATCTATGCGCTCTACACCAACAATAGGAAAAAAAAAGAAAAAAAAAAAAAAAGTTTCAAAAGCAATTTTTCTGGAATCATTTAGGTAAGATTGGTGAAGAGAAACACTCATAATTAGTCGAGAAGTTCAACAGCCCCTTTGCAAACCCTTTTGACAAAATAAATGTTCAACAGCCTTTCAAAATCTTTAATCTTCAGGCCAAACCACTAGACCATATATATTATTTTTATATGCAATATTTACCTGCCCAAATTAGCCTTTTCTTCATAGAGAAACACCTTAAAATCATAGAAAACTAGTTTTGTTTTAAATCTAGCAAATAAAGTTTAGATTTTCAAAAATAACACAAATTATTAATTATTCTGTGAAAATATTTTTTTAGTCTTAAGCAATTAAAACTATTATATTTAGGTTCAAGATTCCAATTTAGGGCTAGATTTCCTCTATTATGAAATTATTTTTGAGTTATTTGTATGTTAAAATTAAGGTATTGTGGAAAATATAAACTAGCTATGATATGTTTGGTAAAAAACTAAAAATGTGATATTTTAGAGATTTTTTTATAGAGTATTTATACTTCAAAAAACTTTCACAAAATAAACATGAGATCATATTGTCATGAAGATTTAGCCATTTAGGATTGTGGACTTCACCTAACAGCAGCACAAGAATCATATGAATTAGTAAACACGAAAAAAAAATTGTTAAGAAAAAAATACTTAGACCAGGAAAGAAAGCACACCATATATGTTACGGTGGTTGTGATATTAGGTTATCCACCTATGAGCAACCAAAACCTATTCCTTGGACACACCCACATTTATATATTAACAGTTAGACAGATATATAACAATAGCATTATTACAAGAAAAATAAACTCAGTTTATAGAAAAATACACGTGCACTATGGAAAAGACGTTTCTTTTTAACCTCTGCATCATTTTTGGGATCATATTAACAAGAAGATGCAATGCAACGACATACTTTGTTGGAGACAGCTCCGGTTGGGACATAAGCTCCGATCTTGATTCGTGGACATTAGGCAAGCGATTCTCTGTGGGTGATATTCTTAGTAAGTATCTTAATCCTTAGTTCCTTATATACATCCACGCATTTTAATATTCGCATCCATCGACCGTATGTAAATTGAAGTAAGTCTTATAATTGCTTGGCTCTATTTTGCAAGTGTTCCAATACTCATCGACTCATAGTGTCTATGAAGTGGCTAAAGAGAGCTTCCCAAGCTGCAACACTACGGACCCAATTCGTACGTTCACAAACGGGAACACGACCATTGCACTGTCCGAACCGGGAGACCGGTTCTTTGTCTGCGGTAATAGGCTCCATTGCTTCGCCGGTATGAGGTTACAAGTCAATGTCGGAGGCAATGGCCCATCTTCGGCCCCTGTGGGATCTCCCCGAGCCTCCACCGCAGGGATTCTGCAGCCTTCGTCTAAGAAGAATAATCCCGCGACCGGGGTCGCTAGCTCGGCAGCTCGTTTTGGCAACCATGGTTGGAGGGGTAGTATTGGAATGTTTGTATATTTGATTGTTTTTGCTTTTCCATTGATATGGTCTTCTTGAATAAGAAACAAAAGGGGTCTAGAATTTAAAGATGATTTGAGAACTCAAAAATAAAGAATAACTCTCTTTATTAATCTCTTAAGGAAAATCTATCAAAACCTTAAGTCTCTCAATTTCACAATCTCAATTTCTCAAATTCATAAACTCATAAGTTATGCAACACCCTTGCATCTCCTTATATAGGAAAAGATAACTCATAATCCTAAAAGGAAAACTAACATATCTCCTAATTTCTTTTTTACTTATATTAGATAACTCCTAACAAGTATATTTTCCATATTTTCCATATTTCTTATAATTCAAGAAACTTGAGTTTCAAGCTTATCCAACATTCTCTCCCTTAAGCTTGAAATCATCTTCACTCACATCTTGAACTCCAATAAGATTTCTCATATCTTTGAATTTGATCATTCCAAGCACCTTTGTTAGAATATCCACCTTTTGTTCATTTTCAGGAACATGCTCTACATCTACTCGTTCATCTTCGACACACTCCCGGAGAATCTTGTTTAACTTAGCATTCCATGTTTTTTTTCTTCTCTATCCATGAAAGTTTATTCTCACATGCTTCTATCCAGGCCATTAATCCTCTTGCTTCATCAAAACTCCATTGCTCCTCATTTATTACCATCATAAGTCGTTCATACTCTGTTTCTGCGATAAGAACATATCTTTCCAAGCATGGCGGCCTTACACTTGGTCTCATCGATTTCCTTAACTGTAGTTGTGAATGTTCTTGTTCATCATTACCTTCTTCATCATCTTCTTTGTCTATATCGACATCATTTTCCTCTTCCACACTGTTCTTCACATTTCTACTCCTAACTCGAGTATTGTGAGTACTTTCTCCTGCCTCCAAAGAATCTTCGATTTCCCTTAAACCTTTATTTCCAAATTCTCTTAAGTCAATGACAATTGCTCCAGAATCTCTACCACCGTCTTTCTCTTCATTGTTCCAGCTCCAACCTTTATTCTCATCAAACATCACATCTCGGCTTACTACTATCCTTTTGTTTGTAGAATCAAGTAGACGATAAGCCTTCGATCCAAATTCTACTCCCAAATGAACTAAGACTCTTGTTTCTTGCTCGGTAATCTTGAAGGTTACCTTGTATAACCGATTCTTAGATATGGTGGTTTTCATCAAAAGTCGACCTAATCGATCATAAAGCATCAGTAGATTATCCTTCATCCGTACTTCACATCCTGCTTATGTAGCTTGTCCGAGACTCACGATGTTGCTCTTTAAATCCGGTATGTAGTACACATTGTGTAAGATCATCTTCCCACCATCATTAAACATAAATTGAACTGAGCCTTTCCCCTTTATAGTAATTCTGGAATCATCTCCAAATCTCACCTTTCCTGTAATTCTTTCATCAAAATCCAAAAAGAATGCACGGTTTCCACTCATATGGTTGCTTGCACCATTATCGAGATACCACACATTTTTCGTGTCCAAATCAGCATCAAAAATACATGGCGTCACCCTTTTCTCATTAAGATACACTACCTCGTGCATCATCAATGCATCAGCTTCTTGAGTATCTTCATCCTTTTTCTCAACTGCTTCTTGGAGCTTAAGCAATCTCTCTGGGCAATCTGATGCATAATGTCCATATTTATCACATCGAAAACACTGAATGTGTGATGTATCGCTTTCCTCGTCCCATTCTTGATTGGATGATGTATTATGGAAGCTACCAGATCGTCCTCTGCCTCTTCCTCTCCAATTACCACGACCTCTTCGTCCTCTTCCTCTGCTACCACCGTAAGTTTCTTCGTGTGAGTCCATGTTGGCATACATTAGTTTGCCTTCATCATCCTGTTCTTCTTCCTCTTCTTCACCAATTCTCTCTTCATAAGCCTTTAGTCTTCCAACAATATCTTCAAAGCTTGTTGTATTTAGATTAAGGACCTGCTCAAGAGATGCGACAATGTGTATGTATTTTCTTCGAGGTAAACTTTTCAAAAATTTCTTCACGAGTTTTGGTTCTTCAATGATTTCTCCGAGAGATGCTGATTTAGATGAAATCTCGGAAAGTTTTCCAACAAAGACATCAATCGTATCTCCTTCCTTCATCTTGATTCTATCGAATTCCGCCATTAGGGTTTGTAGCCTTGCCTCCTTTACTCTTTCAGCTCCAACATGTCTTGCCTTGATTGCGTCCCAAACTGCTTTCGCGGTGTCTAGGTCTCCAACTTGCAGGATCAAAGCCTCTGGTATTGATTGGAACAACAGAGCAATTGCCATGTTGTTCTTCTCCTCGATTTTGTTCCCAGGCTCGATCGTTTCCCATACCTTGTTTACCTTTAGAGCAATCTTCATTCGCATGGACCACACTGTGTAGTTTGAAGAATTTGGCATCAAACACTTGATGGAATAGGGTCCAATTTCTTTGGACTTTATCCCAGCTTCTCCCTCCTTGTCGCTCATGGTGAATTTTCTTGCTAGTGAAGTTTCGTCGCCGGTCGTCTTCTCCTTCGTAACTCCTTACGATCTTCAAGTTTCGAACCTGGCTCTGATACCAAATCTAGAATTTAAAGATGATTTGAGAACTCAAAAATAAAGAATAACTCTCTTTATTAATCTTAAAAAAAATCTCTAAAAACCTTAAGTCTCTCAATCTCACAATCTCAATTTCTCAAAGTCATAAACTCATAAGTTATGCAACACCCTTGCATCTCCTTATATACTAAAAGATAACTCATAATCCTAAAAGGAAAACTAATATATCTCCTAATTTCCTTTTTATTTATATTAGATAACTCCTAACAAAAAATATATTTTCCATATTTTCCATATTTCTTATAACTCAAGAAACTTGAGTTTCAAGCTTATGCCAACAACGGGATTTTTCATACGTAAACGTAAAATTATACCCCCTAAATGTCTAATGGTGTGACTTCAGTATTCGGTTATTTCGTTCGTTATTTTTTATTTTTCTGTTTATTTGGAGAGACTATGAAAACCGAAATTTGGGTTCGTGAAAGAAAATTTTGAATCCCGTTTCAAGTCAATTTAGTCCGAAGATATACTTATAATTAATTTGTGATATACTTCACCCAAGGTAACATAAAATTTTATATGTAAAAATAACTATTTTTTATGTCAAAATTATTGGTTTATTAATTTGATTTTTGGTTTGGTTAATTATTTCCAGTTTAGTTTATTAACACAATAGTAAATTATTAATTGTTTATATAACACATGTGCAGTGTTAAATGTTTTTTGTTTTTTTTTATGATGAAAACAATCGATAAATATCTTAAATGTTTACGGAAGAATCATAGTAAGAATCTAAATCTGGCATTTTTATCAATTCTCCACAAATGTTCTTGGTTTATAAAAATCTATAGAAATGAATAACACTTAGTTTCATTTTGTATAATTGTTGAATCCGGAAAGTTCAATGCAATTGAAGTACAAATTTTATGTTCGAAAGAGTGGGTCGGAGATTCAACGATGAGGTAAGTAAGAAAGTAAAGAGAGAAAAGACTGAATGTGAGGTTCGATATCCGTGTTCCGGACTCTTAGTTTATAAGTGGGAAGAACTATGAGTTACAAGAGCAAGACAAACGGTTTTGACGAACAAGAAGCCGATATCGGAATCTAACACTTAATGTCTTAGAAAGTCGAACTAAAATGTTAAAGACAATATAATTTATATCTCTCTAATCGTAGTCTTGAGCGTTATCTATAAGTTAATGTCTTTCTCATTGAATATATCCTCCATTTATATCGAGCAATTGAGCATAAGGCTCGAAGCATGTGAAATCGTATTTCGAGAGTCATCAATTGCTATGTAGTTGTCGAACTAGATCTACGGGTGATTGAGTAGGCAATCATTCTATCTGTAGCCGAATTGCTCATGGTCAGAGGGCAGCTGCTTTTCTTTAACGCGTCATCGGTTCGAACGCTCATGGTCAGAGGGCAGCTGCTTTTCTTTAACGCGTCATCGGTTCTCGTTCGATGTACGTTACATGTCAGACATCCACCGAAAATAAAATTCTCGATTTAGAGGAATAAGGTATGTGGCGCTTGCTTACTGATTTGACATTGTTTCCTCGGGCGTCGAACTGAAATCGAGAAATCGAACTTTAGATTTGTTTTGGACTTATTCGTACCGGACCCATTTGGGATGCGAAACTCATTTTCAATAGCTTTCCGTAAATTATGTTTCTAATTTTTGTTTTTATTGCTTAATATATTAGAAATTAGATCGATAAAGTAATAATCAGATACCGGTTTCATTTTGATTTAAAATTTGGTTTGAATTTTGATTCAATTTAATTTGGTTTGGTCTACCGTGTTGGCGTGCACTTCAACCATTGCGATTGAACTTCCTAGTTCTTATCGCGACCGCTACTAAAACGCAGACGCTGGTCTCTGGAGAGACACGTCTTCCATTCGCAGCATCTCTATCTTTTCCTCTCTTCCTCTCTTTCTCTAGATAATTCTCGATGAACATACTCAACAGGTTCGGATTGGGATCAAGTGCGCAAACCAGTATGGATCCTTCACCGATCGCTCAAGGAAGCGATGATGACTCACCGGCGCCGGGAAATCAGTTTGCCCAATTCGGGGCTGGATGCTTCTGGGGCGTGGAGCTGGCGTTTCAAAGGGTCCCAGGTGTGACGCAGACCGAGGTTGGATACACTCAAGGGATCATACACAATCCTTCTTACGAGGATGTCTGTTCGGGCACCACGAGCCATGCCGAGGTTGTTAGGGTTCAGTATGATCCTAAAGATTGCAGCTACGAGTCTCTGCTCGATGTGTTCTGGTCTAGGCATGATCCCACCACCTTGAATCGCCAGGTACGTAATCGATTTGGTTGATTTCTTCTAACACCCCAATCAAGATTTGAAGTTTTTGCAATTTTAGCGATTGGCGAAGTTCTAGGGTTTATCCTTCTTATTCTGTTTCCATGAAATTGGGATGAGTTTTTTGTCAGAATATGTGCCTGAGACTTGTTGTGCTTTAGGGTATTGCTTGATGTTTCTCAAGTTCGATGCTTTAGTTTCATCAGCAATCTGTGAAAACTTTCATTTGGCATAGTTAAAAACTGTAGTCCAAAAAAAAAGAGATTATGTTGAATTTAGATTTCTGATGGATTGAAACTTTTTGCTGTTAGATCTCTGCATAATCCAGCTTCATGAGCGCTGTTCTTCAATACAGATTAAAATTGTTCATGGATTCGTTGATTATATGTAGTAATTGCTTATGAAGAAACTTTTCTTTGTCTGTTAGTTTGATAGATGCAAATTGCATCTAACCTATAGTCAAGTTATCTGGTTAGGTTACTATGAACAGCTTCTTTGGTTTAAGAATTCTGTTTTCATGATAGCTAATTGGTACTCCGGTTATTGTGATCAGGGAAATGACGTGGGAACGCAATACCGATCTGGGATATACTTCTACACGCCGGAGCAGGAGAAACTAGCCCGCGAGTCATTGGAACGTCACCAGCAACAAATGGAGAGGAAGATCATGACTGAGATCTTACCAGCTAAGAAATTCTACAGAGCTGAGGAGCATCATCAGCAGTATCTGTCAAAGGGTGGCCGGTTCGGTTCAGGGCAATCCACTGCCAAAGGTTGCAACGACCCAATCCGATGCTACGGTTAAAAGCTGGTTTACTCTGATTCTCTCTCAGAACAGAGGATGTGGACTCAAGTCTCTCTCGCTATGTATGTGAACTACTTGTTTGGAATTTGTTAGCAATTCTGTAATATTGAGGTTACACAATATGAACATCAAACCAAAATGAATCATCACTACCTTAATAAGTGATAAATAGAACAAGTTATTTGCAGATATAACAGTCCTAACGTAACGTACTTTTTTTTCATAAAGACCACTCACTTCGAAATTCTCACAAGAGAGAAGATGTTAGAGAATCTTGCATGGAATTTAGTTTTATTGCATAGACTCATTTATCTTCTTTTGACATCTAAGAGGATATTGACACATGCAATCAACACATCAAAGAAGTGGCAAGAACACGCAAAGATGATGTGGACGAATGGAAAGTTTTCCAATTGAATTTCTTAAAAACAACAACTTAGCTAAATTCCACAACAAATCCAATCACGCTAATTTCTTAAAATCCAACAACATGAGTTCAATTTCTTTTAATAATATGGAGTCAAAAACCAGTGGAATTTTTGAAAATCCTCCCCTAGTTTCATTTTTCAGCCAATTCATTAAATGATGTTACATCAATCTTTTTTCCATCAAAATTCCACCAATTGCATTATATTCCGTAGATGATGCGTTATCATTTAGACTCACAAAGGATTATGAATGGACCGTTGCTTCTAAAAAGCCTTCTAGTGCGCGGCCCATTTCAATGATTTTCTGAATTTATTACATAGAAAAACGTGGCCACCAACCTACTTGCATGATGCTTATTCTTTCTTTATGTAATAAAAATTCAGAAAATCATCACACTAATTATTCTTCTTAAGCAAAAATGGCATATTTTTTTGGTCTTTTAATAGTGGTATCTTTCGGTTGTAGCGGACAAAAAATATGTTGGCATCCATCCAATCAGTTGGTAGTTTCTATATGAATAAACAAAATACATAGGCTAAACTAAAACACAACATAAATTTGCCATTTTTGAATTAAAAACCATGTTTAGATTAACTAAACGTTTGCAACAAAAGTATAAAACAATATTTTTCGATACAATTAAAAAATGTTGTAGATAAAATAAAACCAAAACGATTGTTCTTTTATAAGAAAACAAATAATTTAAACATGGTTGTTTAATTTTGAGTAGGCATCTTATAAAAACAACGGATCACTCAAACAATATAAAATTTAAATGTAGTGTGTAAAAAAAAACTAATATTCAAAGTCTTTCTGGCCGTTTCAAAAGGTATTAATCTCTGACTGTCTTGTGACTTGTCTCTCTTCTTTTTCTATATATTTTTACGATCTTCGAGGCTTCATCATCATCCTTCTCATATCAATTTTTACCATCAATGGATCTTTCTCCGATACCTCAAGAGCCCCAATTAGCAGAAAAACCTGCGATCGTTGCTTCTCCCAAAGCTCAAGATCCCGAAATAGCAGCTAAACCTGAGATCATTGCTTCACCGATAGCTCAAGAGCCCGACAACGATGTTCCGGCGCCGGGAAAACAGTTTGCCGAGTTCGCCGCCGGTTGTTTCTGGGGAGTAGAGCTTGCTTTCCAGAGAATCCCTGGTGTGACGGAGACTGAAGTCGGGTACACTCATGGGATCACTCACAATCCATCATACAAGGAAGTCTGTACAAACACCACGAACCATGCAGAGGTTGTTAGGGTTCAGTATGATCCTAATGAGTGCACTTACGAGACACTGCTTGATTTGTTCTGGTCTAGGCATGACCCCACCACCTTGAATCGTCAGGTATAAACATTTTTTCTGGATTTTTTTTTCTGATTCGGTTTGGTATTTAAAGAATCTATGGTTTTTGGTGTAGGGAGAACTTTTGGGAGCTCAATATAGATCAGGTATTTACTTCTACACACCTGAGCAAGAGAAACTAGCACGTGAGTCTCTTGAGAATCAACAGAAGAAACTTGAGAAGAAGATTGTGACTGAGATTTTACCGGCGAAGAAATTCTACAAAGCTGAGGAATACCATCAGAGTTACCTAGCTAAAGGAGGAATGCATGGAAATGCGCAATCCCCTGCGAAGAGCTGCAAGGATCCTATCCGTTGCTATGGTTAATTAAAGCCTTTTTGTTCCTCTGCTTCGTCCGAAACAGAGGATTTTCAGAGAACCTCTTTATCTGTTTGTTTATGTGTGTGTGTGTGTTGATGTGTAAGTCTCAGCGTAATAAAAGATGTTGGATCATCTGACTTGTGTAACTTTTCTTTTGAGTAGCTCGATTTCAACTAATAAAATATTTAGACTAATTCAATGAGTTACAATACAATACTCAATACAATGAGGTTTTTGCTCCCAGGCCCAGTAACCGAGAAAGAGCATTACCCAGCAGTCCCTTCTAAAAACAGCAAAGCCCAACCCTTTAACCAATTTTGGTTTGAATCTCACCTAACTTTTCTTATACGAAAGGGGGAAAAAGAGAAGACCACCGGTCCGTTGGCTGGCCGGAGGAGCCTTAACGAGGCAAAGGCTTCCACCTCCGTGGCCGGAACTCGACGAAGAACACACCGCGACAGCAGCAAACACAAATTTCGGGTAACAAGAGAGGAAAAGGTTCTGTGAAAAGCAAAACACTAGAAGGAACAATGGAGGCGCAGCATACTGAGATTGTGGAGAATTCAGAGGTGTTCGACCACCACGTTGAGAAAGAATTTGGTATGGGGGTCAAGGAGGGAAATAGTGGAGGTGAGAACGGGTTCCAGGATCTCACAAGGGGATCCAACGGAGGAGGTTCCGATGGTAAGGATGGAGATAGTGTTGGCACGGGTGGGAAAAGTGATGAAACTAGAGTCTCGAATCCCAAGTTGGTATCGTCTCAGAAAGGTGAATCTCAGTCTTGGTCCAAGATTGTCCAAAACAAGCAGGGTTTGGCTAAAATCGATGTTACAGTGGAAGTAATTAATGGGGTTGAGACCATTCGTGTACCTGATTCAGTGTTCCAAGATGCTCCCCCATTGTGGGAAGATTTCTTGGTAGGGAAGTTCTTGTCTAAGGCTCCCCATGTGGGGAAGATTCATTATCTGGTGAATAAGATTTGGCCTTTAGGGGATAGATCTGTGAAAATTGATGTATTCCCTATAAACAACACAATGGTTAAGTTCCGTATTCGGAATGAAAGAGTTCGCGAGCGAGTTCTTCGTCGTGGCACATGGAACTTGTGTGATGTTCCCATGGTCTTATCTAAATGGAGTCCGGAGGAAGAAATTGTGCAACCTGAGTTGAAGGCAATTCCTATTTGGGTTGTCATCAAGAATGTTCCAAGGAAAATGTATTCTTGGAAAGGTTTCAGTTGTCTTGTTTCAGCTTTTGGGGAGCCAAGACATCTGCACCCTGATACAGAAACTTGCAAAAGTTTTGAGGAAGCAAGGATATTTGTCGATGTGGATTTGTCAAAGGAACTACCATCACAACGCTGCTTTAAATCAGATTGTGGGGTTGATGAAATGGTCGTGTATGAATATCCTTGGCTCCCACCAAGATGTTCTTCTTGTAAAAAATGGGGACATTTGGTTGCAGATTGTGTTTCAGCTCCGTGTGTTACGAAAATTCTACAAAGGGATTGGTTGAAAGATTCAAAACATCGCGACGAGGGAAAGAACGTTGAGGAAGTTTCTACTGCAAACAATGAAACGGCGGATGTGAGTTCTCATGTGGTACCTAATGCTATCCCGGTTCCAGAGATGGTTTCTGTGACGAAGGAAAATACATTGGCAAGTGAGAAGGGTGTTGAAGCTGGGTTGATGACAGGAACTGTTGTGATGAGTGAGAAGGAAATTGAGGTTTGTGGTCCGAAGAATTTGTCACCACTCTCGTCTGAAAAGATAAAAGAGTGGAAGCAGGTTTCCCCTGCAAAGGTTGGGAAAAATATAGCAAGCATTATCGTTGCTCCAGAGATTTCTCAAAAATCTCGGTTCGATGCTCTTCAGTCGAATGAGAGGGATGATGATACAGTCGTAGGTACTGACACTGAAGAAGTAGTTTTGGAAACACAGGTTGATGATGGAGAAGAGTCAAAAAAGGCTGAATGTGATGGGGTTAAAATGAAAGGTGATTCAAAGACCAATGTCGAAGCAAAGGGCAATACTAAAGGGGATGGATTTTCTAAGGAATCTGGTCGTCTGACTTTGCCGCGTGATGCCAAGTCTGCTCATAAGTATTTAGCCAGCCAATGGTCTCCACATGTTTCGGACAATGGCCAGAATTCGTCGGGGAAGAAAAAAAAACGTAACAACAAAAAAAATCATCATTAATGGGAGGTTTTTTTGGAATATTAGAGATTTTAATAAAGTTAATAAGCATAAGGTTGTGATGGATTGGATGAAGAGTAATGATCTTTCTTTTGGGTGTCTCTTGGAAACACGAGTGAAAGAAAGAAAGGCTAACCGTATTGTTAGTTCTACATTTCCAAGCTGGTCGTTTCTTGCGAACTATGAGTTCAATCGTTTAGGTCGCATCTGGGTGGTTTGGAATGAAAATGTCACTCTAACGCCTATTTATAAGTCTGGGCAAATGATTCTGTGTTCTATCCGTCTTCCGGGTCAAACCGAAGATTTCTTTTGCTCGTTCATTTACGCTTCGAATTCAGAAGAAGAAAGGAAGCAGCTGTAGAATGATATTAAAATGTTAAACGACTCAGCATTATTGCGTAGTAGAAAGTGGGTCATGGTGGGAGATTATAACGAGATTCTTGACGGTCGGGAACACTCGAGTTATGATGTTAACCCAATGATTCATTCAGGCACTCGGGATTTTCAGCAGGTTACGCATCATTGTTCTCTGGTTGATATGGGATTTAACGGTCCGTTTATGACCTGGTGCAATAAAAGAAGAGAAGGTTTAATCTGCAAAAAGTTGGATCGAGTTCTTATTAATGAGGAATGGTTGCAAGGATTTCCAAGATCTTATTGTGTTTATGAAGCAGGAGGTTGCTCAGATCATCTGAGGTGTCGCTTCTTTCTGGACTCGGAAGTTGATCGAAAAAATCGTCCATTCAAGTTTGCAAATGTTCTGGCTTCCTTACCTGAGTTTGTTCCCTGCATTGAGGATTACTGGAGTGGCACAGATGAGATCTTCCATTCTACGCCCTCTCTGTTTCTGCTATCGAAGAAGTTGAAGCTGCTAAAACCAAGTTTGCGCAATTTGGCTAAGCAGACGATTGGAGATCTTTCAAAACGAACCAAAGACGCTTTTGACCTGCTGTGTTTTAAGCAGGAACAAACGATTATCAATCAATCCTCGCAGGCTATAAAGGAGGAGTTAGAGGCTTATTCACGATGGGAAAGGCTGGCTGCTCTTGAAGAGTCTTTTTAAAAGCAGAGGTCCAAGCTACATTGGTTAAAGGTTGGAGATAAGAGTAATAAAGTTTTTTATAGAGCAGTACGACTAAGGAAATGCAGAAATTCGATCCGGGAGATTACGGGTCAGAGTGGTGAAACTCTGAACAAGCCTGCGGATATTAAGGCTGAAGCTGAGCGCTATTTCAAGGATTTTCTGACTATGGTCCCTATGGACTATACAGGAATGTCCACTGATGTGATTTCGAATCTGCTGGAGATGAAATGTACACCTGATGAGTCACAAAAGTTAATAGCGGAAGTCTCAGAGGAAGAGATAAGAAAAGTCCTTTTCTCAATGCGAAGAGATAAGTCTCCT
The DNA here is from genome assembly GCA_900116095.1 of Euclidium syriacum. Lineage (NCBI taxonomy): Eukaryota > Viridiplantae > Streptophyta > Magnoliopsida > Brassicales > Brassicaceae > Euclidium > Euclidium syriacum. The sequence goes on along the minus strand of FPAK01000007.1, from coordinate 10,246,843 downwards.
GGACCGGATGGGTTTACAACGGAGTTTTTTAAGGGAGCTTGGAATGTTATTGGACGGGATTTCACAATCGCAGTTCAATCGTTCTTCAAATTTGGTTTTCTTCCCAAGGGTGTGAATTCCACAATTCTTGCTCTAATACCAAAGAAAAATGATGCTAAGGAAATGAAGGACTATCGACCAATTTCCTGTTGTAATGTCCTTTATAAGGTCATTTCGAAGATCTTAGCTAATCGTTTAAAAGCCGTTCTTCCGCATTTCATCGCTCCGAATCAGTCAGCATTTGTTAGAGACCGTTTGTTGATTGAGAATTTGTTGCTGGCAAGTGAGCTAGTCAAGGACTATCACAAGGACTCGATCTCTCCAAGATGCACTATGAAAATCAATATTTCAAAAGCGTTTGATTCAGTTCAGTGGAGTTTTTTGCTTAACACACTATCGACTTTAGGGATTCCAGAGCAGTTTATATTGTGGATTAAGTTGTGTGTTACAACTGCTTCGTTCTCCATCCAAGTAAATGGTGAGCTGGCTGGATTTTTTCAAAGTAACAGAGGGTTACGACAGGGATGTGCTTTGTCCCCCTATCTTTTTGTTATTTCAATGAATGTGCTCTCCAAGATGTTGGACAAAGCAGCTCGAGACGGAAAATTTCGTTACCATCCGAAATGTCGTAAGTTGTGTCTTACACATCTGTCCTTTGCTGACGATCTTATGGTGTTCTCGGATGGAAGTCTTGAATCATTGGAGGGAATTATCACAGTTTTTGATGATTTCGCAGCAGCATCGGGTCTGAGAATAAGTATAGAAAAATCTACTCTATACACAGCGGGATTGGAAGCAGCTGAGCTTGATAAAATTGGAGAACGGTTTTCTTTTGCTACGGGAGAGCTTTCGGTGCGCTATCTTGGTCTTCCCTTACTGACTAAGAAAATGACCATAGCAGATTATACTCCGTTGCTAGATAAAATAAGAAATCGAATAAAATCATGGACAAATAGGCATCTCTCTTATGCTGGGCGGCTTCAACTCTTAGCGTCCGTCATTGCGAGTTTAACGAATTTTTGGATTTCGGCATTTCGACTTCCTCAAAGCTGTGTAAAGGAAATCGAATCCATTTGCTCAGCATTCTTGTGGTCTGGCCCTCAACTCAATCCGAAAAGAGCAAAGGTGGCTTGAACAGAAGTTTGCAAACCGAAACATGAAGGAGGGTTAGGACTGCGTTCTTTGAAAGAAGCAAACCGTGTCTGCTGTCTTAAGCTCGTATGGAGAATAGTTTCATCGAAAAATTCACTATGGGTCAATTGGGTGAAGGAGTATTTGATAAGACGAGGCTAGTTCTGGTCTCTTTCTAACTCTACGAGTCTAGGATCCTGGATGTGGAAGAAAATTCTAAAAATAAGGGAATTTGCTAAGAGATTTCATCGTATGGAGGTTAACTGTGGATCCTCAACTTTTTTCTGGTTCGATAATTGGAGCCCTATGGGGAGGTTAATCGAAATTACAGGAAGAAGATGATGCATAGATCTGGGTATTCCCCTGTTCTCTACTGTCGAGAAAGTACTAAATACCCATCGGAGACGAAGGAGACGGAGTGAAATCTTAAATCAGATTGAGGAAATAATCCAAAAGCATCGTGGTCCTATCTCTACTGATGCAGATCGTTCGTTATGGCTGGGTAAAAGTGATAAGTTTGGAGCTCGTTTCTCTTCAAAAACAACACTGCATCTTTCTCGTGTACCAAGTCCAGAAGTTAACTGGGCAAAGAATATTTGGTTTTCTCAAGCAACACCAAAATATTCTTTCATTTCATGGCTCACGTGTCTGAACCGTCTCTCTACAACTGATCGGATGGTGAAATGGAGTGCGGGAGTAGATCAGAAATGTGTCTTGTGTACACAATCACATGAGTCTCGAAATCACCTATTTTTCACATGTCAGTATGCATCTCGGGTCTGGTCATCTCTAACTAGAGGGCTACTAGGTACAAGCTTCACGGGCAATTGGGAAGAGATACAGGCTCTGTTTTCAATAAATTCGTTAGGAAAGCTACAGATCTTTCTGTTCCGGTATGTTTTTCAAATCGCAGTGACTATGATTTGGAAAGAAAGAAATTATCGTCGTCATGGCAAACGTCACACTTCCGCCAAAGATCTTTCGGCGAAGATGGACAAAATGATTCGCAATAAACTTTCATCAATCAGAGAAACAGGGGATCGAAGATTTGATGAGAGTCTTTCTATTTGGTTTGCGAGCCGTGGTGTCTAAACTATACTCGTGGAGCTGCTTTTGTTCTTGGATACTTAATGTAAAATTGCAGGTTTAATAACTATGGTCATGTAAAATTGTTGGAGGTTTTTTTTAATAGATTTTAATATTAATTAAAAAAAAAAAATACTCAAACTAATAATTTGGAGGTTTTTTAGGATTTTTCTTGTTGAGAAAATTATGAGCGTTGGGATGCTCATCGCATCAAAGCCAAAAATAATCAAGAGTTTATTGACTGTATTGTGACAAACCCGTGCCAAGGCCAAAAGGTTGAATTAAAGTTTTGGGATATGATAAATTCTATAATGGTGGATTGGATTTTCAACTCGATTGAACCAAGTTTTTTGAAACCCAATTTCTCGCATCAAGACAACTTTTAAGCTTAGTCTGAGTCTCTTAATCAGCTTGTAGTGGGCAATGATCATCGGATATGAGCTCAGTACTGTTGCAGCCACGTGTAACCAAGATCGTTCTTTTGTGCAAGAATTTTTTTGGACGTTTGAAGCATATATGGGATGCATTCGATGAGTTTGAGTATGCGCATGAATGTTTTTGTGGACGTTTGGAGTGTAAAGTTGCCAACTATTTTGTAGCATAACATGTCTAGGAGCAGAAGTACTTCTAGGAAGCGTCTAGTATTCAAGTCAATGTTTTGGCGAAACTCATTGGATGAGAACAATGGCAAAGGCGACTTGGTCATCCTTATAAGTCTATAATTTATAGCATTTAGATTTGTTTGGTTTAAGTGTTCCCGATCACAGTGGTGACGTTTAGTGATGTTTGTGGCCTCTAGGTCTGGCTAAGTAGCGCATTTGAGATCTCTTGATGCCAAAGTCTTGGCTACAAATGGAAGTTTGGTTGCCAGCAAAAATTAATAAAGTATACTTCAAACTGTGATATAAATAAATTCCATGTTTGTTTATATTTGGTAAATCGTTTGGCGATAAAAACGACTGCAAGTGTGTGTGTGTGTTTTTGTGTATATGTATATGTAGATTGATTGTGGTTGTGATCTTCTGGTCCGTGTATTTAAATTGTTGTATTGGTAATGTGAGCATTTCCCTAATAAATAAATATTCTGTTTTGATTCTTGTTCTAAGGAGTATGAGAATTTAATTAAGACATGGGAAGATCAAAGTTCGGAGCTTTCGAACCAGTTAAAATTTGTCAAACTAGGTTTTATGTTCACTTATGAAAGATTCTATAGTTCTTAATTGGTTGTCATCGAAGCGGACTTTTTTGAACCAGCTTAATAATACATATTTTTTTTTTGTAAAGAATAAAATAAAAGACGTGATATAATCATACAATTATCAGTGGAAAATAAAACAAGGCACCGTCCTTGTGCATCAGCATAAGCATGATCAGTATCCAAATCATAAGATATTGTTCCAATTAATAAATAAGAAAGAGTAAGTGAACAAGACATAAGATTCAGTGATCTTAAATGTACATAAACTTCTGAATATGCACAACATGTTGCTCATTATGTCTTTAACGTGTTTGGCACCTTGTTCATGCTCCTCATCTGCCATATGGCATCGTTTAAGTGGCTGCTATTCGATGGATATTAAGTGATACTAATAATTTAATACCTTAATATTCGGTATCTTTCTTCAATGTATATACATTAGATGTTGGATGTCTATGCGTTTGTGATTTTGTTTAACAACCAGGAAAAAAACTTTCAAGTATTATTTTAACTAAAAATACCAATAGGTCAAGATTTATCTTAGTAGCTTTAGTACTTTTTTGTTTGTAATTGGAAAGTAACCTTATAGGTACATGGAATTAATATTTTAATTTAGTGCTAATTAATTTTGGTTTGTAAGATATATATATATATATATATATATATATATATATATATATATATATATATATTGGTAGAGTCTACAAGAAACGAGAAATTCATAACAAATTAAGGGGGGGACTAATTTGGTGGTTAGCCAATTTTATCCTACCAAACCAAGTCTCTCAAGTTAGCATTATCTTATGTATTGTTACTTCTTAAAAAAGGAAATAGATAATGCTTATATAGCCCATCGTCATTATCATTGACTTGAGATTAACGAAGTTCACTTTTGATTATTCGTTATGATTGTTCACCATTTCTTTTAATTTGGTGTAGTTCACACCAAGTCACCGACGTGAAGCATCAAAATCCAACCCAACAGGCCTTGCCTTTTATAAGCCTTTTTTGTTTGTTTCAAAGTCTTACATTTTCAATTATATATAAGAAATATTCTTCCTTTAAAAGCTAAATTGATTAAATAAGACTTACATAATAACATTATTAATATAAATCAAACATTGTGTTTCCAAAATGCCAGCCAAATGGTCCAAGTTTAGTGGTTGGAGCTAAGAATAAATTTCAAAATTAATAATAAAACCATTAGTCAACATTAAGAAATAATTTTGGATGATTTGAAGTGAGACCCAATTATTATTAGCATGACTAATGTAAATGCATTTATACATAGATATAGATACACATCTCTTAGTGGTGTCATTTACATTGTAGATAATTTACACTATATAAGCACCCAAAACAACAGGCAAAAGAGGAGAACAAAAAATCATTCCATGTAATAAACTACATAATTCTCTCTGTTTCTCTCTTTCTTCAATGGCTGATCAGAACCAGAAGATGATTCAAGATCAAGAACCGATGGATGAGGTCATGCCAAATGTCATAACGGCGATGTCATCTCTTCTACAAAGATTGTCGGAGAGGAACGATGATCTTAGCCGTCCGTTAAGGCAATACCAGAGGATCTCAACTTTCAATGCACTGACCAAACCTTCTATATCGATTAGAAGCTACATGGAGAGGATCTTTAAATACGCAAATTGTAGTGACTCGTGTTACATAGTCGCGTATATATATTTGGATCGGTTCATAAAGAAGCAGCCATTTTTGCCCATTGATTCCTTTAATGTGCATAGGCTCATTATCACCAGCGTCTTGGTCTCTGCCAAGTTCATGGATGACTTGTAAGTTCTCTTCCCTCTTTTTTTTTTGTTAATGAAATTGTCCTTGTTTTGTAAATTTCTTTAAACGTAAATCCTTATTTAGATCCCAGATTTTTTACAAAAAAAATGGATTCAGTTTGGTGAAATAGAGTATCAAATAAAATATATGAAAATTTTACTTGTTGACATTTGGTTTTCAATTAGTTAGAAGTTTATGAAACTTAACATAACTTACATCATTTTCAGATTGTAATTTTTCGTAAGTTAAAATTTTTATCTCTAACATGTGAATCTAAATTTGATAAAATGAAGGTGTCACAATAATGCTTATTATGCAAAAATTGGAGGAATAAGCACAGAAGAGATAAACTTGTTAGAGCTGGACTTCTTATTTGGAATTGGCTTCCAGTTAAATGTGACATTATCTACTTACAACAACTATTGTGCTTCACTACAAAGAGAGATGGTTATGAGGACGATGTACTCTCCGCTTTTAGAACCTTCTTTTCTCGTTAGAAGTTTTCATAAGAGCCTTCTGATGAATTTGTACGACGAAGATTCACTATCTATCCATCGTAATTGTCAAGTCACCACTGATGTTTGAACTGTCAAGTCACCACTGATGTTTGATACATTAGATCATATTATGATATGCAACATGTTTAAGGATATGTCACAACATTTTTGACACTTCAATTGATTCTGTAGTTTTATGAATTTCATGAAAATGCAATATTTTGTAACTGGCTTTAACTAAAAAATACATATATTTTCTCTGAAAATGGCAATAATAAACGAACTCTAGGTTAATTAAATTCTTATTCAGTTTCCAGAAATTTTAAATTTGCATTTTTCAAATTTCATGTTCAAAAGAAGGAAAATGAAATTAGAAAACAAACTAAAAGTAAATTATGATAAATGAGAATAGAGAAATTTACAAACATTATTTTGTTTTTTACTCTTCATTCTTTTTTTACTGAACTTGTTGATATTGGTATTAACCATGGATGAACATAACATTCCAAAAACGCACTATAAATCGAAAAGGATAAGTTGGTTTTGGCTATCAAATCTAAACTGAAAAGATGGGAAAATGAATCGTTTTGGGGTTTCAAGAATCCCGAATGAGTAAACTATGTAGGCACAGCCATGCACAAGGATCATTAAGAGCAGAAATCAAGAATTGTGAGTATCATTCAAAAATCACTTAACCATAACCCAAGTTATACTTGAACTTTTCCGTGGTGACTGGATTGGTCAATATGTCAGTTGCATTCTCCCATGTAGACACCTTCTCCAGTAAAACTTGACCAGAAGCTGACAACTCCCTATCTTCTAAAACTTTACATCAATGTGTTTTGTCGTTACATGATACACTTGATTTTTTTGTCATAAACAACACACACTTGATATCTTATATCACAATGTAGCTAAACTCCACCTCGATCAACATCCAACTCTGTTACACGCAGGACCGACATTGACCCTAACCATATGAAACAAATGTATTGGGCCACAGTCTTTTGGGCGTCCATTTGTTGGCAATTTGACATTATTAGGTTATGTTTTCTTTTCGAGATGGGAGTTTTCTTTTTCGGAGGAGAAAAGAAGATTAGAAGAATTGGAAAGAAATTATGTGGAACCCGAAAAATATATTAATTTTCTTTACCGTAAGAAAAAAATAGGAAAAATAACATTAAATGGTCTCCACAGTCATCAAATAATAACTAGATTTTCGACAACTTGAATTATATATATATATATATATATATTCTATTCTATATATAATAAAAGTTGAGTTTCACTCTTTATGGATTTGACACGTGTCCTACTTTTTTAAGGAAAAAAAAAACGGAGGGTACAATTTCTTTTATAGAACGTGTGTGTCTTTTGGTAAGTAACTATCTCCTCCAATAGACACATCTCTTCTGGCCTTTATAACTTTTATCAGTTTGATAAAAAAAAACGAAGTTCTTTCTCCAATTCTACATAAACGATTTCAGAAATAGATTTATTCTCAATTATTAAATCCATCTCCTATCCAATTGAAAACACCAAAATAGTGGAAATGAAGTCAACGACATAAATCTATTAGTATCTATGATTTTTTCGTCTGTAAATCAATGAAAATTCTGTATTTACTCTCATCATATTTTTGTAACCGCCCCCGCTAATGTGACCTCGGGTTCCAACTACGGATAAACCATCGTGGAATTTGATTTTGATTTTTCAACAAATAATTAATTCAGACCCGGCTTAGAGGTAGGGTTAGAGGGGCACAGGCCCTAGGTCCATTTTATTTTTAAAAAATTTCTTAAGTAAAATGGGCTCATTTAAAAAAAATTAACAAACAGTTCATTTCTTAAAAAGAACTGAAAAAGAGGCCCGTTTTTTATAAAAAAAATTAGAAATAGAGGTCCATTTTTTATAAAACAATTTGAATTTTGGCATTTTTTTTGTTTTTAATGCTAAAAAATCTATTTAAAAAATTTTGATCGCAAAAAAAAAAAATTAAGGGGGCCAAAATTTTTTTTATGCCTAAGGCTACATTTTTTGGTGAGCCGGGAAATTACGAATTAACCACACCAAGTGTAACGTCGTGGATTCGTGGTCAGTAGTCATGTTACGAAGATTTCACATATCGAGGAGGAAGAAATGAAGGTTGGAGAGTTAGAAAACGCCTCCATCGTCGTCATGACCACTGCTTCTTGGTTTTATGTTGGAATTTAGATATCTGAAAGATTTGGTGTGATGAAGGTGGTTTGGAGGTGGGTTGCGACATCCGATAATGATGGATTTCCTCTACTGTATGATTGTCACGTGTCTTGCTTTTAAGTGAAAGAACATAAAAACAAGAGTCACGACTTTAGATCACTTTGTCTATTAGACCCAATGGTTGATTTGCAAGAGATGACGTTGATCTCGTCGCCGGTGAAATTGAATGCCTTGATTGGCCTATTTGATTTATGCCGTCAAACCCCTCCTAATCTACCACTTCGCGAGAGGAGAAGTTATCAAAAGACAAACCGGCGTCGTCAAAGTCGGAGGATAATTCGATGATGTTGGATCCTGTGATATATGGAGTTTTCCAAAATTTGCTTGCCTAAAAATTTCAGATGTCCAAATTCATCTGTTTGTTTTCCTTTCTCCTAAACTCAAATCTTTTTTTCTGTTGAATCCTCTTTGATATGTTACTATATGAATGTGTTCTGCTTTTTTATTTGCATTCACGTTTAACGATGTGTGTTATATGGTAGCAACGATTCAATTTTTTGTTTCCGTATTGATCCTTATAGATCTACCTCATTTTGATGTCTCGAGTGCGGTGTAACTTGTAGATGGCAAGACATAGGGTAGAGAATTAGACCGAGACCCTGGAATATTATCCTTATATGATTTTTAGCAAAGACATCGATGAAGATGAAGAGGCAAAAATAGTGATTGGAAATGGAAGAAACAAAGATGGTGGTGATGGGGATAAGAGCGATTCTATGAAATTTGGGAGAAATAATGACAAGCATGTAAGAAATCAAACCATAAGAGAGGCTACAAATTTTCGGTGTAATAATTTTTCTTTATATTTTTGGTTAAGTTTCTTTTATCTTTCGTAAGATATAACTGCATAAGTGATAAAGTTTTTCAAAAATTTGTTTTGATGTGGAAGAGAAATAGAAAAATTGAACAATGAACATAAAGACGGTGTGGATGAATGGATTTCTCTTGATTTAGAGAAGATTCGTAATCTTGGTTTCAATCCCATCCCCTTAACCAAAAAAGGAGAGTGAAGAGATTTTTTTTTTTTGGGTTAAAATAAGATTTGACTATAGAGGATTACGAATCGAGAAGTGTACAAACGAAAATATGTCCTTACACTTTAAAATCAAATCATTCAAATATTATGTTTTTCCTTTTTGGTATTCACATTGACATGTTGCCTCCCTACCTATTCCCACCGTCACCTTCATCATTATCATTGTTTCGGTCATATTTCATGTGGTGCAACACTTTGTTTTTTTTGTTGATAAATGTTTTCCATGGTGCTTTCATAAAAAAATTGTGAAGCATTTAAAAATATTACATAAACACACAAATAATATAGATAGCCTATATAATAGCCCGCGCATTTGCACGGATTCGACTCTAGTATATATAAAGGTTAAATTTTTTTATTAGTTTTTGTTATTTGATTTTTATATTTGACAACAATTAGTTTATTTCTATTATTCTATATGAAGGTATGAAAATTTTAAAAATCAATATCGATTGTTTTTCAAAACTATATTTTTATATATTCATTCAATGTTTTCTTTATAAAGTTTGTATTTTTATTTAATTAGGTTCGAAATTTTTCGTATTAGACCTCAAAAATGAAATATCTCAGGGCCGGCCTTGGCTATAAGTCCTCTAACCTATAATGACTCCTTAGCATCCTCTCCCATTGTCATTTACTCAGTTTTCGTGGTTCACATACGAAGTTATCTTTCTCATGAAGGTCTGAAATGATCATACTATTGATTTAGAAAAAAAAAAAAAAAAAGTTTCCAAACAGTTTTTTATTGATTTATTGTACCTAGACGAAAGAGATCCCTTATGTGAGAGAAGGCCCTGACTCCTCTGAGGTGGTGATAAGGCAGCAAATTTCTCGCAAGAAATTAGGGTAAAGCTAGGAAATGTAGAGCTTCAACTTAAAGAATCTAACAAATAGAGAATGAGGAGGAAAATGATGCATTTTCTTTTCTTTGTCAAGAAAGAATACCTTGTTTCCTAAAATCTAAAATCAGTTTTTTCACAAGCGATTGCAGATATATTCATTTTAAAAGTTTACTTCACAGTAGGCGTATACTTAACAGTAGAAATTATCTCTCAACAATTTTCAGGAAAAAAAAAAACCAAAAATATATTTTATTCAATTCTGTCAGTTTATTATTCAATTCCATTTGTTTTCTCTCCATTTCGGAAGATCAATGATTATCAGTTTAAATGAAACAACAACAAAAAAAAAAAACAAGGAAAAACAGAGAAAGAAACAGAGTAAAAGGAGGGGATTCAAAAGAATCAAGCTTCCCAACCACGCAACTGGGTGGCACGAGCGACTCGGTTAACTCCAAGAGTGAAAGCTCCCATACGAAGGTTGCAGGAATGAGTATGGCACATTGACTTAATGTTGTGAAACGCTCGAGTCATATACTTTTGCAGCTCCAAGTTCACTTTCTCCTCTTCCCACATAAACCCTTGAATGTTCTGCACCCACTCAAAGTAACTCACCGTCACTCCTCCTGCGTTTGCGTATATATCTGGAAGTATTACCACTCCCTTCTTCGACAAAATCTGCAAACAATCAACCACATTACGACATTGAGATTCAATTTCAGAGAATCTGTTTTAGACCTTTAGTGTTTATGGATGTTTCTCGCAGCCATTACCTCATCAGCATCTGGATCGGTTGGATGATTTGCTGCCTCTACTATGAACTTAGCCTTCACATGTCCAGCATTTTCCCTGAACCAAAATATTTAAAAGAATCAGAAAGTGAATCAATCTCTATGGTTTGATTTAACGAGTGAAAGTTTTATGTTCTGACTTGTTCAAGACACCACCAAGAGCGCAAGGGATGAGAACATCACACTCATGGATTAACAGTTCAGTCGAATCCATAGCATCTCCACCACTGAAATCAATCAGACTTCCAGTTGCGTCTTTGTGTTTCAGTAGTGCGTTGATGTCAATACCTTCAGGGTTCCTCACTGCACCTGTAATGTCACTTACTGCAACCACTTTTCCACCTCTCTCATGGATCAGTTTCGCCGCCCATGTTCCAACATTCCCAAAACCCTATCACAACAAAGCCAAGCAAATCTCTCAGAGACTTCTCTTTCTCATATTCTCTGATACAATACATTAAGCTGATTAGTGGTTTTTACCTGAATAACAAATGTCAATCCTTTAATCGATTTTCCGTATTCAGCGAGAAGAGCCTCAGTGGCGAAGACTACACCACGTCCTGTGGCAGCTTCCCTACCTAGTGAACCACCAAGATCCTACACCCAATTTGATCTTTAACAGTTATATATTAAACCAAAACCTCAAAACTTTTGTAATCACATTGACTAACAATCAGATTCAACCGAGAATGAAACAATCAATTGACATTAGCCTTACAATGGGTTTTCCAGTGACAACAGCAGGTGAATGGCCATGAAACTTGGAGTACTCATCAAGAATCCACGCCATGGTTTGAGCGTTTGTGCCCATATCAGGAGCAGGTACATCGGTGTGAATACCGATGAGATCATGGATCTTCTGTGTGAAGACTCGAGTGAGTCGCTCGAGTTCGCTCAAACTCAAGTCTCGTGGACTGCATCCGATTCCACCTTTTGCTCCGCCGTATGGAATGTCTGCTACGGCGGTCTTCCACGTCATTAGCTGAGCAAGTGCGTTCACTTCATCGGGATCCACCTTCAAACCAAATTAAAAACCAATCCATTCAATCAGACTACAGTTATTCAATTGAAAATCCCCAAGTTTTCAATTCCAATCCCTAGATCGAGAACAAATGATTGAAAAGCGAAAAGTGAAATTCAGCTTTTAGCAAAACGACGATGAAAGATTCTTCGAAATGATTAAATCGTAAAGTTTTGAAAGAGACGAGTGAGTCTTACCTCAGGATGATATCTGATTCCCCCTTTCATGGGTCCACGAGCATTGTCGTGTTGAACCCTAAATCCGATGTACGAAACCAGAGTTCCATCGTCCTTGGGTATCGTGCACTCCACCTGAAACAACAATCAAAATCCCAAAATTGAGACGAATTCCGAACGCGAAACAAATTCAGAGATCGTATTAATTTTTTCGAACCTTGATCTCTCTAAACGGGATCATAAGACTCCTCTCGATCTTCGAATCCAATCCCAGGATTCGCGATGCATGACGGAAGTTTCTGTTCGTCGCGGCTAAAGCATTCATCGCTCACTTTAATTCGAACTCAAAGGAAAATAAAAATCAACAATCAAATAAAGCGATCTGAAGATCCAAGATTTGAAGAACTTAATAAGAAAAAAAGATCTTCGATTGTTTCTGGTGATCGGAGAAATAAACCAATTGAAATGGAAAAAGAAAAAAGAAACAAGAAAGCTAGAAGTAAAAAGTTCCGGATCAAAACAAATGAAAAGCTAAAAGGCAAAAGCGAATTTTGGTTTGTGGTGATGGGAGGAAGAAGAATCGAGTATTTGTAGGGGAAGAAGAGAGAGCGTATTTTGAACGAGATTGGATATTCTTGATGTATCACACGTCAGATGGAGACCAAACGGAACTCTCTTATCCCTGAAAATGACTCTTTTATCCCTAATATCTATGTGGCTTTTTTTTTTTCTTTTCTTGTCTCCATCTGGCCTTCTCTATCTCGTTTTCCTTTTCATCAAGTCAAACATATCTCCAAAATATTAACATTTCCATTTATCTTAATAAAATTTATTGGTGATGAAAATTGAAAGTTTAGGAGCTTATTCAACAAAACATATTCAAAACGAGTTAAATTTTAATCTATTTTTGGACAATTTTTTAATTATTTTTTAAAAAACTATTTAACTATTTTTTGTTTACGATCTAATAAGTAAAAGAAAATGTTTTACAAGAAAATTAAAATTATTTATTTACAATTGCTATTTTTTTCCTTTAGATATATATATATATATATGTATGTATATTCAAATTGTAAAATTGTTTCTTTGTCAAGGTTTATTTTGGTTTAATGAAGATTTTCCACAGGTCAAAAAAAAAGAATTTTCTGTTTCCCTTTTTAGTGGTGTCGCTGAAGTGGACCCCCAAAAAGATTGGAGCTGAGACAGATTATTTGGGGACGGCGTTATTAGGATTTTGGCTAACTAGAGATGGTGTTATCAGCACTTTCGTCAATGAAAATTATACTATTAGTGTTTTATTATTATTAGTTTGCTTGAAAATCTAGAAATGCCGACCAAAATTCATACTATTTTGTATTTTCCCAGGCATGTGATCGACGGTATATATTTATTTATTTATAATGTTTACAATAACCAATAATAGTTAAATTAATTTATATAGAGAAACTTAGAACGCTAGTCTTCCTATTCTAAGGTAAACTCTGCAACTTATGCACTAACATTGTTAATTATAGATAGTGTATGACTTTTTTTCCCAAAAAAATTGTTGGACTTATGAGACATAATGGTATTTAAATTCTAATATATCTACACAATGTTATCATATATAGTATGACAAAGTTATGGATAATCATTGAGACAGGCTTACATAAGGTCCACGTTAGAATAACAAGAAAGAACTCGCATTCCTCATACTTCTATAATATACCATCTAGATAAGGAAGATAACAATGCCACTCGTGTTTACACATTTTAAAATCATTTCTTTAATTATTCATAAAAAATTGAGAATATTAAATAAAAAATTGTAAAAACGTTCATAATGATATCAATTACTATAAAAGGAATTACTGTTTAAAGGGCACTTTAGGAACATGAACATCTCACCAAAATTGGGAAATTACAGCTGTTTAATCCGAATATACTATAGAATATCGTCATTACATATACTGTTCTACATTAAGATTATATCAACAAAAACGTCAAACAAGAAAAACAATGACCGTCAATTTTTATCACAAAGAGATGCGGAAAACAAGGAGTGAGTGATTACGCATTACGGGCTTGATTCCCTGCGGACGTGACAATATAGTACTTACTGCTTTTAAGCAATCTGGTCCGTCAAAAATCGGTTGGTCTTAAATCGTAAGAACCAGATTCCGAATCTTAGTCAGACTTAGTATGCTTCTTACCATTTTCCTCAGGACACGTTGCAGAAGTTGATATCATTCTTTTTAATTGGATGGCGACTCTTTGCTTACCTGGCTGTGACGCGGCTACTCGGTGGCTTTCTTTGTTTTTCCTTATTTTCTTTTTGACCTTGTCTTTAACAAGTTGAACTAATTTAATTGCATGCATCTCTTTATGGGTTAATCATAGAAATAAGTTAATCCATAATATAAATTGTGTAGAAGAATATCAAAGCATGACCTTAAACGAAAAAAACAATATATATCAAAACATGACACTGGCAAACTAGATAATCGACGAAATCCAGAGCATGTAATTTATGACTAAAGTACTATTGATTTTAGGACCACCTCCGATCCATCCTCTTTTGAATTACTCCCAACAATTTATCCCTCTTCCCCGTCACTCAACAATTATTTACCATATATCACATACTTCCGGGATATAATATTAAATCAATGAATACTTGATGAGATGCACTATTGTAGAGATACCAAAAAAAGAATCTTGAACTTCGCATTGAAATCTCAAGCAATACAAAAAAATAACAAAAGATGGGAACATTTCGCCGGTAAAAGAATTAAGACATGTTACAACCAATAAATTTATCTTAAGAAAAATTTCAGTATTTAGGAGGAGGAAGTAGCCACGCAGAGCCCTTGATGTAACCAAGTGTAAGGAAAGGTTTGACTTCGGTTTGGTCAACATCTTGTGTGTAAGGCACTCTCTTCTCTAGGTGTGACCCTGGTCCGAAACACTTGTACTCTCCATAGTACACGGTCCTGCATTGTACAACACAATATTTGTTATACAAAATGTAATTGATGGAGATGAGAGATAGATATGAAATATGTTACTTGTCATATCCTTTGTTCAAGTTCTCCCTCCAGCCAGATGGGTTGACCACGCTGGTCATCTCTGTGAAAGCGTAGATCACTTTTGGGTGGCTCATCCAAGACCGGCCTAGATAAATTCCGGTCCCTGTTCCAGTGACTTTGCAGTGCACAAACGCGTACCCGTTTTGTTCATTCGGACTCTCTCTCGCTTGTGCCGTGATCACTCTTAATCCGTCTCCAACCGCGTGCAGTTGTGTGGTCTATCAAGTAATATGTAATTATTAATTACATAGACTCTTCTATATTTTGTACCAAGATTAAATAATGTAAGGTTACGTACCAAGTACAAAGAAGCTCCTCTTCCGAAGACGAAATCATATGTTCCTTCGATATAACAGTCCTTGAAGAAATGGTTGCCTTTGTCGTCGCAGAGAGTATCTTGAAAACCGTAGAATTTACAGCCAAAGAAAGCAGCTTTATCGGCGTTGATCCTCATAGCTAATGCTTGTCCTTGTGTGCCTGGTTTCGGCATCGGAGCAGTGTTCTATTGGAAAAACAAACAAAAGTATAAATTAAACACATTATCACTATGTAATATTGTAGAACCAATGTATATAAACACTTACTTTAATGCTGAGGTGTGCTGCCTGGAAATATTCGGACCATACGATAAGTGTTGCACTCTCTACGGTACCGTACTTGGCGGCTGTCCCGTGGTAGGTCAAGACCGTTTCCGAACCAGGTTGACCAAGCAATGTAACGAATGGTCGACCAATGTCGATGGTGACCTTCTCGTTGTATATACCAGGAGCCAACTTAATGATCACACGGTTCTTGTTTCCCACGGGAATGCTCTTGATCGCTTCGTTTATTGTCTTAAAGTTGCCGCCTCCTTTTTGATTCACCTACATGAAATATTCTTTTTCATTCGAATCAACACAATTGGAATAAAATTATACCGAAATTAGGATTGAAGTTTGATTTTCTTGTCATTTACTTACGGTGATAATTTGTCGTGATGCTTCTGCGGCTTCTAGGGCGGGGTCTAGCGTGCCCTTTCTCTGGGAATAGGGTTTAACGTGGGTTTTGAACCATTCGCTGATTTGGTCTCTGTTTTCCGGAATCGGCGTTATATCGTCAGCTAGAACCACCGGTGAGGCAAAAACTACAAGGGATGCAACCATAAATAGAGAACTGTAACCCATCTTTTTATTATTATTTTCTTTTCTTTCTTTTACAAAATAAAAGAAAATAATGAAAACTACAGAAAAGAAATACTTTTTACTACTACTTTATTTACTTTAAGAATGGATGAAATGAAGAAGCATTGAAGGGGTTTATATACTTGTCTGGCTCGTCCATGTCTGACTGGACAGATCTCATTTTTACTATTTTCGTATGTGGTTTATATTTCTTTAAACATTTTTGAATATTTGATTTAAAATAAATACAAAATTCAGTACTTTTTCTTGTAGTTAAATTTGTAAATTCAACTATAATCCTGCTTTTTCCAATAGAGGAAAATTTACAGTTGGCAAAGTCAAGATGTTGATTGACTCATCCAAATAGAAATCTATTATTATAGTTTCTATTTATAAACTAGATGCCCGTACCTTATGTGGATATAATATTTTTTTATACAATTTATTTTAGTTTTTTTTATTAATATATATAATATTTTAAGAATTTTGTATTGAACTTCATAATATGAAAATTAGATATATATAAAAACATAAATATTCACAATCGTTAGAAATTAGTTTAGACAATATAAAGCATATTATGGTGTGTTAATGTTAATGTAAATAAAAATTAAAATCATCTAAAAAATTATTAAAAAAATATTAAATATTTGGTGGTATAATAAAAAAAATGTTAAGTGAGTTAGTTGGGTTGCGAATAATTAAATGGACTGGATAGTTTGAGTGTTAGGAGTTAGTTTTTAATGACATGTGTTAAAGAAAAAATCTCATTGGTTATTACTCCTCAATTTAATCTCCTTGAGACATGTGGTATAAAATGTTCAAACTATCTAGAGGATTTATGTCCGCATTTATGTTCAGTGCTAATTTTTTTTTTTGGTAAATTGCAATGTGTTCTTCATTCAAAGGCTTAATTTTAGCGTGGTAACTATTTTTCGTGTTTTTTTACGTCAAATAGCATTTCCTAACTTTTTGGTAGTAATTTGGCACTTTAATTTTAGCCATTATGTCTACTTTGCATGCCGGTTATGTCAAGTGTTAAAAAGTCACCTAATTCCATAATTTTCTTTGAAAACGTAATTATGTAATTTTTCACTGGTAATAATATTTTAAAATCTTGTTCTACTGAACATTGCGGAATTACAGCTCAAGATTTCAAATCCGAAATAAAAAAATTGCAAAGGGCAGCGTGAAATACGTTTATAATGATATCAAATCCATAAATACCACCAAAAGTCAAAAAATATTAAGGGATATAAGAAAGCATTAGGCCTTGAAGTCAATAATATAAAACTAAAACAAAGTCTATCCAATAATAATACATCAACATTTTTATGAATTCTACGCCTCATTGAAAAATCAAATCAATCAAATTAAAAAAAAAAATACACATAAACAATTTCTATAATTCTTAAGATGGTGTATTATAAACCACATTCAAGGTTTCTTTAGATAGTAGCAATCATTAAAAAGTATTTACGTGGTAAATTATCAATGACATAATTATAAAACCACAAAACCATGAAAGGCCGTGACTAAATGGTTAGCTATTGTTCATTTGCGACTATATAGTCATGAAACAACTACATATTGATTATGGCTGTGTAACAATGGTACATTCTGTGGCTAAATTGTTGTTATTTTTTCATGGAATAGCAATGGAGAAAAAATTGACTCTAAAAAGTCTAAATGGAATATATACATATTACGTTCTTTCATCACCTTCGTAGGATAGGGTCAGATAAATCATGCTCAATAGATTTTCCAATCTCCGATCTTTATCCAACTTCTTACGATCAAATTTTACTTCTATTAAAACTGGTATTCCTTGATCATTAACCTTCTGACTTGGAAAGATTATAGTTTAAGAGAATGCTCTAAACTGAAAATTTCTAGTTGAGCCTGAAACCGTGATGCATTTTATTATTAATGAAACGAAAATTTCATATGTCTCTACCCATCCATCATATATACTTAGAGAGAGGATTCCTTAATAATAAATTAAAGGAAAAAAGAAAGTGAAAACTTACAACTACACCGCATGGACATTTATTTTCGGTGAGTATTATATACATTTTATATAAACAAATTAATCAAAATTAGAGGAAGGGTTGTTGATACAAAAGTATGTTGTTTAGTAAGCGGGAGGAGGGAGGAGCCACTTGGATCCTTTAATGTAGCCGAGTGTTAGGAATTGGTTAGCTTCAGTTTTGTCAATGTCTTGTGTATGTGCTACTCTCTTCTCTTTGTGTGATCCTGGTCCCGTGCACATGTACTCTCCATAGAACACCGTCCTATCATTACAAATATTACAAAAACGTTATAGAATAAAAATGAAACAAAACAGGACCATATATATAATGTGAGGTGGGCTTACTTGTCATGCGCCTTCTGCCTGTTTTCTTGCCATCCAGATGGGTTGACCACATTCGACATCTCAGTGTAGGCATAGACGACCTTTGGGTGGCTCATTCATGCCCTACCCAAGTAGATACCTTCTCCAACGCCAGTAATCTTGCAATGCACAAACGAATATCCGTTCTGCTCATTCCCACTCTGTCGATTGTGTGCTGCAATCACTCTTAACCCGTCTCCAACAGCGTGCAATTGTGTGCTCTATATGTATCACATAAATAAAACCGCGTCTGTTTATACAAACATTTTCTAAAATATACTATGTTATATGTGTTAACACACGTACGTACCAAATACAAGGAAGCTCCTCTTCCAAAAATAAAATCATAGGTTCCTTCGATGTAACAGTTCTTGAAGAAATGGTTGCCTCTATCATCGCAAAGAGTGTCTTGAAAACCAAAGAATCCGCAGTTGTAGAAAGCAGCTTTATCGGCGTTGATCCTCATAGCTAGTGCTTGTCCTTGTGTACCTGGTTTGGGCATCGGAGAAGTATTCTAGAGACAGAAAAATCATATGAACACAAATTAAATTACTACCAATTTTGATCTTTCAGAAATAAGTACACTAAATAAGGTTTAAAAGAATGTATATATTATATAGACATACTATCATGTTTAGGTTTGCGGCCATGAAATTTGTGGCCCAGACGATAAGCGTCGCACTCTCTACGGTTCCGTACTTAGAGGCCGTTCCGTCGAAAGTCAAGTTTGTCTCTGCACCAGGTTTACCAAGCAATGTAACAAACGGTCGACCTACGTCGACTGTGACCTTCTCTTTGTATACACCAGGAGCCAACTTGATGATAACACGCTTTGTGTTTCCTGTCGGAATACTGTTTATCGCTTCCATTATTGTCTTATAGTCGCCACCTCCTCCTTGATTCACCTACGGTCAAATTTATTTTCATTCGATTTTACATATTTAAATCGAAAGCTTTTGAGTACGATAAGATTATATTTACGTACGTTGATAATACGCGGCTCTGCTTCAGCGGTTTCGAGTTCGGGGTCGAGTGTGCCTTTCCTAGCGGAAAAGGGTTGAACGTTAGCTTTGAACCATGCCTCAACTTCGGCTTTCTCTGCGGGAATTGGCGTTGTATCATCGGCAAGAACCACCGGTGAGGCATAAACGACAAGGAATGCAACTATGAACAGAGAAAAGTAACCCATCCTTTTGTTTTTTATTTTTTATTTTTTATTTTTTAAGAAAAAAGAAAAAAATATGTGTTATTACTATTTTTAATTGTTTCTATAGAGGATGGGATGAAGAAGAGATGAAGAAGTCTTGAAGGGGGTTTTATATGCTTCTGTTGGTCGTCAATGTCCGACCGGATAGATCTCCTTTTTACTATTTTAGTTTGTGGTTTATGTTCCTTGAAGCATTTTTATATATGATTTTTTTATAAACAGTAAATTCTCATGCACTTGGCGTGTGACTAATTTGGAAATCAATATATTGTTTTGTTAGGGTTCCCAATGAAAGTTATAAGAGACTTAAATTGAGTAAAAAATATTGTTAAGTATCATTAAAAAATAATTAAAATTTAATGTATTATCATCAGTGAATTTTAATAAATATTTCAATTAGAAAAATTTATTTATTTTAATAATTTCAAAGGCCAATATATATAAGATTATTAATTCAATATATATTTTACAATTTTAATACATTTTAATTACATGATATTTCATAATTTAAAAGGAAAAATATTATAAATATTTTAACTTAATAAAAATAAATTATTTTAAATATTAAACTATAACAGAAACTAGAATCTAGTAGTAGTATATCAACGAAGGGTTATTTACTTCATAATTAATAAACGGACATGTATTTAGGGATTTGGCAAATTTAAGATTATTTTACGATTTAACCCTCATATCTCGTTGGCCAATGGAAGATTATTAACTGTGGAGGATAAGATGTTTTAGGCTAATGGTTATAAAGTTATAACATAGGTTGGCGCTAAGTTAATCCTGTCCAAATACTATGCTGAGTCATAAGTTGGCGCTAAGCTTGTATTGATATATGTAGAGGTTGCTTTACCGGTTATACTGTTATAGCTCTTGAGATGATTCTTCTTCATTAATGAACTTGTTGGGCAACATTTTTTCCACAATCTTCCCAAGTCTTCACCTTATACACTTTTTTTTTCCATAAATTTGCCTTTCCTCCCAACGAGAAAGGGAATATGCCAAGTTTGAGAATGTCTTGTTTCGGTTCACTAACAAAGGCTAGTGTGCAAACTTATTATTATTATTTTTTGTTAAAAACGAAAGTAATAAAACAATTAGTTGCAAAATATATTATACAAATTTGTATTTTAGTATATTAATTAAATATGGTTAACACTTATTTTGTTTACGAATCTATAAAAAAAGAAGTTTTAGAACAGAAAACGTCTTCAAACTTACATGTATTAATACATAAACATGTTTCGGAAGAAAATATGCATGGATAATCGTTGTAGACTATAAATGTCATGTTTGAAACAATGATTATTAATTATTATTATTATTATTATAGTAAGGTAGATTTTATAAATTTTGATTTAGTAAAATGTCAATGCATGATGTGGTTTAGAAATAGAGAAGGATATAATATCGGATGACTAAGAAGAACCACAAACAAAAATAGCAAAACCTGAAAAATTTCTGGCCTCTTGAGAGCATTTTTTCTTGGTCTTGAGAGCATATATATACCCCCATGGATATCTTCGAATAAAACCATCCAGAAAAAAAAAGAAAAAAAAAAAGTCTTTTTTCCTTTTTAAAATAAAATAAAAAAACAAAAAAATAAATAAAAACAAAAATAAACATGGGATACATAAAGGATGTGTCCATATTGTTAGGCCTGGTGGTGGTCTTGGTTTCACCTATGGTATTGGCAGATGATACAACACCAATTCCGGAGGCCAAACCCCAAGTGGAGACATGGTTCAAGGCCAACGTGGGTCCTTTGGCTTCACGTAAAGGCACCTTAGATCCGGCTCTGGAAGCAGCGGAGGCCGGACCACCACGTATCATCACCGTATGAACAACAAACCTAGCGGATGCCATTAAATTAGCTTTCCTTCTATTATATATAATTCCTATAGAGTTTTGATAGGAAAGATGATCATGCATGTTTTGAATATGTTGTGGTTATTGCATGCAGGTGGATCCAAAGGGAGGTGAATTCAAAACACTAAACAACGCAATAAAGAGCGTTCCAGCAGCAAACAAAAAGCGTGTGATCATCAAGATCGCTCCTGGTGAATACAAAGAGAAAGTCACTATCGACCGAAACAAACCCTTCATTACATTGATGGGACAGCCCAACGCTATGCCGGTTATCACCTTCGACGGTACTGCCGCCAAGTACGGCACCGTCGATAGTGCCACTCTCATTATCTTGTCCGACTATTTCATGGCCGTCAACATCGTTGTTAAGAATAGTTCGCCGATGCCGGATGGTAAAACGAAGGGATCCCAAGCTTTATCCATGAGAATCTCAGGAAACAAGGCGGCTTTCTACAACTGCAAATTCTACGGTTTCCAAGACACAATCTGTGACGATAAAGGAAACCATTTCTTCAAGGACTGTTACGTCGAAGGGACGTTTGATTTCATCTTCGGAAGTGGAACCTCTATGTACTTGGTAAGCATATATATGTTGATCTACTTTCTTAGTAAATAAATCTGAAATCAATGATACATATGTATTGTATTGAACTCAAAAGTCAACACAATTGCACGTGGTGGGAGACGGTATCAGAGTGATTACAGCACACGCAGGAAAGAGCGCAGAAGAGAAGAGCGGATACACTTTCGTGCACTGCAAGGTGACTGGAACCGGTGGCGGAATCTATTTGGGTAGGGCATGGATGAGCCACCCTAAGGTCGTCTACGCCTACACCGACATGGACAAAGTCGTCCACCCAACAGGATGGCAAGAGAACAAGGTGGCTGCACATGACAAGTAAGTCTAATGTCATATTGTTGAAATGTTGTGACACGATAGGTCTAGTTCCCAACTAAAATGGATTTTTTTTATCATTATTGTTAGGACTGTGTTCTACGGAGAGTACAAGTGCTCAGGAGCAGGATCAAACAAAGCCGAAAGAGTTCCTTTCACACAAGAAATTGATACCACTGAAGCTAACCGTTTCCTTACCCTCGGCTACATCGAAGGCTCCAAATGGCTTCTCCCTCCTCCAGCTTTGTAAACGCTTTAATACTAACTTATTAAAATTAAAACTAAAATTATAACCAAATATATGTATTTTTTTTATTCTTTTTGAAACTTTTTCCCAAAAGTCCCCCATACAATGGAGGTGTGACTTATGTAGTTTTGGTTTCACTATATCAAAATGCGGTCTCGCTTAATAGTTACTCTTATTTGAATATTGTTGGTTATGTTGAATTATTTTAAAATATTAGTATTTCACATTTCTACTTTCAAGAAAAAATTAATACTTAACCTTAATATAATGTCATTAGTTGGATTTAAATACCTTACTCTCTCAAAACTAGTAGATTTTGTCACATAGCCATAGACCAACCACGTTATATATTCGTCATTCCGGTTTGTAGTTTTCAGGAGCTGAGGGAGGACTCAACCTGACTCCACAACGCCTCAGCATAAGCCTTCTCCTCTTGCTTCTCCTCTTCTACAACAAACTCTCCTCTTCTTTCACCTTCACCTTCACCTTCATCTTCCTCTTCCTCTTCCTCTTCTTGTACTTCTTCCTCGGCTTCACTTTCTCCACAGAAACTTCTACACCGTTCCCTAAACTCAGCAAAAGCTTCCCTCATAGCCAAACCTGTAGCGGGTCTATCACTCCGTCCATATTTTGGAGCCGGTACAACAAACGGCAACACAATGTCATCGATCTTAGACCCATCCATTTCTTCATGAGGTGGAGGGAAAACAAAGACAATCCCAAGCTCGTAGTTGCATACACGAAGTTTAGTAACCGATCTGATGGCACTGTGGGACTCCTGGTCCTGATTGTTTCTAGAGGATCTGGAAATGGTCTGTCCCCATGCAGCTGCACTAAAATTATGTGAGCCACAGTATACCCAACCAAACGAAGAAGACCGTGAACCTCTCTTGGAGGTAAAGCGTCTCCTAGCCACCTGTTCACAGTGTAAGAGTCAGTTTTCACCAACTTGCAAGTCTTTTACTGTCACACACACACAGAGTCTCCTTTGTTCTTACCTTGATATGCATCGGGTGCCCGACTCTGTTCTTAGGATTAGGCACTGCATCGTGAAGCACGTTGTTGTGTCTCAACTTTTGCCAGGTTTTCTACACAAGATAGACACAAACCCAAGTCCTGAGATTCATACTGAATCAATCCAAAGCAATAGGCTTTGGGAATAAAATATGCAAAATACCTCGGAGAAGCAGAGCAGACATTTTGAAGACAAGATACCATTATGGCCATTCTTGACTCTTTCAATGGTAGGGAAGATGATTTTAATGGAAGGAGCTTCCCGTTCTTCCCTAGCACTCCAGCATCCCCACTGATCAAGTACATGGACCAAAACGTTTCATACACAAACCTTTTTGGTGACAGCTTTTTACCTTTTAAGGATGTAACCGAAACAAAACAGCACCTCTGAATCAGACTCCTGGGAGTCAAAATGCTGTAACACTTTTTTACCTGCAGCTGATGAGAAATCAGCTGCAAATCCTGCAGTTGCTGAGCCTCCAATCGAGGATGCACCTATTATAAAAAAAGAAAAAAAAAACATAAGCTAAATACCTTGTAGTATTACTGCTATGGAATTCTTATACAATATCTACTGATAGTGCACTTACTGTAGACGAAATCAGATTCCTGAGATTCGGGCCACTTGTAACGGCCTAGCACCTTTTGAAAACAGAGGATCACATAGTTAAAGACTGATACACTCTCACTAAAACTCAAGGGTTTGAAAGCACATTTCTTTTGTTCTTATTAGTAACCTAACTTACCTCTTGTAGCCTCCAAATGCCAGCACATCTCTGAAGTGAAGCGATCAACGAGCACAACGCGACAACATGATTAGGTTGAATCAACTTTGACACATCTGAAATGGACACTCCCTGCAAAATTCAAGAGAGGTCTTCAGAAATATTCGTAGCCTATAATGCGAGGTATCTCATAAACATATGATAAGAGTACCATGCCTGTAATACATGCAGCATAAGTTGCACCTTCTGGTTACTCCTAGAAGAAGCAGCTGCAAGGACTTCATCTCTATACACATATCCCACAAATTTAAAGAACCCAACATCCCACAAAGGCGAAACCCATTTTGCAATATTCCGTGGCAAAAAGCCTAGTTGAACAAAATCTGTCACAAGGCAATTTGTACAAGTCACCAAATGAGAATTTATGTCAAGAGCATACAACCATCTGTCATACATAAAACTACTAACCATCTCTTGAATTATTATCATCAGGGTTAGGAACAAGGACGCTCACAGCATTTGTGTCAGCAGGCACATTTGTATTTCTTCTCAAAACAAGTTCCAGCATTCCGAGAGAATTTTCACGGGTTCTGCTGATATGTGAAGCCAGTTGTTTCAGTTGTGATCCTGTAGAATCATTGGCAGAACGATAAAGGTAACTGAGGCCAACGACAGATGCTTCAACGGATCCCAGAAATCCTTCTTCGAAAGACTGTGCAACATGAATCATATGATTAGTCTCAAGAAAGGGATGCATTGACCAAAATTTCTAATATACAGGACATCTACAAACTTTAAATATTTTTTAAAAAACCAACTAAGTGAACCAAGAAAAAATGAGTTTAAGATATTGATACTAATCAGAGAATCCATACATAAAAGATGGGCTATATAATTACTTACGATATTTGTGGGAGCAGATTCTGTAAGGTAAGACGGCTTATAAAAATGAATTCCAGGCACTGAAGCCACAAGGTGACCTGCTGAGTTTTCAAAGTTGTACTTTGTAAACTCGAGAATCCAATGGGCCTGACTTGGAACATCAGTCAAAAGCGTTGCAGCAAATCCAGCCAGCTGAGCACTAAAATCTGACCTTAAACTACCATTGGCTTCTTTTTTGCAATGACCGAAAAGGGATAAGAAATCAGGGTTTGCTCTTCGTGGAAAATCTTGCCACCAAACTGTGTTGGTCACGTCATTCCACTAGAATCAGAGATCTCCATTAGAAAATGAAATATGATAAATCTCTCTGATTAGACCTAAAACCTCACAGCCAATGTGATGCTGAGACTCATCTATGATTCACTTTCATTACTTTATACTTAAGCCTACACTCTTATTACCTGTCTTGATACCAAATTTGCAGACGTAATAATTACACGAATGCTATCTTCTCTTTGCAAAATGAACAGCTTGGGGTGATGACAAGCAATGCCGCGGTTCTTGCGGTCTTTCCCAAATGCAATTTCCTCAGGAAATGGTGGAAACCTATAACAAGATGAAAACTCTTTGGAAGGGAAGTAAGGAAGTATTAATAATAAACAAGAAAAATATGATCAGGTATTACATACACCACAGCTACATTTGGGTAATTTGGATAAGGAGACGCAGTTCTTGCATCAGGGCCTGAACTCCAACATCTCTCAGCATGATGACATGCAACAGTCACAGGCAAGTGGCTAGGTATCTCACAACAGGTAAGAAACCTGCTGACACAACTTCGTCAGACTCTTGAACAAGCATGAGGAACAAATGAGGATATAGTATCA
Organism: Euclidium syriacum; assembly: GCA_900116095.1. Taxonomy (NCBI): domain Eukaryota; kingdom Viridiplantae; phylum Streptophyta; class Magnoliopsida; order Brassicales; family Brassicaceae; genus Euclidium; species Euclidium syriacum. The sequence continues at coordinate 10,220,612 of FPAK01000007.1, read as the reverse complement.
TTTCTTCTGAGGATGTATTAAGAGAAAGAAAAATATTGTGACATACCATAACATATCACTTGTAAATGTTGCAATAAAGATTTGTGAAATGCTTTCCATAGGGTGAAGAAGTTCTGGCAAGGAAACCACCCGTTGAGAACCAGTCGAGTTTTGCTCAATATATTGAAGACGATTTAGATAAAAGTTCTTCCCAGGTGTTTCGAGAGTACTTCGATGACTTTTCTCCTTGTCGATACAACTAATATCGGGAGTGTCTTCCTTTCCTCCATCATAAGGAAGCATAGTCCCAGTCTTTTCGTTGACAGAAATACAAGCAACCAAGTTTGAGACACTTAGTCTTCTACCTATATCTAATTGTGGGCTTGGCAGTTCATCCCTCACCCTTAAACTAGCCAAACCATGACCCATCTCATGATTTGTCTCAGCACTCTTGCCTTCTCTATCATCAGCCACTATACCTAATTTTGACCTTAACAGTTTGGATGAACAACACGATAGGAATTCCTTTCTACAATCTGATACACTAGATAGCCTAAGGCAAGATACAGGATCATCACTGCTCAATATATGTCTACAATAACTTATAAGAGAACTCAATCTCTCATTAACGCCAACAGGTTTAGGTGGATAAAACCCAGAAACAGGAGAATTGATTTCGTTTTCCATCGGAGCAAAAATCCTTTTGCTTCTCTTCCCACTGGAAAAGGTTCCTCGAGAATGTCCTGACGAGACCGATGCTCCAACCATTTGATATCTATCTTCAGAAATCGAAGTATCTCTTCCTTCGAAACCAATCTCCAAAACCACAAACCCAACTTGACTCTCTTTATAGCACAAACCTTCCTTCCCACAAACAAACAACACCTCATCACCAATTGAAATCTCCTGAATTTTGGCTTTCCTAACCCGAACACGATTAACATACACTCCATTCAACGAAACCCTAATTTTCACACTTCCCAAATCCTCATTATCCTTGTCCAACTCATCAACGCCAACCAATCTTCTCTTAAATTCATCAAAAACTTGAACTAAACTACCTGAAGGGAAGAGAATCACGCCATCAAAGATGTAAAGTTTGCGACTTTGGCTATCAAATAGAATCTGACAGTGTTTTCTACTGATAGCGCCATGATCGAGGACGAAATCGCAAAACCCATTACTACTTCGACCTATAGTGTACGGCCTATCCGATTCAATGTGAACCGACTCTAAGGGCAAACCAGTAGACCCAGAAATCAATGGTGTACCAATATTGTGGATACGAATCAAAACTTTCTCGGAGTGTCGTCTTTTCATATCTCTGCGAAATCGAAATCAGGATCTCGCATATCACAGTCGAAAAAAAACCTCACAAAAAGAAGAAGAGAACAAAATCTGAAGAGATAAAACACCAGGAAGAGGCTTGAATTCGGGGAAGGAAAGGAGAGAGCAGCAAAACCCTTTCCCCAAACCGATTTTTGCTTTCTGGAATCCATTTTCCCTCCCAAAACGATGTGCTTGGGAGTTGGGACAGCCTCAATTTCTGGTTGAACTGCAGGATAACACTGCACTTAGCCTGAATAGTATAACTTTCCCGCTTTACCATAGTTTTTTTACTGTATTTGATTCTTCAATTATTACAATCTGTTTTGGTCAATTATTATAATCTATGGTTTTAAATGCCAGTTATGATATTACGAAGATGTAATAACGTGAACCTGTTCACATTTTTGTAAGAAAAAGTCAAAATTAATATTCTACAACATATTCTTTAGCAAACATTAAAAAAAAAAACATATTCTCTATAGATAATTTTTGCATGTGGGCGGTGAATAGAAAATGATATGTTTCTAAAACTGATGGGTAAATAAATTAATGTAAATGTCCTATTAGCTAATAAATAAATCAACAAATGATGTTTGATTATATGTAACCTACAGTATTACGATAACTTATAAGCCTGGGACGTAACCAACCAAAAACACAATATTCACTTAAATACAAATTAAAAGTCTCCTTTCATCACCATTTTAAAATTTTCTTAATCAGTAAGAACCAAAAACTTATGTGTTTTGAATAATCTCGCCTGGTATATATTTCCAAATATTTAAACACTTATTCAACAAGGACAAGACTCTAATTTCATAATGTTAGTTCGTGTATCCATTTGGTATTCCGGATTAATTAATTAACTAAATTAAATTTAATCTTCCTTTAAAAGTTCGTCTCTCTGGCTTTCAACATTTCAAATTTCTTCGCTCTCTTTGTTCATTTCATCACGAAAATATCTCTGATGCCAGTGGTTGATTGAGAAATCAAAGTGAAATGCAAAAGCTAGGGTTGGAAAAAGCGAGATACTACTACTCAAGCGGCACAGAGACGCAGTACAGAGGACAGTCTTCAACGATGAGCGAGAACGCGGCGACTACAAGAAGTTATTACGATGAAGAGCAACAGTACGAGGAGATCACGCTCGATATCCGCGACGAAGCCGTTTGCGGGTACGGCTTAGAGTCGCCAAAAAGAAACGACGTCGGATCGAAATACGAGGATCCAGGGGAATCGCTTTTAGGACCAGGCCATTCGAGGAGGAAGAACATAGAGTCTGTTTGTAACGAACTGAAACGATTTGCGAGAAAACCACCCGCTCCGAAATCTAGGGCAGAGCTAGCACTCAAGAATCTCAAATTCATCACCAAGACTGATGGTGTCGCTGGTTGGCCTGCGGTTCAGAAACGCTTCCATGACATTACCAAAACTAGGAACGGATTATTGCACCGTTCCGAATTCGGTGAATGTATAGGTTAGCAGAAGCAAGCGACTAATGTGAAATTTCAATGATTACATAAATTTGAAGGAATTTTGGTAAATTTTGCAGGAATGAATTCGAAGGAGTTTGCGTTGGCATTGTTCGACGTTTTACGAAGGAGAGAACACATAAAGGGGGATTTAATAAACAAGAAGCAGCTTAAATTGTTCTGGAAGCAGATCACTGATCAGAATTTTGATTCCAGGCTACAAATTTTCTTTGACATGTAATGCTTCTTGAACCCATTTATTCCGTTCCTCTATTCATCTCATATTGAAGTGTGGTATGAATTGCAGGGTCGATAAGGATGCAGATGGGCGCTTGAATCAAGACGAAGTAAGAGAGGTAGATTTTGGTTTTTATATTGATGGGTATTTAAAAATCTTGAAGCTCTTTGAGATCTTCATAAATGTAGTTTTCCTCTTCATGTACAGCTTATAACTTTAAGTGCCTCTGCAAACGAGCTGCATAAGATACGGACACAAGCTGATGAATATGCTTCTTTGATTATGGAAACACTAGATCCCTATGATTATGGGTACATCATGGTATGTGAATGAGGTTCAGTTTAATTTTAGTTAGAAAATATTTGGTTTGTGAGTGTTTTGTTGATGGTGTTTGGAGGTCCTCACTTGTTACAATGCAAAACAGATAGAGAATATAGAGACACTGCTGTTGCAAGAGCCGATAGAGGTTATGAGAGATGGAGAGAGTAAGAAACTGAGCAAGTTGCTAAGTCAGAAGCTCATGGTAACGCAGAGTATGCCTCTCGGGGTGCGTTTTTACAGAAGGATGAAGTATTTTGTGTTGGATAATTGGAAGAGAATATGGGTGATGGCTCTATGGATAGGTGTTATGGCCGGGTTGTTTGCGTGGAAGTACATACAGTATAAGAATAGATCGGCTTACCAAGTTATGGGAGTTTGTGTTTGTATGGCTAAAGGAGCTGGAGAGACGCTTAAACTCAACATGGCTATTATTTTGTTACCTGTTTGTAGGAACACCATCACTTGGCTTCGGACTAGAACCAAGTTAAATGCTTTTGTTCCTTTCAATGACACCCTCAATTTTCACAAGGTAATGCTACTAACTCCGTAGAGAACTAAAAATATTTCAGATATTGTTATAGGAATGCTTATGATTGAAAAACTATTAAACAGGTCATAGCAATAGCAATTTCAATTGGAGTTGGAATCCATGCTACATTTCACTTAAGCCTGTGATTTCCCCCGACTGATAGCTGCAGATGAAGAGAAGTATAAGCCAATGGTGCAGTATTTTGGGGTACAGACAAAGGATTATAATCATTTTTTGAAGTCGGTAGAAGGAGTTACCGGGATTGCGATGGTTATATACTAATGACCATAGCTTTTACATTGGCTACACCATGGTTTAGACGTAATAACCCCAAGCTTCCTGGACCATTGAAGAAAATAACTGGCTTCAACGCTTTTTGGTACTCTCACCACTTGTTTGTTATTGTCTACTCGCTTCTCATCGTGCACGGATACTATTTATTCCTCATCAAGCCATGGTACAAGAAAACGGTTAGTTAGTTAGACCATCTCCAGCGTTAGTTTTTAGGATTTCTTAATACTGAAACCAAAAAAAAAAATATTTAAAATTTATGGATCTCTCCTACTGAATAAGAAACGCTCCTTTCACGCCGACGTAGTAGACAATGATTGGTTCGTGCTTTTAGTTTTTTTTTTTTTCCACCAAAACAGGTGGGACCCAAAAAAAATTATATATATTTTTAGGACCCTCAATTTAAAAACCTAGCGCTGGAGATGCTTTTAGATCCAACAATTAAAGTTGTCAAAGATGTAACATGGATTCTGATATTTTTTTTTCATGTAATTTTATATATAGACATGGATGTACTTGATGGTACCGATGGCTCTTTACTTGTCTGAAATGCTGATTCGCGCGTTCAAGTCAGGGATCAAGGCTGTTACGATACTAAAGATGGAATCTATTAACCTTTTGATATTATCATATCATACATCATTTAGGCTTACATTAGAGTAGGATTCTATTTCATATTTGACATATTTTGCTACTTCTATTATACATTTCATTGTATTTAGAAGTCTAGGTGTTGCATTAGGTTCTATTAGAGTCTTTGGTGCATTTTGGTTCTCTTTTAGGTACAAAACAGGGCGAGAAGGAAGCTGGGAGCTAAGAGGATCATTTGGAGGAGGAGAAGCCATTGGATGGACAAGAGAGGAGCAAAAAGAAGGCGCAGCGGTCCAGGTGCAGCGGTTAATCCTTGACCGCTGCAGCCAATTACAGCGGACTGAAGGCGCAGCGGTCAAGGAGTGACCGATGTGATCTACTGGAGACAAAAATCGTTCAAGCTGCAGCGGTCCCGCAGCGGTCAAGGAGTGACCGCTGCAACTCACTCACAACGGTCACCAAGCGCAGCGGTCAAGGAGTGACCGCTGCAATCTTCTGGAAGGTTTTACAAGACCGCAGCGGTCTTGCAGCGGTCACTTGCAGACCGCTGCGGTTTAGTCCGGACAAAAATAATCGGGTCGAAACCGGCTTGTTCCGGGTCGACCCGGTTTGACCCAATTTCATAAAAACCCCTTCTTTCTCATTTACATTTTTATGCTTAGTTTTCCGTAAAAATTTGAAGACTCATTTTCCCTTTTGTTCTTGAATCTCTAGTTGAATCTTAATACAATTTACATTTCCCTTTAAGAAATCTTGCCTTTTACATTTCATTATCAATCTATCTATTCATCCATCATGATTTCTCCTTTAATCAAGCTTGGTTTTGGGAGATTCATCATGGATCTTGAGTAGTTCCATTAGGGTTTAAGGATGGGTTAGATGAGGGTGCTCAAAGCATGGATTAGGGTAGTTTAGGGTTTAAATCAAACATTCCATCCATCTCTAAGAGTCCTTAAAGCTTCTTCTTGCATGGGAATGAGGAGCTTCTTCTTGCATGGGAATGAGGAGCTTCTTCTTGCATGGGAATGAGGAAGATGATATGAGGCATTTCATGAACACCAAGTGTTTGATGAAATGCCCAAGAGAGCTTAGGGATGGAATTTTGATTTTTATGTCCAAGGGATTGGTGCTAAAGGTTTTAATTAGGTTGATCTAGTAATTTGGAATTGAATTCACTAATTATCATCATTCAAATGGGAATTTGCTAATGATGTTATAATTAGTGACATGATTAATTGCATGGAAATGAATTAGTCAATTAAATGGATCATTAACCTAGGGAATAACTAATTAGTGTAAGCTAGATATTCTAAACCATGCTTAGTGATCTCAAATCATGAATAACCCATCTAAGGACCCTTATTTTAATCATTGCATAACTTTTAATCATCTAATCAATTGCACTTAGCTTAATTAATTTCTAAAAACAACAAACAAGCTTCATTAGGCTTAGATTAAGAGAATCTTTGTACTCTAGGTGGCAATTTACAATGAGTTAGAATTGATACCTCTAAATACAACAATGATTAGGGGAATTGATGACCCTAAAAATTGATCATCACCTTTCTATATCCAAAACAAGGAGGAGGATTTTGTATATCAAAGTGTTCTGACCATTCAAATGTCAAGACTAGACAACTTCAGTTACATAAGCGGACAATACATGTATCTCAACTGTCATGTAGTTTCTCCATTAGAATGGTGAGAAGAAAAACTCTCGTACTATCTCAGACATTTGCATGGAAACAAAACTAAACATTTGGTTTGCATATAAACAGGCATCCGTTCTCAATAACCTCGGCTCCAGGAGATGACTACCTTAGTGTCCACATCAAGGATCAAGGAGACTGGACTAAGCGGTTAAAAGAATTTTTTTCTGAGGTACGTTACTCCATTTTTTTCCTTTAAACATAGACACAAGAGACTAGTTGTTTGAATTGATGAGAATTGGTTCGAGGATTAGATCTAAGAGATGAAGAATAGAGAGTAGAGAGAGAAATGAAAGGATGAGATTATATTTCATCTTCCTTTTCACTTGCTCACACACTTATAGAATGTACAAAGCTTACAATAGAAGCTAGGATAAATAACTATTCTGTTTTTTACTGTTTATCCGCGGCTACTATTCATCTAGACTTAACTTCTTCTCCCAGACTTCACCCAGACTTGGTCTATTAGAGCAAGGCTTACAAGAACAGCTAAAATAAAGAACTATTATGTTTTTTTATTGTTTCCTAAACTTCACCCAGACTTGGTATATTAGACCAAGCTTAGATAGTTTTTGGTCATTACTAGTTAGTTCCAACGATGTAATTCCCTCGTATATATCTAATATGATGATCCTCAGGTGTGTAAGCCACGCCCTCCTGAAGAAACCAGACTAAATAGAGCTGACCCAAGGTAGGAGTATAACATCCCTAAGTCTTATTCACTGGAGATAATTTGAAATGAGATTAAACTGCTTTTACTTTGAACTATTATTATTTTAGCTTTCCAAAAATCCTAATCGACGGTCCATATGGAGCACCAGCACAAGACTACAGGAAGTTTGAAGTTGTTCTACTAGTGGGTTCAGGAATCGGAGCTACTCCAATGATCAGCATTGTCACGGACATAATCAATAACTTAAAAGGCAATGAAAAAGAAGAAAAGGGAAGAAGCAGTAACCTAAGACAGTCACCGACCCATAACATGGTCACACCTCCTCGTTCACTAGTGAGAACCAAGCGAGCTTACTTCTACTGGGTCACAAGAGAGCAAGAGTCGTTTGATTGGTTCAAGAACGTGATGGACGAAGTGGCCTTAACGGACCGTGACAAGGTTATTGAGCTGCATAATCACTGCACCAGCGTCTACGAGAAAGGAGACGCAAGGTCCGCACTGATCGCAATGCTCCAGTCACTGAACCAAGCCAAGACCGGAGTGGACGTTGTGTCAGGGACACGTGACATGTCCCATTTCGGTAGGCCAAACTGGAAAAGCGTTTTCAAAAAGATCGTTTTGAAGCATCCTTACACTAGAGTCGGTTAGTTTACTTACTAACAATCAAACAACCCCTCTCTTCTATCTATCTTATTGATAATGAAAATAATGTGAATTGCTTGATAAACTTGACGGGAGTGTTTTATTGCGGAGCAGCTGGTTTAGTGAAAGAGCTACAAACCTTGGCACTGGACTTCTCTCATAATACCTCTACAAAATTCTATTTCCATAAAGAGAATTTCTAAAAAAACATTAGTTATTCATTGTTGGATAACTTTTTGATATAAATTGTACATATCAAATGTGATTTAATAGTTTTGGTTCCCGTTTTGGTTCTTGTACAAAAACAACAAACACCAGATCATGTTATAGCGATTACTTTTCGTTATAAATTGTATTATTGTACATATGAAATGTGTGATTTAATATAGTTTTGGTTCTGGCCTCAGTAGGAATCGCTATATGTCCAAAAACTACAATGTTTAACATTGTAAAAACAGTTAAAAGGTTGTGAACTTTTCCAGTGAAATAAGTACGAATTATCCTACATAAATATTCTCATTACATAAAAAGAGTTACGATTAAGTCATTACTAAAGCCTAAAGGAATCATACCAAACTTCCTCATCTGATGTTCCCAGAAATATAGAAAACCAAAAAACTAGTCAGATTCAGAAAAGCATATTATTTGGTTAAAAAACAAAAAAAAACAGAATTCAAGATATGTTCTTTACTGTTTTCATCGATTTGGCTGCAGTTCCATTAAAACTGAGTTAAATGGAAGTAAGCATTAGACATCTCAGATCTTTTACACGTCTTCTTAGCTGCGCCTTTCTAAAAATCAAGATGAACATTTTCGCTCACTGCAAAGTCCTTAGCACTCGCATTACTCATTCGTTTCATAGGAAAATAAAGATGTAGCTGATTCTTTGTAGTACAAAAATAAAAAAAGCCTAAGTATAAAGAATGTTTTTTAGCTCATACATGATTTTTTCCTTTAGGTTCATAAGATAATGGGATTCACTAGATAGTGTAGAGTTTTAAATTAAATTATGAGAACGTTAAAGTATAAAGAATGTTTTTTTAGTTTTAGTGTGTTGATATTCCCCTTAGATTTATCAGGTAGTGGTAGAGTTTTAGATTAAATCAATAAAATATCGAAGTATTAAGAAGACTTTTTTTTTAACTCCAATGCGTTACAATTTTTTTTTTAGGTTCATCAAATAATGGTATAGTTTTGAATTAAACAATCTAAATGTTTATGTATAAGAAAATTTTTTTACTCATGTGTATTATAATGTTTTCATTAAGTTCACCAAATATTGATAGAGTTTTAGATTCAATCATCGAAATATTTAAGTGCTCTGAACTAAAAAAAAAAAAACAGTTACAAGAATTGGACTCTATATCCACCATTATTATAAATTCCACAAAATGTTCATAAAAAATTATTTTTGAATTATCAAATTTATTAATGGAGATGAATATAATCAATTCATATTGTGGGTTACAATTTTTTTAGAACTATGTAAATTCTTTTTTTTTTTCCCTTCTTAGAAATGAATGATTTTCCTTAATGGAAACGAAATATCTCCATACCTACAGATAAAAACTTTGCATTATTTCAAATCGTTTAATCGCATCTTTCAAATTATTTAAAATTACGTAATCTCAAGATTATATGAAAAAATTTTAGTTAATATTGTGTAGTCTCTATTAAAATACAGCTAATAAAAAATACAATCATAAACTAAACATTAGAAACATAACTGATATATAATGTTAGATTCACACAATCATTTCAAATACAGAAATTAAAATTTTATACAGTTTACTTAAACATTTCTTAATTCGTGTCGGAAGCAGGTAATATCCCTGATATTTATAAGTAAATATTAAATAAAGAAATAATGTTTGATTTTATGTAATGTAAAGTATATGATGAAAAAATATTATTAAACCCGAATATGCTGACCATAACTATAATAGTCTCTTATTGGACGTGGCTCGGTAATGGGCGGGAGATTTGACTATCAGAAAATTCCAAACAACAACAACTCAAAAGAAAATCTCTCTAAAGTCAAACCAACCAAAAACAAATAATCACTAAAAATATAAATTAAAGTCTCCTTTCATGCTTGTTTGAAATTTTCCTAATTAGTAAGAATCTAAAATTATGTGAATTGAATAATCCCGGTTGGTATATATTTCCAAGTTTTTAAACACTTATTCAAACAAAAGAAACTAATTTCATAATGTCAGTTAGTGTATCCTTTTGGTATTCCGGATTAATTAATTAAATTTAAATTAAATCTTCAAAAGTTCGTCTCTCTGTTTTTCAACATTTCAAATTTCTTCGACTCTGTTCTTCATTTCATCTGCTTCGCGCATCTCTGGTTGTAGAAACATTTGATGAATCGAAGTGAAATGCAAAAGCTAGGAATCGAAAACGGAAGATACTACTACCCAAGCGGCACAGAGACGCCGTACAGCGACCAGTCTCCGTACAGAGGACAGTCGTCAACGATTAGCGAGAACGCGGCGACTACGAGCAGTTATTACGATGAAGAGAAACCGTACGTGGAGATCACGCTCGAAATCCACGACGAATCCGTCTCCGTGCACGGCTTAGAGTCGCCGAACAGAAACGGCGTCGGATCAAAATACGGGGATCCAGGGAAATCGCTTCTGGGACCAGGTCATTCAAAGAGGAGTAACTCAGTATTGAAACGCATAGCTTCGTCTGTTTCTAACGAAATAAAACGAGTTGCTTCTACCGTTTCGTCGACGTCGGCGAGAAAACCACCGCGTCCGCCTTTAGCTCGGTACCGCCGTTCGAAATCTAGGGCTGAGCTTGCGCTAAAGAATCTCAAATTCATCACTAAGACTAATGGCGTCGCTGGTTGGCCTGGTGTTGAGAAACGGTTCCATGACATTACTAAAACTAGCAACGGATTATTGCACCGTTCCAAATTCGGTGAATGTATAGGTTCGAATTTAGCAGAAGCAAAGCTACTAAGCTGAAATTTCAAACGATTACATAAGTTTGAAGGAGATTTTGGTAAATTTTGCAGGAATGAATTCGAAGGAGTTTGCGTTGGCATTGTTCGACGCTTTAGGAAGGAGGGAACACGTAAGAGGGGAATCAATAACCAAGAAGCAGCTTGAGTTGTTCTGGAAGCAGATCACTGATCAGAATTTTGATTCGAGGCTACAAACTTTCTTTGACATGTAATGTTTCTTGAACACATCTTTTTCTGTTTCTCTATTTATCTCTTATTGAATGAAGTGTGGTATGATATTCAGGGTCGATAGAGATGCAGATGGGCGGTTGAATAAAGACGAAGTAAGAGAGGTAGAATTTGGTTTTTATTATATTGATGGGTATTAAAAAATCTTGAAGCTTTTTGTGATCTTGATAATGTAGTTTTCTTTTTCGTTTACAGATTATAACTTTAAGTGCTTCTGCAAACGATCTGGATAACATACGGAGACAAGCAGATGAATATGCTTCATTGATTATGGAAACATTAGATCCCTATCATTATGGGTACATCATGGTATGTGAATGAGGTTCGTTTTAATTGATCTTATTTTAGTTTGTGAGTGTTTTGTTGATAGTGTTTGAAGGTCCTCACTTGTTTACAATACCTAACAGATAGAGAATCTTGAGATACTGTTGTTGCAAGAACCGATGCAAGTTATGAGAGGTGGGGAGAGTAAGAACCTGAGCAAGTTGTTAAGTCAAAAGCTCAAGGTAACACAGAGTAGTCATCTAGTGGTACGGTTTTACAGAGGAGTGAAGTATTTTGTGTTGGATAATTGGAAGAGAGTTTGGGTGATGGCTCTATGGATAGGTGTTATGGCCGGGTTGTTCTCATGGAAATACATACAGTACAAGAATAGATCAGCTTACCAAGTTATGGGAGTTTGTGTTTGTATGGCTAAAGGAGCTGGAGAGACGCTTAAACTCAACATGGCTATTATATTGTTACCTGTTTGTAGAAACACTATAACTTGGCTCCGGACTAAAACCAAGTTGAGTGCTATTATTCCTTTTGATGACAGTCTCAATTTTCACAAGGTTATAGCAATAGCAATTTCAGTTGGAGTTGGAATTCATGCTACGTTTCATTTAGCATGTGATTTCCCTCGGCTGATAGCTGCTGATGAAGAGAAGTATAAGCCAATGGTGCAGTATTTTGGTGTACAGACGAAAGATTATGGACATTTTTTGAAGTCAGTGGAAGGAGTTACTGGGATTGCGATGGTGATACTAATGACTATATCCTTCACATTGGCTACACCATGGTTTAGACGTAATAAACTCAAGCTTCCTGGACCATTGAAGAGAATAACTGGCTTTAACGCTTTTTGGTACTCTCATCACTTGTTTGTTATTGTCTACTCGCTCCTCATCGTTCACGGATATTATGTTTTCCTCATCAAGAAATGGTACAAGAAAACGGTTAGTAACTTAGACTCAATACAAAGTTGTATTGTAGTAGATACAACAAGGATTCTGATTTTGGTTTTTCAATAGACGTGGATGTACTTGATGGTACCGGTGGTTCTTTACTTGATTGAAAGGCTGGTTCGTGCGTTCAGGTCAGGGATCGAAGCTGTTTCGATACTAAAGGTGGGATCTAGTAACATTTTTCTACTGAAATATCCAAGAAAAAGGAGAAAGACTTTGTATATTCATCTCTATTTATTAACTTGTATTCTTCTATAGGTTGCTGTGTTACCAGGGAATGTACTGACAATTCAAATGTCAAGACCAGGCAACTTCAGATACAGAAGTGGACAATACATGTTTGTCAACTGTTCTGCAGTTTCTTCATTAGAATGGTAATAAGAAAAACTCTCATCTTATCCAAGACATCTGTGTATAGAAACAAAACTGAACAGTGGCAATACACAGGCATCCATTTTCAATAACCTCGGCCCCAGGAGATGACTATCTTAGTGTCCACATCAGGGTTCTTGGAGACTGGACTAAGCAGTTAAGAACACTATTCTCTGAGGTATGTTACTCCATTTCTCCCTTAAACATAAACACAAGAGACTAATTAGGTCCAACTTGGACCGTCCAAGTAAGTAATTTTCTTTGTATTTATCTGATCTGATGATCCTCAGGTGTGTAAGCCACCCCGTCCTGATGAAAACAGACTGAACAGAGCCGATTATAACATCCCTAAGTAAGTCTTATTCACTGAAGCTTAATAGAGGGTGTTGTATAGATAAAGATGATTTTGAAATGAGATTAATCTGCTTTAACTTTGAACTGTAATCCTTTTAGCTTTCCAAGAATCCTAATCGACGGTCCATATGGAGCACCAGCACAAGACTACAAGAAGTTTGAAGTTGTTCTACTCGTGGGTCTAGGAATCGGAGCTACTCCAATGATCAGCATTGTCAGGGACATAATCAATAACTTAAAAGGCAACGGACAAGACAGTAACCGAGGACAGTCACCGAACCATAACATGGTCACACCTCCTCGTTCACCAGCGAGAAAAAGTGAAACGTTTAGAACCAAGCAAGCTTACTTCTACTGGGTCACAAGAGAGCAAGGGTCGTTTGATTGGTTCAAGAACGTGATGGACGAAGTGGCTATAACGGACCGTGACAAGGTCATTGAGCTGCATAATTACTGTACCAGCGTCTACGAGGAAGGAGATGCAAGGTCCGCACTGATCGCAATGCTCCAGTCACTGAACCACGCCAAGACTGGAGTGGACGTTGTGTCAGGGACACGTGTCATGTCTCATTTCGCTAGGCCAAACTGGAGAAGCGTTTACAAAAAGATCGCTGTGAAGCATCCTAAGACTAGAGTCGGTTAGTTACTTACTAACATATTGTTTACGCGTTATAAATTGAAATGCAAATAATCTGAATTGTTTTGATAAACTTTACAGGAGTGTTTTATTGCGGAGCACCTGGATTAGTGAAAGAGTTACAAACCTTGGCAATGGATTTCTCTCATAATACCTCTACAAAATTCTATTTCCATAAAGAGAATTTCTAAAAAAAAATTACGTTTGGAGCTCGAATGAGTTATTCATGGTTGTGAACTTTCTGTTATAAATTGTACATATAAAATGTGATTTAATATAGTTTTGTTTCTTGTACAAAAACAACAAACACCAGATTATGTAACCACAGAACATTACCTTTCCTCCGAGCTTCAAAGGCTCCTCGAGATGAAATATAGACATGTGTTTCCTCCCTGCCAAATCAAAAACAAAATGTCTTTAAGAGCTCTCTTTGTCGTTATTATCAACAAAGTAACTAACAGAAAAGCAGAATCTTACCCTACTTAAAAAAGCTCACTTCTGCCTTTTTTTAAGTCTTTGAAAGTTGGGTTTCATGAGCTGGCTTGAAGAAACAGTCTGGTGGTTAGAAACCTGAGTTGCTTGAAAAGGAATCAGAGGCCTCTTCTGAGACAAGATAGAGACATCCGGTGAGGTTTGACTACATATAACTACGCTTGGTGATTTTCCTCTCATCTTCCTCGGAGCTTCAAGTCTTTCCAATATCATTGACGTTCTTTTATCGGCTTGCTTGTTGTTTGGCGACAGAACTTGACGGTCTAGGTTTGGTTTCGGTGTTGTTATAACCGGAGAAGAAGACTTCAAGAGAACCTCCTCATTGACTACTAGTTGTTCCCATTCTTTAGTTATGGAAGCTGTTGCTTTGTCTTCTTCATCAATTATCTGGATTACCTCCTGATGGGTTTCTTCATCTATAGATGGATGTGTTACCTTTGGAAATGTCTCTGCCGTTGGAATTACAGACTCTGAACTCACTTCACTTGTTGCATCTTTCGTGTTTGAATGTAACGAACTTCCAGAAACAAGAAAAAAAAAGTTAAGAGAACTGTAACAGATTTGTAAGTTTGGTTATGAAGATGAATAGAGGAGGAGAAAAATCACCCGAAATGAAGACTTTCCTTCACAATGAGGTTCAGTTTTTGGTGGAAGCCTCTGTTGTGAGTCAGAGGATTGTAGTCTGTTGATTCAATCTGCTTAAATTGCAGAAACAAAAGACAAAGTTAGAAGTCAAAATACTAGAGATGAAAAATCAAGCAGAATGAAATGAAATCGACCTCTAACAAAGCGCCTTTGACAGAAATCTCGATTTCTCTAGGAATAAAGGACTCAGCAAACTGATTGATACTGGAAATAGGCAGAACTTCCTCTGACCCTGCCAATTTCTGCAAACAATTATGTCTGTTAAACTAAGAAACTGCAAAAATTCAAGTATATACCCTCAGAGATCAGAGTAATGAACTTTTACCCTCAGAAGCATTGGACCATTTTCTGACGGTAGAAGAATGTAAAAGCAGTGAAACTCCACGACTGTCATGGTTTCCAGATTACAGTTTGAAGAGCAAACTAAGCCTTGGTCCATTGAATGTAGTGCACCACATAGTCCCTGAAAAACTGCTTAGGAAAAATGTGAGACATTGAGTTAACTGCAATGTAGGTTTCTTTAGGGAAGCACTGTGCGTACTCTGCGTGTTCGTATCTGGTTGATCCATATCTTCCAACGAGGCTTCCGTTTCATGACAAGTTGAAGGGCTTACAATGTAAGGCATCCCAAGCATTAGGCCTACGTCAAAAGTATACTTAAATCAAAAGGAGAGAGCACAGTGGAAAGAATTATCACTTTGAGTATCTAAAAGCGTTACCTTCACTGATAGAAGATAGATTAGTCCTCTCTATGACAGTGAAATCAACTTGGGAAGAAATTGGATGAAGCTTCTGAATGCTCTGGATTGAAGGAAAAAACAGGACAGTTCTGTCTCCAACTTTCACAGAATTTTCTATCACATCACACTTTTCAAGATCATGATTGGTCACAGAGCATTGCAGCTTCTCTGTTATGCTTTTCACTGATTCTCGTAATGGGAAGCCGTGGCACCTGCAAGTCTGTAAACAGCAACAAAGAGGATCAAAAAAACTGTAGTGGACAAAGGATTAGCTGAAGTGACTTAAGAAACCTATAATATAACAGTTTCCACAATGATGTGAAGTAACATTCAAGTTTAGAGGTATGGCTCAGTACTCGACAAGTGCTAAATCCATCGAGAATCTGATTCGCGGATGCAGTGAAATTGCAGAAGATCTTGTTCACTGAGCCAACAAGATTACTTTTGAAGATAAACTGGGCCTGCAGTGATTCTCCAGTGTCATCCTTTAGATCCTGCAGCCATCTCTTTTCAAGGCCATGAAGTGATTTTCCACCTGAATACATAGAACGGATCAGTATCCTTATAAACAGAAACTATTCTTGTGTTTCCTCATTCCTTGTTCAAAACATCTTTACAGATAACATATTCAAGAAAGTAAACTAGCTGGAAATTTTATGCAGGGAAAGGAAAAGCACTCCAAAGAACCAGTCATGAAAATCTGAAAAAGCAGCCAGTTATTTGGAACCTACTTGGGATGTAGGTTCGAAATGAACAATTGTCAAGATCCGAAAGACATCTGAGGAATCTATTTATCTTCTCCTGAGTATCTCTCATTTGGATTTCTTTATTCTCGAGCAAAAGAAACTCAACCGACACACATTTATCTGCTGCAGCCTGAAGCAAAAAAAGGACTTAGTACTGAGAAGAGAAGCTAAAGAATGAACAAGTATCCTAAATGACACATTGTCTGACCATAAGAGTATTTCTCGCTTCAGAATCCATATCTTCAGGGAAACATGAACTCAGCACGATAACTTTCCTCATAATGTCTCTACCTCCCCATGAGTACAACGCTCGATCACACAGAACACTTGATAGCTTAAGATCTATGAAAAAAATCACTGTGCTTAATGAGCCGGAAATTGTCAGGAAACTATGAAGAAATGGATATAAAAAGAGAGGAAAAGAGAGAGACCTCTGCAAGATATGGCTCCAGATTCATCGATCTCAGGTACAAACGCATCCAAAGGCAAGCTGTTAACAGCATGATGGAAGTCGCGCAGATTGAAGTTTCCACTGGGAGTGTAAGCGATTTTTAACTGCTAGATCCACCGAAACGTGAAAAACCACACACAATCACCGAAAGAAGAAAGAAGTAACCATCGATGACGAGTATAACCTGATCGAAACCGGAAATTCGATCCTTCAGGATATAGCACAAACCGATCCGATCAGTGACAGAATCTAACGGAGACAAAATGGCGTGTAAATTGGCGAGCTTCAGAAACGACTACAAAATTCCAGAAACAATCGAACTTGAGCTTCGAAATCCAACAATCATATTTGAGCTTCGGAATCAAGTACGAAATTCAAAACAACAATCAATTTCGAGCTTTAGAGACGAAAACGAAAGTCGAAGCAACAATCAAATTCGATTGACAGAAAGATTGAGCGATCTACGAACAAATACCTGCTTCAAATCACCGAGCAGAGAAGGAGAGATATTTCTCAGATCCAAGACGAAGCATATTAGCACCATTCTCAGTTAATCGTCGTGTGCTTCTTCTTCCCCGATGCGCGCGAGACGGGATTTCGAAAAGGGAGAGCAAGAGCAGAGTGATTTATACAGACGACGATTCCAATTCAGTCCCTGTACTTCTACTGGTATTTGGGATTTCACTGGAAACAAGCTCTTTATAATTACCAATATGTACTCTTAGTTTTGAATTATTTCGCTTTTGGCCTTAAACTTCTTGCTGTTTCTAAAAAAAATCACAGTACAAGTAAAGTCCAGGAATATAATAAACATTTTGTATGGCTAGAAAACCCCGAGAAAAATGTATACTCTTCAGAAAGATAATCAAAGACTTTGATTCAAAGTTTAGGTGAAGGAGACAAAGTTTATATCCAAAAATGGAAGCATACTAGCAAAAATATATATAAAATAAATAAAAAACCTTAAAATCTAAATCCCTGTGTCAGTTTCCTGCAGAGTCATCTGTGCTCTGAAGAATATCACGAATGAAGTTAATGAAAGAACAAAGTCCACCCAAGAAGTTATGGTCAATAACGCCATTACCATCAACAACATGAGCAAAATCCACCAGCTTTACTTGTGCTCGAGCATCACCATCATCTATCGATTCATTCTCATAGATCATTAGAATCGAACAAGAGTTGAAATGGTATAGCGTTTGATTCTCAAACCAGTCCTTGAGCTCCAACAATTGTGTCAAGATTCCATTAGAACCTCCGTAAACAATGGATGCAAAAGCAGAGTCGGGTTTCGAATCAGTATCAGAAAGTGAGTTCGATGAAACAAACTTCTTCAGAGTTAATCTCGCACCATCTACATCAAGTCCACGAAGAGGCTTCCTCTCAGGCTTCCAAAACCTCGATTCTTTGTGATCATACACTTCGAAACCAGATATCCTGAAACCTGATGATACAGTGGTGGTACCTGTGTCTTTCTTTAAACATTTTTGGATGTATTCTTCTGATGCATCAGGATACCATGTTCTTGAACCCATCTTAACATCCATTACTGATGGCTTTGAGTACTCGAAAAGAAGATTTTCCAGCACAATCATAGCTGCTCCATCAGAACCTTCAACTTTTTGAGTTCCGTGATACACTGGGAAATATCTACGGATGTGATCTGGAACTTCTGTGTTTGATGAGAAAGACTCGTAGAACTTTACTTCAACTTCACCACGAGAATCGCCCTGAAGTGGCTTCCAGAACCGACCTTTGTCATCCACGAGTGGACCAGGCTTCCCGTCTTTAGCAATGTGTCCTGCAACCTGATGTTCAGGGACCTTAAGCTGCATCTTTTTAGAGTGTGATGAACCTGAAGAAGGAAATCACTCATAAATCCCAAGAACAGAAAGTACAAAGAGAAGAAATATGAACATGTTAAGAGATCTGTGGATCAGGCAAATGTGAGAACTGATATGCCTTCTACTTAATTCTCAGCATAACTATCCTGAAACTGTATTTCAGAAGATCAAGGTAATAAATATGCCAAGGTCATTAGATATGAACCCTAATCGGAAAGATCCTGAGAATGCATACACAATATGAGTGATAACAATCTGTAGAAGTTCATAAACAAGCGACATTACTGAAATTATAAAGTGATCCATAAACAATACATCAATGAACCTAAACTTGGCAACAATTAGAGCTAATAAGGGTTACTAAGTTGCAGAAATTCCCAGGAAAACTGTAATCTAACCATAAATTGACAAAAACTTTTGAATCAACCAATTGCAGATCGAATACCATTGTCCTATCGAGAAATCAGATCAGGGTTCTTCAATTCTCTTCACATATAGAAAGAAATAACAACATGCCTATCACAATCACGAGAAAGCGTCATCGAAATTTATGTGGTTCATCGCTTGACGAACAAAAGAAAATAAAACGCAAAAATAGGGGAGGGAAACAAACAATACTATATAGGAAAATTCCCAAATCTAGCCACCAATTGGAAATTATCACCAAAAAGTTGCTTTCGTTGGAATTAAATAGCTAAAAAAACGCATAAAAGGTTAAGAACTTTAACAAAAAGGTAAGATCCCATAAATTAAAAACGCGACAACGACGAAAGTTGGATTTAAGTAAACAGTAATGGAAGGATATGTTTTTTGTGGTAAAATGAAGTAAGGATTTTACCCAGCAGAAATTAGTAGAACAACAAATCTTCGCGGAGAAACGTTGAGGAAGACGATAAGAAGATGTACGGTTCTCCTCAGAATTAGAGAGATGGGGGAGAGAGAGCGTGTCGTTGTTTTTCGCTTTTTGAGGCACCGAAGCATTCGAGCTGGACAAATATATACATAAATATTTTAATAAATAATTAATATCCCTTTTATTTTATTTTATTATTGATAAGTTGGATGCAGAGGACGAAAAACCCAACACGGTTGGTGCCATATGCGGCATGTGTCATCTTAAAATAGAAGTAAATAAATAAATAATCAGATACATTTTTATAATGGAAATAACATTGAAATTCAGAAAAGTTTTCAAAATTTATATTTTTTTATCTCGACCAACGGAACGATAACTAATGAGCTATAATTATCACTTAACTAAAAGTCTAAAATAAACATATATTTGTAATTAAGATGAGTATTTCTTTTTGTTAAAGAATTAAGATGAGTATTTTGCATAAGAATAAGAATATTTCATGATCCGGTACAATAGCTTGTTGTGTAGTCCAACCAAACAATCTAATTAGAATTTAAAAATACGGAAAATAAATGAAATTTACGGTTAAGAACCTATTGACTAAAATAAAATAAAGCTCATAACTTGAAATAGAAAGAAAAGATCTGAAATTTCATTGTTTCATTTCTAAAACCAAAACGATTACAACGAACGTTTACTTATATAAAACGAAGGAAAAGCCTAAATGACAGTACATGTGTTCTTAGGTGCACATGATTGCAGCGAATCATGATAGATCAAAGTAGTTTTTTGAGTGTCAATTGAGCTATAACGACTATCTATGAAAAGAGAAGCAGAATATCACGCGAAGCTAGTGCCTCCTCTGCTCCATATAGTCTAGTTAGGCGAGGACATTCGGGTAACCGTTCGGTTTCGGATAGGAACCATTCAGTTCCGGATATTTCGGTTCTAGAAATTTAGGATCCATTATGTACCTACAATTTTTTTGTTCGACTCCGGTTCGGTTTCTGTCGGTTCCGGATCGGTTCTGGTATAATATTTGAGGAACCGAAAAATTCGATTCTTAAACCCGAAACCGAAATAGTAAAAATTGTACCCGAATTTAAAAAATTACCCGAAATAATACTAAAATTACCCGAAATCCAAACCCGAAAATGTCAATAAATTACACGAAATGCAAAAAAAATCCAAAATGACAAAAAAATACCCATAACCAATGTTTAAAATGTTAATAAGTTATCCAAAATACCAATAAAATATATGAAATACCAAGAAACTATCTGAAATGTCGATAACCCTAATACTATATGGATAAATGTATAAATATGTTTGGGTATTCGGTTCCTACCCATGGTTCTCGAGTAAGAACCGAAACCAGACCGATACGCATGATTCCCCAACATTAGGACCCATCGGGTATTTTGATCAGAACCGGAACCGAGCCAAAACTTTTGGTCGGTTCCTGTTCGGTTATTCGGTTTCAGATTTTTTTTCCAGCTCTAAGTCTAGCGCTCCAAAACCGTTTTGATTTGGAAACCTCTAGTTGAACAGGAGTATACAAGTACATAACCAAACCAAATTGTATTATTCAAATCATAACGAATCTGAATTACAAGTGGTCTAGCATGGTTTTATTCACTATAAACGCGAAAATATCAAAACCAAAAGAAATCAAAGAGAAATTGTACCATAAATCAAATTGTTCACCTTAGTTTTTCATGGTACATAGTATTCTCTTCGTTTCTTAATAATATATGATTTAGAAGAAAAAAAATTGTTTCACATAGATAAATATTTCATATTTTCAATGGAAAAGAATGTATAAATATTTTCTTAATCTATCCTTATCTAATGAAATTCAAATCAATAAAACAAGTAATGTAGTATTATTAAATAAGGTTTTGGGTGTTGTACAATTTTTAGTAACATGTGTGCAAAACTTTAAACTTATATTTTTATGGAACCTATGAGTAGTTAATAAAAAATCGAATTTATTTTTGTTGTCTCACTAGTAATCAAACAAGCCGAAACAATATCTTATAGTAAAACATAATCAATATTTAAGTAGATCCAAAAGTTACTTTTCATTTTGTTCCATCGTCTATTTTTTAATCTAAGTCTCCAAATTCCGTGTAAAATCCTTTCACATTGCGAATTCAATTCTTAGAGTATTTCCATCAAGAGTTCTTGTTGGAGTTCTTAAAAAAAAAAAATTAAATAATGAGCAGACCCCACATCACAGTTAAGAATTGTATCTGAAAGTCTCTTATTTAAGAGACGATTCTTCACTGTTCACGGATACATGGCGGTACGTGATTGGTCGACTTCTTTTTTTTTCCGACTTTTTTTTTTTTTCTAAAAGATTTAAATTGTTTTTTTTTAAGAATCTTAAAGGGAGTTCTTTGATGAAGATGTTCTTAGTATATAGTAATGGATAGGTATGCTTTAAAACATTTACAAGAAAATTATATTTGAAAAGTGTCATAATTTGACTAAACTGTTTCGACTAAACAACATGATAATTGAGAGTAGTTTACGGATACAGTTCAACTCGTTTTCAATTTTTTCTTGACCTTTCTCGACACGTTTCATATGATATGACGCACCTCTATGTGAATATTTGTAACATTTGCTGGTTTTTCCTAAACAAGGAAACAAATTGCTAAAAGAAACATATTGAGAAACCAGCGCAAAGCGTTAATCTAGAAGAAAACGTGGCAAGAAAAAGAAACAGAAAAGGAGAAGATATGTCGCGGAAAAGTCGAGAAAGGAAAAATATCGAATTGAAATATAGAAAACAAAACCAACGTTTGCATGAATTTTTGTGGAACTGTGGACAATAAGCAAACCGGTTTATAGCCGTCTTGACTCTTGATAGACTTACCAGTTACCACCGACTAACTATTAATGCTAGCAGAACAGTTGCATATAGTTGGCGGTGGATTGTTTTAGACTTTTAGTTAGTATAGCGACAAAGCACATTCGCTGAACTTACCTATGCACGTTCATATAGCACATTTGTCTCTAGAAAGTATATTGTTTTTTTCTTTAGGTTATTTCCAACCGGACGACATCCCACTATATCTTTGGAGTTATATATACATCTCCATCCCAACGCTTGGATTGATTTGTATTTTCTTTTTAGATAGTGATAATTGGTATAACCATGAAATGATTAATAATGCAATGGTTAGATCTTGATGAAATAATTTTTAGAGTGAATTTGTATTTTTTTGAGAATAATGATTATATAAGATATGAAGTAACTAATCAATGTAATGGTTAGATCTTGATGAAATAATTTTTAAAGTGAATTTATATTTTTCTGAGAATAATAATTTATATAAGATATAAAGTAACTAATCAATGTAATGGTTAGATTTAGGTTAAAGAAATTTAATGGTTTAGAGTTATTCATATAATTTTTAGAATGATATTGATATAAAATATGAAGTGATTAGTTCAACAATTAGATTTGTGTATGGTTCAAATTAATTCGAAATTTTTTAAAATAGTACTGATCGTTAAAATAAAACACGAAGTGATTAATCAATGCAACGGTTAGATTTAAAAAAAAAAATGATTAAGATCGATTTGCTTGGATATTTCCCAATCATCTTCCTACTTATAAAAGATGAATTTCAACTAAGATAATTTATCTAATTATTCCTATACTATTTTTTTTTTCTTACAAATAATTGATTACTAGGATGATACAGAAAAACATGCAGTAACTCAAATTACTACAAACAACAAATTTCTCCTCACTCACAACCTATACAAACAACAACTCCTCTCATCAATCACAACCTATCCAACTCGGAAGGTTCTCAAATATATACAACCACGATCACGCAACTTCTAAAAAAATCGACCCAAATCACACCAAGAATCAAGTAGACATGGAATATCCGTTTCTTGATCTCTACTTCATGAAAACGTTTTCCTAACTCTCAATACTTTATATCTTCTTCCACATCTTTTAATTTTTATATATCAAATTGAGTATGATCGAGTTTAAAATTAAATAGAGAAAGACATATTTTATATATATATATATGATAGATGCGATGTCGGTTCACGTGTTGCTTCACAGGTTGGGCAATTTCCAGTTTCCAAGTTTCATCGACTTGATTTCTTCACCGGAGCAGCAGATTCAAAAGTCAACGGCCGTTTCATCCCGTTTTCTCCCCAGTAAAAGTACAAAAAGGAGCGATTTTCCTTCACCGTCACCTTTACCAATCTCGATTCACCACCCGAGACGATGCGAGCACCACCAATAGCCACGTGTGCTCCATGCATACGACCTCGCTTAGCGACACGTGACTCTTCTCCTCGTACACGTGCTCTGTTTATCCTCCTCGTCTTCCTCCTCCTAGGTTTAACGGTCTTTTATACGGACGAAGTTACTTCTGAGTCGAAGCTTCGCTGCTCCAATTTAGTCTCCTCTCGTCGTCTTCCATGTCAGCCTTCTATTGAAAAGGTGAGAAATTGTAAGAGACTCTGGCAAATCTTGGACCAGAAAGTAGGTGTTTCGCGTCGCAAGCTTACAACTTCGCGGTGGTAAAAAAGCTGATTTCTTTCTTCAATTTCACGGTTTTGACGAGATGATTTTACTTATAATGTTCATGATCAGAACAGTAATGTTACTCAAAGTGAATTACCAGAGAAAACTATGGAAGCTAAGTCTCTACAGAACATGTTTGAGTTGATTTTACATGATAATTTTGTTTATGGGAATTCTTGAAATAAAAAGGTACAATCATGTTCTTGAAGCGGTGGTTACTTATACAAAAGAATTGACATACAAACAAGCCAAAGAAGCTGATGATTTGCTCTCTCAAGGAACTTATCTTGGTAACTTATTCTCTCATGTGAGAGATTTGTTTACTGAATTAGTGACCAATTGGTGTTTGAAGCTTCTGGTTATGATTTTTTTGTGCTTGGTAGGACCTCTTTGTTGGAAATTTGACTCTTATACAAACGTTTCTCTTGTACAGAGAACAAATTTAGAATCAAATAGAGAATGAAACAGAGTTGCAGAATCTGGGAACGAAAGAAACAGAGAGTTGAACTGAAATTTTATTATTAAACTGAAAACTTGTTATTCTTACATCACAGCAACACCGTTAAATAGAAAATAAAGGACACAAGAAGAGAAGAGTTGTGTCTCTTCCTCCTTGTGACACTTAAACCAAACAACACAACCTAATCTAAAAGTCACGACTCTTAATACAACTTAACATACATAATTACTTAATTATAAAGATTTGACCAAACTCAATTAAAAACCAACACTCTTCACGGGATTCCATATGGTTTGAAGGATATAGTAGCGGTTCCTGGATACAAAACAACGTGGGGTTCAACTTCTTTCAAAGACCAAGTTCTTGATATTGAAGCATGGGTTTACAAAAGGTTCTGAAATGCAAAATCCACCATGTTCATTGATTCTTAATTTTCTGTTCGATTGAAGTTAACTTGACAAAGCTTGGTTTTTTGTTTGTTTAGATTAAAAGCTTCAGGTGCAGTTTTAGTAGCAAAGCTCGTCACAGGTTCTCTGGCTTATGATGATATCTGGTTTGGGGGACGAACAAGAAATCCATGGAATTAATATTGAGGAATTCTCTACCGGGTCATCAGCTGGACCCGCTGCTTCCACATCGGCCGGTTAATGTTTCTCAAAAAATTAACTTTTAGTTGCAAACGTGCAAAATCCCAATATTAGCCCTGGTTACAATGTATGGATTTTATTAATTCATAGAATACATATAAACCAATATCAGAACACTCAGTTTTCTTTATGTATAAAACATAAGACTTAGAGATAAAGATTTGGACTGGACAACCTTAGCACAGGTGTGGCGATAAGTGGATTCTTCAGCTTCAACGTGATCCCAAACTTCTCTTCAACCGCCACTTTTTCTCCTTGAGGACGTTTCCAATCAAATGAATGTAAAAGCGTAGCGATATTGTAAAGAACAACCCTCTCGCCCATGGCCATTCCCACGCAAATTCTACGACCAGCTCCAAATGGGATATAATTGAAGTCATTTCCGTTGAAGTCATAGGCCTTATTAAAAAACCTGTCGGGGTCAAACTTCAGTGGGCCCTCCCATACATTCGGATTTCTATGGATCGCCCACACGTTGATGAAAACCTTTGAATCTTTTGGGATGGTGAAGCCGCCCACCACGGTGGTCTGGCTCGGACGGCGAGGAAGCATGACTGCAACAACCGGGTGAAGCCTTGGAGTCTCTTTCATAATGGCGAAAACATATGGAAGTTTAGGAATGTGAGATTCTTCCACTACTTTGTTTTTGCCCACAACTTCTTCAAGCTCTTGTTGAGCTCTCTTTATTATATCCGGTTTGTTTAATAGCTCTGCCATTGCGAACTCTATTACATGTAATGATGTGTCTGAACCACCGAGTACCATATCCTATATATATATTTGAAAAAAATATGAAAATATAGTGTAAGACCATTAAGTTTTTAGTCTTTAAACTGATTTTTGGATTTTGTTATCGATTTGAATGGTTTGAGTTTTGAGTAATAACTTGTTTAGTTTTTCGATTTTAGTTATAACCTTAGCTTTATGTTTGTCTCTTTGAAATTGTATAGCTTTTGTTTTATGTGTTTAAAATTATTAGAACAAAAATCTAAACAAGTTATTACTCCAACTTTTCTAAACCATAAATCATAAAAAAAAAAAACCGAACTCTAAAATCTAGAAAACTAAATCCTAGTTCCTAAATCATAAAATAAAATCTAAACAAAGTGATTTCTCTTTCTTAAAATTCTAGTTCCAAACGTTGATTGAATTTTTTTTGTTAGATATTTTTCTCAATTACCCCAAAATAAGAGTAAACAAGCAAAATCTAACAAATCTTCTTGGCGTTACTACATTTTCAGTTAGGGAAAAAATCTGACGTACCATGAGCAACGCCTTCACAAGGTTCATGGAAAAATTTGTCTCCTCATTTTCTTCATCCTTGATTTTCAACAAGACGTCCAAAAAATCTTCACCGTTCCTATCCATCCCGAGCCGTTGATTAATGATCCGGTCAAACAGCCGGTCCGTCCTCTGGGCCAGTTCTCCCATACGCTTAACCAAACCCTGTAGATCAAACCGACTCAATGCTGGGAAAAAGTCGGAGATATTGGGCTTCATGAGGAGGTCGTTCATCTCTGCGATCAATCCTACGAACTCAACTCCAACAATGTCTCTCTCTTCTCCTTCAATCCTGGACCCCCACAGTATCTGCGTCACAACATTCAATATCATCGTGGATATTTGTTCTCCTAGGTTAACGGACAACCCGACCCGAGCCCGATCAGCCAAATACGCAACGGTTCGTCTCGTCTCTCTACGACGAAGGTTAAGAGATGAATTCAAAGTGGTTGGCTTAGTATCCTACTACTACATAGTTTCCTCAGCATCCGCCACCATGGTCCATACGGTGACCAGATAATCTCTATACCACCGTACGTGTTAACGGGAGCCACGGCAGGGACATCGTGCTCTGCGAAGATGATGTCATTGGTTCTGAGCATCTCATGCGCCGCCTCAGAGGAGTTGACCACGATTGCAAGCCTTCCACCGAGCCGGAGTTTGAAAATTGGACCGTGCTTTTTAGCCAACCCTTGAAAGTAGCTGTGAAGCTCTGGTTGGAGAAATGGGAGATTTCCGACTATGGGAAGACCCCAAGGTCCCGGCGGCAACGGTTGTTGCTGTCGTTTGGATTTGACGTACATCCAAATATACCATATAGCAGAGGGTAGGGCGATCGCGATTAAAAGATTGTCTATGTAGTCAATGCCACTTAGGATCTTGAAGAAACTTGAAATGGCCGTCATTTTTTTTCTGTTCGAGTTGTTACTGAGAACAGATAATTCTCTTTGATCTTATTTATAAGTACTCATGAAGTAGGACTTGAAATGGCCGTCTGGTTTTTTATAGAATTATTTGCCATATTAAATGTTCGTTTAATATATAAAACTTGAACAAGGACAATCGATAATGCAAGACGGCCCTGAAGATACGCTCGTATATTATTATCCTAGTTCGTGCATGTGTTCGTACGCTCTATAGTTTATTATTGGTGCACTCATAACGTGTATATTGCCGGTCCTGGGTGAAGCTCGCGAGAACACCTGCATGATGCATTCGATCTTGGAAAAACTTTGTTATTTTTTGTGGCAAATTTGTTTTTAATAATTTCCACTAGCTACGTGTATATATTTCGATTTGTGGTAGGATTCATGGCATCTATTTTAATGTTATACTAGGTTTTGATCTCGCACGCGGGTAGTTTTGTTTTCTGATTTTTTCCAACGGATAAAATTAATTTAGTATAAAATCGGTATTTTTATAGTCATTTCCGTTAGATTCGTTGTTTAATATGATATCAGCGAGTGAATTAACTTGTTTGACCGTGACATATAGTTATTTTGAATGTTAAATATTTAGACCGAAAATTTTATATCCAATAAAGTTTATGAATTTGAAAAGTAGAATAAAAGAAACAATGAAAGTTCTGTAAAAATAAAGTAATGAAAAAGAAGATTTAACATTTAATAAAGTAAATTGTCTGTTTTTTTTTCGATTTAAGAAGTGTTGATTTAAATTATTCAACAGTAGAATATTTAAATTATTGTATTTTCCTGTTATTATTAATGAAAATTTAAATTGAGAAAAAAAAAATTGTTTGGTGGTGCTTGCAATTTATCTTTGTATGCATAGATTAGATACCCGTATTAGTGATTACATGTCTAACAAAACAATAGTTTCGTGGTTTTAACAAAAAAACAATAGTTTGGTGGTGTTTGCCATTTATCTTTGTATGCATAGATTAGATACCTGTATTAGTGATTACATGTCTAATAAAACAATAGTTTGGTGGTTTTAACAACAAAACAACAGTTTAATGGTGCTTGCCATTTATCTTTGTATGCATACCCGTATTAGTGATTACATGTCTAATAAAATAATAGCTTGGTGGTGCTTGCTATTCTTCTTTTTCTACATATATTAGATGCATAGATTAGATATCCGTATTCGTGATTACATGTCTAATAATTTTTCAAACTTTTTTCAATGGTTAATGTAATAGAGGATGAAGACGGTTTGAATTTGTGTGCCCATTAGTCAGTACCTAATTGGTTGATGAAGCCAAAATGGTCCCTTTATTATTTTTAGTTTTTTTTCAACATCATAACTTCATTCATTAAAACATCAAGCACTCTTTTAAGTGTACAAATAGTTAAGCCAACTTTTCTTTCAGAACCAATGATCTAAGTCAAGTCGGAGTACAACAATCTAAAACCGCATCATATACAGCATGAGTAGAAATATAATTAGCAATACAAGCCGCTACTTCATTCCTTGATCTCTTCACCAAACTGAAATACATATCGTGATGATGGCGAAAAAGTTACATATCGTGAAGAATCTCAGCGTTTAGCTATCCCAGGAGATTAAATTTAATATTAAAAAGACTTTCCTCACTTCAAAGTCACTTTTAGAAAAGACATGGAACATGTAGAAGATGTGCTAACATCCATAATCCATTTAACAAAGATGAAGAACAAGATCCCTCGTCATCCTGGAAACGCATAATATGCATGACTTCCATCGTTTTTACTTAATTTATTTTACTAGTTCTCTGCGCTCCACATTTAAAATAAAAGAATCTCAAACAATACATGAACGAGCTTTGAAGGAAATACTTAGGAAGAAGGAACTTAGCCTATTATAGCTGAATGTGATTAAAAATGAAGCATCTGATGCCTCCTAGTAACAAATCAAGTCAGAAAAAAAAGAATGAAAATCATTTATAGAGATGACCTTTATTAATTGGCACTAAAACGTGAGAAACAAAGTTGCTTTGAAATTAAGCCCAAGTAACCCTTGTTCATCTGTCCGGAAATTCCACCCAGCTTCAATTCTAATTGTGGTCATTAATCCACAAGAAACTGTAATTTCCAGGAACCAAGATATACTTTTTTTTTCACTCCAAAATTATCTGTCATAAACCAAATTTAAGAGAGCGAGAAAAAAAAGACTCTTAATTATCCAAACAAATAGAAAATGTGAGAAATGGTTTCAAGATTGTTACCATATAGCAGGGGCATGGAACCATCATTGCTCCTAAGCTTAACGATTACATTTCCTTTCTTTTCTCATAACATAGTGTTGAATCCGTTACGCTATGACTCAGTAGCGACTGCTGTTCACCCTAAACACCGCCTCGAACCAGGCCTATTGAAGGGGACGAAACTAAAGAAGGGCTGTGACGTCGACGCTATGGAAGTTGCCAGGCCGTCGAGATTTTCCATATCTTGGTTGTTTGCAGTCGGCGACGACAGTTCTGATGGAGTTTAGATTTAGTTTGAGATTTAATTCTTTTTACTTGTAATTACAAAATAATTAAAAATAAAAAATGGAAAATTAATCAACCCAAGTTACACAACCACGCGCAGGAGCACCAGAGTCAAAAGTCAACGACCATTTCATCCCATTTTCTCCCCAGTAAAATTATAAAAAAGAGCGATTTTCCCTCACCGTCACCTTTACCAATCCCGCTTCACCACCCGAGACGATGCGAGCACCATCGATACTCACGTGTACTCCAGGCGTACGACCTCGCTTAGCGACGCGTGGCTCTTCTCCTCGTACACGTGCTCCGTTTATCCTCCTCGTCTTCCTCCTCCTAGCTTTAACGGTCTTTTGTACGGACGAAGATACTTCTGAGTCGAAGCTTCTCTGCTCCAATTTAGTCTCCTCTCGTCGTCTTCCATGTCAGCCTTCTATTGAAATGGTGAGAAATTGTAAGAGACTGTGGCAAATCTTGGACCAGAAAGTAGGTGTTTCGCGCCGCAAGATTACAACTTCGCCGTGGTAAAAAGCTGATTTCTTTCTTCAATTTCGCGGTTTTGACGAGCTCATGTTACTTATAATGTTCATGATCAGGACAGTAATATTACTCAAAGTGAACTACCAGATAAGACTATGGAAGCTAAGTCTCTACAGAGCATGTTTGAGTTGATTGATTCTGGATTCTTCAATGAAACTAAGGTAACAGTGGGTATTCTTATTCCAGACTATGAACAAATTAAAAAATTGGAATCATTGGCTTCCCACTTAGGAACTGCTTAGTCCAGGATTGGTTTTGAATTGATTTAGATTTGTTCAGTTTGACTTTGGTCTGATTCTTGAAGAGGAGTAACAGCGATTAGCCATTTTTGGAATAAATCATACTTTGAGAAAGAAAGTATATGTATTGATGTTTTGGGGTGTATATATATATAGATTCAGGAGATTGCAAAGGGGGCCAATGAAACCAACCTTCCTATATATCGAAGCAACCGGAAACTAGTCGCTACTAAGCACGGCGGGTTGGAAAATCCATCCCCGCTTGTGTTTAATCCGTCTTGGAACAGAGAAGTTTCACGAGTACAAGGCAAAAGATTCAAATATCCATCAGAATCCGGAGTAAAACTCCCTAAAGATGAAGAAGATATCGCCTTCATGAGCGTAAGCCACCTCCTCTTTTATGGTTATCATGATGTGGATTGATAGATCCATTTGATTAGAGAATGCATTATGGCAGGTTCTTGAACTCGGAGAACTTATAAAGACTAGACAAATTACTTCCGAGGAACTAGTTCGGATTTATCTCAAGCAGTTAAAACGGTATGGGAAGCTTCTCTTCACATTTAGTGTTTGCAAGGAAGTTTTACATGATCTGTTGTTTGCTAATGGGGTTTCTTTAAATAAAAAGGTACAATCATGTTCTTGAAGCGGTGGTTACTTATACTGAAGAATTGGCATACAAACAAGCCAAAGAAGCTGATGATTTACTCTCTCAAGGAACTTATCTTGGTAACTTTATCTCATACAATATATTTGTTTGATGGGATTGGTGAATGGTGACCAATTGGTGTTTGAAGCTTCTGGTTATGTTTTTTTTTTTTTTTTTAAAAGGACCTCTTCATGGGATTCCATATGGTTTGAAGGATATAGTTGCAGTTCCTGGATACAAAACAACGTGGGGTTCAACTTCTTTCAAAGACCAAGTTCTTGATATTGAAGCATGGGTTTACAAAAGGTCCTAAAAACCAAAATCCACCATATTCATTCATATTTTTTTGTTTTCTGTTCAATTGAAGTTAACTTGACAAAGATTGTTTACTTGTTTGTTTAGATTAAAAGCTTCAGGTGCAGTTTTAGTAGCAAAGCTGGTCACAGGTTCTTTGGCTTATGATGATATCTGGTTTGGAGGACGGACAAGAAACCCGTGGAATATCGAGGAATTCTCTACCGGGTCATCAGCCGGACCCGCTGCTTCCACATCGGCCGGTTAGTTTTTATTAAAAATGAATCAAGATTACGTTTCTGTTTGCCTATAGCTGAAAAAAAACAAGCTATTTCTTTCTTTGTTTCAGGTATGGTTCCATTTGCCATAGGCTCGGAGACAGCAGGCTCAATGACATACCCTGCAGCTCGGTGTGGCGTAACAGCATTGCGTCCGACTTTTGGTAGCGTTGGTAGAACCGGAGTGATGAGCATATCCGAGAGTCTGGTATGGTTTTAAAAAAATGTGTAAACTTTATATTATATACGACTCTGAAAATGCAAACCTCTCTTTCACAGGATAAGCTGGGACCTTTCTGTAGAACAGCAGCGGATTGTGCTGTAATCCTTGACGCTATCAAAGGTAAAGATCCTGAGGATCTTTCGTCAAGAGAGATTCCTTTTGAAGATCCCTTCTTAGTGGATATCACAAAACTAGTTGTTGGATATACCAAAGATGCTGACATGAAGGTAAAGAAGTAGATATAGCAATCAGAATGAAGAACCGGGTTTGTGTTTTGATTTTATGTTTGAATTTTTCAGGTTGTGGAAGTTCTTGGGTTGAAAGGTGTCAAGATGGTTCCTTTTGAACTAAATTATACAGTAGACTCGGTTCAAGGGATATTGAATTTCACTATGGATGTGGATATGTTAGCTCATTTTGATGAATGGCAAAGAACCGGTCAAGATGATGTCTATGAAGCGCAAGATCAATGGCCGGTTGAGTTACGCCGTTCTCGTGTAGTTACAGCTGTTGATTACATTCAGGTTTTTGCTCATTTTCATTTTGGTTTATAGGTTCGGTTTTTGTGATGGTTGTGGCCGGTTTATTTATATTTCTCTCTGGTTTTA
This sequence comes from Euclidium syriacum, assembly GCA_900116095.1. NCBI lineage: Eukaryota > Viridiplantae > Streptophyta > Magnoliopsida > Brassicales > Brassicaceae > Euclidium > Euclidium syriacum. Next base: position 10,188,057 of record FPAK01000007.1, on the reverse strand, counting down.
TCCGGTTTAGGCACAGAGAGCTCGTGGGAAGCTGATTCGAGAAGTGGAGAAGAACTTTACAGTTGATGCGTTTGTTGGAAACGTGACCGATTGGGAGAAAGTCTGTATGGGGAACCTCGTCGGTTTACCGGTTCTAGTGATTCCGACCGGTTTCAAGAACATATCCGATCCACCGACCAGCAGTTGCCGGAGGAGGACAACGATCACTGCCGGAATTTATGCTCCACCAGAACGTGATCACATCGTAAGTATATACCTACAATGGATTGGAATATATGATAAATGCGATGGTTTGATTTTAATTTCCTTTTATACATTTGTTTTTGATAGGCTTTGGCATTGGGTATGGCGTACCAATCGGTTACAGATGCTCATAGAAAGCGACCGCCTATTTATGATCTTGGACCGGACGACTCAATACCGAATCCGCCTCGGGCTTTAATCCCTCCCCGAAGGTTACACATTTGAGTTTTCCCAAATGTTTTTGTTACATGAAGTAGTCAAATCAATACGGTGTATTTTTGTTACAAGTATGTTTACGTAGTTTTGTGTTGACATATTGTTTCGGTACCAAGGAGTTATTGAGTGATCGATCAAATTAAAATTTTGCATGGAAATTTTAAACTTACACCCAAAATAAAAATTTGCATGTGGTTAAAGTCATGGAGGGTCAGATTTTGAATTGATCCATTGATTTTCAATTCCACCAGAAATAACCCTGAACGGTTGTCCTTATTTTTTACTACTTATTAACAATGTCCCCCAAAAGTTTTTATTTTTTCAAATAAATCCTCAAGTCAAGCTTTATTTGCTCTCTTTTCCAAAATTGATCCTTTAGTTTCTGACGAACAAAAAAAACCCCCTAATTTCCAATTTTACCGAATCGAAGAAACCAGGAACAAGGTGAGAGTTACAAGATCGATTCAGGTTAAACTTTCAAACTTTGTAATTCGATTTTGGGTTAGGTGTTCGTGCTCTTAGTTCTTTTCTGGGTTCGTGCTCTTAGTTCTCTTTGGGCTATTGTTCTTTTGGTCTAAGTGCTGCTCTTAGGGTTTCTAGAAATAGATTATAATGTGATTCCATTGTTGCTTTCAGTGGTTCAACTGACATTGTAGGATGGTTTAGTTGTGATTGATTATTGGGTTAAATTTTTGACGCGGAGGAGTTTGATTGTTTGGATTTTTGACCAAAGGAGATTAGATCATCGCCGGTTACAATGTTGATGAGTTGCCTCGGCTCGGGAAAACCAAATAGGAATAAGAAGATTAAAGATCTTCAAAAAGCAATAGACGAGCTAAACAAGGTATGTATGAGACTCTGTTTCGTAGAGGTTTGTATTTTTTTGTTTAAGCTAAGTATTCTAATAACTCTGTGAGATATTTGTTTGGACAGAAGCTCATTACAATAGTGTCTAATAAGACTTACTAGTGTTGTTGTTTCTCCATTCTTAGACGCTGGAGAAGTTTGCAGAATATGAGAAATACTTTGTGGATCTAAAAGCCAGTTTGGATGAGGAAGCATGTAAAATTATATGGGGAGGATTACAAATCTGGTAGGAACAACAAATCTCTTTTTTTTCTTTTAACAATATATGAGTTTTTGATTTTAACTTTACTGTTTTGCTATGTAGGTTATTTAGGACATTTGAAAACGAACAAGTATTGCGAATATGAAGGTGCAAAGATAGCAGTTAAGCGACATGTTGTTGAAAACGAGGTGAGAGGTTTTCTAAGTTTTGCTAACATTGAATTGAACGGAACTTTTGATTACTATCTCACCATTATTTTTGTGAAATAGGTGGCTTCGTTAGAGAGTCTTAAAAGAAAAGAGATTGAAGCATTGCAAGATGATTAAGTTTTCACAAGACAAAACACGAGGCACTCTCACCATTCGTTAGTTGTTTCTTTTTATCTATTTATAAGCCCCCAATCAAAGACAAATAGATTATGATGAATGGTTCGTGGGTTTTGTTTTGTTGAAACTTCCTATTATCTTATTATATGTAGATTCAGACCTTTCTAGGGGAATGCGTCACAATGCCATTGTCCGTTTTAGAACGACTTATATAACAAATGAAATTTCTACCAATTATTAATCTTGAGACATTTATATCTCGTTCAAGAGTTTGTATATAGATGAGCTGTCTGGATAAATATTATTATTCGTATCAGATTGAAACACTTGTACCACTTAACTCTCATCTGAATCTGATGACTCGGAATTGTGTATAGAGATAGTAGCATTGGTCATTCGTCTTGAACTGCTACCGTCTCTCTCAACTATCATACATGAGACTTCACTTTGGAAGCTAAGTGTCTACAGAGCATGTTAGTTGATTGATTCTGGATTCTTTAATGAAACTAAGGTACTAATACTTGATATTTTTATTTCTGACTATGAAAAAATTACAAATTTGGAATCATTAGCTCCCCACTTAGGAACTGCTTACCTAGTCCAGGATTGGTTTTGAATTGGTGTAGATTTGTTCATTTTGACTCTGGTTTGATTCTTGAAGAGGAGTTCAACTCCCTAAAGATGAAGAAGATATCTCCTTCATGAGCGTAAGTCACCTCCCCTTTTAAATGATGTTTGCAATCAGAATGAAGAACCCCGTGTTTGTGTTCCGATTTGGTGTTTGATTTCTTCGAGTTGTGGAAGTTCTTGGGTCGAAAGGTATCAAAATGGTTCCTTTTGAACTAAATTATACAGTGGACTCGGTTCAAGGGATATTGAGTTTCCCTATGGATGTGGATATGTTGGCTCATTTTGATGAATGGTAAAGAACCTGTCAAGATGATCTTTATGAAGCACAAGATCAATGGCCGGTTGAGTTACGCCGTTCTCGTGCGATTACAGCTGTTGATTACATTCAGGTTTTATCCCCATTTTCATTTTGGTTTATTGGCTCGGTTTTTGCGATGGTTTTGACAATCTTTTTGTTTTATAACAGGAAATATATAGTCAAAGCTATTTGGTGTATTTTGACTTTTTGTTGTTAGGATGTTCAAGAAACGTTTACGTACCAAGTTGTGTGTTAAACATATTGTTTCGGTCCCAAGGAGTTATCAAATCAGTGTGGTGTTATGATTGTGGTTTTTTTTAATTTTTTTTAAGTTTTCGTTTGGGTAATGAACTTTTCTGGTTGAAACTATTTGACGATCATGCTTCGTGGTGGTCCTAGTGGACAAAACAGCATCGCCGTTTACTTAATCATGCAATTGGCAAAAGAAATCATAGTTATATAAATAATTTAGTTTAGGACTGTTGGAATTTTTTCTAGTGATTTTTTTTGTCTATGATTTATCTATGGAAAGGGTTTTGTTTGCCACGTCAAAAAGAGAAGGGGTTTGTTTCCATATCGAACGTGACGGTGATTGGGAATTCGGTATAAATAATGCTGATATGCAAATATACACGTGTTATTTAATTGTTTGTTTGTTTTGTCGCTTTCGTGTATGCGTTTGAAATTGCATTTTTTGGTTTTACTAGAAGAGGAAATGGGAAATGCGTGGGTATAGAATTTGGTACGTATTTAATTATTTCTGTGTGCGGCAAGTTTTATTTTATCGGTGGGAATTTATTGTAATCTTTGACTTTGTGATTTCCGCGTTAAAATTTAAACTAGTATAAAAAAATTAGATAATTATTGTGTATCCAGAAATTAAAAATAAATCTTGAAGATAATAAAAACAAAAAGAAATTAATTGAATTTCTATCGTAGATTCCCTAGTAGTAGTGATTTACAAAAAGTCGTACAACTATAAGATAATCACTATTTACAAAAATCAACCACCCACCAAGTTAATATTTTCTTGACAAAAGAGATATACATTTGTACCGGCATATATAATCAGGTTTTTGAAGTGATTGTGGCCTAATCCCAGAGGCGGTGGTCGAAGACCAGTTTGGTGAGCGGAACCCTTATACTCATACGCCGGTGTTGTCGACCTTCATTTTCTTCCTTTGGTTCATCATATCACCTTACAACTCTCATATGTGTCCTTCAAAACTCTAGCTTTGACTCTGTTGATTTTATAGGGCTCAATATAGAGCCTCAACATGGATATGTTCTTACATACATAAGTAATCTTGTGAAACAATAAAGTCTCATTGGTATTTGTTCTTTCCCAAGTATGGAATTGGCTTTCTCGATGATAATGTCGTTTTTGGACTCCAACTTGGTAAGTGGCACCGGAAAAAACTTATAATCGTTTTCTTCTGGTTAGTGGTGGTTCTCCATGTTAATATAGCAATTATTGTCATTTGTGATGTGGTTAGTGGTGGTTCTCCATGTTAATATAGCAATTGTTGTCATTTATGCTGTGAGATTGGGCAAGGAGTTAAATTGTTATGTTGTCTCTGATTATAATGTGCATTTTATGAGTATATGCGATTTAGATTTTATTTATTTCCACTGATTTTGGCCATTTGAGTTTTTTGTGGTTTGGGATAATCTATGTTCAATTGGTGGTGTCTCGCCATTCAGATAGTTCTTCCCTTTAATGGTATAGGGTCGGGTTTAAGGCGTTGTAGAGGCTTTAGTTCTTCTTTTGCAAGGAGGTGGATGGTCTTTAGCATGTATATGGCTTGAGTTGGTTTGCGATTGCCGCGTATAAGAGCTGATTGTCCTCATTGTCATATCTCCAATCAAACTCGACTTAGAGTTAGGGCAAGAGAGGCGGTGGTCCAGGATCCACAAAAATTCATATACGTAAAATATTGTTGTTATAGCCCGTGACATAATAGATAATGATAATATATAATTAAAGAGTCTAAATATTGAGATTTTAATATAGATTAATTGTTTTTAACGGATGTTTTTATAAAACATTAAATTCTCGTCGACAAAAATGATATATATATATATATATATTCTTTTTTCCAGAAATCTATTCAATTCAAAAAGCATCTATTTGTCTTATTCATTGCCACCATCAAATACAAATTATTTAGTCATCATCATCCATTAATCAAGTGCAAATCCATTATTACTAAACCGTTTTGACATTTTAGATGTTGAAAATGACACTTGATAATTGTTACGATCTAATAAATAAGAAAGTTTTGCATTTTTGTTTCTTGGTAACTGCATTTTTGTAACATTTTGTTGACATGATATATAAAAAGATTATGTTTTTGAGTTTCGTCCAGAACAATCCAATTTTTTTAAATGACACTATTCCCAATAGGAATTCAAATTTCTCAATTTTAATCCTAAATCTTGCTGAGTGCATCATTTTCTTGGAGCAATTTTGATGAATAGCTTATGAATTTTTTGGTTCGGTTTGCGTTTATTTTTGTTGGTGTTATTCATGGATGTTGTTGGTTTAGATTATCTTTCGGATTTTCTAGTATTCCGAAAGAAATCTATTGAGGTGTTCCATGATGCTTTAGTGTTTAGTTTAATTTCGGTGTCTACAAGTGCTTACAAAAATCGAGGGAGTGTTTTGATTCAAACTCTAGGATTTAGTAACTTGATTTCATTTTTCTCTATTCATGCTGACTGGCATGAGTCAGTCTTCATAAATTTCATTCCTATTTTTTCTTTTCCCCCCTTGTGTAATGGTCTTGAGCAGTTTACCAGTATTGGGCTATATATTACCATGTATGCCACCAATGTGTCCTATCTCGTATTATACTTCTTATATTTATGAATATTTTTTTTTAAAAAAAAAGTCACATACTCGCATGCAATCTAGCTTTTTGGTCTTAGAAATTAATTGAAATAAATGTAATTTTCAAAAGCTGTAAGTGTTTTTGCTTTTTTTCAATGTGAAGAAAAAAGCTGAAAGTTGGTGATGAGCTTAAACCCCCAAACCATTAAGCATTAACGGAAAAAATCGGAATAAAATCATAAATACACTTAGACATAAAAGAATAATCTGTTTTGACTTTTACCCAATAGCCATTGAGATATATCAAACCAAATAGCATTAACATCAATTTTTGAATCAATTTGAGCAAACGGTTATGATATTTAATTACGAACTTTACTTCATTTTCTACTATTGATGTGTAATGGTGGTACCTGGCAGATTAGGTAGAAATGATGTTATTGCTTTCTGATAGTTATCTATTTTTTCTTGTCACTCCAAAATTTTATTGATTCTTGTTCCATCTCTATAGCTATTTTGTACTATGGCATTATATAATGTCTGAAATTTTAATTGAAAATAACCAGAAGGTCTCTGTATGCAAAATCGGGTAAGTAGGCTTTTAGGGTTGATCTATAGTGTTTATAACTCGAAAGTGAAACAGACAAGGTGATTTTCACTTTCCTCGGTACGACCTTAAAACCAACTCTTTTCCGTAAAAACAAAATCCAATAAAAAGCAATACAATGGCACCTATACGTTATTTATTCGAAATACCGAGGGTAAAATAGTCAAACTCTTAATCATCTCCCTCTACTCTGTTTATATTTCTTTTACCTCCTCTGCACAAATCCCTGAGCTCTTCCTATCTCGAGATCCGCCGTTTAACTCTTTTTGTCCAAACTCAGAGCTCCTCTCTTCATCTCTTCTCTTTTGTTCAGTCACCGGATTGAATCAGAGAGTGAATAGAGATATTCTTATCCAGATCTAGTTTTCCTTTCATTTGGTTAATCAAGGTATGTTCGTCGGAATTATCGATGAATTATTGTAGATCTATCCATTTGTTTAGTCAATTGATCGTTTTCGATTAATACCCGATCTGATTTTGACGTATTGTGATTGAGCGTTAAGTTTTAAAGTCTGGTTGGTGAGAAACGTTTTTGTTTTTGTATTTGTTTTTGTGGCTGATTAGCTCGATCGAACTTTATAGTGCAGATCGAAGCGAATGCACATTTTTGTGATTCATTGAAGACAAATTTTGTAGCCTTTTAATCGATGCATGTAGCTTTTTCTCATTGATAATTTGATTTTCCTTTTTTCTTCTCTTTTTTCGTGGCTTCGATGATCTGATCGGGTCAAATCGAAGCTTGATCAAATAGTTACACCAATGCACCATGTTGAAAACCAACATCGTTTTTTATATATTTTTCCTAATAAACAGAAATCATACCGATGCGGCTTTTGAATGTGTTAAACCTTTTCAGGGAAACCTTTTTTGTTTGTTTGTTGAAGGATCTCTCACTGTCTTTGGTGCAGGTCTTAGCCAGTAAAAATGGCATCAGCTACTGAGAACCAATGGCTCAAAGGAAGAGTGAAGGCTGTAACCTCTGGAGACTGCTTAGTGATCACGGCTTTGAGCCATAGCAGACCTGGACCCCCACCGGAAAAGACCATTACCTTATCTTCTCTTATGGCACCTAAGTTGGTGAGCTTAATTCTTTTGTGCCCCCATGATCTCTACTTTAATTATGTTAAAGTTTTTTTTTTTTTTCTGATTTGGATTGACTATTTTCACGAATTCTTTGCTTGAATTAACTGTTATTTTGTTGATTTTCCTCTTGTTAGGCTCGCAGGGGAGGTATAGATGAGGGTTTTGCATGGGAAAGCAAGGAATTTTTGAGGAAACTTTGCATTGGAAAGGTTCAAAGTCAAACTCCTTGACTAATTATACAGTAGGTATTGTACTTGACAATAGTTTCTCATTTTTACGTATATGCTTTTTGTTTTTTAACAGGAAGTTGCTTTCAAAGTGGATTACAAAGTGGAGGCTATTGCCGGAAGAGAATTTGGCTCTGTTTTCCTTGGCAACGAGAATGTTGCCAAGCTTGTTGTTAAAAATGGCTGGGCAAAGGTGATAAGCATTTCATTTCACTTGAGATAATGTTTTGTCTGAAATATGGTTGGTACCTTAGCTTTCTGACATGGGGGTGTAAATGCCTGTACTATGGACAGGTTAGGCAGCCAGGTCAGCAGAATCAGGATAAGGTTAGTCCTTACATTGCAGAGTTGACACAGCTCGAAGAGCTGGCCAAGCAGGAAGGATTTGGTCTTCATAGCAAGGTTCCTGGTGCTACTGAGGCAGCAATCAGAAATCTCCCACCTTCTGCCATTGGGGATTCTTCGGGATTTGATGCCATGGGGCTTTTAGCTGCAAACAAGGGCAAGCCCATGGAAGGTATCGTGGAGCAAGTCCGTGATGGAAGTACCATTCGGGTTTATCTTCTTCCAGAGTTCCAATTCGTGCAAGTATTTGTTGCTGGAGTCCAGGTAACTAAACTTGTTTCTCTGTTCTTGTTGTGTGCATGGTGGACAGTTTTAACATTTGAGATGGAACACAGTCAGCAATTACCTCTTTCTTTCAATGTAGGCTCCATCAATGGGAAGGAGAACCACAAACGGAAGTGTTGTTGAGACAGTTCCAGATGAGCCAAATGGAGATGCTTCTGCTGAGTCACGAGGTCCTCTAACGTCAGCTCAGAGACTTGCTGCCTCTGCAGCATCGTCTGTCGAGGTTTCTTCTGATCCATTTGCAACTGAAGCCAAGTACTTCACCGAGCATCGTGTTCTTAGCAGAGATGTAAGCGGTTTTTTCAACAATGTCCTTCAGCGTTTATCTGCTTTTAGTATTTAGACAATCTCAATTTGAGATGGAAATTGCAGGTTCGCATTATTCTTGAAGGCGTTGACAAATTCAACAATCTGATTGGTTCAGTTCATTATTCTGATGGGGAAACAGTTAAAGACTTGGGTTTGGAGCTCGTTGAAAATGTACGTGCTTAAACTTTTCTTCCTCTATTACTCTTGTTGTTACTTAGAGAAATTTTGTTGACACACTATGTAATACTTTGTAGTTCGACTGGTCATTTTTTGGATTTCTCTGACTGGTTGCTATTGTTTCTGCCAGGGTCTTGCTAAATATATTGAGTGGAGTGCTAACATGATGGAGGAGGAAGCCAAGAGAAAGTTGAAAGCTGCAGAACTTCAATGCAAAAAAGATAGAGTGAAAATGTGGGCAAACTATGTTCCTCCAGCGACGAACTCTAAGGCAATTCATGACCAGAACTTTACTGGCAAGGTAATAATGTCTTGACTAAATTATTGTGTAAATAGTTTCTTTCTACTTTTTTTATCTGAGCCATAAGTTTGATGTGTCTTTAGGTAGTGGAAGTAGTGAGTGGAGACTGTGTTATAGTTGCTGATGATGCAATCCCATACGGGAGCCCAGCGGCAGAGAGACGTGTCAATCTTTCAAGTATCAGATGTCCAAAAATGGGTAACCCACGAAGAGAAGAGAAACCAGCTCCATATGCTCGTGAAGCACGAGAGTTTCTGAGACAACGGCTTATTGGCAAACAAGTTGTTGTTCAAATGGAATACTCGAGGAAGGTCACACCAACAGATGGTCCTACCACATCTGGAGCTCCTGATAGGGTTATGGATTTTGGTTCAGTGTTCATTCCATCTCCTGCCAAAGGCGATTCTGAGGAAGTGGCTGCATCATCTCCTGCAGCAGTTGCTGGTAGTCAGCCGGCTGGAGTGAATATTGCTGAGCTTCTTCTTTCTCGTGGTTTTGGAAATGTTGTTAGGCATAGAGATTTTGAAGAGCGATCAAACCATTATGATGCTCTTTTGGCTGCTGAATCTCGTGCTCAGACTGGGAAGAAAGGAATCCATTCTGCTAAAGAATCTCCAGTCATGCACATTACTGACTTAACAGTGGTAAGTAAATATATCAATATGTTTATCTTTAGAAACCACATCGTCTTATTTCTGTAATTTAATTGGTAAAGCATATATTTGTTTCAGGCTGCTGCTAAGAAAGCTAAAGACTTCTTGCCATCCTTGCAAAGACTCAGGAGAATACCAGCTGTTGTGGAATATGTTCTTAGCGGACATCGGTTTAAGCTTTACATTCCGAAGCTGACATGTAGCATTGCGTTTGCATTCTCTGGTGTCAGATGTCCTGGTCGTGGAGAGCCTTATTCAGAGGAAGCTATCTCTGTGATGAGACGGAGGATCATGCAGCGAGATGTTGAGGTAAACCAAATGCACACATAAAAAATTACATTTCAGTTTCCTCTTCTCCTATATGGTCTTTTCTCATGGTCTATATATAATAATCACACAGATTGAAGTTGAAACCGTGGATAGAACCGGTACTTTCTTGGGATCATTGTGGGAGTCGAGGACAAATGTGGCCACAGTTCTGCTTGAAGCTGGGTTAGCGAAAATGCAGACTGGTTTTGGTGCAGACAGGATTGTGGAAGCACATCTTCTTGATTTGGCAGAGAGATCTGCTAAGAATCAGAAATTGAAGGTAACTAACCATAAATGTCTTCGTAAATTTTATCCTCTCTCTTTCAAAACATAACTTTCTAAACCGGTTTGATCTTATGCAGATTTGGGAAAACTATGTAGAGGGAGAAGAAGTCTCCAACGGAAGTGCCGCTGTTGAAACAAGGCAAAAAGAGACCTTAAAGGTGAATTTATTATATCCACATGACTTGTAATCATTTTTGGTATACAATAAAAAGCAAGCGTTCAATTTTGCTGTTGGTTGCTTACGAGGACAGGTTGCTGTTACGGAAGTACTTGGAGGTGGTAAGTTCTATGTTCAATCAGTTGGTGATCAGAGAATAGCTTCTATTCAGAACCAGCTCGCTTCCCTGAGTATCAAAGACGCTCCCATCATCGGTTCCTTTAACCCAAAGAGAGGTGACATCGTCTTAGCACAGTTTAGCCTTGACAACTCCTGGAACCGTGCCATGGTAATTTCCAATACGACTTTCTTTATATTATGTTCTTTCAATGCTTCCTTTGCTTAATTGAGATACTTGTGTTCAGATTGTGAATGCACCAAAAGCAGCGGTTCAATCCCCAGATGAGAAATTCGAAGTGTTCTACATCGATTATGGAAACCAAGAGGTAGTCCCGTACAGTGCAATCAGACCAATCGATGCTGCGGTGTCCTCAGCACCAGGGCTAGCTCAGCTCTGCAGGCTTGCCTACATAAAGGTACCAAGCTTGGAAGAAGACTTCGGTCCTGAAGCAGGAGAGTATTTGCATAGCGTAACACTGGGTAGTGGTAAAGAGTTCAAAGCAGTAATTGAAGAAAAAGACACATCTGGAGGCAAAGTTAAAGGCCAAGGCACTGGAACTGAGTTCGTTGTCACTCTCATCGCGGTTGATGATGAGATCTCTGTAAACGCTGCAATGCTTCAGGTTCGGTTATCTCTCACCTTCTCTCTGAATATTTTAAAGAAGTGGTGTTTATAATGATGGTGATGATGATTGAACAGGGAGGAATAGCGAGAATGGAGAAACGTAGGAAATGGGAGCCTAAAGACAAGCAAGTTGCTATGGATGCGTTAGAGAGTTTCCAAGAGGAAGCCCGCAAATCTAGGACTGGAATCTGGCAGTACGGTGACATTGAATCAGATGATGAGGATACTGCTCCGGGGAGAAAGCCTGCCGGTGGTGGTCGCCGGTAAATTATCGAAACCGGATACTGGAAACCGATGTATGTTGTGATATGGTTCAAAAGGGACCATGAGGTAGGGAGAGAGCAGAGCGTTCAGTCGGTTTTTCTTAAAAGGGTTTTAAAGCAATGTTGAGCTTTTTTGTAACGTTTTAGATTGTTCTTTCTTTTTTACTTATAACTTTCTTTAACTTTATATACTTTTTTTTTTCTTCTTCTTTTGGTTGTTATGGACTTGAAAGAGATTTTCCATGTAGGACTACAAATAAGGGGAAGTTTGAACTATGCTTTACAGTTTTTATAATTTCCGTTTTATCTTGTTTAGTTGGGTTTCGAATCCCAAATTCTGGTTCTATTACTACAATTATGAATGGGATAGGAAAGGAATGGAAATTCTCAAACCGATATTGATTATTAAGTTGGTTTCTGGTAATGTGAACAACACACAAGGGTTCATGCGGGAAGATGAACGGGGAGCTTAAGACTTAAATAACTCACTCTTGCGATCTTGATCACGTGGCTCAAGCTACCATGCCTCCTATAAAGCACATGAATAAAACGAGCAACCTTGTCTTTTTTTACCCTTCAATTTTGGCCTAGAGATCCTTTTGAGCTAACAGATCTGTGTTTATAACCTTGTGTATGTAATAAAACCTTGGGCACTGATAATTAATCAACCCCAACATTGTTATAGTTAAAACAGATGTTGTTAATTCGTCTTCATCCTTTTGTAAGACATAATCTAAGGCTATGACGGAGCACTGATCATGTAATAAGAAATACAAAATATAAGTTGACCTGGTCGCATATGATCTTTTCTCCAGCTGATTGCCAAGTATATGAGCGTTCCTCCACTTTCTATTTGATTATAGGCAAGGTCAAATTTGAGTTAAGATTGTTAACATGATCCCTTTGACTGGCAGATTAAGTAATGTATAAAAAACAAGACTCCTGTGTCTTATGATGTAACTGTTTTCCGCAGAATGAAAATCCTCAAAATTAGCCTCTTTTCCCAATTGTTGACTTTCATATCAGCCTTTAGATTGTTTTTTTGATAATTGAGTTGTTGAATTCCTTGTGTTCCTTAATGGCCAGCCTAATCTTGTTCCTTTCATTTGTCCTCTTTCTACCTTGCTTTGTTGATTCGATTTACTTTAATTACACAAACTTCCATCATGGTAATCCTAGGAATGTATTATACCACGGGGATGCAAGAGCCAACGGAGTGGTGAACTTTAACAACGCTCACTATATAGCTCGCGTTGGTTGGGTCACTTATGCTGAGAAAGTGCCTATCTGGAATCCTGAAACTGGTAAGTCTACAGATTTTAGTACCAGCTTCTCCTTTAGAATTGATACTCGTAACGCTACAGAGTACGGGCATGGTTTCTGTTTCTTTCTTGCTCCTTCCGGAATCCAACTTCCTGTGAACTCAGCTGGTGGTTTGTTAGGTCTTTTCACTGAAGTGAACTCTACGTTTCCTCTGATTCATGTCGAATTTGACACGTTCACCGACTCAAGTTGGGATCCTCTGGATGTTGAATATCATGTTGGAATCAATAACAGCTCGCTTTTTTCGTCTGTCTACACCGCTTGGAATGCAAGCTCACACAGCCAAGATATTTGTCATGCAAAAATCTCATATGACTCTGTTACTAAGAACTTGAGCATGTCATGGGCTTATAAACTCACCTCTGATCCTCGGGAGACCACAAGCCTTTATTACATCATCGATCTTGCAAAGGTTTTGCCTCCACAAGTTACGATTGGATTTTCAGCCTTTACTGGATCCGTCACCGAGGGACATATACTTTTATCATGGGAGTTCAGCTCAAGTTTGGATAGTTGGAAAGCCTCTATCAAGACAGGAGCTATTATTGGTATATCTGTTTCTGGGTTTGTTTTTCTGACCTCTTTGGTCACGATCCTGGTGGTTTGGTTGCAGAAGCAAAGGAAAAGGAAAAGGAAAGAGAAAGAGATTGTAGACTTGATATCAATAAATGAAGACCTCAAACGGGAAGCGGGGCCAAGGAGGTTTTGTTATAAGGATCTTGTTTCAGCAACCAACAGATTCTCAGCCCAATGGAAGCTAGGTGAAGGAGGGTTTGGAGCAGTTTATAGAGGGTACTTGAACGAAATGGATATGTTGGTTGCGGTGAAGAAATTATCAGGTGGTTCCAGGCAGGTAAAGAGAGAGTTTGTAACCGAGGTTAAGATCATCAGCAAATTGAGACATCGAAACCTGGTGCAACTCATTGGTTGGTGTAACGAAAAAGATGAGTATTTGCTGATATATGAGTTCATGCCAAATGGTAGCTTGGACACTCACCTCTTCGGGAAAAGACCTCATCTCTGCTGGGACATAAGATACAAGATAGCTCTCGGTCTTGCCTCTGCACTGATGTATCTTCACGAAGAGTGGGATCAATGCATATTGCACAGGGATATCAAGGCAAGCAATATCATGCTGGACACCAATTTCAATGTAAAGCTAGGTGATTTTGGGCTGGCTCGATTGATGGATCATGAGCTTGGCTCCCATACAACTGGACTGGCTGGAACGTTTGGTTACATGGCTCCTGAATACGTGATGACAGGAAAGGCCAGCAAAGAATCTGACATATATAGCTTTGGAATTAGTATACTAGAGATTGTCGCGGGAAAGAAGTCAATCAATCATTCACAAGAAAACACTGAGACTCCGAATAGTCTTGTGGAAAGAGTCTGGGATTTATATGGAAAACAAGAACTTGTGTCAGCCATTGATGAGAAACTCGGTGAGGTTTTCCACAGTCAACAAGCTGAATGTTTGTTGATAGTTGGATTATGGTGTGGTCACCCTGATAGAAACTCGAGGCCCTCTATAAGACAAGCTATTCAAGTCCTGAACATGGAGTCACCACTGCCTATCCTTCCGCCAAAGATGCCAGTTCCTAATTATTACATCTCACCTTCTTCCCTCTCAGTTAGCTCAAGTGGAGTTTCTGTAACTTTCTCAAGCTGTGAAGTTGGTCGCTAAGCCAAAATGAGATAAAATCAAAATGTTGAGAGGCTAACCTTGGTGGAATGGTGGTCTTTGAAATTCTACAACTTATTTGTTATCATAACTCACAAAATGTCAGAGCTTTTATAAAATTGAGGGAGAAATATCTTTGTGTACGCTTATGTGTGTGTGAGCGCGGTGTGTGGAGTGTTAAGGCAAGTGTACCATGTGTTAAGGTTTTAATATGTTGTGTGTGGGTGGTAAAAGCATTAAGTGTTTGTACTGACGTTTTTGAATGTCCAAATGGCTCTTTTTATATGTTCCTGCGATGATTAAGTCATCATTTAGGTAAATTTTCTTATAGCTTTTTGAGATGGGGCTCTTTTCAATTTTTCATGCTTCTCTGTAATTGTGATATCCACATGACTTAGGGTCGTGATACATTATGTAACAATCCTTATGTCACATTAGAAAAAATAAGGTTTAAACACATAGACTTAAAGTTTGTGAGATCATAACTTAAATAAAGAGTAAGTTTTACTTATAACTTTTTAACCTTTTTTTGTCGGGAACTATTTATATACAATTTTCCATGTATGACTTCAAATAAGGGAAAGTTTGTATATGCTTTACATCTTTTCAGATCTAACTTCTCTGAATGGGTATAATTTAATTTTTGTTCTGTTCGAGACAAAAACTCATATACTCTTATGGGTGAAAATATAATCTAAGATATTTCTTATTGGTAAAAAGATAAAATTACCTTTAATGAAAGTTGTTTTCGGATAGTAAAGATTAAATATAATTAAATCGGTAAGTGTTTAACGAAAAACATGGTAGCTCAGTGGTTGCGAGCTCCACACTTCCCTATGTGTACGTGTGTCCAAGGTTCGAATCTCCTATGTAGTAATACCTTAATACGTGTACTAAGGTACCCTAGATAATACTAGAGTACAATTAGGATTAATTAATGGTAATGGATTACTAGTACAACTGATGATACAATTAAGACGTTGAGTACCATAACTCGTTCTTCTATTACAATTATATTGATGGAATAGGGAATGAATGGAAAGGAATCACTCACTATATGTCATCCACTCTTGCTTAATGTAACAATGTTGTTGATGCAAAGAAAGCCTATCTCTGACACATGCACAACCCAACTGGTTATCAATTCTCAACTCAAAGTGTTTCCATATGTTGTTGATCCACATTCAGGTTCAAGTGCGGATACAAAAGAAAAATAAACCATGTTACAAATCTTGTGTCTTTTATCAGTTCCACTACATTCTATACGATTGGTAATAAACCGAAACAAAGAAAAACCCCAAAATCAATAATCTACTCCTTTTCTTCTAACTCTCACGCCTTGTCTGTCTCTTTCGTGGTGCAGCCGCTGTTTCTTCTTTCTCCTCTGTCTTTTCCTCGCTCGTCGAGGCTTCCGTCGCTGTTTCCGGTTTCTTCTTTTCCACAGTAGCCTACAAACAAAGGACCCCAAATCTCGTCAGAACCAAACAAGTAACTACCAATCCAAATGACAGTTGACACAGATTCTAAGATGTTCGTTTTTTACCTTAGAACCACCAAATATGAGCTTCAAGAAGACAGAGATGAAGACGACCACGATGGCAACGAGTACACCGATGGTTAAGGTTGGTTGTGTTTCAGCTTTCTCAATGAGTTCCTACAATAACGGAAATTTCAGATTCTCAGTAAACCTTCTCCATCAGAATCTTTTCTAAAGTCATGGGGATGTTTTTGGGAGAACTTACCATGATCTTTGACTTGTATGCACTTAGGAAAGAAAGGTCTGCAACCTTGTACAAGAGGTCGAACACCATCTTCTGCATAAATGCACAGACACTTATAAGTAAAAAGATATAAAAGCTCTTTTAACATTTGAAACAGAAGTGTTTTGTAGCGAAAATCAATTTACCTGGTAGCTCTTGAGACCATCTGCATCACCAGCAGCTTCATCTTCTGCCTTTTGTTTCTCTTTTTCAACATCAAACTTGGGTTTCCATGTGGTTTCTCTGTAGGTCTCTGCAACCTTCTCTTCTTTAGCTATTAAGACATTGTCAAATAAGATACCGTCTTGCATTGTCCAGATCTCTATACCAATGGCTGCAATGGGTTCGAAATCTGGCCTGTCAAGCTCAAAGTATTCAGGGTTTGGAATGTCTCTTGGTTTCCAGATTCCTTTGTAAGCTGGGTTATCTATAAGAGGTGCACTCCATTTGCCCTTGTAAGCAGGGTTTCTCTTCGTTGGTCTCTTCCATTCGCCACAACCAGGTGCTGTCTCACATTTGGGGTTGGAAACCTTAGGAGCCTCCCACTCACCATCTTCTTCATCATCCCAATCTTCTGGCTTGCTTGCCTCGGGGTCTTCAACCTCTTCAGGTTCATCATCCAACCATCCTTCTGGTTTCTCAGCTTCCACATCTTCGATTTCCATGGGTGCATCCTCATCCCAATCATCAGGCTTCACAGCGTTGGGATCAGGAATCTTGGCTCTCTCATCCCAGTCTTCTGGTTTCTTGTCCTCTGGATCAGGGATGGTCTTGGAAGGGATCAATGGCGGCTCAAAGTCTTCAGCAGACATTAAATTACCCTTCTTCTTCTCCTCACCATCAACCAAAATCCTCACCTCATTGTCGGGTTTCAAGATTGCAGTGTAGACATGAGAAAGCTTGTCAAATGGAACAGAAGGAGGGAACTTGAGATGATGCTCTACATACTCGCCGCTCTTGGGATTTTTGTGCTTCAAGATGAAATGCACCTTGTTTGTAGCACCACACTTGTCAGGTCCAAACATGATAGAGTAGGGAGATTCATTATCAAACCCTTTAGGGACCCATCCAGCTTCTTGAGGACGAAGGTACTTTATGTAAGCACCACCACACTCGAGCCCTTCCTGGAAACGAGCCTCGTATTGCAGAACAACAGTTCCTTCCTTAAGGTTTAGAGGCTCATCAAGCTCTCTCACTATTCCGTACTTTTTAGCCTTCTCACTCACGAGAAGTCCATAATCGTCATGCCCCTCGCTCTTCTCGTGCTTCCACACACCTGGAGGCAGATAAACGCTGTTAACAACACAACAAAAGGGCACCACAAGAACCAGTTTTTGAAGGGTTTAAAATAAGATACAGCTAATAGTCTGTTTCATATTCACTCCTAGAAAAAGTGAACAATTCTAAATCTGTTCCAAAACAAGGACCTATGATAAGTTTACGAATTCAGAAATCTATAAAACCACAACTTAATCCCCATTTGATTCTACCTTCCATCACACAAATCTTATTCGATTCTTCGTTTTCCGAGCGCCTTCGGACTAACATTTACTTCAACTAACAAAAGAATAAAGAAAATCCAAATCACTGTGACATCGAAGCTGTACCTTGGTATTCCTCTTTCTCAGAAGCAATCCAGAGACCATCAAACGGCTCGTCGAACGATTCATACAGGATCTGAACCTCAAAAATCCAGAACCCAAGACTATGTCAGTGAAAAATCGACGAACAAATCTTAAAATAGAAACTTTCAACGAGAATAACCATTTACCGTTTGCTCGTCACAGTAGCAGAGATTTGGAAACGAAACCAAAGCTACCAGAAGCAGCGAAACGAACGTAACCATCCGTTCTCTCATTCTCGCACTCTCAAGAGACCAGAAAGAGATTCAAAATCGAATTAAGACAGAAAAAGTAGATCAGAGAAGACACGTATTTCAGATATCTCTAGTATCTTCCTCTACTATACATATATACGCGAGTCTCTCCGTATATAGACCTACGAACGTCATTTTAAAACTCTTCTGCCAATGAATATCACTCGCCACGCGACGCTGACCTATCACAGATCGCCACGTCATCCAAAGCAAACACCAATACGTGCCAAGTTCTTTGCACACCTAGGACTTTGGTATTGGGCCTTGGCCCAATTTAACAGAAACAATACGCGGCGTTTAGATATTAGATTGCTAATGAATCCTCGGACTCCTTGAGAAGGTTGGGGGAAATTAAACCAGATTTGTCTTAAACCACCACTGAGAAAAATCCGAATCAAACGCTCTTCGTTTTGCTTTACCAAATTTAGTTTGACTAAAATTGTTCTTTACATTTTACATATTGCAACAAAATTATAAACATAGAAACTGCACACTAATTACTTCTTTTACAAACAAGAAGATTAGACCAAAATTAAAGGGGAATTTGATTATATAATTTACATGCTGATCAATGACACGATAATACATTCAAGTTTGTTTGATTACTGTAATACATTCAGACAATACAACACAAAAACTTAATTGACCAACATAAAAAAAACTCTTGATCTCATTAAGAAGCTCGTTTTATTTAAACATAAACATAAAACTACAAAAAAAACATGGAAGTCCCATAGAGCTCAGTGAGCCGCAGCCGTCGACATCTTAGGATCGACCCCAACATCCTTAAGCGTGAGGGCACGTGGTTTGTGAGCTAATTGGTCTTTCCTGATTGGGTCGGAAATGACTTCTTGCTTGTCGAACTCTTGAACGTGAGCAAATTTCCTAAACCATGACCGGTTTGCAAACCGGTCTGCTTCGTCTAGAATCCTATCGGGATCCTCTACCTCAGGAACAATCTCTCTTCTCTTCTTGTTAACACGCACGCCTGGATTTTCGTGGAGATGAAGATACGACGTGTAGAGACCAAATGCCACCGACAATGAAATCATTCCTATGGATACATATATTGGTACGAAGTCACCTTTTGTCGCCGTCGTGGTGGCTTGTTTTTGACCACCGTAATCCGCTGCGGCTGGAGAGTACGCTTTGGATCTCGGTGTGGTCGCCGTCGCGTAAGTTCTTAACCTCTGCACCATGCTTTTCAAGTGACCCTTCAACAAAATTGACAAAAGGTCAAAAAGTCAAAGTCAAGCCGCGAGGCCAAATGAGCCAAACAGAAACGACGACGTACTAGACACTTACTGTTGATCGAACAGCCATAGCTGCTTCTTGGCGAAGATTTGTGAAGAAACGAGTATGATTAGCAGAAAAGAAGAGCAAGCTTTGCTACTGGTTGGTTGCTGCGGATGATACTTTTAAGTGTTTAGATGTTGTGCATATAAAGGGAGATGGAGACACCTGGAGTTGAGAAGAGAGATGTAGAAACTTATAAGTACACGTGTAAGGGTTCAAGAACATGCAGTGTAATCCGTGGAAGTCTCTTGAAGATCCACGTTACATCGGATTCCCTATTATTGGGATTTCACTGCAGTGACATACGTAGATATTTCTACATTGGTTCTGTCAATAGAGAAATACATGACATATTTATTACATTATTAATTTGAAGATTATTAAATGTATGGCCAATGGATAAACGGATAAGACCAAAATTTTCATCGTCTTTTAGTGGTAAGTTCTATTTAGTCCTCATATCAAAAAGAAAACATATATAGCCCTCGTCTTTCACGGTAAATGAATTGTTTACGTAGATCGTACCTTGATTAATCATACTGAACAGAATTTGAAGAAGATGAAGTCATGAAGATAAAAAAAAAAAAAAAAATAAAAAAAAATGCTCTGTTTTGATATTTTCCGATGAAATGAGAAAATTTCATGCTACATGAATACGTTTAGCAATTACAAAAATGCATTTATCAAAAAAATTACAAAAATGCCATTTTTAAGAAAATGACACATATTTTCAGTACTTATCGGTCAGAGGATTACCTAAAACGGCGAAACAAATTGTAGAAAAAGCGTTGATGCTTGTGTTTGCAAATGTGAAGTGTTCTGTTGAAAGATTGTCTGCAGTCACTCTTTTTTCTGTGAGTTTAATGATTTCGGGGTCCAAAACGAATTTTTTTTTGTGTAACCCTTTTTATATTTATTATTAATAATTTAAAATAATATAAACATTTTCTAAACAACAATTTCTTAATAAAAATAAAATTGGTGGTTCTAGATATATAATTATTATAATGTAGTTTGAAAATTTGTTGTTCTAGAAAACTTGAAATATTTAGTGACAGTTGTTTTGTCCGCTTGTCCTTTGAACCCAACCTATTTTCGTATATTTATTTTATTGAACTATTTTTCTGAATTTTGTATGCGAGATTTATTTTATATGTATGTATTCTACCCTTAAATCACCAACATTAAACTTGCCTTGAAGGAGGAAGATGAAAGTATTGGGAAGGAATTTTCGTTAAGGTGTTAACATATTTAAGAGAAGCTGAGAGACATGAGGGACAATAAGAGATCTCAAAACCACTTTTTCAAGTATACCTCAAAGATCATGATTGTTGGAGATGTGAATAACAAGAGATATATTAGACCATGCAAGTAGTTGAAAATTTTCATGAGAAGATGAAACTCATAGAGAGTATGCATTCATTGACAAATGAAACTAAATAAAAACTGAATATCAGGGTGACCCAAAGTAAAGTAATGGAATTTTCTTGAAATACTTTTAAAAATGTTGGATCAGGGAACAACTCTAATGCAAAGGTACCTATAGAGGTAAAAGGGGTAGGCATAGGATTGCAAGTCCCCACTGAAAATTTTATTTTGTTTATTGAGACTGTGAGAAAAAATACTTCTATAAGAGGAATGCATTTGAATATCAAAAAAGTAGTGAGATTATCTTTTTTGCAGTAAAATAGAGGAGGCATTTGAGTACCAAAAAATTTAGATGAAATGTAATGTAAATACATCTATTTTCAACCGATATACTATTCGTATAAATAGTTTAATACCGTCTGCAACCACAACTGTCCGCTCATCCAAACTTCCGCAGCCACACTGCAGTTTCATTTAGACTAGTTATGCCCTAATGGAACAAAAATATTATTCGTAGATACTTCAATAAGTTTCTGTATATTTATGGAAATATGTAATAACTTTTTTTAGTATTTAACTATTTATTTTACTTTTAGTCTTCTATTTGAATAGTACATTCAGTTGTTTAATAAAAGAAACATGCTCCATTTGTGATAAGACGTAACTAAAGTGGTACAAACTTCCACAGTAGATTTGTTTATTGATTTAAAAATGAATAAATTGATACGAGTTGAATTAGTGCTTGGTGCTTACTAGCTCCCACTTTAACGGAATTAGTGCTTATTCGACGTACTTATTGTCCATTGCTATTTTTGTTATATATTAAACGTTGTAAAGAGCTTTACAATCCTATATAAAGAAAGGCCTACACATTTAATTAAGTGTATATACAATATATAAAGTAATAAACATTCATTCCTACTTTATGTTCTTCTTTCTCTACGATAAATATTTTTAGTTGTGATTTATGCTAATTGCAACTCAAACTTTAACATTGGTGTTACTTTTGTTAGGAAAGAATAACGAAGGCTCCTATATCTAAAGTTCAAAAAGATATACATTAGTATGTAAGACATATTCTAATTCACTCATTATCAATTGATTTATCAATTGGTTTGTAAGTTAAAAATCATGAAATTTAATATAATATCAAAGATTCGTTTATTGATTCCAGAATCGGATTTAAGTAAAACCTAAGAAGATCTTTGTGTCGTTTATCTGCTGAAATGGAATAGCAAGCTATGACATTTACGGTTAGTGAGGATATTTGTATGAATACACCTTTTTTTTTTACTTGGTGTTTCACACAATTATCATGTTTCTACAGTGAGATAGCATGGCATCTATTCACCATGCATTTAATTATGTGTTTTATGTACGTATCATATTAAAGTGGATTGTCATTTCATTAGATATTGCAATACGGATGGTATGATTATACTAAACATATTTTGATTGTGGTTAAGTTCGATGACATTATGACAAAGTCGATTGAACATCGAGGGTTTCAAAAATTTCTTCTCTAGTCAGATACTTGAGACCTTCATTCTCTAGACATGAGGGGGTATTAGGATATGCTATAACTTGCATATCAAGTTTATTTTATTTTCGTGTAAATCTTGATAAATATTTTACATATTTGTGTATATTAGTTTAAGTTAATGTGTATGTATAAATATTTAGTGCTTAATAAATTAATATAGACTAAACCTTTAGTATTTTGAAATTTTGAAATAGTATTTATGGTTTTTTTCTCAATTCGCAAAATAATTCAAAATTCGTATGAATTGAACTAATATGATATGTACGAGAGATAAATCACTCAAATCTTTATTGGTTTAAAACTCATAAATTTTCCGATTTTTTTTCTTTTCATTACATTATTTTGTAAACTGAGAGAGGAAAAAAACTAATTTGACAAAACACTTCTCTTTTTTGTCATCAGAAAGAAAAAAGTAATTTTGAGAAAAAAAAAAAAACAGATACAAACTCAATATTAGTGAGATGAGCAGACGAGCTAAGTGGTCCTCGTATGACCACTAAACTGGATCACCACCAAAATGAGTATTATACAAAAAGTATGATGGTTTTAGTTGTAAAAATATATATAATTTGTTATTTTCTAGTGGAGATGACTGGCATATAAATGTATAACCCGCTTGTGTTTTTCGATTGTATAACCCGCTTGTATTTTTTTATTATCATGAAGAAATTAAAAAGAAATAAAAAAAATTGGAAGGAGAGAGGAAGATGAAAGAAAAAGAAGAAGAATATTTTACTCCTAAATTTTGACATTCTCTCATTTAATAGTAATTTTTTCGATAGCTAGCATCTAGCATTTGCTAAAAGTATTAATGGGATTGAAACAATTACTATTGATTTGGGGAAAAGGGTGATGCAAAGCAATCGCACTACGACACGCATGTGTTCTCCTTTTGAATTACTATTTCGGTTTACCTATTATTATAATAGTTTATAGTTAATCTTTACGAGGCAAGGATAAGATTGTCGACATATGTTTTTTTTTTTTTTTTCTCTTTTCTTTTGTGCGTGTTCAGGCAGCCATATGTTGTGCATATACGCCTAGTATCAATGATGGTACATTTCAAAAGATACTATAAACATTTATGTATTTTGTAGTTAGTTGCTAAATCACTTAGAAGTGTGGGTGTATATATAGAGAAGCTATGCCGCGTATTAGGCAAGCTTTCAACAATTTTGAACAAGTGTTTGTTTTTGTGAAGAAAAACATAAAGAAGAGCTTGGGATTCATGGTTCATTTGGTTACAGATTTGTAAATCAAAATTGTAAGTGTATGTGTTGAGCTTGTTTATAACCGATTAGATGAGACTTGCACATAAGTACACCTAATATAATATTTCTGTAATAAATCTTATATGTTTAGAAAGATTTCTGAATTATCTTCTGTATTAGTTCAATATCAACTACCTTATACATTTTCATTTGTAACTTTAATTCGATCTCATCTTTTGAAGGTTTTCAGTAAACATCGGTGGAAAAAAAGTAATAAAGCATGAAAGTGACAAGTGGAAGATAAATATAGCAAAAACTATAGAAGATAGATTTAGAAAAAAACAAAGTATTCTCGAAAAACAGCAACACCAACAATAATTTATGATATGAACTTTAGATTAGTATATATAAATTCGAACAAGTGGAAGATAAATATAGCAAAAACTATAGAATAATTCCCTCCATCTGCAGAAACCACCTCGATACTTCTTGGCATACCTTTTTTCCTTAGTTTTCTGAATATATCTTATACCACTAGCCTCAACACTATGATTTAGGTCGTTGATTTGCAGTATAATTGAATAATTTTACAATTTTGTCTGAGTCGTGTTCAAATTTCACAACACGTAATTAAGCTGGTCAAATTCCTAAGATGGTTCGTCTAACGAGAAAAATAGAAATTTTAAATTATATATATATATATATAATATCTTACAAACATATTAATTCAACATAGTTAACAACTTTAATATAATATTAAATAAAATAAAATGAATATTTGGTGTAATGCACTATAATATTGTATTCAAGATTGTATAGAATAGATAAAAATGAATTTTATGTGCAAAGCATTGACATTTAAAAATAAAATATAATTTGTTAACAAATATGATAAATCAAATTCATAACAAATGTAAATATTATATATTAAGTTACATATATTCTAATACATAAGGTCAAGTAAAATTCATATTTTTGGGTTAAATTTCATTCCTCAATTTTTTTTTTATAAAATTTTTGAAAGTTGTTTAACAATATGTGTAATTAGATTAGACGTTCCAAAACCCTAATTTTGTCTAAATCCGCTACAAACATAAATGTTTAATTTCAATGTGTAGTAAATAATTACAACAATCTACGATCTTCTAACTTTCTAATGCTTATGCGACCGTCTAAACCATTTTTTAAATACTGACTCAAACTAATATCATAAATCATAATTATCACTCAATGGTTTTTTCCGGACAATCTCACATTTTGTATTTCTCAGCGTATACAACCATATTTTTCTAACCGTTTTTGTGTAAAAAAATAAACAACCGTGTTAGAGAAAAAAATGTGATGACCAATGGAACATATATCATGCAATAGTGCAAAATTGATTTCTTATAAAAGTAAATCATGCACATTATTAAAGTGTTTATTGATTTTTTACCGGAGTTAGGTATAACTTTAAAAAAGATTCTATGGATGGAAATAAAATTGAGCAAAACAATAAAATAATAGTAACCTAATAATAGTTTGGCTATGGGACCAGATGAAGCATTATAAATGGAGTGACGATATTGACGTAGAAGAAGACTAAAGGAACACTAACGTTTATCTCTCTCATTGTATTGTAATATAAACTAAGGAAGAGAAAACGAGATATGGAGGAAGAAACGGAAAAAGAAGATGCCGTTAAGAAGCTTTCGAGCTACGGTTAACGGAAGTTAGCTCGGTTCCGTTATCTCTATCTCTCCTGGTTAAGTACTGTGGGGAAGTAAGGATACAAACGGCAAGTCAACAGAGGCAAAGGGAAGGCTACGCCTTTCTTCTTCGTATTTTTCTTTCGGTTCTTATTTTCTTTCCGATGAACTCTCCGATGATGTGTTGAATCTCTGAGGAAAGTAATTCCGATTGTTTCTTTTAGTAGCTTTACGACCATGTTGTTTCTTTTAAAACTATCTTTTAAATCTTAAGATTGCAAGTTGCGATTCACAAGTACTTCAGTAATAATTTTCACCAGATCGGGCATTAAGAGCCGTCGATGGATTCCCATTCAATCACTCGTCCTTTATTACTGTTTCTTGACTTAAGAAAACGAAATTATGATTATATTTTTTTTCTACCAAAAAAAGAGAAAACGAAATAAATTATTTATATTAATAATAAAATTTATATAAATTTTAACTAGATACACACTAAATATTTGTAAATTTTAAAATAAACTAGCCTATTCCTTATTTTAGTGCATGCCACTAATATAATCAAGTACAGAATACAAAATAAAACAAAAAGTTGTTTGGCTCTTTCCAAAAAAAAAAAAAAAAAAAAAAG
Organism: Euclidium syriacum; assembly: GCA_900116095.1. Taxonomy (NCBI): domain Eukaryota; kingdom Viridiplantae; phylum Streptophyta; class Magnoliopsida; order Brassicales; family Brassicaceae; genus Euclidium; species Euclidium syriacum. The sequence goes on along the minus strand of FPAK01000007.1, from coordinate 10,162,316 downwards.
TAGTTTGGATCATATGTTTTTTCCATAGTTTCATATTGAAGCTGAATGACATTTAACATAAATAAATGTTTAGTTGTAACATCATCGTCATCATTACAAAACATATTTCTGTAGTTGAAACAGACATATAATGATAAAAAATAATTCGCGACCAGAAAAACTGATAGAAAATCATTAAAAATACAACCCAGCGGGATGGAAAATAAGATGATGGTGTTAAATAAGTATTTTTCTCAATAAATTAGCAAAAAATAGTTCTGTCAAAAGTAAATAAGTTTTTTAAATGTAATGTTTCATGTAATATCTTTGAAAATAAAATCTAATATATTTAGAAACCATATTTAAAATTAAATTTTATAAGTAATTCAATATATTTTTTCAAAAGATTAAAAATATTTAATTACAAGGATAATTCAACCTTAAAATCAAGATATACGAAGTATTAGACGGATCTTAAATTTATAATTGTCTGCATATCCGAATTTGCAAAACAGATAAAATTAAATCATAAATCGGATCTTAAATTTCGGATAATAGTTCCACCACTACTACTATACCACATTATCTTTTTTTTTTCTTTTTTTCATTTGTTTCATATTGTATACCAAATTAAAGTATATACTTCATTTTGGTTTTTTTTCTTCTAACTTTTAATATAATTGGTTAAATCTCATAATAATACCAAATCATAGGTTTTTCGACATGTGATCTGAACTTAACAAAGGAAAAAAATTACTCTGAAAATGGATGTGATATTTTGAATGAGAAGTCTCATTTTACATAGAACACATATTAAAAAAATGCTACAAAACAATAACATCCATTTTGTGTGTTTTATATGCTATCAAAATTAGCAAAGTAGTAAATTTCAACCTTAAATTTACCATCGGCCTAAAATGAACTTTAAATTTAGAAAGTAACCTAAAACCTGAAATCCTAAATTATAAACCAAGATTTTTAATTTCAACCCAATAAACTCTAAACCTGAAAACTGTATATATTCTTAATTAAAAAATAGCATACATTATATGTTTTTTATATCAACATTTTATGTTAATAAATCAAACAAAATTGTATTATATTCTATGTTTTCTATACATAATGTCATTTACAATCATATATTTATTTATACAATCATTTATTGTAGTATGAACTAATTCATAATTATTCTCTTGTTTATTTAAATAATAATCAATCGTCAAATGATATTTGCTGTGGAAATAAATTTTAAAATCCCCTATTTAATTATCAAGTTCAATATTTATTGAAATCAATACAAAAACACGCAGATGTTTTACTAATTCGAATATGCAATCTTAATAAGTTTTAAATTCCAATATAAAAATGGTGGAATCGAATATGGCTTTACGGTATTGTCGCATCAATGGAGCAGAAAACTAAGTCTTCGTCTTCTAGTTCTCATCTCCTTGTCAAGGTCTACAAAGAAGGTAGCCCCATAGGAAGGAAGCTCGATCTTTTCACGTTCAGTGGCTATGAGGATCTTGCATCCATGCTCTCTAATTATTTTAATACTACAATTAAATGTAAGTAACTAAGCCAACTCTTCAAAATTAAAATGAGACAGAATCTTGCAATATCGTTTCTAATGTTTTTATATATTTTTTTTTCTTTTGCCAATCATATGATTACATTGGTAACACTAATACAAATCACTAGAGTACATGTTTTCATCTAGTATTTGACTACCATTAAATCTAAAAAATCTCAAAATTCATCATAATGGATTTAGGAAGGTTCCTTGACGTAAGACAAGTATTCTTCCAAAAACATTTTTGTTATATTTTTAATTAAAAATGATTTTTATGTAAAATAATTTACGAAAAAACTTATTATTGCCAGAAAAATCAGCATTTTATTCATAAGATTTTGTTTCTGATAGAGCTTGTCTTGCTTCCATTTCAAACAGATGGCGACGGAAATAGCCCTGTTTGTAGAAATCACCATATTTTGACGTATTTAGACAACGATGGAGATTGGATGCTGGCCGGAGACATCCCACGGAGGTTTTATGATTTCTCACTTATATACATATACATATTTTAGTTTTATAAAAAATTTTAATCACAACTTCATGTGTCTGATTTCATGTTTTTTTTTGTAGGAATTTTCTGAGCACAGTGCGAAGATTATACATTAGGAAACCCATGACCCCTTCATAATTTTTCATATCTCTTCAAATTAACTTTATAATATATTTTAAAGGTAGACTAACTACTAGTAGTTTATTATTTATGTAAAATAAATCACTAGTGTAAAACAATGGTTAGAAGAAGTTATACTTCAAGAACCATGCAAAGTAAAACCTTGTCTTTTTCCAAAATCGTTTTACTTATACGTTTATGTTATAAATAGCAACTTTTTAAGACATTTGTTGTATTTCTAAAACTAAAATTGAACCAAACCAATATATTAATTTGAGATTTCGCTAAACCAAAAAAACCAAGTTAAAAACGATTTGGATAAAACGAAACAAAACCGTGTAAATCTATATGGATTCATTAAAAAAATCCACTTTGGAGAGATGTGAGTATAACAACAGACTACTTGGGTCTTTGATCTTGAACACATCAACGATCAGACATGTTCAAATCTCGAACTGTTGTTTCTTACATAATCTAGAGATCAAGAGTTAAAGAGTGTGTAGTGACCCATAGTGAACCAAAAAACAAAAAAGAATTGACTAACCAACCAACCCCCGAGAGAAAATTGTGTAATAATGGCTTTAAATCATCAATCAAGAGCCATATTTTTCTTCATAGCTTCATAAACAATGTAAGTAATGCTTGCAGCTGGAACTACTTTAAGAAGATTCGGTAATAGTCCTCTGTAAAAACCTCTCAATCCTTCTCCTCTCATCGTTTTCATAAACTCTTGCCTCATCGTCGTCTCTGAACTATCCGCTTGCATTCTGACACACACGAGATCGATCAAACTTTTTTCTACAATCACATCCAAGAAAAGAAAGAACACATTGAGTTTTTGTCTTACCTTGTTCTTACAACCTGTAACGGGTAAACGCATGACGCTCCAAGAGCTCCTGATGTCATTCCACAGCTCAACTGTATCAACGGACCAGGTTCTGCATATCAAAGCTATTTCAGTATCTCATAAAACAATCCATAAAGAATAATACAAAGATCTAAAGGCTTTGATGCTCTGACCCGTGTCATGTAGAATATAAGTTCTGGACATGTCTTTTAGCGTTTCATATGCAGCGAGGTCGATTCCTGCATAAGGAATAATCCCAAGAAGAGAAGGAAACAGACCCTTGTAAAACGCTCGAGGTCCTTCTTTAACCCATATATCCTTAGTGAGCTTCCATAACTTCGGTGCCTTTCCACCTTCACTTACACAAAAAGTCTGTAACCGAGTCTTCACAAGATCCATTGGGTAAATCGCGGTTTGAGCTATCGCACCAGCCGTTCCACCAGCTAAAAGCCTCCCGCTCGTACCAATATCACCGTCCTCTCCTCCAATCATTGGTTTTAGCATTTCGTAAGCACAAAACTTAATAGCACTCTCAGGAGCAACCTTCATTACGTTTAATCCATTCCCTCTAAAGAAACCTTTCAGCTTATCTTCTCTCCATATCTTCTTAATGGTCGGAAAGACGCCTGCGTGTGCTCTTTGAACTTGCAAAACAACTTTCAGACGATCTAGAGGTGCGGTTGCGGTTCTGGAAACGGCTCCGGCTAATCCTCCGGCTAGAAGTAATCTGCTTCTTTTGACATGTTTGCTTATACCATCTGGTATTACAGCTTGCTCTCCAATGTCTATCAAACACACTCTTTCCCAGTGATGATATATGTTTTCAATGGTGGCTTCATGAGGGTATAACAAAAGAAAATCTCTCCACTCTTCGAACGTTATAGTTCCATTGTTGTCTTTATCAACATGCTCAACAAAACGAGCAAGTTCCTCATCATCTATTTCAATACCTGCAAGAACATAACTGTTGGGCTTATATAGATACTCAACAATCAAATAGATAAACATAAAAGCTTCTGCTACAGGACACTATAACAACTGATTAACCAAGAACACGTCGTAACATCAACACAATACCAATAGCTTAACAAGCAAAATTCACAAATTCCATAAGAAGGCTTGAAAACTAAAAGGTTGTTAATCAAAATTTGCATAGTTTGTGTATGGAATGATCAATAGCAAAAGTAATAGTAGGAATGGAACAGTGTGGAATCACATACCGGCCTTAACAAGAGCTTCCCATAGTTCTTCAGGCAAAATGCAACCATTGTGCTCGACATCAATGGCCTGGAAAATTCTGTAAAGCTCAAGCTCCTTGGCGTCAATGTAGCGACGAAACTCCTGGTAATCAACGCGCCCATCTCTATTGGCGTCGCAGACTCTAAACAAATCCCTAGCGTACTTGTACTCCGGAGGAATCTGAAGCGAAGCCAGACCTTGCTCGATCTGGGCGTAGTCTAAGAACCCTAGGTTCGAATTGTCGAAGAAATCGAACAAACTGCGAATCCTGATCTCCCTCTCCTCTTTGGTCTCGCGTAACGCCAGCAGAACGTGCTCCATCGTGACGGATACAGGTTTCTTCATCGTGTTGCGGTATTTAGGCTTCGATTTCGCCGACTCCATTGCTGATTCACGATCAATCGAGATTCCCCAGAAGGATAATAAATAAATTAGATTGGTTCAGCAAAGATGCTTTGAATGATTCTACGGATCATTCATCGTGTTGCGTATGAATATAGGAGACTGACCAGAGTGAAATTTTCTGGTCGCGAAGAAGAAGACCTCTACAGCACCGAAAGAGTCCTCCCGTGGAAGACGAGACACAATCCCCCAAAATTTAAATCAGAAAACGGAATAAGATATTCAAACTTTGGAAATCACTTCAGTTCGAGGAGAGTCGGAGTCAATAGACACGAAAGGGTAAATGTGAGTGAGACTCGCTCTGGCTCTAGACGATGGCCGGTGAGGCAGAATCCGGAGTCATCTGTCAACCGCAAGTGACGCTAACATATCTCATCTGCTAGCTTCCCTCGCCTCGACCCTCGACCCTCGACTGCCTTTTTCTATTTTGCGGTCGTTTTCCACGTGCAAATCCGCACCGCACGTGCGAATCGGTCAAATTGAAACCCTGCATGACCGGTTTGAATCAAACCGAATGGTCAATTGTGTTTGATATAAAAGTAATGCGTTGTTTGACCGTATATTTGATTTTAAACCAAGATACGAATAAATAGATATTTACAGTAAGTTGAGAGAGGAATAAATTATTTATGAAAAGGAAAATTATGTGTTGGACAATTTTAGGCGGTTGATAATTGGGTAGCCATCTTTTCGCATTAGAAATATTAACAATTTAGTTTGTTATGTTACCGACACCCGACCTTAGCTCAGTTGGTAGAGCGGGAGACTGTAGTCTGAGACAGCAAATCTCTAGGTCGCTGGTTCGATTCCGGCAGGTCGGATTTTTTTGGCTTTTTTTTTCCAAAAACGCTTTTGGCATCAATTACTATTTTGCCATTCCTTTAGATCTCTATTATCCAGTTGCCGTTTATTGTCGCTCTATTTTTTAGAATGTGAAATCCCAAAAGAATCTTTAAGCTTCACTACAGAAGTTGCCGTTTTTTTCTCTATGGAAACAAAATGTTTTGATTCTCATATTACTACAGCTCATATAATATAAGATTCTCCTTTTTCCTTCTTATGTTTACGGACATTAGTTGGGTTAATGTAAAATGGGCCGGACTTTGAAATGGACTTTGTTATTTACAAATGAGTAAGTCGCTGCGATAATCGAACGGTTCAAACAAAGAAACATAATGTTACATACGTCTTTTTAATTTTTTATATGTATACGTATGTTTATACGTATTTGTGGCTGATAAGTTTGAAAAAAGAAGAAAGGGAAGTGGTTGAGATCTGTGAGAGCTTAGAAGGCCGCAAAGGTTGAAAGGGCGGTGCAAGGCCGGCCGGCGTGCGTGCGGCCATCTTCCATTTCCGTTAAACGTCAACATTCTTATTTATTGATTTCTTTTTATATATTCTGTTTGTCGGGACAATTATTCTATATATATGTTTTAATTATTTCAATTGTTTTGTAAGCAACGGTCAATATCAAACGTTTTTTAAGAAAATTATAACGGAAATAGATCTCGGGCTAAAATTTAGTAAGACATATAGAATTATAGAAAAGCTCAATAAAAAATTACGAATTTGGTAAATTGTGAAACTTGCTCCTTAATTTAAGAAATAGGATCCATATGACAAATTTTCTACCTACTCAAACAAACCATTGAATAACACGTATCTATAGTTCATAGCAAAGAGTTCGAATATTAGGAATAATGTAACAAGTTTGAATATTAGTTTCCAAGTGAACTCTGTATATACAGTATTATGGACCCCTTGTATTATATATATATACCAAAAGAAAATATGACTTTTTTGAACGAATTTTTTTTCCATTTCTTTTAATAACGTATCTTGTGATAAAAAAATATTTTTCTACAATATAGCCCGGCAGTCTCGATTTGATCAGTAAACTATTTTTATATATATGGAACCCATTTTTGTAATATTCAGTACTTTTTGTCTAGCTAGTGACATTTTCTTTAAAATATGTGTAGCTAGATCGATAAATTAGTTGCTGTGTTTCCCGACAAATGTTATTTTATCCTAAAAGAGGAGATCGGAGTTCATATGCCTAGCTAAGTTGTTTCCTTAACATACTTTATTAGTCTAATAGTCATTTATTGGACTCATATCAAAGATATTTTGGGATAACAGCTTTATTATTTATGCCCAAAAAATTAATCATTACTACAAACATATTCATCAACGATTTACAATCTGTACTATTTTATTTCTATATATTAATATCTAAATTAACAAAAAAATTAAAGAAAAATTGAACCGTGCATGTCATTTCAACATATATTGTTAACCTAGATTGACGGAAAAGAAAAAAGTTTTATAAATTATGAACGTTTTAAACTTTTAATCATAAATAAGCTATGCTAACTGCTTAGCAGTGGAGGTATCATAGACGCGCCTGATCTGCGCGTGGAAATGTTTAAATTCAGAAAAGAATACAAATATGCTTTTCAAGTTCCACGAATGTCACGAAGTACAATTTTTGTCGGCGGCCGAGATTCACATACCAATAAGTTTTATTGTTTTAAGCACTAACGATTTACGGTAATGATATAACACGCATGTAAAATTTGAAGAAGCAAAAATAAAACCAAAAAGAGAAATTCGTTTTATAAGTCGATAAGTATAAGAAGACAAAAGAAAGAGGAGATAACGCGTTGGTCGGAAAGTATATAATAATAACAAAATTCATTATCATCGTAACCATCATTTCAATTGATATGATGATAAGAAAAACGAGCCTCTGAATTTCAAAACGAAATGATATTTTTCATTTCTGAAACCATTATGTACATTGAATCTAACTCTACTTGTCATAAAATGCCCTCCAAATTTAGTTATGTGTCGTCAAATGTGTGTATATATATATTCCGGATCTGCGTCGACATTGCCTTATAATTAATTACCATAATATATAGATATATATATATATATATATATATATATAATAGATAATATGGAAAAATCCAAATAAAATAAACAAACCAGAAATTAAAATCAGTATAGGGAAAAATAAATAAAAACATGGGTCAAAAGGCGTCAAGCTCTTTGGATTGACAAAAGTCAAGGAGTTGAACGAACACTTAAGGAATCTGTTTTTGTCAAGTTTTCATACTTGTTAATTAGTTGTTACTTGACTTCCAACTCCAGTATCTATAATCTATCTCTCGTGCTTTTATTTTTAAGTTAAAAACTAAAAATCTATTGTAAGTCTTATTATACTGGCTTTTAATTTTTAATAAAATCCAACTACATTGACTATAATGGAAGTATTATAGTACGTAAGATATTTAAGTAAACGTAAGGGTGTATTCATCTTACGGGTGTATTCATCTTAACATTTAGAATTATTTGAATTTTAATAAGATTTGATGATTTTGATGGTTTTTGATGATTTTAAAGAAATTATTATGATTAGGTATTAAAATTCCTTATAATCTCATCTAAAACCATAGGATTTGGATCTTTATATTTTTAACTAAAAAAATCTTATAAAATCTTCTAAAATCTCATGCAGTCATTAAAATCCCAAAATTTAAAACATTTTCAACAATAATAGATTTGATATGATTTTTAAAAACTCTTATTTAAATAACAGGGGATTGTAAATGATTTAAAATGACTTTACATAAATCTCATTTTCATAACACCGGATTGAGGAAGATATTTTAAAATCCTTAGTTGAATAATAAAAAGTTTTAAGAAAACCCCAAAACTTTTTAAAATCCATAGTTCAATACACCCTCGTAATTTATATTACAACATTCTAAATTTCTAACTACGTTGGAAGGTGTTAATATTTCTCAGTAAAAATTTTCATTTAATTTAAATGAAACAAGTTTTTTCTAATACATCATTTAATATAAAAATGGGGGGGGGAGAATTTCACAGTTCCATAATGTTAAATAACATTTCTTTTTAATATAAATGGAAATCATAATCAAAATAATAATAAAAAAATCAAGATTTCGAAAATTATTAAATATATATTTTGTTAATATTAGTGAAAACCCAATTACACTTACTCGATATAGTTTGCATATTTCAAAAAAAAAATTATCACTTTGGGTTAGGTGACCGGGTTCTAAGTCAGAAGGAGGTCTCAAGATTCAACTTACTTTGCATGCACAAAATCAATACAATCAACTAACAACCGATACACGTCCGACTAATTAATTTCAAGGGTGAATAGACCATCGTAAAATACCACCTACCATGTAAGTTTCTAGGTCAAAGCTCGGACCTCGACTTACCTACGTGTAGTGAATTTATTTTTTTATGGAAGTTCAGTTAACTCGAGAGAGTCTGTCTAAATGTTCACTAAACAAATCATGGCATTATCTTAGTTTAACTATAAAACAATTGGACAGTAAACATGAACCTCAATGCTCAACAAATGTTCAATCTTATAGAATATCGTTACATTTATGCTACTTTGACTTTTTATTGTAAAATACTGTATTTTCATTCAATAAAGCTTTCGTTTGTCTTTATTTACGCAATATAATCGGCCACATCACAATGCAATCCAAAATTTGAACATTTATTCTTTTAGATTGAAGAATTAAAGAACATTTATGCTATATATTTTTATGCATCTACATGTGACACCACGTAAACTGAAAATTGCATTGCTTGTAGGTTATATAAATATATCTAAGCTACGTTATACTCACCATATGATACATCTATTCACAGTTCACACCATGCACTGAGGCTCAAACCGTTGAATCATGTGTGTGTATGTATGTGTGTTTATTTGAGACTTACTCGAACAACTTTAAAGGGTATCATTTTTGTACAAAAACAAATTACCCGCAAAAAAGCTTAAATGAATCCAAATACATGGGTTGTTAAGAAAGACCCCCATGAAAACTCTTGAAAGAAGAAATAAACAATCACAAACATGAAACAAACACACACATAATAATGAAAATACAAAACACTCAATAAACAGATGATCTCCTCATAACAAGTGATCCAAATTCCCTTATTACCAATTTTGTGAGGATCTCAAAACCCCGAATTAGGAGGTGAAGAATCCCCAAAATGCAAATATCTGGCGTAATGATCTTGTTCTTCTTGTTGCCTTGAAGATCCACCAGAAGAGGAAGAATTTGTAGTAGATAACGTCTGATGATTATACATTGATGCTCCTCCGGTTTCCCCGCCGGAAAAATTATAGTTTAGTGCATCGTTACTATTATTTCCCCCTTGATAATATTGGTTATAGTAGTGTTGGTTATAATACGGTATATTTTGTGGATTGGTCTGCGGATTTGAGTAGTAGATTTGATTATTAGAAGAGTAATAGTTTGGTAGACCCGTAATAGTACTAGTGTTACTTGCTAGTTGAGCCCTCTCAGGGAAATTGAGTTTGGCTTTGCTTCCTTTGAACTTAAGAGCTGCTTCATCATAAGCTAAGGCTGCAGCTTCAGCGGTCTCAAATGTCCCGAGCCACACGCGTGCTGCCTTTTGTGGATCTCGAATTTCGGCTGCCCACTTTCCCCATGGCCGTTGCCTTACCCCTCTATAATGTCTCTTCCTCACGTTACCTTTCATATAATCAACAAGTGAAAACATTCGTATATAAAGTTTTGGTAGATATCTCATATATATATATATATATATATATATGTTTGTATACACACGCTACAAATATGCTAATTTTGAAAATGTTGCTCATTATTTATATATACATAACATAATATACATACTAGCTGTGACATGCTATAAATATTATAACCAGTTCAACTATATGTGTATATATACGATCAAAATGGAAAATATATGTAAAAATACCTTGATCTTGAGTAGGAGGAACTGGTTGGTTGGGAATTTGTTGATTATACACAACAGGTTCATGTTGATTATGATCATGAGAGCTGGTTTGGTTACCAATGACTTGAGTCAAGGCAGAGACCATGGCACGCATGTCGTATTGAGATCGGGCAGAGAAGAATGGAAATATGTTATCCTCATCAGCTTCTTTCTTTTCCTCCAATTCATCGGCTCGAAAGGGCCTCTTTCCATGATTCGCCATCTTAATTTGCAAATAACCCTTCCTTTTTAGGAGAAATTGATTATGTTTAGTCTTTGGGGTTTATAAGATTTGGTATTGTTTCTATAGAGGATGTATTGAACTTAATGAAGAAAGAGGAAAATGATAGAGATATAAATTAGGGTTTTGGGTTACGCAATGTTGAAGGCTTTAATAGAAGTATTTTCGTCTGTGTGAACATGAGACAGATTAAAAAAACGTCAAGCTGAAGTTATGCATATTCTTTTATAAAAAATATTTTTTTTGTAGCTATTATAAATTTTGAGACACATAAAAATCATGTACTTATATGAGTGCACTTGTTTAAAACTGTAGAAACGCGTGAACAAAAGTTTTTTTTTTTGAGTTGCTTATTTCAGGAAATGCGTACGTGTGAATCTGAACAATTAAAGAGATGGATATTTATAAATATTAGAGAAAAGCTTTAATAAAAGAATGTAAAATAAATATGAACACTGTATAAAGATCCAAAATGACAAAAAGGGGGAAATTAAAGAAGGAAAATGCATGCATGTACCTATTCGGTTTTATTGTTTCTTTTTGGGAACACATGCATGGAATGGAACAAGAAAAAAAAAACATATAGATATATATGTTTTGAAAGTTTAATTTTAAAATCCAAAGAAATGTAGATATTCTATAATTGTGTAAACCGACATTCTCTGAAAAGTTAACGAATAAGAAAAGAAGAAAATTGTCTTTTCATTTCCAATGGAATGTGATAACTGATAAGAAAAAGGAAGAATTAACGTACGTGGATTACTTTATTTTTAGTTTTTTTTGTTAAAATACTTTATTTTTAGTTTCATTTCATCTATATATATCTGGAATAGTTCAGTTTTAAACTTCATGGTTATAACATTTTTAAAGAATCAATTTGGTATAAAACAAATTATTAAATGACAATAACACATAGTATGGGGCCCTTGACAAGTACCGTCGATTCATGGTATAAATCCCTCTAACTAACGAGTTTTCCTGATTTTTTTTAAAGAATCACGTTTTATTATTCTACGAAACACTTTTATAGGTCGGAAAAGAGGTTTTTTTTATGACGGAAGTAGGAAATAAACCAAGAAAGTTGCAATCAACAAACTATACATGTATATATGTTCTGAGACATGTCTCCTTATACGTGAGATGCGTGCACACATTTTTTTAGTTGTAATTTGTACAATAAAAAGGTTAAAAAGCATGTAAATATCAGAGTATGATAATCTTACTCTATATCAACAAAAACAAAAAATAAACTGAAACAAACCTATAGCATGATATGTCACGGGTCGAGATGGGTTGCAGTACATTACACCATATTTTAAGTCATTTAGAGTAAAACTTTTGATCCATCCAGATTAATGATTCTCAAGCATAAACCCTCGTAGGACTTCCCTTTTGATGACATGAAGCTTGCGAATAACCCAGACTATCAAAGACTTAAGCTCGGACTGCTCCATACTTAGTCTACTTTGATTTTGTCTTTGGAACAAGCGCTTTTAGCTCAGACATATAAGCTAAAATATATGGAACAAGCACCATCGGTAAACTAAAGTTCATAGAACTATTTTGTTTGAATTCGTCTAAAAATATTTAAAATTTTACTTAGATTAATAATCATTAAATGTATGTATCATTAAAACTAGGATTATCCATTTCAAACAAGTAAAGTAACCCGATTTGACCCATTATGATCCCCAACTATTCAGATATGTCTCATTGTCTAAAATCTGTGTCCCCTATATTCGAGAGAGACATGCTATTGTAAACACAAACACATAAAAATAGAAAATGAAATATTGTCTTTGATTTTCTTTTCAACAATTTTGAATTACAAAAAAAAAAAATCTATCAAGTTCGGCGAAAAAACAAATTCAACCAACTCAAGTTCATAAAACTGAAAACCGGAAACTAAAAAAACTCAAACCTAAACCAAACCATAAACCGGATTTACCACTAAATAAAACCATAATATCAAATTCTTAGATTTTAATACAAAACATATTATTTCCACTTATAGCGCATGCCGCATGACATATAAAACACGAAAAGGTTTTAAAAATTTCCACCTATTCTTTGAAAATCTATAAATTCCCTAATTCTATCAATTACACTATTCCTCAATTTTTTTTTTCTATTTTATAATTCCATCTATTCTATACAACAATTCTAAACAAAATGTGTTACTATTTACACCTTTTCTATAGCTAGATTGACGATGGTAGAAGAGTAATTCTTAATAAAAAAATTAAAATAGTCAAATGAAACGAGATGTCAACGAATTTGAAATTGATGGTAAAATTTCTTAAAATATGAACCACGCATGGGTGTTCTTTTAGTTTGTTGACTATACAAAACCAAGAGGAATATTAAAAATTGGCAAATTTGTCAAGCACACAAAATGAGGTTGACAACCTCATATCATTTAACTTCAATATTCTTACAAAAATAAGAAGGGTTTCCGATTGATTTAAAATTTATGTGAGAATATCCATATCGAAAATTAGAAAGAGACTAGACTGATATATAATGTATATGGGCCAATCCATTTATCGCTAATTTTTTTTAGTTGAAAACTCATATGGAATCCTGAACTAACTGCTGCTTGTGAAGTGTGAACTCGACTGAAAAATTGTTTCGCTAGAAAAAGCGTTAAGTATCCCGCCTGGAGAATACGTTCACAAGAATGAAATTCAAAGGAATTAACGGGGGTCCGGACTCGATACGAAATAGCTGTCAATGCACCCACACAGGAGATAGCTAAGGCAGAGGCTCCAGTTCAACTTAACATGATATCAGAACTCGAACACACGCTATCCAACCCGAATCAAAATCGATCCGGCCTATGAAAGAGACTCATTGATCTTAACCAAAATCGGTCCGGTGCGAATTAATCCGACCGATCTAACTCGAAATTGATCCTATGATGAGATATTGTCGAGATTAATGACTAGACGAGTCATTATCTCGAGGGGGCGTGTGAGAATATTCCACATTGGAAGTTGAAAAGAGATCTAAACTAATATATAAAATTGATGAATCAATTCATTTACTGCCAATTGATTTTGAATTAGAAGTCCATGAAAATTAATAATATGTGCAATCAAAACTCGAAACCTACAAAACAAGACAAAGAACCAAGTGAACCAACCCCTTTATTGAGTTCGGCTCCACATTCCACACAAACAATCGCAAGAATCACTCACAAACCATTAGCATTTTAAAAATCTTAGTGCATAAATTAGGATAACTGATTTCTTTCTAAAAATAGGATCTAATATGTTATCCAAAAACTATTAATACTTTAAATTAGTATTTGATTAAGTGAGATGTACGGTAAAGATAAATCAAAGTTCACGCTTAAAGTTTGGGTTAGAAAGAAAAGTCAGCACCTAAATTCCAACAACAACCAAAAAACAAGTCAATAACTAAATATTTGACCGTTGAACATCACTAAAATATGCCCAAACCTACAGGTAATTTCGCAAATAATAATATATAAATTTCTAAATATATATATATAAGTTTTAGCCAAAGGAAAAAGAGTGAAAAATATAAAATTTGACGTGGAACACTGGAAAATGGAAAAATTCCAGACGATAATAAAAATAGAATAGAAAATAACGAAAACGACAGCGTTTAGAGCTGTGATGTATGTACAGTGTGAGTGAGTGAGTGAGTGAGTGAGTAAAAGATCAAGAAGTGGTTGTGATGGGATTGGAATTGGGAGTGATATTACGGTTTCTCATATACGTCAAAAATTGTGAAGGCAATTCCGCTAGAAGCGCTTCTACCACTGACACCTCTCCATCTGCATTTTGCGCACAGAGATATCACTCAACCAAAACGACGAAAACGCTGCGTTTTTGATGTTTTTTTTCTAAAAGCACACAATACTCACATTGTATGTCTCGTAATGCAACAAACTGGACTATGTCACGTGACGCCACGCGGCCGGTCGAGCTCTCTAGTCTTTCTCCTTTGTCTCCATCTAGTACCTACACAAACACAAACAACAAGACAAAACTTAGTATGTGAAGAATCTTTTTCAAATGAACAAAAAAACAAAACTTACCTCCATTTCTTTATAGTCAGCTCCACCGACTCCAACGATTAGGATTGATAATGGAAGATCCGATGCACTCACCAATGAATCTTTCGTTTCTTGCAGATCTGTTATTACTCCATCCTATTTCAAAACCCATCACATTGTATTATTAATATAGCAACACACACAAGAACCAACAGAGGACAAAAATAATATGTTCCATAAAACTCACAGTGATTATCAACAAGACGTAATATCTCTGTTCGCCTTTCGCGAGTGACTCGCTTGCGATTGTTGCAGCAGCGTTTATCACAGGACCAAATAGAGTAGGCCCTGCGAAAGAGACGTTGAAGAGTGCGCCATTGTATGCATTCATGATCCCTTGAATCCCATCTACCTAAGAAAGTAAAAGATTTGTTCAAAATTTTGATACTGAGTTACTTCATGCGAGTCAGATTTGTTGGGAGATAAATGCCAGACCTCGCAATAAGTACTGCTTCCGTTGAGGTTAAAGCAATGTGAAACTGGGATGTCGATTGGACGAGCTCCAAAACCCCAAGCCGGGAATTTTTTGTCGGTGTCATAGAACTGTAACACTTCTCCAACTTCCACTATTGCCTGAATACAAGAATTAAGATCACACACAGTCACCGTTTCTGCAAGGAAGCAAAAAAACGGAACTTTGAATAGATCGAGTTGCTTACTCTCTGGTAGGCATTTAATCGTCCTGTAGGATCAATGTAATGCAAGGAATCTGGGAGGCGAGGATTTCCATTCGAAGCTGATTGAAAAATGAACAACTGGATTAGTTTAAATGCATTATAGAGAGAGTCTTAAGATCTTTTTACTAGGGTGTCACACATACCCGTGAAATCAATTGCGACCATGAAGTTCAATTCAAATCCAGACGCTAAGTATTCCAGGAATGTATGCTGGACGGTTTCAGTGAACTTGTCGACGAATATCTGGCTCTTTAATACCTGAAGGTAAATGGTTATCAGATTTATCGCATTTGAGAACTGTATGTAACTTCTTATATGATCATTGTTGAAGGTTCATACCCTGTCTTCATGTTTATGTCCAACACCGGTAGGTAAGAACAAATTGATTCCTTGACCAGTCAAATGAAGCTTTTCTAAGTCTGCAAGTGATTTCTGAACTTTTCTAGCAAAACCCAAATAACAAACAAGAACAACAATCTCAGCTTAACCAACTAATTGTCATATAGAATTGAAAGGAACTTAAGAGTTTGTGGTTACCCGATCAGATTGTGGTTGCCATTACCATTGAAGTCTAAGCACTCTATTACCAGTGGGCTTTCCTGCAAGATTACATAAGAGAAATTGATTACATCATCCTGTTTAAACAAACCACAGATATAATAAACACTCTCTAGTTTGGTTTACCTTACTCCCTACTTGTTGAACACTTAGAAAGACTGGTTTCCAAATTGGATTGGCATCATTCTTTAAGACTTCGGTTTTAGAGACCGGGATTGGATTCCCATGCTCTACAATCTTAGATATCACCAAAAACGGGTCCTGTGCATTAGGCAAAAGCAACAGACTTCAAGTTATACATTTATGTCTGAAGTAAATTCCGGTAAAATGGTCAAAGGAGTATAATTCCTATAGCTTACACTTTTAGTGAAATGATCCTTTGTTTCCAAATTCAAGCACCTAAACACTATCTCTGTCGTGGTCTTAGAAGCTAGAGATTCCTCGGCATGGACTATAAGTTTTCCATGATTCTGTGGCTGAGTTTGTGCAGCAACTCCTTCTTTACGCATGAGTTCTAAAGCAATCGTTCTATTCGATTTGGTGACAATCTGTGCATAGTTGGCCAGTAAACATAGCCAAAATCAAATACTAATCTATAGCAAGCTATGTACTACAAAGAGGTTGCTTTTTTGTATATATATAAAAGACTGTTAAGCAGTAGATACCTCAGACAATGTACATGTTGCTTCACCGAGAAATTGCTGCTCGTCAAGCTTAAGCATCTGGAAATGAAAAATCTCCGAATCAGAAATTGTTAACACTTTGAGTGGAAAGAGGAAGATGAAAATTCGAGTTACCTCTTCTCTTGAATTTTGAAACTGAGTGTCAATATCATACAAACGAAACCTGTGCCACAGAGGATTGAGTTTTTATTTCTTTTGCCTCAAGAGCCACATATATGTATAAGATTTTAAGGAATCTTACAGCAATGTTTGCACAATCTCGAACTGATAACCGATTGTGAAGTTCCTAATCCATTTAGGGTTCAAGGAATTCGAAACAACTTCACTGCGGAACAATTCTGAAAATGATCCATCTCTTCCTTTAGTATAAACAACCACCATTGCATCGCTCTGTCATAAATCACGAAGCAAAGCATTTACTATCTTTTGATTAGAGCCTTGGAATCATCCTATCACAGCTAGACTCTCTCTTGCTCCGGAAATAGAAACTAACTAAACCTAATCGCATTTCTGAAATTAGAACGAACCTTTGAAATCGTGTCCCGGTCTCGCAGATTGGAAGCAGAAAACGATAACTGAAGAAAAAACATTCAAACATGAGTGGAAATCGAAAATTTTCAAATCTAAGTCGAAGAAAAATCAAAGAAAAGGACCTCGATCTGAGAGAAGAGGCCGTTGAAGCCACGAGACTTGAGGTAGTAGTCAACGGCGTCGTTAGCAGTGACGTAGCCGCCGGAGGAAGTAGTCCCACCAACACCGACCATTCCACCACCACCACCGTGGGAACCATCGGACCAGCAGCTTCCCATCGTTTAGTTCTCCCCTCAACTCAATTCAAAAGCTGGATCGAGTAGAAGAGACGAACATTTGACGGCGAAGATTGAGGGAAGACGGAGAAAGAGGGAAGGAGGAAAAAAAATCTGGACAGGGAAGAGACGGGACCCACTGCGACGATCTGTCTTGACTCCATTCATTTACTGGCCTTTCCATTTTATATTCAAATTGTTTTTTTATATTAATAATTCATTAATTATTCTCATATTTAACTCTATGGTTTTTTTTGGGATAATCGTTACTGGAAAATGTAATAAATAGAGTGTGAGATAACAAAGGGTCCGTCACGTGAGGATATTTACTACACCGGGATAGTAATTTATTTGGTCCATAGACTTGAAAGTTGTAGTTTGTATTTAATATTTATCAAGTTTAAATAAATTTCAAACCGACATTCATAATGTTGTTCAAAGATTCACTGAGAATAAAAGCATTATTTTTTAAGAAGGGAATAAGAATTTGTATTATTAAATTTTGGTTTGTATGTATAATGCGGTGTGATTGAAATTTAAGAAGGGAAAAGAAAAGAAGGCATCTTATTTAGAGGGAGGGAGAAAACGTGAATAATAAGACAGAAATTTTCACTAATGACGACCAATTAAAGGATTTCGGCCACCAAAAAGGCAAACACACCTTTTTCAATCGCATAATCACGTAGTAACTAGTAACATACAACTTTTTTTTATTTCTATTATATTTTACAGAAGGAAAAAAGAAAAGTAGTAGCTCAATAGATCGGTTGTTCAAAAGAATCATGATTCGTGAATTATGGGGTCTCAGACTCAGACCAAACCCAACTGCTTTTCTCTTTCGGTAGGGAGAATAAAAGAGCTGAAGAAGGAGGGCCTTATTGGGCCTAATGTGGGTTTAAATAGCCCAATATATCTAAATCAGATGAGAAAAGTAATATCTAATATCCAGTGAGCCCAGGGATAGAGAAGTTTTACACTTGTGATGACAATAAACAGTTACGAAACAAATTATAATGATTTCGGTTATTAGTTTTTTAATCACTACCAAATAGAAAAATCCTTGTATGTTTCAGTATTCTTTTTAATAGTGGAATATAGTTCAGATATAACCATTTTTCGGATCTTGTATGGAAGATATGATACGTCCATGGAGACTTGGCTAGGATCTAGATAAAACTATAAAACTACTTTTAGTTTTGTTTTTTTTCTGATTAGCTTAGAAAATGTTTCTTTGGAACAAAACGATGCATTTGATGTAAAAAAGGTTTTTTGTATAAATTTTAAATGAATTTACAAAAAAAAAAAACCATTTTTCGGATCTTTGTTGTTCAATCTGTCTACTTTGTTGTTAGGCTGTATGGAATTATTTCGCTTATATTTCTATGCAAATGTTGTGAAATCATCTAAAAAATATATTTGATGCATTTTACAAACATAGTGACGCTAATTGTAAATGTGAATAAATGTATGTAATTCAAACACTTTTAATTAAAGATGTTAAAGAAAAAAGAACTTTTTAATATGGTTGTGCAAAAACTGCAAAGCGCGGTGTAAGTAAGTGTCTATTATTCCAATTGGGAACACACTGTGTCAGTGGGTTTTAAAGTCGCCGAACCAAAACTAAAAAGAAACACAAAGAGCCAAAATGAATAATAAAGCATAGAACAATAACTTCGCCCTCAAGGGTTCGCATAAATGATATGGTCCCAAAAACGCTGGCGAAGAAACTGAACACATCGTACTAGGTTGTTGTTACATGTGCAAGCAAGCAAAGTACAACCAAAGATCCTTCCAACACAATCCAACAATTTTTTAAAAAAAGACAAAAAAAAAAAAAATTAGAAAAACAAAAAGCCAGCAAAGATTTCTCTGGGAGGGTTTTTGAATTTTGATGATACAACAAAACTTGGGAAGCAACCTGAAGAAGTTTACCAAATGCAAAAACTTTCTCCAATGCAAAATGAGTTTTTTTTTTTTAAACACCCCCACAAGGATTTACAGAGCTGTGTGGGCGTGTTCATATATATATATTTTACCTTGTGTTAATCTTTTGGGTCTCTTCTTTTTTCCTCTCATAGAAGACGCCTAAAGTTAGTCTGGCTTATGACATGAAAACTGTCTAGCTCATCGGTTAGATCAAGTCTTCTTCTCGGTTTTCAAGGTTGGTGTAGTTCTCCATGCTACTTGTTCGTGGCTTCCCTGGTCTTGACCGGATGTTCGAACCCATTGGAAATGGTTCCTGCACAATTAAAAATAAGAGCCAATAAGTAACTAACGATATGATAACAATGGTATACTAAAGTCAAAGGCCTGATAATAATCTTTGTTACCTGATCACCAGCATTTGGACCGGCGGTGTGGAAGAGAATAGGGCGGCAACGTTTGTCTTCATTCATCAGACTTGAGTTCTGGAAATGAGCAATAAGAGCTGATTTTCCTTGAATCCGACCATATGCAAGCGACGCCACTTTCTCGCTGTTGAACTTTTCCCATTTCTTACCGTTGAATGCCTGTTAACGTTTTTAAAACTTGTAAGTTGTAACCAATGCTTTTTTTCTCTTAACAATGTGGTTGATTATGAAATGGCACTATAGACTATACCTCATAAAACGGAACAATATTTTTAGGTTCTGTAAGGTTGATGAAAGCGTACCCCACATTGCATTTGTTCTGCAGATAGAGGAAACGTCAATTAGCATCAGTTTTTGACAAATACTCTTATTAGATAAAAAAAAGTAGTAAGAGATCAGCTTACCTTGAAGTCAATTGGCAGATAAAGGAAATCATATGTTCCTTTACAGTACTCATCAATGGCAGCTAGAAGCATCTTCGAAGTATACCTAAACCATTACAATGAACATTAAAACGAGCAACCTTCGAATCTAACTCAAACCAGAAACGATCAATAGTAGTTGTGATAGTAAAGATAGAGAAAAAAGGTGAATTCGCTTACTTATTAGGAATGTTTTTTATCATCAATGTTGTTCTGCTGTCCTCCCCGCGTAAGATACGATCAACATCAAGCTCATACAGTTTCTTTTCAGCATTACTAGAGCTAGACTCATTTCTTCTGTGAGAAAGATTCCTGTATCGTTCATTAGGCAAGTCAAATGACCCTGGCACTGAAAGCATTGGGCTCCTTCCGGTAAAGAGCTGAGGCATCTGTCGCGGCGATGATCGTAATTTTGAATTGGCATCCATGCGATGAGAAAAGAGCTTGTGAGAACCAATTTCCATCGAATGTGAGGGAGAAGAGCCAGGAAATCCCATGCTACCATGAGATCCTAAATGAAACCCAGATGATTCTGGAGATTCAGCTACATAGCCCTGTCTTCTATCCCAAAAAGGCGAGTTTAATACCGGGGCAGATCCAATGTGGTGATGCACGGGAGATGATGACATGTTCACCATAAGAGGAGATGCTCTAGAGAATGCTGTAACAGGTGGGATGCGCTGAGGTGGAATGCCGTTCACACGAGATGGTGAGTTCGGCCACATCATGCCACTCGACGGACTCTGTTGCTGAGTATTAGAGTTGCTCCATAAGCTGAGGTTAGCTCGATGGGAACCTTGATTTATAGGAGATCCTATGACTGAAACAAGAACCAAAATAAAAGTACAACTGAGAAAGCTGAAATAACTTGCACAAGCAGGTACGTAGAAAAACTTCATCACTATCTTCCCTATCAATTCTTCTCAGAAAAACCAGTATTAGTCAATTCTTTCAACATGTAGTGTACGTAATGACCTCTTTCAAGATTCTGAAGAGCATGATTCTAACACCATTCTCGTAAGGATGACAAGTGAACCTGTTGTCTAAGGTTCAGCTAATAGTACCTAAAATTTGCATCCTCTGTTCCATTTCATAATCCACTAAACTTGTAACTAATCTTAGGGAAGTGTATCAAGGCAGAAAAGCGACTAGAATAACATGAACTTACCACCTCCATTAAACCCATCTACGCGACGAGCATTGCTCATCATAAAGCCTTCATTTGCTTTTTGTCCATCACTGACCATTTCAGAGAATGTCGTAGAGGATTTATATGGACTACCACTTGCAAGGTACTCAGCAAAAGAATGAGGATGAAGATTTGGCATGCTTTGGATCCCCGTTTTCGAATTATCAAAAGGGCTTCCAGACTCCTGAAAACCAACAGGCTTGCTAGCTGATATGACTCTTGCCGACGGTGGCAAACCAAGAGGAACATCAAGACTCTGATGTCGTTCAATGAAGTTGTTCACTGGTGACCCGACAGAATTGTGCATAACTCGCATAGATCCACCATCAATGGAGGTTGAAGCTAATATTCCTGGGAAATGTCTCCCTGAAACAGAGATATTAAAGGATAGGTATGAGTTGTTTCCCAAGATGCCACATTAGTGATGAACAGTCATAAACCGTCTGTACTAATATACCTAAATGTGCTGATGATAGATTATTAAACGCCATTTTAGGTCCCTCACCATCATCTGCAGCGAACTGTGGCATGAAACTGAAAAAGAAAAAAGAAAAAAGAAAAATGATTACTCCATAGTGCATATCAACACAGTTGGTGATCTTATTCTGAGGCTCAAATCAGGTTGTTACTGCAACAGTTCACAACCATAGAGAAAACTAAGGCAGGAATAAATCGATAACTACCTTGTACTCTCTGGACAGGTTGGCTCAAGTTTAAGCTGCCTCCCAGCAACCTCAATCCCATTTAGTCCTCGAAGAGTGGCCTCCGCAGCTCGAACATCAAAGAACTCTATGTATATTTGTGAGTTCTCTTGCATTGATCTATGAACCTGCCAACAACAGATATAACATAACTATCAAAATCACAAAGTCACATAACTCTCACTAAACAAGTACAAGAAGAAAACCAGTAAGCAAACCTCTCTGATTTCTCCGTATGAGCTGACTATTCTGTGAAGCTCTTCATTGGATATAGAAGAATCAAGATTACTAACCAACAAGGCCCCTTCACTGGTGTTCTCTTTTTTAGAACTTTCCTGATATCACAAAAAAATGTGATAAGCAAGTTATAAGACAGCACAGATGACAGGTACAACAATCACACAAACAAGTGGTATGGGAACTCTGAACACCACCTTCGGGATAGAGTAATGAACATCAAGCTTCCTTCCCCTTAAGAGCCTGCCGTGGAGTGCTCTCACCGCATTCTGAGCAGCCCTTATATCATAATATGATACCATGATAAAGCCGTGATTCTTGCTAGCTGTATGAAGAGCCCGGACATCTCCATATTGCTAAACAAGGTAAACAAAATCAACAATGAGAAGCAAAGACTCCCGAAATTTCTAAATACCATGTCTTGCCATAAGTAGGAATCTGTAACCAGGAATGCGGATGAAAATACGTACCTCAAAGAAGACCCTCAGCTCATGATCTTCAATGATGCTATCCATATTCCTAACAAGAAGTATTCTGGACAAAATTTCTCCTCGAGGATGCTCACCTACAATCGAAACATTGCTACCTCTCTTGCCGTCTCTTTGGCCCACGGAAGAAAAGACATCTCCATCTAGTTCCATGCCACCAACACTGCTGAACAGGTCACAGTCATCCAAATCATCTCCAACATTAGCACGAGACTTATGGCCAACCTCACCAACCACTTCTGCAAAAAGATCATCCTCATCTGGAAGAAGATTTCCAATAGTTTGCGCCTCCATCTCTTCTAGAGACTCGAAAGGTTCTTCCTCCCGGCTTGCAGACATGAAGTTATCACTTCTTGGTAGCCGTACTGCAAAAGAAGCAAATTAGAAACACGGATCACAAGTCAGAGCATACAAATAATATACTTCCAATCCAGAAAATACGGAACGCCATTCTCTTGCTATATTTATTATCCCATGACGGACTGCATAGTTAGATACAACAATTAAACTATTTGTAAAGAAAGTCAGAAGCTTACATTGTTTACTAAATAACTCAGACAGAGAACTGGAAAATAGACTGCTCTCCCAGTGAGTATCCCTTGTAGTTGTTCTTCCATTAGAGCTAACTGATGGTGAATGTTGTGTCAGGTGGTAACTTTCAGATGTCCAAGAACTAGTAGGTAGATTTGAACTTCTATCGCCGCCACCTTCAGGCATAGGGTTGGTTTTCATGAACCCAAATTGTTTCTGCCCAAGAAAACGACAAACGTCATCAAAAAAACCGTTCTACACTGGTACCCAAATTCAGGAGCTGTACACTTTATCGTGCAGATTGTGTCCAAAAAAAAATCGAGTACTAGAAGCAGAGAATCCAAGAGTTACCTCTGGAGTGGTACGAATGTCTTCATGAAAATGCGAAGGAGTAGGTATACCTCTCGGCTCCAATATATCAGATGGCATTGTACAGCTGACAACAAAATCAAAAGAATGAGAGAGATCAGACTCTTTTAACTTGCCACCCACATACATAAACAAACTGCATATCTCGTTTAGGCAGCAAATTTTGAAAGAATGAAAAACATAAGGGGCCCAACTCACAGAACTTGTTTACCAGACAAAAGATCAAGTACACAAATTCCATGGATAAAACAGGAGATTTTAAGTACAACCAAAGCCAAGCTCAAATCCCAAATCCAAGCAATCTAGGAGCTGAGAAATAGTTTGACTAGAGGATAAACAAATTTAGGAGAAAAGAAATGTGTCAAATACACAATTCGGTAATTCAAACGCCCTAAGACTACCATTCACCTAATTTCGGATCTTTGTGCAGATAATAACATTCAAGAAGAGAACCAACTCCTAAGTCCTACCTAATTCAAAAGTTGGGCACGGAAATAATCAAATAACAAAAACCCTAATTAACTAACAACAAAAATTCAGGAGAATAACTTACCGGATTGTTAAACAGCACAATTCAGGTTCCTCTCTCGAATTCCTCCCAAGCAGATCGAACCAGAAAAAACCAGCTAAAATTACTGAACGGATCTCGTAAAAGCTCGTCTCCGGGCTTCACGTTCCGGAAGCAAACAAAGGAGCAGAAGAGAGATGTAGACAGAGAAACAAAAAAAGAGGAAAGAGTTGGAAAATTCTTCTTCTCTTTTATCTTCCTTTCCTTTTTGTTTCTTTCTATCCAATCATAACCAGCAGAGAATATATAATTCCAAAAAAAAAAACAAAACAAAAAAAGTGGATCGGTATTCAAATTCTCCTTCCTCTCGCGGCGCGTCGTAAATTCAACCAGCAGTAACTTGCACCGAGGACGGCGGAAGCGACCGTAATTG
The DNA here is from genome assembly GCA_900116095.1 of Euclidium syriacum. Taxonomy (NCBI): domain Eukaryota; kingdom Viridiplantae; phylum Streptophyta; class Magnoliopsida; order Brassicales; family Brassicaceae; genus Euclidium; species Euclidium syriacum. The sequence continues at coordinate 10,137,556 of FPAK01000007.1, read as the reverse complement.
TGTAATTCCGGTGATAGTCCGGTTTGATTCCGGCACTCCCTCCAAGAGAAGAGAGAGAGAAACGGAGAGAGTTTGGTTTTCGGTTAGTTGGATTAGGAAAATTAAAAAATGAATGGAAGAAGACAAAAGAAGAGAGAAAACAATGAGAAAGGATTTTGCTACGCTGTTTCTGCCATGGATCTAGCGTTACGATATGAGCTTTTATCTCAACCGTTGGATTTGGATTGGAACGATTAGTTTTTTTTTCTTTAAAAAAAAATGTTAAATTTACGGATATATATTTACGGACTCGTTGGATCCGGCTTATATCTTTCCTTCCTCGATCGGCGAATATGTTACTTTCTTAATATAAAAATAATAATCAATTGACTAAGAGAAATAATCAATTGACTAAAGTTTTTGCTCGTATCATTTATCTAAAGTTTAATTAATTGTGAAAAAAAAAAAGGAAATCCACGCCAAATGTTCTCGAGGATAAACTTTTGCGTGATAAAAGATAGGGCAATGATAAAAACGCATTAACAGCAGATAAAAAGGATAAACATTGAAGATAACGTTTTGTTAATTTGGACGTTTTAAAACTAAAAGATTATCTTTTAAGTACTTTTTTTTTCCTTGTTACAGTCTTCACGTTCTTTCTCATTCTAGAGAAAAGGGAGATAAGGAAACAAAATATATACCTAACTAAAATTCAATTTAGATTATTACATCAGATCTAAATTTATTATTTAAGAGTATATATGGTTTTTTTATCCAGGCAGTTTACTTATTCAAAAACTAACATGGAAGCCTCAAATTATTGAAAAATTCTGTGCAATTTTAAAAAATAAAAGAAACTCAAATCATATACATATTTAACCACTTTACTAGTAATGATAAATCATTTACAAAATTACAATTTGTATGCTTAGATAGGGGGTTCTAAGTTTGTACTGATCTATAAATAAGTAACAGATTTTGAAAGAATTTGTATATACTATACTTGAAAATTGTTACTTGGTTTGAACATAAATTTTAATTATTTTTCGGGAAATAAATATAGCCAAATTATATGCTTCACAAGAAAAAATTGCTGTCAAAATTTCTTTTCATTAAAAAAGTTAAAACATTTCAAATTAAATAAAGAGAAAAAGTCAAAATTTATCTGACAAATCATAATGTGTAGTCTAATATATAGTGTTGTCATTGTATCACCATCCAAATTTAAATCAAGTACTATAATGGAGATATGATTGGGAAAACGATAAACATCGTTAATTGCTTAATAAACATTTGTGAGTAGCAAAATTTCCTTTTAGTTTTAGTAATTGTAAGCCGAGCCGAGATATGAAAAATAATAAGCCGAGTTTCAGCTGCTTAGATGAAAGATAGAGAAAGCGAAGTTGTTGTTGTCCGAAATTTTAATGGCTAGACGCGGCGTGAAGGATTAGATAAGGAATTTTTTTTCCTCTAACAAGAAAAGCATTTACCGTTTTATATACAAGAAAAGCACTTATTCGTAAGACGCTCTTCTCAATGAGTCCACGTGTCAATCTTTCAATGGTAGACGTCTACGAAACTGGAATCAAACAAATCCTATGGTTTCTTCGATCCACTACCCTTTAGTCTCAATGCACCCTTCGCTCACGAGTCGTTAGATTCGTCGGATCTCTTTATCTTCAACTCTGCGAGACAAACAATGAATGGTAGGTAATTGAGCTAACATCCGATCTAACCTAACCTGACCGGTCTTGAACCAAACTTATCAGTTAAATACCAAACCGGTTTCAGTTGTAGCATCAGTCCAGCACATAACATCAACATATATTAATGATACTTAGGATGTCGTCCAAAGTTACTTCAGAAGTAAGACTACCAAACCTACGATATTAATGCTTTAATGTTTTTGTATCTATATTTGTAGTAAAAATAATTAGTATCTGTTGCATATATCGAACCAAAGCTCGTTGTTTGTGTTTACATTTGATGTTATCTTTATGTTTACATATTACAAGTTATGTTCGTTTTTGTCGTAGTTGAGTAAGCAATAAATCTTTGACTTTTGGTGAACAAAATTCTTGAAAAACAATTATTTACTTGTTAGACTAGTTTCGTTATTATTGAAAAAATTTACATTGTGGAATATACGAGAGATTTTTTTTTGTTTTTTAATGGATCTCTGATTGTTTTTTATACCCCATCAATTTGTTGTCTTTTTTAATGTACATCGGTACTTTCTATAAATCCTTTATGTTTTCTTCTTTGATTAAGTCTTTTTGTCCTTTTTCCTCCGCCTTTTTTTTTATTTTCGAGATGTAAAGAAAATTGTGGTGGTGACTGATGATCCGTTGCCATTTCATGTTTGTCTATATGATTGTTGCTATTGTTGTTCATGTTATTTGTCAATCGTAGAGTCTTTAGGATTTGGGGCCAACTCATTAAGATGTGACAAGGTCATCGGCGAAAAAACCATAGATGATTGGTGTTTTTTGTGCCCTTTTTAGAAGTTGAGGTGTAACTTCTTGGAACGATCATATCATATTGAGGTTTTATGCTACATGCTTTAATTTGCCTAAGAGCTGGTCCAACATGTTAATGTTCTCAGGTATTCTTAGAGTTGGTCCAACATGTTAATGTTCTTTGGTGTTCTTAGAGGTTTGGGTTTGTCATGTTTAGCCATAGCTGACATTTGGGCTGGTGAAGCAGTTGAAATGGTTTATGTTGTGTCGAATAGTTTAGGCTAATTGTATTCTATGGATGTATTGAGAGAGGAAATAGCTATACTTAACGAATGGCTGACTTCGCTTACTAGATGATAAAACTTGACGTTAAAGACTAAGACTAATAACACATGAAAAATGAATGGATGTGATTCCTTGTATGGGGTTTTACTTTTCGGATGGGAGACTCGAATTCATAATATTGAGTCCCTAAAAAATTTCGTGAAATCATGGTGGTGAATATCCGAATACGGCTCTAATTGAGCTCGAACTAGAGGTAATGCGACTGAGGAATGTGAGCCATGTGATCCATCGTGTGTGGTTTCTCTAGCTCCTCATTTTCCTCCTACCCATGTGTAATTCTCATTTCTCTTAACAATAGTTGTGTTTTGTAGCAGTTATTATAGTTAATCTCGCCATCTCCTTGCAAACGTCCCCTAATATGATATTATTTGGAGGAAGTGTCATAGTTGATGGTGCATACCGAAAGTGCCCCTCCCTCCCCCCGACAAAGTAAAGTCATTTTCTACCTAAAATCTTGAGGTCTACATGTCATTTTGCATAGAGGACATACAAATATCAGCTGGAAATCTTAAGAATCATTGTGTTCTTTCCGAATTGTGTATTCTTTTTTTTTTCGTGGTTATTTTTATAATTTTGATTCTCGAGTTTCTAGTTGATAAAAATTTATTGTATATCCTATTTTATTAATAAATTAATTCTTTTATATTTTATGTGTTTGTTTATATGTTTATTTGTTTTTCGATTCACACATATAAATTGTTTTATAGTAAACTATGTTTGATTTCAACTGTATATAATATAGTTTTAACGATAAAGTTTTTACATATTTACATTTATTATTATTATTTTCATCTTCCGAAAAAATAAACATAAAATGAATGTTGATATATAATTTTCACAATTAAACATTTATCAAAATATTATATTTTATACCGTAGAAAAATTGTATCATATACTAGTTAAAAAAAACGGATAAATCATCCAGGGATCTAATTTTCGTGAATATCCAAACTCTGGATAGCCTAAAAATTCAAATATCTATACCTATTGGCTATTGTTCGTATGAGATACAATACGAATATTCTCAGTATTCAAAATACTCAACCCGTGTATGTTCTTGCAAACATAAGTAGCAATATGTACAATATCCTTCCATTGATCACATGCCGGATTTACCAAAATTTATTTATTGCTTTTGTATATTTTCTGCAGAAATAAACCTAGAAACAACATTTTTCTTGCACGCCTTATGGTACAATCTATGAAGCGTATAATGAGTCATATGAGACAACTATATTTAATAGTTAATACTTATAAAATACGACCAACTTTGTTATAGATGATTTTTAATATGAACAAATGTTTTCCTTTAATATATTTATTAGATATCGGTGGAAAAACACGGTCGGATAGAAAAGCAAAGCAAGAGAAAATCAATTTGCAAATAACCAACAGAGATTATTTAATTAGAAGAAAAAACTAAACTGATTTTAGATATCATTGAATAATACAGTAATCATCATTAAATAGTCTTATAATAATGCATTAGTTATCCTATGGAGGTCGTTATCTAAATAGATTTTCGTCGGTCTACTAACTCTACTTGTTACACTAATCACCAAATGCACTTTTTCTGTATTCAGCAAAATATACTTTGCGTCTTTTTTTTCCTTTGCCAACATTCTTTTTCATTTTTTAAAAGCAGGAAACAATTGAATTTTAATTTATACATCTATAATCGTATTTTAAAAATATCGTTTAGCCATGTGTTGGCTTCATAGACTCTCGTTTCACTATTACGACAAAATAAAGACTACGGAAGTGAGTGACGACATCTCTCCACTTTCAAAATTATGTTTACACAACAAGCATGGAAGAAGACGCTGATGAAAATTAACCTCTACAATCCATAATTTTCTTTTTCCGGCGCTTCTTCACAGATTTAAAGAAATTTCAAGTTTATAAGTTTATTGGAAGAACTAAGCTCTTTTATACCTTTAATTTAATTATATATTTTGTGTCATTGGCTGATTTGGGTTTCCATGATTATTTGTAGTAATCATCAGTTTTACTAAGATGAAACCAATTCTACAAATTTTATGTAGTTTGAAAACTAATCTATGTTCTTAAAAGTTTGAAAATTAACTTCTTTTTCATAGAAAACTACTTAAAATATTCTAAATAAATCAACTTTAAATAACTTATTGTATTGTCTTCAAATAATTATCTCCATGATCACAATAATTTTAAAACAAACATCATGATCATTAAAAATGATATCGTATAGATCATAATTATACAACCTCGGATACGAATTTTCATTGGCATTCTCAATTTTTATTCATTGTTTGTTATTCAATTTAGATTTAGGATATGATTTTGGAGATTTGGCAATTTTTTATTTTTTTTTCTTCAGTTATTAGTTTTGTGATTTTGAATTTATCATTTCTTAATTAAATGTTGCACTTCATAAATTTATCATTAGTTTGAGATTTTATTTATATGATGTAACAACTTTTATTTTTAATGTATGTTTGATGCATAAACTTTTTTTTTTTTTTTTATGTCATTTGAGTTTTTCTTTTCTTTCTCATGATTGTTGTATTTTTTTTTTTTTTTATGAATTCGACTTTAATTTTTCGTGATTTGATTGGTCTCAATTTGGTTAACAGCTTGAAAGTCAGTTTCAATAATATGAATATGAGGAGTATGAGTAAAGAGTATATTACATTAACTGGTAGATCAGTTAAAGAACTAAAAGAATTGAAAATTTATAAGCTGCAAGACGAACTTAACGATCATATTACTCGAAATCATGCAATAAAAAGAATTTATTAAGCATTTAGAAGAATCTATTGAAAAGACAGTTTAAATATAAAAATATTAGATATAGATGAGAGTAGAGGAAAAAGAATTACTTATCTTAAATTTGGAATTTATGGAACCTGAAATTATTGAGTTTGGTGTCATAATAGTCTCGCAAAGGAAGAGCTCGACAAGGCACCTCGACTTTCTGAAGTCCAAATGACGATATTCGATTATCTCCATGGTTAGTCTATGTTTATTTCTATTTTCCTAACTATTTCATAATTAAATAAAATATAAACCTCACAAGAAATAGGATCCGATTTAGTTGAATGACAAACATACAACACATTAATTTATTCTTCACTCAACCATTAAATAAACAAAAAAAAAAAAATTGGGCATGACTCAATTTCAAAAGTCAAAACAATTCCTTAGACTATATAACATAATGCTACAATAAACTAAGTCATTCTAAAATATGAGCATGTGAACTTAGTATAAAGAAATCTGCAAAGCTAATATCTCTAAATAGCAGGTGAACGATATTCTTAACAGTGTATCTTTATAAATTTTGAAGCCGATTATAAAGAATGTAATACTTACTATGTTTTTACTTTGATATTAAATTGATTTACAGAAAGTATATGGACATGACATAACATGGACGAATGCGACATTCGTGCGACAAGCCACATTTATGGTAACTCTATAGGAGAAATGAGATACCATGTGAATCTATTTCATGGCCAAACAAACCATAGACTTGTATACTTATGTGACTGCAAATTCTAAGGGATATTTACTAATATGAAGCTTGAAGACACTAGTAGAAAATTGGACTTGGTAAAAAAATAAAGTCACAAAGGTATAGCAACTTGTTGACTATTTGCGTTGACTTTTGAAATTGATTGAAATCATCAACTTCTGATGATTGTTGTGAATTTTTTTCCAATTTCTCGTGATTTGATTGGTCTACTATTGTTTTATATGTAATTCTACATACTGTTTTAAAAACTGTTTTAAAAGCGGACAAATCAAGGAGATCTAATTTTTGTTGAATATCCAAATTTGGGATACCCAAAAATTCAAACATTCAAATCATTTTAAATATTTCAATGCTTATTTTTTGTATGAGATATGAATTTTTTGTTGAATATCCAAATTTTGGATACCCCAAATATGACGTACAATGGTTTTAATGGTTAGTCTATGTTTGGTTTACTTTGCTATAACATGGGTAGACACACTAAACACATATTTTTAGAGATTTCTTCTAGCATGTTTGGTGAAAAAACAATTAAGAGGATGTTCTAAAATCAAATACCAAATACCAAATTTTACTAAATAAATAGTGAATGCTTAGATAATGTATTTGTTTGAGTATTGCACTCTCGTTTGATGAGTAAATGAGTATCCCTTAGATATCCCTTATATATATCGACAATCGACAACGGATACATTGCACTTGAAACCTGAGAGATATATTTTTGTTATGTTTTGCTTTGCTTCTTAGTTCCAATTGTTCTTGGACCTGTTTTGAGTCCAATGGAAAGATGACATTGTTATAATTTGAGGTAAAATGATGCTTAACAAGATAACATGAGTTAAATAGCTTTTAAGTTAATGGTTTTCTATGTTTTTTCTTATAATTTATCTTGATTTTTTCCAGCTAACACATTATACAATCATCCTCACGAGGAAACAACATAAACATTAAAAAGATATACAACACCTCCTAAAACAGGAAAATAAAACTCCTAAAAACGCATGAGATTGTTTCCGTAACATGAGATTTGGTTCGAAGTTATTTTTAAAACTAAAATTAAACCAAACCGAAATTGTATTAAAGCAAATGGAGACAAAATTTAATTACAAATAGTTTCATATCATTTTGATATATTATATTAAAAAAAAAAAAACAAGAACAAAAATCGAAAAAACCAAACCACAAATCGGATTCCAAGGTGAAGAAATTTTTCATATACTCCAAAGAGAATGAGGAAGATGAACCCATTATGGCGTATTTAAGTGATCTTTATCGAGCTTTTGAAATTTGTATGTATTCAGAATTCATAATTTAGGTGACCCCATTTTTGCGCATTTTAATGACCTTTAGTGACTTTAAATATTGAAAAACCAGAAGTTTGGGTAAAAGATCCCTCTTCTGTTTACAACTATTATTTACTGACCAAACTGTTTCCTTGATACTGACTTGACATCAAACAGCTACATTCCAACATTATTTTTTCATTTTCTCTTACAGTCTGATGACTATTTTGTATTTTTGTTGCTACTAGTTCTAAGTTACTAACCAGGGGATGTACATGCGGTTTGGATAAAAAAATTGGTTTTCTGAAATTTTCAGAGAAGTTTTGAAAAATTAAGATTGTTGTTAAAAGATTATATTTAAACTTGAGAACAAAGATACACAAACATTTAGCATTACAAACCCCTACAATACATTCCCTTCTCTTAGGTTAGCAGTAACTTAAACAACAAGAAACACATCAAATAAGGGTTTTTAGCTTTAAATCTCCTTGAGATCCTTCAACACATCGAGCATGGTTGGTCGATTAGCCGGCGTTTCAGCAAGACACAGCATTGCGATCCTAAGTAGACGAAGCATGGGCTGTTTCAATGCCACAGTTTGAATCAGAGGGTCAAGACAATCTATTGGCTTTCCTTTGTTGATCTTCTGAACCACCCAACCAACTAAGTTGCCTCCTTCACTCTCTTTAAAGTCAGGACCAGTCGGCTCTTTCCCCGTCACCAACTCTAACAAGATCACTCCAAAGCTATACACATCTCCTTTGGTCGTGGCTCGAGCACTCTGACCATACTCCGGCGGAATGTAACCGAATGTTCCCGCGATGACTGTACTCACATGAGTCTCACAAGCACTGATCAGTCTCGCTAACCCGAAATCCGCAACCTTCGGCTCAAACTCACTGTCTAATAGAATGTTACTTGCTTTGATGTCTCTGTGTATGATGTGAGGGATGAAACCGTGATGTAAGAAAGCTAATCCTCTCGCAGCTCCAACAGCGATCTTGAGACGTTTGGGCCAGTCTAGTACCTCTAAGATTCCTGTTTGGTTCCTTAACCAATGGTCTAAGCTTCCATTGACCATATACTCATACACAAGAAGCTTCTCTTCACTGAACGAGCAATATCCAAGCAACGAAACCAAGTTCTGATGCTTCACTTTTCCAAGAGTCTCCATTTCAGCCATGAATTCTCTGTTTCCTTGCGTTTTCGCTTCGCTTAGCTTCTTAACCGCTACTGTTTTCCCTCCCGGTAAACAAGCTTTGTAAACTGTTCCGAAACCACCGTCTCCTATAATGTTCTTCTTACAGAAATGGTCCGTTCCTTCCACGATATCTGCTAAACTCACTTTGAGAAGTGGTTGCTCGAACATAGCCACGTTGATGCTTAATGGCTCCCTTGATCTGCTTCCACTTAAGAAATACAGATTCTGATCAATGAAGCCTTTTAATCCGCTTTCCTCTGAATCATCTCTTTGTTTCACTCCCTTTCTCATAAACCATATGCGCAGAGAGAAAATAAACACAGAGACAATGATCATACTCCCAAGCAAGATTCCTGCAATCCTCCACACATTCAACCAATACGCTCCATCGCTCTTGCAATCTAACTCAATCACACTTCCACACAATCTTTTGTTACCTGAAAGCAAAGCCTTTGAAAGATCTTGACAAACACCGTCTCTTGGCACTTCTCCTTGGAGACTGTTCTTAGCTAGATTCAGAAACTGGAGATTAGGCAAGCCACAGATCTTGATTGGTATATCTCCAGATAATCTGTTCTCAGAAACATCAAGATACTCAAGCTGCATAAGATCACCAAGATCTTCAGGGATTTCTCCTGTGAACTTATTCCTATGCAAATCCAAGTACGTTAAGTAAGACAAGTTCCCCAACGATCTCGGTAAGCCACCAATGAACAAGTTATCACTGAAGTTCATCGTTTCAACTTTCCACGCCAATGAGCTGCAAAAGAGATTCTCAATACCACCTGAGAACCTGTTCTGTTGAATAAAGAGTCCTACAAGGTTAAGCATCTGAGACAATTCTGATGGAAGCTCGCCGTTTAGCTTGTTGAAACTCAAATCCATATGTGTAAGCTCTTTCAAATTCCCAAGAGAAGCAGGAACAGATCCATCCAGATTATTCTTCGTCAAGTTTAGCTTCACCAAGCTACCTAAGAGACCAAAGCTTTCCGGTATATGACCACTGAGCTGATTATACGCCAAGTTTAACCCCTGCAACTTAGGAGAGTGGCCTATCTCCTCTGATATAAACCCTGTAAGTGCATTTCCAGATAGATCCAGCTTTGTGAGGTTGGTTAAACGAGAGAGTGAAGATGGAATCACACCAGAGAGATGATTGTTGCTAAGCAAAAGTTCAACTACTACAACACAATCACCGAGTTCTTGAGGTATAGAACCAGTCAATCTGTTGTGAGAGAGATCAAATATCCCATGGTGCTGAAGAAAGCTGAGATCAGGCATATCAAGCTGATGAAAATAAGCAGAAGGTTTCGATGGAATCGAACCGGAGAGATTGTTGTAAGAGAGAACCAAACATTGAAGTTGAGCAAGACCGGTGATTCTATCAGGAATCTCTCCTTGGAGATTGTTATTTCCCAAATCCAACGTCGTTAGAGAAGAACAATCACCGAGCTCCACTGGAATCTTCCCTTGAAGATAATTTGAGTTCATGTTCAAGACAGATAACGAAGTCAATTTCCCAATCTCTCTAGGGATTTCACCTCTTATCTGATTATCACTGAGAACGAGTCGCTGTAACGAAGCTGCATTACCAATCTCTGCAGGCAAATAACCTTGTAGACGGTTGTATGAAGCTGAGAACTCCATTAATCCCGTTGAGTTCCAAAGACTGGATGGGATTTTTCCGGTGAAGTTGTTGGAATCCAAATCCAATGTCATTAAAGGAAGCTGAGAGAGATAATCAGGTATTGAACCATTGATCCTGTTGTTCATCAACGCCAATTGTTGTAGATTCGTGCAGTTAACGAAGACTTCCTCGATGTTTCCTGAAAGAAAGTTCGACGAGAGATCGATATCTTCCAATGCTCCTGAACCACAGAGCTCTTGAGGAATCGAACCGGTTAACAAGTTGGAAGCGAGATTCAGTTGCTTTAGCGATGGACAATCTTGAATCTCCAATGGAATCTCTTCTGAGAATCGATTGTTGGCGAGGAGGAGAGATTCCAGTTTCTTCCATTTCCCGATCCATGAAGGGAGTGGACCAGAAAGCTGATTCTTCTCAGCTGAGAATGTGAGTAACGGAATCGAAGAGAGCTCTAACGGTAGAGAACCTGTGAGAGAATTCGAGAAGAGCATAAGCGTTTTGAGATTCTTACAACTACCAATCTCTGGAGGGATCGATCCGGTGAGTTCTGCAGAAACGAGATTGACCATGCTCAGATTCTTCAGGTTGCCGATTGATTTCGGGATGGGAGATTTGAGGGGATTGTAAGAGAGGTCAAGCTTTTCTAAATTTTGAAGCTTCGAAATCTCTTCTGGTAGAGGTCCTTTTAAGAAGCAGGAAGACGCAACGAGGGTCTTGAGCAGCGAAATGTTGCCAATTTCCGGCGGAATTTGACCGGAGAAAGAGTTTTGACCCATGTACAGATCGGAGAGGTTGCTGAGCTTCCCGATTTCCGGAGGGAGTTCTCCTGATAAAGAGTTGTTGGAGATGTCGAGAGAAGACAGCGCCGGGAAGCTGAGGAAAAACGACGGAGGAAGTGAACCTGAGAGCTGGTTGTCACTTAGGTCGAGGTAGAGTAACCGAGGCAACTCGCCGAGTCGACTCGGGAGAGTTCCTGTTAGTGAATTCCCGGAGAGGTCAAGGGTTTGGAGGTGTTTCAGTTTCCCAAGCTGCGGAGGGATTACGCCGGAGAAAGAGTTGAGTCCGAGCCGAAGCTGTTTCAGATTCTTCAACCTTGAAATCTCCTTCGGAATCTCGCCGGAAAATGAGTTCTCCGAGAGGTCGAGAACGGAAAGAAACCGAAGGGAGAAGAGAGACGGAGACAGATGATTGGCTCTGAGAGACATGGAAGGGAGAGAGAGCGAGTCCACTCGCCCAAAACGACACGTTACGCCGACCCAATCGCAGTGAGATGACGACGAGGAAGACGAAACGTTCCATGAAGAAAGGACCGATGGGTTTCCGAGAGAAAGTCTGAAGGAAGTCAGTGAACCCACTTCCGAGCTTACGACATCAATGGCAACCGAAACAGAGAAGAACAGAAACAGGAACAAGAAAACCCTGAACGAAAAGGCGGGTAAAGACGCCATGACGAGAGAAACAAAGAAAACCCAGAGATTTCAAAACAGCGTTTCTAGAGAAAAAGACGCATTTTTTAGAAGAGAGAAGAAAAGGCGGAGGAAGATAAATTAAACGCCATTAAAGAGAAGAGAAGCTGCTTTTAGGCGCCATGAAGTTGAAGATGAAGAAGAGAGAGAAGAAACTAGTAAGGCACGTACCTCACGTGACGTAGACCATCGATTTAAAGATTAGTAACGGCAATTTTAATCTCATTTATTTTATTTTCAAGCTTATTTTTAGTTTTGTTTGCGTGCATATTTGAGGAATATATTCTGAAAGAGAAAATAGTGATCGAGTTTTTGATGAAGGCATGGGTCAGAGAGTACGACTCGAATCTGCAGGAATCCTAACAACTGTACCAGAAAAAAGCTGGCGGGGTCGGTTAATAAATACCTAAGAGTTGTGTAGTCAAATTGTAATATTTCACGATTTTGATGTTTTCCTTTTATTTAAAAAATTGCTGAATTAATGATTTACTGGTAAGCCTTTAATTAGTGTGAACCACTTACCGAAAGTTCAATTGTTTTCGGTAATTTTCATATATCTTTTTTCACAGCTTTTTCCATATTTTAAAATATATTATCTGTAATTGTTTTTTCAAAAGATTATATATGTACATGTTTCTGGTTAAAACCAGAATATTTGAGACGAACAGTTTTTGATTCAAATGTAATCTTCATCGATTTATATTTAATAGGCAAATCCTAATTTAATTATATAACATTTAATATATCTTAGGGGGTTATGTTGGGAATTGTTGCCTTCGCTTAATAATAACTAATTATTTATATTAGTTATATACTGACTGTTTACTCCTCTTTCACATTGATTTTCAAATGTACTTTTTGGTTGTTTTCGTGACAAAAAACATAACAATTGTCTCTAGTCAACATAAGAACAAGAAGTAACTCACGTAGTTTGCATGTTTCTAAATTATTTAAGTAAAATTGTTTGAATGTGTTTGGAGATAAATAACAGTAACAAGTAAATTAGGTGTTAAAATTAAATTTAAGAAATCGAAATGTAATTATGGTCTGGTCCCCTATATAAGTTCCAAACAAAAAAATTAAAATGGGCAGAAGAAAGAGAGTTCCCACATGTCTTCTTTCCCTTTTTGGAATGTTTAGAAGCTTTTCCCTTAGGGATCTGTTTCCATTTAGACCCTTTTTTCTAAACACATAAATACTTGCCTGATCTATATTCATTTCTATATTGCAATCTCACCCATGTATAATGGCTTTAATATCCGCAAATAGTACTCAATTTAATCGTATAGATCTTTCGTGATAAACCATCTTTTTCTTTTTTCATATTCGTGCAACCATCTAAACCTTTGAATCCTCAAAACAATACACGTCGCTTCTTTTTTTAATCATTAGCTTCAAAAGAATACTGACGATCATTTTAGATTGGTGTTCAAGTGGTTTCTTTTAATCATTTGTCCGGTTCGATTAGTAATTTGGATAATATTACGAGACCTCTTAAAGATCTAAGTTTAGTTTTTTTAAGGTTACGTATGTTTACGATTGATGCTAATTCATTTGTGATCAAGTAATGACAAGAGTGAATTTCCCTTGTGGTATCTTTTTGTAGACTTCCTTAAGAAGATCATCATGTGAACAAGTGTTAGTTATGATACATAGATTTTTAAGGTGATATATCTACATAATATTATTGGTTACACCAACTTTTATTAGAATTTTAAGTTTTATAATTAACAATTTTTGAGCTAATTATTATTTTAGTAATAAATCACAACTAATTTGATTTTTTTATTTATTATGTCACAAAATTCCTTTTCTTTTTATAAATGCTATTTATGATTTATAACTTCTATATGTACTTTTATTTACTTCTTTTTATTTTCATAATTTCCATTACCACATTTTAGAATATTATTCCTCTTTAGCTATCTTTAGTTATATACTATCAAACAATTTTTAAAATGGACAGATATCTTTACTTGCTAAAAATTACAGATAATATTGTTAGTAATAAAATAAAAGTTTGAGAATCCTTTTTCTACAAATTAAGTGAATATGATTAATTATAAGCTTAATGGGCTTCTTACTAATAATTTGTAGAGAATTGATTCAAATGTAAAAAGCATACCATGGTCCATGAGATCAGAAACAAATGATTGCAACTGCTATGTACAATACATAGAATCATAGCTCATGCAGATGATGCCGTAATGATATTTAAAAAAAATGAAAATGTAGTTGAAATTAAATAAAGTCATGCAGACGAGCTGTGCAAGATTTCAAAGTAGCAAAGCCGAAAATGGAAATTTTATTGAAATGAGCCATCACTGAAACCAAACCACTTTGAGTCCAATTAATTGAGTGATAGTTATCATTTTGATTCCTTTTCTTTTTTTACTTTTTACCCCAATATAATAAAAATAATATAATTTTAGTATTACCAGCAAAGCTGAGGAAGAAAACGACGCGGACTTGTGTTGTCAGATTTTCTTATAGAGCCAGAATAGCTATTATTAGCTATAATAGAAAGCATTAATTTCTAAAAATTATTACTTGGACTTGTTCTTGACTACTTGTGTTGTAAAATCTTAGAAAAAAGTCTGATATTTCAACGTATGTTACAAACAAAAAATACAAAGACTTTTTTGCAAAACGACCACAACATTATGATGATAATTACAAATCTTCCAACCATAATTTAATAACCTCTCAAAAGTCAAAAACAAACCTAAGAAGAAGACTCTGTGTGGCTCATCTCGTTTCTAAAAAGAAAGAAATGATTTGGAGAGACAAAGATTATCTCTCTCTCTCTCAATCTGTGTTTCTATGTACATAGAAATGTTTTTTTTTGTGATCAATCAAGCATTGATCTCAGAATTGCATTGATTCTCTCTGCTACAGCTTCTTCTTCCCCAAAACATACTTGAACAAGTCGTTGTCTTCCCAAGTCTCTGCCCTTCCTCTATCTTCTCCTGCTCACTCGTTATTCTAACAGGCGAAGAAGATTCATCCTGTTCTTCGCTATGTCTCTCCGATGTTCCATGCGTCTCAAAGTTCGGACATGAGCCGTCGTTGCAAGTACACATCGGAATATTAACCGAAGGGAACGGACTACACGTTACCGGACAGAACATATCAGACGAAACCGAGACAGCTCGAGTGGTCTTACTACGCTGTTCTTGATCCGGTGTGTCTCCTGTGTGAAGCATACACGGTGCACAGAACCCGAGTGACATAGGTAACTTCATTTCTCTAGTTAGTGAGCTCGGAAGTCGTTTAAACGAAACGATGCCGTGTCTACAGAGCGGACATGGTATTGAACCGGGCGGGTCAACTGTCACCGAGGAGGATACATTGCTCGCTGAGCAAAGGTATAACGCGCATCTCACACATAGCTGATGCTCACAACCTACAAAAAACACAAAACCATAAGTTAAGGACATTACTTTTTAAAAGAATATGAACTGAGAGAGCTCAGAACCGACCTTCAGCAGCAACAGTACATGTTCTTTCTAAGCAAACCGCACATATATCGACCTCGTCTTTGATAGTAGCGGAATGCAAACCGAACTCTCTGCAAGAAAAGCAACTCGAGTCACATTACAGTCTTAAATAGCTAGAGTTTGGTCCTAAGAAGTAGATAGTTACCTTGCGATGTTTAGTATACTCAAAAGAGGCAATGATAAGTAGTTGGAATGAGGGAATCCTGGAATGACTACATCCGAATTTGGTGAAAGCAACGGTTCTAACCAATGACGACTCCACATACGTGCTATGTCAATAGGTAACCACCTATAGTTTCCGGTTCTAACAATGTCAATTTGTTTTTTATGAACATGAAACCAAAAAACATTATAAAGATCGTGATGGGATTAGTTTACCCGTTGCAGTTTAATGTGTTCTTTCTTGCACCTCTTGCAAGTAGAATCTATGGAGAGAAAAAAATGGAGATTCTCACTAATCTGCCTTTAACATAACGAAACAAACGAATATATAACTTACCTGACAACATTTTAGATTCCCACCACAAGCGGCGTAGTGCAATGGTGTGCTTCCGGCTCCTGAAACAGTAATGAAGACAAAAGATTGTTATCTTGGGAGAATTACAGAAAGAATCCTTTAGATAAATGGTTTAGAAAGAGAGCTGAGACCAATCATATCCATGGATGTTCCGTAATGAAATGTGACAGCGGAGACATTGGCTTCAAGATCAAGCAAAAGTTGTACACAGTCAAATAATCCATTCAAAGCAGCCATGTGAAGAGCTGTGATTCCACCGTCAGCTGCTTTATTCACAAATTTAGACAACGCGCTGCGTGCACCAGAAGACCAAATTTCTTAGTTATAACTATATACTAATACAAATCACAAACATAGAAGATGATGGTGTTCCATTTCCAAACCTTTGCTCGGATTTGCTCTTCGGTGTGACCACACCAGTCTCAGGAAGAGAGTTTAGTTTCTCACTAGGTACAAAATCTGCTAATACCAGTCTAATACATCTGGCGTGACCATTCACAGCTGCGAAATGAAGCGCGGTTCTTCCAGCTAAATAATCAGCTCTTGTAACCTTTGAGAAACAAGAAAACGATATTAATAAACAAATCTGAAATTCAAAATTCTTTCAATTTACTGATGAAATCAAACTCACATTGCATCGAAAGAGCAGAAGCGTTTGCACTACTTCCCAATGTCCGTATCTACAGGCTTGCATCAGTGCCGTCTGCAACACACGATTAATTTTACTCAATCCTGGCTTTCAAAAATTGAATTTTTAATCTGAGAAATCTAAATTCTTAACCATATCCCTTGTTCGTAATCCAAGTCAGATCGGATTTTCACTGTATTAGCTCAAAACTTAACCTAAGATTCGACATATTACGAACTGATACAAATCCCTGAATAGAATTAAGATACGCCTGATCGAAAGAATCGAACTTGAATCCATGAATCAGCTAAAAGGATCAACAGTTTCGAAATCCTAAAATCGAATTGAGAAGAATCTAAATCTCGATTACCTGACCGCAATAATTTCTTGAATTCACATCAGCTCCGTTCTCAAGCAACAATCCGACGATCTAACAAACAAAATCATTTTTTAAAAAATCGGCCAAAAAATACAATTTTTTTACGAAAATACTAATTCGTATGGAAAGGAAAGGAAACCTCGTTGTGGCCTTTAGCGGCGGCGAAATGCAACGGAGAATTGAGACCTCCGAAAGTAGAGTACTTGGCAAGACAAGGATTGCAATCAAGCAGCATCTTAGCTTCAACGAAATCTCCATCTCTCGCCGCCGATACCAATCTCTCGCCCGACGCCGAGCAACCAAAAGAATTCCCCATTTCTCACTTTTTGTTTTAGATGAGAATCGTCTCTCTCTTTCTTTCTCGAAATCTTCAATTCAATTGGATGTGACGAAAAAATTAGGTCAACCGTCGTGGAAAGAATCTGGGATTAGATATGATACTTGAAACAGCACGCGAACTCTCTTCTCTCTCTCTTTTCTCTAGTTTTGTCCGTATGAGACAAAAAGAAAGACAAGGAAGATGCAGGCGGAACATAAACTTGAATTTCCTATTTTGCCCCTAAATCTGGCTTCGTCGATTTCCACTTTCACTTGTCCCACTCTTCCACGTGCCATACATCTTCCACTTTGCTTCTTCTTGTATAATTTGTTAAATACACCAAAATCTGATTTTAAACCCAAAATTTGTATTGACCAAGATTTGTATAATTCTTTTGATTACTTGATATACATCAATTTATTGTTTTACCATCATAGGACAATTCTTTATACTTGATATTTCTTTAGCAAATATCTTTTTAAATTGACTGACTTTAGTAACTTGTTATCTATATTATTGACCAGTGTTTATTATTAGTTGTGTTACCAAAAACTATATATTTTATTTATACTCTAATTTTAGGTAAACGGCAAATGAACTTTTTCTGTAAAAATTAGTTTCCTATATGAATCCTATTAAACAATTGTTATACCCACGGCTATCATTCACAACAAATGAGTGAAGTATTAAGAATTTATGATATAAAAGTATAATCAGTAGTTTATAATATTTTAATATTTTATTCATAAATTAGTTCCATACATCCAATATTTTGTTTTTCTTTTGGTAAATTTTCAACATCCAAACAACAACAAACAAACCCAAAACGATAAAAGCTTCAAGGGAGACCCGAGCTCACCGGAAGAGCATTTTCAACATTCTTTAGAGTATGAGTGATCATATTGTCAAGATCAATCACCACCTCATCTGAGCTAGTGACTATGGCAGTATTGGTCTGCTTTTGACATCCAGCCGACACAATACATTCTTCTTCTCCTGATGACATTATTGTGAGTCCGCACGGCAAAGTTCGGACGCCGGATAAATTTCCACCGTTGATTATAGCCGCAAGAGATGACGCTTCCACGCAAGCGTAAACTATCACTGCTGAGGATGCATCAACATATGTTTCTTGAAGCATATACCACTCCTTCAAACTAATCCCCTGCAATATAATTATAATTTCTATGTATAAATGCAATAATATAACAGTCGTAGTTTAATAGTTTGTATTAATGTCTATTACCGTTGATGAGTCACTAAACTGGGAGCCATCATGAAACTCCATACTGAAAACAGAGACTTCATTCACTGGAATAGGACTTCTTTTGAGACGAATCACTTCTTTCATATCTTTAATAATGGTATTTAGGCAATACCATATGTCTTGTTTCTTGGCACAATTGATCAAACCAAAAATTGTCTCCGGTTTACCTTGCATTCTAGCCGAACCAGTGGCGTTAAAGAAAACGCAAGGAACTCCATTTACGTCTCGTTCTTCTCGTGAGAATATTCCGGTGTTATTAACCGCACCGAGCCAATTCCAGTTTTGTCCACTTGCTCTGCATACCCCAGTACAGAATGCATTGACCATTTTCGTCGAGAGGTCCAACAAGTTGGATTGGCATATGATGTCAAATACTACACGAGTACAAGAGTTAAAAACCCGGTTAGTCTTAAACCAAACCAAAATTCGATAAAATAATTAAAAAATCTCAAACCAAAATTTTCACTACTTTGGATATTGTTGCCGATTGAAGAATTGGACATAAAATAAGTCTTGAAGCAGTGTCTTTCAAGAGCAGCGAGCCATCTTTGAGCACCAAAGCTTTGGCCTAAGTTTGTATTTAACCCGTTTACGTCGTATTCTTCCTTATAAACCCAATGGTCGAGAACGGTTACCTACATTTTAATAACCGAGAGATCAATGTAAATACATGAGCTCGATTAAAATTGGAAAAAAATACCTTCGATAAGCCACTGTCAATATGCTGGACAAGAATTCCAGAAGGAAATCTCATGTAATCAGGACGTAAATGTGACGCATAGGAGCTGAAATACACACAGAGATCCGCGATAACCCATGTATCCATCTCTATATGCTTCACGTATCGAAAAAGTTTCACTTTTCGGGTTTGATTTAACGGGGAAGTTTGTGGCATAAAATCCATGTTCATCTACATATAGATAGAAAGATAATAATTAAGAAACTACCACTAATTAAATCCATAATATGAAAGTAACACTATCATATGAAAAAAGTAAAAAGTAAGAAAAAAAAACTTCAACGTTTACGTACTATTTGTAATTGAAATCTCTGGTTGCGTGATTCCGTTGACAAATCCGCGATGATCGATGGGAAGATTTTTTGCCAACGTGTCTACACAAAAAACAGTATTATACAAAATGCATTAAATCAACATGAATTTTTATACTTTTAAAATAATGATTTGTCTAGTTTATTACACTTACATGATCCATAAGTGTTGTGACAAGCGATGAAGCATCAGAGGGGACTAGTGCAGAAGCTCTAGAAACTTCGTGTACAAAGCCAGGGACGTTTTTTGCGTACCAGGGAAAGAACTTAGAATAGTATTGGTTGAGATTCAGCCTCTCGTTTGTCCACATGGGAGTCCCAAGCCTTGCAAGCGAAACAACTTCTTTGAGCGATATTATGCTCATAATCACCATTGCGTAAAACCAAGGCGAAGATGGAAATTCTTGGTTAAATTGGCTTATACATGATATCACTTTCGCCATGAAAGTAGTGATAGTCTCCTTCTCTGACCGAAGAAGAGCGTTCTCATACCGTAACTTCTTATTTTCAGCAACGAGATCACGTCGGTTGGTTGGTCTAGTGAAAGATGTGCAAATCAATGGAAAGGTCATGGCTCCGTTCTTAGCTCTCAATAAACCTGTAGATTTAGAAAATTTTAGATAGTTTGTGAACAATATTCTTTGAAACCCTTAAACATATATCAAAATGTTATCATGTATAAACCTTTATATATTTTCAATTAATATTTTTTGAAGTTCTCGATTTATTAATATGATTTAATAGAAAAAATGCATACAAAAAGTTTAAGAAAAACACAATAAACATTCTCTTAGAATTTGTAAATTAAATTATAAAACGAATTTTTTGAAAACAAGCTATAAAAATTGATTTAGTGAAATGAACAACTAAACATTTTGCCTAAGTTTCTTGAGAAACTTTGGATTTAAAAATTATACTTAATTAATGTATTTAGCACTCAAAATTTGAATGAAAATATATGATATTGAAAGATGAATCAGAAAAAAAAAATTGCATGAGAAGTTAACCTGTACTAGGTATATTGTGATGGAGAATTAGTGTAATGTATTAGAAGAGACGAACCTTAAATTTATAGATAATTTGAATTACGACTTTTTTTTATGATTTTCCAAAATATCAATTGTATTTTGTATCTTCTGTAATTAGGAAAATAGTTTATGAAGATTTAGTTTGAATTGTTTTAAATTACATTTAAGTTTGTCAAATTTTCCAAAATTAAAAACGTTAAATTTAAAATACATTTTATATATAAAAATCTACTAGTTTTCATTCAAAAGATTTTGAGGACTCTATAATGCTTAAACCAATAAATAAAACAAAGAGATTTTGTTGAAATCTAAAAAGAATCATAAAAACATTTAGGGTAAAAATTCTATTAAATAGATTTAAAAAGAAAGATCCACGATTTATTATGATTTTTTTTTTCCTACTAGAATTAAGAGAAATGGTATCTTAAAAGAAAATGAGGGAAAGAAGAAGAGAGTCAAAGAATTAAGTCAAGGTTAAGAAAAAATTTATGAAGAACATGAATAATATAAAGAAATTGAATGAGTCTTTAGATATTCTAGCCCCCTTGAGGTTTATGAGTCTTGGTCCCTTTCCTTTGGGTGAAGGAGTATTCTAGTTGCCAGATCCCTTCTTTTTCATGGGCTAAGGAAGACTATCGGATCTGGATGTAACACGAGTGTATGGTATGAACCTTGGATACCAGACGTCTCGGTCCATCTAGCGAGATCGGTTATTCGATCCCAGGATCGAGACCCTTCTCTGTTGGTACATAGTCTTATCCAACAGTATGCGAGTGGATGGGATGAGACAAAACTTCGAGATCTTTTCCATCCAGAGGTATTCGGCTTATCTTTGGGATGAGACCGAGTAAAAAATTCACCATGGATGGTTATGTTTGGTCCTTTTCAAAATCCAGTATTTACACGGTTAAATCATGATATGAGATAGCAAGCAAGATGGAAGATGCTTCAGTCCCCAAATCGATTTTGGAACCTAGCACCACAACACTAAAAAGCCAAGTATGGAAAGTGAAGACATCCAAGAAGTTGAGACACTTTATCTAGAAGGCCCTATCGGGTTGTGTTGCTACATGTCAGACCTAGCATACCGTCATTTATGCACAAACCCTAGTTTCCCAAGATGTGGTGGAGCCGAGGAAACAATTAATCATCTCATCTTTGAGTGTCCCCCTGCTTTACAAGTCTGGGCATTGTCTTCTTTGCCCACACTTTCGGTTCATTCCCAAGTACTTCCTTATACCGAAAGGTGGATCACCTCTTTCGGAGGACCAAAAATTTGGGTTTATCAGATACATAACGGGATCTTTTACCTTGGATCATGTGGTACATTTGGAAAGCAAGAAATGAGAAAGTCTTCAATGGCAAGAATATCTCACCAAAGGATACTCTTCAGATAGCGGTTTTAGAGGCGGAGAGTTGGAGATTGGCTAATCAGAGGAGTGAAGAAGAAGAAGAAGAATCTATGGAAGAAGGTTCTTCAGATGGGTCTCTTGTATCATCTCAAATCCTTTCATGTCAGATCAATGCCTCTTGGAATGAAATGAGACCAGTTAGTGGAATGGGATGGTGTCTACGAGATTTCGGTGGTAGCTACCTTTTTGGAATGCAAGGATGTCGACGGAGTCTTTCAGCCCTACACGTGGAACTAGACGGTCTTCTTAGGGCTATGTCTTGTATTCTTGAGAGGCACTTCCTTTCAGTCAGGATAGAGACCGACTGCTTGACGTTGATCTCGATGACGGATAATCATTCAGATTGGTATGCTTTCTATACGGATTTGGACTATTTCTCTACACTTCGTGCTAAGTATTTACACTTCTCTTTAGTTTTTATTCCTAGATCTTCTAATGCCCGTGCCGATGCGATTTCTAACGGGGCAAGAGCACGAGGTTCCTTCTCCTCCCATGTTAGCTATGTAAGACCAGTTTAATTAGCTTCGAGGCAAAGCTTTTTCTGCCAGTCTAACTAATGTATATTGTCTTTGTTGTAAAAAAATCTTATATAAAAAACTTGACCAACTCTCTCCAGAATTACGACACCTCAGCATACAAGAAAGCGACACGTGTCAAATTTTTAAACTCTTCCTCTTCTATACCTGTTCGTCTGCTTCCTTGTAACTTATACAATTTCTTTCTTATTAATTAGAAAAATCTTAAACACCTTAAATCTAAAAATACATGAAACAAAGTAAAATTATTACTACTTGACCTTTTAATTTATCTTTTGTAATTAATAAAAAAGTTAATTCATCTCTCTATATATATTAGACTTCTAAGATATGAGATTTGTGAGACTTTGCTTTCATAGATTTCCTAATTTATGACACCCAAACTATTATTATGTTATTTGGTTTTCTCTCCCGCTTTTATTCTCTACTTTAATATTTAGGTTTAATTACAACCTAGTTGTTGCCACTTCCTATACCACCATGCATTTATTCTTTATTTATAAACAACTTCACTAATAAGTGAATTTTTAGTTAATGTTAAAACGAGAACATATAAGAATTACAGAGGGTGTAAAGAAAGGGTTTTCGAGGATGAAATGGAGGAGCAATACGCATTTCTTGGATTTAACATCTTGGTCAGCAAAAGGTGGAGTGATGGAGATTAAAGAACATATTTTTTCAATGAATCAAGACGTTTGGTATATAGAAGAAAAGTATATGAGGAGCTTGTAGATTGAAAATGGATAACTTCCTCACGATGTTTTTAGGGTTTCCAAGTCGTCTTATGGGGTTTGGTTTTCCAATAAAAGAACATAACAATGTGTTATCATCTTTTACATCTCTACCAATTGCATGTTTCGACTATAAGATTTTTATTTTTAAAGATAAAATTATGTATAACATTTTCATAATTGTATTTATTTTTAAGGTCAATTTCTTCAAGAAATAATATCTTTTTTAATATAAAATATTTTAGAAATAAAATACGAATAATCTAGTATATATAAAAAGGAATTGAATCTCTCTTATGATAAGAAAAAGATAATTTTCAAACTTCTCTATTGGATAAAACAAAAGATTTGCTGGATTGTTTTTTGAAGACTTTCTAATTCTTGTCAGTAAAACGAAAGAAAAAAAAAGAATTTGGTTGGAAACTCTGTTTAATACTGCCACACGTGATAGTACTTAATTAGTTTTACAAATTCATCATTGGAGCATGATCATCTTTTGTCCGATTATCCATGTAAGATATAACAGTTTCTCAATCTTCAATGAATATTTTAAATCTTTTTAGGTTCAGTTTTATATGAAGTATATTTCAACTAAACTATTGTGATTTAAAACTTTCAGTCATTTCATTTCATATTAATCGAAAGTCATAAATATTTCATCTACTAGTCGTGGCTACTATATTCATAACCAATGGTATGTGAGAAAAATATATTGAAACGTAGATTTATGTTATTCATCAACTATGAGTGCTATAAAAATTAACTAATAAAAAGAACTCTAAACATTTTGCCTAGTTTTTTTGAGAAACTTTGGCCTTAAAAAATTCTACTTAATTACACAAATATTAACGTATTTAGCACTCAAAATTTCAATGAAAAAATATATATAATATATATAAAACTTGACCAACTATTTTCATGAAATGGACATCTAATCATCTGTAAGAGTAATTGTGTCCAACTGCATTTTTATAAAAAAAATTCAAAACTTTTGAATTTTTCAAATTTTGGTGTTCAAGTATTCCTTAAGTTATATGTAATTGAAATAAATGATTTTAATTTTATGCACAATATTTTATATGTATACTATATTTGATAAATTCAACATTTCTATATATGTTTTTTTTACAAAAATTATGAAAAGCAAAAAGTAATCATCATCTACTATACGAAAGTAGAAGGTTTCTTTCCATGTTCTACCACGTCAGCATTTCAAAGTTAGGAGAAAATGACATGTATCACTTTTTATATTATAAAAATTACATTTTTTTTAAGCAAATTAATAATAAATTCAATATTACCGTTAAACCACTAAGAGAACATGAAAAGTCGTTATAAATTCAACGTTATCTTTGAACCACTAAGAGATAATGAAAAGTTATTTCTTTCGGTATTAAGTGGAAGAGCAAATCATGATACCTAATTTCATCAAATTATTTATAATACCTAATTCGATAGAAAACTCTAATGAGGAAAAACAACTATTAGAGGCAAAGGTGTCGCTCCAGTCTGCATCGATCATAGACGCAATAAAATACTTCTTGCTATGTTAACTCGGACATGTTGCAGCATACGATCGCCGTGAGGAAGTTAGACCATAAAGATCGAGAGATTATTTTCCATGCTCTTGTAGTCGGTGATATACTTTCCTACACAACGAATGTGTGTTTCTTCGAGTTATGTTCTATTTTAGATTTTCTTTAAAAATAACTATTTCATATGCATCTAAATCAATATGTCAAATATTTGTTGATGAATCTATGATTTTGAAAAATTATTGGTTATTGAATTTATAGTTTGGAATTGTTGTTGTAGAGTTGAAATTGAACCAACGGCTTACAGTGTTATCATTCTCGACCTTCTCGAATACAAGCAAATTGCCTACTCTTTTATCGAGAGAACATGTAATACACGATACATTGTTATATATCTTTTTTACTCTTGATCAATTTGAAATATATATTATACATTTTATCTCTTTTTATAAAGCTTTCTAATTTTTTATAACGGAAAAATTAAAAATTTATTAGGAGAATAAATACATATCAATTATTATGTGTTGCTCATTAGTATCTTTTGTTTGGATTTTGATCCATTTAAAAAAAAGAAAACTAAGATAATGGCAAAGGATAATAAATTTTTGTTTTGTGTAATTTGGATCTTCAGACTTAGTTTCATAAGACTTAGTTTCATAAGTAATCATTTGCTAATTATAAATGAATGTACAATACAAACACCAATTTCATATGGCTTATTGATAACTATGATGAAATTTTGTTGTTCTTAAAAAAGAAGAGATCAATATGTTGCATGTTCCACTTATTTAGGTTTTGTTTTATATAATGATTTTCATATTTTTTTTTCTTTATTTATGTTCTTTTAAAACATATCATTATATGGTAAAAGAAACACGAATTAATATTAAATTTAATTTATATTGATTATTAAAATAACAAACTAGTATATTATATACATCGTGTGGGTATTCACTTAGTAATATTAAAAGATGAATGAAAAAAAAATTGCACAAGAAACTAATGTGTACTAGGTATATTGTGATGGAGAATTAGTGTGATGTATTAGAAGAGGCGAGTCTTAAATTTATAGATAATTTGAAATACGATTTTTTTTTTTTGGTTGTCTAAAATATTAATTGTATTTTGTTTCTTTTGTAATAAGGTAAATAGTTTATGAAATTTTACTTTGAATTGTTTTAAATATTACATACATAATTATTAATTACAATTAAGTTCGTCAAATTTTCCAAAATCAAAACGTTAAAATTAGAATATATTTTATATAAAAAATCTACTAATTCTCACTAAAATGTTTTGTGTGATTGTGTCTAGATTTTGAGGATTCTGTAATGCTCAAACCAATAAATAAGACAAAGAGACTTTGTTGGCAACTAAAAAGAATCATAAAATCATTTGAGGTAAAAGTTCTATTAAGTCGATTTTAAAAAGAAAGATCCATGACGTACTCTGAGCTTTTTTTTTTTGTTCCTATTAGAATTAAGAAAAATGATATCTTAGAAGAAAACTATATAGAAACGTAGATTTATGTTATTCATCAACTACATCTTATTATTTTTGGTAATTTTCCGAGAGTAGTAGTGTCCATGTATGCACCGTAACTCGACCTTGAACCTTAAACCAAGTTGTAGATAAAGAACTCATCAAGAAATTGTTTGATGGTGAGTGGTCACATCAATTTTTTTTGCATGAAAAGGCAATTTTCAGCGCGCAATTGTGAATTGCGTGTGTGTATCGACGCTACTCCGTTACTTTTTAACGTCATGCGAAGGTGAAACTACACTTACCCCCAAAACGCGTAACGCGTATTTACACGTGTCGTTATTTCATTAGCTAATAGAAACACACTTACTCAACACACTGCTCAAATAAAGAAAAGATTAACCCCTTCTTCTTACCGCCTACTCTCGATAAAAACCCAACAGAGGAAAAAAATAAACAAGAAACAATTTACACAGAGAGAGAACGATCACTATGGCTACCGGAGATGATCTGGAGAACAGAATGCCGGTGAAGGATCAGGGAATCGGAAGCAAAGGCGGAGATCGGAATCGATTCGGACCGCCGCCTGGACTGGTAGCGTTGACGTTAGCTAAACTTAGCGGTGACGAGTCGTCGCTGTGGACGTCGTGGCTAGTTCCGGTGATCTTCGTGGTTAACTTTGTGCTCTTCTTCGTATCGATGTTCGTCAACAACTGTCCCAAGAACTCCGAATTTCACGACCACTGTTTCGCCAGGTTCCTTGGTAGATTCTCCTTCGAGCCTCTCCACAGTAATCCTCTCTTCGGTCCGTCTCTACAAACGTACGTTTCATCTGAATTTTACATTTCGTCTTTCGAATTAGTATCAGTGATGGTTTAGGGTTCTTATTTTTGGTGAAATCACGTTTTGGTTCTGTTTCTTGTCACTAGTCGTCCCTATTAGGTTTTCTAGGGATCTAGGTTAGGCGAATTGTGTCTTCACAGATACAACATTTTGACATGATTGTGTGTGTTTGGTTCATACTTGTAGATTGTTGAAGGTAGGAGGACAAGAATGGGGAAAAATAGTAATGGAGCATGAAGCTTGGCGTCTCGTGACATGTATTTGGTTACACGTTGGTGTTATTCATCTTACACTGAATATGCTAAGTCTTCTTTTCATCGGAATTCGCCTTGAACAGCAATTTGGCTTTGGTATATACATTCATTTGATCAAAGTTCTGTTATTGTAGAAAAAAAATCTGAAACTAAGCTTTGTAAAATATATGCAGTTAGGATCGGAGTTATATACTTAGTCTCAGGAGTTGCAGGGAACATACTCTCCGTACTGTTTATCAGAAACAGTGTCTCTGTTGGAGCTTCTGGTGCTCTTTTTGGTCTTCTTGGTTCAATGCTATCCGAACTTCTCACCAACTGGGCAATCTACTCTAACCAGGTTTAATTTTCTCAATACTAATAAGAGTGAGATTTTGTGATTATTTCTGTGTTAAACGACTTTTTTGTATATATATGTACAGATTTTAGCACTCTTGACGATGCTGTTTGTTATCTTGGGAAATTTGGCAATGGGGTTTCTCCCTGGCGTTGATAATTTCGCACACGTGGGAGGATTTTTAACTGGATTCTTGCTTGGTTTTGTTCTGATGCTTCGTCCTCACTATAACTGGTTAGCAAGACAACATATGCCACCTGGTGCACGTCTCAGATCCAAGTACAAGCCTTACCAATACGTCTTGTGGCTTTTATCTGTAGCTTTATTGATCTCCGGGTAATGA
Organism: Euclidium syriacum; assembly: GCA_900116095.1. Classification (NCBI taxonomy): domain Eukaryota; kingdom Viridiplantae; phylum Streptophyta; class Magnoliopsida; order Brassicales; family Brassicaceae; genus Euclidium; species Euclidium syriacum. Next base: position 10,109,506 of record FPAK01000007.1, on the reverse strand, counting down.
AGTCTTGCATTGTCAGGATAACAATCACTGTGTTCATTTTCTTTGTTAATATTCACAAAATGTAAAGCAATGTGAATGATATTGGTGCAGGTTTGTGGTCGGGCTTGTGATGGTTTTCCGAGCAGTAAACGGGAATGATTATTGCAGTTGGTGTCGTTACTTACGGTGTGTTCCTACTTCAAAATGGAGTTGTGATGATCGTTAAACAAAGCAACCATCTTTTTTCTACTTTGTAAATGGATTTATATATATAAAGAGAGAAAAGAGAGAGAGTTGAACAAAAAAAAAGTGTGAGATTGGTTCTGTTTGTGTGTGTGATTGTGATGACCGGAAAAAAAGAAGTGAAAACTCATTTGATTAATAGGTTATATAAAATCAATCAGTATTAGTTCAATGCTTTAAGTGGTGATTCCCACGTCTTGAGTCTTGAATTGACATCACCAATAAATTATTAGACAAGCGTGGACCCTATCCATTGACGTAGTACGAGTTCTGTACTGTAGGATCCAGTCAAAAGATACAGAGATTGATTGATCAATGTCTGTACTTTGTACTTGTTGTGTCCAAATCTAATTTACACATTCCACTCACTTTTCCTTTTTAAAACAAAAGAGGATCAGAATTGAGAAAAGAAGAATACATCTTTGATTTCTCACTTAACTGATCAGAAACTCCTCTGTAACCCGCGGTTCCATTATCAGAACGTTGATCAAACGATCGTTCAGCAGCCGCTGTGTAGTAGTAATACTGTCCTTGGACTGACCTCTTATAGCCACTCTCTGAAGATAACTCTTGAAACCTCTGTCTTGGTGCGCTTTGTGACCTGACTTTTGCTTTGTAAGACTCAGTGTTAGCCATGTAGTTAGGGTGATACCCAGAGTAGTACTCGTACTCACTTCTCGTTGGTGTGAACGGTGTTCGTCTCCTTGAACCGCCACTGCTGCTTCCTGGTCTAGACCTTATTTGTGGACTGTTGTCAACATTCATAAGAGATCCTCTTTTCCTTGGTGACTCCTTAGGCTTCCACGTATCAACTTCTAGGATCTTATCATCGTTTTCATTGTAGTGCGCTGCGTTCCATAAAGCTTCCTTTGTTCTCCATTGGTCGAATAACCGGCTTGAACCCATCTGTGAACGGTTGTTGTTGTGGTGGTGGTGGTCCATGGCGATGACTTTGCTGTATTCAGCCTCTGAAACGCAACGTGCGTGGAATGAATGTGGGGAAGAAGGAACCAGTAACGTTGTGGAGTGAAACGAGTCAGGAACGTTAGAAGAACGTGACGCTCGAGCTCGAGCTTGGAGACGAACCAGCGTTTGCATCCGACGCAGCATATCAGCTGTTTGTTTCCTCACAATGTGTCCTTTCACTAACGCTTGTAGCTTCACTAAAGCCTTCAATGCTCTCAATGCCCTCCTTGCCTGAATTAGAGAAAAATAACAATTTTTTTATTATACAAATACATATCTACTTCAAACCTAAAAGTGATGCAAGAAAAAACTATAAAGTTTAATATCAAATCTACTTCTACTTTCCCAACTCAACCACTCTCATTTCTCTAAATGGTTACTAAGAATAAAATGAAATGCATTTTTTCACTTTCGTTTTTTCTATGTTCCATCCGTACGTAACCATTCGAATGAGATTAAAGAATCCATTAAATTATCTTTTGTGAAGAAAAGTAAACTAAATCAACAATTGTTAAAAAGAAAGGTTGCAACTTTAAAGCTCATAAAGTGTTAAAACACATCTGTATTTCCACTTTTTAGGAAAGAAATTTGGGACTTTGGAGAACCTAAAAATGAAAAAAGGGATAAAGAAATTATGAATTTTCGCACTAGTAGAATAAAAGATAACCCCTAAAGCTAAATCCGGTTAGGTAAGATTTCGTTTGTGATCATATTACGCATATTTTTTGGGACCAAAACAGACATTTGTTATCTATATAGTACTTGAGACCATTAAATAGCGTCGGTAGACAGAACCGTATCGGCTTCTAACAAGTTTATTGGTTTCATATTCATTTGTCTCCTTTCATAGTCTTATTCCGGGACCAATACAAAATTACAAAAATATGTTTATCGTTAGTAAGTATTTTAAATTTGGCTTAACTGGAAAAATCAACATCAGACAGCTATTTCACACTTGACTCAAACCAATTAGGGATATACGTAATTAATTAAAGATTCAAATTTCGAAATTTAAGATTTAAGATTAATTTAGTGGGGAGAAGTAATTGTCACTAACCAAGTAGCCACGGAAAGCGGATTGAATCTTCGTTGCTGCTACATACTCTTGAGCCCACCGGCGATTACTCCGACTGATTTGAGTTACCGACGATGACTTTCTACCGCTGCTTCTTCCGGCAGTTCCATTAGTGAGTCTCACCACCTCCGCCGCTGCATGAGCAGCCGCTAGTGCCGCCTCAGCCACTGCTGCAGTGGCAGACGCGACGGCTATCGCATGTTTGTCGGCGTCCAAACACTCTTCATAGGAACTACGTCTCTTGCTCGGATGAGAAGACGACGTCGCCGGATTTGAGGATCTGGTGGTGAAGCTCCATCTTCGTCTGTCCTTTGCCGGTGCTGGCTTTTCTTGCTTCTTACTCCCGAACAATCTTCCTAAGAAACCCATAGTTACTTCATCGCCGGAAACAAAGTTATCACTGTTGGTTGCAGAAAATTTGTCGGAATTGTTTACTTTTTTCTTTCACAAGTCTAGAAAAAAGACAATTGGGAATAGAGAAGCTAAAATAAGCGAGTGGTGTAATGTGATATATAGAGTAAGCTTACACGCGCCTAGGTTTTGCGCGTTGGTGGCACGCTTTACAGAAAGGCATATTTTGACTCAGCGTCAATTAAAGTCAATGGGTCTATGGCTCCGGTTCACTATAAACCAACTCGCTGGTTCGGTTTTTGTTACATCATTTTAGATTTGTCAAATGTGATTATTAGTAGTCTTTTTTGTTTTGAAAATTTGAAACTAAAATTTGAATTGAGTTTTGCCTGAAGACGCACATGTAATACTTACCACGCCTGTTATGAAAGCAGGTCAATAATGATACCAATTATAGAAAATATTCCACACAATAAATAGTAATAATGTTGAAAATGATATTTTGATAGAGATCTGACATAAATATCGAACAAACTGAACAATAGACCAAATTCAAAACACACCAAATAGTATATTTTTCATTATTTTATTTTTATTCGTCTTGTCTTTTGCAGACCAAACTCCCCAAATCCTCGGAACTGACCGTTGCTAAACTAAATACTTATATCTGCGTGGTTCACAAAAACACACTCCAGTTTATCAATATACATATCTATCATTTGATTCAAATATGTTTAAATGGAATAAATTAAAAAAAAATATATTAGTTTTCTAATAATCTTACCACAATCAAAAGTGGGGAGGTTACAAGCAGAGTTAAGTGCGGTGGCTGCTTTAAGTGCGTTACAAAGACAATCTTTGTTAGTTGATCGGAGGGCAACGCAACAATCAGAGTTCGGAGCCGGATTGACCGCACCGGGAAGAACCAGCGGCGCACACACCTGCATATTGGTTAGATCGTTATTGCACTGTTGGGCTCGAACCATAGGTATGTTCTCTAAAGCCCCCATGGTCAAAAACATCACAATAAGAATAGCTGAAATGAACTTGAGAGACTCCATTCTTTTTAGTTACTATATTGTTTTTTTCTCTCTTGTGGTTTGGTAGTTCAATTCCATCTATATTTATAGAATATAGTTTGGGCTTCGAGATTAATTCGAGCATGAAGTAGAGTGATGCTTTCTATGATCTTTTGTCTGGTTACTTCATAAGTTTTGCATGATATAAAAAAAACGAAAAAGGAGCTAGGAAAAATAATAAAGAGTGTGATGGTGTGAGTCTATTTTACAGATTGTATTACGCTATATATTAAATTGATTTAACATTTACATATCAAAAACAGTTAAAACATTGTGAATAATAATAACAAAAATTGTATTTGATCACTTTGAATCACTTCACTTCCGTTATAGGTACTACGTTACATTAATGCCATTACACATTGTGTACTTTGACTCAAACATTAGACAAACCAAATTGGTTTGAGCTTTGGGCCAAGACGAAACCAGAAGAGAAGAAGAGAATCAGGTTCTGGTTATTTAGCTAAAAGAGTCGGTTCGTTCGGGCTTTAACCCGGTTGTTATAACAAATTAACAACCGAGTGATGTTATCATCTTCCTCATAAGTTCAAAACAGAGGAGATATAGAGAAGGCTAGGAGAGAAAGATAGATCGATGCTTATTGAAGATCGCATGGAGATTCCTAGTTCTTCATCCGTTTTTGCTAAAGAATTAACATTGGGTCTTCGCCTTTACTCTTTCCTTATTGTAAGCTTAAATTCTCCATAGCTTCTTCTATTTCGTGTACCTGCATTGATAAGTGTTGTCTCTTGCAAACCAATTCTTAATAGTGAAGTTGTGGAGGACAATCTCCACCCAAGAGGTAGCAGTGACTGTGAGACCGTGAACCTTGGTGAACAAATTGCAAAAGGCAAAAGTATGAACATTCATAATTAGATTTAGTTATAAGATAATTATAAAGTTTCTCAAGTGATAAAAAACACATATTTATAGTGTCATTATATTTATTACGTTTGGTTAATCAAAGATAATGTTCCAAAATAATCAAAGATTACGTTTGATCATTTTCTTTCTCACGATTTACTTAAACATTTTTGCATGCAGTAATTAAGATCCCATCACGAGCAATTAAAACGCAAATAGAAGGATACATATAAAAAAGCCATGCCATACAAAATCAATGAAAATCTGTTGCCCCAAAAATATAACTTTTGAATACATTTAAAAAGAAAGAAAGATGGGAGATTCTCAAGGTTATGGTGGATACGATTACTTTTTTGGGGAAGCTGATGCTATCACCAGACAAATCGAGGAATATCACAGAGAACATGATAGACTTGGATATTCTGATGATTCTCCAGTGTTTGCATCATATGAGCATTCGCCAGAAAACGTTTCTCCTATGATTAATTATCATCATCTTCAAAACCAATCTCCCATGTCTATATCCGATATTTCACCGGAGCAATCTCATATAATTTATCATCATCAGTTTCAAAACCAACCTACCATGTGTATGTGTCACACTCGTCGAAGATCGTTCTTGCAACGTTTAATATCGATGGTGTCATCGTGGCTGATGCGGTTATTCGTACGAAGACCGAGGTCAAGACCAGTACTCATACCGACACCCTCTAACATTTCTCCTCATTTAATCTCAGGTTTATCATCTGATACTATCTTTTCAAATGTTTTTTAGGCTACAATTAGTAGAGGACTATTTGATTATTTAGACGTTTAAGTCTATCTAGGCCCTGTATACATACCACCTAAGCCATCGTTTAGGAAACTGGAATAAATTAGATAATTTTGTTAAATTAATGTCTCAAACTTTAATATTTAATTTGTATTTTCTGGTTCTTTATGCATATTTTTTACATATTATTTTCTCAAAGTTTACTTATTTTTCAATTGTTTCTTATTTCAAATTAACAACAATTATAATAGAATTGCAGTAGAAACTTAATTGAATGTTTAGAAAATTATTTTATCAAATATATTGAATTTTTATATTTAACATAATTAAAACTGTGAACTGAAAAACTATATATAATTATTAGTTTAAATATTGCCTTGCGTCTTCTTTTATCTTTGAACCGGTTCTAATTTTGTTAATGGTTAATTAACTTCGAATATACGTTTGCAGAACACTTTGGGGATCGACCAGACCGAGACTCTGTAAGAATATCTTAAACAATTTTAATGGTTTTTAATCATATTGCCTGAAAATTATTGATTTCGAGAAAAAGAAGTTTTTATTATTGATATTCTTGTTATATAACAGGAAATAATCCAACGTGTACAAGAACGTGAAAGAGAAATCATAAGTGAAGGAGAAGGACTTAGTGTAGGTAGAGGATTAACAGAGACACAATTTTCCCAACTACCTACCATCGAGTTTCAACCTTCTAAAGAAGATAAAAAGTATATACTCTCTTACTTTCTCTTCTCGATGGAATAGTATTCTTGTCTTCTATATCAAAGTTTCACCCGCAATAATTTTATCTACGTACATAAGTTTAAGAATTAATTAGTTACAATGCGAGTGGGTCAACAGGTGTATGATCTGCCAGTCAGATTATGCTCTGGGAGAGAAAATTACTATTTTGCCATGTACTCACAAATACCACGAAGATTGCATTCGTCCTTGGCTCCAAAACAGTAAAGTTAGTATTGACTTTCCCCTCTTTTGCTTCTTTTACTATCAAGTTCAAGAATTGCTAATAAATATCAATCCCTAGATAGATATCCAAACATATTACAACATGTATATATGAGATCATGTCATTAATTTTAATAAGTGTATATATTTTAACTACAATAATAGATATACTTATGTGAATGTTAGATTTTTACGAGTTCTTATAAAAAATATTTTTTAAGGAAAATAAACAAGTAAAAATGATATGAAAACGTAAGATTGAACTTATCAATTGATATCTTGTTTAAGAAATATAACAAAAACTACATCGTATATATATGATCAGTAATTTAGTGAATATTGTTTCTTAGCTAAATATTTTCGAATGATTTTAACACTCCTTTAATCTCTCATAATCTTACAGCTTTGTTGCATTTGCCAAAAGGAAGTGGTTGCATGACATTAGCTTTGATCAACAGTCAACAGAGGAATCAACAAAATAACAATGATTTGTGTGTCCCTTAGTTTACTGTCTCTCTTAATTGTTCTTTTATATAGCCATTTTTTTTTTTAACTCAACAATTTTTAGCTCCAGAAGAAGAAACAAGAGTCTTAACTAACCAAATAGACTTTCTTGGTTCTTTGGTCCTTCTCAATCCAAACTCAATCCAAACTCAATCCCAATGCTCCAGTGACTTTTTGTGAAGCTCCCTCAAGCTCCATTAGTCCTAGAGGCATAAAATGATATGCAAAATACAAAAAATTCTGTAGTGCAAGGATCTTAGATAGCTATATGTATAAAATTACTAAATCATGCTCTAAAGTGGATAGAAGTGGGTGAATTTTAGCATCAAATTGGTGAAAGAATGAAATATACATAAAAACGAAAAGGATGGATTGTTTACTTTGTTTCTTGATATAATAAAAACGAAAAGGGTTATGGGTTCTAAGCCCAAATAAAAAACAAAGCCCAAAAGACATAAGGGTTGTACTTGCAAATAACTAACTTGGTTCTGACTCCTGAGTTTCTTGTGAATAAAGATTATTTTAAAGGGAGGGAGGGACAGAAATCGATTCCCCAGCATCAGTAAAGGCGGAGGAGGAAGGATTTGCTGCCTGAGGTACTTACTTTGTGTTCTTTGTTATTGTGAATCTGTGATATTGAATTGATGAATATTCCGCAATATCTTCGTTGAGATTTTTCCACTGAATTATTCATAAAATAAGAGATTTTCTTTTCCATTGAATTATTTCGATAAAGAGAGAAAAGGGTTGGAAATTTCTTTTCCACAATGGAATGAAACTCTAACTTGAACTTTTCCTTTTTCTTTTCTTTTTTCAGAATTCTTAGATCTGCTTCGGATGCTCTGTTGTTTACATATATATGTTTATAAAAAATCAAGCCTAGATCGTCGATCTTAATCAATTAGAGACGATACAATAATGGTGAAAACACGTGGAACGTGTGTGGAATTGTTACCTCACGATGTGGTAGAGCTCATCCTCGAGAGACTTCCTGTGGAGTCTCTGTTGAGATTCATGTCTGTATCCAAGAATTGGAAATCGACAATCGAGTCCCGACGTTTCCAAGAAAGACAATTTCTCCGTCGTAAGAAATCACGAGGTCCAGATGTCCTTTGCATGCCCCTCAATTATGATAGTGATGATGATGATGTTGATTTGGACACAAGAATCGTTTTTGGATCATCAATAACTCCTACGGTCAGGTTCCGTAAGTATTGTTATGGTAGCTGTGACGGTCTAGTATGCCTCTACTCACTCCACGAACCGAGTGTCGTGGTGAATCCCGCCACTAGATTTCATCAGAGTTTTCCTCTTTCAACCTATCAACATATCCGCCGCGACAAGTATCATAATAGTAGAGTTTCTGGAACAACCTATAAGGTTGAAAGTCATGAACTTGGATTCGGTAAAGACAAAATAACGGGCACGTACAAGCCGGTTTGGTTATATAACTCAACCGATTTTGGCTTAGACAACGTTACTACTTGTGAAGTTTTCGACTTTAGCACCAATGCCCGGAGGTACGTTCTCCCTGCGTCTCCTTATCGGGTTCGGTCATGCCGGAAGCCCGTGTATTTAGATGGGTCACTTTATTGGTTCACTGAGTGTGACAAAATATTATCTTTCGATCTTCACACCGAAACTTTTCAAGTCACTGCTAAAGCTCCCTTTGCCCATGTACGTGACCGTTACAGCATCAACATGTGCATCCTCGATAACCGGTTGTGCGTATCCCAGAAGAACTGGCCCGTCCAAGTGATATGGTCGTTCGATTCTTGCAAGACATGGAAGAAAATGTGTTCGATAATACCAAAACTTCTTTTTGGTTCGGGAGACACGCACTTTCACCAATAGCAATTCTCGACAAGAATCAGTTATTACTTTGTGGTCCTGGATGCTGCCATCCACTGGTGATACATGACCTCCGTGCCAAATCTTATGATTTATTTTTCAAACCTACCAAACCCGTAGCTCCTGTTTATTATTTCCAAAGTTTATTCTCTGTTTTATCAAATTAATTTATATGATGGTTTTCTTCTTGGATTTTAATGTTGTACTATGCATATTTTACTTTAACTAGCTGTATACTCGCGCCTATGCCCTTGTTTTGTTTTTCATATTTTGTTTTTTTTTTAACATCATCTCTATTTCTATACTAGGTAACATTGATTTAGAATTCAAGTGCAATAATGTAAAGTGGGGGTAGAATAGTGTATCACTTACAAACTAAACAAGAGTGATTAAGAAGGTAAGCAAATTAACATCTGCAAAGTGACCATGATGAGCAGCAAATGCAATGATAAACAAGCTAAATATGAAATATCGCAAAAAGTCAACAAGTCAAATTTTGTGGAAACTTATATTCGATGATAATGATAATGGATCAAGGTTTGGTTTAATGGAATAGAGTGACAAAAATAGAACATTGGTCCCTTTTGGCCACTAATTGAACCATCTAATAGGAGGTTAGAGTCCTTAATCTAGGTTAAGACACCTCCATGCTCATGATCCCTTTGCTTAACACCCACTAACCATCTACATTCCTCATAATGGTACCTGCATCAGATATGATCATTCTCAAACAGATGCCTTTGATTCAGTTCAGTAAACTGCTATAAAGAAACATGTGAAAACAATTTTTAACAGATCATATGGTGTTATTCATTAGCACCAGAGAAGCTACACCTCAAAACCAGAGAGCTTAGAGAGTTTCATTCACACTTTAGCTTTAAATATTTTCTTTCTATTGTCTTGATACATTTGGTTCCGTCTATGGAGACTTCTTATCGACTCATTCGAGTCATTCTGCTGCAGCTCGTATTGGATAAGTTTCGAGAGTTTGAAGCCCAAGTAATTACTAACAAGATGGTTAGAATTAGAGATGGGCTTAAATATAAACCCACTTAGAATAGGAGGTGTCTGTTCTAATAGAAAAGAATCTCACATCGGAAATATGATGGGAAATTAAGTGGTATATAAGTAATGTTCAACTCCAACTAGAATGAGACCTTTTGGGAAGGAGTCCAAAGATAAATCCGTGAGGACAAGTGGCTCAAAGCGGACAATATCATACTAATAGAAAGTTGGACATGGGTTTGGAAAACCCAACAGCTCGCACAACCACACCATACACCACTGCTCCTTTCTTCATTTAACCTTTTGGCATCGCTTCTTTAACCGAAACAAGGAAATGTATAGCTTATCTTTTTCAATAACCAAACGAAATCAACTATAAAATTCCAACTTTTTTGAAGGCTACAATATGTTGACAATGGGGCATCTGATTAGTCGAGTATCTGATTTTGTTTTCAACCAAAATGAATTAACTCTAAAACTATTTTCAAGAACTAAAGAAAAATAAACTACACAATTCAACTTTTATTTAAAGCTTATAAAAAGGCTATAATAATAATAATAATCTGTCGACATCTCGAATATCTGATAATGTAAATGTTGGGTTTCAATGGAATTTTTTCAAGTAAAGAAAAATAGGTCCGATTAGATTAAACCGGTCTGGTTTCATTTTAAATACGCTCTGACCGTTTCATCTCTATTTCTCAAGAGATTTGACCAGCTTTTAGAGATTAGTCTCTATTATCTTTTATGTTCTCAAATTGATTGCCAAAAAAACGATCTTCTTGAGTTAAATTTCGACAAGTTTGATATTAAAAAAGCCCTATGATAATTAATGCCATTGTTACCATGAACTCTAAAGCTTTCTGCTATTCATCAATTCGACCAGAAAAAAGAAAAAAACACTCATAAATAAACATTATTTCTCTATTTTTTTCTTATTCTTATCTTAGTCATGTTAATAAAGGAAAACTCTACCTTAGATCAATTCTCATTTACAAAATCTCGATTGTAGAACTCGCAGCCACACATTCCTCAAATTAAAGTTACATTTTTCTAAAATTTTGAATCCAAACCAAAACGTTAACCATATCAAAGCGAGTTGAATTAATTATACCTTTTTTTTTATCTTTCATATTTCATGAACCAAAATATACAAAAACTACCAAGAAATCGTCAAACCTATATGTGGTAGGCAGAAGAAAAAAGACATTTTAAGTTCTTTAGGGTTTTGGTCATCTGTCTCATGGCTAATTAAACCCCAAGTCGATGTCCCTCCTATCACCGGCTGATTCAATCCCATCGAGAATCCTTTGAGGGAACTCATCCATTTGTAGCCTTACATTTTTGTTGACATCTTTAAGCCTAGTGGCATCTTAGAAGAACGCCTTAGGAGTCGTTGGGCATAAATTTTTCTTACCCTTTTAAGCTCACAAGAAAGAAAGAGATGCACACCTATACTGAATTTGCTCGTGTACTTCATAGTAGTTGCCTTTATATATGTTTGCTTCCCTCCTAGGACCTATTGTAATCTCACCCACTTGTAACACACTATCTACTTCCAAGTTCAGCAGACTTGTGTTGAAAGAGGCTAAATTTTCAATCAGAATCCTTATCCGACAGTCTCCTCCAACGAGCATGCGTTTGAGATGGGATTTCCGGTGATAATCAGAGCAAATCTTTAGGAGACTAACAACAGCGTCTCGTGTTTGAACATTCCCCAATTAGAGTTGTTAGAGGTGGAGTTTGTTGAGAGGCTCACAGTGAAAAAGCTGTTGAGTCGCTTGCATGTTGTGAGTATCATCCAAATCCTGCAATAGCAAGATTATTGAAATCCAATGATATTGTATATGCGGTTTGTGAACAAATTTTTTTTTTTTTTTCAAATGAACAATCAAGTGTTCAAGAATTAGAACCTTTAGAGCCAACAATCACTTACTAAAAAAGTCAAACATATTTATAAAAGACTCGTGTTAAGGAATTAGGTCCATAACTTCTGTAATTTCTAAATTCAACCCCTCTTATTTGTAAAGAAACAAAACATTTGTGTATTGAGGAGAATGGATAAAATCAAATAATGATTTTACTGAGAATTGTAAGAAGTCTTTACAAGAACTCAATACATATGTATCAAGGACCTAGAGTTGCAGATTTATCTAGTCTTTGATATCCAATAATTGATCAATCATTGGGATTGAAAATTTGTCAAGAATAGTTGCCTTGTTACATGATCTATAACCCAACAACTGATCATCCTTCTTCTTAACCAAGATAATTGGATTGGAGAAAAGGATTCTACTTGGTCTATATTAGGCTATATTCTAACATTCTTTGAAAATTTCTAAGAATTAGTACGGATTTTTAGAGACAAGTTTTATAGGGGGCAAAACTAAAAATTGTAAGAAACAGAAGGGGCATTTTTGAAAATTGCTAAGAATTAGTAGGGATTTTTAGAGTTTCATCCGCTGCACCTCTCTTCCCCAACGTGACTCCGCCACTGCCTTCTAGTGCTTCTTTATAAGCATGTGGATATCAATTTTTGGCAAAATCCATCGTAATAATTTAAGATTTAAATGGTTTACAGAGTAATTTGGCTGAACATGCTAAATTAGTTTACCAACGGAATACGCAAAATGTGACCAGTTGAATAATAACTGAACAAAAATGGTATACCTTGGATTTAGTATATCGTTTGGATAATTGTATCATGTCACTCAAAATATACCATTCGATTAGATCAGCCAAGACTTTTTGTAAAGAAAACCTCTAAGTCATACTTTTATGGTTTGAAACCTTCAAAAAAATTTAGACAGCTACTCGATTACACAGTGAAGAATACAAAGATGAAAGAAAGAAAGGAAAAAAAAAAATGTAACTTACTTTGTAATGAATTTTTTGAAAAATGCGAGGCGAAAATCTTAATAGTTTACTCGTGAAAGAAAATGAGATATTAGTCTAACTCAACAATTTGATTTGATATAAACACTTTTTTTTTTTTTTGGCTCTATTAGTTATAACAAGAAGAAACAGGAGTCGTCATTAACTAAAGGGAATTGTAAAAAACATAAAAGTAAATAATAAAAGTAAAGTAGGGTACAATTCTAATTATTGACGTATTGATATATTGACACAGAAACTCATGTGTTGTCACCAGAAAGTGAGTGCTTTGTTTACTACTTGTCGCTGCAGATTTGGTTTCAGAAAAGAGGAGGCATTAAGATAAAAGAGGATTTATGATTGTAAATCTCTGTTTCAAACTGATCCAACTCTCGATGCAGCAAATTTTTATAAACACAAGAAAAGAGATAACTTGAAAACTATTTATGTTGTGCGTGAAATGACCAAGTTGACCAAGTTTTTTGATGTTTCATTCTGCTGGCAACCTTAGAAGAAAAAAAGGGTTAGCATCCATGAGTGAGCACCACAAGGAAACTGAATCTAATGAAAACAAACAAACAAAAAGGATTTAATTCGATGGAGATAAGTGATATAGTCGCACTAGTAAAATTATTGGACCACAGGCCCCGATTAACTATTTTGGCATTTCTCTGAAGAACAATTTAAAAAAAAAAAAACAAATATGTTCCCATTGACATTGACGCAGATGGATTATCTGTATTTAGAATAGAGACAACCAAACTGATACAGAACATACATCAAAAAACATAATTTAATAATATAAAAAAATGTGGGAATCATATAAATATAAATATTTTATATATGTGTGATTACTGATGATGAGACATAACAACAATACCATTAGCTGTCACTCTTTTATTTATTTATTTTTATTATTTAAACTAGACTTGTAGAAAAAAATAAATATTTACTTCCCTTTGTTCAGACGCTTCTTTATTCTTCCTTCTTCATCTTCTTGTTCGTGTTCAGAAATCATATTCATCGCTTTTTTTTTTATCTCTTCTCTCTCTACATTGGTTGCTTTTATAACATGTGAGATCGCATTTCGATCAGAGAGACGAGTTAGAAGTAACGAATATTTAAAAAGAAATGATGAAAATGAATACAGGAGCGTCGCCGTCGGTCGTCAACGGCGGCGGAAGCGGCGGAGGTAGCGGTAACGAGTGGGAATGCCGACCTGGAGGGATGGTTGTTCAAAGACGGACCGATCAGAACTCCGATGTGCCACGTGTCATCCGTGTCCGGGTCAAATACGCGTCGGTTTACCACGAGATCAACATCAATTCCCAAGCTTCCTTTGGTAAACCACCAAATCAAATTCAATTTTAGTTTTTGATTTCCGGTTTAGTATTTTGTTGAAGTGATTTTTTTTCTTGTTGTTTTGTTGCAGGGGAGTTGAAGAAGTTATTGTCTGATCAGACCGGACTTCACCATGAAGACATGAAGATTCTGTACAAAGACAAAGAGAGAGATTCGAAGTTGTTTTTAGATCTTTGTGGAGTTAAAGATCGGTCAAAGCTTCTTCTTAAAGAAGATCCAATTTCTCAGGAGAAACGTCTCCTTGAGAAACGGAGAAACGCCGCCATTGAAAAAGCTTCTAAATCAATCGCCGACATTAGTCTCGAAGTCGACAGGCTCGCCGGACAGGTGTCGGCGTTCGAGACGATCATTAGTAAAGGAGGAAAAGTTGAAGAGAAGAGTCTTGTGAATCTGATTGAGATGTTGATGAATCAATTATTGAGACTCGACGCCATAACTGCTGATGGGGATGTGAAATTAAAGAGGAAGATGCAGGTAATAAATTTCACCTAATTTCAAATTCTAAATCTCTAAATTTGTTGATTAATTTGATTTGATTGGATTGTTTTTTGGAAGGTGCAAAGAGTTCAAAAGTACGTTGAAGCACTCGACGTGTTGAAAGTCAAAAACGCAACCAAAAAGGTTGAAATCAACAAATCGGTTCGCCACAAACCGCAAAAACAAACGCAAACGCAATATAAGCAACGCGATTTGTTATCGTTTGTGGATGAAGAAGTGGAGGAGGAGGCTCGGAATTCCGGCGCCTCCTCGTCAGGTAGTCCGGCGATTGTAACTACAAAATGGGAAATGTTTGATTCAGCATCATCGGCGGCGAAGGCGGTCGAAACGGTTAAACCGGTCCCTCCAAGATTCAAATGGGAATTCTTCGATTAAGCTAAAACATCATCATACATACACCATATATATGTTTTTCTTCTTTTCTCATTCGATTTCATATGTGATTTGTTTTATTATTCATCTCAATGAGGGTGTATGAATTGTGATTGATCTTGCCAATTTTTTTTTGGGGTTTGTTTAGAATATCTTTTGTTGGTCTTCCCTTTAAGTCAATTTCAGAAATAACAAGGGGGAGTTTCAACACATAAGAGTTTCATCATCATCATACTATCATTGTAATACCTAAAGATTTGAATTTTCTTTACTATTACAATAAAAGTTATTAAAAAGAAGGATGTACTAGTTTTATAAATGACTATTTTACATGAATGTTTCTGGTAGCATAATAGTTTTACTATATTTGTCTTCGTTGTTGCACACCAGACCAGACCCGTTAAGATCTTGTGGAATATCTGTTTGCTATGTGAATTTTAAAATGGTCAAATTGATGCACCATACAATTAAAATGGATTTTCTGGAAAAAAAGAATCTTCCAAGTGAGAGCATCGTAAACGGATCAAACCTCAAGATTCAAAAATGTAGGTTGATACCACGACGCCACAAAAATTTTGTGCTTATAAACCCTTGTGTTTAACCAACGTTACCATTAATCAGTACTATACCAAGGTTCGGATCCCCCTTTTGCCAAAGGATTGTATAAAGAAGACCGATAAATTTTGTTCGGCTTTTCTATGGTCTGATATACCATTTATCCCAAGAAAACTAAAGTTGCATTTAAAGACGTTTGTATATAAAACTGAAGGAGGATTGGGGCCGGGCTGATGTCAATAAAAAAGTATGTTATTTGAAGTTGATTTGGAGAATTTTACCATCCAATAACTCATTGTTGGTTAATTGGGTTAAGAGATATCTTATTAATTAAAGTGGATATTTTTATGTGATTAAAGCTACAACATCTTTAGCTCTTTGATGTGGAAGAAAATACTAAATAATAGATAGATAGCTAACAAGTTTCATGCGGCGGACATTTAGAATGGCTATAAAACATCCTTTTGGTTTGACTCATGGGTATGTTAGACCATCTTTTTTATATCCTCGGTGACCTATAGACATAGGGATCTCCAAATATGCCACGGAGGGAAGAAGTATTAGACACAATGAGAAGGAAGAGGCATCGTAGATCAATACCTAATGAAATTTAAGTAGAGTGAGGAATAAACGGCTAAGCATAGTGTCAAATGATGATGATGTCGCGGTGTGGAAAGACAAAAGGATGGAAACTCAAAAATGAAGTTTGTGTCTAAAGACACTTGGTATCAGATTCGTATAGCGAGAAAAAAGGTAAAGTGATATGATGGGGTTTCCTTCTCGCAAGTCACTCAAAATATTCTTTCATTGTTTGGTTAGCTGTACAAAACCGGATAGCAGCCGGTGATAGGATCAAGAATAGGAGTGTGAATGAAAATACTAGTTTTGTATTTTTTTGTGGTTCAATGGAGTCGAGGGACCAAAGTTTTTCACTTGTACATTTGGGAGGAAGGTATGAAAAAGTCTGGTGAAAGGGTTGTTAAACAACCGGCTTGTATACGATTGGAGGAATGTTCTCGAGGTGATTGTTCAGTCACATCATAACCGTACTAAGATGTATCTACCACGGTAAATTTTTCAAATTTCTATTCACATGATTTGGAGAGATATAAATAATAGACGTCATGGCGAAAACCTTTTTGATAATACACCGTCTTGTCAAGTGGTTTGATAAGAACAAAAGAAATCAATTATGTCCAATTTATAACAATGGAGACATAAGATACTAAGATGGATTGAAGATGTGGTTTCTTCAAGACAAACTCAAGGATATTCTTTATTTTTAAGATTATAAATGTTCAGCTAAAGTTGTTAAAACTTTAATTTTCTTTTAAATATTAGATTTTAAAAATATGTAATATTGCAAACGTTTATGAAAATCTAGAAATCTAGTACTGAATAAATTAAGCACGTCATTTGTAAAAATCATCATCAGCATCTAGTTGATGAAAATGGAGACAGGTTTTGAATGATGATGTGTTCAGTGGTAGATTGCATCAAATGCGGTGGCGGTGCCTGTTATCATTTACAATCATATGTTTTTATTCGAAAAAAAAAAAATTACCATGCCAAAAAAAAGATGAAATAAGGGTGGTAAATATTTTCTTTATATAATATCACTGATATCTTTTTAGATTAGTTCTATTTGTTTAAACAACTTTTTCGAAAAAATCATTTTTTTGCTTTTAAACAGTTTGTATTTTATTTTCTTTGTCAACTTAATATTTGGTTTGTTATATCATTTGGTATCAAAATTTGATATTTTGTTCAGTTAATATTCCGTTTGCTTTATTGTTTTTGGCGTTTTCTTACGCATCGAATAGTCAAACCCATAAACACTATAATGAATAACATGGTTTTTTCTTCCAGCCGACAAAAATGAATTTTGTTAATTTGCATGAATATCCATTTTCATTTAGCGGTTATATATGGAACAAGTTGTTGTTGTTGTTGTTTTTTTTTTCATTTTTTGTTATTCTCTTAGATAGACAACTAATTTATCAGATTGAAACTTTTGTACCGTTTACTTATATAATCTAAAATTTGTAAAACAAGTGATTTTTATGTATTATGTTATTTTCTATGTAAACATCTAAAAATATAATGTTATGTAAACATATTTTATTATTTCTGTGGTTCTACATAAAACTGCACGTGCTTAATATTGGTAAATTTATGTGAGAATATCATATAAATATAATTTTAAAAAATTTCAACAATATAACGTGTTACATTTTATTCATGTCTTTACCTCTGAGATGAAGAGAAGAAAAAGAAAACAAGAAAACAAAGCAGGCATGTTGGTAACACATGCCAATCATAACATTGAATATGTTTCTTGAGGAATTGGTAACTTCTGGTGACACATAATTATATTCATTGCTTCCTATTAAGGCTACAAAGTCGTTCGAGAGAGAAAGAGAGGAATCTTTAGTTAATCTATAACCAATTGTCTTTTGACAAGATAAAAGGCAAAGTACAAAGTTCATTAAGGAAATGATTAGGATACACTTAATATTATTATTATTTTAGAAAGCCAATACAACAATTTCCTACAAGATCTTTTCATATGATTAAGCCTTTATGGTAACCAATAAGAATGAATGGGTTAATTATGGGATACATCAAATAATTTATTGTGACATGATTGGGTATCCAATAAGAACAGCGTTCTTGCGTTCTTTGTCACGAAAATTTGATAGCTCTAAATGTTTCCTTGACACCTATTTTTGGGTGAGATATAAAAAAAGGGAATTGTTACTTCTAGATTTTGCTTTCTACAGTTGGTAGCTCTTCGAAAAGAGTTAGAGTAAAAAATAAGGATTGTAATTATTCTTTTATTTTGTCAAATTTTGAAATCTACGGCTTAATCCTTAAGACAACTGAAAGCAAATGAAAGTTGCGACATGAAGTGAAGTGATATATTGTGATTTTTATGATTTTAAAGTCTATATTTCAGGATCTTTTATAGGTATTAATATGGTTAAATTGGAGTTTGGAGTAGTTTGGATCAAAAGGGATAACACTGAAGATTTTGGAGCAAATGAAGTAAAAATCGGACATAATTTCTGAGACTGCACCGATCGATGCAGTTAAGTGCATCGATCGATGCATCGTTTTTTTCACTTTACGAGTTTTTCTTTTTTTTGTGATTTGTGCTATTTTGTTTCCATATCTTAATCCCAAAGTTTAGCCATGACTTTTTACAAATAAAAAGAGTTTTAGGATTAGTTTTTCATTAAGTTTTTGCTTTTTCTTTCGGAGAGAAGACTCTAGACTCTTGTTCTTGTGAGTTTTGCAACCTGAGACAAAAAACGGATTTTGTGGAGAAAATTTCTTATCTCTCTTTTTTGTTTTGATTTCTTTATGCATTTCTATTCATTAATCATGTATGTGTTCTTCCAAACCATGAACGAGTAATTCACTAATTAGGTTTAGGGATTCTAGGGATTTATGAATTTAAATTAAGGTTTTCATAACTAGGGGTTTAATTAAGAGTTCTTCCATTAATATGAGCATATTTACTTAGATCTATCATGATCACCTAGATATAAGTCATAGATTAGATAAGGAAATGGAAGTGGACTTCGCTAATTAGAAAATAGATTAATTGACCAAGTGATTACTAGTTACAAAAGAATTTGGACTAGATAGCTTGTGAACTTAACAAACTTATTTGATTGTATGCTTTACTTGTTAGATTACTCAAAAGAATTTTGTAGTTTAGCTAACTAGGCATAGTTAGAGTTTCGCAGCGGAAGCTGGTTCTCTATATACTTATGTTTTTGTTCTAGAACATTCCTTAATTAGATTACTAGGTAGATTCCCGCTTAGATTCAGATATCCCAAATAAATCCCGAGACCTAACGCTTTTTCCAATCGTTTTAAAACAACAACTTTCGTGCTTTGATTTATTTCTGTCTTTTTAATTTACATTTGAATCACCTAACTTAATGAGAAACTAGATTGAATTGTGTTCCAAAGAGTCTCTTGGGAAACGATAATCATATATACTACAGCCACATAATTGTGCGTTTGCAGTAAAATTATAGGGTACATCATGAAGCATATTAAAACAAGTAGAGAGGTGTTACAACAAGGTTAATGATGCGACAATTTGGCGCACAATGATAATATCTTTTGAAGAAGTTAAGCATATATCTAAAAAAACAAGAGAGAAGATTTAAAGATCTTGAGAGAATCAAGAAGTTAACCTAAGTGGTAACTTGAAGTCTGAGTGTAAAAGATGACTGAAAGTGAGCTCTTAGGGCGTAGGTTAGCTGTTCGGAGAGAAAAACAAGAACTGGTTAGACCTAGGAACTTTTATCAATGTCATTGGTGGGAGTGTCGACTGTTGAAGGCTTGTTTCAACGGACTGATACGTGTGTCAGAATCTATTAAAATATCAATTAAAGAGTAACTAATGTTTGAGAGTTTATTGATTGGGAGTGTTGTAAAAAAACCTCAAGAACAAAATTTCTAACATATACAGTTTTAAGAAAAAAAAGTCCATGTTTGCAATTAAAATACATAATTTTCAATTTAATTACAAAAACTACCCTAAAAATGATATAATTACAAGATGATATAAAAAGTAGATAAAAAACTACCACCAAAACAAGTACTCTCAAATCTCTGGTTATAATCGAGATGCCTAAGCCCAAACCCCGAACTTATTGAGAGTTTTATGAGAGATCTCTTTTTTCATGAGTTTGGCACCTACCTTCCGTCTCATCATCACTAAGCATCATGATCTTTTTTTTTGTTAAAGGTTTTACTAAGCATCATGATCTTCTTTCGACGTTAATTATGTATCATATTTTTCGCATCATCTCCTATACGAGAGTAGTTCATATCAATTTGTTTTGGTGGTTTGTATTAAGAAATTTTGGTATGTTGTGGTACGTCGTCAATAATGGTAACACAGTTGTTTGGCGGAGGTAACGTTTTCACTCGCTTCCATTCTTTCTCTTTCCTTATGTAATTATTTTTTCTTCATCGCATAGTTTCTATTTTTAGACAATAAATTTGTCTTCAGCGTAACAGTTTGGAGATGCATGCAAGTTAGTGGATTTCAACGAATGACTATGGCGGATTAGCATATTTCTATAACAAAACTTGTACTGTCTTTTTTTTTTTTTTAATGTTACTAAATGACATACTAGAAAGGCAGAGCCGTAGCAATGATTTTAGGGGCCGCAAGCGAGAAAAAAGTAGGATCATTGTAGAAAAATGTATAATTATAAAGAAATACGATTTTAGGAGCCACAAGCGAGAAAAAAATAGGATCGTTGTAGAAAAATGTACAATTATAAAAAAATTTAATAAAAAAAAAAATGTCTATAACAATGTCTTAAAAATATTATTTTAAAACAACAAAAGATCAACAACCTTCTTCTCGTGTTTCTACTTGCAAACAAAAAATTTGTGGTAATATATGGAATTTTGTTGACGACCAAAAAAAATTATTGGATATATTACACTACATATACTAATATAACATATCAAGTAAAATCAGATCCAAATTTCACCCACGAGCCGTTTTTATTTTTTTGTCAGATTGTTAACATTTATTTTAATAAAGGGCAGTAACGACATTTCCTTCTCTTCTTCTTCCTCAGACCTGCGTTTCTAGGGTTTTAAAATATGGCCGCTGCTTTTTCTTTTCTCGTTTCTATTCATTTTATCGTTCTAGATCGAGAACCACCAATAAATTTTATTATTTCTCAGGCGGATTAAGAGAAAAATCACCGTTTTTCTCTAGAAATACGAGTCAAATCAGAATTTTTTCGAAGCTTCCGAATCAGAAATAGAGGACCGGTAAAAAAATTTAAGTTTCGAGAACCACAACTACAACGTCGTCTACGTCTACCACGCGACGGCTCTGAAAAAGGGTGATGCAGTGGTGCAAATATATGCGAATTAATGGTAACGAGGTCAGCTTAGAAAGCAGAAAAATGTGCCCAAACCCAAACTCATTACTAGTTGGCTTATTAAGGCCAAGTGAGGATATGACTTTTGGTTCTCATGTTTATCTAATTATGATACCTAGGATAATTTTGGGTGAGGTGGCATGTCAACTAGGACATTATGATGATATGTGGGCAGTTTGATAATATGGCACATGTGTGGCGGTAGTTTGATGGCATGGCGCCTTTGAGGTGGTGTGGTATGACGGAGTGGCATGGCTATTGGATTTATGAGCGGTTAGACTTGGGAAATGGAAATTGATATAGGTATTTTTAGGCCTTGCTGCGAATACATGGAATCGTTTGTCGGCTTATCAACCATTTAGGAGTCGTTATTTGTGCCCCCACGTGGGGTAGAGTTATTAACATGAAGTGGGTTGGAGTTATACTGCACATGTGGGGGGTGTTTCGTGTTCGGGTCTGGTGGGTGTCCCATCGCGTCAAGTGTGTGGTTTATTTTATGGCTGCCAGAGACGTGTAGGAAATCCCTATTTTACCTTCATATTAATTATCAAATAAATGTAAAAATCACATGATGAAAGTGATTATTCTCATTGAGTAACATTTTTACTCACTCTCTATCCTTTTTCCCACATGTAAAGAACTATTTTGGATAGCATTTAGCCAATTCAAGTTTTGGTGTGGATTTCGGATTGTATTCTCAAACCAAACACATATGATCTTCGTTGAGGGAGTTGATCGAATCGACTGCGATGCTGAAATAGCGACAAAAGCCGATTTGATGATACTAATTATTCGAACTCGTTTTGACAAAGATGGTTTCGACCACTTGTCGTTCAGTTTTCGGTGAAAACGTTTTCATCAGAATGATTGGTTGGGTAAGATGTAATCGTTGTCGCGAGTACTACATGGTAATGTATTGGAATGTTAGAAACGAAATCCGGTTGAATAATAAATGTAAATCTGAAGTGAATAGTTTGAAAAAGAAATAAAATTTACATTATGGAGATTAAAGGAGATACTTGGATTTTAAGGCTTTGTGAAATGTATTATAGGTCAAAAAGTTATTGTATTTTTGACGCAAATATATTATTGACTTAAATAACAATATATTTGCAACGTTAAATCAATATAATTCAATTTTGAGAATCAAATTTCATTATTTTGATTGATACATTAACCGTTTATTTGACTATATATCAAGCCATGGTCTTCTTTATCTTCATCCAATTCAGAATGAAAATCTCCCACAATTTCGTTTTTTTCTGTTTTCTTCTTTTGAGAGTACTTACACAATTTTGGTTTAACTAGTTATGTTCTTATGGGTTGGAAGTTATGTTCTTATGGATTGGAAGACAAAACGACACTTATGTATCTTGAAAATCTTATCGTTACAAAATCAACATATGAGAAGTTTAAAGATTTTTTTTAAAAAATTAGAAGTATCCCCTTCTGCAATTCCTTTTTATCCCTGCGTTTTGGTATGGTAATCTTAATTTTTTTTTTATTGAATTATCATCACATATAACAGTTGCCTTGTTTTAGAAATTGTGATCTTACACTAACTATATCCATGCGTTTTGAGATAAAGAAGAAAAAGAAAAAACATATTAGAAGGTCTATGTTACCACCAAATGGATATTAAGCATCCGTAAAGAGACTTTGGACTTTAACCAAATGTACATATCAAATTAAATATAATAACGGATTTGTTTGTGTTAGCGAGTAGAACTTATGGAAGGAAAGCTGAAACTGAAAGTATCATATCTCTTCGCTTTTTTTTTCATTGTTCTTCAAATATATTATCCGTTTGGTAAGGTTATATTTTTCATTTTCATTTTTACTTATTTGTATTTTGCTTAATTTTTATGAAAATGTGCTTGGAAATTAATAAAAGATATATATATTTTAAAATAAAATAAAAATCAAATCAATTCAAAGCCTAATTAACTTTGTCGACCATGAACTTAAAATATTTTAGTACCAAAAGTTTACTTAGTACGTGTATGCATATTATATATTGTATACATCTTTTTTTTTGTAAAGAATATTGTATGCATCTTTTAAAAAACTATTGTACTATTTAATCTTAGAAGTTAAAACATATATGATTGTAAATACACACACATATATATATATATACACACACATATATATATATATACACACACATATATATATATATATATATATATATATCACAAAAACATAAAATCTATAACCACCTCAAAAAAGAGAAGAAGACATCTATAATTATATATATTAACTATAATTTGAGAAGTTCTCACACATAACATAACATCCAACACTTTGCTTAATTGATGAAAAAGAAAGACATAATACACAACCGAAACCATTATTCTATAATATTGTTTTTTTTAGGTATATATTTGATTAGGAAAGTATTACACATCGCCGGTTTCTTTCTTCACCTCGCTTTGAAACATCTTGAGAAACCCTTTTCAATTCATGTCGTTGACGAACAGAGAGTCCATGAAGTCGTCATCAACCAATTCCTATATAGAAAAAAGAGTTAAGAAAATATTTTTATAAGACTCATAAACTTCAAATAAAACTATAGACAATATATTAGCTTTTGTTAAATCGTTTCACCTCCACATCCAAGAACGACCAATCGGTAAAATCTGGAACATCTTGTTCCTAACAAATCGAGTCCCGGTTTCAGAATAGATTTAATCAGTCATTTATTTTATATTTATTATCGTAGATACATGGATATTTTTATAATGATATATATACATTTTGAGGTACCTGGTTTTGATTAGGGTTCATGTTGAAAGTTGGAGCATTCTCTGGAGCAGCAAAAGTGTTCGATGTGTCTCCATTAAAATGAACCTTCACAACAAAGTTACGTATATTATAAGTCAGTAAGACTAACTAGCATTAATCTAACCGATTTCTATTTATAAGATTAGCATTAAAACACTTACAAATCTACTAAATTTTATAACAGTACTAGCAAATCTAGTTAGAAAAAGTTATATATAATTTTTGAGGTACCTGGTTATGATTAGGGTTCATGTTGAAAGTTGGAGCGTTCATCTCCGGAGCAGCAAAAGTGTTCGATGTGTCTCCATTAGTATGGCCCTTCACAACAAAGTTACGTATATTACAAGTCAGTAAGACAAACTAGCATTAATCAAGCCGATTTCTATTTATAAGACTAGCATTAAAACACTTACAAATCTACTAAATTTTATAACAATACTAGCAAATCTAGTTAGAAAAATTTATATAAAAGATAATACTATAGAATATATAGTAATATCTAATATTTGATAGGACGTCGGTTTATTTGATCTTGTAATTGCGAAAATCTTAATACGAGTTAGAAGATCTTCCATAATAGATGATATGCTAGAAGAATTTTTTAATCTTTGATAGGACGTCGGCTCGAAGTCGATCTTGTAACTGCAAAATTTCTTATTAATTAATATGTAAATTACCTGGTTTATGTTCACGAAGGTCCAGTCATCATCGTCTTCAACAGAGAAAATCTGATTCAGTTCACTCGGAAAATCAGGGAGATCAAAGTTGGTGGAAGTCTGGTCTCCTTGTTCCTGCTCACATCACATCTCAGAAAATATCTCACAAGCCATTCATGTATATACATTTGTAGTGAAAGTTCACGGTAATGAAGACATATACACATACCTTGTTGAGACTGAATTGAATGTTACTTATCTCCCAAGGAAGCTCATTAGTATAGCCGAGATCATCATATAAGTTGAGTTTCTCCAGTTGAGGAATTTCAATATTTGGCAGTGACGTTTCAGTTTCATCTGGCTGAGGAAGCGTATATGCAACGTTCTCATTGTTTAAGAACGATTGCATCCCAAACGAGAAGTGGCTCGATCCTGGTTCAGTAGGAGTGAAACTTCCATAGCTGCTGAGTCCTGGTAGATTAGTTAAACTTCCAAAGCTGCTCGTTCCTGACTGATTAGGAGTCAAACTTCCACAGCTGCTCGATCCAGGCTGATAAGGAGTTAAACTTCCAAAACTGCTCGATCCTTGTTGATTGAGTGTCAAACTTCCATAGCTGCTCAGTCCTGTTTGGTTTGGAGTCAAACATCCATAGCTGCTCAGTCCTTGTTGATTAGTAGTCAGAGTTCCATAGCTGCTCAGCCATGGTTGGTTTGGTGTCAAACTTCCATTACTGCTCAGTCCTTGTTGATTAGTATCCAAAGTTCCATAGCTGCTGAGACCAGTTTGGTTTGAAGTCAAACTTCCATAGCTGTTGAGTCCTTGCTGATTAGGAGTCGAACTTTCATAGCTGCTGAGTCCTTGTTGTTTAGGAGTCGAACTACCATAGCTGCTGAGTCCTTGTTGTTTAGGAGTTGAACTTCCATAGCTGCTGAGTCCTTGTTGATTAGGAGTTGAACTTCCATAGCTGCTGAGTCCTTGTTGATTAGGAGTCAAACTCTCATAGCTGTTGAGTCCTTGTTCTTTAGGAGTTGAACTTCCATAGCTGCCGAGTCCGGTTTGGTTTGGAGTCAAACTTCCATAGATGTTCACTCCGGTTTGATTAATTGGAGTCAAACTTTCATAGCTGTTGAGTCCGGTTTGGTTTGGGGTCAAACTTGCATAGCTCTTCACTCCGGCTTGACTTGGAGTCAAACTTCCATAGCTCTTCACTCTGGTTTCGTTTGGAGTCACACTTCCATAACTGTTCATCATGTTATCGTTGTAAGTATTGCCATTATTAGGTCCCAGTTTTCCAAACCCACGAACTTGAGATGTTTGGCCCGTTTCGTTTATCGTCGTCAGGGATGGTTCAAAGAGGCTTTTTTTGCCTTTGTTTTCAGATGGACGTTGGTTTGAGAAGTTGATGTTGCTTTTGATCATGGGCAGCTTCGAGTTTGATCCAATGCGGTTGGGCTCATAGGTGGATGAACGGTTCATGTAGTTGTAAGGCATCTGGTTGCGGCGGATGGTGGTCTCAGGTGCGTTGGATAAGAGTCTAGACTGTCCAAGACCGTGCCTCGGTTTAGAAAAGGTTCTGTTGTTAAGAGTTGTGTCGTACCAAGAAGAAGAGGCAGTGTAGTAGTTGAGGTACGGCTCCCTCATGTGAGCATACGGATAAGTCGAGTCTATGCCTCTTACTGACAACATTCTTGAAAACATCAAACCTCTTTCCGCGACTCTCCTCAAGAACATCCGATATTTCTGCGTAATATAGCAAACGGTTTCGAGTTATTTAAAAATAAAATGATTAATCAATGGTTTATTCTTTTTGTTTTTAAATGAGGAAAACAAAAATTCAACATGGTGAATGAAACAAAAAAAAATCTAAAGAATTTCATTAATATAAAACCCTCGAAATCTAAATTGTATATATTTAAAAATGTTGTTTATTATTTCACCTTCTAACTTACAAACTGTATGATTTAAAGAAGTTATAGTTTGTAAACCTTTAGATATTTAGATTTATTTAATTTGCAAAATCTTTAACGAAAACAAAATAATCCAAAAACATCTTTTTTTGCACCGCCTATTTGGAAAGAAATATGATCAAACCTGTAAATGGCTGGCTACGTTCTCTCTTGTCAAGTATGGTATGTTCATGTACTGTAAGATCTTCTTTGGCACGGCCTCTTTGAAAGATTAAAGAGTTGTAAACAAACATAGAGCATAAGTTGGTGAATGTATACATAAACTCGAAATGGTAAAACTAAAACTTTACGTATATTAATCACGTATACAATATATAAGAATTTTAAACAAAAAGTTATCGAAAGACTTACTGTCAAGACCGATGTGTCGGATAGCTTGTAAGAAAAGGTCGTGAAGATCATCCGTCCACGTAACCTTAGTTTTCTTGCATGGCACCAACACAGACTCAACATCATCACCAGAATTCTCGTCGGATCTTCTCTTTCGATTTTTTGCCAAACCATTGGCACTAACACAACTTGCATTTGTACTATTCCCGGATTTTGCATCCGGTCCAGATGAACACTTCTTCTTCATGATGTTCAAGTCATTAGATTGTTCAGGAAGCAACTCGATTTGCCGAGGGACAGTAATAACATCTGTGTCCTTGTGGTTCTGCTCAGTACTCCATATTATGGACTTACCATTCCTTTTGTAAGTCAAAGCATATTGATAAATGATGGTTAAATCATTTGCTTTGATGGGTTTTGTGATGAAACACATCGCTCCACAAGTTAAACTTTCTTGTTTTTTGTTGTTGTCCGATGACATCACTTCAATATCCAAAAATTGTAAACATAAATAAATAAATATATATATAGTTATAGTCAATAGTTAAAAATTATAACAAAAAATTATTATATTACTTGTTTAGGTTTAAGTAAGAAAATTACCTATGACCGGTAAATTGCCAAATTCACGAGTGATTTCAGTTTTGAGTTGGAGACCATTCATGCTAGGCATGTAGTAATCTGTGACTATGAGATCGATATTGTTTCGTTGGATTTTCAGAGCAGACAATGCTTCCATCGAACCTTTTGCAGCTATAACTGTGATCTCCATAACCGAGGGATCTAAAACCATTTAACCAAAATAAAATTCATTAGCTAAAATATAATGTGAAAAATGTTGCAAATATTATTACATTTTAGCTGTTTTAACCTTGTTAAAAATGGGCAAATGAGAGAGGGTTTATATATTTTAAAAAATATATACGGCAACCATAAATTTTCCAATTGATGAGATATTTTACATATTTGGGGGAATTTTTTTCATTTTGTATAATAATTTGAGAAATTTCATAGCATGAAGGCATGATCAGCTAGAAAATTCTTCAAAGTGATAAAATTTTCATTGAAATTTTTATATGTGCTTGTGATTGAAAAGCTAATTGATCGATTACTTATTAAAAAAAAAAGTCGAGTTGAAGAATACTAAGTCATTTTAAACTTCGAGAAATAAACATGCAGTAAGCAAACACGGCGTATAGTTCCATATAATTTCCTCTTTATTTCTCTAACTTCGATTTTCTAAATCAAATGTTTTTCAAGTTTTGCTTAAAACCTTTCCATAGTTTATTGGTTGGAGATGTTTTATCAACCGAACTATTAGTTGAAAAATCTTCTAAATAAGAATACCTCATGAGTTATAAATTTAGATCTGTGTATGTAACTAGAATTTCAAATTAAGTTCTATTATATTAGATAAATGCCACCTTTGATGAATCATATTTCAAAGATTCAAACAAAACACTTTTCAAATATCTTTCACAATCTAAAAGTAAAGAGATATAAAAAATTTAATCTTATTTGCTTTTTTTATTAATAATTTTTCTTTTTTCAAAGAAAATTTTATCAACTAATTATAGAGTAAATTGGTAAAATGAAAAATAGTTTTAGAAGGAAACAACAAAAGAAGCAAAAAAGTAAAGGTATTTTTGCATATTAAATTCAATTTAGTGGTACTTTTTATTAATTCTTCAATAAAATCTAGATGATATTAATATTTAGTTGTTAAATTTTGAAGAAAAATATATACGATTTTTTTTTTTTATATAATTTTGGGTGATTCGATTTTATATGCGACTACAAAGTTCAGTTATATTTATAAATACTAAACCAATGCAACCAATCGGCGGTAAAAATTGACTCGATTAAATATAGGGGTAATAGTTGGATTGCCAAAAATCATAACATATATGTCTAATAAACAAGTAGATTGAAATCCAGATTTCGACTATTCTTAAGTAGAAAATTGTTTTTGTTTATGTCGAACTCATAGAAAGTGTATTTGCATATTCCCATAGACAATGACTATTAGATCTCTATTGCATCTTTTCTAATCATCTAATTATTTATAAAAATTTCGTATTTCATGGGAAAAACTAATAGAAAGACAAAGCTCAATGAAATTTTGAAAAAATAAAACAGTTAACATATTAGATTTGATAATAAGAATTCACCTCTATATTTGGACTTTTCAAGCATGCGTGACATAATTTGAAGGAAAACAGGATCATCATCCACAACCATAACATTGATTCTCAAGGCAGAAGAGCTTTGGTTGTTGAAAGATTGAGGAAAACTCATTCTAAAATCTTTGTAGGAATGTGTTTTTTTTTTCTTTTGCAAGTCTGGTGAACCATTTAGGCTGCTGAAACTCAATATTTAAAGGCGTATAAAGTAAACAGGCAAATATAACATTTGTCAATGTTGTACTGGTGCATATGTAATTTTGTATTATTTTATAAAAAAAATTGAGATAAATGCCAACTTAATTTTATTTATTAACTTAAATGAATATTCGGAAAAATAAGAAAAAAAGAGAAAATTTAGAAAATAGAGATACAACAAAAAGTTACCATTGCTTGGAAATACCGTGTGCTAATTTTTGTAAAAAAAATCTAGACTAAAGTAAGAAACAATTAATGCTATTAACCATTAAAATTTTGGTGCTCTATAAAATATATATGCAACTTGTTTTGTTTCTCCTAAATTTTTTTGTTTCTAGTTTAGGATCGATATTCAAATATATTTTTAACATCTTTGTTGGATTTCTACTATAAAGGGAAATTTAGAATATTTTTTTGTAAGAAATGCAGTTTTTTTAGATAAATTTTGTTATTATTTGAATTAGGAGTTGAACACCCCCGTCATATATTTAATTTTATTTTTTTATCAATTTTATACATACTAAAATCGGTGAGTATACCGATTTTTCAATCGAGACAGTCACATCATTATAAATTTGTTATATCATTAAATATAACGTCTAATTTTTTATATATATAAAAAAATCGACTTGCTATGTATTAGCGACAAAAAAAATTAAAGAAGTTTGGTTTTTTACCTTGTAAACTAGGGTTTAGTTATTTCCATTTTTTTTTGTTTTCTTGAAACTTTGTCTTTTAAAATAATTCATTATAATTGAAGTCAAAATATTTAATTTTTAAATTTTAGAGATTTATGTTTTATTATAAGAGTTTTAAAATATTGAAAATAAGTAAATAATTCATTAGAGCCTTGATATCGTGTAGATTTCAATTAGTCGATCTTTACGTGAAATTATTACTAAAAATCTTAGTTCTATCTCATGATTTTTTGAACATTGTGTATGAGTATAGTAATAAATAAAACATGTTTATAACAAAAACTGTATGTGAAATGTTACAAAACAAAGGTTTACGATAAAGAGATACAACTTTTTGTTTCAAAGAAAGATTAGAAACTTTTTAATTTTCGTTAATCTCCGAAACTTAAAACATTTGCAGGTTTTACGATTACTGAATTTTTTAGGGTTTTAAAGATTTCACACTTTTAAGTTTTAATAGAAACAAATATCCGTAGAGATATTACTATAGCTTAACAGAGAAAATATTACATCCCTTAAACTATTTATTGAACTGTGTTGTATATCTTGCTGGAAAGTATCTATTACGAAAAATATCGTGCTGAATTTTTTAGATTATATTTAATTAACTAACACGTGAATATGTATGTATATATATATATATATATCTCTAATATGTGAATATTTGTATATATATATATATATAAATTAAGTATTTAATTGTTAAATTTTATTATATAACATGAAAATACATGTGTCAAAAAACCGCTGAATATACTAATGAAATATTATAATTAGACTTAAAACATTATGACTGTGAAAAGCGATGAAATCGTATCATGAAAACTTTTGTCGTCACTCGGATATTTGAAATCATTTTTCTAATGTGATAGTTGTAGATACTTTTATCACCTAACAAAACATATTTAACGGTAATTTTTTCGATAGTATAACTGACTCAAAACAGAATGTTAATAGTATATCAAGCAATATTTTTTTTATCAAATATAAATTGCATACTTACATTTTTTCCTATAAACCAAATAAATTAAATATTAAATATTTAAACTGTGATTTACAGTAATTAAATAATCACACCGATAGATATGATAAAAAAATATCCTAGAATACCATATTTTTATTTTATTGTTTTCGTATCATATCTTACTTTTAAAAATAATACAAATTCTTGTGTGAAAATATTTATTTATCCTAAATAATTACAAATAATTTTATAACATTATCTTCGGATTTATTTTTTCCAAGTTAGGTTTGGGAATCCACTAGAAAAACATTTTGATTTTATTTATATATAATATTTTGTGATATTATTAGAAGAGAAATACCCTAAAATACAACTAAAATGAGTTTAATTCTAAAAATACTATCATTAATTTTTTTTTCTTTAAACCAATAAAAAGTAATTTTTAAAATTACCATTCACTAAAAAAAATAATTTTAAGGGTTTAATAGTTTAAATATTTGGCTTTGGGTTTAGGATAAAGCTTTTAGGGTTTAAATTTTAGTTTTAGTTTTGTGATATTTTTGGGGAAACAAATTGTTGTGGTATTTTTGGAAAAAAACTGGTGGTATCTTTGTAAAAACCTTATATTTGTGATATTTTGATAAATATATTTATTAAAAAAACTCTTGTTGTGGAACAAACACTTAAAAATGTGTTATATAAGAGAATTTTGTAAATTAATTAAGGCTAACCATAAAGACATATCCTATTTATACAATATATAAATATCCTGACAATAGGTTTTATACCATTTAATTTTTTAAAATAAAAATCATATAGTGTATTAATAAATCTTTGTATATTGCTAGTGACCTAAAAATACATATTGCTAGTGACTTCTGGAATTCTATTTCTTTTTGTTTGTAATCAAAAGTCAAAATCTTTTTTTTTTTTTTTAACGTCTACTTGTCAAAATGTCATCTGTTTCGTGTGAATGTTTGTTTGTCCGTTAAGAAAACTATTACAATAAATAATGAGAATCTAATATTTCACTTACACGTAGTGAACAAAATGGTAAGCAATGCAAGACAGTGCTACATTAATGCCCCAATGAGATTCTAGATTTGCTATTAAATGGCAATTAATATTTTTTTCCCATTTTTTCAACTCAATTAGAACTAGTGCTTATGTAATTAAATAAGGTGACACTAAAAGTGGTTTATAACGAGGAAAATTGAAGCATATTGAATTTAATATTATGTAATATAATTATGGGAATATTAAAGTATGTAGACACTGTTTTGTAATTAGGCAAAATTTAAAGTATTTGTCATTAGTAATTAATTAATATTTTCTCTGTTTATTATTAGATGTTTTAAAAAAAAATTGTTTGAAAAAATGTATGTTTTCTATTTTCTATGCATGTTTACACCAATTTTTTTCTATTATATTCTCATTTATTTTAAGGAATCTTTTTACGTGTTTTAGTTAGAAGTTTTTATTTTTATTATGAAAATTAGTAATAATAAGGTTAGAAATGTAATTCTCAATAATTTTTTTAATATGTGTGAAATATATAAAACATAGAACAATAACAAACAGAGAAAATATGATTTATTTGTTATCAACTTTAACTGTCGTCAAAAAATACACAAAAAACAATTAGCTTTAATTATGTTGACAATTGCTATCAAGAAAGCGAGAAATATTTACGGTACGAATGATTATTGGATATTATTATTAATTATTTAATATATTAAAAATTACTTTTTTATGTTTCTACAATAAACCGATTTTGTGATATTATATTTATTAATTTGTGGGATAAGCAAGAGATTTTTTCCAAAGATAAAAGCCCTATATAATATGTTTTCTTATTTGAGTGTTATACTTATCTATGTAATTTTTATTCTTAAAATATTGTTGGATGGTATAATAGGTAAATGAATATTTTTAAACATTGCAAAAAATAAGAAAAAATGGTAAATTAAGATTTCATGATATAAATAGTGAATTTCTCCTTTATAGTATAATTATTATGGCTTCCACCATTGTATCTTGTGTTACCATATATTTATAAAAATCTAATATTCTTTGGAAATATAAAATCAGAAGTAATCATGACATACAAGAACACTGTCATATATTTGTTGCATATCCACGAGATACTTACAATAAACTGTTTCTTTCTTTAACAAAAAATAAAATAATAAAAATAAAATAAAATAAAATAAAATGTTTCTTTCTTTTATATATATTTTTACTATGGGTGAAAAATAAAAGGTACTGCACTGTCATAGTATGTTATTTGTTAGCTTGGAGACCAGCATTTTGAAGTTTTTTTTTAAACATTTTCTTGAATTTTACATCATTATAATAGATATTTGATACTTACAAATTACAAATTATGATCAAATGATTCCACGATGACAGTTCTTCCCGTAACATACGATCTATGCCGGATAATTATACATTCATCACATCACGACGAACAGTTTTACTCTTGACTTATGAGACCGAACGGATACGTACAACTAAGAGGTCTTGCATCAATGATCTGAAAAAATGCATTTTCAGGATATCGAACCATGTACCTCGTGTAAAAGCTTTAAAACCTCCAATTCTTTAATTATATTTAATGTTTATGAAAATCTTAACTGGATTATATATTTTACCGATAACATAATTTAGCACTATGATACAATAAGAGTCTTCAGATGCTTGAGCTTCCTCTTTATCTAAACTTCTCATAAGACCACCGAACTTAGGCCTCTCCCTGATTCTTGTCCTAGATGCACTTTTGGCCTCCATTTATGACTACAATACTCAAATCTTCATCCTAGGCATAGATCATCTTCTTGGTGAATCCTTATATTATTAAATCTTAACTTACTCAGCTCAGTCCTTTTAAGACTCGAAACATCTTGAAACTTACTAATTGTCAAAAACTTGGTGAAAATATCAACATGACTATAAATAGTTTATCTTCAATACCTAATTTTTTCAATCAAACACTTGTCAAAGTGGTACTTAAAATCCACATGTTTGGTATTCTGGTGATGAACTGCATTTTTGAAAAGCGCAATAGCACTTCTTAAAACACAATTGACTTCCACAAAGTCTTGTAGAAATCCTAGCTCTTCTACAAATCTCGTCAGCTACACACCCTCTTTTATTCTTCTTCAAATGCTAGATATTCAGTATTTATAATTGCATAGCCTTAATATTTTGAAGATATCTAACCTCTAGTTGGTAGTATTTTCATATGCAGGGAATACCATATTTATAATAGACCTCATGTTATCGTAGTTAGCTGCAAAATTTGAGTCACAATAACCCCTCTCCACGAACTCTCCTTTATTCTTGTAGCTCAAACCAAAAGATCATGCACCTTTAATATAACTTATCCCACTTCACAACTTGCCAATGGTCATTTATAGGTCTAGAAATCAAATCTACATGACACATTAAATATGGCATTTTTCTGACTGTAAAGTACATGATGCTTCCTACTGCACATTGATATAAAATCTTCAAAATGTGTTCTTGTTGATCCTGAAATTATTTTTCAATTGTTGAAATCAATCTGAAATGAGCCCACATAGGTGTAGTCACTCTCTTAGCCTGATCATTGAAATTGCTAAACACTTTCAAAATATAACTATCTTGAGATATCTTTAAGTGACCTTCAACTTAATTTATTATCCCAAGTATCTTCTTAGCATCACCCAAGTCTTTCATCTTAAATTTTGGTTTTGAGGTTTCAACAGCTTGGGTTCTACGCTCGTGACGCATCATTAAGAGGTACAAGTACCTCTCAGGCTCTAGTGCCCAAGCTCCAGTCTTGTAGGGTGTAACTTCCATGGGATCAAATCATATTTGAGGTTATGCTCTCAGGCTCTCATGAGCTCAAACACTTGCTTTCACTAACATCATTTGGTCTACTACCAATAGGGTGTTACAACTATGGTCCTGTGAGAAGTAGACATCTGTCACAAATTTTTTTTATCTCACTGGAGATTTGACTCGGTTTTCAAGAGGTTTCCATTCCAATACAACCACTTTCCTTTATCTCTTTGGAGGATCTCTTACTCCTCCTCTGAAACAAACCTCTTATCGGTTACTCTTGACCAAGCTCCTACCAAAACATAGTACTTCGTGGACCATCTGTTCTTTCCGGCATGAAGTCAACACATCTCCTTTTCCCTTATGTTTCCAAAATTTATATCGGATCTCCGACCTTTGTCTCATTTTCTCTCTCCTCATTTTCTTTCTTTGCCAACTTGAGCGTCGAAAAATATTTAGGAAACACAAGTTCACTGTGTTTTCTTGATATTTAATGTTGTTACTATTTTGGCAGGAGATTTTCTCCTCGACAGACCAACCTTGCTTTGAAGACTACGCATGCAAGACTCATATCTAGTTCAATCGGCCCCGGTCCTAGAAGACCAATCCCATAATTCCTAGAGTCTACCTCGTGGTAGGCTCAGAAGTGGTTACCAGCAAAAAGTGACCACATTTCTTATAATTAAAAAAGCCAATCTAAAGACCCATTCGCATACTGAAAACCCAAAATTCCAAGGACGTGGTAAGCAAAACGTTTTTACAAGAAAATGTGTCCTATTAAAAAATAGCATACTAAAAAAAATCACTTGTTATCGAAAAATAAAATATAAAATATAAAAACTAAAATAAATGCGGATTCAAATATTTAAAGCTATTCTGCAAAACAAAACAAAAACCTATAATCATTTTGCAAGTAAACTTTAAAAAATTTATTCATTATGTGAAATATTCGTGATTTTATATATGTCGAAATTTAAAATTAAAATTTTTCACATATTTAGTACTTTATTTTTTACCATAACTAACAGTAGATTTATATAGATTTGCATTTTAAAAAAAAAAAACAAATTTATATTTTACATTATTGTTAACCATCTCAAATTTTTCATCTTAACCCATATATCAAATTTTTAGCTTTAAGATCCCAATGTCACTTTGCAAGTAGATCCAATCCATAATGACAAGATTCTTTTGGGACGATAAACCGGGAGAACAGAAAATTAGTTGGATCGCATGGGAAAAACTAACAAATCCAAAGAGTGTGGGAGGACTGGACTTCAGGGACGTTTTTGCTTTCAATAATGTCTTGCTAGCAAAGTTGGGATGGCGCCTAATTACCCACCCAGAGTCCTTATTTGCTCGAGTTATTCTTGGAAAATATAGCCATCACTACTCCTTCATGGAAGCTCCTTTCATCCTCCAACACATCTCACGACTGGAGAAGTATAATTGCAGGACGAGAAGTACTCAAACAAGGCTTAGGGTGGCGCATAGGTAATGATGATGAACGAATTCAAGTTTAGGATGATCCATGGCTAAGCTTGGCTTCCCCTAAAGGTCCCACAGGACCAGCCCCCCCCCCCCTCCCTAATTTGCCCAACTCAATGTGTCTGACTTCATCACAGAGCAAAATCAATGGGACTGGGGCATTGACCCGAAGAGTTATCCAACAATATGAAGCGAACATTCGGATACTCCACCTAGGATCACGGAAGAGGGAGGATCGTTTAATCTGCCTCCCCTTCAAGACTGGGACCTACACCTCTAGATCGGGGTATGGTCTACTCACGGCCTCTTCTACCCTGTCGGACCCCGAAAATTTCAATTGAACATCAAGTATCTGGAAGAAAAATACATGCCTTAAGATAAAGATGCTCTTCTAGAAGACGGCTGCGAGAGCCCTGCCTGTAGGGTCCCGGTTGGAAACTTGGGGTACCCAGCTAGATACTACGTGTAAAAGATGCCAAGCCCGAGAAAATCCAGAACACGTGTTCATTGATTGTCTATTTGCAGCAGAAGTATGGGAAGCAGCACCGCTGGCTATGCCTCCACTGTCAAGCCTGAGATCGGTGAAAGAACTCATTCTAAGGGAGTCCGCCTCCATGGCCCACCATCTACGGAAGGGACCATAAATCCCTTTCCATGGATCTTTTGGCATATATGGACGGCACGAAATAACCTCATCTTTAATGTTAGAGGTTTTTCCCCCGATGAAGTAGTCACAAAGGCGACTGCTGACGCCAGAGCCTGGGAGGGAGCGCAAAAGCATCTAGCCAAGAAAACCCGAGCGATAATAGCAGATGAAGAAGATGAGCCCCCAGACCCTAGTATCTCCATATGTTGGGTAGATGCTTCATGGAGTAAAGAAACAATGTCATGTGGCATAGGTTGGATCTTCCGCTTTCCTGGTCAGACTGAGAGTTCACAAGGGTTTGCAGCAGAGAAATGGACCGCCTCAGCCCTATCGCAGAAGTTAGAGCGGTTCATACCGCCCTGTTAGACGCGATCCATATAGGGCTTCAGGAGTTTCATGTGTTATCAGATTCGCAATCTCTGATTCAGGCTATCAATGTGGAGCTACTAACGGAGATATTCGCCATTTTCAAGGATATCCAAGAACTTTGTACCTCGTTTTTAAAGATTTCTTTTTTATTTGTACCACGCAATAAGAACGTGGAGACTGATCTGATAACTAAACAGGTATTTAGTGACATGTTTGTAACCTCGATTTGAGCTATCTAATAAAGTTTGGACGTGAAAAAAAAAAATCAACTATAAATTTTAGTTTTTGTTTGTTTTGAATTACAAATCTTTTAATATACGAACTTCCTGCATTTTGACAAAATAATACAAATTTTACATGTAGCTATGTCAATACTATATGTGTAAACAAATTATTTGATTTTTATGATAAATTAAATCTAGGCGATCACAACATTCATTCCCTTATTTATTTTTAGCACACAAAAATTCAGTGTATCATCAATTTACACTTACAATCAATTATTTTCGATTTTTGGGAGATTATACAGCTTGGGCCTAAAATATCACATAGACCCATGCAATACTGTATTTGCTTTAACAGATAAATTGAGAATGTTTTTTTTGTTCTTTTTTTTGGTTAAAATTTGAGAATGCCTCTTTGATCACTAAATTTTAGTAATGTAAAGAGTACTTATCTATAATACTAATCCACATTGTAACTATTACACAGTCAAAATATCATACTGATAAAGGATATCGGTAAGGCATACTGACGCATTCACTGCTAATCCAAAACATATTGTTAGGTTATTCAGAATGTTTGAATCAGCTGAAAGTCATCACTAATTCTGTTTAAAATTAATGTATGATATTAGTGCATATTACAATATGGTGCATATGCCGAAAACGAGAAAAGAAGTGCATTAAATTTTATAACTATTCAAACAGTGAAACAAAAATCAAGTTTAAAAGTTAGTGTCCATCTTTAACAAAAAAGAAAAAAGTTAGTGTCCACGGTTGTCACTAGCTCATTTCTTCAAATCCTAATCTGCGTCAAATTTTTGGGTCAACAGCAATTTCACTAATAGCGAAAAGTCAATGGTGGATTAGACATCAACAGGAAAGTCTGAAAGAAAGATTGTGGAAAGTTTATAAAATCCATCAATAATGTCATTTCCTTTTAAAAAATTGGTGCTTTCCATTTGTCAAATCCGACATTACGCACTATCTTGTAATTGGTAAGTATCAACAAAGAACATGCTACTAGGTCATATATAAATGGACGCTTTTGGAATAAAGTAACAAAGTAGATGATAAAGGACTTCTACAAGGCTACATGTTGTAGTGCTAATTATATGAAGTCAAATATTCATCATCTTCATAAAGCCAAAGTGAAACACACATTATCCAATTAAATTCCATCCTAAAGTTGTAAGAACAAAATCTTTTATTATAATTGTACGAACAGAATCTTTTATTATAATATTGTTAGGTAAAATGTAGGCAAAATGGAGTATTATAGTGAGTCGATTAGGTATGGTTTATTTTTACATTGTCATACAATGATTCACTGAAATTATCTATAAAATGGATAGTAAAATATATGATCTTTTCAACAAATTTTGAATAGTAAACCTTGTGCCATATCCATTACTGGAGGATTTGAATGAACAATATAACTAGATCACTTCCATAATAGTTCTGATAGACGATCCTTTTTTAAAGTCATTTAAAAGCCGACTAGTATGAAAAGCACATCCTTCAGACCGAAGTGACACCAATCAAAAGTTCAAATAACTATGTTACCAGAATCACATCATGTCATCCTGTCAAAAACATATTACATTCAATCTCTTCGTCCTACGAGTAAGAGATATGACCTAATTATACCAAAATTTGTTATGAGATATTAATGAAGTATTTGATTAAAAATACTCATCCATTATCTTTAACAAGGGTTGGTCGATCATATGTCGACCAATTGGTTGGTCAAGATCTCAACGATATAACACAACATTACCTAAATAGTTAGATCAAATCCCTAGACGAACCATGATGTATGTGACCACAATCACATCATAGCTTAAGGTTTACAATAAATAGATTATTTGACATGTCTATTTTGTCCTAACTCTTTCTAAAATTTTCAAATGGGAACCATTTTTCCAATCATACTCGTTTACAATTTGTAGTTCACTTCAAAAGCATGGTTCCCTTCTTCAAATCTCTTATGCCCTCACAATAGAGCATGTTTAGCTTTGGATCTCTTTTAACCAAGCAAAAGACTAAACTCGCACTTACCCTTAAGCCAATCAAGTTGTCCATTTCTAATTTCAGTGTCATGTAATATTTGGGAGGAATAACTCATTAATTTTAACTATAGAAGTCATCATAACCATATAATTGCTTTATAAAATGTTTCGTATCCTGAGAGTTAATAAAGAATGATCAAATATGCATGTCATGTAAATTCTCCCAGTAGACTAATTATCTACTTACGCCCATCTACAAACCTACAGCGAGGCGACACTTGGACGAACAATCCTCACAACATACAAGCATTGTTAGATCTCGTGAACCAGTCCCAATCATGTTGTAAGTTTTAGTTATATGATTTTTCTTTATATTTACTTTTATATTAAAGCTTTCAAATTCTTGTAAGTTTTTACCTTCGGGTCAAAAAAAAATGTTTTTATATTGTGCACACTCTTATAATTTCTTGAACCTATGAATATTTTTTTAAAAAAAATTATATTATTTAGTGATTAACACACTATAAAATATAAACAAATGTATTTTATCTAATTTTTAACATCAATTATCAAATGATCTAGAACGATACACATAGATATAATAAGTTGGTACTAAAATGTGTTATGAGCTCTAAACTTACTCCGAGAAGGAGTTTCAATTGGATTGTTTTTGCGGTTTACATCTAGCTTGGCTTCTCTGGTCATTAAGGAGTAAATCACTCTTTGGTCCATTTTTTTTTCTAGTACATATTGGTATCTTAGTGATCTCTTTTGCTTATTCCTTTTGCACAACACATGTTTTGCAAGTAAAGAGTGGTAACTCATCTTTTTTGAAATATGTACATGCTCTTCGAATTTCGGGCAATATCATGAGTGGCTCACAAGTGATCTGATAAAATGTACCATGAAAAACATCTGCCACTAATGAATTTTTTTCTTTTCACTACAAAATTTTGTGTTAACCTCCTTGTGGCACTCCTTTTGTTGGATTGCTTCTTACTTAGTGCTTCTCCAAGTCGAGATATATGGCTAATACACCCCAACCGGGAAGGCACCAAGGAGATGATCTTTATCATATGTTCTTGGGCCATTGTGGGGTCAAACCATTAAACCATGGAGTCACTTCTATGTTACCATTATGTTCCCAATAACCTCATCTAAATAGCGTAGCCACAATACTTTAGTATGAGGTACATGAGCCCTAGTAGTCCTAAACTAAATTAAGTTACACATAGCACTAAGTAATTTGCCTATACTTAATTATATGTGACACTAAGAGATTCACCTAAACTATATTACACGTGGCGCTACCCAATTTTTCAAAGTTAAGAGAGTGTATTTGATCTAAACGCTCATAATAGATTCATCAACCCAAATTTATATAGGAATTCTAGTTATTTGTATCTAGAATATGAAGTCTGAAGGGTTGTTTGGATCCATGGCAAACTTTCGCTTCACAAAGAAAACCATAAAAAATCAAAATTTAATGATTTCACCACCATCACCTAATAATGTCTTCCTTATTCTCAAATCAGCTCATCTCTAGATTATAAAAATTCGGATTTGGTTTGGATCTTAAAATTAAATGTTTGAATCCGAATCCAAAAACTTCACATACTTTGTTTTCCGAACCATATTGAATTAGGTAAATAATCGGATCCTGATATTTTGTCCAACAGTATTACTACTATGTTATTATAAAATGTAATCTTTATCTTCTTGAAGAAGAAATAATAGGAGAAGAAAATATTGAATACGTTTTCTAAAAAAAAGCATTAGTTATGTTTTCCAATTATTTCTCAATGATTAAAAAAAATAAACTAAACAGAAAAATTGCATGTATTATTAAAGGATATTTGGCAATTGGCAGATAGAGAACACGCCCTATCACAACGAACCAAATCGATATGCCCGAGGATGGAATCGTGTAAACTAAAGAAGACGGTTACGGTAAATTGGTGATGTCCGTTTCTATACATCCAAATCAAGTTTTAATTTTATGTACAAGACAATTTAGATGAATACATTGCTCTTCTTCCGAAAACCAATAAACACGAGGGAAGACATATGCAACTCCATGCGCCTTGAAGCTGTGTGTCACTCACATACATCATTGAAAATGTTTGTACTGCCACACTCTCCACAACAAGACAACCTTAACCGCATTCATTTTGTCTAATTTTTATTTGGATGCTACCACTTATACAAATCAGTAGACTACATATTTTCTTTATACATAAAAAACATCAATAAGCAAATTTTTTTATTTTATTTTTGCTCAACTTTAAAATGACGAAACGTTCGGGTTCTTTTTGCTTTTTTTTAATGAAACTTACGGGTTCTTCAAGACCAAGAAAGGTGTCGTTTTTTAAATTACTAAGAAAAGGCCAATTTACTTTTTCAGTGTTTTCGCCAATCAGCTTAACCATTTCCCGGGTTGATTACCATTTGGCAACTCATAGTCACGGTTGTAACGGGCCTTACAAAAGCCCAACAGCTTTTCCTGATTAATAAATGATGTAACCGTTTCATTAAGATGATGAAACCCGTTTGGCTTAAATTATGAAACTGTCGGTTCTTTGAAACTGACGATTCTTTTCTAGAGCTTTATATAGCAAGCAACTAATGAAGCTGCCATGTTTTGAATATTTTTAGCCGTATTAAATTCAGCTGAAATGGCGGTGATAATTAATACAAAGGACAATGTGAATTTTGTCGGTTGAAAAACGTTTTCTAAGTTTTAATCCCGTGATTTAATTATATTTTTTGAATAAATAAAGAGACTTCAAAATTGTGAAACGTGATTTTTTTTGTTCCTTAGTTTTTCTGTCTTGTACGTCCAAATTAATAACTTGATTTCAGTTTATAAACATGCTGTGTAATATTATGAGATGTGACTTTTTTTTTTCTTTTTTTTTTTTGGTTTTTTTTTTGACATCAAAGGCACCATACATTAGTTAGACCAGTGGGAAAAGGTTTGCATCGATGCTAAACCAAACCGATCTTACATAGCTAACATGGGAAAATAAAGAACCTCGTGCTCTTGCCCCTTTTGCAAGGGTATCGACACGGACATTAGAAGATCTAGGTAAGAAAACTAAAGTGAAATCTGAAAACTTGGCACGAAGTGTGGTGAAGTAATCCAAATCCGCGTAGAAAGCAGGCCAATCTGAATGATTTTCGGTCATCGAAATCAATGTCAAGCAGTCCGTTTCTAACCTGACTGAAAGGAATTGCCTCTCTAAAAGACAAGACATAGCCCAAAGAAGGCAGTCTAGTTCAGCATGAAGGGCTGAAAGACTTTGTCGACATCCTTACATTCCTAAAAGGTAGCGGCCACCGGT
The DNA here is from genome assembly GCA_900116095.1 of Euclidium syriacum. NCBI lineage: Eukaryota > Viridiplantae > Streptophyta > Magnoliopsida > Brassicales > Brassicaceae > Euclidium > Euclidium syriacum. Next base: position 10,066,568 of record FPAK01000007.1, on the reverse strand, counting down.
ATCTCGTATACACCACCCTAGTCCACTCATTGTTCCAAGATGCTGCCAAGAGGCATCTATCTGACATGTGAGGGATTGGGATGACTCAAGATGTGACACCATTTTTTTTTTTTTTGGTTAAAGATGTGACTTTTTACTTTTATTATGTTTCTTACTTTTTTTGTCTATGTCATCTAAATAAATAACTTGACTTTCTTTTCGAAACATACAATGCACTTTCTTAGAATTCTGAAATATTGATTGAGAGAGAGATTGGCAAAAACAGAGAAAATAATTCTGAAATATTGTTTGAGGCCGTCAAAGGAAGATATATTGTTTAACATATCAAATATTAGCATTTCTATATCACAAAAATAAAAACAGAAAATGCACATGCTAAAGTTCATAGCAAACATTTTTCAGTATTCTTTTGTCATCTATTAACAACATTATAGAAATTATTCTGTATTTAAATTAATTTATAATTTATTTTATTAACCAAGTTTATCTCTAAAATTAACTAACTTATATCTCTATAACTAATTCAATTGTATATTTATATTTTTTTTCTTTCTCTTTCTATACCAACAACACATCTAAATAAAAAAAAACTGATTGCTAAATTAGTTTTTCAATTCAAAAGAACATAGTTTACGGAAAAAAATTAAACTATGACAGAGGTTATTGATCATGGCAAGAAAGAGATTATGCGAAGTTTTACATTTGCAACAAGTTAACTCTCGAACCGTTATTTGGGATTTTCAGTCTTGTCGAAGAAAATGATGGTAGATGATTACGCGACATTAATTGAAAAAATCCGCTCACGAATTGATTATTGGACTCCAAAACATCTTTATTTGTTGTTAAATTAGAACTAATAAGCTTGGTTATCTACAGGCTTACTAATATTTGGATATCGGTTTTACATTGCTAAGCAATTGTTTGAAAGAGATAAAAAAATTTTACTCAAGCTTTCTTTGGTTGGGACCGATTTAAACCCAAAGAAAGCTAAGATTGCATGAAAATATGTATGTAAGCCAAAGGAATAGGGAGGCTTGGGGTTTAGGCCTTTGAAGGAAGCAAACAATGTGACATGCCTCAAACGGATTTGGAGATTATTCTCGGAAAATTTGATGTGGATGTAATGGATCCGAATTGACTTGCTTCAAATAGGGTCTTTTTGGTTGATATAAGATACAACATCCATGAAATCTTTGATGCATAACAATTTTCTCAAGTTCAGACCCATAGCGGACATGTTTCTAAAGATGGAGGTGAATGGAGGGAAGAAAACTCTATTTTTGGTATGATAAGTGGTCACCGATGGGAAGGTTGTTGGATATTATGGGAGTGTGATGTTGTATTGATATGTTGGATATTATGGGAGTGTGATGTTGTATTGATATGGGCATAAGGTTGAATACGAAAGTTGTTAAATTTTTTCTTATTCATCGCCCAAGACTACATATGGTTACTACTTTGAATGCAATAGAAGATCAAATAAATGTTTTGAAAAAGAGAGGATTGTATGAAATGGAGGATAAAGCATAATGGAAAGGTAAAGGAGGGAGTTATAAGCCACGTTTCAACTCCAAGGAAACATGGAATGATATAAGAGTCGTGCATCCTATTAAGAGCTGGTAAAAAGGCATATGGTTCTCATAACCCATGACTAAGTATTCGATTCTTGCTTAGATCGTTATTCACAACCAGTTAACAACTAGAGATCAGATGTTGAGTTAGAATGGAGAGATCAACCCCTCATTTGTTCTTTGGAGTGATCCTATATAGATAAAAACTCATCTCTTCTTTGAATGCTTGTATACGCAGGAAATTTGGTCCTCTTTGGTTCGAAAATTGCTAGGAAGGAAGTTTTATGATAGTGGAGTTACTTGTGGATGAATTCATTAATGAACTCGAGCTATTTCTTGTTCGATATGCTTTCTAGATATCAGTTTATTCTATATGGCGTGAACGAAACGGGATGAGACACAGAGAAACCGAATACTCCCTCATCTCGTCTTACAAGAATGATAGAAAAAGAAGTTTGAAACTGGATTTCTTCTCTTCCAGTTCAGGGAGAAGGAATATACGATGGATGTATGGAAGCTTGGTTTGCTTCAGATGAATGATGTATCAATCTTTATTGTTGGTAGAATATACTAGTATCATATTTCTAAATCAGTTGATTATGGTAAAAAAGGTTTAAAATAAATTAATTTTACATTTAAAAAAAAAAATAATAACATGAAATATCTAGTTTGAGAAATGCTGACTAAATAAGTACTGGAAAATAATAGAAAGCAAAAAAATAACTCCAAAAAAACTATTTCAAATCCAACCAAACACATTTCGCAAATTAAAGAAAGTGTATCATTTAGACTACTGCATAATTTTAACCAAAAATTGATAATCTAACTTCTAAAAAACAGTATACCTAAATCATATAATTTTTTTATGGTTGGTAACTAACCAAAGAGTAAACATATTGATGAAACTATCTAAAGATTTTGAATCTAAGTGAGAGGATTTTTGAAATAACCACAAAATTAAAAAAAAATCAAGAATATAGCCACGTAATAAAAAAAATGTAGTGAATAAGTATACAATATCGATATTCTTAAAAATCTTAGTACCTATTTCAAAGAACTTGTTTTACAACATACTCTAAATGCATCCATGAAAAGAAACATAAGTAAACGAGTTACTCAGTATTGGTGATCACGCCTAAACACAAGATCAATTCAAACACTAAGTCAAGAACATAAAACCATTGCATTTCTAACATAACATCATAACAAAAATTAGTACATACATTAATCTTTGCATAGCATAACATCACATAAGCTTTGGGCTAGTAACCTTTCTTCTAGGCTCATATTACCCATTTTGGGCTATTCAGTCCCGAAGAATGCTTATTTTGCTTCCATTCCATACAAAACATTTGTACTGCAATAGGCTTATGTTTTCATTCGTAGTCCACGTAACATCATCATACCACACCATCATCAAATTACATATTATCTTCACATCATCTTGCATAACCTCACATCATCAATAACTATACATAGACTAGCAAAAATACATGTGGAAAGAATAGAAAACGAAAATGAATCCACATATGACTCCCTCACCTTAGCGATGGAAAAAAAGCAAAATCTCTTCTTATCATTTTCGTAGATATGCAACCTTGGATATAACGATGTCCAAAAGGTTATCTAAATTCCAAATCAGTTCTCCTTCAACCGAACCTAGTTTCTCGAGTACAGAATGTACCATCCAAACACTCCATTTTTCAGATTGGTCACATATTTACTTTGTGCATATCATGTTTGAAAAACTTGAAAACACGAGAAAACCACGGAAATCGTAACTCACTATCGAATCTCAAGAACACTGCGAAAAAAAATCCTCTAACCAATTTTCAGCTCGACTAGAACATGATTGAACCAATCGTTGCATTTCATCATGTTGGTAGTAGATTCCCTATGCAATTAACGGGTTTGAGAAAACATTAATAACACACAAACGATAAGATGAAACGACAACCATATGGTAGATATTGAGATCAAATAGTCAAAAAACTCCCTGTAAAGTTTCAGTGTGTACTTAAACTTGTTTGACAATCCATTTACCACCTCTACCGAGACTCGTCAGAATTGTATCTCTTCCAATTAGGGTACGAAACTATCTCTACTATTTTCCTTTCTTCTCCCAAAAACTATCTCATATCCCTTTGCATGGGATCTCACTCTTACTCTTTTTTAATGTCTCTCTCACTTCATTTTCTTTCCTCTTCTCCTCTCGTTGATGTTTCTCCTCTTCTATATCACACATCTCTCTCTTCGTTGACTTTGATCTCACTCTCTATCTCTTAGGTGACCAAAACTCTTACCTCCCCTTTGGAATTTGTTTAAGTATAATAAGTTTCACTTAGGGTTTGATACGAAATGAAAATTTTACCCCTTACCCTAGATGAAACTTGGACCACAAGTTAAACCTCGAGTTTGAATTTTTACAAACCATCTCACATTCCACATGGATAAAAAATGTCCCTCTAGATAGCACTGTAAAACTAAATGAATAAATAGCATGTAATGAGTAACCATCTCACCTTTAGAATGGATAAAAAATGTCGGGAGAAACATCATCTTCTTTCTCTTATGTTATGCGCAGAACAAAAATGTTTATCCGATTTTGTCTTTTGGCTTCAACCTCTAATTATGAATTGATTAAGTATTTCTATATTATAGTAAAGATACTTATTCTCTCATATTTCATATTTTTACTTTTTAAAATGAATAAACTATTTCTAAAAATAGAAATATGATATTAGAAATGAGAACATATATAATATTAAAATCAAATTGTAAGAGGTAAAATCACTCAAAACTTAAAAAGACTTAAAACTATTTAAGGTCCAAAAATAAAATTATTTGTGTTCCAACCCGTAGAAACCATAAACTTGGATGAGGGCACAAAAGACTCCAATCCCAGTTAACGAAACTTTCACTGGCTAGCCGACACCTTGACAGGACACTCAAGGGAGGTTACTATAGGATAACAATAAGTAAAAATATGGTTCTCTATGTAGCTTCGTAAAAGTAAGTCAGACCTGAATCCAAAAAGGTCCTGGAAAATATATAAGTGGAATCCCTCTTGTTCACTTCTCTTTCAATAAAACATCTCTCAACGAAAATTTTTACCTTGCTGGAACAATTGTTCACATCCCAGAATCATGACGCCTAAAGCATGACTAGCACATAGGAGAATATTAGCAAACACTCATTGGCAAGCCATTCTTTGATAATGAAGAAAGCATGCCAAAAGATTAAGTGACAACTGCATACGCGCATTTCATCTCCTTATGCAACGGACTCAAAACACTCGAAACTATTATTACGGGTAATTGTAAAATAAAAAATAAAAAATTAAAAGACACTTGAGTGCTTAAAATCATCCAAAACCCTTGCTATTTTAAAAATATATGTGAAAGTTATTTCTTTTGCTAATTTTATCACAAACAGAATCAAACCTTGATTGACCCACAAATAAAGACAAACTATTTTGATATAAACAAAATAAACAGTGACGTCACTATACCCTACGCCTAAGTTTCCATCTCATACCTATAAATACCACTCTTTTCCTCTCCACTTACACGACCACTAAAACAATAAGCCTCTTAACGTTATTTTATATATATATTCTAAAAAGCCTTTTAAGCTTCAAAGAACTTTTCATTTCCACTACTATATCTATAGACATATAGATAAATGGCAATGGAATGCATCGCAACGGTCCCTCAAAGATTCGACGACAACAAAATCAAAGAGGCCCCCTCGATCTTCGATGCAAAGGTAATAAATCAGCAATCAAACCACAACATACCTCAACAGTTCGTATGGCCCGACCACGAGAAACCTTCCACAGATGTTCAACCTCTCCAAGTCCCTCTCATAGACCTCGCCGGTTTCCTCTCCGGAGACTTGTCCTTAGCCTCGGAGGCTACGAGACTCGTCTCGGAGGCTGCACAGAAACATGGGTTCTTCTTAGTCACTAACCATGGCGTCGATGAGAGGCTCTTGTCTCGTGCCTATATGTTTATGGACTCTTTCTTTAAGTCTCCGGTTAGTGAGAAACAGAAGGCTCAGAGGACTTGGGGTGAGAGCTCCGGTTACGCTAGTAGCTTCGTTGGAAGATTCTCCTCTAAGCTTCCTTGGAAAGAAACGCTGTCGTTTAAGTTCTCTCCGGAAGAGAAGAGCCATTCCCAAACCGTTAGAGACTTTGTTGCTAATAAAATGGGAGGTGAATACGAAGATTTCGGGTAATAACCAATAATAGCAAATATTGAAACGTTCTTTTAAAAAAATATATGTGATCCAAGAAGACTAATAATTATTGATTGATTTTTTTGACCATGCAGTAAAGTTTATCAAGAATATGCGGAGGCCATGAACACTCTCTCACTAAAGATCATGGAGCTTCTTGGAATGAGTCTTGGGATCGAAAGGAGACATTTCAGAGAGTTTTTCGAAGACAACGAATCGATCTTTCGGTTGAATTACTACCCTCAGTGCAAGCAACCGGAGCTTGCTTTAGGAACAGGACCTCACTGCGACCCAACATCTCTAACCATACTCCATCAAGACCAAGTCGGTGGTCTTCAAGTTTTCGTTGACAACCAATGGCAATCCATTCCTCCTAACTCTCAAGCATTTGTGGTGAACATAGGAGACACCTTCATGGTATAGTCCATTTATTTTCTATGATCAATTGGTAGATCAAATTATGATAAGAAGCTTCTAAAATTTTTTGGGGGGTGTGGTTGATCTTGTATAGGCTCTAACGAATGGAAGATACAAGAGTTGCTTGCATCGAGCGGTGGTGAACAGCGAGACAGAAAGGAAGTCACTTGCATTTTTTCTATGTCCGAAAGGAGACAAAGTGGTGAAGCCACCAAGAGGAGTGATGTGTGGTGAGAGAGAATACCCTGATTTCACATGGTCTATGTTTCTTGAGTTCACACAAAAACATTATAGAGCAGACATGAACACTCTGGAAGAGTTCTCGAATTGGCTTAAGAACAGAAGAAGTTTCTTTAAAAAAGAGACTTTGCAAAATCAGTAGACAATTGCGGCCCTACCAAGAAGGTGACTTGTATGTAAAGAGCTTAAGAGACAAGAGAGATAAGATGTTCAAGACTAGTTGAGGAGCCTTTTGTTTTTTTTCTCTTGCTTCGGTGTACAATAAAATTAGCAAAATAATATAATATGTACTTTGTTGGTTCGACTTATCGTTTCTTTTTCGTATATAATGTTTTTTTTCCTGTTTTATAGCGTTGAATGCTAGGTTATTATTACTATTACTAGATGAAATTGATTAAACAGAGAGACATCAAATGCGATAAAACAATATCTAGAAAACTCAATTAACTGGATGCCACACACCTGGTTTTTGAAAATGATAATATATGCAACCACGATATTATAACTGTTGGCAAGTCATATATTTTTAACACTTGTGTAACAAACACAAAAGTAAGGATATCATTAATAGTATAATTAGAATGGCTATATTAGTAAGTGTTCTGATTTAAATTATTATATATTAATTGTATTGCCAATTGACCGAATATAACACCAACTTTGACAAAATATAAATTTATGTGCAATTTGTAGCTTTGGATTGACATCAAAGGGTTTTAGGCAAACTATAAAAACAAGTAAAAAGATTACAGTTTTTTAAAGTAAAAAGAAAAAAAAAGTAAAAAGATTACAGTTTTTTTAAAGAAACAAACAAACCCAAAGTGTCGATATTAAGGTTGTCAACAAGACCAAGTGGATATCAGGTTCGACAAAATGGACCACTAAACATATAAATAAATGTCTCCAAATAAAAAATAATTTAAAAGAAATAATTAATTCAACAAAAAAAAAAATTTTTTTAATTTATTTCACCTGGCTACTCCCATTCTAAACTTGATTTTATTAACTGTCCTCTTGTATTTTGTAACTGTCCAGACTTTGAAGAAACTCATTCCATATAGAAAATTGGAAAAACAAATCAAGTAATATGAAACCAAAATAAATAGTTAATATATTAAATTTAAAGAAACCAGAGCGCACTTAATAAGCTAAGTTTATCATTTTAGTAGATCTATCTAGGGAGATAATTATTGGAATCGGAGATGTATTTATAAACCATAAAATCAATATATACATTATTGGAATCGGAGATGTATTTATAGAACATATATGTAATATAAATCAAAGAATTTGTGTGTTAACTATATCAATTGAGACAGACGTATATAGTATTATTTTAAAAATAACGATTAAACATAATTATTTAGGAAACTGAGAAGATAAAAACAACAGAAGACTGTGCGTCATTACACTGAGTGAGAAGCTGCGATCGATCTGTAAATATATAAGCGTGGACATTGTTTTAAGGCCAAAGACCAAAAACCAATACATCCAAAGACTGGCTCCACCTTAGATATTAAAATAGTAAGATAAATAGTTAAATGATTCATGACTTCATATGAATAGTATTTGTAGATTCCTCTATCCATTTATAACTCTACACGAATTTTAGATTCCACATAAGCACAGAAAAACATCTCGATCCGATGGGAAGAAAAAAAATATCGAATCCGTTAATTACGTTTCTATTTTTGTGTGTGTGTGCGTGTATCTTAAAATCTATCTGGAGATTTGGATGGTTGTACTTGTGCCATGTAAGAAGACAATGTACTTGATTTGTCGTCTTCTATTATTTCTTCGAAACAGAATCTACGATGATAAAGGAAAAGATGACGTGTCATTATTTTAATGGCCTGGTTAAAACTACAATTAGTTAAATAATATTCATATTTCGAAAATTAATATACATCTTTGTTACCAACTTACCATCCTATTTATTTTTTTAACATGTTTTTCTTTTTCAAACAATAACAAAGATAATTTGGGTTTAATGGGTCAATGAAACCGTTAGCTAACTTATCAATTTTTCTAATGAGTTTAAAGCACAGTTCTATCTTCAACTAGCGGATTCGTATGTAATTTTTTTATTTCTAATGGGAGTCGAATGCAATTTATATTTACTTGTTGATAAGAGAACATACTATGTTATAATATAAATCGAATTATGTGTATTTTAATTTTTTGTCTCTAATTTTTAAATTATATAACTATGTGAATACATTAAGTTACCGAAATAGTGAAAATTTCTAATAGACTAGCATTTTTTTACCACGAAATCACCAACAAACAATGGGAAGTAAGAGAATATCAGCCTGGAAAAAAAGAGAGTACCAACCTAAGACTAGGAACCAAAAATTAAATAGAATCTATTTAGACTATACGAAAGGACAAAACCACATCAACGTGAAATTTGTTTGATTGCATGTATATATATTAATAAATAAATAAATGAAAAATAGAAGCATTAGTAAAAGCCCAATGGGCCATCCCCTACTTCTCATATGTTGAAACAGGCCCTCTTCACGTGCTTCACGTGCTTCACGTGCTATTCTTTTGTCTCTTTTCTGCCGTCTCGTTACACACACTTAACGACAGCGTTCTTTTATCCTGTCCAGCTATGCGACATCGTTTTACGTCTTTCTTATTTAGTGTTTTCCTCTTTCTCGGTGTTTTCTTCTTTTGGATTTGGATTTGGATTATGATTTTGGTATAAAACAAAACAAATACATTCGTAAGCTTGCAAATAAACATAATGGTCCAACAAGTGAAGTAACATGCACCAATGGATAGCTTCTTCCTCCCTCACTATCACAATGTTAGATTTTCAATATCTCATAGTTTTGTGTCGTTTCAATCAGTTTTGTCGGTCCTACAATATATGGGAAGAAAAAAATACTTGGGCCTCAGTCCATTTCTTACTTTTCTTACCATTGTTTTGTTTGTTTCAAAATAATTTTATGTAAATTTCTAGGCCATTTTTAATAAATCTTAGGGTCTAGCCAATTAATCGGAGGTCAAGACAAAAAAAACTCGTTTAAGTACCTTTAAACTAAACAGTTTTTATTCGGCTATTTTTATCGATTTTGGACAAACATATAGTCTATATGATATTTAGGTGGCGGATTTTAAGAAAATAATACCAAATGAGACTTATTTTTTGTCAATAGCAAAAATTATCACATAGTTTCTAAGTTCCACATATGCTCCATCCAATTAGCGATATTACATTGAAGAGAGCTAATAAATAGGAAAATAAACAGCTCTCTTATATACATACACATTTCAGTTTCACGAATAAAATAATGAGTCATATGTATGTGTCTCCGGATCAAATTAACATCATCCAAAACATTTTAAAAACAGAAAGTTTTTAACTGCTTAAATTAGAGTTCTTTTTAATCACTCTTGAACATTACCTATTCCATGCTCAAGTTTTCCAAACATTGACACGCCGAAACCAACCATGTGACTCCAGCTTCCAATCTTGAGAGAAGTGTTAAATAAGTTTTGGCTTCCATTAATGATCCCTAAGGATCCATCGGACACCACATATGTCCATTCCTTAACACCATTCCAGGCATTGGCCAAAATATGTTGTGCTCCATAGTTTGATTGGTGAAATATAGATCATTTCATGCTATTTATAACCTCCACAACATCAAGATTATATCCTCATTCATAAATTAATCTCATCATCCTTTCGTTCTTGTTCCACATGAATTATGTCATGTTAGTATATAGGAAGATTACTAGGGATGGATGGTACATATAACCAAGAGGAGAAACTGTTCATACCATTGTAGCAAAATAATAGAAGGAAAAAAATGATTAATTGTTTCCAACAAAGCTCCACATCTTGGGTACTCCGTGCTTATGGTTAGTCTCGTTAGAACCATATCAACTCCGACATACGTGCTAGTAGTAGTTATGAATTTCCATACAAAGTGTTGAATCTTTGGTTATGTCACGATTTTTCATATGTCTTGAACACGTAGTTGAGGCTAGGCTTAGAAACTGCTTGTCTTTCCATGTTTGGTTTAAATTTGATTTTATAGTCAGTATTCTGATTTCACCGTATAATTCTTGTTATTGTGTAAATCGGCGAATAACCTTTTTAAAAAGCAAAACTCACATGTTTAATTTTTCCAATAAACCTAACATCTTTTGCCATAAAACTTCTCTAGCCGCATGCAATTTCCATTTATCATAAAATGGATCCTTATGCAGGGCTAGAGTGATACTTCGAAGATCAATGGTTGGCTTGATTCTAGTAGTTATTGATGGCTTATCTTGCAAGCCTTGGATCGACAAGCAACCATATGTTATTTCCATTTTCTAAGCTCCTTTCTCATCCATTCTTCATATGGCGTTAGGAAATTTCATTGCTTCTCTATGAAAATTGAGATCTTGTTTCAATAGAGGTTTCAATATTCAGATAGTTGAGGAAGGAAACTATATTCCTTTGAATAACTCTGCCTTGATTGAGTTTGTATTAGAGGCCATCGTCCACATTTGCTTCCCAAAAATAGCAATGTTAAAACCTTTGGGTTTTTTAGGCTATTTCACCTTTTGCCTTTTACACTATAATCTAGAACGGGTGGAATTAATGTTTGAGCATAACAAAGCATGACATGGAATATGTTGGGAGTGTGTGAGGGACTGCCTTGACCATAACTATTTTCCCTTCTTAAAATAGGAACTTTGAGCTATCATAATATTATTTATTTTACTATGTTTAAAAGTTCTAGAAACCTCTGATCATACAAAGATTTCAATTAGAAAGAGATAGACTCTTTCGCCCCCCCCATTTGCTATCCTATATTCTCTTTGGATGCAATTTGCTGGGAAACACTATACTTGAGTTGGGAATATTCACTTTTGACCAAAGGTTTTGAGATACTCCTCTAATATGATCTCTTTGAGCTTTACATATATATAAATAGTCGTCTACAAATTGGAGGTGAGAGTTGATAACGGAAAATAAAGTTATAAGAATGGTGGCATGACGTTTCAAATTTTTTGAATTACATGAAACTTAATTGGGGACAATTGCCCCATCCTAATATATGTATGTCTGCCACTAACACAATCGTTTTTGAAGAGGAAAAAGATAGCATTTTTCATTTTTTTCTCCTTTAGTACTCTTTTAAAAAACATTATTATTTATTTATTTTTTCCTATTATATCTTATGTATTATAAATGAAAATAGACACCTTTCAATTCAAGAAGACTCCACATTCGGAGTCTAATTGTTCCAACAAAATTGTATTTTATGCTCCATAGGTTCAGAATCTCACCAATACCTATTTTCGAATGTGCCTACACAAAATAAATTTGACTCCTTTTCGCGGAGAACATTGTAACTTCACCTCCAACCTTATGCACTATGTACTCGAATGGATCCAACTCATGATCTTGCCTTCACAAGCTCCAATGAAAGCAATTCTAAAACTTTTGCTTCAACTCACCTTGTACCCTAATTGGTGAGAAACAAACACACAAATATGCTCCTTAATGGCATGGACGGACCTACATAAAGTTTAGGGGGTCATTTGAGACTCCTAATATTAAGATATTAATGATTTGTTAGTGTATTTTTAGTTAAATTAAGTGAAATATTTGGAAAAAATTAAGAATTGACCACATAATATGTGTTTACTACCAATTTATTACTTTTTGAAAAGACAAAAAATCAATATCATACAATGATATTATTATTTATTTTAAAATATTAAGTTATGACTCCGGTAAAAATTATTTTTAGATCTGCCACTGCAGTCAACGGTCTTATACTCTGCAACAATTCGACGTTTCATGGCCGACACAATCTGAAACAGACTACTTTTTTTTCTCCGAAAAATCTTGCATTCTCCATTTCTTTAGAGTTATATTTTGGAGACATAACACATCTTCTTAGTTTCTGCTGTTAAGTTCTAAGGTTCAGATTGGTAGAAAAAGTGTAGCAAATTATGTAACATTTTGAAAATGTTATAAATCTTCACATTATAAAAGTAAATAAAAGAAAACGAATATATTCTAAACTGTAATTTTCTTGTTCTCAACCGGATCTAGTTTTGATTTCTGTAAAATATATATATATATACACTATAGTTTACAATGATATTACGTACTTGTATTATTTTCCGCAACTTTTCTTTCCATAATAAAATGTGCGATTTACATTACACTAGCTATTTGAATCCTAACTACTATGAAAAATAAAGATAAAGATAATGATGTATATTGATTTAAGAAAAAGATGTTTTTCTAGTTTTTTTTCTCAAAAAAATAAGTATCTCTTTATGATACATGTCAGAATATATTACATCATATCATTAAGATATTTTCTTTAAGAAATTGTTTTGTACGTTTTCGAATAAGATGGTACGAAAACCGGAAACTTAAAACTACATTCCAAAACACATTTTCCCATATTTTGTAATATATAGAAACATACGTTGTCATACATTATGCAGAGACAATTAGTTAATTTAGTATAACACAAGCGAAAATTGGTGGGAAATTTAAATGACAATTAGTTCTTTCTCCTTGTTGGGAAATATTTCTTATAACAAAAATTATTAGAATTTTAAAACGTTAAGGATAGTTAATCTACATTAATTGTAAAACTTAACATTTCTAATATTTGTAAAACATGTTAGTTTATCTTTATTTTCACTATACTTAATCTTATTAGTATATACCAAAAAAAACTAACCGCTAGATAAAATGATAAATCCATGTAACACCCGAAATTAGATCTTCAGTTTTCTTCCATTAATAATTCCTTCTTTTTTTTTGGTCTGTGTAACGTTGCAAATCTTAAACTAATCCCTTTTAAATTACAGTTCAAAAAAAAAAAATTCCCTTTAGTGAAGCACCGCTTTTCATTTGTTTCATTAATGATAGATTGTATTTGTTGTGACTTGTGATATATTGATGAGAGTAAGAAAAAACTAATCCCTTTAAATGAAGCAACGCTTTTCATTTGTTTCATAAATGATAGATTGTATTTTTTGTGATATATTGATGAGAGGAAGAACACTGAAGTCTTCCGTTTAAGAGGAATTATTATTGAATTTAAAAAGAAATATGTTATGCGAACACTGGTTTATATATGATATAATAAAATTCAAAAAAAATTAAAACTAATATGAAAATAATATATTGAAAGATAAATATTAATCTTTAAAATCTAAGATATTGACATATTTTCATAATTTCTTAAATTCATATCAAATTTTTTCTAATTCGGGATTTATCTCAACCGTCCATCTCAAACTTTGGTTCTCGATTTTGATTCAGTTACTTGAAGTGCATTTGGTCTCACCCCAATTTATTTTACATCTCGAGCTCATACTGGGAAGTCTCGTCATATTAATTGTCTCTTTTGAAAACCATTGCATACCATTTCTCAATTTCATATCTCTCATCTATGTTGTTTCTGGTAAAAAAAAAAAATGTTGGGTTTGTCACGTCCTTCAACATCTGGGTCTTGGGCATAAAAATGTGTCTTCACATGGCATAATTTTTAGAACAAGTTGAAAATGCTTTATGCTGGCATGTACCACTTCTGAGTTCACTTTGAGCGGAACTCTTTTCATTTAGGAGTCGATCCACTGGGAAACCAATCTACTGTCAAAACAGTAGAAGCATGAAGTCTCCAGAAAACACGTAGGATTTGTATTTTTTGGAAATGTTCATTGACACTCAAGTCATAAAAAGAAGAAAAGAGAAGAGATACCAAGAGATAGAGGTTGAAACCATAAAGAAACTCGAGAAACGGAAGGGAAAGGAAAAAGGTAGATTTTGTGCTGGAAATGATGGGTGGTCCCTCGGGTACTTAAACTTATTAAGTAGTTTTTTGGAATAAGAGAAGTAAAGTAGAGTTTTTGAGTGGTGTTTGGTCAAGAGATATCAGAAAGGGTAATTGGGGAATTTTTTCGGAAGATGAGTAAGAATTTCGTCAGAGAGTCAAAGGAAAATGGTTGTCTTTGACCGAAAATCATTTAAAACCTCAGTATTTTTTGTAAAGATCGGACTTTTAAAGTTGTTTAGCTAAGAAAGGTTGGAATTTTGTGGAAGAGGTGTAATCTTTTTAAAAAATTTGACGAGGAAAAAAAAAGAGAAAATAGAAAGAAATTAATAAATGGGTTGAATACAAATATGATCGTCTCTTGTATATCAAAATATGATCATCTCTTGTATCATCTCTTGTATATCAAGAAGAATGTATTTATAGAAAATATTTATCCAATAAAATATCACTATGAATTATTTGATGATATACTACCACATATATGTTTTTAGTGATTAATCGCATCATTTATTTATTATAACACATCCTTTTTCTTACTGACACTGAATTTAAAAAATAAATTGTAATAATGTGACAGGAAAAGGACACAGATCGTTTTAAAATATATTTCACTTACTTAATAATTACATTATATTTATTTATCTAACTATTTTATTTTAAATTGTTAAAATATCATATTTTTTAATCGGAAAAAATATATATATATACAGTAGAAACTCTATAAATTAATACTCGATAAATTAATAAATACGATAAATTAATAAATTTCTCCGGTCCTAAGTTGGGTCAGTGTAAAATTTTACAAAACTCGATAAGATAATAAGATAATAATTTTTCAGAAACTCCAATGTAAATATATGGTCCCAATAATATCATAAATTAATAATTAAGTATATAAATTTATGCATATATACTTAAGTCAATTTAGTAAAATAAAACTGTTGTTTGTTTTTGCTAAAATCTTGTTAAAATTCATCTCTAATTTTTTTATTGCATCAAAAATTTCTAGTGTCATAAGAGTTTCGAAAATATTTCTTGTGTCGTAATAGTTCATGAAGTCAATTAAAAAGGAAACAATTTGGAAGATCTTATAATTACAAAACTTTGGAAACAAAAAATGAAATTTAGAACAATTAGAACCTAAACAAAAGAAAAAGAAAATCTAAACAATTTTAAATCTGAAGAAAAAGAGTTTCGAAAACAAATTAAAAAATAAAAGACAAAATATAGGAAATCGATAAATTAATAACTCTATAAATTAATAAAATATCGCGGTCCCGACATTATTAATTTATAGAGTTTCTACTGTAGTTATTTAAAAGATCGAAGAATGGAAAAGCTGTAATTGGCATTTTATAACGGCAAAAACTAAACAAAAACATAGTGAAACATCTTTAAGACTCTCACACTCATTTAATTACCGATGAACGAGTCTGAAACCATTTTTGAAGAAGATTTACAAGTTTTGGATTATCAAAATAGGCTAAAGAGGAGTGACAAACGTTGAGTGACAAAGTTGCCTAATAATTTATCCATTACGCTCACCCCAAATCGGATAAATATTAGATTAAAGCATTGGAAGGAGGAGAATGAAGATATTGTGGTCATACTGACGACTAAGAAGTGTGTCAATAATAGTACACCAATCCGGGTCCAGCTTGGAGCCAAACAAATCATCACAAATACCTATCCACACGGTAAAGAACCGGCATCCAAAGAGATGGTCTCGTGTCTCATTATTCACCACACAAAACACAAGACTATACTACACCCAAAACCGTCATCCGATCACCTGTTGAAAGTCTATCCTAGAATGCAAGCCAAGTTATGAAAGCAAACCGAAGAACTCCTTGACCAAATCATACCAATTTTAACCATAAAATCTTAACTCGCGACTCTTACACTTGGTTCCAAGCCCTTGATATAGAATAATTTGGCTTGAAATCATCATATCCATGCTGAAACAATAAAGTATTAAACCTGAATAACCCTAAAGGAGGTTGCAAGGTCGAAATGCCATCAATAATCGGCTGGATCAAGACACAATAGTTCCGGCGGAATCTCCAACTTAGATCAAATATTTCCCAACAACCAATGCCTAATTTCCGAGTCCCTGAGCTACCAATCACATCAATTAGGCGATCAAATTTACTCCATAGATCAGATCAAAAGAGAATGGAATGACCATTTTGTATATCCCAACGGAAGAAATCAAACGCGAGTAATTGCCAAATCGAAGAGTTCGATTTTATTTAAGATCGGGTTTTGGTTGTATGGTTACTTTGTAACTTAAATAAAATCAATTTATGTTTCTCGCAAGACCCGATCTTTAAACGATTTGTTTTTACCTTAAACGACAATGTTAAGATTGTTTTTCTTTTCCTTAAATTTTAAATTATGAGTACGTAAGAGATTACGTGTCGTATGGTTTCTACCTCGGGTCATTTTGTCTTCAACGAAAAACTGAATTGTATATTGGCAGAGATTGCGTCGAGGAAAGGGTTCTTATATCATTATTTTAAAATGATTTCTTGAATTTTGATCCATTGGATTTTATAGATACGTGCAATTTGGATTGTTGTGATTTTTAGAAAATACGTTTTATATCATAATTTTGTGGTAGTAAACTCATCTAGTATTTAGTTTGGACCGTAGTAAAAGACTAGTCGTGTAGTCTCTGTTCGGTCTTTTCTTGTTTTCTTGTTTACGAACAAAATTGCATTAGAGGTTGATTTCAACGTGAAACCACTTTGCTTCTTTTATGGGCCTTCAAAGTTGGGGTTTCTATAAGTAAATTGAAGTTAGGCTTCGATGGGCCTTCTAAGCTGGGCCTAGTTAGGAGATTAAAATAAATTAATAAATTGGAGTTGAAAAGTCTTAATACTTGACTCTTCCCCGATGAGGGCTCCACTATTTCCCCGATGGTTTCCTTCCGACATTTCTATGCTTGACGATTTGACCAAACGCCTCCAAACCTTTTCTCTAGCCCCCCATCATCATCCCGCCATGGAGCCACCACTCTTTTCAAAGGAGCTAGGTTTATCAATCTCCTGATATCCTCACACCATCTCTCTTTCCGCAATTGACGTCTCCAAAGTAGGCAGTAGGAGTGAGGAAAAAACTCGGCAGCTCACATTTCACATATGCGTTTGATCCCGAACGAGTCACCACACAAAACTCCATAAACTCCGCAACATCATCATCTCATCTTATTAACTCAACCTCCTCTCCTTCAAGTTTATCATCTGGTGTTAACTCTTTGAACGTACAAGTCCCCTCTTGAGGAATCTCATCTTTCCCCTTCTCCTTATCCTCTCTCAGCTTACATTTACAAAACCATTTGCTTTATCTACAGCTCCTATCAGTCATGTTTACCATGACAGTTTTCAATCGCCATCTTGTCGATAAACCTTTCTTGACACAAGCACGCAATTGGATCAATGAAATCACTAAAAACGTAAAGGCTTAATTGCTTGGTTTAACTACAAGTTTTATCCTAATTTCGATATATTTCTGATAAGGTCTTTAAGTGGAGGGAAGACTTGGAATCAGCTGGAAGGTTTGAGGATGTGCTGGCAGCTGAACTGGCAAGATGGATAATCAAAGACTTGGAATGTCCCAGAGGCTTTGCTGTTAGACTGTTCGATGATGATAAGTATCTGTACGTCGTCTTTCTTTTGGTTATGCTTGTATTGTTGAGTGTTGCATGTGGGTTGTGGGAGTCGTCGAGAAACTTGAGAGCTCTGTTCTCGAAGCTCCTTATCGATCTTTGAGTCATGTCTCGTATCTTTGTATCTTTGCTTCTGTTATCAATAAACGAGTATTCAGTATCAAGAAGCTTATCAATTTCTTGAACAATTGCTCACTTAAACCTCAAAACTAGGGACCATGGCCATGTAAAAAGTTTTATTTCTCATGCTTTTAATTTGAAAGTCTTTTTAAGAAATGATCATTTCGATTAAGGGTGGAATATCTAAAGCATGTGGAGAGAAAACTATTGTTCGAATGAACATGCGTTTCGGTTTAAATTGATACCAACTTGCTTCAAATAATGATGTTGATCGGTGTCATCTGACACTGCGTTGCTTCCAAATGTCGTGTATATATAGGAGTTTCAAGATTGTGTAAGAACAATATTATTAATTTATATATAATGTAGTGTTCTAATAATCTATATACAATCAAGAAATCCTTAATCATACAAATATTTCACCATCCATGGTTGTGCTGAATAAAAAAAGGTAACGATTATATATCTTAGAACACAAAATCTTGTTCCACGTTACTAAAACAGTTATATTCCAAAACGAATGCAGTTCATATTTAATCCCGATTTTAGTTAAAGGACACGTGAAAGCAGAGTCCAAAAACAGAAGAAATTTGTCTAAAGGGAGGAGTAGACAGAAAGCAGAAAAGCAACATGACTCGGTTACGTGGCGCCACTTCTCCCATGAACTCCACCTACCACTACCAGACAAAGTCCATGCATTCCAATTTTCAACAACACTTCCACATCTTAATACAAATAAAATCATCAAAGTTTCGGTCAATTTATATTTTCCGTGATTTGACGAAATTTGTCTCAATAAAATCTAATAGTACGCAATTGGCAAACACTTGAGCTTATGAATAAATGTTGAACTCAATCGGTATAAGCCTAAAATTTATTAAAAATTTTGCGATGATCACATAGAGTTGAATTCCATATTCGAAAAACCAGTTATGGAGACCTTAAAATTATTATTAAAAGTTGGTCCCAATTATAGAAGCTTAGATAGCAACAACTCATGCATATACATACTTGATAAGTAATTATGTTTTCTACAACAACGTTCAGCCTGACTGCAAACGTAAACAAACAAAAACATTTGACGGAAAAGATAAGTCTCACGCTACCACAAACATGCCTCACTAAGCACCCTTAACGCACCATTGCCGCGATCGCAGTCGCAATGGCAAACGCAAGAAAAGCGCTCTCACCATCTCCACGCCTTGAAGCAGCAGACGGTCGAACTGGAGGCGGTGGGAACGCAGGTGTCTCCGGAGGGAAGTAAGGCTGTGGTGTTGCCGGAGTTTCCTCCGGTGGAAACTCCGGCGGAGGAAGCCCAGGAGACGATGGACGGCCTGTAGCGTTGCAGTTGTTGTGGCCGTACCAAGTGTTGAGAGGAACGCTCTGGGTGAAATCGAATTTAACGGACTTGGAACCCTGTGCGTAGACCTCGATGGACTCCGGGACCCAACCGTCGGGTCCAGTCAGGTAGATATAAAGGGAGCAGATAGGATTAGCCAGACATTGACCTTTGACTTGGAATGTGTCCGTTGAACACTTCCCCAAACGACCCGGTCCTCTTACTTGTCCGCCTAGTCTTGGTGCATACACCTAAAACCTCAAAGTAACATGTATAGAAGACACATGCAATAAAAGATTGTATTAGTTATAAGGATAAACAACAATGGAATGAACCATTTATCTACATTTTCCTAAAATCGAGCTATTTATGTTATATAGAATGAAATAAATAAACATTCCACCAAAAATAAAGAGAATATTTCTCTACTATTTCTATATCCATATTCACCAATATTTCAATTGATTCATTGCATTGCATGGTAACTATTTAGAGTCTTAAACCGGAGTTGTCTCTAATTAACCTGGTTACCGTCGGCGTCGCCAAAACTGATACTGATCTGATCCCTTGTCGTATCCGGAGAGCGGCAGCTCGTCGTGACAACCACCGTATACGGACATGTTCCGGCTTCCATCTACAGGATTTTCCCGGAAGATATTATATTATTATTCAGGAAACGAGTAAAACCGGTTTTAGTTTTTATATTAGACAGACAAAATTAAATAGAAAACAAAAAGAACCTGGATGAGGCTGAGGTCGAAGGCATGCGTGGTGGAGATGAGGACGAAGAAGAGGAAGGAGGAAGAGAGAGAAGGGAAAGCCATCTTGGGTTAGAGATTTGTGTGTATAAGTGATGAAGAGAAGAGAGGCTCTTGAGAGGGTTATATAAATGCCTGATGTTCGACATCATCAGAGACGACTAATTTTGTCATTGACACTTGCCACAAGGAATCAATCGATTGAGATGCAAAAACTTGTCATTTTACGAAAACAATAAATAAGTTTGCTTCTTCTTTTTTTTCCTTTTGCGTTTGGATTGTTAAAACAATTTCTCTGTTTTTTATAGTTTTAAATTTTGAAAGTAATTTGTAAGGTTTTCACAAAATATCTAATGGTTGTGTTTGGTCTGATTTTTGGAATTTTTCGTATAGTTAGAATTGGATCATTATGGGGAACGTCAACTATATTGGATTGCTGGCGAGCATAGACTATACCGGGGATCAAATTAAGTCAGACTCTTACTTGTATTTAGGTGAAAATCCATTCCCTAGAGCATCTCTTAATGCAACATGCATGTCTCAAGAAAACGGTCGTGTCGACCTACAAGAAAAAGAAAAAAAAAAAACGATTTTTGTTCTTCTTATAACTATTAGACACTAAAGTGAAAATGTGTCAATGTGACTGGATATAAAATCGGTTTAAGGAAACAATGTTGGTGATGTCCTAGGCTTGGCCGAGGGTGATCTAAAAATTAATCAAGTGAAACAGGGTTAAAATTTTGAAGGGAGAAAAAATATTTTGACAAATTAGAGAAGATGAGAGCGTGGTATCAATCGAATAATCAATGAATTTTCTTCTTCTTAGGGATTAGTAGAGTGTAGTGTGTTCGTCGTATATATAAAACCCCTGTGATGCTATTTATGTCTCTTATATAGACTTATACGATCTAATTCTTCATATGTATTTAGTTGTGACAGAAGAGTGAGTATTTACAAGGGTCATATTTGATTTGAGTTTGGAGATTGGGCTTTATGCTAATGGGTTACGTCAATCTAAACGTAAGGCCTAGTAGATCGGTACATGATATTTTTTTGGGATGATGAATTTATCGAACTACTTCGTGTAATCTATATCTATTTGATTTGTCTCGAACGAGCATGCTCTGCATGTCAAGTGCCAAATTGTTCTCGCACAAATTCATTAAATATTTTGTTGGCATTTTTCATTACTTTTTTTAATCTAATATTAACTTGTACTCAAAAGAAAAATATTTTTTTTTACAAAAGTTCTTCAAACTTTTCCAAATAGAACTGAAACAAAAAGAAAAAACTTAAGATCCCTACATCTAGGGTGATTGTCGAGTCTGAAACCAAACCCCTGAACCATCTTCGTATCTCTTGATCCCACGCCTCATAATGCTCAATCTTGTTGGTATTTTATGACTGAACCATTAATCTCTCGAAAATTTTGTGAAGTGACTATGAAATTTGTCATCGAAATTGTGATTTTTTTGTGTTTCAATTGTGGCGGTTATATATTGGTTGTTCGAGATGAGGAGTTAATATATAGGAATGAAAAGTCTTAACTACAAAACTACTATACATATATATGTAAATCATAATTAAAGAATTGTTTCCTAATTGGACATACAAATCCACTACAAAAATATGTAAAATAAAGCCAACCTTTATTTTTAGTAGGTTGGTGACTATTGGGCCGATATTTGGGTCAGAGATGCAGGCTTTGTATGCAAAGAGGCAGCAGTTACTTCAACTTACAAAGTACAGGTAGCAAATTAGCAATTAAGATATGAGACAACCATTATTGATTATTGCATCTCAAGTTATTATGTGGTACTGCATTCATTTGAATCTGGTTACAAATTTGAAAATAAACTTTTCATCTTTTGAAACAACTTAAGAATACGGAAATGTGAAACATACAATTCGGTATACTCGTGCTATAGAAAACAAAAAAAAAGAGATACTTAAGAAAACATCTTTACCGTTTCTTTCTTAAATCTTGTTGGCATCGTTACTGATGATTTGAATGGTTTTTAAGTGATGTGGAGATGCTAAGGATGTTAGGTAAGTGAGAGCAGCTCTTACTTTCAAACTTATTAACGTCTGTGTGATCGTTGTCCGGTTGCGAGAAACCAAGAACAAAGATTTGTAATATCATAAAAAAATAGAAGAACAATCATCATCTGCATATTATCTTTTTTGTGTTCGTATAACTATAAGGCGTGCGAGAAAGATATTTTGATAATTGTAGAGTGACAAAGAGATCATTACATTCAACCAACTTGGTTTTAAGAGTCTAAGAGAGTTAATCAAATTCACATATTAGTCCAATCTTCCACAATTTTCAAATCTCCATACTAAATTTTGACCATCCTACTGTTCGGTTTCATTTAGAGGGATATTATTAAGGAGCTAAAGAGAAAAGAAAACAATGTGTCAAATCGGTTTTGGCATAAAGATTAGATTTTCGGGTTTTTTTATGCCGGTTTTTTGGGATTATTGATGAAGGTTCAATAAGGTGTCCACGTACCGTTTGAGTATCGTTTCCGCGTGGAATAATGGTGAGCCTTCGATCATAAGGCGGTTAGGATAATTTTACATGTTTACTGTGGTACATGAGTTGACACCCGAAATTAGTTTTTTTTTTTTTTTAGTGGACAGCTTCAAATCTACCATTTGTCTTAGTTTTGGTTGGTATCCTAAAAGAGCCTTATAGCTTGCATTCTTTTGTATTTCGGTGGGCGAGTCTAATCCCTTATATATATTTTACGATGGTTAGAAAATTACCATACTAGCTCAACAAATCATAATTCCCTAGAACTCATTTACAATTCAATGTTGACAACAAAAACTACACGAATAATCGGATCAATACAACTAATTAACGCCACCCCTCATTTATTGTTTCGATATGAAAAAAATATATAGATGAGTGAAAATAATTATAGTTTTAAAATAATTGAAATGGTCTAGTTTGTTAGGATAATTTAAAATGTGTGCGGAGTGGTCTTTTTACATATTAGAACGAATAGCCGTTTGAGTTTAAAAGTGTATAGTTGTTTATAGATTCGAACCTCCACATGGCCTAGATCATGTGGCTATACCGACCACATTGCTCCTTTTATGTTAATGTGAATTTACATTTTTCCCCCTCTAAAATGGTTACCAAGTCTACTGATTCTTATGTCGCAATTGAAAATTGGTTGTGGTCAAGAATGTCTAAAGAAACCTAAGTTTTAGACTATATTAATAAATATTGGTTGTGGCCAAGAATGTCTAAAGAAACCTAAGTTCTGGATTATATTAATAAATATAAAACTGGCTAATCCAAGTACGCAACTTTACTTGAAACATACTTGAAAGATATAGGCTTCGCATGTGCATGTTATTATGTCATGGTCCAAGATTAAATATCACTGGAGCCACTATTTTTTTCTTGACTATTTAGCAACTAATTTTAGTGAATAATCCATGACTATGTAGCCGCTATTATTTTTTTGGCTAAACGTGACAACGTAGCAATGAAGTATCTCATAAAACCAACTCAAATTAACCATAACCGAATTCGGGATTAAAAATCCTAAATTAACATCCATTAAACCGAAACTAAACGAAACTAAAATTAGTATTAAATCAAACCAAACTATCATAATAGATTAGCTTTTACATTTTCGCATACATCGAAAACCCGATAAAACATAACCGAAGCTAAAACCACATCAAAATAAATAGTCATAACAGATTAGTTTTTAATTTAGCAGATATCAAAATTTTGATAAAAACATACTAAATCAAACCAAATTATGGATTGTGAAACCCTAAATTAGTATTCTTTAGAACTACTATAAGACATATCAAAATATAAGATTTAGGGTTTGACGTAAATTTACTTCAAACCCGAACCGAAACTGAATCTAACTAAAATATCATAATGATGCCAGATTAAAAGCCCTAAATGAAGTATCTTTCAAAATTACGAAAGTTTGCAACAGTTTGACAATGGCTAAACCCTAGCTAAAATATTTGATTTTTTGAAATTGTTAATCTTAATTTTTTTGGGAAAATTGTCAAAAAATACCCGAACTATTTCATTTTGGCTAAAAAATACATGAACTGTATATTTGACCCAAAAATACCTTGACTTAGGTTGATTTTTTAAAAAATCATTAAAATTGTTGTTGACTTGGCCAAAATAGCACGCCGTTATCCGATCTAACAGAATCGTCAAGAAGTCATTTACTATGCCGTTAATAGGAAATGAAGTCGTTTTGTTCAAAACTTTTGTTTGGCCAAAAAATACCTGAACTTTTTGATTTTGGCCAAAAAATATCTGAACTTTTTTAATTTTGACCAAAAAATACATGAACGAACTAAAATCTTGAAATGATTTTTGGACTATTCGAACCCGAATGACATGAAACACGTATGATGTACTCTAACCATTGTGCCAAAGTAATATCTCAAGAGTATTATAACTTGTTAAATATTTATACTCTATATATATATATAAATATTTCAAAATAAAATCATATATAAAAAAACTCATAAAAATTTATAGAAAACTATATATATATATATAAATAATCCATAAAATTAATAGAAAACTATAATATATACAAAAATTGTTTTGTATTAATTTTGGTACAAATTTTTTATAAGATTTATCAAAAAATTCATAAAATTAATAGAAAACTATATATTTATATATATATATAATCATAAAATTAATAGAAAACTATATATATATAAAAAGATTTTTGTTTTATATTAATTCATGAGTTTTTTACATACCAAATTTTTTTGTTTTGAAGTATCTATATATATATATAAATATATAGTATAAATATTTAACGAGTTCAACTACTCCTAAGATTTTACCTTAGCATAATGGTTTGGGTACATGCTACGTGATTCATGTCACCCAGGTTCACATCATCCTAAAAACCGTTACAAGATTTTAGCTCATGTATATTTTGGTTAAAATTGAAAAATTTCAGGTATTTTTTGGCCAAAATTTTGAGACTAATCATAAAAAATTTGCGCTTAAAATGTATCTTCATGTGACTTTTTATTTTATTTTATTTTATTTTGATAGAGCAAATGTTACTATTACTAAACCAATTCTGTGAGATCTTGTGTTCCTGATTTTACAAATATTTTAAAAAAACACTTAGGAACCATCCACGCTTAAAGTTATACACATGCTTTATTACACCATTTACGTGTATATACATGTTTTACGCTTACGAGGTAGAAAATTCCAAGTGGACTCCATTCGAGTAATTTCCATTCGTTAAGTTACAATATTTTTCAGTTTGATAGAAAATTTACTCTATGCCGTTAAATAACAAATACTAAACTAATTGGTTTAACAAGCGTAATGTTTTAATACAGGTTTTAAACGGCATTATTCGTCTTGGCTTCAAGGCATCGACGCATCGTGGTGAGTTTTTGACCGAAGTTTATTGTAAGAAAACGAATTAGGGTTAAACGTATAATTACAGGTATGTGAAAACGTGATTAGTCCTTAATAAAGCTATGTCATGATATAATCTACCAAAATTTACTCCTATCTCTTGGCTTGCGCTTTCCAATTTTTTTAAAAATATCACAAAGTTTGACCAGTAGAGTATAGGTCGTACAACACAGACGAATCAAGATCTGGAACCAGCAAGGAAGAAGATACGGTCGGCCCATATTAAGCTAAGAAGACCAAACGTAATGCGATGTATTTTTTCTATTATACACGTTACCATATAGATTCAATACAAAAATATGGTAAATTCATTTTATTGTAGTTTTGATTCGGAACTTGTAAAGGAGAATCGATATGAAATTTTGATAAAAGAGAAAAAAAACAGAAATAAGATTCGGCACAAAGGAAGCTGCCAAAGCATTTTAAGGCAACCATCAAAGAACGGTTTGATCGGAGGGTCAGGGTTCAACTAATATTTCTCCAATATCTTATGGGCCCTTCGGTCTGACTTGAATCCGATCCGTCAATTCTACAACTTCTTGGTGTGTGTTTAATATCTTTACATGATATCTTTACCCGAAGACTATCTCGTTACGAGACATAAATTACTACGAGCTCAGTTATTGATCCAATGAAGACTGTTACATAGTTGGATACAATAATGTTTATCTTCTAGCAACCAAGCTTACATTAAATTTAGTAATACAATCTCTAGTATCCGATAACATTATAGGAAATATTTATATCAGATCAGATAACAAAAGAAAGAAAGTAGAAAAATCAAAATTCAATATAAAGAAAAATAAATGAAAGCCCTAAAAATACGACGACGGGTTTCTATAGAGAAAGAGTAACAGCTTTATACAAGGCTATGGCTATGATAGATTAGTCACATTGTCACAATCTCTGCTTTTTTTTATAATTAAATATCCATCACTTTTTTTCTGAACGTTGATTCTACAGTGTAATTACTGCTCATTTTTCGTTATTCGTTATACAGTATTCTTTTATTTATTGCAATCTAAAGTTCCACCAACTTATTCGACCTATAAAATTAATCTATGTTAATTATAACGTATAAAACAATATTTATAAAATCTTGAATAACTCTGAAAAGCTGAAAAAAAATGAAGAAGAAATACCAATAATCAAAACCGGTCAAACCGGTTTCTGGCTTCTTTTAACCAATCACTATCAAAGCATCAGCATCGGCTCAGAGCATTAACTAATTGTCACAAGGAAGAGCATAGGCTTGGTTCTCTACCTCGCAGTGCACAATACATTTCCTGTAAACGATATTTCCACCGTTGGATCAATTTATTTACGATACACGCGCGCGTGAACGGGATTATTCCCAGAAAGGAATGTCTTTTCTCCGAACTCTTAAAAAGACGTTCTTTTTTCATTTGCATTGGAAAACGGCGTTTTCTCGTGTAAAAACTGACGGCGGGCCTTGTCGCCGTCAAATCAATAAGGACAAATCTCCAATTTATATACTGAACGCCGTTTACTTTACCGTCAATCAAAGGTCATCTCTTTCACTCTCTGTGTGATTATGTAGTAAAAAACAAATTCAAATCATTTCGATCAGTGTGTCATTAAGATGTTTAAGCAGAGAGTTAAGTAGGGATTGATGATAGAAGAGCAAATGCATATCGGTGTGTGTATATGCTCTGACATTATTTGTCGTTGTCTATTACTTCTAACAAAAAGTTTCTCTCTCATGGCGTCGGAGCTCACACCCTCTAGTTATGTAGACTGTCCTCTCTATCTCTCTCTCTCTTCTTTAAACATCTCTGCTCTGCATTCCTTCCAGTTCACGCTAATCGCCTGTGTCGGTCCCCTCTTTTCTTTTCTCTCCAACAATGGCAGAACGATTCTGTCCCTTTTTTCCTTGTTTGAATTTCGCTTCTTGCTAGAAAACTTTCAAAGGATCTGCCTTTTGACTTGAAAAGAGAAAAGGGTTTTTTTTTGTTGAAGAATCTGGGTTGTTTCTCTTTTTTTTTTTTTTTTTTTCTGGGTTTCTCGTTGTATCCAAGAAGAAGAAGACGAAAATGAAAAGCTTGGGTTTATGTATGGGAATGGTGGTTTTGATGCTTATTGGTGTTGTTTCTCCAATGAACAACGAAGGTTCGTAGAACTCTTTCCGGGTCGTCTTTTGTTTGTCCCTTTCCCCGAAAATTTCGATTTTTGTCATTGACGAAGAAGTCACAGGAGAAGCTTTCGCTAATTTTGACTGGGATTTTCTGAATCTAGGGTTTTAGCGGTCCTTTCTGAATTTTTTTGTATATACTAATTAATCTTGGTTGGGGGTTTTGGCATGTGGCTTCATATTATTAACTATTTGACTATCATCAGTTTCAAACTATTAAAGAATCCTTTTTTTGATTTGTTTATTAATATTGTGAAATGATTTCGATTTTGGGACAGGAAAAGCGTTGATGGAGATAAAAGCCTCATTCAGCAACGTGGCTAATATGCTTCTTGACTGGGACGATGTTCACAACAACGACTTTTGTTCTTGGAGAGGTGTCTTGTGTGATAACGCTAGCTTCTCCGTTGTCTCGCTGTAAGGATCTTTTTCATCTCTTTTTTTGTTTCTGTTTTTTTTTGTTCCATTTGATTCTGATTTTGACTTATTTTTGGCTGTGTAGAAATCTGTCTAATCTTAATCTCGGAGGAGAGATATCATCATCACTTGGAGATTTGAGGAATTTGCAATCAATGTTTGTCTTTTTCTTCTCTCTTGAACTTAACATGTTTGTGGATAAACATGGTGTTGGATCCTTATGAAGCTGTTGTTTTTGCATATCACAGAGACTTGCAAGGAAATAAGTTGACTGGTCAAATTCCAGATGAGATTGGGAACTGTGCTTCTCTTGCTTATGTGTAAGTTTTGTTGAATGTTTGTTTTTTTAAAGTTAATTAAATGTTTTGTTCTTCATTATTATATAATGAAATCTCTCTTGTTTTTTCAGGGATTTCTCCACTAATTTCTTGTTTGGAGACATACCGTTTTCAATCTCTAAACTCAAACAGCTGGAGTTTCTGTAAGTCTTGTGTTCCTTTCTCATTCGTGTGTTCTTTTCCTTTGTGTTAGTTTTTGGTTTGTTTACTGATTTATTCTCTGGCTAATGCAGGAACTTAAAGAATAATCAACTCACTGGCCCAATACCAGCAACCTTAACTCAGATTCCAAACCTTAAAACCCTGTGAGTGATGCCATCTGTTTATGAATCAAGATATTAGAAACAATGTGACAATTTTCTAACATGAATGTTTCTTTGCATCTGATTATGTAGTGACCTTGCAAGAAACCAGCTAACTGGTGAGATACCGAGGTTACTTTACTGGAATGAAGTTTTACAGTATCTGTAAGTTCGTCTTCTTATCTTAAGTTCTTAAGAAAACCGGTGATTTGTCTTCTGGCTGTGATGTATTATTCTATTTGCAGCGGTTTACGTGGGAATATGTTGACCGGGACATTGTCTCCTGATATGTGTCAGCTTACGGGCTTGTGGTACTTGTAAGTTTCTTAACTCACTCTTTTCTCATGGTTTACTTTGCTTTCTTAACCTTGTGAATTCAAGCAAGTTGTAAGTGAAAAAATTATGTTGTTGATAGTGATGTGAGAGGCAACAACATTACTGGAACCATCCCAGATAGCGTTGGCAATTGCACAAGCTTTGAGATCCTGTATGTGTCTTCTCCTCAAGAAAACATGATTACTCAGCATAGAACTTGTGTGGGACCTAACTATGTGTCGTTTGCTTTTTCAGGGATGTATCTTACAATCAGTTAACTGGAGTAATACCTTACAATATCGGTTTCCTCCAAGTAGCTACTCTGTAAGTATCGTTAAGACTCTCTAAACGTCTTGTTTGGTGGCTAAGGCAGTTCATGTGTAGTGATGATGGGTTCTTTTATCAGGTCACTTCAAGGAAACAGGTTAACTGGTAAAATTCCAGAAGTGATTGGTTTGATGCAGGCTCTTGCTGTTTTGTAAGTCCTGTTCATACTCAAATGCTTAATTTTGTTTTCGGTTCTTGCTCTTTTGGCTTAGTGAAAAGAAACTTATTCATTGACCAGGGATTTGAGTGACAATGAGCTAGTTGGGCCTATTCCACCTATACTTGGCAATCTCTCGTTTACTGGAAAACTGTGAGTCCATTGCTTTCTTCTCATTATTTGTCATCCATTTGTTCTGATCTTCGCAAATACGAATTGAAGTTCTTTTTTCTTGAAATAGGTATCTCCATGGCAATAAGCTCACAGGACCAATCCCACCTGAGCTTGGCAATATGTCACGATTGAGCTATTTGTAAGATACAAATTTTGAAACTCCAATATCTGTTCTACTCAAAACTTATGCTTATTGTTTGAGGGTTTACCGTTTTACAGGCAACTAAATGATAATGAACTAGCGGGAACAATCCCTCCTGAGCTTGGGAAGCTAGACCAATTGTTCGAACTGTGAGTTTTTTTTCCTCCAGTTTTCCACTTATATGCTTTAACTTATAATTTTTATCCGATAAGCTGACTAATGTATCTTTCTACCCTGTAGGAATCTCGCAAACAACCATCTCGTAGGGCCTATTCCACCTAACATTAGTTCCTGTACTGCTTTGAATCAATTGTAAGAGATGTGAAGAACTCTTTTACGATTCATGTTTCCCTCTTGTCATATATTGTTTTAATTTGAAACCTTATTGTGTTGCATTCAGCAATGTGCATGGGAACTTCCTGACTGGATCTATACCACTTACACTCCGGAACCTTGGAAGCTTGACTTATTTGTAAGCATCAATAGAATGCATAAACAAACAGTATGATTCTCTCGATTATTAGCAAACTTTGATCTTTGACTCAATGCTGTAAATTGCAGAAATCTTTCTTCAAACAGTTTCAAGGGAAAAATACCTGCTGAGCTTGGCCATATTATCAATCTTGATACCCTGTAAGTTATTTTCCTCAGCGTTACATCCTCGCTCATCTTTAATACCTAGTGATATTTGGACTAACTCATACAAACTTTCGTTTTCAGGGATCTGTCTGGAAACAATTTCTCAGGGCCAATACCATTAACAATTGG
The DNA here is from genome assembly GCA_900116095.1 of Euclidium syriacum. Taxonomy (NCBI): domain Eukaryota; kingdom Viridiplantae; phylum Streptophyta; class Magnoliopsida; order Brassicales; family Brassicaceae; genus Euclidium; species Euclidium syriacum. Next base: position 10,035,841 of record FPAK01000007.1, on the reverse strand, counting down.
TGATCTTGAACATCTTCTTATCTTGTAAGTGTTTATCAACTCCTGAAGTTGCATTACTTTCGCATTAACTTTATTCGGGGTTGTTAACTTGAGATTTGCTTTAATTGTCAGAAACTTGAGCAGAAATTATCTCAATGGGCCGTTGCCTGCACAGTTTGGGAACCTCCGAAGCATTCAGATCATGTAAAGTTTTTCTTTATTCTCAAAATTTCTTCCTTTTAAGATAAATAAATATATATCCTTTTCCTCATCAACCAACTTTTTTTCTTCCTTCTCAGCGATGTATCATTCAATTCCCTCGCTGGTGCTATTCCAACTGAACTTGGCCAGTTGCAGAACATAAACTCTCTGTAAGTAAACCATCACTTCTCTGCATATTACTGTGCTAAAGCAGATTAATCATCTTTCTTTGTTTTCCTTTTTTGTTTTGTTCAGATTACTGGACAACAACAAGATTCATGGGAAAATTCCGGATCAGTTAACGAACTGCTTCAGTCTTGTCAACCTGTGAGTATTCTTTCATTACTGACGTTTATTTTCAGATCCTATTATGCTCGTTTCTGTAATCTATTTTTTTCCCTGCTCTCTACATATCATTAGGAACCTCTCTTTCAACAATCTATCTGGAATAATCCCACCTATGAAGAACTTCTCTCATTTTACCCCAGACAGGTATAAGCTTTTGCTATATTTTTACTTTTCTTAATCATGTCATATGATCAGTATACTAAATCTATCATTTCTCTTATAGCTTCTTTGGAAATCCATTTCTCTGTGGGGATTGGGTTGGATCAATCTGCGGCCCTTCTTTGTCTAAACCGCGAGGTATCTAAACTTCCATTTGACCTATTCCATTGTCTTTAATTGACAGTTTTCATTAACTTAACATTAGTCTTTTCTCTCCCCTTTGATAGTATTCACTAGAGCCGCGGTGATCTGTATGGTTCTTGGTTTCATTACTCTCATATGCATGATAATCATTGCGGTTTACAAGTCAAAGCAGCCGAAGCAAGTCTTGAAAAGTTCTCCAAAACAATCTGAAGGTATTTGTCTCTTAGTTTCTCTCTTCTTCTCTATTATCTAATTGAGTTTACAGCAGCATAATGATGAGAGACCTCTATGGAACCTTTCAGGTTCAACGAAGCTAGTGATTCTTCACATGGACATGGCTATTCACACATTTGATGATATAATGAGAGTGACGGAGAACCTCAGCGAGAAGTACATCATTGGATATGGCGCTTCTAGCACGGTTTACAAGTACACCTCCAAAAGTTCCCGACCTATTGCGATTAAGCGAATTTACAATCAGTATCCCCACAACTTGCGCGAGTTTGAGACAGAGCTTGAGACCATTGGGAGTATTAGACACAGAAACATTGTGAGCTTGCACGGATATGCTTTGTCTCCCATTGGCAACCTCCTCTTCTACGACTACATGGAAAATGGCTCACTTTGGGACCTTCTCCATGGTTCGTTTATTCTTTTTCTCTTTAAGTCAATTACGTTCTTTCTCAGACCTGTGTTCTTAGTTTTGGAAGACTTAAAAGTAGTGATTGTTATGAAATAGGGCCTGGGAAGAAAGTAAAGCTTGACTGGGAAACAAGGCTGAAGATAGCAGTTGGAGCTGCGCAAGGACTTGCATATCTTCACCATGACTGCACTCCTAGGATCATCCATCGGGACATCAAGTCATCAAACATACTACTTGATGGGAATTTCGAAGCTCGTTTGTCAGATTTTGGGATTGCTAAGAGCATACCAGCCACCAAGACTTATGCTTCAACCTATGTTCTTGGAACCATTGGGTATATCGATCCAGAGTATGCTCGTACTTCGCGTCTGAACGAGAAGTCTGATATCTACAGCTTCGGTATCGTCCTTCTCGAGCTTCTGACTGGCAAGAAAGCTGTGGATAACGAGGCCAACTTGCATCAAATGGTATTTCTTCTCTCTGAGTTTCATCAAGGAACTTTTTTGTTGGAAAGATTGCGATATCATTTGGACTTTTTGTTGTTGCAGATATTGTCGAAGGCGGATGATAACACGGTGATGGAAGCAGTTGATGCAGAGGTGTCAGTAACGTGCGTGGACTCAGGGCATATCAAGAAGACGTTTCAATTGGCTCTCTTGTGCACCAAGAGAAACCCTTTAGAGAGACCCACAATGCAAGAGGTCTCTAGGGTTCTGCTCTCCCTTCTTCCCTCTCCACCACCAAAGAAGTTACCTTCTCCGGCGAAACTACAGGGCGGAGAAGAACGACGTGAGAGCAACTCTTCAGACACAAGAAGCCCAGAATGGTTTGTTCAGTTCCGTGAAGTGATCTCCAAAAGTAGCTTATAAGATAACTATTTTTATCTCTTTTTGTTGTTTTGGTTCCCTTGTGCGGCAAGAAAGATGGTGGGGGAAGGTTTTTTGTTTAAGTGGTTTAGAGTTAGTGCGAGGGGTATTTTGGGAAAAGGTGAAGTTAAATGGTATACCATGTTCTTGTCTTAAATGGTATAGGTGAAAGAGTAGGTGAAGTTAATTGTTGGATTCGAAAGGACTTCTTATTCAGTCTCCTCTTTAATGCACACATTTATCTATGCGTACTTCTATCGTCTATCACACTACGTATCAGTATTATCTACATTATTAAATGACGTTCAATCACAACCATTGCAATTTATAATAACTTATATCATCTACTACATTTATAGCACACATATTCATTTGGTTTGTCCTTTCAGACAGTGAATCTTAAGGAGCAATTGGGTACTTCCCCTGCAACACAAATCCAGGCTCCTGTAAGAATGTAATTGATGGAGATTTTTGAAGTTTGGTCCAAATACTACTAGGATATGCTCTGGTTAACCAATACCTCTTTACATGGAAGGATTTTTTGTTTTCCTGTGATTCCCATTGAAGCTCTCAGATTTCTTCATAGGGGCAATGTCTAAGTTCTACAAGAAACTAATCTAAAAGTAGCGCCACTGATGTTTTGAGGTCGCCATCATCAGTATCTGAAGTGAGACTTAGCTGGTAAGAAGTGGTAACATTGTTAACATTTTAAACAAAAGACAAATTAAATGAAATCTGAAAAATGGTGGAAACGATTACTTTGCTGAGAGACTCAATAAAAGGTTCATCTTGAAAGTTTGTGTCCTTTGGAGCTTCAACTTCCTTCGAGGAGCTAAAAACACGGTGTTAGGAAGTCTTGGGGGAAATAAACGATCCATGAAGAAGTTGTAATAGTTTCAAGAACCAACCCTGCAATAAGAGCGACTTACCCTTGGAGAAAAGTTTTCATGTTTGATGTTAAAAGCTTCACTGCATTTGCTTGATACCTATCAAGAAAGGAGAAGAGTTTTCTTTCTTACGTTAATTTAAAAGACCTTCATGAATATAACTTCTAGTGGATGGAGGAAACGAAACCTGTATCACCTTTGAGTCAAGAGGGCTAATCTTAGTTTCAGTAACTTGACAATCTGTCTTTGAGCTGCATGATTCCTTAACTTTCCTACCTTTTATGGAGCATGTAGAATCAACGGTGGCTGCAATTTTGAGCTGCAATGAGAAACATCATTTGTAGCTGGAGAGATGAGAGATCAAAAAAACAGAACAAAACGATTTGTGTATCAAAATCTGAGACTTACACTTGAAGAACGCTCCTTTGCTCTAAGAGATGTTCTTAGATGAAATGCCTAGAAACAAAATTGAATGGTAAACATTTTGGTTATGACAAAGAGTTTGAAAAATGTCATCAGAAGATTCAGACCTTGATATTCCTTCTAGGCAAAGACGTTGAAGAACTTTCTTGAACCTGAAAACATGTTCTTTCTTACTGCTTTTGAGTTGGTTGACAGTGAATGAAACAAAAAAGAAGAAGTACGCACTGTTTTATTCATAGTGTTTAACTTAGCGATCGGCTCAGGTGCTGAATTAGCCTTAAACCTGAAAGAGATTCATAGCAGAGAAGTAGTAAAGTTGCCATTAAAGAAACCAAACACATGTTCAAGAGTCCTGACCGGTTTCTTGCAGCTCTTTGAGCAGTTTTTAGGTTTGGTTCTTTTGGAATAGTGACTTTGGATCCCTGTAAGACACAAAACAGATTATTACATAGCATATACAAGAAGATGGTACAAGGAATGTTTTAATCTTTTAAAGTGCATTATTACCTTCCTTGGAACCTTATGTACAAAAGGATTATGGTCCAGCCTTGATACCTACTTCACAATGCGAAACAGGATTAGTCCCCAACACAAAATGGGATTGAGATGAGATGAGAGAGCACTGAGTGTAGTAGACCTTGCGCAAGAAACCGGATTCAAGTTTTTGTCTTTTGGTTTCTTGATATTGAGGCATAGATAATAAGAGAGAGGAGAACTTGTCATCAAAATTTCCTAATGATCTCTGACATCTACAAAACACTCAAATTACGTTGAAGCTGAAAAGAAAAGGACTGAAAAAAGAGGAGATATGTTTATACCTTGAGAGAAGTTGAACAGAGTAAAGGTCAAGAGGTTTGTTCTGTCTTGCCAAAAAAGAAGCAGTTGGTCTCGTTAAAGTTGAGTTCTTTTGTAAGAATGGTTTAGTTTTAAACTTGTGAGTCGTTTTAGGAAGATCTTTAGGAGCTTGGTTATAATATATGTACCCTGATGATGACCGTAAACAAAACTTGAGTTGCAAGAAAAAACAGAGCAAAGAACAGAATTTGCTAAACATACGATTGTATTTATCTGAGATAGGTTTAGGTATCTCGAGATGTGTGTCGTCGAATCTCCGCCTAAAATTTAGGCTAAATTCTGAAGATAAAAGCATAAAAATTATCAAGAAACTAAAATTCTCAAAGATGAAAATCAAAATATATGCAGATCTTACGCGAAGGAGGATAGTTTCCAGCTGATTCAAACCAGAGCTCTGTTTCCTCTGTTTCTGAATCGAGTTCCAGTTTAGAGAAATTATAGAATCGAGGGGCATCAAATTCGAAATCAATGTCGAATTCCTCGACGGAGGAACCTTCTGCAAACATATTGGCTATATCCGGATCCATTGTCTCCGGAAATTCGTAGGAAGAACATCTGAAATCGAATGCTCTTTGATAATTCATAGAGCGACGATGATTATTTTGTTCCAACTCTGTCTCTGGGAAATTTTCTAGGAGAAGGCAACGGCGTGAATTTAGATTACGCAGTTATAAAACGACGGTGTTTTATAATGCAGAAAACAACGGGAGGTTGTGCTAATTACATGTAACGAACTCTAGTAGTAGTTATTTTAATCCAGAAGATCATCAGTTTCTTCAATTTGTTTATTTAATTATGAATTTATATATCTTAGGTCCACATAATTTTTAGATAAAGATAGAGTCACTGTCTGCTGATCTTTCTCTAATCACTGAAGCTTATAATACCATATAATTTAATGTACTTTAGAAAATTTTATCCCCTTGTAAATTATCAGAAAAAGATTTAATAATTTGATAGACAATGTGAACTTCAGTTATTATCCTTTGTTCTGTCCGATCATGCTTATACATTCTTTGTTTAAATAAATCGAACTTTCGGTGGAAGATTTCCATTGTCACAGTCAAAAATACCCTTTTAGACCATTATTTTTCATGTGAAAGAGAATCAAAAAGCTTTTTGCAGAAAGCAAAAGCCCAAATTATATAATTTGAATACACACACTGGGAAAACAAAGACCCAATTCCATTCTTCATTTAATTTTACCTTGAAAAATTTTATGTTACAAAATTCCACACATAGGTAAAAAAAAAAAAAAACTATGTCCATATTCAGACAAAACCATTACCACTAGAAAACAGTTAGAAGAGAACTGATCATTTGTTCTTTGATCAAAAGTCAATAAACTAAATTCAAAGCTTTAAGCTTCTCGTGTCTCCATTCATTGTTAATTTTTGCTATAAACTCTTCAGCTCTTTTTCTCAATTCATCGTCTTCTTCCTCCTCTTCAACCTCGGCCTCTATGATCTCATCTTCATCTTCTTCATCATCATCATCATCGCTGCAATGGCTGCTTCCCCTGTCCTCCTCATCTTCGTCAGAATCGCTTGAGTCATTGATTAAAGATTCATCTTGTGAAGATGAAACAGCAGCGACAATCATCTTTTCATCATCATCACTGTCATGGCTGCTTCCTCTGTTTTCGTCTTCGTCAGAATCGTTCGAGTCATTGATCAAAGACTCATCTTGTGCAGATGAAACAGCAGCGACAGTCATCTTTTCATCATCAGAAGCAATGCTGCAAGAATTGAAGCTCACAGAGGTAGAAAAAATTGAATCTTGTGAATCTGTCGAACCGGGTTTGGATGAACCAGTGAGAATCATGACAATAATGAGATTGCAGAAACAGAACATGAGAAGCGAATTCGATGTCGCTTCTACGATCAAATCAAAAGCTATGTCCAACATCTTTGTAGCCTGAGAAAATAAGGAAAATTAATGAGAAAATAGAGAAGAAGAAACTGGTAGTTAATTCTGTTTTTGGTGATAGAACAGAGGTTTTGTGTGCTTTTATAAAGAGGAAACAAGTGTGTGAGAGAAGCTTTTTTATTCTTGAGATGAGAAGCTTTGTGGCAATGAGGTGTATATAGAAAGTTTTTTAGATATATATAAGATTTTTTGAGATGTGGGCTTGTTTATATAATAATTATTAAAGACTTTCGAGTGAGTCTTGGGTTTTTGGATTTATATGATATTTCTTTAGGTGTGAAACTTCGATGCTAAGGTGCATTTTTTTTTTCCATTAAAAAAGAAAAAGAAAAAGAAAGACTTCTTTTGTGGATTTTAGTACCTCACCAGTCACCAAAGAAATCACATGGAGCTTTCAAAATATTAGCATCAGGCCCACTTTGTCATTTACCATCATCATCTTAGACTTGGTCCGTCAAGTGGTCAACTCCGAAGGTTCTTTGAAATCGCTTCGAAGAAACATTCAAAGAGTAGGTGAAAACTACTCAATGATCTTTCCATATACTTAACCACATCTTCTGTTCCTTATAAGTAATTGATAAAAAAAAATTAATAGCAATTTTTTTTTTTGAATTTGAGTGAAACATTATTTAAATAATTTTTTTTTTGGTAACTTTGAGTTTAATAGATTATTCGAAAATAGTTAAAACCTCTTTCTTTTGTTATTAGTTTAGAATAGTTAAATAAAACGTTGTCTAATTATAACTATTTTTTTTTCTTTTTTATGTGAAATTTGTCAATATCATTTAAAAGAAAAAATGATTGTTAGGATTACATTGGCTATAGGCCTAATTTTTGTAACCTTGGCTGAAAAAGATTAAAAACAAGGGTTTATATTTTTGATGGGAAGAAAAGTAATTTTCATCGCATTCACAGTTGCATGAGTGTAGCAAAACCCCTACGTTTCGTTGTGAGGAGATAGTCTTGCGCAAATCTCTGTCAATGAGTGTGAAGGTGAGTGTCGGAGATAGACTTGTGCCAAGGAGGATAAGATTATAACTAGTTGTTAAAAATAATGTAATAGTCGTGGTTCATGAAATAATGTAATAGCCAAGATTTAGGAGTATGGATGGTTATGAACAAGTTAAAGGTGGTAAGGTTTATTCAAAAGAAAATGAAAGATTTGGCTGCTAATTAATGTACCCCAAACTTACTTATCAAACTTATAAGGTAAAATTACTTTCAAATATCTCTTCTCCCAAAATTACTTTTTACTGGTATATGAGATTTACCATTTATTTTTTAGTTTTCATTTTTTATAAAAATTTACTTGATTGATCAAGGTGTGGATTTTCGATAATACAAAGATGAACAAAAAGTGAGCTACGAGAAGATTGTTAGTGAGTGAAAACGCTAAATAAGTACGATAACCTGAATAAGAAATGTGAAAAGAGAGCTATAAAATTGATTTATTTACTACTGTAAAACTGATTTGATTTTAGGTGCTAAGATGATTACATTTCCTTCTTTTTTAATTACATTGATCAATTTAGTCTGTTAAATTGATTTGATTATGCTAAAAATAGTCTACAGTGTATGTGATGATTTTAGAAGAAGAGTGCTTGTTAGTTGTTTACAAGTAACCGTTAGTAAGTCCTGGTTTTCATATGCGCAATACTAATCTGGTTTATGTTGGGGCATTTTCGTAGAATCAAAATGCTGTTTCTGCTTCATGGTCTAGTTTTCTAGATTTTTGAATTACTAATCTATTTTTTTTGTCATTTCTCTATCACCGTCTTGAGATTAAAGGTGCATCCATATAGAAGAGAGATATTACATCCCAAGTATCTAGTATCTTGACTCTGACTCCATTCTCAATTTTAAAAAACTTGTTCACACAAAACCTATTTAAGAAAGATAAAAAAAATGTACTACTGCTTCACAGTTTGCTTTCATTTTGTCTGCTGCATTCCCATGAGACGTCAGCTTATTCTCTGCATAAGTCATCTTCCTAGTAAGTTCCTCAGTTCCCTTCTTTTGTCTCTTGGTTTGAACCTTCAGTTGATCTTCTAAATCCTCCAAATCTCTCCCCCCATGTTTTTTTTTAAACCATCTCTACTGTAAGAGTGAGCTTCATACTGAGACTTGAAAGTTTCTCCACTATAGATTCGTATTATCTTGTACCATACTCCACTTATTGGGTCATAGCCAATCCTTTTGCTTTAGATTCCCCAAACTTCTCCTCAAACCTCTTAAATCTTATCTCCAAGTCAACAACTTCTGTTGTAATCCTGGTACTTTAGCATATATATGTTGTGTTAGCTGCAACCTCCATATCTTGCAAATATTGTTCCCTCTCGTCGGCATACTTCACATACCGTTCCAACTATTGAGTCCTCTCATCAATACACTCTTCAATCAATTTAAAGCATTCCTTTGATTCAGGACAGTGACTTTTCAGATATCTTATTTGAGAAGCACGAAGTTTGATATTCGCAAACGATTGAAGCAAGTTATGTAGCCTCAGTTCACGGGTGCTAAGTGGATTTGTGTGGAGCTTCAAAGTATATATCTAACAAAAAAAAATGAAGAGATTTATGTTCATGATTCTTAGTACTGATAGGTTTTAACAAAAAAAGTAAAAGGGCCTAAATTTTTTTTGCCACGAACCATTCATTTTATTGAGAGATGAATATTTATATGATTACTTGCTAAAATTTATGTTTTATCTTTGAAACATTTAATATTATAAAAATGATAAAATTTTCAAAAAATATTCTTTATTAGGTACAAGTGTGTATATTATTTGTATATTTATGATATCTAGAATTTAAAAGCTGACAAAGTTAATAAGGTATCAATTGATGACAATGCATTGGTCAAATTTGTTTTCATATTTTTTTTTTAAGTATTTCAAAATTTCATAAAATAATTGCAAAATCTAAATTTTTTTTTGGTTAAAGGTTTTACTTGCAAAATCTAAATTTAGAAGGACAAACATGGTATTTTACTATTTTATATGTATTTTCCTCACTATAAAAACAAGACTCGGCAGTACTATTCACCTAACAACACAATAATAGAAAGAATAGGTTCTTACACATTTTCTTGTCGTCATTTAAATTACCATAACAAAAACTCCATGTCCGAGCCGAAAATCACTGTGCCGAAAGTCCCTGTGCCAATGTCGTTTCAAGTATTCAAAAGTGGTAGCCAAGAAGGAGAGAAGAGAGCTGGTTACGTTAGCTATGAAGTAGAGCCTGGCTTCACCATTCGACTACGTCAGAATATTGACCCTGCTATGGACCCTAAAAACCTCAAACGGTTACATATAATCTTTTCATTTTTATATACTTATGATTTTTACTATACCAAACCCTGAGTAAATTCAGGCTCCCTAATGCAATTAGATCTATGTATGTAGCATAATTTCGAACCGTATTGCGGCTCAGAAGTCAAGATGGAAGAAGCTTCAATATGTTGATGATCTAGTGAAGAAATCAAATGAGCTCCATGTATATCTATATATACTATACTTCGTACTAATTCATTATCTTTTTGGTTATAAAAATATACATAATTTGATCAATAAGATTATATACAGAGGCAAGTGAGTGTGATGCGTTCCCAACTAGAAATGGCAAGTGAGCAGAAGCGATGTCTAGAAAGTGAGCAAAGAGAGCTAAAGGAGTGTATGTCTTTTTGGCTGCAACGTTTTATCTCCAACCAAGGTATATGACAGTTCATTAGATATATCTTTATTTAGAATTTGATATAGAACAATAATTATAAACTTCTAATGCTAATAGGTGAGGTTGAGGCGAATAAAGCGGAGATAGAGAGGCTCAAGAAGAAAGTGGCTCATTTTATTTGACCGTCTCCTTATCTAAATTCAATCCAAATCTACCTTTTTTTGTTAAACCCCAAATCTAGCTAGCTTTGGTTTTTGGTTCTGATGAGTTTATTTATTTATTTTTAGTACTTTTAAAAAAATTTGTATGTGTTTCGGTTCACATAATGTTTTTATTAAATTGAAAGAAAATCAGTATACATTAAATTTATTATATAATCTTTAATTTGAAGATTTTTCCTGAAACTGAGTTATGATTTTTTAAATTATTTTCAATACTTCTGGTTCGGTTGGATTTACTAGAAATTAATTGCAGTTATGATTAATATATATTAAAATATTAAGTTATACTTTATCACATTTTATAACATAAATTAATTTGTCCTTTTGTGTTAATGTAGGAAAATGCCAATTCTTATTTCTTATTAGTAATATTGAAAACGGCTATATATAAAGAGTGAAAAACGGCTATGTAATGATTGACATGCATAGAGTTTAGGTCTTGTTTTTGTCCTATTTGTTTTATGTTTTCCCTTACATGCACATAACAAGAGTCACATATACACAAAAACTATCAAAACTTCTTAATTTTTTAAATCTAAATTAAACAGAAATTAAGATATAAATTAAAGTTGTTTAAGTTTACATCAATACAATTGCAAGGTTAACGTAATATCCGATGATCTTATGCATGGGCTCATGATAAAGAGGCAGAAAAATGCCAGATGAGTAAAGTGATCTCTGTAGAGTTTGCTCAAATCAATTAAACTCTCTGTTGCAAAATCTCAAAGATGATCGAAGTGGCATAACACTGTTATATGACACTGACTTAACTCTGTTGCCAAATCACATATCACTTCTAATTAATATATCTAAATCATATAGGTATCCTGGGATCGATGGTGCTTGCTCCCTTTCTCTTGTCCACCGATAAATGTTGAAGACACGCCTGGCGTGATCCCTTTCTCTTTTCAACCGATCATCACGAAAGGGGTGCTCCCTTACAGATCTTTCAAGCATTAAGTTTGGTGTTGGTCTTCGAATACTATAAACTGCAGCTCCGGTCTGAATATAAGAATAACAAACAATATCACTAGACTTGGATACAAGCTCAGCTACTATTATGACTTTCAAACATTATAACTAAGACGGATTTGGATCTAAACACCAAAGTTCCGACGAATCCTAAACCTAGACGATTTACCAAGTTAAACACTCCAAACAGAACATCAACGAGCTAGAGACTAAATAATTAAGAGATGAGATCTGAAAATCTTCTTCATGAGCCATTGAAACACAAAAAATAAATAAATAACAAGCAACAGGAAAATCAAAGATTGTTTGAGAAGTGAAAGACAAGGAATGTACCACTCGCACGCCGCAACAAGCGGAGGAGCTTTCCCGTTCATCGGGTAACGCTTCACGAAACCTCAGATTTCTGCGAGCCAATATTCTCTTCTCCTCTGATTTGTCCATAAAGAAAAAGATTACTGTTATGTCAATCACGAAGGCCAGCGGCGGATATGACGGTACTTTCTGCTAGGGCAAAGTGTTGATGTCTACTTTCAACAACTAAATTCTATTGGGGTTTATATACACACATGAAAAAGTACATCATGCTATGTTTTTGGACTAATTCATGAAATGCTAGTTCAGGTGCATTGCCAATTCTAATGACTTTAATGTGAATTTGATACTGTATACATATATACTTAACAAACACATGAAAGATATACTTGCCACTTCTAATAGTTACGTCGATCTCTTCTCTCAATATTTATACTTTTGTAGTGTTGTTTTAAATTGTAGTCGTTCCATTTGCCTCGCTCAAATGGTTGAGAAGAAGAGAAAAAACAATGTATGTATTTAAAGTATTTTAATGAACTTAGTTTTGGTTAGAGAAAAAATAAAATAAAATGAAACTAACATTAGACATGACATGAATCATCTTTGTATTTAACACAGACACACAAAAGAAAGAAAGAAAAAAAACATAATTCATCTTTTTATTTAAACTCATTTTTAAATCATCTAGATCAGTGGATCGACTCAATTTGGGAGTTTGCGTACTCAACTGGTAGAAAGTTGCAGACCAACGATTAAGATTAATATATGGGCCTAACATGAATCTCAGTAACAGATTCTGCAGAGACTTATCTGTTACTCATCCAAATAAGATTCAATCATTTTTTCTATTATCTCTAAATTGATCCAAACTAAACCAGAAGCAAAGAAATCATCTCCAGAGATGAGTTGAGATTCTTAGTAAGTATACAAAACGTCGATACCTAATCTTCAAATTTGCAGAGGGAGAAAAGAGATGATGATACATTACTTTACTGTGCAATTGTATAAACATACACTTCAGTTTGCCTCAGTGGATAGAATCTCCAACTCCGCCCACCACGCCGGATTTTGCCTTGGCAACGCTGCTTCCTCCGTTATTCCGGTGATCTCTCTCAGCTTAGTCACCACTTCCTTCATTTCCAGCTTCTGATTCAAACACTCAATAACCACTTCCCACAATCTTCTCAGAACCTCCTCGTCAAAGCTTTTCAGTGCCGGGTCAGGAACAGGGTTGGTCTCCTGGAGCCGAGAATCCGGATCCAGGATCTTTCCGGTGATGATCTCGTACAGAATGACACCAAAGCTGAAGACATTGTTGGTCAAAGGTTCAAGTTGGCTGGAACTGAGGAAAGTGAAGTCAGTGACTTTGGCGGCATAATCTATTGCCAAGTAGATAGAAGAGGAGTTTAGGTTGGTGTGGTGAATGGGTTCAGGATTGAGACTGTGCATGTGTTCCACACAATAAGCTATTCCCATTATAATTCTCATTCTCTTTTGCCAGTCCAAGTGCTCTGAATCTTGCGCTGAAATAGCAATAACAATACAGTTAATGGCACTGAGTGACTCTGTTTGAAGGAGGAGGTGGAATTTACTGACCATGGAGAAGCTCGAAGAGGGAACCGTTAGGAGCGTATTCGAAAACCAGCATCCGGTTAAAGGGTTCGTCTTCGTGGCAATATCCGATAACATTTAGAAAGTTTTTATGGTTTACATGAGATAACCTCTGTATCTGCATTGCAGGAGTTTGTATTTTCAGAAAGTTATTGTGGTTTTAACTAAGAAGAGGAGATTGTGAATGATACCTTTTCTTGGAACTGTGTTTCGAGATCTGATGACCAATCGTGAAGGGATCCATCTGCGAGTGAAAGAACGGCAATTTCAGTGCCTGTGGAGAGTGTTCCTTTGTAAATGGTGGCGTTTGTGGATGTGGAGCCTATGATGTTACTGAAATCTTCGCATGCAGTTTCTAGTTCTGATAGCTTCAACTTAGGAACACCTTCATAACGAATACACTAAACTCACTCCCCCAATCTGAATAGAGTAAACAGAACACAGTGATTGAAGAAAACGTGATACCTGTAATAACAACATCTTGAAGCTGGATACTACTCCCATTTGCCCATGGCTTTATCATTATCTTTTTCTTCCTGAAAAGAAAGAAGACCACCAATGCAGCCACGGCGACTACTACACCAACTATCACTCCGACTATTATGAAAATCATGTTAGATCTCTTTTTCTTGGGAGTATTACGCTGAGGCGGAGGAGGCAGAGCTAGAAGAGGAACTGGTGGAGGGGAAACTGGTGGAGGCTGAACTAGAGGCGAGTTTGGGACGTTGGCTGGGGAACCAGCGGGAGGGCTTCCCTCTTTATCCTGTAGAGAAGGAGGAGGGGGAAAAAAATCTACGGGGGATCTCTTCTTAAGTGATGGAGGAGGAGAAGGTAATGGAGGAGGAGGAGGAGACTTTACACCTAAGCCAGGATCCTGGCCAGGGGGAGTTAACTGAAGCAGCCTGCGACTGAAGGGGAATGGTTGGCCAAAGTTGTTGTCACACAAATCCAAGATCTCAAGCTCCTGCAATTCCGTTACCTCTTCAGGTACTTTCCCGGAAAATGAATTGTTTCTCAAAATACTGCACAAGAAACCAAAGGCATTTGTAGTAGATATATCTATGTAGAGTTTGAAGCAGTGTTGGGAAAAAACATTTTTTACTTACAGAGATTTCAAGTGAGTTAGGTTTCCGAGTTCAGGTGCAAGTGTTCCTTGGAGGGATAGATCTCTTAGATTTCTAACGTATTTATCCAAATGACATAAATAAGACATCAACTTTTTTTTATAAACCCTGAGATTAAGAGTAACTAAACTACATGAAGACTCTGTCTGACTTACAAGATAACAACTCTACCATCATGTGAACAGACAACACCAGACCAAGAACAATGAGAAAGCTCTCCCCAATTCATCAGAGCTCCAAATGGGTCTCTCTCTATTCTCTCTTTGAATTTCATCAGCGCCAATGCTGCAAAAACACCATCCATACATCAAGACTTGAATTGATTTAGAGAAAACAGGGCAACAAAAGTACCTTCCGTGCTGAAACAGAGACCAAACGTGAGATTGTGAGGAAGAAAGAAGAGGATGGAGACGGCTGTCCGGAGCAATCTCCACCGTCGATCGGAACTCATCCGTTGTGTTTTCTTTTGGAGTAGTTCAAGTCGTCGTTCGGAGAAGAAGACAAATCAATGTCTGCTGCTTTTTATATCCCACCTTCTCCATTTTCTTTTGTTAATTTTTAAGCAAACAAATTACGACATTCCTCCTTTTCAACTTTTGTTATATATACAAATGTTAAACCATGGAAACATTTACTTACAAGTTGGAAAAAATGTAAAAATACAATTTTAATTTAATATATTTAACACCATTTGCAATGCACGATATGGTCTTTCCCTCTTAAAATTGACCCAGTAAACTTTGACTTGGGTTTCTTTTTTGTTTGTTTATTCTCATTACCAACAATGAAACTGAAATGAACATCGCGTTATATATTCCACGAATCCAATCCATAAACAATCGATTTTTATGCTATTTTGAACAGTTACAATTTGAAATCGAACTTGTTTGTTTCCTTATATTTTTTTTAAAAAAAACAAAGATCACTTCATTTCTCTCCATTGACAATGTAAAACTAAAGCGTAAAGCCAAAACTGGGGTTGGAAAAGAGGCTTATAATGAAATCTGGTACACTATGTTCAGCTCCACCAAAACATCACCCAAATGGGTCCTCAAGGTTTATCTAACCAAATATACGCCAACTCCCTTCTTCTCCTTTTAACTTAATCAATATTATTTTAAAATACTTCTGATATTGAACTATGCTCTTACCCAAAAAAAAAACTAGCTATGAGCAACAGATTTCTTCAAAAGAAGCTACACTCCAATTCGTGGAAACAGTGGAGATAGGTTATATTACCGTGAGATAGCACGGAGCAAGACGCAGTGGATATGAGAGAAGTTAGGGCGTGTTGAAGGGCAAGTGTTCCAGCATTTGGTCATAAGATATCTGAGAACTTGAGGACATTCCTTTGGAATCTCTGGTCTTAACCCACACGCTGCAATCCCAACCGCTGCTTGAACTGGAGAGCAAGTCCCATAAGCCTCTTCCCCTGTCACCATCTCCCAAATCACCATCCCAAAGCTATACGCATTGCTCATCCAACTCTCTCTCGTCTTCTCTGGATCTCCCGCTATTATCTGATTTCAACCATTTCAACAACCAGCATGAAATTCTGAAGCAGTTTCACTTAACTAGGATTATGCAAGAAAAGTGATAAAGAAATTACAAACCTCAGGTGCAAGCCATCGATAGCCATCTGTTTCGTACTCCATAGCTTCATTGACATTCTTGCATGCGGTGACTATTCCCATATCACCCAAACAAGCATTTCCCTGCTTATCTAATAGTATTCTGTGTGTGTTAAGGTCTCTAAATGCAACGCCATGATCATTAATAAACTTCATTCCTTCTGCTATGTCAATAGCAATTCTAAATATGTCCTTGTTCTGAAGCTTCTTTTTCTTCAATACCAGTTCATGAAGTGATCCACCTTGCATCAGTTTCGTGACAACGCATAATCCATGATTTTCGTCGATGCAGACACCATAAAACTGCAGAATACTTTTGTGTCCACAAGTCATTAGCTCCAAGAAATCTTTTCGGATCTCAAACTCGTATGAATTCCCTTTATCACAGCCTTTTAGTTTCTCAATGGCTACTCTGTTCCCTCTGTAAACTCCTTTATAGGAATAAGGTCCTAACTGATCACTAAACTCGAGGTTATCTGAATTCAATAGCCATTTCTCGATATCTTCGCCACCTGATTGAATGGTCTGCCATTCATCAACTGATACAGAAAACGAAGAGCTTGGAGGTGGCATTTGAAGCTGGATCCTAGTATCCGGATTCTCAAACTCTTGTCTAGAGCATTGATCAATAGACTCAACATCAACGTCTCCGAATTCTCCTAAACCTACATTCTGTTCTTGACAACCGCAGAGGCCAAAAGGGAGCTTCACAGAGTTTGACTTAGGCTTCTTTACTGCCGATTTCAGTGCATTCTCTATCTTGATCTTGAACTGTTTTTCTTGACCGGACTCGACCAGAAAAAGAACAACTCCAAGAGTCAACCCTTTCTTCTCAAAGATTTGTACTTTCTTACAACAAATAGAAGCACTATCAAGAGATCCTGAAACAGTAGACCATGAAAGGGAAGAAGCGCAAGCGAATGTGAGCTTGAACATAGAAGAATCCTGAGCTTCCTCATCGCAGAGCTCTTGAATCACAAACACAGGATTGTCATCTCCAGAAGTTTGCTCTATCAGTTTTATGTGTACAAATACCTCTTTCATATCGAAACCAGTCTGACTGTAACTGTTAACACAAAAAAAGCATAATTTATCCAGATTACTTACTCATGAGTCATGATCTACCAAATATAACAACATATCTAGATCTAAGCTATGTATCTTCCAGAAAATACTAAGATACTATTGGTTCAAGGGGATTTAATAATATTACTAAATTTATGAAACCGAGAAGACGAAGAAGAAGAAACAATGCTTAAGTAGCTTACAATGTTAGGGTTCGGAAATCGAAATAGTGAGTAAAAATGAAGCAAAGAGTTAAATTAATCGCCGAATGAGGAAAAAAGTGAAGAATCTGAGAGATTTGGTTTTTTACCTGAGAGGCAAAGAATCGTAATGCTTCCTGAGATTAGAGACGAGCTTCTCAGGCAACTGGCTACCAGGATACATTTTAGCTAGATTCCTCACAACAGTAGCCCAAACGAGCTTCCTGCCTCCGGCGGTTGCATTTTGGTTGTCTCGGTTGAGCGAGTTCTTGAATGAAGCGATCGCGTCGGACACGTTGCGGCCGAGACGCTGTAACCGCTTCTGCATAGCGGAAGAGTTCTGATCGAAACGCGAAGCGGCGGTATCAGGCGGAGACGTGACAGACTCAGACCTGTCGTTGGAGCACATGAGGACTTGGTCAACAAAATCGTCGTCTTGACAGCCGTCGGCAGCACGGGTGGACCAGCACTCGAGCGCGGAAGCCATGGGAGAGAGAGGGCGAAGGTAACAAGGTTTGAGAAGTTGAGATTTAGAAAACTCCGGGTCTGTCTACTTCAAAAATGCTGAGTGAAGTGAAGAAACAACTGAGACTTTTCTTGATCCCATTTCCTTAATATTTAATTTTGTACGTAGGAACAATAGACAGAAGCACCAGTGGTCTAGTGGTAGAATAGTACCCTGCCACGGTACAGACCCGGGTTCGATTCCCGGCTGGTGCAAGTTTCTTTTGTTTTCTGCTTTTATTTTTTGTATAGAAGATGCTATATGAGTCTTTGTGAAACAAATCCAATCATATTCCAAGCTGATTAAGGAGAAGAAAGAAGAAATACAAGTGTATGTGTGTAAGAGTATATCTATAAGAGTCTTTAGCATTGAGGCAAGTCCAATGGTTGAGATTGTACAGACTGTAAATGCCCTTCGCCATTCTCCACTAAGAACACCATAGCCAGACCCCAGAAGAGATGCGAATCGATATGGCAATGCATCAGCCACACACCTGGATTATCAGCTACGAATCTGATAGCTACCCATCCACCTGGAGGAACTCCAATTGTGTTTCTCCGTGGTGGGTCAACGAGATTGAAAGAAGCCGTATCTTTGTTTGAGTTGAAGTTACCAATACCTGTCCCAACTACATAGAACTCGTAGCCATGGAGATGCATTGGGTGATTCTCAGTGGTTAAGATGCTCGTGCCTTGCAATATAATCTGCACTTTCGATTTGTACTTAAGTTTATAGACCTTTGTTCCACGTGTAGGCTGCCACAACGCTCTACTCACGTTTCCTGTGTAGTCAAACGTGAGAGGAGGAACAGAAGGGAAGTCCGTGGTGAAAACTCCGGCGGTATTGCCTTGGTAATAGGCTTGAGAGATTGAGTTTCTTCTGGGGAAGACGAAAGAGACGTTGTTGATGCTTGCAGCGAGACGTGTTCCGTTAGGACCTTGACACCTCTGCGTGTTAGTGTATGGGCAGTTGAATAATCCTAATCCCACTGTGAAAAACAAGTCCTCGTCGATCTCGAGAGGCACTTCTACTTTTGAAGGACTTCTCATCTGTGCTTCAAACGCTGCTGCTGTTGCTGTGTCGTTGAATCCTGGAAGCTGTGCAGGTATTGCACGTGCTTGTGGTGATTTACCGTGAAGAGAAACACATGGAGCGTCTTTGTATTTGAGAATCGCGGTGGTTGTGGTGTTGTCAAAGGCGACGTTGGCGCTGTTGTAAGCGTGTGCCGCCATGTAATAGTGTGCTGGTGGTTGGTCTGCGGTTAGAAGCATATCAATCGTCTGACCTGGACCAAACATTATGGCATTGGTAGAGAAAGGTTTGGTGTATGAAGCATCTGCAGCAACCACTGTCAGTTTGTGATTCGCGACGCCAAAGAAGAATTCTTGGTTCAAAGCAGAGTTGATGACTCTGAGGAGAACGGTCTCTCCTGACCCAACAAGAAATCTCAAAGTTTCTGCGTTAGTGACAGCAAGACTTATTAAGTTAACTAACGCTTCTTTTGAGACTTGGGAAGCATAAAGTCAATGTACCTTGGCTGGAGCATCTGTAGAGATCACCGGGTTGACCATTAATGGTGAAGGCGTCTGAGACGTTTGGTGCTGCTCCAGTGAACTGAGCCATTTTTAGAACATCCATGGGGTTTTTGTCCCACCACTCTCCTAAGAGGAGTGTAAACTCTTTTATGGGAAGAACTGGAAAAGGGTAATTAGGAGAAGAGAGTGGAGGACGGATAACGAGAGCTCCATACACGGTGGCTCTTAGCCATCTGCTGTGGGCATGCCACCATAAAGTACCTTCTTGGTCTTCGATGTGGAACTTGTAAGTGTAACTCCCTCCTGGTTTGATTGGGCATTGTGTTATGTATTCTGGTCCATCCGCCCATGGATTCCTCATCTGTCGTATCCCATGCCTGCACATATGCTCTGTTTATCTATAGCTACTGTGTTTCATCATCAAACAATTAAGAAGAGGGAGTGAGTTACCAGTGGAGGCTAATGTTGTACTGAGCTTTGTTTATAGCTGTGATGACAAGAGAATCACCGTTTCTCACCTCCAAGGTTGGTCCTGGAAACTGTCCGTTCACCGTGATTGAGTTATGGACTCTGCACAGCCTCTTCACAGGCGTCTCTTGGATCTAACCAAAACAAAGGAGAAAATTAAGTCAAGCATGAACGTGAGTAAACAGTGGAGTGAACAAAAAAAGAAAAGAAAAGAGATAAGTAAGAAACACACAACAAACTCATGAAAGTGAACTTCTGCAGTGACAAGTAAAGCTACAAAAGGAAACAACAACACAAAGAGCAACCGAAGTTGCTCCATTGCAATTTCTGACGACTTGTGAGAGAAAAAGAAAGTTGATACCTTTTATAGGCAAGGTCGGAGACTATCAAAACCGCACATACCATTTGGTGCAACAACTAAACAACTAATAGTTTCTGTTTTTAAAATTTTTCATTCTTGTTCCAAAGGATGTAGGTGAACTCCTGCCCGCCAACTTTAGTACTTTGTTTGTTTTTTTCTCATCCTCGGACACCAAATCTCGTTAACTATTGGATCCTCAGAATCTTGACCATTTTCCATATAAAAATAGCATCAGATATACTTTGAAATATGCCTAAAGCGGGTGGAAAATTTATCCACGCAAAAACCAAATTTGTTGCAGCGTCATGATCATTATCTTGTTGATTCTAGTCTTCTCTTCAAGAAAGCAACGACCATTCTTAGATAAAATATGAGACATCTGCTTCCTTAGCTTTCCAGTAGTTTTATCTTACATTAACAGCTATGCAGAAAATCCACCAGAAATTTCAATTCTTTCAATGCTTCAAATATGCGATTCCCAACCATCTGCTTCATTACTTAATGCCATGAAACTCGCTAAGACATCAAGTGCCAGTCACTTTTCTCTCAAGAGACGAACGAAATGTCTCTACATCGTCAATATTCAGGATTGTTCATGTGACTGAGACTTTTTGTGAACAAGGACTGTATTGAATCCCTAATTACTTGGGGATGATTGATCCGCATGTCGAGATTTCTTTATTTTGTCTTCCGAGATGGGAGAAATGAGGATAGAATCACAAGATTAATAACTCCGTGATGATGCGAGCCAAAACTTGATTATGAAATTGATAATAACTTGTAACTGACGAGTGACAATTCCATCGATCTGATAGCATTCCAGTGAATTTGAAGCAACCCAGTGCTCGTGTGAGGTTTTAGGCTCCACAGCATTCCAATGACCAGAACCGATAGCATCCAAATGGTCAGAGATTCATCGGAGACTTCTGCGACTTTTCACAGTCAGGAGTCAAGCCGTTTGGATGTGGAGATATAACTATCAGATTGATTTAAGTAGCCCTGGGATTTTTAACCGAACCGAAGTTGCCGAACCGAACCGAAATTTTCGGTCTCCGGTTCGGTTCAGTTCATAGGTTCGGTTTAGTTCGGCGGTTTTAATTATTTGTTTCGGTTATCGGTTTGGTTCGGTTCATCTGATGAACGGTTAACCGAGAACCAAACCCATGTCTTCCCTTCTATGATCAGACTTCTTCATCTTCACCGACTTACTTCGAGCCGCCGTCTTCTCCGTGTTCGCGTCGCTGACCTGCAAAACCGCCACCGTCGTCTTCTCCATTTCAGATTTGCTGCTACGGCGGCACCTTTTCTTCTCACACAAATTCGAGGAAGTCCTTAGGGTTACAAAAGAAGATGATGCTAGATACGGTGCGTTTCATTTATTTTGTTTTAGGGAGGCCCAACTACTTTAATTTAACAAAATGTGTTTGGGTTTCGTTTTTTTTATGACCCATCATGAGAGATTTGTTTTTAAAGTCTAAAGTTTAGTTAGGGTTTTGGACAAACATGAGAACGCAGCTTTTTTTCTTCTTTTTAGATTCTGATTCGTAGCCGTCAGATCTGCGTCTTCTTCTTCAATCTGCATCTTCGTCTTCTTTTGATTCCTCCATCTTCTTCGATTCTTCTTGTTCGTCTCCTCTGTTTTTTCTTTTGGTCGACCTTCTCTTATTCTTCTTCGTAAAAAACAGCAAGAGAAACACCAAACCGAACCGTTTTAAACCGAAGTAACCGAATAAACCCGAATTTTACAAGAAATTTCGGTTATTTTCGGTGAATATTAGAAAAACCAAACTAACCGAAACCGAAAAGAACCGAACCGAACCGAAGTTTATTTCGGTTATTTTCGGCAATTTTTTCAAAAACCGAAAAAACCGAAAAACCGAACCGAAACCGACCCGAAGAACCGAAGTCCCAGGCCTAGATTTAAGAATAAGACTCCGTTGCAAATTTGGGCCGATTAAGGCGGGTCGGGTCGGGTCAAAGCCCAGTTTTTAACGTAACCCGAAAGATACACACTCGTGTCATCTCATCTTCCCCAATTGGCCATTGACGAGACTTCACGCCACTTATCGATCCAGTCACCTCCCTGATCCCCACCGCCGTGACTTAGCCACTCCGGCTTTAATTGCTGTTCACGGAAACTGTATCAGCGTCGTTTTCACATCCTTGGAATCTCCGTTCCTCTCTCGAATCGATAAAACCCCTAATTCCCTGTGAATTCCTTACTAAAATTAGCTTCATAGATTTATGGAGTGTTTACTTCGGAAATGATGGGTTCAGAGAATGACGAAGAGTCCCATCTCCACACAACTAAGGAGGAGATGGATAATCTCTTCCTCCGCGAAGATGACGATCTCTTTAAGAAAAGCGATGTCAACGGCGATAAATCTAATTCTGGTTATCGCAGCGCCATGTCAACTCTCTCCGACGCGCGCCACCCGTTCTCTCAACCACCAATTGTCGTGACTCCGGTTGATTCCGATCCACTATTTGCTTCGTCTTCGTATAGCGATTTTCGGAGCCCTCGCTCTAAATCAAACGGCGGCGACAACAACAACTCTTACCTCGAGCCTCCGTCTTATGCGGATGTCATCTTCAGCCCTTTCGATGAGAACTCAGCCAGCGAGATCAACGGCTCAGAGGATGGTCATAGTCACTCCCCAAATTCACTATCTAGATCTCCGTCTTCTTTGAGTTCCGATTACATCAAAATCACTGTATCTAGCCCTCAGAAAGAGCAAGAGAGCGCAAATTCCATGATTCCTGGAGGAAGCACTTACATCACCTATCTGATTAAGACCAGAACGAATCTCCCTGGCTACGGAGGCTCGGAGTTTAGTGTGCGAAGAAGATTCAAAGATGTTGTTACATTAGCAGATAGATTGGCTGAGTCGTATAGAGGTTTCTGCATCCCACCGCGACCAGACAAAAGCGTAGTGGAGAGCCAAGTGATGCAAAAGCAAGAGTTCGTGGAGCAGAGAAGAACTGCATTGGAGAAATACTTACGCAGGCTTGCTGCACATCCTGTCATTAGGAACAGCGATGAGGTGAAGGCTTTTCTTCAGGCGCAAGGGAAGTTACCGCTGCCTACGAGCACAGATGTGACCTCTAGGATGCTGGATGGTGCTGTGAAGCTGCCGAAACAGTTGTTTGGTGAAGGCGGAGGAGCTTCTGCGGTTGAGGTGGTTCAGCCTGCTAGAGGAGGTAGAGATCTTCTTAGATTGTTCAAAGAGCTTAGACAGTCAGTGTCTAATGACTGGGGTGGATCAAAACCAGCCGTTGTGGAAGAAGATAAAGACTTCTTGGAGAAGAAGGAGAAGATGCATGATCTTGAGCAACAGATCATTAATTCCTCACAGCAGGTTGAATCTCATTTCTTTTTAATAAATTACTTCATTTATCCATCACTTAGCTCAGTTTTTTCATGGTTTGTTTTGGTTGTAGGCTGAATCCCTTGTGAAGGCACAGCAAGACATGGGGGAGACGATGGGGGAGTTGGGATTAGCTTTCATTAAGCTGACGAAATTCGAGAACGAAGAAGCTGTCTTCAATTCTCAAAGAGCTCGTGCCAATGATATGAAGAATCTAGCCACCGCAGCTGTTAAAGCTAGCAGATTCTACAGAGAGCTGAATTCTCAGACGGTCAAGCATTTGGTAAAATATCTATTTGTTGTAGATATGAAGTTTCATTGGACTTGGGCTTTAGTTTCACTAAGGAGCTATATGTTGATGTCAGGATACACTCCACGATTACCTTGGCCTAATGATGGCAGTCCAAGGGGCATTTGCAGATAGATCTAGTGCTTTACTGACAGTGCAGACGCTTCTATCTGAGCTTTCTTCATTGGAAGGAAGAGCAGAGAAGCTAGAAGCTGCATCATCAAAGGTATTTGGAGGTGACAAATCAAGGATTAAGAAGATAGAAGAGTTAAAAGAAACCATCAAGGTCACTGAGGATGCTAAAAATGTTGCCATCAGGCAGTATGAACGGATCAAGGTGGTTTATTCAAGCCCTTATACAAAACAATTCTTATAGTGATGTACCATCATGACTTGAAGTATTAATGTAAATGTGTATTTATCATGGCAGGAAAATAATTGGTCAGAGGTTGAAAGGCTGGACAGAGAAAGGCGTGCAGATTTCTTGAATATGATGAAGGGGTTTGTTGTTAACCAGGTACATTGATATTAGAGAAGTTGAAATCTGTCTCTTGATAGAATTAGCGAGAGAGTGTTAAGGTGAGATCGTAACCTAACGACGGAACTAGGTTCAATCACAAGAGTGGATGATATGTTTTGAGGAATATCTATCATGAAAGTAAATTCTTGAAAATCTGTGGTATCTGCTTTCGTGTGTTGTGGTTAGTGCAGAGTACTAGCAAGAGGAGAGAATCTGTGGGATTTTTGAAATGTGTGATCAAACATATAAAGCAGAGTTGATGTTTAATTGGTTTGGATGTGCAGGTTGGATATGCAGAGAAGATTGCCAATGTGTGGACAAAGGTTGCAGAGGAGACAAGTCAATACGATAGAGAGAGCTCTTAACAAGACGAACAGCCTGTAATTTTATTCTTATTCTTCATTCATGGTTTTGAGTTAAAACCAATTTTACTTCTTTTTTTCTTTACTTTGGTGTCAGAAAAAAAAAAAAAACAATTCCAAAAATAGTTAATATTTTGCTTTCACAGAGTTTTACGTATGTTGCAGTGGTGAATATGAATCTGGATTTTGTTTCGAAAGTAACCAACAAACAAAGCAGAATACAAAACAAAAAGAATGGTTATAAGTTACAACAATTCAATTGTATACAATATTTAAGGAAATGAATTTATATAAATAATTATGAAAATTTGAAAATGCGGCTTCAAAAATCTCACGCTCGAACACGCGACATTGCGGAGGTGGCGATTGCAGCGGCAGCTGCGTTTGAGGCGGTGTGGTTGAAGAACGCGAACAGGCCAGATCCAATGGCTTCTTGTTCCTCAAGAAACAAATCTTCAGGAGCACGAAAAGCTCCATGGATGGCTACCCCCATAACCCCAAGGGCCAGCGTCGACATCAAGAGCGATCCAACGCTGGTCATGAACATCACCACCACGGTGGATATGCTGAGGATCGCTAGCGTCTCCAAGTCGGAGAATGTGCGACCGCCGATGACCAACGGCTGATCCGAGGGTCGGAAAACGTAAAGGAAAAGCCAAGAAGCAGCCAACGATGCGAGGACGAAGAGAGTGAAAGGGTGCGTGAGGAGAGATGCAGCGAGTAAGAGACCCACTAGGGTTATGTAATTGGCACGGAAGTAAGAGAAGTTCTTCCTTACTCGTGAAGCTGCCTCCGAGAGCGATGGTGGTCGGGAAAATGCTGACCGGTCAACGAGCTCGGTCCAGGGCCGGGCATCGGCCGAAGCGTGACGGGCGGAGGCTAGAACACGAGACGCAAGAACGCGTAAAGAGCTCAGCAACGGTGGATCGCCGCCGGGGAGATGATCGGGATTTGTCGAAGTTGGGAGAAGAGGAGAGGCCATTGCAGCAGATCTAGTTGCAGAAAAAGTCAGGGTGACGGAATGCAGAACGAGAGAGAGATCTAAAAGTGAGAATGGCTTTCACGTTCGCTGGCTTTACTTCAAAGTGTCGGCTAATAGCATGTGCTTTTACTTCTCTCTCCTTTTTAAAAAATAATAATAATTGCTCTCTTTCTCTTTGTATATTTATTTAGATCCATATTTTGCCTTTGTGTGTTTACTACATCATTTGCCACAAACGTCTGAAATCTGAAAAAAGTTTATCTTTGCAGATAGTGAATAGATATGTGAAAAATAAAATTGTAACTATAATAAAAAAATGTTACAGTGGAGATAATGAGATCTCATCAAGAGTGTATTGCGTCTTAAATAAGTCAGAAAATTATGACGGATTTATAACAAACTATTTTCTGTATCAAAGTTATAAGGAGTGAAATTTTCTGTCACAAATATGTAACAAATTTTTTATAGTTTTTTTTTGTCACAAATGTGGTTACAATATCACTTATTTTCTTGTTCTATGGAAGTGAAAGAGATGATATTCACTTATAAGAATATATTTTATTTTAAAATTATACATAGCTCAAAATGCATTTGCGAAACAAATTGGTTTTGGCATTTAGAATTACTATTTCTCTCCTAATGAAATTAGGGTTGATTATTTGCAAATCCTTATAATCTTCTGGTGAATAGTTTACTATACTAAACTTTGTTCAGAAAAAATAATCTTTAAAAAAAAACGATATTTACATATTAAGAAAATCCAAATAAGAAAAAATATTAAGAAAATCCAAATGTGTTGCGTTTTCTTTTCTTCTAAAAAAAATAATTATTATTATTACGGCAAAATTATGAAATTTAGTAGTTAATTAGTAGTATGACTTTTTTTTTGGTCGTCGTAGTATACTTGTCAAGAAAAGGAAACTCATATATCCCCCATAAACAAAAACCGATCGTCTGCTTATACCTTCTTTCGGCGACTTCCTCCTTTTTCTTTCTACAATCTGATATACTTTGATTTGTTGTTCTTCTTTGTGAACCTCTAGAAAAATCATAACCTCGTTTCTGGTTTCGGTTCGGTTTTACGGTGATGGGTTATTGAAAAGTATGTAAACAAGCGATCTGATTTCAAAGTAGAATCTCAAGGCTGCTCCCAAATTCGATTTCTGAGTATCATCAAAAGCTCTCAATTGACACGGTTCCATCGTGGAATCAATTTTTTAGGGCTTAGCTTACGAATTGGATTCAATACATGAGGAGGAGGATCTGCGATCTTACAGTCGGAATCATCTGATGTCTTGCTTGCTTTTGTGGCTTCCAGAAGATGTGTTTGCTGTTATCTCTCGTTTTCTTTCTCCAATCGACGTTTGCAATCTAAGCTTGTGCTGCAAAAGCCTTCGTGAGCTAGTGGATTCGGAGAAGATCTGGCTTTCTCAATGTGAGGTAGTAAATGTTCTTCCCTTGTTTGAACTAGTCCAATGGCGAATCGGAATCTCTTCTTATAAGGCGCTATGTCGGTTTCTTGTACAAGTGATGAAACCTCTAGTTGGGATTTGGGTTCACCAAAACCCAGAACTTGGGAATGTGGTTTATGTGATGCCTGGTTTCTTATCCGTTGTCGGTTGCCGAATAATTCCACAAGAGGTTGGTCCTTTAGGGATTAGGGTTATGTGGTCTCCTGTGTTTGAGATAATCTGTGGTCTTGATGGCTCCATGAAGTTTTTCCTCCATGGTAGAGACAGAGAACGCAGTTGTGTTTACCCTGGTTTTATAATGGGCATTGAGAAGAGTTGCAATGTGCTTCTTCTCGAGGTTGAACCGAGGCGAGAGATTGAGAGTAAAGAGGTTCGGTTTCCGTTTTGTAAGCTAGCTTTTAGTGATAGAAGAAAGTTACTCGAGGCAGTGACGGGCTCTGTAGGTTTACCTCTACCTGATGATCAAGCAAGTGGAAGTTTATTATTTCCTAGGTCTAAAGATGATGAAGCAATCTCGTTGGAACGAAGAATCATGCTACTTAAAATGCATAAGTTTGGTGGGAACTGGAACCACATGAACCTGGAGGATGATGAGTTGTGTAATAACATTCCAATTCAGGTAGATATAAAAGAGTTGTGGAAGAATGAGGATGATGAGAGTCAGATACAACAAAGGAAGAGCTTTAGAAACTACTTGAGAAATGGTGTCAAGCATATCCTAGGGAGGTCAAAGAACAAGTCTTGTTCTTCTTCAAGCAGTGAAACTAGACGTTTGAATTTTCAAAGATTTCTTAGCTCTGGAGATTCAATAGGTCTTAGTCTCAAAGCTTCACAAACTAAGCTGTCTTGTTACCGAGGTTGGCCAAACATGCACGAAACTCGTTACGCTCTTTATAAACTACCGGTTAAGGATAATAACCAAGAAGAGTATGCCGGTTTGTGGGGAGGAACATTTGGATGGCCACCTGGGAAATGTAGTGAAGAGAAACCAGGAAAAGCTCTGTTCTTACTGATGCTCACATATGAAAAATCTCAAGATGATGATAATGGTGAGAGACTTCTTATAGGAACAAAGATACTCGAAGGCACTCACTATGTGATGCATCCCAATGGATCTGCAATGTTTGTTATCAAGATTGATTCACCACCTTCCTCTGAGCTCTTTCCTTTTGATGGACAAGAAGAAGATTTTGAGTATTCTTCTTACACAGGAGAAGGAATTTCAAAAGGTTATGGTTTTCGGTATCCTGGATACAAACCGGGTTCTCTTTTCGTCACATCTAATGGTCTTCTCATGTTTGTTTGGAAAGAAACTAAAGTTGTCTTGACTTTGCAAAGACTTAATCTTGATGAGCTCTTGAAGAAAGGTATTTGTGTACCTCCTTTACCTCCTTCTCTCAATTTTACTTATCTCACTAAATCTCACACCAATGTCTTTGCTCCTGGCCGAGGAGGCGCATCATAGTTAGAGAATCGTTGAGAGATTTACACTCAATATTTTTGCTTGTAACGTGTGTCTATACCAAATGTAAAATATTGTATTGGTTAAGAAACTAAGATTTGTAGACTTTTGTTGAATTTATAATAATTATATACCCCAAATCGAAAAAACAAAATGCAATGAAGATTTTTCTGTCTGTTTTTTTCAAAATGGCAAAAATGTTTCATGTTGAGGTGTGACATCGTCTTTGAGTAGGGATTTGGTGGTTATGCTTTCCTTCGTAAGTGGTGATCACTGAATTTGCGTCTTGGAATGCTCTCTCCACTTGTTTCCTTACACTACATCCTGTAAATGTGCACTTGTAATAGCTCCTGTACATTATTATTCATCTCATAGCTTTAGTTCAAGCCTCCGTTGTAACTTAGATTGAGAAAAGAAATAAGACACAGACCTTGGATTTGGATTTCCCTTGACGACTTTCTGACCATATTTTCTCCATCTGTAACCATCATCAAGAATGTCTATATCACTTCTTGTCTGAACCACCACTCTCGGTTCTTTCACACTCTCTTGTCTTTTCCTGCCAAGAATAAATTCATTTCACATCTCATTTTGAATTTCAATCTCCTTATTATTACTCAGTCTTACAATCTCTTAGCGTCTGCTTCATCTTCACCTTCTTGACCGTCTCCATGACTACTACTACTTTGATGGAACTGGAAGTCATGTGTAGTGGAAGCTTGTGGTCTCTTAGTGGATTTTGGTTTTGGATGATTGTGGCTTCCTTTATAAACAATCTCAGTGATATGTCCGTTTTCAAGAGACGTCTCCACTTTCTTCTTGGTGGTGCAATTAGGAAAAGTGCATTTGAAGTAACTCCTAGGGTTTTCGCTTCCTTTCACTTGCTTCTGTCCATATTTGCGCCAGTTGTAACCATCACCAGAGGTTTTTTCAGATTTAGGTATATCCAGTTGAGGTGAAGGCTGAGTTACCATCTGAAAACAAGATCATTGGAACCAGACTAAAAAACCAGAAGCTAACAATGCAAAAAAAATGAGTCGTACCTGTGATGGGAACAAGGGAGGAGATGTGTGATTGTTGTTATTAGTGAATGAGAAGTCAAATTTCTCTTTTCCATCTTCAGATTTGATTTCATTCTTCCAGTTTAGAGATTGTGAAGGAAACGATCCTGTAGTTGGAGATGGCAATATCTGTGATCCAGTTTAGGATTACGAGTAAGAAATAACAATAGAAAAGAACAAATCAAGAACCTCTTCACTTTCTTTGAAAAAAAACCAAGAAAAAGACAAAACTTTTGTTTAAGTCAAGGAA
Source organism: Euclidium syriacum (assembly GCA_900116095.1). Lineage (NCBI taxonomy): Eukaryota > Viridiplantae > Streptophyta > Magnoliopsida > Brassicales > Brassicaceae > Euclidium > Euclidium syriacum. The sequence continues at coordinate 10,005,965 of FPAK01000007.1, read as the reverse complement.
AAACATACGTTAGAGGAAGTGAAGAGAAGGGGAGAGTCAAGAAGGTCGGAAGGAGAAAGACCAGGAGGCATAGAGAAGTAAGGAGATGAAGAAAGAGGAAGCGGCGACGGAGTTGCTGATTTGAATTTCGGAATAGATCTTTGGTGGTTGAAGGATCCCATCAATGGTTACGTATCAGATACTCTTTTCTTTAATTGATTGCAGAGGACGAAGTTTCTAGGGAAATAAGATTTTGACCAAATGAGAAAGGAATTATAAAGGAAGAGAAAGCATGTGTGTTGTGTGTGACTAAGTGTGAATCGTGTTTAGTTAAAACACCCAAATGTTTGACTTTTGGTAAAGGCGGCTTACAAATCTTTTGTTCTCTAGCTCCCACATAACATCCTCTCCTAATACATATTTAATTCACTGAATGTCAAAACAAATTTAATATCCAATTCATAAATGGGATAAACACAACACCCATCAGAGGAGTGATTCACGGTTTAATAACAGGTGTTTTGACAAAAATTGGATCTCAGATTATTTTTTTTATTTGCTGGAGTCAATGAGAAAACCAGTAATGCATAAGGAAAAGTCAACCGATTTTAAGCAAAAAAAAATACTAAAAAGCCTCCACCATACAAACATTACAAAAAGCTCTACTGGAATTTTCCTTTTTTTAATTTGATTTTGCAAGCTAATGACATAAGAGCAAAAAAGAGAAATGGTCTTTAATGGAATCAAAGCAGAGCACAAAGGTGAATTTTTTAAGCAGCTTCTTGAGAAGAAAGCCTCTTCCTAGCTTCTTCAATGATGGTAAGCTTAATACCTTTACCCTTTGGAAGAGAAACCCATGGCTTTGTTCCTTTACCGATCGTGAACACATTACCCAATCTTGTGGCAAACTCATGTCCTGTTGAATCTTGGATGTGAATCGTCTCAAAGCTTCCCTTATGCTTTTCACGGTTTTTAATCACACCAACACGCCCTCTGTTTCTTCCTCCTGTCACCATCACGACATTACCAACGTCAAACTTGATGAACTCCACAATCTTGTTTTCCTCGAGGTCTAGCTTAATTGTGTCGTTTGGTTTGATGAGTGGATCAGGGTAACGAATGGTTCGACCGTCGTATGTGTTCAGGTAAGGGATACCCTTCTGTCCAAACTGGATAGACCTAACTTTGCAAAGCTTGAACTGTACACAACACAACAAAACCATACATCACTCTTCTGATAACCAACATCACACTAGAGTTTTGTTTTCAGGCAGTTTAAGATTTACCTTTGCTTCCTCATCCCTGATGGATTGAAGTCTGAAACGTCCCTTGGTGTCATACAAAAGACGGAAGTTCTCATTTGTCTTGGGGATCGATACAACATCTATTCAAATACAAATGAAACTCAGGACAGTGATCAAAGAAACGAAACCAAAGAGCATCATAAGTGGAAAAAACTGTACCCATGAAGCCAGCAGGGTAAGTCTTGTCAGTTCTGACTTTGCCGTCAACTTGGATATGCCTTTGCATCAGGATTGAGATCACTTCACGGTATGTCAAAGCATACTTCAACCTGTTCCTGATGATCAGAACAAGAGGAAGACACTCCCTCGACTTGTGAGGTCCAGATGATGGCTTGGGAGCCTGAGAGAAACAACATCATGAACAACAATATAAGATATTAACATTTCAGGAAAAATGAATATGGTTATTCGAAGAAGTTTGGAGAAAACGTACAAAGGCACCACCAAGTTTGTCGAGCATCCAATGTTTCGGGGCATTGAGCCTCTTCAGATGCTTCTTCAATCCCCTTGCCTGTAAAATTACATTGACAAAACATATAGGTGTCAAATCAACACGCACCAGACGAGTAGATCAATAAAGAATTATCAGAGGCGTCAAATGCTCAACTGTCAAACATAACAGAACATTCTAGTCGGATTTTGATCTCCAGACGTTACAGTCGCCGCATTTCGGTAAGCGAAACGCCGTAAAACAGAGCATAGGATCTAGGGTTTGAACCGAGGAAACTAGGCGGCGTTATCATCCTAGAACACTAACAAAACGCCTTTTTTAAAAAAAATCAATGTATAGCTAGAACTGAGAGATCACTAAATACAGTTGGAATAGGATAAACACAAACTGAGAGAAAGGATTAAAGCATGAAAATGAAGAAGACGAACCATGTTTGCAGCTGTTTCCGACGGGAGGACTTCTGATTACTCTCCGGCTGCGCAACACGCTCACTCTACGATATATACCATTAGAAAAAAACTGAAACCCTAAAGCTCTTCACTTACATAATTAAGGCCCAGTTCGTTTATTACTATTGGGCTTATTTACATTCTGAATTTAACCAATGGCCTGAATTAAAATTCAAACTTTCTTAAACATAATTTAGAAATTCCCTTAACATAAGCTTAGCGAAAGGGTAAATATGATTGCTAAAGATGGGTCTAGGGGATTAATCTCGATTTCAGCCTAGGACTCTCCGTTTGACAAATTACCGTTAAATAATTAATTTTGTATTGCGGGTTAGGTCTTCTGGGGGACTCGAATCGAGGAAGAACATGATTTGATGTTGGCAAGGTGGCGCTAAATCATTGGCTAGAAAAAATATTAGGTTATTTCTTATAACAAGTTTATGCTAGGAAAAATAATAAACCATAGGTCATAGGAATTAAAATGGCCACAAGCTTTAGGCCACAATTGACCCGATTGTTTAATTAGTACATCTTATAGATCAAGATACACATAAAGAGTAATTGACATATGCTTGGTTATTTGTTCTTAAAGAAATATAAAAGACTGCATATAGTGGATTAAACATGGCGCATTTTACACGCTCATATGCTCCTTGAAGCTGTGCATTGCAAGTCTTGGAAGCGTAACAAGCACCCTAACGCCACCATGCAGCCTTGGCAAGAAAATACAAATATCCGGAATATGCTTAGGCACCAATGGTATTATGTTCACCGATCCTCCATACCCAAAATCAACTTCGTCTAGCAATCCAAGTTGCCTCCAATCAGTGAGCAGCATGAACGCTCCGTTCCCTCCTTCACACGTTGTCTTCATCTTCAACATTCTCTCTGTGTCTCTTAGCTGCTCCCACACGTACCTCTTCTCCAACGCCCCTCTCTTAGCCTCTTTGATGAGCTTCACCACACGAGACAACGGTGAGTTGCTCAGCTCTCCTGCCTTCATCGCTACACTGGCTTTCACGAATGCATTTCCGTAGTAGCCTTCTCGCAACGGTGGCTCCACAATGCGGCGTATACCCACCGCCATTCCGAAAAGTGTAGTTCCATCTGGACTCAGCTTCAAGGCCTTGCACCTTGCTCTCCAGACGTGGGCCGCAAGAATCTCCAGAGTTGTGACCTCCTCGGTAATCCCCTCCTTCAGCTCGGTAATGTCTTGGGATGTGACGTTGAGGATCTCACAGACCATGTCCTGGGTCGGCGTGTAGGGAGAAGTTGCCACAGAAAAGCAAGCCTCCCCATAATCCACCAATTTGGGAGCTTGCTCCTCTTCCACTTGCCCTACATATATATACATATACAACATGTTAGATAAAAACATATAAAAGAAAAAAGGAGATTAATATAATATATAACAGAGCATAAACTCTTTGGCTAATTGGTTTTATATTGAAATCAAAATTCATGAACAACAAGATGATGTTTTAATGCATGTACGTTACAAACAGCAATAGTTCTGGATATATGTATAATTAGTTACCATTAAAGTTGTTAGAGGTGAGGCAGTGTCTGTCCCAAACGGGGATGATGCTAGGCTGTGTCTTTCCTGCGGCGAGCTCAGTTAAGGCTCTGAAAAACTGAGAGGCCCCAAAACCATCACACAGAGAATGAGAGAGAGACGTTCCAATAGTGATCCCTCCACATGCAAACAGAGTGACCTGGAGAGCGAGAGGTTTGTAACCAGAAGGCACAGCTTCGTCACAAGGTACGAGTTGGTACAAGGCTGCGTCAATGTCTTCCAAATAGTTGAGGGAAGAGAGAGTGCTTTTGGAGGTCGCACTAACAAAGGAGACTCCATCTTCAGGATTGCACCTCAACTCTAGTCTATGGTCGTGGGACTTTCGGTAAAGTTTTCCGGCGAGTGGGTAGTAATAGACAAGAGCATCAGAGAGAGCTTGTTGAAGAAGAGAAACCGGGTCATGTGCGTCTTTGGAGGATGGTGGTGGGGCGTAGACATAGATGGTTTTGGCGAGGGTTTCGATGTAAGGATCATTGTCTAGTGTAGATAGGGAAAGAGAGACATCAGGTGTTGCTTTTGAGGGTTTCACTACAACCACTTTTGATTTCTTCACCACCAAGGTACTCGGTGAAGTCGTGCCTTCGCTTCCCATATCTATGCTCGAATTGTATATATCATATGCTTATTTGTGTGTGTATGTGTGTGCGCATATATATAGAACTTGTAAAAAGAATATAATTGGTGTTTAATATGAAATATAGGGAGAGTAAAGATGTGAGTTGGTAAGATATGACTTTGAAGATTGGAAATGGAAACTGCAACGTCAAGTCTTGAAATTTTATATACATATAAATGCGTGGTTTATCCTAATCCCTTACAACAGTACTTTGTGTGTTTAAAAATGTATATAGAAAGGAGGAACGTCGAAGTCAAATGCATTTAATGGATGCGTGGAAGATATGTAACTGTAAGTGTGAGTGTTGCCAGAAGATGTGTGAGGGAGAAACGAATATGAGCGAAACGCGTTTTTCTTTTGTGGTGGTGGTGGTGATAGTAACCGATTGAGTCCTCACACGTATTCATCATTCCTAATCATTCTCTCTTTGTAATTTTTCTAATGGCTTTTAATTTACAATATCTTATGTAATGTGGTCTCTGTTCGGGTGAACATCAAAATCAGGTTTTTAGAAACCACAAAAAAAAAAAAACATAGACGAGATTTGTAATTGGCTTTGTTGGGTGCAGTATACTCATGGGGAGCCACGTGCAATCACACATGTAAATGTAGGCTTTTAGAGAGTGGTCATTTTAGTGGTTTTGACACGGAAATATATCCACGGATGCAATAATGACGTATTGTAGCGTAATCATCCGCTTTACATACACTTCACTAGCTATCTAGCTAGCTTTGTTTTCTCGGAATTAATCTTTTGTGCTATCTTTCTTTTTGTGAATTTCGCTTTAACCCTAATCAATGCAAATGTATCCTTATAAAATCGCAGAAGAATGTTAAAGATAGAGAGACAAAAGTTTGGGAAGAATACCTTTTTCCCATGGTGCTATTAATCGAATGAATATTACAAACTTTAAAGGTTACTTCAAATAAGCTCCACAAACCCGATAAAATGGAAATAAATAGTATAAAAGCATTTTTATTAGCCTTTAATAAATAAATAAAAGTATTTTATTAGCGGTGAGGAGAGCTTTTTACTGCACGCTAATTTTAAGTCAACTTGAACAACATGTATGTGGCCAGCTTTTTACTGCACACTGATTTTTTAAGTCAATTGGTACATGTATGTGGTCAAATATTCCACAATTACATGTAACTAAGAACACGGACTCCATTGAAGAGTTGTTAACACAAATTCTTAAGAAAAAAAGAAAAAAAAATATTGCGGGTCTTATGTGAATAGTTAAGTTACAGACTTCTAAAATCTTTAAATAAAAACCGGTTCTTACACTGTTCACATGACGTGATGCGTTACCACTAGTGCGTTAATTTTTTATTTTTTTTTTAGTTTTTTCAGTTTTTAAAAAAATTATTAATAAAAAATTATTAAATTTTATTTTTTAAGAACTCTATTCTAGAATACACCAATAGAGGTGCTCTAAGAGCATCTCCATTAATATTATTCACCATGGGATTCTTAGGATTATTTTAAGATTTTTTTTTAATATTGAATAGTGAAGAACTCTATTAAATTTGACTAGTCCATTGGTGTTATCATGGGTTCTTAAAAAAAAATTAAACTTAAACATTTGATTCTATTTTACAAAATTTGGATCGCATCAATAACCAATTTAGCAAAACCAAAACCTAACTATGATAAGTTCATAACTACTACCTCAGAAGAAGTAATCACAGCTTCTTCTTCTACTATCCGTGGCTTATAGATCATCAACCTCCAATACAAACAGAATTTATAACTAATCCTAGTTCACATCATAAATCAACTTACAAGAGGAAAAGGTGCAGAGAAATGACACTTGTTTTTATGCTCTGCAAGAGTAGAAGTTTCTTCAAAGACTTGAAAGTAATGTCCTGCCAAGGCAGAGCAAGAAAAATTAAGACATCTTGGCTCACAATTAACAATAAATAGAATGTGAAGCAGTGCTAAATAGTACAAGAACTCACGAACTGTAAGTGATCCAATCAGTTATGTCTCCCTTTCAATAAGTCCCTGAAACACAACAAAAATACAAAATAAAAAAAAATCAAGAACTGAAAGAAGAAGATCAAGAAAGCTAAAAAAAACACAATAGTGACTGACTCACGTAGGATCGTAAGGCATATGTGATTTTGAACCATTCACAAAAGCTTCTCCAAACATTTTAGCTGAAGGAGGCAATCTACCAGCAAGTGCCCTCAATAGAGTAGACTTCCCGGATTTCGCAGGACCCATAATAACTGTCATAGTACCATGAAAGGCATAACCATTGGAGCTCTTTACCACTTTATCAAAGTATTTTCTCTTCCCTTTCATAGTAACAGTCAAATCTTTCCACACAATAGAAGCACCTGCGATTTTTCTAACAACAAACGATCCTCCTCCTCCTCCTTCAGGCGGCATTTGAGGAGAAGCCATTGATCCGTTATTGATTTTAGAAAGGGAAGGCGAAATGGGAGTTGTTGTAGCATCGTTAATAGAATCTCCACCATTAACTTCATCTTCCATTCTTAGATCATTATCTGTGTCTTCCCATTTAGGAGAATCTTCAAAGGATATAGGTTGTCTAAGAGAACCTGGTTTCCTTACATAGAAGAAGTGACTAGATGGGACTCTACTTGTAGGACTACTTGCAGAAGACGAAGATGAACGGTAGAGATTTGATTGAGACTGTATCTCCTCCTTTTTTGATCCTCAAGAACCCAAAAGAATCTTTTGTGCCGCACCTTCAATCAGTAAAATGTATTAATCAATGGCACCAAAACAATATATGATACGAAACACTAAAATGGGAAGTTACCATAAATTAAAATCTAAGCTTTTCATGTTCTGCTTTTCCATAAGCTCACTAAATTACAGTTAATTTCTAACAAAGGCACAAATGGAAAGTGATTCCTAATTAAGTAACCATAACTACAAAACCCCACAAAAGAGCACTCGGAAAGATTTTAAGGAAGACGTATTAGTATAAATCACATAAACCCTATTTTCTTCGATTTCTGCATTATTGAGAACCTGAAACATAAATTTTCAGACTTATAAGTTTCTTTCTTTTTCTTTTCATTTTTTTTGTTGTTATGTAGTGATATTCGCAGCACCCAAACGAAAACTGGCAGAAGCAAAAGCAGAAACCAACTTGGAGAAAGACAAACATGGCTCACACATGACATCGAAGGACACAATCCCTAATTTTCCTTATGAATCAATTTCCATTTTCTTAATTCCTATTTTAATCTACAGATGACTGATTTACCACACTATCGGATTGAGACAATCAGCGATCTGCTATTTTGAAAATAAAAATCTCTCTCCGATCGACCAAAGAGATTTAAGGAAAAGGAAGAGAAACGAACCTCCTTCTTGTTGTGCTCATCGACAGCGAAACGAGTGAGACTCTCGACTTGAAGATCATTGATCCGCCATTGTCGCTTCTTTCTGATCTGTAGAGACAAAATAAAGTTGTGGTAAAAAAAAAAGAAAGCTAATCATATGACGACACGTGGCTAAGAAACGAGTCCTTCAATTCTTTATTTAAGGATCGATTCTTAAGTTACGCAAGTTTTTTAATATTTTTTTTATTCTTTCCACTATAGGTTTCCGGGCCAGAATTTACTTAAGACACCCTGATGGAGGTGGTCTAAGACGTTCCTGATAAATTTCTTTTAAATACAAAATTTACTGATCAACATTAAATAGTTCTATATACAAACAAATGGAAAATTTAGAAAAATGCAATTTATATTTAAATTTTGCCATAAAACCACACACACAAAAGAAAAAATTGAATTCTTTTTCTTTCTTTTTTTTCCGTAAAAAATGTAAAATTTATTCCAAAAAAATCTTTTTTACATCAAAATACAGTTTTGTGTTTCTTATACTCTAAGAATTCTTTTGTTGGCTAATAAACCATCAAATTAGTAAATTCGAGTGTTGGCGCATTTTAGAGTAGTGAATATAGGTCATGTTGTTGCAAGCCATCTTGTCGATTGTCCAAATAAATTTACTGAACTATAAGCATGTTGTGTTGGTGTCGTCTTGTATTACACTCTCTTTGTATATAATAGATAATTGTTTGAAGAACTATAGGAGAAGAATAAAGATATGTGTTTCTAATTGGGAATTTTGAGAATTAATTGGAATGGTAAGTTTTACCAAGAGATGGTAGAATTTGTTAAAAGTAATGGGTAATCAAGATTCTGTCATATTTTAGAAGAGTAGTGATCCCTTGTCTCTTGTAGATTCATGGTTGCAGTTTGCAAGAAGTATAAGCTAGAGGAGGCAAGACACCCTATTTGGCTTGTCGATTTATAGTAGCAAATATGTCAAGTGATGTCAACTATATATGATAAAAATCGAAAAAGTGTTTGGAGATAACATGTGAGAATAAAAAAAGTTTTATGAAAAATAATTAAGTTCTAACTTAAAATTAATTGACAATTACTAGGTTGATCTATTTTAGTTATTAATGTTAGTTTCATAGTTACAATGTAGGTTGGATCCTAACACACGTGTCGAGATAATTAATTTATTTTTTTATCATTCATCTTTGATTGAATAATCAGTTATATACTTTTAGGTTTATTGATAGGTTATTTCTGTTTGGGTTTATAGATAGATTGGTTTATCTCTCTTTTAAATGTTGGTCATTTTACACTTTTATGTAAGATATTCTATCGGGTTTGGTATCAATGTAGAAAGTTTAAATGCTAAACTCCATAACTTTTTCACTGTTTATCACAACATAAAATTTTATACAGTTTCTACCTGTTATGATAATTTATGCATAATATATTTGAATCAAACATAAGAGAAAAGCCTTAGCCACTTAGGTCTCGTAATACACCAACTGGCAGTGAGTTTTTCAATGCTAAGTTATACTATCGATCATTCTTTGAAAAATATAATGAATGCACAACACGATATTTACCTAGTAGTGCTATATTTAAAATAATATCAAAAGAGAAGAGTATGAGATCGTGCAAGAGACCCGACGTCTCGAGAACCAGAAAGACGAGCAAAACGTGAAAGGGGGATCAAAGAAAGAAGAAATCCTTGTATTACTTAATGATTTAATTTTTATATTCAACTCTTCATTATTTTTTTGAGATTATTGTACATATTCCATTGGACAATTCTCAAAAATACCATATTTTAAATTTTTGTTCCAAAAATACTAAACTACAAATTTTGTTTTTCCAATAATACCATAAATTTAATAACCAAATGATCCAAATATTTTTCTAATGGTGTGCCTAAACCCTAAACTGCCAAAAAAATGAAACATTTTTTTAATTTTGTATGTTGTGCTACTAAAATTAGTAATGGTATTATGTGGAACAAAAACTAAGAATATGGTATTTTAGGGTATTCCTCAAATTTAAATTTTAGTTAGCTTGATCAAAAGTAGTTTTTTATTTTATTTTACGTTTAAAACAAATACACCTCATAAATCTTAAGAAATTAATTTATTGTAACTTAATTTCAAATAGAGATAGATACAATGTTGATATATGTAATGTAATTTTCGAGCAATTATTTCTGATTAAATAGTTAATACAATTAAAAATAAAATAAAGTAAAACAAAGACGAAAAGAAGAGAAAAACAAAGACTAAGAGAAAATGATATAAAATAATTTTGAACCGGTTAAGACATGTAGCTTAGTTGTTTGTGTTAATGTGATCTTTTTTGATATGGTGTTAATGTTGATGTAATCTTTGTGTTACTATTTTAATTCAAACTCAATACAATGAATGTTGTTAAAAAGTGTTTAAACTATAACTTAGAAGAAAAAACACAAGAAAAAAGATTTATGCGAACCACTAATTTCTTTTTATTGTAGGAACATTCTCGAAAAAAAAAAAAATTATCTTTACCGATCGAGTAAATGAAGTCAAGATTTAGACTTTCTACTCACTACCAGAAAGCGATTAAGGAATTTGGGATAGAAGATGATGTATAACGACTTCCAAAATTAAACTTAACAGTTTTTTTGTTTGTTGTTTACTGACATTAATTCAGATCTAATTTCGTCATTCACAAATAAGGATTTTTTCCGCATGAGAAATAAATGCATATTTCAAATCTTTTTTTTTTTTTCTAGATATTCACGAATTGATTTGTGAACATTAATGTTGACGAAACGCATGTTTACTTTGTAAAGTCAATGAAAAAACTATGGATTTAAAATTTCGACAAAAAAATAAATATTTGGTAATAAAAATGACGTTTATTTATGGGTTGACAAATTTTAAAATGAAATGTGAATTTTTTTGCTTTCCAAAAAAATATGTATAAATTAAGAATGACGATAGAGTTGATGAGCTAGTCAAAGCAGAAGAAATCCGTACGTCCTCAATTCACCGTTTCGGGTTCATCGATCAAATTACCTTCATCAACCTTCCTCAATAAGAGGTGACTGATTCTTCTGCCTTTCTGTTGCTACATTTAGAATAGGATTGATTCTCTGGATTTTGCTTTTCAAAGTTCTTGTTACATGCTGGAAGGAGAGATCGAATTTGGTTAATGTTAGTCTAGGGAGTTCTTCAAGTCCTGATCCAATTGTTTCTAGCTCTCTTGCTATCTGCTATGTACTATTGCTTTTTAGGTTTTATAAATCGTTGCCAAGGCATTCTAATTTCAACTTATTTTAATTTTATTTATGCCTTGCTAAATCAACGTTTGCCTTATACATATTACGCTTTTTGGTTTGTAGGGTTATTTGATCGAGTGGATCGCGGAGATTTGAAATCACATTCTCTGCGCGCGATACGGTTTGTAGAGTGATTTAAACTTCTGCCTTTCTTGTAATCCACTCATCAATCTTGACAATTACGTACTGAGATAGCCGAAGTGAATAGAGAGGGTTTGTAGATAAGGATGGAATACAAACCAAGTGTGTTAACTGATAGATATAAGGTTGGAAAGAAATTGGGTCAAGGTAATTTTGGCAAGGTTTATTATGGAAGGAGTGTGGATACTAACCAGACTGTGGCTATCAAAGTGATTGACAAGGAACAAGTTAAGAAAGCCGGGATCATCGATCAAACCAAGAGAGAGATATCTATTATGAGCATTGTCAAACACCCTAATGTAGTGGGGCTATACGAGGTTATGGCAACAAAGTCAAAGATTTTCCTAGTTTTGGAGTATTGTAAAGGTGGAGATCTCTTCAAAAAAGTGTTTAAAGGAGGGAAACTGAGAGAAGATGTTGCATGGAAATACTTTTATCAGCTTATCAATGCGGTTGATTTTTGCCACAGCCGAGGAGTTTACCATCGTGACCTTAAGCTTGAGAATCTATTACTAGATGAAAGCGACAATCTCAAGGTGGCGGATTTTGGGTTAAGTGCCATTAATGAAACCAAACGCCAAGATGGTCTCCTACACACTGGTTGTGGTACAAATCACTATCTCTCCCCTGAAATTATCGACCATAAAGGATACGATGGTGCAAAAGCAGATATATGGGCTTGTGGGGTTATCTTGTTTATGCTTTTGACGGGTTGTTATCCTTTCTATGGCCCCAACGAAACGGCATTGTACGAGAAGATACGCATAGCAAAGTTTAAGAGCCCCAACTGGTTTTCCCCTGAACTAAAGAGACTATTTTCTAGGATGTTGAACCCTAACCAAGAGAATAGAGACACCATCTCAAGAATCAAGCAGAGTTCTTGGTTCAGAAAATGTTTATACATTCACAAAGAGATGGAGAAACGAGCCAAAGATGCTAATTCCATGGAAGTTGGAGGTTCTGGTGAAAACCACGAGCCACTTTTGCTTGCAAACTTGAACGCTTTTGATATCATCGCATGGTATTCTTGGTTTAATCTAGGGGGACTTTTTGGAGAAGTCCATAACAAGCAACAATCTAGATTCACATCTCAAAAACCTGCTTCAGAGATCATTTCTAAGCTTGAGGAGGTCTCCAAAAGTCTGAACGTGAAGATAAGAAAGCAAAACGCAGGCTTGTTCAAACTGGAACGAACAAAGGAGGGAATACAAGGAACTGTGGCGATGGATGCAGAAATATTCCAACTGACACCGATGTTTCACGTGGTTGAAGTGAAGAAATGTAATGGAGATATTATGGAGTATCAGAAGTTAGTGGAAGAGGATCTTAGGTCTGCTCTCGCTGATATTATCTGGTTTTGGCAGGACGAGAGCGAGAAGGAAAAAGACGATCGAGCAAGAAACTCTCTAGCGGCTTCATCTGGAAGATAAGCATCAAAACAAACCCTCTAAGAGAAGTAGATGTGACAAACATAAGCAGACAAAAAACACAGCTTGATTTTTTTTTAACATATAAAACCTCCAAATTTGTAAATTAGTGATTGATGATGATTGTTGTAACGATTACGAGCCGTTTTAGGCTATTTTAATTTTTTTACCTTATTTTCGTGTGTGTCTTTACCTATAAAAGAAGTTAAACAAAGGCACATAATAGTGCATCAGGTGGACGGGCCCACAGAAATACCCTCTCGGCTTATTTAAAAAAATCTATTTTGCTTTTGCCGTCAAAAATTATTTTTGATCTCTCCAAAAAAAATATATAAATTACGAATGAAGACAGAAAGGAGCAGAGTTGATGCGCTAGTCAAAGCAGAAGAGATCCATTCATCCTCAATTGCGTTTTGGATTCATTATCGATCGAATCGCCTTCATCAACCAGATTAGAGGTGATTGATTCTTCGTCTTACTTTGTATCCCTCTATTTCGAATTGTATTGTCTGGGTTTTGCTTCTCAATTTCTCGCTACTCGCTAGAAGAAGAGATCCAAATCGGTTTACGGAGTTTTTTCTGAGTCATCATCCAATTGTTTCTACCTCTCTGGCTATGTGCTATTGCTTTTTTTGATTTTACTAATTCGTTGTCAAACGCTTTCCGATTTTGACTTCGTTTCACGCTTTTTTGGTTTGTAGGTTTGTTTTACCCTCCAGGCAGTTTTTTAAACAACATTTTGTTCTCTCAGCCTCGTGCAAAGCCCTATTTTAGATAGGGAAATAAAATCGGGCTAAGTTGAATTCATATGGATTAAACTGGGAATCAAACTCATTTCTGAGGTAGGAGGAGTGAATTGTAGTGTTGAAGTTTGTAGATAAGAATGGAAAACAAACCAAGTGTGTTAACTGATAGATATGAGGTTGGGAGGCAATTAGGTCAAGGTAATTTTGCAAAGGTTTATTATGGAAGGAGTGTTCATACTAACCAGAGTGTAGCTATCAAGATGATTGATAAGGAAAAGGTTATGAGGGTTGGGCTTACCGGTCAGACCAAAAGAGAGATATCGGTTATGAGCATAGCCAAACATCCTAATGTTGTGGAGTTATACGAAGTTATGGCAACAAAGTCAAGGATTATACTTGTTTTAGAGTACTGTAAAGGTGGAGAGCTTTTCAAAAAAGTAGCTAAAGGCAAACTGAGAGAGGATCTCGCCTGGAAATACTTTTATCAGCTTATCAATGCCGTTGAGTTTTGCCACAGTAAAGGAGTGTATCATCGTGACTTAAAGCCTGAGAATCTATTGCTGGATGAAAACGACAATCTCAAGGTGGCGGATTTTGGGTTAAGTGCTCTTGCTGATTGTAAGCGTCAAGATGGTCTCCTCCATACTGCTTGTGGTACACATGCTTATGTTTGTCCTGAAATTATTGACCGTAAAGGATATGATGGTACAAAAGCAGATATCTGGTCTTGTGGGGTTGTCTTGTTTGTCCTCTTGGCTGGTTATCTCCCTTTCTATGATACCAATCTAATGGAGATGTATAGGAAGATACGTAAAGCACAGTTTAAGTGTCCAAGCTGGTTTTCCCCTGAAGTAAAGAGACTGTTGTCTAGGATGTTGGATCCTAATCACGAGACTAGAGCTACCATCTCGAAAATCAAGGAGAGTTCTTGGTTCAGAAAAGGTTTACACTTGAAGCAGAAAAAGATGGAGAAACGGTTCAGAGAGATTGGCTCAATGGAAGCAGGAGGTTCTGGTGAAACCCACGAGCCACCTCAGCTTGCAAACTTGAACGCTTTTGATATTATCGCCTTGTCTGCTGGATTTGATCTGGGAGGACTCTTTGGAGATGTCCATAACAAGCAAGAATCTAGATTCACATCTCAAAAACCTGCTTCGGAGATTATTTCTAAGCTAGAGGAGGTTGCTAAAAGCCTTAACTTGAAGATAAGAAAGCAGGACGCAGGTTTGTTCAAACTAGAACGATCAAAGGAAGGAATAAAAGGAATAGTGGCGATGGATGCAGAAATATTCGAAGTGACGTCGTCGTTTCACTTGGTTGAAGTTAAGAAATGTAATGGAGATACTGTAGAGTATCAGAAGTTAGTGGAGGAAGATCTTAGGCCTGCTTTGGCAGATATTGTCTGGGTTTGGCAGGGCGAGAAGGAGAAAGACGAGGAGTCACTGTGTGGTTTGCAGAATGGACAAGAGAAGCAAGAAGTAGATGAACAACGTTAACCATTAATAGCTGAGTTCAACTGCAATTGTAGCTATGACAACAGGAAGATGAAGAAGATATTTTCTGTAACGGCTTCAAATGAAACAGAAGCATCACGAACACTATCCCTCTAAACAAACGTAACTAAAAGCAGAGGAGAACAGGCACAATTGCACAACTTTGATTTTTTTTCTTCTTTTTCTTAACATAGCCTCCAAAATCTGTAGATTATTTATGATTGGTGATTGTTGTAACGATTACGAGCCGTTTTAGGCTTTTTACCTTTTTTGCGTGTGTTGTTTCCATGAGCATCATATATGAAATTTATTTGAAATTTGTGTACTATGTTAGAGAATTGCTCTTTATTTAATTCTACGAGTTAGTTAAGAAAAGAATACGGAACATTTTGTTTCCCTAAACTCTTCAGTTTTCTTTTCCTTTTTCTTTTAAGAAAGGAACTATATACTAAAACGTAAAACAAAACAAATGTAAAAGAATCACACATTCTTGTTTTGCGTCCCAAGTAACTGGCTAGTATATATATTGCTTAGCCAATTGTTGTCATAACTTAACCTTAAACCTTTTATCTCTATAAGCCTTAAATCTTGACCAATGGATCATTATTGGACCCTTCCTTTCATATGTACAGGCGTCAGAATTTGGTCCTACAAAAATCCCGAAGTGATATCAATTAATGGGCAAAACCATCACATAATCAACAGTTCACATTTGATTGTTGATGCAAAAGCCGAAGATTATGATTATCACATCTTGCTATGGCGCGACAAACAAAAATTAGACGACGACAAAGATTGTGAGGCTTGTGAAGAAAAGATAAGGGAGAAAAGCTACTATTACTGCAAATGTTGTTGTAGTGATAACAGCCATCAAGGCTACCATAAAGGATGTATCGAGTCTCCCCCCGTCTTGCATTCATCTGATCATCCAAAGCATCCTCTTCAACTTCTCTGGATTCACCCAATGGACTTTCGTCATCACAGTAAATGTCATTCTTGTGGAGGGAACTCTGGTAAATTCTTTTATTGTTGCTCTATCTGTGATTTTGTAATCCATCCTGGTTGTGCGCAAAATTCAACACCCCTTACTATAGCAAATCAGAAAAGGCATAAGCATACCCTCCACTATTTTCCAAGGAGATCTGATTTGGTTTGCGATGTTTTTGGATTGAAGGAAGATACCGGCTACTTATATGTATGTCTTCTATGCGATTTCATCGTCCATAAACAATGTGTCCACTTACCATTTGAAATAAAGGTATCTCGTCACGATCATCGTCTTTCTTTCGCTCCTAATAATACTCCTCACAACGAGTGGACCGATTGTGGAGTTTTTCATGAAAAGATAAATGGAAATTACGGGAAGTATTCTTGCAAAAGGGATGCGCTTATGCTGTGCATTCTAGGTGTGCGATGCGAAGGGATGTGTGTGATGGAAAAGAACTTGAAGGAGAGCCTGAAGAAGTATACAAAGATATTAAAATGTTTGAAGAGGAAGGTGAAAATATTATACAACATTCGAGTCATCCGGGCCATCAAATGCGACTCGAAAAAAATATACCAAGAGTGTATGATGATGACGACAAGTATTGTCAAGCATGCAAGCTTCCTTTTCATGATGATGATGGAAATGTGTATCAATGTATGCAGTGTGATTTCATTTTACATGAATCATGTGCATACCTTCCCCGTGTGAAACAGTTCATGCTACATGTACATCCATTGATTTTAAAGCCTGACTATACCAGAAGATGGTTTCTATGTAGAAAATGCAGCCGTTACTCACGCGGGTTCAGATATGAGTGTCGTCTCAAAGAGTGTGATTTGGTATTAGACACACTTTGTGCTTCTATACGCGAGCCATTTAGTTATCACTCTCATCCACACCCATTGTTCATAACCTACAGTGAAGACACATTAAAAGCATGTTCTATATGTCGGTCGAAGAAGCGACAACCTTTAAACTGCGTTAAGTGTGATTTTGTTTTGTGTTTTCATTGTGCCACACTTCCACATAAGGCAAGGTACGAGCACGATGAACATTATCTCATTTTTTTGTGCCAAAAAGATGTAAGTGATGAAGGTTTTTGGTGTGAAATATGCGAGAAAGATATAAATCCAAGAAACGGGCTATACGTATGCAGTAAATGTGGAATCACAGTCCATGTTAGATGTTTACTAGGGAGAGATCCATATATAAAGATTGGAAAAATAGACGTCGGATTTTTCGACGAACCGATCCATATTATTCCCAACACTTCTTTAACTAAGCCAATATGCGAGGGATGCAGAAGACCATGTCCTTACAAAACAAAGATAGTTGCACCTGTTATGGCGTATTCGGTTCTTTTCATTGCTACATACATCACGTGCGTCCGTGATAAGTCCAATAAATCTATCGAAATTGGGAGGCGTTCAATTTCCTTTATAATTAAATTGATCTAAATCAATAATAATACCATAAATGGCGTTGTTTGATTGGTTTTTGGGTGTAACAGCGTGTGTTAATTGTTATAATTTGATTCGTTGATTTCATTTTTCTATCAAAAATAAATCAAAATTGTTCTCAAGACCCGTTTCAAGTCTCGAGGATCTTTTTGACCGGAAACAAGGACGCAAATCCTCTTTAGATTCTAAACATATGTAAGACCATCTACATTGAAGTATCTTAAAGGTTTTTTGACCCAAAAACTTAGACAAATAAAAATAAAAAAATAATATTTTAAGAAACCCACTAAAAACAATCCTTATATAAGGATTGGTTCATAGTAGAAACCTAGATAAAACCTAGACGTGACAACGTCTGATTGGTTCTATTTTTTGTTTTTTTTTGTTTTTCTTTTACCAACTTTTTTTAAAAAAAAAAATTAAAAAAAAGAATTAAGAGACCTATGTTGGGTATCTCCAATAGAGATGCTCTAAGGCGTCTTAGAAATGTTGAAAACGTTTGAGATTTCCTATACCTTTTAATTTAAACCATTTAAAAAGCATAGCAGAAAAATTCTCATATCTCTCCTTACTATTAAAAAACACATATTGGAGAAATCTCTATGATTTTTTTAGAAACACAGATATTTAAGCTTGCTTCTTCTTCAATCAAACGAAAATTTGATTGATCCATTGATCGGTTTAAAGCCATACTTGTAGCAAAGGGGTTTCTCATTGTCGATTTCGCAAATACTTTCAGCCTTGTAGTAAAGCATGCCACGATTTGAATTGTTGTTGTTGTTGCAACTACCCTGAACTAGCCAATTTATCAGTTGAATGTAAACAATGTGTTTCTTCAAGGACGTATCATTAAAGAAGTATATAGGAGTCAGCCACATAGTTTTGTCAACAAATACCATTCTCACTTTGTGTGTCAACTCCATAAGGCTATCTACAGTCTTAAAAGAGCTCTACATGCGTGGTATATAGAGCTTCACCAGTTTATTATCTCCAATGGCTTTGTGAACTCCCTTGGAGACACTTCGTTATTCATCTTTCACCAAGGTAATGTTTTGCTCTATATATTGGTTTATATGAATGATATCTTGATCACGGGGAGCTCTTCTGAAACTATTGACAATTTTATCCAAACTCTTTCCGATTGATTCTCTCTTATGAACTTATGGTATCTCTCGTACTTTATTGGCATTGAGGCTACACGAAATGTATTGAGAATTCAATTAACACAGAGAAAGTATGTTGTCGACTTATTGACTCATTATCATATACTAGGATCCAAACTGGTTCACATGTCCATGGCTTCTTTGACTATTTGGGCGAGTACTTAGGGTGTGAAGTTAACTGATCCAACTGAATATCGGGATACAGTCGGAATTCTTCAGTATCTTGCTCACACCCGCCCGATATTGACTTCAACCGTTTATCTGCAGTTCTTGTACTCTCCCACGACTGTACAATAGGATGCAGTTAAACGAGATCTCATGTATCTTGTAGGAACGGTTGATCATGGTATTTGGTTATTTGCAAAGTTATCTCATGTTTTACGTGCATACTTTGGTGCTGATTGAGTTGGAGATCGGGATGACTTCATCTACATACGTTGTTTATCTTGGCGTTCATCCTATTTCTTGGTCTAAGAAGCATACATGTGTTTTTAAATCCTCCACATAAGCAAGATATCAGGTTGTTTCTGCTGTGGCATCTAAATTTAAGTGGTTACTTTTCTTATTGGTTGAACAAGGGATCTTCTTCCTTGTCACACCAACAATCTTTTGTGACAACATAGGAGCTACATATTTTTGCGCTGGTTTTCCATTCTTGAATGAAGCATATTACGCTAGACTATCATTTTGTTCATGAATTTGTTCAAAGTGGTTGTCTACGGATATCTCAAAGTAGTTCGCTTAACCAGTTTGCAGATGGACTTACAAAATCGCTTCCGCATCTTAGAGTTAAGATTCGAGTCACCAATGATACTCCATCTCGAAGGGGCATATTGGACTAAGATTTCTTGTATGTAAATCTCTTTAGATCTTTTCCGTTGTACCTATATATATCTCTGTACAAACATCTCAATAATATCATACAATTCCAATGTAGGAGTCTGTTTAGCAGTGTGGGTTGTTTTCCTATTTTTCCATAGTTCAAGGGTGGTTTCAAAACGTTGTTTACTTTAAGGGTTGTGTTTGCAAATTGTTGTGTCTTTTTTTTTTTCTCTAAAAAACTTTTGTATTTTTCTTTAGTCGTGTGGATATCGTACGGACGAACATTTCGGGTAGAGAAAGAAATCGCCGTTGGATCTGGTTTTGTGGGCATCCACGAACTCTAACAAACAAATTTCCCATCTTTTAAAGGGAATTGATTTGCCTTGAATTCGATCTTAAGAAGTGGGTTTCGTTTTACCGTGAAAATTCCGAAGATATTTCCTCCATCGCTATTATATTCCTTCGTTCGAACGGGTTCTGCTTTTGTCTGACCGCAATCCGAAATCATGAGGAAAAAGCTCGATACTCGTTTCCCTGCTGTAAGTTTTTTTTTTTCTCGTTTCCAATTTCATGTCTTCCGGCTTGATTAATTGGCTGTTCCAATTTTCTATGTTATTGAAATCAAATTTCCCGTTCAGAACTTGATTCCGTTGGTCCTTGATCAATTTCCTTAAACTCCGGTGGCTAAAAATTCTTATTTGATGACGAATTGTAACTTATCTTTCTCAGTTTCGTTGTCCTGTTATTTGACCTATACGTATTTTACCTCTTATTTGGGGATTTGCTGTCTGTATAATAGTGGCATGGCATGCATCGTCAAGTACCTCTTTTGATTGCTGAATTGCTATATTCCGAGAGGAGTTTTAGGTTGCTAATGCTCGAAACTCAAGCTCGATCAATTATAAGTTAATTTCATCACGACTTAATAATTTCATCACGAATTAATAACTCAAGCTCGATCCACTATAGTTTCAATAGCTTTGATGATTTTATGGTCTCTGGCTTGAAGCTATATTACTTCATTCTCACTGAGTTGATATTTCCATTTGGGTGTTGCTAGTAATTCGGTTTTCCATCGCATGATTTGGTTTTTCTCTTGATACCTGTTGCTTTTTTACCATTTGCGTATTGCGATGGATAGTTCTGAACCTTTGATTGATAGTTATGAGATTTTGATATATAGTTATGAGATTTGATTGATAGTTATTCTCTGACTCGGAACTTCCATGTATCATGTATCTGTAAATGATTGTACTGTGTTATTCAATATCCACATTTCGTTATCTCTTGTTTCTGCAACTGATGAGAATCTGCAAATTTCAGGCTCGCATTAAAAAAATAATGCAAGCTGACGAAGATGTTGGCAAGATAGCTTTGGCAGTACCTGTCTTAGTTTGTGAGTCACATAATTCATATTACTTGCAATTGGAAATAAAATTTTGGTTGTTTTATCTTTTGCCTAAGTTTCTTTGTACTATCTACAGCAAAAGCTTTGGAATTATTCTTACAAGACCTTTGTGATCATACATATGAAATAACACTTCAAAGAGGAGCCAAGACCGTGAGCTCATTGCACCTGTAAGTCATTTGCTCAAACATAATTATAGCTTCTCACTGTCACTGCCCAATGACATGAAAATTATTCTCTTACGCACTAAATTACTTGAATTTTCAGACAATGTTAGCTTTCAATATTCTGTATTATGAAATAGCTCATTATTACTAAGCGGAAGAAGTTTCTGGATTGTAAGCCTTATTTTTCTGTCCTTTGTGATTATAGGTTGTTACTAGTCTTGGCTTCTTACCATTGCTTATGTCACAGAACTTTATACTATAACAATTTTCTCCAGCGTTCGTTATATTTAGCAGTTACTTTTCATTATACTACATCCAAATTCATTGGTTTTTTCTGTTTCCCACAGAAAAAATTGTGTAGAAAGGTACAACGTATTTGATTTTCTGAAGGAAGTTGTCAGCAAAGTGCCTGACTATGGCCATGGGCATGGTCAGGGTCAAGGCCACGGTGATGTAACCATGGACGACCGCAATGTCTCCAAGAGAAGGTTGGATCTATGTTTAATATTTCTTAGCTCCATATTCTTGGTATATTTCTTTGTATTCCATGTCAAACTGATTTCCATTCTGTTTGGCCAGGAAGCCTACGGGAGATGAAGTTAATGACAGTGACGAGGAATTAAAGAAAACCAAAGTGGTGAGCGTTCTTCTGCTCGCTATTGTCTCTCTCTATCAGGTTTATGAATGTGTCTTGATGTGAAGCTTTTCTTTCTGTGTGATCACTGCAGCAAGAGATGGGGCAAGCGGGACCTAGTGGTAGAGGTAGAGGCAGAGGGCGTGGAAGAGGACGTGGACGGAGTGCAAGAACAGCAGAGAAAGAGTTTCTTCATCGAGATATGGAAACAGAGCCAACTACTCTGGCGTCGCCATCATTTACTCAAGACGGTATCAAGATGGCTGCACCACTACAACAACCACTAACATCGCAAGACATCGACAAGAAGGATATGGATGATCCAAAGCAAGAGCTGCAAAGTCCAAGAGAATGTAACGGCACAAACTTAGGGTTAGGTCGAGGTTTTGATCTGAACGCACAATCACTCGACATTGAGATAAAACCGCCTGTTGTCACAGCATCGATAGAAACGAGACCAGAGGAATATCCGGGTTGGTCCTTCTCGGATATGAGGAACATTGATCCAATGCAGCTTGCTAGTATGGGTAAGAGATTAGACGAAGAGGACGAAGACTATGACGAGGAGGAAAGTTAAGACTGCGAGCACAAGCTCGTTATTGGTATTTGATGTTGAGTTAGTAGGAAACATGATGTAGGATTGAAAGAGTAGCAGCATTAACAGTCTGTTTATGTAGAAAATGTCTCCTCTGGTTCTTGCTCTGTTTTTTTCCCTGCTTTTATTGTGTGGAGAAAAATATTGTAGGTGCTCTTAAAGTCTAGTTATTATTTCTTATTTGAAAAAATCTGCCTTTTGCAGCATTTATCTGTCAAAAACTGAGAATTAATGACAGTTTGGTTGTAAACTAAGTAAGAAGAAGCTGTTCTTAGGGTCAACAAAATATATGAGTAAAACAAGTGTGCGTTTGACATCATCTTCGGCAAATTATTTTGGTTTTGTGAAAAGCGGTGGTATATACCAAGGACATGGCAATGGATTACGTAACGAAATACATCTGCATATGATAATTACCGTTAACTACGGATTACAGCCTTCTTGTTGAAACTATATTATATTCAAGATTAGGCCAATTAGACTCCCCGATTCATCTCATTTGCGGGTTGATAAGTGTGTCTTTTACTAGTAAAGTGAAGTAGAAGGATTTCGAACCCACATTCTCATGATGGAAGATCCTTGCCATGTAGGCATGAACCAACTAGGCTAAGGAATATTTTATGAATTTTGTGGTCGAAAATATATTTATTATTGGGGGTATAAAGCATGTGCTTCTAATGCTTTTATTCAGGGCTGATCTTGGTGATATGGGTAATTAATAAATCTTTCAAACTTTCAAGAATAGCACACCAGACGTTGAACGAGGATTGAATCCACTGGTTGAAAATGGATGTGGAGCCACAGACGGTGGCGGTCAGGTTGTTCCACTAACCACCCAAATCTCTCTAACAAATCGCTACAAAACATCGAGATTAATTTTTTTTCGATGAGCTCAAGAGAATGTTGAGCTTTAGTCTTTTACTTGAAACCAAATCCTTAACAAATTCAATTACAGGATACTAAGATTTAAACCAAACATTAAATATATTTATTTATCTATTTATACTAAACTAAAATAGGTGATGCGTATATCTGAATTTATAATTTAATATCTTAAAATCCATCGAAAAAATCAAGATGGAAACATGAAAAACAAAATCGAATCACCTATAAAAGTAATATATTTTTGTACAATCAAATCAATAAAACCACTTATATAGGTTTAATTGGAATAAATTTTTTACATGTGTCAAACCTAATGAGAATTTTTTTACATGTGTGGCTACTCGACTGATTGATACTTGTGAGATCATGTTTTTTGGGGTTTATAATTACTTATTGGTTTTAATTTGAGAGCATGTTAATTACAGAGACATATAATTTTATTATTAGTGAAATTTTTTAATTGTTAGATTACCACCAAAATATTACCAAGTTCGGAGCCCATCCTTTTGAATTTGTTGATATAATATTCATCATTTCACTCCAAATTTGCGACGACACGAAACCGATAGTTCTACTCTCCTTCCGAGTCACTCGAAATTGACACATCGTATCTCAATTTGATTTGATAACTAATATTAGCCGTTCAATTAGAAAATAGTTATTATTTACTTTTGTGAAGGGGTAACTTAGCTTTTGGATGATTTAATAATATCAAATAGTCCAAGTTCGAAGATTTTAACTTTCATACCACCTTAATGCCTTCTATGTCATTTATTTGCTTACCTCATAGTCACTACAACAATGCCTTATGCTCCCCGTAAACCCCTCTAAATATCTGGCACGTGTCCCCCTTTTCTTTTCCCCCCGTTTTCCAATAATTAATAACTTCTGTTTCTTCTCGAATCATGCATTATCATAGGTTTCTTTTGTTTCGTTATTAAAGCATCTAGTAGTTACGAAAGTCAAAAGTGCGTTTCTGATTGTGGCTACAAGTTGCAGCCTACAACGTCGAGTTGTGGGTCGAAATTTTATCATTTCCAAAATTTACGTGGGGTCGAAATTTTATCATTTCCAAAATTTATGTGGGTTTGTGTCAAATGAAGCCATCTATATATTTGCAAGATTAGAAGGAAACAAACAAATTTGACACTTTCTGTCTTTTAAAACTACTTGTGATCGTTTTTAATTTTGTTCTTTCTTTCTATTAGTTGGAAGAAATGGCACGTTTGATTTGCGTAGATAAATTTTCATGGAGAAGGATCTTCTTTTTCGGTGCTGATATGGCAATTTAACAATCGTAATAAACTAATAATTGGCTACCATGCATACACACTTGATTTTTGTTCAGATTAGAATTAGCATATGCACAAATTTAATTGAATGATTTATTTTTTAAGGTTTAAGGTATATAATTTTTGGTGTAAAGAGCTTTAAGCCGACGGTTTAAAATAAAACTTACTGTTTACGGAATTAGTATTTAGAGTTTAGATTTAATTATCTATGATCCTCAAAGAGGTTTCAGAAGGCCATCTGAGTCTAGAATTTACTGTTTGCGGAAATAGAATCATCTCATTTCAATATAGTTTTTGAATATTCGTCACAGAGTAGTTTGACTTTTGGTGCTAAGATAATATGGCATTTATCCAAACAAGATTAATTTTCCCATGTGATTTTTCTCCGGCCGTATAATGAAAATCCATAATAAATGCAAAAGAAAAGGCATATATATATAGAACAAAAATCCATGATTTGAAAGGGGATTCGATCTGTATATCAGATAGAGTTCCAATAACTATATAGGAGGAGGTCCTTAACAAAAAAAAAAAAAAAAAAAAAACTATACAGTAGGAAGAGATAGTGATGTCAACCAATAGAGCTAGAAATATTAAACAAATAGCAAAGTTTGTCGTCACTATACGTTGCATTTTACTATAAATACATAAGACCACTCCAAAGGTTTTATTACTCCAACACAAACTAAACACAATGTCGATGGAGAATCTTAGTTGCTGTGAAAGCTTCCTTAAAAGCTCTAAACCCTACTTCGCCATGATATCTCTCCAGTTCGGCTATGCCGGAATGAACATAATTACCAAAATATCCCTCAACACCGGTATGAGCCACTATGTACTTGTCGTCTACCGCCATGCAATCGCCACCGCGGTTATTGCCCCCTTTGCTTTCTTCTTCGAAAGGTTATATCCATTTTTTATACTACAAAGAAGTTCTGTACTTTAGATCCATATAATCTCCCTGGACCGACAAGGATATCCATTTATTTCCATTACATTCCTTGAAAATGAATTTCGTCCAAAATTAATATATAGACTGTTTATGGTTTTTCATTCTGGATTTTTCTTTTACAGGAAATCTCAGCCGAAAATTACATTCTCCATTTTCATGCAACTCTTCATTCTCGGCCTTCTCGGGTTGTTATTTATTCACTGTCTCTACAGAACAATTGTTCTTTTACCTTACGATTTACAAAAAAAGAAAGAAAAGAGAATAACATAATATAAACAAATATACAGGCCAGTGATCGATCAAAACTTCTACTACGTGGGGCTGAAATATACATCGCCGACGTTCTCGTGCGCTATGAGTAACATGCTTCCAGCTATGACATTTATCTTGGCCGTACTATTCCGGTATATGCACAAGCAGTAACTAATGGTTTTGATTCTTTCGAATGGTGCATCATACTAAAAAAAAAGACTAATTTTGATCTTAGAATGGAGATGCTTGACGTGAAGAAACTCTGGTGCCAGGCTAAAATAGCCGGGACGGTGGTGACTGTGGCCGGGGCCATGTTAATGACCATTTACAAAGGACCCATTGTTGAGTTGTTTTGGACCAAATATATGCATCTTCAACAAGCTAACGACACGACGTCGTCTAAGAATTCAAGTGATACAGATTTTCTCAAAGGCTCCATCCTCCTCATACTTGCAACACTCGCTTGGGCCTCTCTCTTCGTTCTACAGGTACACACACACACACAAACATATAAGATATTTTGCTTTTCTTTAAATATCTTCCAAGATCCCTTAATTAATAATAGAGGACTATAATATAATTTGTTTTCTTTTTTATGTTAAAAGCTAGACTTTCACTTTGACAAAATTCGCTTAATTTTTTTGGTTTTGGTTTCATGGCTTATGTGGTTAGGCGAAAATACTAAAGACGTACGCGAAGCATCAGCTTTCTCTAACAACACTAATTTGTTTCTTCGGAACACTACAAGCAGTTGCAGTGACGTTTGTCATGGAACACAACCCATCTGCTTGGAGAATCGGCTGGGACATGAACCTCCTTGCCGCCGTTTACTCCGTAATAATAGCCTCTATCATCTATCATATAATATTTATCTATAAACATTAAATGTGACATTTACGGTAAAAATGTGATATTAGGCGTAAATTTCTATGGACCTTCTTATGTATGATTGATTAACGGATTTTAACGGGTCTATAATAATAGGGAATTGTGGCATCGAGTATCTCATACTATGTGCAAGGGATAGTGATGAAGAAAAGAGGACCAGTGTTTGCCACTGCCTTTAGTCCTTTGATGATGGTTATTGTTGCTGTCATGGGATCTTTTGTCTTGGCAGAAAAAATCTTCCTTGGAGGGTAAATTTCCAATTTTACCCTTTTTCTCATGCTCCAATGTTCATGCACATATATGCTCGAATAACTCAAATTCAATTGTTTCTTACAGGGTGATTGGAGCGATACTGATTGTGATTGGATTGTATGCTGTCTTATGGGGAAAGCATAAGGAGAATGAAGTGACTGATTGTGACATTTTAGAACCCACCAAGAATATTAACTCTAGTGGTAAAGTTACTCATGAGGATGTGGAAGCTAATAATGGGACTGAAATGAAAATCTCGGAATCTATGCTGTCGACGATTGTGATCAGCTCTCCAGTACATGAAACATCTTTGAAGAAGACTATCCAAGAGCCATGAAGATTATACGAGGAGATGAAGAATAAAAGACAGCTAGTTTTGGTCGGATGACGATTTTTGGCTTTTTCCTTTTCACTTTTAATTTTGACCTATATATATATGATTATGAAAGACATTAATAAGACAACCAACTTTCGCTTTTTAAATACGAAGGTGTAGAAAATAACCAAACGAAAACCATATATTCCATAAATAATAATCGAGATCCCTAAATCAAAGCAGAGAAATCTGGAATACCGAATCAGAGCTTAATATATATCGAACCCATTGATGCTCTAGGAGTTTTGGCCAGAGCAAAGAACCTAGAAACAGAAAAATTTAATAGATACCAAATTTGTAGTCCAAACTCATATGCGAAAATAAATGGTCCCAAATTTCTAATTTTAATATATGATTAAGAAAAAAAATACGATTTATTGAGCCTCCTAAAATATAACAAATTTAAGCCATAAAGAAGATCACTAATCTCAATCATTAAGCGAGTAAGATAATTAGGGAAATGTTATGATTGAAAAGAAACTAGACAACAACAAAAGAATATAGGTCTTTAACCTTCACCTAATTTGAAAGGAGAGTGATGGGACCAAATCGGACTAGGGAGTAGCTAGCCTAGACGGAGCCGGTGAGTTTCTACAAAGAGGACACGTAGCACTTGTCTGAAGCCACTCATCAACACAATCAGCGTGGAAGCAATGATTACATTCCGGTATACATCGAACCGGATCTCTAGCTTCGTAATCACATAGGCATATCGAACATGGGCCGTTGTTGGGCCTCGGTAATCTCCGGCTATCTCCTAGCACGATCCTTGGATACGACTCTATAACAGGTCTGTCCAGTCCGAGCTTTACCTCAAGAACTCCGTCACTCGTGGCTTCGTCTCTTCCATGGTTGTTTCCACCAGATTTTGACTTTATGCAGATGTATGAGGCCAACAGTATGGTGGAGATGAGAACGAGGATGCTCACGGTTATGGCTATGCCGTAACCGAGCCCAACCCCGGTGGCCGGAGGATTTGTGGGCGACATATGTGGAGAGAGATAAGAGTGTAGGTGTGTGTGTGTGAGAGAGAAAAACGAAAATGTAGATGAAGAAGAGAGTTTGTAGGAGAAGGGGACAAGTCTGGCGTAGTCCGCGGGTGAACTATTAAATGGTGTTGCAGAACATTTTTATCACATATAATATTTAGAGTGGTTTATGAAGTAAGTTATGTAATTGTCCACCTAGAATCTGTCATCTTCCTATATTTTTATAGATCGTTGACTCTGGATCTTTAGTGATTCTAAGAGGTTTTATAATCAAGCTCGATATATAACCAACAAAAAATGCTCAAGTATCAATTTTTTATTTTTGCCGTCCTTGAAGGATTGATCAAGTCTGTTTAAGAGTTAACTCAACTTACTGGATGATTTGGTTTTCTTCCCATACTTTCTGTATGGACACTTATATATATATATATATATATAATTGTTAAATTTGAACTTATGGTTTTAATTCCAAATCAGTTAGCAATGAGTGGATGATCTATATCTATTATATACTAGTGTTGGTCTTTTGAATTTAAGATGTAAGATCCTAACACTTCTTCAAGATGGCGGTTATTCCGTTTCATCTTAAATTGAATCTTATATTGGTTTGATTTTTCTATATTGGATGTTTGAGATCATCATCTCTCCCCAGAGGTAAGTGTAGTAAGTCTTTGAACTGGGTAAATAATTCTTCTATGCCATAGTTTCAGTCTTGAGATTTATCAGATAAATTCATAGGTTGAACCGGTTGAATTTGGTTAGCTAACTGCTCTATTCTTGATTTGGAATTAGTGTTAGATCAAACCTAATCACACGTGTTTTGGTGAGAATTTGTTGAATGACATTTGTTTATGAAATCACATTTTTTATGAAAACTCATGGAATCGAGTTTCTGTAGAAAACCGTGAAATTATGTTGTTAGAAAATCATATAATAGTAATGTTGGCAGTTACATTTTTTTGCTACAAATTGTGAAATCTTTTTTTTTTTGTAAAGAAATTTGCATAATTGCATTTTCACATTCATTTTCTCCAACAATATGCGTTTATAAAAAAAAGTAATTAGTTAAACAAATAACAGAAAGAATATAACTAATGTATATTTTAAATTTGTGTTTTCAAATCGTTTAATTTGGCATTCAAAAATATGGGTTACTTGCATGGTTCCCGGCTCGTGTAATTTCTTCATCATATTAACTAGTCGTATTGCTCTAAATCGTATCTTTCACGTAATCAAATTGTTATCGCACTTGAACCAAATTACCAATCGAGCCTTAAAATATTTCATCCCATCGATCTGAAGTTGTTCATCTGTGCCTGTAATCTTCTCAAATGAAGATGGCGAATTAAAACGTAAAATCGTATAAACCCAATTCATACGATTCTCTTTCAATTTTCCAATTCATTAATCAAGATTGGGTCACATGTGATCAGTCCAACCTTTGTATAAACCCATTGCTGGAACAAAGAAATCATAATACATTATCCATGTTCTATGATTTCTTTTAAAAAAAAAGTTTCCCTTTTTCATATTTATATATGTTTTTGGGAGACAAGTATAGTTTCCTTATTATACTGTGCCCATCAATAACTAATACCCCACAACAAAAGTAGTGGAAATCACAAGAAAGTAACTTTTGCCCTACCGGAAGAGTAAATAAACAGATAAATACAAATACATCTCTGGCCGACACTAATTTTATAAAGAAAAAGAAAAGAGAAATAATGGCATGCTTAAGAAACAATAATAACCAAACCAACACAACAACACTCAAGTTTTCACCCGTCCGCAGCTAAGGAGCTGCTGCATTGCCGGAAGGTACCTCTTTCTTTGAGCGTTTTAGAAACTTTAAGAACAAACAACGCATCTCTATTTTTAGTTGGTGATTCAGATCCTAACGGAATCATTGAAGACGATCAGTACTATTTGTGAAAGGATTATTAGATATTTCAAACCAAACAAAAAAATAGTCCAATAACACAATGTGAGAATGGAGTTTGTGAGGGTCCGATAAATCAAGATATTTATCAATCCAATTTTTGGATCTGGAAAACATATTTTGTTAAATGATATTTCAGATCTAGTTGGGAATATTTTATCAAATGTATGTGAATTTTTTAAAATAAAAGTTAGTGTAGAAAAGATATCAAGTGGACATTTTAGTTTTCACTCTCCCATTATAGGAGAATGTTTTAGGTAGAATCGCAAATATTTTTGTAAACCTCTGGTTTTCCTTGACCATATTACCAAATGTGTTTTTTGATAACTCTCATTCTCACTGACTGGGAAAAAGATTACATGGAGGGTTTATATACAATTATCAAAGAATATGTCTAAAGCAAAGGCAAAAGTAATACAAAGCTATATATATATATATATATATTCTTGGTTTATAAAATACCAACTCACAGTATCAAACCATAATTAAATCAACAAAATCAGAGCACTGATAATCCCCATGGGATGAAGATATTATATATGAAGGCCCATCTTACTTACCAAATTTTGAAAAGGTGTCGGACGCAATAACTTGGTGAAGGGGTATGCCAATTGAAGATCAGTCTTGAGATGGAAAAGTTTAAACAAACATGCGTTCAACTTGTCTCGCACACGATGTCACTCTACCTCTATATGTTTAGTTCTTTTATTTTGTGAAAAACATGATTATATATGTGCTAGGTGTATGGTTGTCGTGTTATTAGAAAGAGAAGTGTGGGATTTGAGCAAAGAAACCTAAAATTATGCCAAGAAATTGGTAGTCTGAACTAGGGGTAGGTGTTCGGGGTATCCAATCGGGTTCGGTTCGGATAATTCGGGTTTTTGGGTTTTCGAGTTTAGGCTTATAGGTCCCATTCGGTTATTACAAAACTTCGGATCGGGTTCGATTCGGATTATGCCGGGTTCGGGTGTAAACTAAAAACCCATAATCCATGCGGGTTTGGTCCGGATTCGGTTATTTTACAAAAAATTTATACTTCTATAACACATTCAACTCTTTAGTTAGGATGAATACTAAATTAACAACTAAAAAGATTAATCTTTAGTTTCTATCCTAATTAAAGAGTTAAATGCTTTAGTTTTTATCATAACTCATACATGTTCTAATCAAGTTAATACAACTGCAAATATATATCAATTAACAGTAATATAATGCAAAATTCAAATTGACATAGAAAAAATATTAACTTATAACCTACTAACAACAAATATAGAAAAACAACAAATATAGAAAATGTAGATAAATATAATCATAAAAACAACAAATATAGAAAATGTAGATAAAGATAATCATAAAGAGATGAATTTTATTTAAAATGTTAAAACAAGAGTTTTTAAAAAAATAAAACAAAAAGTAAATTCATTCAAAAGCCAAATTTAAAATGTCAAATTCAAAACCAAAATAAAAATGAAAAATTGGATCATCTTTCTCTTTATTCCTTGCAAAACATGGACACCTCTCTCTTAGGAATTTTTTTCCTTAGAGACAAACTAAATAAGTATCGTACCTTCATCCTCTTTATCTCATTAAATTCGGTTAACCCATTTGGATTTTGGTTCGGTTCGGGTTAACCCAAAACCCATTGGATCCTCAACATAAATATCATTCGGTTATTTTACCATAACCCATACTCGTACCGAACCAGTTTGTTCGGGTTGGGATCGGGTTCGGATTTTGGGTTCGGAAAATATGTCCAGCCCTAGTCTGAACCAGTTCATCAAAAGTTTTGGAAATACTCACGTAGTCACCCATATGATTTAAAAACTGTTTGCTAATTTCTTTACTTCAAGGAAACTAAAGAAGTGCCCAAAAAGATGAAATAATCAATTGTTTAAACCCGAGTATCAAGTAATGAAGCACAATCAACATCTACAAAAGCTTGTAACTGCAAATCAGATATAGAAGAGTATAATAAGCCCCGACCAATTATACCTTTGATATAATGACAAACTTTGTAAACATCCTTAAAGTCAGCCTTGTGAGGAGAGGCAGAGAATGGGCTTAGCTTGTTCACAACAAAGGTAATGTCTAGTCTTGTAATTTGTACATATATCAGGCGATCAATAAGTCTTATATAGAATTAACATCAACTAACTTACTATCACTATCCTTAGAAAGCTTCAAGTGTGGATCCATAAGGATTGTAGAAGGTTTACAAATTACAACTAAGAAGCCATGTTTCATCCACAAGATCAAGAACATATTTTCTTTGAAAATTAGATATATGTGAGCACTAAAACTTACAATCTCTAAACTTGTAAGAAATAGAGAAATTGCTAAGCAAAAGTGTGTTATATTGCTCCAAAAATTCGGTCTTTACAAATGTGTATTAGATAGAATACTTATACTAGTTGAACTTGTAATTGGCATAATGCATATTACAATTATTATCAAATCAAAACCGTAATCTAATCTTTAAGGCTGAGCTTGATTATTTGCATTAATGGCTCATGTTTAATCAAGTTTGAACTGGTCAAACGCGCTTCAGAAACCTTGCTTTCTTCCTTCATACTCTTGATACTTCCTCATGTTGAATGTGCATGCTCGCTGCTTCAGCTCGTTATTCATCATGTTCCACCTTGCCTTTGGGCCGAGTAAGACTTTTTCTGTTGTTGCCGAACCCGACTCCCTGTGTTTGATTTAGATGGTTAAATCTAACTCTAATAATATACATTTAGATAAGCGAGTAATTTCGAGACCAAGAAAATAGCTTAAAAGACTCAAATCACAGAGCTTAAAGTGAGCTTAAACTAAGAAATCAGGATTACCACCTATTCATTATTGTTAGTTGCAATAACATGAATAGTATGAAAATTTCTATAACAAATCATTTGAACCGAACTCAGAACCAAATTCTAATAATATGGAACAAAACTAAACAAACTAAAATTCACTAAAATATAAATATACTAAAAACTAATGTATTAACTATATTTAGTTAATTATGTTTATTTTTTATTTTTTTTTATTTGTCTAACTAAGCCAAATTAAACCAAACTAGGTTTTTTAAAGCGAACCAAATCAATCCAATCCAAATAAAATTTGATTATGAATGGGGTATATTTTCTAGAATATTGAAAAATGCACGAACCAAACCGAATGTTCACCATTATCGTAATCTACAAAATAAAATTAGATGCAAATGGCATGTCACTATGTAGATATAACAAAAACATCAGGTTAAAATAAATAATATCTATCAACTAGAATCTAAAACTTAAGTTAGTCACTCTCCACCGTGGGAGTCCGAACTCAAAATCTAATTGGCGGAAATAGTTTTTAATTTGTATCATTTTGTAGTTATTATATAGTTTTACATCTTATATAGTTTTGATTTGTATGTACTTGGTCATTTTATAGCTTCGACCACTATATATACCCTCTCATGCCAGCATCAATATCACATTCACATCCAACACAAAACATATAATACAATGACAACTCTTGTGCTAATCCTCCACCTTCTTTTCTTCGTCCCACTAGCACTTGGCTTAAACCACCCAAACTGTGACCTCACCAACACTCAAGACCAAGGCTCTACCCTAAGAATCTTTCACATAGACAGCCCTTGCTCCCCTTTCAAATCATCATCCCCACTCTCATGGGAAGCGCGTGTATTGAAGACGCTCGCCGAAGACCAGGCCCGTCTCCAGTACTTGTCCAGCCTCGTCGCCGGGAGATCTGTGGTCCCCATCGCTTCAGGCCGTCAAATGTTACAGAGCACTACATACATTGTCAAGGCTAAGATCGGTACTCCGGCTCAGACTCTGCTCTTAGCCATGGACACGAGCAGTGACGTGGCTTGGATTCCCTGCTCCGGCTGCGTTGGCTGTCCTTCTACGACCGCTTTTTCTCCGGCCAAGTCTACTTCTTTCAAGAACGTCAGTTGCAGCGCTCCTCAGTGTAAGCAGGTATAATCCGTCCTTACACACCTACAGATATAATAAATACGTTCAAGGAATGTTTTTGATTAATTATATTCTCATACTCTTTTTATAACACTTACATAGCTTCATTAATGAGCCATACTCCACAGTTATTATATGAATAAACCCGATGATATTCTAGTCGTATTTTAATATTGGTAACCTGAGATTTGTTTTCGTCTTGAAGATCTAAGCATAAAGAATATTGTTGCTCCAAAAGGAAATTATATTCAAACTCCATATCTCGGAGGAGTATCAGATCTAGAACTAATTAACTAATTAAAGTAGGGAAAAATGTAGAACTGTATGGTTTTTAATGTGAAAAAAGTTTTTCACAGAGAGTGGGGACCCACGTGGTTATAATTGATAATTCCACCCACATTCCAAAAATCGGTCACGGGAATACAGAGCCACTAAAAACTGGACCGACACACTGCATTAACTCACGTGAACGACCTTATTGCAGGTACCCAACCCCACGTGCTCCTCACGCGCGTGCTCTTTCAACGTCACTTACGGAAGCTCCTCCATTGCGGCTAACCTCTCTCAGGACACCATCCGCCTCGCCGCCGACCCGATCACAGCCTTTACCTTCGGATGTGTCAACAAGGTCGCTGGTGGAGGAACCATCCCACCGCCACAAGGATTGTTGGGCTTGGGTCGAGGCCCATTGTCGCTCATGTCACAGTCTCAGTCCATTTACAAATCCACCTTCTCTTACTGTTTGCCAAGTTTCAGGTCTCTCGCCTTCTCTGGATCCCTCAGACTAGGCCCCACTTCCCAGCCCCTGCGCTTGAAGTACACTCCACTTCTGAGAAATCCGAGGAGGTCTTCATTGTATTACGTTAATCTCGTTGCAATCCGCGTCGGTAAGAAAGTCGTCGATGTCCCGCCGGAAGCTATTGCTTTTAATCCCGCCACCGGCGCTGGAACCATCTTTGACTCGGGTAATAAATTCTTATTTACACTTACTCCGGTTTGATATCGGTTATGTTTTTAAAATTTGGTTTAGCTGTTGGTTCTGTTCAGATTGTTACAATTTCGGTTCAGATATTCCAATTGGTATTTAGACTAAAAAATATACACAATACTACATTGTCAATCATATTAGAGTTATTTATACATTTACTTTGGTATACAAATAGATTGAGATCTATTTCAGGTTAAGCATGTCAGTTGGATATTGTCCGGGTTTACTTATTATATGTTATGTTTATTAACTTAATAACTATTTGGTCTGCAGGGACTGTGTATACTCGGCTGGCTAAACCGGTTTACGAGGCCGTGAGGAACGAGTTCAGGAGGCGCGTGAAGCCACGTACCGCCGTGGTGACGTCACTCGGAGGTTTCGACACGTGCTACACAGAACAAATCACGGTGCCGACAATAACATTCATGTTCAAAGGAGTGAACATGACTATGCCGGCGGATAACCTGATGTTACACAGCACCGCCGGAAGCAGGTCGTGCCTGGCCATAGCCGTAGCGCCGGAAAACGTAAACTCTGTCGTCAACGTCATCGCAAGCATGCAGCAGCAGAACCACCGTGTCCTGATCGACGTTCCCAATGGAAGGATCGGTTTGGCACGTGAACGATGCTCTTAAAGATGAATGAGACAATAAGAGCCTACTAAAATCTAAGCAGAGACTTGTTTGTTTGTGTTTTCGTGTGTTTCATTTTTGTTCTTTTACGTTTTGTTTGCTTCACCACTTTTCATCTGTTTACTAGAGGGCGGTCGGTGGTGTCACTGGTGTGTAGCGTTTGTTCTATCAAGCCATTTTTATGTTTTTAACTCTTTTGTTTAGAATTCTCTCGAGATTCGGGTCAAAGTTGGTCGAATAAAATATTACTAATGAAACTATCTTTGGTCCGTATGCTTTGCAACTATTATATAAAATCGAGAGACAATTTAAGATGCATAGATTTAAATTTAAAGATTATCACGATTGTTTATCATAACTAATATATAGTGTCAGAAAAACCAAATATATACATTCATATGCAAATTTATGTAGGTACTCGTGAATTACGTTTGCTTTATTAGATTTCTATACATTTTCTTTGGTCACAAACTTGTGGAATACTAAAATATATGCTAAGATCGTGTAAGATAACTCCATAAAATAAATCTTCCTACTTCTATATGACTATATTGTTAGTGTTGTCTATTTACTTAAATACATCCTTATGGTTTATTAATAGTTGGTGTTCGGGCCCCCTTCAGTTGCTAACTTAATTAGTGGCTGATTATGCTAATCCATACTTCAATTGCTTCCCACTTGAAAGCTTACGGCGTCGTAGTTAAAATATATATTAAATCTTTTATCAATTAATATACTAATTTTTTGTAACAATTAACTGGAAAAGATAAACTGATGAAAAGAATAAACTACAAGAAAAAAAGAAAAAAAAATTCTACGTTTGAAGCGAGCTAGGAATATTGAAACCAAAGAGAATGATCATATTGAGCTGTCAACGTTAACAAATTGAATTCAAACCATGAAATCTAATGCTACACCATTTGCGTAAGAGATCAGAATCAAAGTTGAACACTTACTTGGTTCACTCGATCGGTAAACCATTATGATGATGTTTTGTATACATCATTTCTTTTATTTCACAATGGGAAAGTGTAGTTTGAACCTCCACGTGCCAGTGCCTAGGTACAAGGTCTTTGGGCGTTGTAATGATTAAACTAGGGCAAACCAAAATCACTCATTGTAGTGTTATAGAGGAAAATGGGACGAGTTTAAAGTGGAAGAAGAGAAAGAAAAAGATGCGGTGCATATGTTGGTGTTGGATTCTATTATTAAAAATATAAAAGGGAAATCCACCAAAGTCATTAAATAACTCACATAATGGATGAGCACTCTAAAATGACTCAAAGAAGAAAGAAACCCATAAACTTGCAAAGTGATGATCACCAGGCAAACTAAAAAAGATTCCAAATACAGAATGAAAAGAATTAATACAGTGTATGGCAGAATTAAAGACGTGAAGACCTATGTTTGAAAACACGGTTGAGGTGGTTGCTTGGGCGACGATTAAACACTCATCGGCCATAAACAGAAAAAGCTCGAAATAATGTTTTCATCTAGAATCATAGGCGATTTTAGATTTCATTCAGGAACCAAATATGTTTTATCCTAGATTTGTGTCCATTCGGGCAATCACTTTCAGCAGAGTTATAAATTTGTTGAAAAGCAAGTTATTTTCGTAATTAGGAAAGTAAGTGAATTGGTTTTAAGAATCGAGAAGACGAAAACCATTAAGTTTCTATCAAAATCAAATCAATGGTTAACCTAGTGGATTGATTTCTTGATCAATCTCGTAAACCATGATTAAGTTGTCTAATCAAGAAACAATTCGATTAAAAATTTTGAGGATTAATTGTTAATATTGAATCTCAGTCATTTGAGCCTAAGAACATAAAAGGAAATTCACCGAAGTCATAAGGTAACCCACCTAATGAATAAACAAACTTACCAAATTTGAAACAGTCACCACCACGCGAAATAAGATGATAAATAAAATCAAAACAACGAGGAATAAAGACAAAATAATACACTTAGATATAAAGTACAATACAAAGATTTCTTTAATATAATCTACTTTGAATAAATATTCTTCCGAATTCTCTTTATTTTTTTCAATTTTCAGTTTTCATTTTTATTTTTATTTCTTCAGTTTCTAACTTCTATTTTGTTGTCAATAAAAAGATGCTCCAAATTTTAATCTTAAGGTTGCGGATCCTCTATCCACACTAAAATGAGAAAAATATACTAAGTATTATTATTAACTTATATCTATAATTTTTCTTTGTGCTAATTTGCAACTTTTGAAAATTTCAATCGTAACTTTTCAAAAAAAAATAAAATCATGTATTACATTAGAAAAAACGTCAACCTTATAACATATATTTTACCAAAACTTGTTTGTATTAGTGTCGTCACTTTTACTAGCTGGATTCAAACCAGTCATATTGCACAACAACAAAAACATATTTGGTTAAAATGATTAATCTAAGAATATTTTGGTATGTAATGAGAGGAATAAGCAAATTGTGGGTTCTCTCATTTTTGGGGTCGGCACTTACACGCGTAGCCTAGTGGACAAGCCCACCACACAACTGAAATCGTCCGGCTCTTTTCTATCATATTATCTTCTCCTTCTCTCAAAACGATAAGACAAACCCCCAGAATCTCTCCATCTCCTCCTCGAATCTGATCAACCATGTCCTGCACTTCGAATGTCTTGCTCTCCCCAAACGGCTACGTCTTAGCATCGCCCAAACCTCTTGGCAGATTCCTCAATTTCAAGTCCGGCGGACGGAAATTTCTCCTCTCCGTCGTTAGAGCTTCTTCCGATGATGCTGATTGTAATGACGAAGAATGTGCTCCCGATAAAGAGGTACTTCTGGTTTTCACAGAATCAATCTCTTTTAGAAGATGTTAGGAAAGTAATACAGATCTATGTTTGTTTCATTCTTCGCTCAATTAGAGTCACACTTGCTTACACTGAAATTGGTGTTTACTGAACTGAAGTGATTGAAAACTAGGAATCAGACAATTGAAATGATTTCAAACTAGGAATCGTACAAAGATTTTCAGAATTATGTGTTGATCTTGTTAATGCGAGCCAGTGATCTCAGCTATGGTTTGGGTGGGTGAAACACACAGGTTGGGACGGTGAGTATGGAATGGTTGGCTGGAGAGAAGACGAAAGTGGTGGGAACATTTCCTCCTCGGAGGCAGCGTGGTTGGACTGGCTATGTTGAGAAAGATACTGCTGGTCAGACTAATGTTTACTCTGTTGAGGTTGGTATCTCTAACATTCTCCATCTTTGTATCGAATCATACGTATCTTTATCAGTTTTATGTTCTTGTTTGTAAGACTCATCCAAATTGACTGAAATTGATAGAGAGCTTGGTAGAGATATCGGTTTTCAATTGAGGAAAAAACTTCAAGCTTTGTTTATTGATTTTGCAGAGGGAATGGTTGTTATGTTTGTGGTAGGCATTAGAATGTAGTTAATGCATAATAGTAAGTATAAATAGGCATGTGAAGGAAGAGATTAACTGGTCAAATTGCTTGTTTGTTGGAGCTTTTTGGCTTTGGGAGAGTTAGAAGATTAACAAATCTCCAAGATATATTTGGCTCCTTCTTAGAATTTGATCATTGGTTTTTCTTTGTATTCCACGACTCAAGGATAATGAAGGAAATTATCTTTCTTGATCTTATCAGTTTGATGTTCTAGCTTGCTTTGAGTTTGATCAGCGGTTCTTCATTGTAATTCTTGATTCAAGGATAATAAAGAAAATTATCCTTCTTCACCTTATTAGTTTGATGTTCTATCTTTTGTTTTATTCTTCTGTGTTCCTGATCAGTGGAATATGCGTTAGCTTGCCTACCATATATATATGTCATGCAAATCCATTTCTTAAATTTTCTTGAGATTGTGTTCTTGATCTAATTCTATTGTTCTTGACTCGATCCAATTTTGCATTTTGCTGAAGAATAGCTTTTCTTGTTTGTTACTTTTGTTTCAGCCTCCAGTATATGTTGCAGAGAGCGCGATAAGCTCAGGTACAGCAGGATCTTCATCTGATGGAGCTGAGAACACAGCAGCAATAGTAGCAGGCTTAGCACTTATCTCAATCGCTGCGGCTTCGTCTATTCTCCTCCAAGTCGGGAAAAATGCTCCGTCTCAACCAAAAACAGTTGATTACAGTGGACCGTCTCTTAGCTATTACATCAACAAGTTCAAGTCTTCAGAAATCGTTCAAGCTTCTGCCCCCGTCCTCACCGAAGCTCCACCGGTGGCTCAGCAAGAAACCGCTCTTCCGGAAACTATGGCCAGTGAGGCTCAACCGGAGACGTCTTCTGTTCCAGAAACAACAAGTAGTACCTCTTAGAGGATTTAACCTCGGATCATATATGTTGTAAAGATGAAATGAAGCATAGACCAATATTATGCATTTTGTTAATATTCGGATATAAATATTTATATACTCTCTTCTCTATCTGCCAATTAAATCAGAAACGGATTCTTTGAGGCCATAATCCAGTTTCTATTTCATAATATAAGATTCTTTCTCCATTTTTGTTTGGATGAGATAAAATTGTAGAGTATCCTTTTTATGTTTTGATTCATTACCCTACGGTTCTACATCGATTGCATCCACCAAATTAGACTCACGTCTTCTGCCTCCAAAAGCACTAACTTTGAAGTTCCCATGAAATCCTAAATGCATCGAGACGCTGTTTCCTCTCTAAGAGGCATCTAGTTTGAGCCATTCACATTATGGATTCTTCTGATCCCTTTCAAAGTTTCTTCCAAATTGAGTTTTTAAACCATTATATTCAACTTAGCTTTTATAATAGTTTTTGGTTTGATGATATCCTAGTCTAGACTTTTTAACGATCATTAAACTCCTTGACAACGACGACTCTCAAAACGAGATCCAGCCTATTTTAGAAGATATCTATGAACTCTCTTTGAATTTCTCTTCTATTTTTTTTGCTTTTATTCCACGTTTGGATGATGAAGAAACTAATCGACTAGCTAAGGCTGCTTTTGTAACTTTGAATAGAGTTTGTTTATTACTTTAATAAAGTTTGACCCAAAAAAAATGGTTTTTGGTTTCTAGTTTTTAGTTTTTGATTTTGGTGTAGAATTGTAGATTATTTCTAAAAAAAACTTGAATGTTAATTTGTTCACCCCCAATATTTAGGTACTTTAGTTAGAGTTTTTTCACTTTGCGTTAAAAAATGGAACGATTTTCTTCCCTTAAACCCTTAGATCTTCACATTTTACATTTTCCAACGTCAGGTTTCTGTTAGACTCCGATTTTTGTAAATAAACTAAAACATAGAAAAAAAAAAAAAAAAAAGGCACACGTTTTATAGTGTTTACCTTCAATGCAAGAGTTACGTCCGTTTTTCATTGCTGAAGGGAATTTAATTATGGTAAAAATCAGTAATTTACAACTACTTTACTCTATAACAAGCTTGTTAAGTGTTAAAAAATACAAACGTGATATTCAAAATATTCTTTAGTTAGGTCAAAGGACTGCCCCTTTCAATCGCTATTATACTATTGCTAAGTGCCGTGTAGTTGTGCTAGTGTCGCCGCAATGTCACCATGCATCCAGATTCAAACTCATTATCGGCAATTCGGCATGTTCTTAAACAAAAATAAAGGTTGTTTTTATGGTAGGGGGAAGTTGTTAAAATTCCCTTCTAAACCCATGTGGATGTTAGAATATCTCCATCAAGAGATATTAAAATTGGATTTTTTATCAACTTTTTATTAATTTTCTTTGTCCCGTTTTTTTTCGGTTTAGAAAAAAAAAACAACTAATGAGAGGCTGCCACATCACTCAACACAGTTAAAAGACGATTGTTTAAAACCTTTATTTAAGAACTGTCTTTATTTAAAAACTGATTCTTAAGAATCTTTTAAAAAATAATAATATTTTATTTAAATTTATCTAAAAAATTATGTTATGAGATATCAATAGAGGTGATCTTATAGTTCAAGGAAATTAGCATCTAACCGATTATCATTATTTTTTTTATTTTTTGCCTTATATATAAAAAATGGGTCCCTTCTAATCCCATATTGATTTTTTTTTTTTTGATAATTTTTTTTTTCCATATTGATTTTACAGCTCAAGTTAATTAATATCAAACCGAGAGCATCGAGTTTTTTTTTTTCTGTAAAGGACGATCATCAAATTTTCACAATGTTTGAGGAACTATGGTCTTCAACGATAACCAACATTTCATAATCGTTAACCTTACGTAGATTCCAATCTTCCTAAATAAAGGACGTCTTAGAGCACACTATTCGGAAAAAAATACCAACTGATTCTTTATAAAGTTTATGTCAATTTCGTCGACATGACTTATTTTTAAAGTTTACAAAGGACAAGTTTAGTTGACATTTGACCCATCGTGATCCATCCTTACTGAATAAAAACACGAGGGAAAAAAACATATCACGTATCTTTGCAGACATTTATGTCACGGATTTGGTTTAGAGTCGTATTCAGTAGAGATTTGTAGTCTTCTTCATAATAGAAGGTCACGTGTCACTCGATTACTTGTCTATGAATTTTTCGTCTCATATAGTACATAAGAATAAAGCAATGTAGGTTCCACTTGCTTAGTGTATCAAGGCATCCAATACTGAGGTTTTTTTTCTTTTTTTCTTTTATAATTCCAATACTGAGGTTGTGTTGTGCCTTTAACGGCATGTCGATATATTTAACTTTTCCATCTACTTGATTACTTATTTCTTTTTCATTATACAGTACTTAGCCTTTTTCCAACAATCCGATTGATGAATAAAAACAAAACGAAATTTTTAATTCAAAGTAGGTGCGGTAATAAGGTATATAATAGTGTAAAGAGATATAAAGAAAGATCATGAAGAAAAAAAGTTAATAAAGAATGTTATTTTTTATCATTTTTAATAAAAAATTTGTGATTGGTGACTATTAAACCAGTACAATATGTTATGCTAAGTGATTTAAAATCTAAATATATAGATAATGGGATTATTTTTGAATGAGTTGAGTAATGACAGTAGCCGAAAGATTAAAACTAAGTGTACTGATAATGGCAAAGCCTCCGTAGTACTGTACAATATAGTGGTTTAGGATTCGATCTTGGAGAATAAAAAACATCTCGATGTTTTTTTTTCTTATTATATCCTGGGTTTTGGAGATATTTACAAAGAAAACTAAAAATTTGTAATTATTCATCCGAAAAAAATAAAATAAAAAGTTTTACCTCAATATCTTTTTTTTTATTTAAATTCTACGTAAAAACGTCTAGAGTTACTAGAATTTACAATAATGTATACTATTAGAAGGAAAATAACGTTTCAAAATTATAGTCATTGTTTCAATAATTTTGTTACCAATTAGATTGTTATCAATATTTGAAGTAACAAACATATCATTTCTATAGCCAAAAGCTAAGAGCTAAAACATTCAACCACAGTCTCTACCAACTGATCCTAAACTCCATAGATTTTACTAGTAATAAATAATTGGGGGTGTATTATAACTTCTAGAAAATATATTTTTCTTATAGTTTTTCTTCTCCAGCCACATGCCCACATACCCCCAACTTGTCCTTATGTAGAAGTTCACGTGGTACCACGTGGGTATGGGAGTGGTTACTGCTTTAAAATGAGAGTATGGTTCAAGAGTTGATTTTTCTTTTAGAAACTGAAACCTCAAAGAAAGATCAAGAAAAAGACAGACAGATATAAACTTGTACATTAAAACCTATAAAAGATACCATTTTCTTGTCTTCTTGTGCGTGTGTGTAACCTTACATATCTTTACAATTCGTTCTTATCCCAACATGGTAGATGATTACAACAAGAAACTATTGATTACAAGTGAACCCCCTTTCAGTTTAGGGAATTGTAGTTTACGCCAAGTCACCCATGGAATCCCATTTTTATCCTACGTTTTTACACACCAAAAAACCGAGATGATACAAGTAATTTCATAAGTTTATTTTGGTCATATAAAGATTGATTAAGTATTATGAAATGACCATAATTCTAGTGGACATTAGAAGTACAGTAAATTTGATTATATTTTATTGTATGCATCGTATAAAATTCGAGTGGGTGAAAGATCAACCCGGGCCACTATTTAGGTTCACTGGACGATTAGTTTTCCAATATCGACCATTCCTCTAGCTGTTAAAATTACATGAGAAAGAAAAATCAAGTTTGTAGTGGTAGATAATATGTTCACCTACAACACGATTTTAGGAACTTTGTGGATCTATGTAGCAAGAGCGGTCTCCATCTATTTATCATTAGTGCAAAAAGGTAGTCACCTTGAAAGGAATGAAGAAATTGAAAGGAAACTAGAAGAGATCTAGGTTATATTATATTGCTTACAATAGATGGATGTTAAGCCAAAGGAAGTAAATATGGTATCAGCAGAATAATAGAAGGAGACCTTCACATATAAAGAAAAATATGTCACTAAGAGTTGGATAGATCTGGTTTGCATTGATGATTCAAAACCAGAGATGTGCGTCAACAATGGATTACATGATTAAATTCTTTTATAGATCGAATACATTACACTCTTGTAGAAGAATCATAAAACCTTGTACTGCAACATCATGGTAGAGATCAGCCTCGATGTCATTTCTCACGAGCTAAACATAAATGAATCATTCAAATCAAACAAGAAAAAGGAAAAAGTTGGTGATGAGGACATCGAACCACCAAGACAAGCCATTCAAGTTCCCTATGTGCCAAGTGGACCATTGACCAGGAGCAGGAACAAATACATAGAGAAAAAGTTCAACATTTTTATGGAGCAGCTGTAACATGAAGGACTGATCCCACTTGATCAATTTGAAGCCATCCGCCTAACTTCATCCGA
Organism: Euclidium syriacum; assembly: GCA_900116095.1. Lineage (NCBI taxonomy): Eukaryota > Viridiplantae > Streptophyta > Magnoliopsida > Brassicales > Brassicaceae > Euclidium > Euclidium syriacum. Next base: position 9,961,658 of record FPAK01000007.1, on the reverse strand, counting down.
GAGCTCCAAACTGAGTGTCGTCTTGCAGCAACTCTCCATAACGACTCAGAATGACCCAAGAGATGATTTACCCACCAAATTTAAGCTCTCTAAGTCTAGTTTTCAGGCCACCAAAGATCAATTATAAATCTCGAGATACATGCCGAACAGTGAAGACATGTCCAGTGGACCCTCTCATAACCGATAAGGTCAAATGGGCCCTGTTCTTCCCCAAACATGAAGTCCACCTAAGCATGTGTTCTCTAGTCCTAGAAGGTTTCTAAGAAGCCTCTGAATCAGCTGGAGGATCTCAAGATATCAAGAATCAATTTTTAAGACTAAGAGATCAACTTTCCTTATTTTGTCGTTCAATTAGCTTTATGTTTAGAACGTATCTTTCCTTTGATTTTGCTATGTTTTTCCCTTTTTATTTTGCATGTTGATTGTGTTTTTTCCTTTAATTTTTCTGCTTGAACCTGGCTATATAATGCCTTGAGTTGTAGTCCTTATTTTTCACCATTTGATCAATAAAATTGATGTTTTTGTTTCAAAACAAAACTCTCTCTTCTCTTTCAATTTTTGAGTGTTCCAAATTGGTAGAGTGTTCTTAGAAGTATCTATAGGCTTTCACACCTATAGTGGTTCTATTCGATCCACCTCTCACCATCCATCTTATCCGAGCGAAGTTGGAGACATCCTTAGATCAGCCAACGGCTCAACCCTTATTTGGCTCAAGACTTTTAGCCAAAACTCATATCAGTTGGGCCTACAGAGGTCAGTTGCGCTGAATGACAAGGTAAAAAGATTATCCAAAAATGGTTCATTTCGTGAATATAAATACATGGATTAGAGGGTAAATTCAGTTGTATTTGTAAATAACAACAATAAGTGGCAGGTTTGCATTGATTTAATGGATTTGAACAAACCTTTCCCAGAGGTTTGTTTTCTCTACCACATATAGAACAATTGGTCGAAGTTATAGCAGATTATCAACTGCTCTTCTTCATATAAGTGTTCTTAGAATATAATCAAATCTTGATGAACCCAGACGATCGGAAGAATACATACATCATTTATGACCAAAGAATCTATTACTACTTACCCAATACTGATCAACCGAATGTTCGCGGATAACTTGGGAAAACTATGGAAGTTACATCGATGACATGTTATTGAAATCCACCTAGGAAACCCATAATATTGAACATTTGTGAGAATGTTTCAATATAAAAAATGATTTCAAAATGAATTTGGATCCGATTAGCGTTCAATTATTGGACCCAGAGAAGACTTGACACATGAGTTCACAAAGCCCTCAAATGTTCGGCATATGAGCAATAAAAGCACACAAAATTATTATTTTTCGATTAATTACAACCACAATCAGTGAGAAATGATTCTTGGAAGTGGTGTGAGTGGAAATCTTCAAAGTCAATTAAATGGGTTTCACCAAAATGAAACTTGTATTTGATTGTAAAGATTATCACTGATTCATATTCTCACTCTCAAGAGAACATAGATTTCCAAAAAGAAAGAAATAAGATTTTGATTATACATATAATATAAGGTTTTCGGTATGACGGTTTTCTTCATCTATAATCTACTCAAAATTTGGGAAGAGATAATCCGTTAACTGCAAATTTAACAGCCATAAACCACTACATTTGACTATATAACCACCCACAAATTTCATCATAAAATCACTTTAGATTAGAGCGTAATAATTTTTAAGAAATCGTAGATCGTCTAAACAGTCATCGCTAAATTTAAGAGAGAAAATATGTCTATAAAAACATGATCGATTTCTAAAACATGATAACATTTTTAAAAGATTGTAGCTTCAATCTCTCTCATCAAATAAAAATACAAAAAAAAAGACGAATGCTATTAACAAAATAATGCTCAAATCAACTTATACTTCTCTACGTCTTCGCCATCACATTATTTTTGGGTAATATCTACCAAATTTAGTATATCTCGCAAACTCTTCATTAAATAATGTTGGTGGTAAAATCAAAAGAAAACTCATATGGTTTTCCTATAACTTTGAAGAAAAATAAAAGGACTATTATGTAGTTTTTTTTAAAAAAAAAAAAAAAACTTTACAGAAATAACGAGTTTTAGTCTCGGTTTCAAAATAATTTCAAATAACGGGTTGATGAGGACCTACAAGCTAATTTGTATTATAGTTATCTTATCACCATCAACATTCAACACGTAAGTTATGGATTGAATTTACCATATTTGGACAGAAATAAAATAAATTCTATAACGGACGAACTACAATTATAGCTACACTACAAATAAAGATGCTTCTTGCGACAAAAAAAAAAAAAAAAAAAAAAAAAACGCTAATGAACAGCGTATATATTAAATTATTTTATTTTCAAAATTTGTCTATAACGATGGATATAAATATGCTTTCTAACAACTGTTGGATTTTATTTAGTTTTTATTTTTGTCATCCACTTGAGAAAGTTCTTTTCGGCAAAGAAAAGAAAGTTATTCTTTTCATACCAAAATTTAGTTACCAATATTTTTTCTTTTGTATTTTGATAAACCCATTTTCAATTGTTTTGGTTTTTATATCAAGGGATTTCAAAACTAAAAGAATTAGAGGTGGCGTGACGAAAAAAGTAAAAAAGGATTAGAGAGGTGGATATTTTGTTTATGGACTCAATTTTTATATGCGTTTTCTTCATCTTTAAACAAATATTTGATATGTTTTCTTTTCATCTTTAAATAAATATTTGTTGAAAAACTCTAATATTTATACAGTAGAACCTCAATACATTAATACTCTATAAATTAATAAACTCTATAAATTAATAAATTTTTCCGATTCCAAGTCGGGAAAATATAAAATTTAACAAAATTCGATAAAATAATAAGATAATAATTTATTAGAAACCTAATGTAAATATATGATCGATCCCAATAATATCATAAATTAATAAAGATATATATAAATTTATACATACATAAAATATTGTGAAAAATTCAAGACGCGATAATTGTTTATTTACGTGTACTCGCTTTGAAATTTGAAGTAATATCATCTTCAATCTTACGATTCAATATTAGATATTGGAAAACATGATTATTTAAAAGAAAATGTAAAAAATTTAAAATATATTTTTCATAAGAGTAAGTACTATAGATTTATCCCTCTTTAAATTAATAAATTATTAATTATTCGATAAATTAATAAAATTATTAATTATTAATTTTTCGATAAATTAATAAAATTATTAATTATTAATTATTCGATAAATTAATACCTCTATAAATTAATAAATTTCTCCGGTCCCGACGTTATTAATTTATAGAGGTTTTAGTGTATATAGGGCAATTTTCTAAAATGTCTTAAAAAACTTGGTTGTGGAAAAAAATGACACGTTCCAAAAATGTCACTTTTGTTGGACGATTTTTGATTTCAGTGATTTCTGATATAAGTTTTTGTTATTTGGGAAGCAAAATATCATATTCAGTACGGCTTTAACTTCTAAAATCTCAACTTTTAAGAATAAATTTGGTGATTTAGGATGAAAATAGTTGATAGTTGGAAAGCAAGAGGTCATTTTAAGTAAGGTTATCCTAAGTTTGACTTTTAAAACATGATCATACAGTTTAGGAAGGAATTTGTTGATTTAGGATGAAAGTTGTTGATACTAAGTACGACCGTTCTAAATTTGACTTCAAGATCTTAGCTTTAAGAAAGAAAATTGGTGATTTATGATGAAAATAGTTGATATTCGGGAAGCAAAATGTCATTTTAAGTAAGGCCATCCTAAAAAACGTGAATCTGAATTTTTATGAAGAAATTTGCTTATTTAAGAAGCAAATTTTTGATATTTTAGGAAGCAAAATGTCATACTATGTACAACTGTCCTTAAAAACCTGATTCTTGTTGTTTAGGAAGCAAAATGTCATATTATGTGCAACTGTCCTGAAAAACTTAATTCTTGCTTTTTAGGAAGCAAAATGCCATAAGTATAAACATCCTAAAAAACTTGATTCTTACATGTGTCATTTTTGTCCACAAACAAAAGTTTGTGTCATTTTTGGAGAAAAACAAAATTTCTTGTGTCAAAATTGTTTTTTTCTCTTATATAAAATTATATGCTCTAAACTGATGTACAAATAAACATGGATTTTTCAGATCAGTTCAATAAGATGTATTTGAATGTTTTTCATCACCTGTCTTTTGGTCTTTTTTTAACTTACCTATATGTTAATTTTGAAAAGGAGAAGGTGGAGTCATAGGCGCATATAATCCACACTGGATGCAGATCCCTTATAGACCTTGTTTGAACTCAAAGCCTTTCTCGTGCTTTTTTCTTCCCGATGTATGTGATGTAGTTGTCTTCTTTTTCATGTCGCATGTATATGAAAAATATCATAGTTTTAAGTTCAAATCCGCCCGTGAGTGGGGTTAGATATTTATGCTGATATTAGGGAGTATAACCCTCTCAAGGGTACCTAAAATTACCTTGAGAGTAGGAAAGTATACTCGGCTCGTACTTCATTAAAGATCAGACAATGCGTTTTAAAATCTTGAACCCACTGACCATTTTACCCTTATAACTACTTACGTCGGGTAAACCGTTTGTGTCCTCCAGAAAGGGTTTAAATGACGTTAAGAGACACCTTGTAAGTATGTTTTTTTCCTGAAACTTGAACATGGAATTATATATATGGAGTTTGAATCGCCAACATGATCTCTTAAACTCGTTCTCACGAAACATTGAGCATAAGTTAGTTAAGATTTGATATGAGAATTAGGGTGTGATAACGCATGAAGACTTAAAGTTTGGAAACAGTGCTTTAAGGGTGTTGGATTTCCAAATGTGAGAGCCCATAAAACCTACAGCTTAGGTGTTTCAGTATTGGGGCGTAAAAACCCATAAATATTTAGAAGATGTGGTGTAAGTGCTTCGAGTGTGATAAACCATAAATACTTAGATCCCGATCGACATAATATATTACCGGTGTTAGAAACTATTTATGAGATCTCATGATGAATTTTGGCATAAAGGCTTTACCTAAGACTCTCACGATCCATAATTTTTTTTCAAACATACTTACAACATGTTGTAACATTCCACAAAGGACTGTATCCAAAATTTTGTTTTAATCGGTTTTAGTAATGGGTTGTAACTTGTAAGTATACCTCAGAGGTCCATGAATAATTTTTTTATTAAGGTATGTCATACGCATGATGGTCGCTTCTCTGATAGTTGTGGGGACATTATATCGGTGGCAGGGGAGATTATGTCGGTGGTATGCCACCAGATGTGGTGAAATAACCTTTGTGTGTTGATTTAAATGGTTATACCTTCTTTTCGCATCTCTAATTGAATAATGATGTGTCTTACAAATATTCTTATCATTTTACTCGCTTGAGAAAGAGAGTGAAAGAGAGTGAAAGAATACTTGTGTCTTCAATGATGCCACCTTACATGTTGATTGTCTTATATCTATTAATCGCTTGATGGTTTAAAATATATATAAGTGCGGTACATGAGCTTAAGTTCAATGATTACCCAATTTCTAAATATTGTATTTTATTTTATATTTTGTTTAGAATTAAATAATTAATAAAATAACCAAGCAATGGTAGCCTGGTAATAGAGGTAGCTTAAGGCTAAGGCGTAAACTTGTCAAATTCGAATTCCGCTCGGACCTAAGTTACTGTTGTTTGGCCAGACAAAGATAGGTCATGTTTTATGTCTCATTAGAAAGCATGGATCCGAGCTACTCATGGGTGTCGTGTACCTGAAGGATTAGTTAGACCTCGATCAGGATACTTCAGTTAACTTTAAAAAAAGTTATTAATAAAATATGGAAAGGCCTTTACGGAAATGTATACTTTTTTAATTATATTTGAATACCTCAGTTAATTATATCGTTATAACTTTTTTTTGCAGGATTTTAGATAAAAAATAATTCTTAATTTTTCTGCCGACAATCGTAAGACCAAATACAAACAGAAACAGTTATAATGAGAAAGCAGGAAACCGAAACTTACACTAACTCCAAGGAGAATACAGTCTTACTCAAGAATATTATTATTTTAGAAAGTTGGAGAAAGTGGGTAAATATGAAAAAAAAAAAAGAAAAAGGTGTGGGGCAACTAAATATTCTTGGAGGCCGTGGCTATAGTGTATTTTTCACGTGCGCGATAACAACGAGGCTGCTCTCTTACACGTCTCATGCATATGCGTTATTATATAAACAGCCAACTTCCTCACGAAATCATAAACAAAAACCAAGGATCAAACAAAAAGAGAAACAATTTTTAATATCTATTAATAATGACGAAAACAATGGCGACCTCAAGCATCAAGACCATTCCAATGGCGATCCCGAACTTCACCATCTGTCACAAGCTCGAGCTCCTCAAGGAAGGCAAGAGCCGTGGCCCGGAACGCCAAGAAGGAGGAGGAGAAGAAGAAGAGCTAAGCTACGAGTTCCTACAGATGCTGGATTCTCTTCCTAAGGAGAGAGGATGGAGAACTCGTTACCTTTACTTATTCCAAGGCTTCTGGTGCCAATCCAAGGAGATTCAAGCTATCATGTCCTTCCAGAAACATTTCCAGTCCCTCGAGAACGACGTCGTTCTGGCTACCATACCAAAATCCGGTACAACCTGGTTAAAAGCTTTAACATTCACCCTCCTTAACCGACGTCAGTTTGATCCGGTTTCCTCAAGTACTGACCACCCTCTTCTCACATCCAACCCTCATGACCTCGTACCTTTCTTCGAGTACAAGCTTTACGCGAACGGAGGTGTTCCCGATCTCTCGGGTCTAAGGAGTCCAAGAACATTCGCGACCCACGTTCCTTTCGGTTCCTTGAAGGATTCGGTCGGAAAATCCGGCGTGAAGGTCGTCTACTTGTGCCGGAACCCGTTCGACACGTTCATCTCGTCATGGCATTACGTCAACAGCATAAAATCGGAGTCGGTGAGCCCAGTCAGGTTAGACGAAGGCTTTGATCTGTATTGCAGGGGAGTGATCGGGTTTGGACCATTCTGGGAGCACATGTTGGGATACTGGAGTGAGAGCTTGAAGAGACCAGAGAAAGTCTTGTTCTTGCGCTACGAGGATCTGAAAGAAGACATCGAGTCTAACTTGAAGAAGCTTGCAAGTTTCTTGGGTGTTCCTTTCACGGAAGAAGAAGAACGAAAGGGAGTCCTGACGGCGATCGTGGATCTGTGCAGCTTCGACAACCTAAAGAAGTTGGAGGTGAACAAGTCAAGCAAATCGATCAAGAACTTTGAGAATAGACACTTGTTTAGGAAAGGGGAAGTGAGTGATTGGGTTAATTACCTGTCATCATCACAAGTGGAGAGATTGTCAGATTTAGTGGATGAAAAGTTAGGTGGATCTGGTCTCAGTTTCAGGTACAGCTAAATAAGGCCATGTGCTAAGATTTCTACTTTTGTGTGTTGCGGGAATATTAAGTTTAAAAGGCAGTTGTGTTGTTTTTAAATATAGAAGGGGGAAAAAGAACAAAAGCAATTGTCCAAACTTTAGCTTGTTGGGTTTTATTATTTTTGTTTTTTGGTAACAAAATGTTTGTGTTTTCGTCACCAAAAAACAACTGTGATTTCCATTATGGTTACTTTTATAAAATTATTACAGTTCATGAGTGTAACTTAAGTACGAAAATATGTTTGATTTATCTGTCAACAATATGTATATATGTATTATGAGAATTTCAAGATAAGTATTGAAGCAATTAATAAAATGTTAATTAACAAAAACCTCTAGAATGCATATTCTGTTTAGTAGTAGGAAATTTTTGCTTTGTGTCACGCAACTTTAATAAAAATGAAATTCGTCAACTTTTTCTTTTGATAGGTATCCTTCTTTAACAAGGAAATTCATATTTATTAGACTTACTAGGCTAGAATGCCAAATGTTTTGCATGTTTTATCCGGCTCCAAGGACATTTCGTTCACCTTTGAACGCATTCCCTTGTAAATAATAGAATCCGTCGTTGGACTTCCATATTAATTAACTGTTTCGAGAGAAAAAGAGACTCGGGTCTTGGACTCATAATAAGATTTTTCTGGGTAATTGGGAAGGCTGTTTTGAAACAAGAACACAGGTGGTTTTTGCATCTTCTTAGGCTCAAATTTGATATCTTGGTCGGTAACAAGGCATCCCACTATCTTAAAGTATTCAACAGAAGCCAAGTATAAGACTCTTGCTGCCAATGAAGCTACTTAGATCTATATTCTACTTGGTGAACTTGGTTTTACTCCATCTGAACCTCCTAAAATGCTTTGTGACAATTTATCACACAGAAAATCCTGCCTTGCTTTCATAATCTAAACATTTTACCGAGAAATATCATTATATACAAGAAAGGGTGGTGATGAAGACTCTAGTTGTGATGCATATCCCAACTACGTACTTAACAAACAGCAGATGTTTTCACTAAATCCTTGGCCAAGAACCGTTTTAAAGCTGATGGACCAAACTTGGCATTAGTTCACCATCAATGCTAAGTTTGTGGGGGAGTAGCAGTCATACAACATCTGACACTTTTTTCTCAAAAGGAAGTTTTGAGCTACACAAAACCATCAGATCATGGGCTTCAGCTTTCATCTAAAAGTATGAGATTGGGCTTAGCCAACACGAAACTCATCACATTAAAGAAGGAAGAAAAATCTCTAATTCTAGAACAGCGTATAATGGTCATAATGGAAATTGAAAAAGTGTGGCTTAGAGAGGAAAACGACGAGTACGGGTTCCATACAGCTCACCATTTGTTTTGATGTATAGTTTTTGGGATAAATGTTAAGGTTATGCAAACCAAAGAACGTTTTTTACATCCAAGATGCTATCAAAGTAATAGAAAAACACCTAGTATATACAACCATTATGAATCGAGATCTTAGCATGATTGCCTTCTAGCAATCCCTGCTTGAAATTGTTTTGATGTATTACAAATCATTGGATAACGTCGACTGCTAGAAACAAAACGACAACAGTCTAGGCTTTTTCATACTATGCTATTTAAAGCTGAAAGTTGTATCTTGTTTTCAATTAAGAATGAACCGATAAAAGCATTTTTCAGCATCTTCACAAAGCTCAAAGCTTTTTTCTCTGGATCTTAGAAACAATGCTTGTTTAGTTTAGTGTGTGAAACCTTAATTAAAGGACTAAGAGAAGAGGATGTCTTGGTGGTTTTTTTGCTATGAAATATTACTAAGTGTGGCTGTCGAAAGGAGATACATGTAACATAAGTTCTGACATAGTGTTCTAGGAAGAAGCCATGTTGGAAAATCTGTTACAAACAAAAAAATGTGTTGAATCATGCATCTATATGAGAGTTCAGAAAAATATTTGTGTGTTGAATCTATAAGGAAATTCGTTTTATCACTTTTCTTTTATCTTTTTCTCTTTTCTTTAAAAACCGTGTGAATCTTGAGAGTTCAAGCAATTGAATGTATGAGCTTCAGCAACAACAAAAATTCGACTAGATTGTTTCTCTTTCCTTTAATTTTCACTTATTTCTTGAGAAATTAATGATACCATAGTAGAAAATTTGAAATTCAATTTATATATTTAAGAAACCACAGAAAAATGAAAAATCAAAATTCCCAAATAAAAAATGATAATGTAAAAACCATATCCGGAACAAACCCAATATAATGTCAAAGCTCATGTATTCTATAGGAGTTTAAGTAATTTCCTATAAATATCTATGTTATGAAAACTTTGATTGTAAGCTAGAGAGTTGTAATATCATCTTGATGGAAATCTAAAGTTTTATCTTTTTTTACTTTCTTACGCAATAAAACTCAATGAGTTATTTCAATTTCAATCTTTTTTTTATCTCTTTAGTTAAGCTCATGTAGAGCTTGAATAAATCCTTGTTTGGATTTTTACTTACAGATTGGACACGCCTAACTAAAATGGTACCAAAAATTACATGATTACGTTCTCCAATCTTTCCCTCACAGCCACAGAGTATATATATTCATGTTTACATCACCAATTAATCATTTGAAGTAATTTCCAAAGTTTTTTAAAAACAAAAAGAATAACAAAAGAAAAATAAAATGGGCAAGAAAAGCATATGATTAATGAGACACGTACGTATGTATGCACGTGTGTGGTTTGTTGTTTCCCCTAAAGCGATGTCGTTTCTTCAAACCCGAACGAAAAAGATACTGAGCTCTGGTCCACTGTTCCCGTCTGGGTTCATCATGTAATACGTCTCCGAGTCTCTTGACCCAATCACTCTCTCGAAATGTGCCCTCATGTATGTCAGATCTCCTTCTTGTTGTTGCTGCTGTTGCCCTCCTCCGCCTTGCTCAGTCGCTCCTCCGCCGCTGCTTACCGGTAACACACCTGCTCCCATAGACACAGCGTGAAGCATCTGCATAACCAACAAATCCTCTTCCGTCGGTTGTCTCTTCACTCCGTAACCCGATTTCTTCCCATTACAGTACAAAGCCCAAATCGGTTCATCAATGATTTTGGTTTTCTCGCTCGGTTTCTTCTCGCACTCAAGCGCGATTCGCACCAAACCAACCCCGAGATCCTGGAGAAGTTTCCCCGTCGGGATCGCTAACTCCAGCAAAAGAATCGGAAGAGAACGCGGATTCTCCTGAACCGCTAAATTCACCCGCGTTTTGCGGTACCCGAACAACGTCCCCGTGACACGTGTCCCTCCGTGGACGTGGTTCTCGTGGAGCCGTGTGCTTCCCACTGGGAATTTACACATCGGAGACATGATCGGAAGTGACCGGAAAACCGAACGGACACGCCGAAATAGCTTCGTGGATTTGGAGCCGGGTTTCTTACCAGACGGCTGTTCCAGCGTAATCTCTGGCCTTACCGTCGCAGATTTCTTCGACCGTGGACTCCCAAGAGGCGACAATGTCGTCGGAGTCATCATCCTCGGCGTTAACGGTGGCGTCGCCATTTTGATATTACAAAAACGAAAAGTTTCGGAAATTGAAATGTCTGTATGTTAGAGTAAAACCAAAATTTTATACAACCCTAAGAGAATAATGGAAGCCACGTTTGAGTTATTGTTTAATATGCAAACGTGACCCTGCGACTTTCTTGCATATACAATTATATATTTCAGTTCGCCGGTTCTAGTTCATGGTCGGGAGATATATGGATTATTAATCTAAAATTTGATTAGTGTTTCTTTTGGTAAAAGACCAAGTCTCTGCACTCTTTCGAAGGTTGTTCACCACTTACATATGTTCATCTGTCGGCAATATCGTTATTTATTTAATACGATGCTTTAAAACGAATCTGTTTTAACAAGCGTAATTATGGATCTATACATAGAATTTGTTGTAACAATGAACTTTCACAAGATTCACTCAGTAAATAAACATATTTCTGCATCAAGAAAATGAAATCCAGAAGAAAGAAAGTCAACGAAGCTGATCAAGAGTATATTCGAAACAGAGATCAAAACTGAAGCTTGGAGGAAAGTCAAGCCAAAGCGTACATATGTAACACATATATATATACACACATAATGAGGTTTTATGTTTTGAAACTTTTCTCTCATCCTTGAACAGAAGAAGATAATCTCTTCGGTGGGGGCATATTTCTCATATTGGATTCCATCTTGTTGAAGGTGAGGTTAGCAACGGCTCTGTCGATTGAGTTTGTTTCCAATTCACTCTTCTGATTTCTGTTCATACTGAAAAAAATCAAAGATTGAGAATCAGTCTTTTTTTCACTCATATAGATTGAGTCCAAATTTTTAAGCAAAAGCTCTCTTTACCTGGATCTATCTTCAGGGCAATCTTCAGAGTTGGTGTTTCCCGATTCTGACTTCTGTTGTGAATTCTTGGCAAGGCGGTAAAAGGTATCGCGAAAGCACTTACGAGCATCATCAGTTAACTATCAAAGAAACAAAGAGGTTTAAGATCAAAAATCTGAAAACCTTAAACCAAAGATTTGTAGGCCAGGATCAAGATCAAGACACTCACCATTTCTGAAGCCCTTTGCAAATCTTGCAAGACGACTTCTTCAGCAGACGGCTCCTCCATGTTCTCCTCACACAGATCAGAGATCTTCATTGGTGTTTCTTCCTCCTTTAACCAAAATAATGTTCCAATATTAAAATCTCTACTATTATACCTCCTTCTCAAACCGAAACCTAAGTCTAATCCATAGAGTCTGCTACCATCACTTAGTTTATAACAAAAAAGAGTAGTTTCTTACCATAAGAGGCATGTCATGACAAGTTTCCCAGTTGTAATTAAACAAAGGCACTTCATGGCCATTGAGAGAGTCGAGATAGGCAGAGGAAGAACCGGGGCTGTTAACATCCGAGTCCTTGAAAGAATGGAGATTCCCATTATCATTCCCTGGAACATCATCCTCCAAAATGGAATCTCTTCAGTCAAAACCGGAAACCAAAACAGAGAGATACAAAACACCATAAACATCCAAAAGTATTTTTGAGTCTCTTAAAGTATTAAAAACAGAGAGAGAGTGAGGGCTATACAAGAACATGTCATCCATCTGTTGAATTCCATCGAAATCATGAAGCGACGAAGCCGAGTTATTATAGAAACATCCACCAGTTTTTAACTTTTTTGATTCTTCTTCATCTACTACTTCTCCGCTCGTCCCCATCTCCATCTCCATCTCCATCTGACTGTATAATCCTCCACTGAAGCCATTGTTAATCACATCGAAGTCGAAGCACTTGTCTGCAGCTTTTTGGGAGTTCATGTTCCATCCACCCCACATATCAGGAGATGGATATGAATCTGATGTCTCTTGATAGTTTGGCACAACAAGATCCTCCATATTCCTTCTTGAATAACGATCCATGATTAAATTTCACCTGTTGAAAAGGTCAAAATCACCTCTTTTCAGAAACCACCAGAAGAAAATACAAACATATGAACAATTAGTATTTAAAAAACGAATATGAAGAACTCACCTTTGATTCAGATCCAAATCGAGAAAATCCTTTTTTTTTCAAAAAAACCAGAAGATGTGTTCACTTTTCTCTGAAGTTTATGTCTGGTTTGCAAGATTTGTGAGTGAAGGAGAGAAGAAGACAAGAGCAAGTGGAGAGCGGGTGGTTTTAACTTATTTTAGTGGCTCAGGATTCACAGACGAGATTTTGTGGTCCAGATTTAACCTCCATCTAAAGCTCTTCTCTCATTGGCCCACGTGTTAAACATATCTTTTTCTGTGTGAGGTCGGCATTTGAATAAAATTATATCTTCCTACTACTGGCCAACTTGCGCATTTTTGTAACTCCTATATTCTTTATGTTTACGGATATACCCTCCAGATTCAGCCACAGGTTAGCACACAGTAGTTGACACGTGGCACGTTCACTCGAATTGGTCTATACACGTGGCATGTAGATATAGGAGGTGAAGACACGTGACAGGCTGTTAAACGGTGGAGTGGGACCGGGTGTTTATGGGGAAGAAGGGCATAATGGATAATGATCCTCACTGCCCTCGTCTAACCTTTGTCTGTTTTTCTTTTTCTTCTTTTTTCTGTCGGCACCTTTGTCTTTATCTTCTCATCAATGTTATTTCCCAAAAATAGAACCTTAATAAATTTACAAAATAAACTTACAAAATCTTCATAAAGATTTAGGGCTTGGGCTACACTCAAATATAGCCCATTAAACAAGCAGCTGTCTCTTCTTTTTGTCTGTCATCTAATTAAATTTAGTTTTACGTAAAACTGTAAGATTATCTATGAGACTATATCCCATAATCACTCCATCTAATACTGTTCCTCAACTGTTAGTTGGTGATATGATATCCCATAATCAGTCGCAACCTTATTGGAATCCGGAAACTCTTCAGATATATTTGAGGATATTAGTTTAGTTACAACTATTCATCTTCCTCGTGAACAAGATAATAATATGGCTATATAGAATTTTACGACTTTCGAAGAATATACCGTAAAAAGCGGTTATACGTTTTTGAACGCATAAGATAATAACGTTTTACCTATTCGACCACATGATGATCCTACTCTCGAACAAAAGATCTCGAAACTCAAGATTACACCAAATATATAACATTTTCTATGGAGAGTACTATCTAAAGTGTTAACTACAACAACAAGACAAAACTCGAGAGGAATGTATATTGACAAAACTTGTCAACGACGTTGTCAGAATCCGGAAACCATTGAGCATCTTATGTTTGAATATCCTGTTTCCATCAATATTTGGCGCCTTGCACAACTCTTCTATGCACTCTCACTTGATAAAAATATTGATGTAGAAGAAATGATAACATGTTTTCTAAAATTATCTTCAGATACCAGATTATCATTAAGGCATATGTTTCTCCAGTTTTGGATCATGTGGCGTATATAAAAATCTAGAAACAAGCTTATTTTTTTATCACAAGAGAGTTAATTCCCGAAAATATGTTTAATAGCAAATGTTGATGTCATAGAATGGACTAAAGCAGTCCTTCCAGACAATGACCAGAAAGACCAAACAAACATCTCAACTAATATGAACCATTTGACACTAAATTTAGTTAAACAATGGATCAAACCACAAACAGGAGAACTTAAATGCAATCATGATGCTTCTTTCGATCCTCAATCGAGAGAGGTATTAGATGGTTGGATTCTTCGAGATTGGTTTCAAAACTCAGTTGTTTGGGGTCATGCAAAATTGAGAACGACAACTACTATTATTGAGGCTAGAGGAAAAGTTTTACTAAATGCGCTATAACATTTATGGAGTCTTGGATTCAACTCAGTTTGTTTTGAAGGGGACAATCAATTACTTGTTAATCTTTTGAAAAATACCTATTTGGATAGGAACATGATTAATCTTACTAAGGATATCCTTTTTTGAAAACATGTTAATCGATCATGTAATCATATTGCTCATAGTCTAGCTCATTTAAATTCGAATTATTCTTTTGTTGGAGGTGGGTATATCCCTCCATAAAATATTTGGAACGATTTGTATTATGACTCTTTTTAAATCAATATAATATGTTCTGATGACAAAAAAAAAAAAAACCTATGAGACTATGACTAAAAACGTAGATAATTGATAAAGAATATTCGTTGACAAAATAAAAGAGCAGCTTTGTCTTCTTTTTGTTTTTTACCTAAGATTTACTTTACTTAAAATTGTAAGTTATAGTTGTGGTTTTTCAACTATTGCATATCTAGAAATCAGATATACCTATGCTAAAAATATTTTATTGTATCCTAGTTGATTGCATATACTACAAACTACTAAATTTTGTAACATAGGGAGTTTAGAAAAGTACCTTAAAACTTCTAAAGTTTATAGGCCGGAATAAAACTAATGCATTCAATTACATAAATCAATCATATAGTTATTACTAAAATGGATAATTAAAGCACTAAACTTCTATCGTCTGCAAAAAAAGAAACACTGATCAAAGTCCTAGTCATGACTCTACCAACCTACACTATGCAATGTTTCCTTTTTCCGAAAAGATTAACAAACTCCCGCACTCAAATCATTATAAGGTTTTAGTGGTCATCCTTAAAAGACAAGCAAATAATTTCTTGGATTCTTGAAACAGAATCACTCAATCAAAGAGACAAAGAAGGTTTGAAATCAGAAATTTTCGAAAGTTCAACATTGTTTTATTGGCCAAAAAAATATAAAGACTTTTATAGAGACTTTTAAAGCATCCAAACCTGTTGGTATCTAAAATTTATACAAAGCAAAATATTTTCCAAAAACTAATATACAACATGCCAGTTAGAAAATAAATTATAGTCATGCATGAATTAGCATCCTAGAAAGTAACAAGTTCATATTCCAAGAACTAAAATTGTTAGTTGCCAACAAATCTTCTATATATGCTTGGTATGATAGTTCGTTACCATATCATCATCGAAGACCAACTGTACTACAAGATATAATTCAAGATACCAAGCTAAGAGTCTCATTTATTTTTTTATTTGATATCATATTTTGGCATAGAAATGAGGTAATGCAACTTTTTACCCCACAAGATGAGAATGTTAGAACATTTTCATCAATGAACTCCGGCGCGGATTCTAAGAAAAAAAAAAATGGGTTTACGTGAATAGTGACGAGTTTGAGGTGAATGAGTTTTTAATTAAGAGTTTGTAAGAAATAGGTTCGTCACTATTCACATGACGTGTCAGTGCACGACTGGTCTATTTTTTATTTTTTCTATTTATTTATCTTTTCGACTTAAAAAAATTAAAAATTAAATAATTATTAAAAAATTTTTTAAAAATCTCAGTGAAATTTTCATTGATGGTGATGCTCTTATCCTCGTACTCATACCTTCTATCACTATGCCACTTGGATTCACACTAAATATGAACACTATAATGTTAAATCGGATTACCACCTCTTGATTCAACCACTTTGGATTTTGAAAAAAACAAAAATCCCAAAAAAAGAATTAAGGTTTGGATTGGTCTGTAAATAACTTAGTCTTTGATTAATATTTTGAGTTTTTTTACAAATTTTTCGAATTAGTTTTTAAAAGAGTATTTGAGATTGTTTCTTAACAAGATCATTTCAGCGATTAGTCCTTGTAAGATGTGTCTAATTTGAAATTTCCTTTAATTTGATGCCTTTTTGGTAATTAACTTTATTTTAACTCGGAAGACCCGAGGGTGTACAGATAGATCTTTCGACCCCGGCGCGTTCGCTATCTTTCCTCTCTCACTTCCTCGGAATTTCTGCTCGAAGTTTTCCAAAACAGTTCATTCCTTTTACATTTCGAGATCATAGTCACCGTCTCGAAATTCTTTCTAAATCAATTCTTCTGCTGGATCGTTCTCCGCGAACCGCCTTTGGTTTCCTCTTCCTCTCTCGATCTCGCTAGTTAGTGTTTTTCGGTGTGGCAAGGAATCTGAGGAAATGATTGGTAAGTTTCACTTAAATTGGACTTCTATAGGATCCTAAGTAGTCTCTAGTTCTCGTACTAGGTTCATTGAAGTTCTTCTAATTTGATTTTATTGATTTGTTGCTTCCGATTTCATAGGTTAATTGAAATCTGAGCACCCGTGGATCATCACAGCTGGATCGATATGGAAGAGTATGTTTCTTTCTTCTATTGATGTGGCTATTGCACAATCTTCATTTTCTTGCTCTAGTTATTGATCGAAGTACTGCTATATTTTTTTCTGTATAGAGAAAATGCTGTTGAGATTCTGCAGAGATATCGCCGGGATAGGCGGAAACTCTTGGATTTTATGTTGGCCGGTAGTCTAATTAAGAAAGTCATAATGCCTCCTGGGGCAGTTACTCTTGACGATGTGGATTTGGATCAAGTTAGTGTTGATTATGTCATTAACTGCGCTAAGAAAGGTAATAATAGCTCAAATGTGCCTATTCTTCTTCGGATGTTTCTCATGATTGTTCTGTTTTTAGAGTAATAAGTATTGTTCTTCGTATATTGATTTAATGCAGGTGGAATGCTTGAACTTGCTGAAGCAATTCGGGACTATCATGATCACATCGGATTGCCTTATATGGTGTGATTTTTACTCGTCTATCTTTACTATACATCCACATGTTTTTTCTTCAATTTGCTCCCGTAATGTTTGTCCATGATGCTGTAATTTTGTTGGAGGTCTTCCTTTTTTACTAAGCGAGTAGATTTTTCTTAAATGTTACTAGGAGTTACCATTTTGAAGGATAGTGCAAGTTAAACATCTGCATTTCTGGAAATCCTTTTGAGGATGATTTATTTACATATATAGAGTTCCTTGCTTTCTTTATGTATGCCTGTCACTGAGTTGTTAAATCTACTTTCTCCTTCTTACTATACTTGTATAAGCCATTTTCTAAATATTTGGGTCTTATTCATATTTCAGAATAGCATGGGTACTGCTGATGAATTCTTTTTGGCTACAAATCCTGAATCTTCTGGCTCACCTCCAAAGCGGGCCCCACCACCTATTCCTATATTAACTTCAGCACCCGCTCCCATCGTTACAAATCCGGAGTGGTGTGAGTCGCCAACTGTGCCATCTTTAGAGCGATCAGAATCTATTGATTCACCACATGCTCAAGAGCTGACTGTTGATGACATTGAAGATTTTGAGGACGATGATGACCCTGAGGAAGTTGGTAATTTCAGGATCTCAAGGCGGATGGTTAATGACGCGGCTGATCTTGTGCCAAAATTGCCCTCCTTTGCGACTGGTAAAAGATTTTGAAATGCATATCTTTAAGAATTAAACCTGATAAAATACCATTGTTTTTTGTTATTCGATCGGATAAACCTGATAAAATTATTCAAAACATACGTGAATCTTTAGGCTTGGTGGTTTAACATTTATGGACAGGGCATTTTAGTTCGAGAAGTAAGGGGTTTTTGTAAATTTATCATTACTTTATACCTTCCAGTAGCCAGAGCTAACCACAACTGGACCATAAGTAGGACAGTACACACATTAAAAATCAAAAGCCCGCTGATTTTTAATAAAGTTGCAATGTATTTTTATTCCAGGTATTACAGATGATGATCTCCGTGAAACTGCATTTGAAATCCTCTTGGCTTGCGCTGGAGCCTCAGGGTATACAGATTATTGACTTGCGTACTTTTGATTTCCTTGTATAGTTAAGGTGTGCTTGTAATTTCAGACAGGATCTTACTGATTCGTCTCTCTTTCATGTTTTCAACATGTGTTTTTAATCGTGTAGAGGTCTCATAGTACCATCAAAAGAGAAAAAGAAGGAGAAAAGCAGGTCTAGGCTGATTAAGAAGCTTGGTCGCAAAAGTGAGAGTGTTTCTCAGTCTCAGAGTTCATCAGGATTGGTTTCTCTTCTGGAAATGATGCGGGGCCAAATGGAGGTCAATCTCTCTCTCTCTCTCTCTCTCACTCTTTCTGTATTATCTTACTCGTTGAAGCATACACGGTTTGTTAGAGCATGGACTTTCTAGATATTTATCACACTATATTTTCCTGGACAGTTGTTCTTATGTAAGAATCATGTTAAGATTTCCTTGTTTTGTAAGCCAAATATTTCTGCTTCTTTGACTTTAGTATGCAGTTGGGCACTATTCGCCTGTTCGTCAGTTTACTCTTTCCATTTGTCAATGTATTGTGTTATGTTTTCTGCGCTCTTGGCTACACTACCTTATGAACAATCACATTGCACCCACTTTATGTGTTCGATGTGTATCTGACAATCAATCCTTTGGGCTCATATAGATTTCAGAGGCCATGGACATCAGGACAAGACAGGGGTTACTTAATGCCCTGGCTGGAAAAGCTGGGAAAAGAATGGACAGCCTCCTGGTACCGTTAGAATTGTTATGTTGCGTATCTCGTACTGAGTTTTCCGACAAGAAAGCGTTCTTACGTTGGCAGAAAAGACAGGTGAAGGCCGGCTTTTCACTTCTGGTTGTAATATTGGCCACTTCTTTCACAAAGTATTCTGATTCTATCATCTGTTAACTTTTTGGAATCACAGTTAAACATATTAGCGGAGGGTCTTATTAACCATCCTGTCGTTGGATTCGGAGAATCAGGTCGTAAGGCAACCGACTTGAAGAATCTTCTTCTAAGGATTGAAGAATCAGAGGTATTTTTTTCTATTTTATGTTCTTGTGTTTTATTACATGGTGTAGACATCAGATTCGGAAAGGCTTTTCCTTGAAGACTCCCTTCGGGAATCTTATTATTTGTTATGAAAGCTAAGGTGAACTAGCAGAATATACACGTCACTGCTTTCACAACCCAAATTAAATTTCATGTAAAGAGATTATTTTGAAACTGTAACTAGCTCCCGGCTTTTAAATGTTGATTAGTACATAATCAGATTTAGAAAGAGATTATGCAAAGCTCCGTAAACTACGTGTTGTTTTCTATAAATAATGTCCACTTAGCGTGTAGATTACTGTCAATTCCGCACACTCTATAATAGACCTGTAAGATATCCAAACTTTGATATGTTTGTCCAAAATAGTCCCAGTTCTGCCAGTAGGGGATGCCAATAGAAGACGACTCATAGCTCAGTAACATCTGCAAGTTCATGACGGCCTAGCAGATGGCCATACAAGAATTTTTTTTTGTATTTCATAGGTTTGCTTTAAGGGTGTGGCATTAAGATATCCAAAGGGTGAGGTTATTATATGTGGAAAAAATTACATAGATAGCGTCTTCCTTCTGGCAGTGTTTCCTATTATAAGTTCTTTGCTTTTATCCATCTATGGTAAATTGAACTGGGTTACATTAACGGTTGCATAGTATGTTTTATGACTTCTCGTTTACTTTCTTTTCTGTTTACAGTCTCTTCCATCCTCAGCTGGAGAAGTGCAAAGAGCAGAATGTCTAAAATCTCTTAGAGAAGTTGCTATTTCACTTGCTGAGAGACCGGCTCGTGGTGATTTGACGGGTGAAGTGTGCCATTGGGCTGATGGCTATCATTTGAACGTCAGACTATATGAAAAATTGCTTCTCTGTGTCTTTGACATATTGAATGAAGGGAAGCTCACAGAGGTCTGTGATTTCTGTCAAAAAATATTGAATACATGTTCAAGCAACAATATTCTTTGTCGTGAAAAAAATATATTCACTTGAAAGTTTTTATGTTCTTCTCCTCATTGTCGCTCTTTGAGCTGCTTAGATTCCTCGTTTTTTCTTCCCTCATATTGATATTCCCATATGCATTACTAGCAAAACATATTGACAGGAAAAAGAAAAACATATTGACAAGTTGCCTTTCAGTTTATTGTCGCCTTTTCTATTAAATGCTTATGAAATAACCTTGTCCATTTTCTTTTAGGAAGTTGAAGAAATTCTTGAGCTTTTGAAGTCAACGTGGCGGGTTCTTGGAATTACGGAGACAATTCATTACACATGCTATGCCTGGGTATTGTTTCGACAGGTAATGATGGAGAAGATTTGCTTTATTCTAACTGATTCATTTTGGACCTATTACGGTAGCTTTATGAGTACGTTGTGTTGTTGCAGTATGTAATCACTAGTGAACGAGGACTTCTGCGACATGCTATTCAGCAGCTGAAAAAAATCCCTCTAAAAGAACAACGTGGGCCTCAAGAGCGCATACACTTGAAAACCTTGCAGTGTAGGGTTGAAAATGAAGAGATATCCTTTTTGGAGTCCTTTTTGTCACCTATACGGAGTTGGGCCGATAAGCAGCTGGGTGACTACCATCTGCATTTTGCCGAGGTTTTACCTATAACCAAATGCATTCAGATACAGAAGTTATTTACAATTCAAATACAATAATTCATATTTTGGACCGTCACTATCGTCCGGTAAACTGTTTGCTTGCTTATGTGATACTGTGTTTTGCACATCAGATGGACACATAAGTTTCAGTAGTGTCCAGAAACCAGAAACTTGACGCATTGTTTCACGTGTAGAATTATTCAATATGCATGTCAAACACATACACACACACACACACACATGTATATATGTATATATTTGCATTAAATATGATGTCCTACATATAAGAGCATATCCACCTCAGGCCTCTTATATCTATCTACCTTACATCTAAATATATTTCCATTGCAAGACAATTTCTTTCTTTCTATTTTCATTGTAAAGTCATTTTGGTCTTCTCTTAAAACTTTTGCAGGGTTCACCTGTCATGGAGGATACAGTTACACTTGCAATGATGACTTGGAGGCTTCTGTTGGAGGAATCTGATAGAGTATGTAACCTGGTTTTTACTGGAGAAATGGGGACATAATTACCGCAACATGACTTCTGCACTTGTAACTGAGCATAATGGTTATTTTTTCTCTGCAGGCGATGCATTCTAACTCGTCAGATCGAGAGCAAATTGAGTCCTATATTTTATCTTCGATCAAGAATACGTTCACTAGGGTAAGTGTTGTATTAAACTTCTAGGTGCTCGACCAAGGATGGCATATCAGTTCTCTTTTATGCCAATTCTCAGAATTGAGCGAATCCCGTTTTCAATTTGTCCCATAATTTAACGGAGGGTATAATGAGGTTGATTCTTGCAATTTACAGATATCACTTGCCATTGATAGATCAGACAGAAGTAGTGAGCACCCTTTGGCTTTGCTCGCCGAGGAGACAAAGAAACTTATGAAAAAGGAGTCTACCATCTTTATGCCAATTCTATCTCAGAGGCACCCACAGGCAATTGCGTTTTCTGCATCCCTTGTTCACAAGTTTTACGGGAACAAGTTGGTAAGCTCGATGCTGGCGTCCCATCTTATGACTTTCTGGTTACTGCATCTCAGTGATAAATGACATTTTGACTTTGCATTTTATTTCAGAAACCTTTTCTTGATAGTGCTGAACACTTGACTGAGGATGCTGTCTCTGTTTTTCCTCCGGCTGATGGTCTGGAGCAATATTTACTAGAGTTAATGACTTCTGTCTGCGGGGAAGATACAAATGGACCTTACTTCAGAAAGTTAATTCCATATGAGGTCAGACTCACATATGCTTTACGTTGAAATGTAGGAAGGGTGGCTTAAGGCACCTTATAAACAAGGTTGAACTCAGCGATCACTCATGTTGGCTCTAATATATCTCAACTTTATATCTGCTAGGTCGAATCTCTCTCTGGCACATTAGTTTTGAGATGGATCAATGCACAGCTGGGAAGAATTTTAAGTTGGGTGGAGCGAGCTTTTAAACAAGAGGTGAGATTTGGTGTTTCCTTTGCTGAACTGTCGAAGAAGGGATTTTCTATGTGTTCTTATACTAGTTATTGTTATTTTGAATAATAACACGACTTAGTTTCTCTGTACAGCATTGGGACCCAATATCACCTCAACAACGGCATGGGAGCTCGATCGTCGAAGTTTTCAGGATCGTAGAAGAGGTAGAGGGGTCCTATATTTCTCTTTCTTTGTATCCTTTCGATAGTAACATGTATGTTTTTGTTTTGATGCACATGTTTTACCGCGTCTCCTCACCTCGTTCAGGCATATAATTAGTTGTGTTAAGTTTGTAGTAGTGACCCTATGCTTGTTGAAGTTAGATTTTACTCTAGTTCTCAGATGTTATGCATAAGAAAGATTAGTAGGCTTGAATGAAGCTGTCAGCCATATATGTTTGAAAACTACATTGAACGAAGCTACAATGTCTTTGTTTCTTTTAGAAGCATATGTTGATCTCAGTTAGCAATATGCTTTTACTTCTAAGAGCGTGTCTACTTAATGTTTTGTATAATCTTTGATGCAGACTGTTGATCAGTTTTTTGCTCTGAAAGTTCCAATGAGATCCATTGAACTAAGCGCTTTAATCCGTGGCATTGACAATGCATTTCAAGTATATGCTAACCATGTCATGGAGAAGATAGGTATGCACTTTCACTTATATTCTTATGAGCCGCGGTAATTAAGTTTTATCTTTCTTAACCTGACATTGATTTTCGGTCTACTTTAATATTCTGGTATCGTTTTTTTGACTCTTCCAGCTAGCAAGGATGATTTGGTTCCACCTGTGCCTGTTCTTACTCGTTACAAGAGGGAAGCAGCGATCAAGGTTTTTGTTAAGAAGGAACTATTCGAGTCAAAACTGCCTGAGGAGAGAAGGTCGATTAACATTGATGTTCCTGCAACCGCTGTGCTTTGCGTTCAGCTCAATACTTTACACGTAATATCAAGGACTCCCTTACTCAGTTCAAGCATCGTTTATAAGTTTTGTTGCTATCTATAATGTGTTGATATGCTTTTCACAGTATGCTGTTAGTCAACTAAGCAAGTTAGAAGACAGCATATGGGAGCGATGGATAGCAAAAAGACCTCGTGAAAAGATTGTCATCAGTAAGGACTTTCTATGTGTATTATTCAATTCTGAAGTTTATTTTCCTTATGAAAGATTCTTGAATCTATATTTAGCCATATGAATGATGCATTTCCATTTTGGCTTAAACTTTAAAGGAAAATCTTTGGTTGAGAAATCCAAGAGTTTCAACCAGAAGGAATCTTTTGAGGGGAGTAGAAAAGATATCAATGCAGCTCTGGATCGTATCTGCGAGTTTACTGGTGAGAAGCCGTGTGTTTACATTCTTGAAGCATTCATTATCAAAGGGTTACAGTCATTAATCAGGATTCTTTGACACTGCAGGAACTAAGATTATCTTCTGCGATTTAAGGGAGCCATTTATTGAGAATCTGTACAAGCCAAGTGTTTCTCAGTCAAGATTGGAAGCATTAATCGAACCCCTTGACACGGTAAGAAATCTTTCCTTAACCAAGCATTTAAAGTCTACATGATCTCTGGAACGCCACAATCAAGATTCTGGTAGATGTGATTTAGGTTTCTAATCGAGCATACATACATCCTTTGACGATCTTGAGATACATCTTGCGCTTTGGCACCAGTGAAAAACTAAGGAAGGAAATTTTTGTGGATATTGCTAAATAAATATTACAATTAATCTTGACCAGGAACTTGGACAGCTATGTAGTGTCATAATGGAGCCATTGAGGGATCGGATAGTGACCAGCCTGCTTCAAGCATCACTTGTCTGTAGTTCAATCTCAGTTGTTTTTTAAATAAACAGTTTCTCTCAAGTGTTTGCCTTTTAATATATATATATAAATTATTGATAATCTTTCCAGGACGGATTGCTTCGAGTACTGTTAGATGGAGGTCCGTCACGTGTATTTCATGCAAGCGAGGCAAAGATGCTAGAAGAAGATGTAGAGGTCTTAAAGGTAACTCTTTTTTAGCAGATCATCTTATCCTTATACCCTGAGTCTATTTTCAAAGCTCATTTTTTGATTAATGGGGTGTGTTTTTAGGAATTCTTTATTTCTGGGGGGGATGGACTTCCGAGAGGAGTAGTCGAAAACCAAGTAGCCCGAGTTCGTCTTGTTGTAAAGTTGTATGGATACGAGGTTAGTACAAACTGATCCAGTCGCTTTCTTATTCGGTTTGAAAGAATTTTGGTTTCGGATTTTATGTCAATACGTATTTTGAACTATGCATATAATTACGGAAACAGACACGGGAGCTTATCGATGACTTGAGGTCTAGAAGCAGTCTAGAGATGCAGCAAGGAGGAAGAGGCAAACTTGGAGCGGACACACAAACATTGGTGAGAGTGCTTTGCCACAGAAACGATTCAGAAGCCTCTCAGTTTCTGAAAAAACAGTACAAAATTCCAAAGTCCCACGTCTAATACTATCACCGTCGCGTCTTTTAGTTTGTTTCTTTCCGATGTAACAAAATCATTTGTATAATTGATTCTCACAAGTACAGTTTGTAGAGAATTTACAATTTTTTCGTTTAGTTTTTTTTTTTTCCTTAGGTGTCATTTTGACGACTCCACTCATTCTTCTTTTTTTTTTTGTTCTTGACTCTCACCTCACCTATCTTTGGTTTTTTTTTTTTTAATATAAAAGTGTTATGATCGATTAATGATTAATGTTCTTCAATTTAGAATTACTTCGGGTAAATATCCATCGGTAAAGGGTTAAATGAGATTTATTTATTTTTGATAATTTTGGATAATTTTAATATTTTGATAATTTTGGATACTTGATAATTTCATCGAAAAAATGTTTGGGTATTTCAGAATTGAACAGACAAATGTAAATGAGTTTTTTGACCGTTGAAACCCGGTCGAGTTTGATTTTTGACCGTTCCGATTAGCTGTACCTTTGAGTCTTTTGACTACCTTTATTTTATGCCTTGGTTTTACTGTTTCCGGGTAATTTCACCAGCTAGAAAATTATTCAACGAATTGAATAGACAATTGATATTTTAAGTTACTATCGAATTCAGAATTGTTAACACGCGGATTCTAAATTTCTGTGAAGTATAAACTATTCAAATTAGTCCCAGTCTCAATCTCTAATATCTGTATAGCTCTCAGAGAGAGACTATTCTCCCAGTGATAAAATATTCAAAACCCGTAGTTAAAAATGGTTTTCCTAGTCCCCAACACACGCAAACCTCCTCTGTTCATTTCTATATATGCACACAGTGACTCAGACACAAATACAAGAATTGGAAAAGTTGTAGTTTATCAAACTCATCAAATATATAAATAAAAATAGTATTTAAAGAGCAGAAAGAAAGGGAAGCAATTAATGGAGTCCCCATGGCTACGCAGAGCACAAACGTGGCGGAACCTCATATATATATATTCTACATTGTTCCTAAGCGTCTGAGAATGGAGAAACAACAACATTAATTAGTCTAATGAGACACTATTGTGATGCGCTAATTGAATTTGATAACTTAAGCTTTTGTCTCACAAAGTAAACAAATGTCTCACAAAGTAAACAAATATCTCACAAAGTTATTATAATACTTAGCTTTAAACAAAACAAGAAAAAAGATAGAAATCTACGAAAGAGAGAATCATACATACCTTGTTTAGCTTGTCTATTACTTTTTGAAGATCTTTTATCTTCTTCTTCCTATTTGGTTTCCCCGAGCCGAGGCAACTCATCAACATAGTAACCGGCGATGATCCAATCTCCTCTGGTCAAGAAATCCAAACAATCAAACTTCTCCTCATCAAAAATTTAACCCAATTTCTATTTAATTTTGTTTCGCTCATTTAATTTGATTTTTTTTATCTTAAATATTACGATAATTATACCATATTGATAAAATTGCATTAAAAACTAAACTAAACCAAACTATTGTTAATGTTTTTTTTTTTGGATGATGTGAACACTTTTAAAAGAAGGAGAACTCTCCAATAATATTTTTAGCACATTTATATTATCTAAACTTAAAATATTATATCGTTTTTACTATGTTAGTTTTTAAATTGTTATTCAACTGGTATCTTTTGGTGTA
Source organism: Euclidium syriacum (assembly GCA_900116095.1). Lineage (NCBI taxonomy): Eukaryota > Viridiplantae > Streptophyta > Magnoliopsida > Brassicales > Brassicaceae > Euclidium > Euclidium syriacum. Next base: position 9,934,908 of record FPAK01000007.1, on the reverse strand, counting down.
TTTTCAGTTTATTTAATGTTGAATTTATTAAGTTGTGTATAATAAAAGATACAACAACAAAAAATAAGCAATGTATTAGATGAATAAACTAAATAGATCTTAATTAAAAGTTGTTTTGTTTTGCTTAACTCAACACTTTAGACGAAGAAAAAAATGTCTAATTAATTATATATATAATTGTCGAATACTAAACACACATATTTTAAATCTCGATAAATAAAACTATTCAAACTCAAACTTTTTTGTTTGAACTTGATTCAAACCTAATCTCTAATATATTTATAAACAAATGAGTCTGAAATGAATGACCATGACCATTCTACTAGTGATAAAAATATATAAAACTAATATTAAAATATGGTTTTCTTGTCAAGCCAACACACGCAAACGTCGTATGTTCATTTATATGCTGTCTATAAATGCACACAGACAAATTTATAAAGTTGAAAAGAATAGAAATAAGGGAAGCAATCAGATGGCAGGGAGTGATCCATATCAGCAAATGAGCTATGGGTTTCAAGCGTACGGAGTGCCCATGGCTACGCAGAACACAAACGTGGCGGTGGTGAGTGACGTGTTCTTCTGTCCCTATCCGATCGAGCTCACCGTCAAAAAGAACTGTAAAGGATTCAGCGGTGCAAATCTCGAGGTCGTGGATCTCAACTCTAACCTCGTCCTTCGTGTCGATGGTCCTCACGACAGCTTCCACAAGAAACGCGTTCTCCGTGACCCCGCGGGTTACCCTCTTCTCACCATGCGCGAGAAGGTACATAAATTATTTTTTATGTAATATTTCATTTCGTAATCGACTATATAACTACATGAAAATATTAGGGTATGCATAAAAACCAAACATAATCAAATTGAAACGTTAAATAATAAATAAAATTAATTAGATTTATGTACTAACAACAACAAAAATCTGAATCAGCACCAACATTTTGTCAAATTAAAGAGAAAAACATTTTAACAATAAAACATTTGGGTTTCTAATTTTGTATGTATGTTAAAACTTAAAATATTCAAAACCAAAGAACAACCGAATGTTGACCTCTATGTAATATAACCGGTTATATCCTTTTTTAACCGATCGTTAATTTGTTCTTCTATCCAAAACTATATATAGTTGACGTCGTTGAATCACAAATGGACGGTTCACAGAGGAGAAGGCTCTGATCCAACGGAGCTGATGTTCACAGTACAACGTTCTCATGCTCTTCAATGGAGGGCTCGTCTTGAAGTCTTGTTTCAATCTAATCATAACGTCGGAAAGTTCACTGTCGTAGGCACTTACTCCGATGACTCCGCCAAGGTCTACCATGCCGACTCTCTCATCGCCGAGGTGAAGGAGAAGTCAACAATAGGAGGATATTTCAAAGGGAAACAAGACTTTGTGGTTAGAATAAACGCAGGCGTTGACTATGCTTTCATCGTCTCTCTTCTCGTCATCTTGAACAAGACCAACTCCATCGTTTAGCTCATCCAACTATATCCAATATATATACACCTTATTAATTTTTTTTTATTGATATTTGTCTTTGATTTTACAATGCTTTCGGTGATGCTTATACATATGGACTATGGTTGTGAACTTAGGATTAATAAAAATTTCAGTTGTAACTGGATTTCTTATTGTGGGATACTTATTTATTTCTTAGAAAAAGTAGGTAACCCTCTGGAAGCATCAGAAGTTCCGTCTCCTCCCTCAGGAATAATAGTGCGCAAGTTAGCAACATTCCTTTTATGCTCCTTCTTCTTCCCTCCTGTGAAAATCAGACGATTTTGTATTCTACAAAGTACAACCAAAGACTTATGTGTGGCATTTAAAGTTACAACAATGGCTTCAAAAACATTACAATGGTCACTGATTCTCTTTTTTAAAATTAAAACACTAGTCTCTCCTAATGCTATGAAAAATGTTACAAAACTATGATGGTTTTCAAGGTACATAACACCCATAAATTATAACACAATACAATAATATATCCATATTCTTGTATAAGGAGGAGCTAGATGATGTCACTAAGGTCGTCAAATCATATCCTAAGAATCATGGGAATCTCAAACCTTGTGGGGTCTTCTTTGAAGGTTCACTCTCTTGGTCTGGCAAGCCATAGAGAGCTAAGAGCACGTAACCGCAACGTATAATCATGTATCGCAAGAAGAGCACGAGCCGATTGTCTCGTTGTCAATATTCTTAACATCTGTTGATATGTTTGTAGCCTCAAGTTATCAGCCTATAACCACCAAACAAAACAAAAACTATCAAAATTTACTGCAATTTTAAACTGTTTTTCATTAAATTAGAATGTTAATAAACGTTACCTGACGGATAAATCCTTCAAGGGTACCTAACTTCCCCATAGCCATAGCCATTTGACCCATATAGCTAGCTACATTCCCTGATGAACTCGAACCAAGTGTCCCGCTTGATAAAGTATCAGAGAGTGATTGTTGTAAACTATCCATTCCTTGAGACAAAGCATCTTCCGCTTGTTGAGAAGACTGTTGCAAGTTGTTTATCTCTAACGCTTGTTGTTCTGTTAACGGCTCCAAGTGAGTCGCTATAAGCTGTAAGAACAGAGCAAATCATCATCAGGGAGAGAGTTAAGACCGGATTAATGTTATTATTTATTTACCTTGAGGAGTTCTGATGAACGAAAACCACCGAGCCATAAGAAACATCTCTCGGCTGGTGTTTTCCACATTCCTGATAATAAATGGAAGACATCGTTCTTAGCTGCGTTGCTTTTTATCCTGTAAAGCTCCTCGTAGTGAGCTATCACTCCTTCTACAATTATCCGAAGCTCGGAATCACTCGCGTGAGAATCTATAGCAGAACTCAGCTCTTTCATCTGTTTGTTCTTATCTTCTTGCCACCTTCTGTATTCCACTTCAAACGCCATTGCCCCTGTAAAAGACCTCACATGAGATTTGATCAACATTTTTGGATAGAGATTTAGCCGAACTCACCATTTCCAGCGGTGGAATGAGCTTGGTCTCCAGAGCTTGAGATGAAAACACCCTAAAGATTCAATGAAACTGTTTTTATGTATACATAGAAAAAAGCAAACTATATATACAAAACAAAGCCGAACAGAGTTGAAACCTGTTGTCTTGCTCTTTGCAGCTCTTGCTCAAGCTGTGTTAGCTTCAATCGGCTATTCTCTAGCTGCTGAACATATGCCTATAAAGCACAGAGTAACCAAATAAAGTCAGCAAATAGCTATATGCTTGAAGAAAACTTGAAAGTATTGAAAAACAAAAGAAACATACTTTCTTTCTCAATCTGCTTTTCCTTGCAGCTTCACGGTTTTGAGCTAGCCGACGAAGTGTCTGTTTGATTACAATTAACAAGAAAAACATAAACTGAAACGCTCAAAATTACAAAGAGAAATAAGAGATGTGTATATCAAACCTTTTGATCCAATTTATCCTTTGAACGGTCGCTAAAATCACCCAATTGTCCTCCATCAAACTGCAAAAGTACTGTTCCATTTCAGACCATTCAATAAGCATAATAAAGAAGCAATTTTTACAAACTAAACCATTACGTTATTCTGATCTGTGTCGCCATCTGTTGAAACTGATGTTCTTGGACTTGTATCTCCCATTTTATTCTTTTCATCCAAATCTCTGTTAACTAACACATTAGACAAATAACCGATCCAATCTTGGTTCCCTTTCAAGTCGAAGCTTCTCGAATTCTCCTTGAGCACACAGAATTACACTAGACAGAGTAAACCATTCTACACATTAGATTCAAGTATAGACCTAAAAGATTCGGAATTTAAAGCAATATAGCTCGCGGCGGAAACAAAACGTAGACAGACAAAATTCGTGCTTATTTACATCTAAGCCCAAGCAATTTCACTTCTGTATTGTCGGAAACGATGATTTTTGGTTCGTGAACTCGTAAAAAAAAAGATCCTTTTAAAGGTCAAACTAAGTCTAATCTTCCATAACAAAACCAATCATGAAAGCAGAGAGGCAGAATAAGAAAACTAAAGAATCAAAACCCTAAGTCTATTGAAGAAGAAACTAACCTGGAGAATTGATTCTTCAGCTTAAACCCAGAAACAAGGGTTGCTTCGGACAAAGGATTTTGAAACAAGGACGCAGGGTTACGATCTGAAAATTCCAATCTATAAAGACATCGACTTGCCTTTAACCCACCAAATATTAACAACAAAGTAGCTGATTTTGTTTGTATTTGAAGATGTTTTAGCTGTTCGATCTTGAAAAAAAGAAAGCCAGGGAAAGGGAAGACGAAGTGAACTGGTGATGGTGGACCTGGGGATGGCTAAGGGTTAAAAGTCCCCAGTGAAAATGCAACAAACACTTTTTTAAACAAAATGTTCTTGGTTTTGACAATGACAAGTCAGTTTTTAAATCAACACCCATTATATATGTTAAATATTTACACAATTAAGAATTTACAAATTTAGCACTTATTAATTTTATTTTATTTGATATTGGATTAGTTGATAATAAAAACTTTTATTGATGGTTTTTTTAAGAAAATAATAAAATTCAATTCTGTTTTAATTAAAACAAGTTTTTAAAATTTTATTATTTTAAAATGTTGTGCAGAACATTTAACATAATTTAATTTTTTTCGTATACATATAAATTTGTCGGCACTATGCAACAAATAATATGTAGGATTTGTTGCACAAACTACACCAATTATTTGATTTATTATTTTGGAATATTATCATTTTAATGTTTTAATTATTTTGGATTCATGTTCTTCTTTTTTTTTTAAAACCTTTTTATGTCTTTTGATTTTCAGCTAATAGCAATTTCACAAATTTTCCCTCATTTTCTTAAACAAAATCCAGTGTTTTGAAACCCGATCCGGACCCGCGGTCGGACCGGTAAACCCGGCGATCCGGTAGACATTCCGAGTTGGGTCATATGCAAAAACCGTTGAGTTAAAACCCGGAAAAAATCCGAAAAAATTCGCGGTTTATTTGTGATCCGGTGGACCGGTCGAACCGATTGACCCAAATATTTAAATTTTTTAAACCTTTTAAATCAAATATAAAGTTTTATTGTGATAAAATATAGAGTTTACTAGTTGAAATATTATTAGAAATTCTTCTCATGAGATGTTTTATCTCTCAATCTCATAAATTTTGGTCTTTTTTATTATTGTTGAGGCATTGATTTTTTTAATAAAAACTTTTTACTTAAATTGTTGATTTCTTTTAAAATTTCTAAATTCAAATTTCGTGAATAAATGTAGGTATATATTTTAATGGAATACTATTATAAAGAATGAATAGTCTCAAGAATATTAGTATATATATATATATATATATATATATATATTTATTTATTTATTTATATATAAAAATCTTTTTTACCTATAATCCGTGGTCTATCCACGGTTGACCCGGTGACTTGTCGACCCAAAAGACAGTCCAGTTCGATGTCCGGATCGGGTTTAAAAACATCGACAAAATCATTTCTTATACCATTGTGCAAAATTAACCCTCTACTTTTTTTGTCAACAATTTTAGGACACCACAATATAAAAAGAACTAAATAGTCAAATAATTAAGGAATGATTAGTCCAACTCATTGTATGGAATTATTTATTTTGAGGGTATTCCTATGTTGTCAATGCATAACTAGTCACACTTTTAACGAATTTGGAGGTATAACATTTGAGACAAACAAAAAAACTAATATTTTATCTTTTGTCTTCTATATCTGTGGGAAGTTTGCATCAGAATTCCCTTCATAAAATTTGACACTACCAATAAAACCACAAACTCAAAACAAATTTAAAATATCAAAGACACCTTTATATATAGTCAAAATGATACAAAAACAAAATCAAAATCCATTAGCCTTTCTAATATATAAACATTAAACTTTCCAAATGACACAAAAATAAACTTGATGGCTACAAGCTAAAAAAACAACATCAATTACCACAACATAAAGAAACCTGACAGACAGAACAAGTCTTTTGCTTATTCATTGATAGAATGCTAACAAGAATCTGACAAGTTAATCAATGGTCTCTCTCTTTGTTTGTTGTGTTCCATATGGGTCTTTGTACAGCTCAAATTATCAGCCTGCCATTAACAACGAGTTCATAAATATTTCATTGTTTTTTATGATGTTGATCATCTCAAAACATGAAAAGTTTAGATTTTTATTATACCTGGCGGATAAATCCTTGGAGAGTACCTAACTTCCCCATAGCCATAGCCATCTGTCCCATATAGTTCACGACATTCCCTGACGAACTCGAACCAAGCGTCCCGCTTGATAAAGTATCGGCTAGTGACTGTTGTAAGCACTCCATACCTTGAAATAACACATGAAGAAGACAAGTCAGAGGCGCTATTGATTACGTACGACATAAACAAATGTAGGATTAAACGATTAAGTCAGGTGTCATTTTTCCATGGATATATACTTTGGTGCTTTTACAAGTAACTTAAACGCTGGAAGGTGGCAAAACGAACGTTATGGTGATTTCTTCTTCCTTTTATCCTACTCTCATGCTTTTTGATCGCTGCTGTGGTACAGACTACAGAGTACTCTCGATGCTTTCTTCTTCATCATCTTTCTAACTTGGAGGTTTGTGTTAAGCCTAGCTTACATTGACAAAGACTTTATTTTCTTAAACTCTTTACTAATGTTTCCAACGATTCAAGTGAATGATGAAATATGGAACATAAGTCTTGAAGATATTTAGACACCTTAGCAATGTCATAGATTACACATGAAACGGAAAAAAGAGGATAACAAATAACAAAGCAGAGTCTCAGAAAGACAAGAATGCAGCACAAAGAAACAAAGTTTTAAAAGGAATCGGTTTAGGGAGACGGGAAAACAACAAGAAGGCAAGAGGAAGCACCAAGATCACTAGGGGAGAAACCAAAAAGCATCCTTGAGTTGTAAGTTGGAGAGAGTGAGGAAGCGTTTGGTTATCTTCTTAGTGTCAAGATTATAGACACAGATGTCGAGGCGTGAAAGATCCTTGTCACGGAAACTGTGATTACGGGTGAAATAGATGGAGTTTGGCTCAACACCAAGGGTCGGGTTAGCAGGCACGGTGGTACCAAAATCCAGAAACAGGGCCTCACCACCTAGAGAATCTACCTCAACAAGCCTCGTGTCGTAGGTGTCCGGGTCTAGATCTTTAAGATCCCTCTTGTAGAGGTGGAACTTGGTATGCCTTTTCAAGCTTGTCGTTGACTCGTAAACTCTGGCATGAACAATCAAAACATCATCATTAGAGGTAACAGCAATGCTATCCCTAGATGAGACGGCCTTATTTCCAATTCCATCCACATGTGACATAAGTGGTTTCCACATTGGTAACTTGTGGTCGACGGAAACATCCTTGAAACCATCAACTTGTTGTCCAGACAAATCCAGTTGTCGAATATAGTATGTAAAGACTGTGACCTTTGAGAACCTTATCTTTTAGGCCTCTTTGAGAACCTTATCTTTTAGGCCTCTTTGAGAACCTTATCTTTTAGGTCCGTGTTCGGATCTCGCCGTAATACTTATCCCCCGTCTTGCAAAACCCTAAATATTCGTCCTCACGAAATTGCCACACAACAACGTACTCTCCCGCCTTGTCATTTAAAAGACCTTGAAGATCATCGGCATTACATAAAATCCCATGGGACGCATTAACCCTAGTGAATCGGCCTTTGAAATCCTTCTCTCCTACTCGTTCCACCCTATAAAAGCAACCCTTGTATGACTCTAGGGGTGGAAGACGGATCTTCTCCTCGCTTAACACATCTACGGTACAAAGATTCGATTGAGAATCCGCTTTTTGGCTCCAGAATCAGGGACTTTGCACTTTGGGTCTCCTCTGTAGCTATAAACAACTTGAAACCCGACAAGGCTCCATTAGCCTTTCTAATATATAAACATTAAACTTTTCCAATATACTACAAAAATAAACCTCATGACTACAGCTAAAACAAACATCAATTACCACAACAGACACAAAGAAGAATTTTGCTTATTCGTTGATGCAATGCTATCTGACAAGTTAATCAATGGTCTTTGTACAGCTGAGTGACCATAAGACAAATTCACTCTCTAGGTCGAGCAAGCCATAAGGAGCTAAGAGCTCGTAGCCTTGAGAAGTAATCATGAATCGCAAGTAAAGCACGTGCTGATTGTCTCGTTGTTAATACTCTTATCATCTGTTGCAATGTTTGTAGTCTCAAATTATCAGCCTGCCACCACAATCACCAAACAGATCATAAATATTTCATTATCATCTCAAAACATCACAACAAGTGTAGATTTTTGTTATACCTGGCGAATAAATCCTTCAAGAGTACCTAACTTCCCCATAGCCATAGCCATCTGACCCATATAGCTCGCAACATTCCCTGACGAACTCGAACCAAGCGTTCCGCTTGATAAAGTATCAGCTAATGACTGTTGTAAACTCTCCATACCTTGAGATAAAGCATCTTCAGCTTGTTGTGATGTCTGTTGCAAGCTATTTATCCCTAACGACTGTATCTCTGTCATTGGCTCCAACTGATTCGCTAGAAGCTTGAGAAGTTCGGATGAACGGAAACCACCGAGCCATAAGAAACATCTCTCAGCTGGTGTTTTCCACATGCCGGATAACAAATGAAAGACGTCGCTTTTAGCTGCGTTGCTTTTTATCCTGAAAAGCTCTTCATAGTGAGTCATCACACCGTCCATTATTATTCGAAGTTCTGCATCACCTGCGTGTGCGTTCAGAGCAGATCTTAGCTCGTTCATTTGTTTGTTCTTTTCTTCTTGCCACCGTGAATGTTCAGCATCAAAGGCCAAAGCACCTTGTAATCAAAATAAGTTATACATGATCAAACAACAAACTCATTTCCTATCAAAACCAGTTCAATCTGCCATAAACATATAACTGTATAAGCAACTAACCATTTCCACCAGTAGAATGGGCTTGGTCTCCTGAGCTTGAAATGAAGACGCCCTAAAAGCAAGACATTTTCATTTACATATACACAGAATCACAGAAAATGATCAAAAGAAACAAAGAGACGAATTTGAACAGAATCACAGAAAATGATCAAAAGAAACAAGGAGACGAATTTGAACCTGTTGTCTGGCTCGTTGCAGCTCTTGCTCAAGCTGTGTAAGTTTTAAGCGGCTGTTCTCTAGCTGCTGAACATACGCCTATGGAGGAAGCAAAGAGTTATGCTTCTAAAATGAGTCAAAAAGGACCAATGGAAGGTTATTATTATTACCTTCTTCCTCAATCTGCTTTTCCTTGCAGCCTCGCGGTTTTGAGCTAGCCTACGAAGGGTCTATGGATCAAAATAAAAGGAAACAAAAACCAATTATACACAATGGCTCAGAAAAAGTAATTACTTTATCTACAGAGATGGAGAAATCACCTTTTGGTCCAATTTGTCCTTTGATCGATCACTAGAATCAGAAGCAGCAGTATTCACTAGTCCTCCCTCGGACTGCATGATATTAACACCAGAAAAAACTTAGTGGTCTATTCAAATCACTTCCCTTTGAATAATATAATTGAGAGAATTATGAGCTAACCCCAAGATCTCTATGATCTGTGTCTCCGTCTGTTGAGCCATCAGATAATAGACTGGTATCAGCCATATTACTTTGTCACTACTGTTCTGTACTAACACTTGATAACAGAGACAAAAAGTATCCACTTGTGGCCTCTCTCTTATAAAACCAACTGCTTGAGAATTCTCTTGTTTGCAACAGATTTAGAGAAGAAACTGCACAAGATACGGAAAGAAATTAAGAAGGGACAGAAAACAAAGTAAGACTGATAGACCTTACAAGAAGAACCAATATGAAATGCCAAAATTCACAAACTTAAGAATATAGGAACCATTAGACATTTTTATTATGAGCATAAGCTACTTGAATGTGGATGTCAGTTGAGAGAAGAGTAAAACTATTAGCCAAATGAAGGCCTTATGTGTAGTAAACTGAAAATACTGTGATATAACCATCCTAGCCCTCAACAAAAACTACCTTCAAACCAATTCACCGAGTACATGATGAAATCAATTCTCTCCAATCAGACAAGTAGTTTGCACAGATTTAAAGAAACAGTTGAAGAAAGAAAAACGAATTTATCTGGCGGATCAAAGTAAAAAATCAGTGAGAGTTAAGAAGCTAGCATAGTTGTAAATCCCTAGGTTTGGACATTACACATTGATCAAGCTTTGAGATCATAAAAACCAGTTTAATTCACTTTTAGTGACACTCAAGTAGCTGAGTGTCTTGGTTTTCCAAGTCCAGTTAAAACAAAAAGCTACTCAGTATTCACATCCGAGTTGACTCAATTTCTACTCAACATTCACATACTAAAACTAAGGATTCAAATTCTCACACCAGCGAAATGAGGTAGAGCTATGAATTCAAACCAAGAAATTACCACCGAAACACCTCATCTATTCTCCGAAACAAAATCTAAAGAGACATAAAACATTTGAATCTAAATTAGATGATTTTGGTCGCCAAAAAATTTCAAGAATTTTAAAGAAAAAAGTGAAACTCTTTAAGCTACTGAAAGTCAACTAGGTTAACTTCTAAAGCAAAATACGAAGCTAGAAAGTAGCTTCTAATGACTGTGAAGCAAAACGAAAAAGAAGGCGAAAACTCCCAAGGAAATGGAAAAAGAAAACCCTAGAAAAAAAACTTGCTTTGATGAAGAAACTCACTTGGTAAAAGGAAATCTGCTGCTGCAGAAGTAAAAGGTTGTTCGAAATCGGATTGAAGCGAGAAGCAGAGACACGATCCGGAATTCCAATCTCCGAGACGTCGTTTTGTCTAGAAATCTACCAGTTCCCAAAGAACCTCGACGAATTTAACGGGAAATTTCAAACTAAACCCCATACTATCTCTATTGTCATAGCGAACCCTATTCTCTTATAATTGCAAAACTACCCTATTCTTTTTTTTTCCATATAATCACCCTTAATTTTCAGTTTTAAATTTTAAGTAATAACAACCAAATAAATTAATAATGTTGGGACTATATTATTTTTACAAATTTTATTAATTTATAGAAGGTGACTTACCCATTCAGTGACTTTGGCACTGGATGGACGTTACCAAAATTGGTCGGGTCGGGTGAATAATTAATTTATTAATAAAAAATTAATTTAGAACCTAAAAAATGTATTAATTTATCGAAGTATTTATTTATAGAATTTTTATTATATATTATACTTTACAAGTGTTCATTATGACAAATAACCGACCTACAATAAAATAAGTGTGAAAAAAGACATCAAATGGATATATATTAGATAATAGCAATAAATACAAGACTTGAAACAACAACAACTAAAGTAAAACTTGAAAAACAAATCTAAACTTAGAAATTATTTACCTCTTTAATGAGAATCACAATGACATGAAGCTCTCATAAACTTTATTGAATTGTTTCTTCTCCCTACAAGAAAAATGACTGAATTCAAGTTCCAACGATATATTCAAAATATAAGTTTGTATTTGAATACCATAAGCGAAAGAAAAAAACAAGCCAATTAAATAAAATTTCGGAGATGAAACAACAATTTCTAGAAATCTTTGATTGAAAAAATTGCGTAGTTTCTACCAATTTATCATAATGAATTATAAAGCAGATTATTAGAGCATACAATTTACTTAATTTGACTTATAACATTCAAGTTTTTTGCTCCATCAAACCCTCAACAAGACATATGGTCCATTGTGCCATGTTAAACTAATAAAATAAGAGTTTGAAGAAAAATTGATAAAAGATTTCACCAAAACAAGTTAAATGAAAACTAATTTAAACAATTTCTACACATTTAGATCAAATAAATTTGTAAATCAAAAAAAATTTCAACAAATAGCAAGATACAAACTTAACTAACCAACATATCCAAAGCTTCACATCTTTTTCTAAAGTTGTATAATGCTTAGCCTAATTAACATATTGTTTAAAGTAGAATTATCAAATATTTTGGTAAGAACATATGCAACTTTTTTTTTTCATCTTTCTTACAATGGGTCTGACTGGTAAACATAGTAGAGAAACAATGTTTCCTCTAGATAAATGATGAGCACACTAAAAATAAGAAAAATTGTGAAGAAGTTTGTCTACTACAATTTAGTAGCAGAAAGATATATATTGAAAAAAATATGTTTGAGATGGAAAAAAAGATACTTCATTTTAGAGACCCACCATTTTTCTAGAGGAAATATTATTCCTCTATATTGTTTATCAATCAGGTCCAATAAAGTCTTGAAATTTTCTTAATTTTGTTTTTTTGTGTGAGATTTACATTTTCTATATTCATGTAATACAATTTCTTTTCCTTCATGCTCATTTCCTAATTTTCTTTTGGCCTTTTTACTTTTGGAAATAATTGCGATAATATTTTGGAACAAGTTATTTTAGACCCATCTCCTAAACCCTGGCAGATGCATTTTCACTCTCTTAATGTAGCGATTTCCATTTGCTGAATGATTGTGTCTTGATGAGGATGCCTTACAAATCCTTATCCATTACAAATGGTTAGTTTCCTTTTATGTTGCTTAAGTATTTATTTTGCTTTCAAATCTTATTTTTTCTTCTCTAGGAATGTCCCCTTGAGAATTCTACCTTCCTACTTTGTAAAACAAACGTTTATTGTACTTTTATCTAATATCTTTGGTTTTTCGTTTTTCAATCAGTATTTTTAGGACTAATATAAGTTTAGACGAGTCACACTTTCTAAAATTCGTGTTGTCACTACATCTGTTTGAAGATGAGCAACATTAGAACTTCCACTTTCGAATATTTGAGAGATGTTAATATATCTCTAAAGTGAGATGGCGATATCATGGAAAGTTGATGGCGATACCGTGGAAAGTTGGGGTTGTATCAGTGATTTTATGTAAGCTCAATGACTTCACGTTTTCAATTTCCTATGCCAAACCAAGAATGTAAGATTCTAAACTTGTTTGTTCTTAGAGAAGGACCTTCTCTTCCATATTTATAACTATGCAGCTGTAATCCCAAATGATCATACTCCACAGTTCGTATTTTAAGCATTTAAAGAAATCGACATGAGTTTTGGTCCAAGAAGATACCGTTGCGTTTTTGTGTACTCGATGGACTTGCAGAGTCGTGTTGGCATTGATCTCATCCCAAAGGTACTGCATCTTCCATTGACTTAACTAGGTTAAACATGCTTAATGAAAAAATCTTGATCAATCATACCCTATATATCACTTAAATATTGTTTTAACTCTTAACTCATACACATGAATATTACATTTTAAAATATATATTCAATCAAACTCGTGACTCGAGTTTCATATCCATATTTTTGTCAGTTCATTGGTTGATACTTGATAATGGTAATTAAAAAGTTTGTCACTTACCCTTTTTGCCAAAAAAAAAGTTTGTCATTTACCCAAATAAAATATGCTATTTGGTAAATTTATCCTAACAATTATTCTCTAAAACCTTTTTCGGTAAACAATGGGTCTCTCTCTCTCTTTCTTTCCAACATTTCACCTTATTACCTGGCAAATGTCAATAATTATTGAGACTCATAATTACTCCCTCACTCACTCTCAGTCTCTCACTCTCACTCACTCAGCAGATCTTTCTCTATCTCTAAAACTCATTAATGGCTACGAGATTCAAGCACCAGTTTTCAATCTCATTGGCTTTCACATTCTTCTTCTTGACAACCTTCTCTTTCACAGAAAATGAGGAACTTGGTCTTCTTCTCAGATTCAAGGCCGCCATTGATGATCCAAAGAGCTCTCTTTCAGGTTGGTCAAACACTTCTTCTATTCACCACTGTAACTGGACTGGAATCACATGCACCAGAGCTCCTTCTCTTTACGTCTCTTCCCTAAACCTTCAAAGTTTGAATCTTTCCGGCGAAATCTCCGACTCCATTTGCGATCTCTCTTACCTCACCCACCTCGACCTCTCCTTAAACTTCTTCAATCAACCAATCCCACTTCATCTGTCTCGCTGTCTTACATTAGAGACTCTAAACCTCAGCACTAATCTCATCTGGGGCACAATCCCTAATCAGATTTCTGAGTTCAGTGCCTTGAGAGTTCTCGATTTCAGCAAGAACCATGTCGAGGGTAAGATTCCAGAAGATTTAGGGTTACTGTTTAACCTAGAAGTTCTAAACTTGGGAAGTAATCTACTCACTGGTATTGTTCCTCCTGCAATTGGGAAACTAAGTGAGCTTCTTGTTCTTGATTTGTCTGAAAACAGCTATTTAATTAGCGAGATTCCTTCTTCTATTGGGAAACTAGACAAGCTTGAAGAGCTTCTATTGCATAGCTCAGGCTTCCACGGAGAGATTCCCACTTCGTTTGTTGGTTTGACAAGTTTGAGAATCTTGGATCTACGTCTGAACAACCTGACCGGTGAAATCACTCGATCCATAGGACCTTCTCTCAAGAACTTAGTCTCTCTTGACCTCTCACAGAACAAGATATCTGGTTCTTTCCCTAATGGCGTTTGCAGTGGTAAAAAGCTTATTAACCTTTGTCTTCATTCAAATTCCTTTGAAGGACCATTACCTAACTCCATTGGTGAATGCCTTACTCTAGAGAGGTTTCAAGTACAAAAGAATGGATTCTCTGGTAAGTTTCCAGTTGTGTTATGGTCATTACCCAAGATTAAGATTATTAGAGCGGATAATAATCAGTTCACAGGTCAAGTACCTGATTCTGTGTGTAAGGCTTCTGTATTAGAGCAAGTTGAGATAGACAACAATTCGTTTTCTGGTGAAATCCCTCATGGTCTTGGATTGATTAAGAGCTTGTATAAGTTTTCTTCTTCAGAAAACGAGTTTAGTGGAGAATTACCGCCGAATTTCTGCGATTCACCTGTACTTAGTATTGTCAACATCTCTCACAACAAACTCTTAGGGAAGATACCAGAATTCAAGAATTGCAAGAAGCTTGTCTCTTTGTCTCTAGCAAGCAATGAATTCACCGGAGAAATCTCACCATCGCTTGCTGATTTACATGTTCTGACTTATCTTGATCTATCTGATAACAAACTTACTGGTTTGATCCCACAAGAGTTACAGAACCTGAAGCTTGCTCTCTTCAACGTCTCATTCAATCAGTTATCAGGTGAAGTACCTCAATCTCTGGTCTCAGGTTTACCAGCTTCGTTTCTACAAGGAAATCCAAAGCTTTGTGGACCCGGTTTACCCAATTCTTGCTCTAGCTTCCATAAAAAAAGTGGTAAAGCGTTGTTGGTGTTAGCTTTGATATGTCTTACACTCGCTATCTTCACTTTCTTCATCGTGTTGTATCGGTATTCACGAAAGGAAGTTCAGTTAAAGAGTACTTGGCACTCGGAGTTTTATTATCCGTTAAGATTAACCGAGCATGAGCTGATGAAGGCCATGAATGAAAATTCTCCTTCCGGGAGTGAAGTATACGTTCTCAGTTTATCTAGCGGAGAGTTAATAGCTGTGAAGAAGCTTGTGAATTCGAGGAATATAACCTCGAAAGCTCTGAAAGCAGAAGTGAGAACCATAGCCAAGATTCGGCATAAGAACATAATTCGGATTCTTGGTTTTTGTTTCACGGATGAATTGATCTTCTTGATTTATGAGTTTACACAGAATGGTAGCTTACGTGATATGTTATCAAAGCCTGGTGGCGATCAACTTCAGTGGAGTGTTAGGTTGAAGATAGCAATAGGTGTTGCTCAAGCATTGGCGTATCTTAGCAAAGATTATGTTCCACACTTACTCCATAGGAACTTAAAGTCAACCAACATTCTCTTGGATAAAGACTTCGAGCCTAAGCTTACTGATTTTGCTCTTGACCAAATCGTTGGAGAGTCTGCTTTTCTGTCTATGATACACACTAGCTCCAACTCATGTTATTCTGCACCAGGTAAAAATGTCTAGAACAACTGAAACTTTTTTCTGTTGTGATGATTTGAAACGTTTAATGATTTTTGTTTTCTTGATTTGGATTTCAGAAAACAATTACAGCAAGAAAGCAACAGAAGAAATGGATGTTTACAGTTTTGGTGTTGTACTACTAGAACTTGTGACAGGACAAACAGCGGAGAAATCAGAAGGCGGCTCATCTGGAGAGTCACTTGACATAGTGAAGCAGGTTAGGAGGAAGATAAACCTGACGAATGGAGCTGCTCAAGTTCTTGACAAAAAGATTTTGTCCAATTCTTGCCAATCAGAAATGCTAAAGACCTTAGACATTGCTCTTGATTGCACTGCTGTTGCTGCAGAGAAACGACCTTCACTGGTTCAAGTTATTAAAGCGCTTGAAGGTATTATCAGCTCTTCTGTTTCAGCTTCTGATGGGAAGCTTCCAGTTTCCGCGTAAACAATACCAAAAAAAGAGACCATTTCTTAGCTTTGGTGTTTGCTATAAAAAAAATCAAGCTTTTATTGAATGGTTCAAGTGCAAGGAGGGTGTGTTTTGTTTGTGGAATGTGAGAGTTATGTATTAATGTACATTGGTAATTTTGATGTTCAAGGATAATGAGGGTTTGTGCTTTGAATGTACATCTTATGAGCTTTGAATCAAGACAAGAAGAGTCTTTGGGGGTTTAGGCTTCTCCATGGAGTCTGTATCTTTCGTTAGTCTGGAAGAAACTATGGTTGTCTTTTTCTTCAACCCCATTGATAATGTTGTAGTTAAGAGGAGATTTTGATTCTTCTACCTTGCGTTGTGACATAGAAAGCTTAAGATTGTCACTAAACTCTGCAACAATGTCTGTCAAGTGTGCAGAGGAAGGAAGATAATACTGAACCGGATTGACTTGTCGAGGAAAGCCTCTAGTTGCATCTGGAGGTGAGCTTCTACTCTCAAGTATGCACTGGAAACACAGAAAACAACATAGTTTTAGGCTTTTAACAATTTAAGTTTCCTAGTCACTCAAGGACTGAAAAAAGTAGATATCAACCTGGGCGTTGAGTTCCTCAAGAACAGTTCCTGGGACAGCGTATGGACAGAATTCATCTGGCGTGAAATTGCATACTATCCTTTTTATCAAACTCAGGCCAATTGATGGGCAAATCTCATCTCTGGTGGAACTTTCCACAAGCATTTCTTTTGGAAGCATAAGAAGATCGCTCAGTTCATTTAGCAAGAGAAAAGGTTGAAATGCTCCATCTCCTCTTTGCATAGGATCAAAATCGATCTCAAAAATGTCTGTAAGCAATCTCGACCAGAATCCAACCTGTATAAACGTTACACGAGTTTCGTGACTCATGTCACCAGAGATTTTGAAGCTAGAAAGTTTAAAATGATTTAAGTGCATACCGTGTTTTTGAGTTTGACGCCAGACTCAAAGCTCAAAACCCCTGCTGGAATTGGTAGAACTCTTGAGTCAGCAATAGGATCAGAGACAGAATCATTCGGTATCTGTTGAGCTGACTCACGGAGAATAGCATTGAACATAGCTACATCAAGTCTTACAATGCATTCCTCCATGACCTAGTTAAACACAACAATGTCAGTTCAATCCACTGGATCAAAAGGAAGGAAAGGAAAGAAGAGTGTACCATTCTGTTCAACGCATGCAAACAACTACATTCATTCCTTGCTGCTCGAACAGGACATAGCCGTTGAAGAGCTTCCTCAAAAGCTTTTTTCCATAGGTTTACAGAAAAGCTCTCTTGTAACCGGTCACATGTTGCTGGTTCTGAAAAATTACCAATCATTTCACCAACTGTCGAGTCTACTCCTTGAGGTCTCATATGAACCATCATTACCTAAGAGAAAGGAGTAGGATTTAAACATCTGCAGCTTACTTTAAAGAAATGATGATCCATGACTTTTTTTTGGTTTTTACCTGTGACCATATAGATCCAACAACTTGAGTGAATAAACATGATTCAACTCTTCTCAATGCCTCTATCAGAGTTCTTGCATCTGTCCAGTCTTCTTCAAGCGATTTTGATCCATTTAGAGTTATACCACCAAATTCCTTTGTAATGATCTCTCTCAACATGACAGTGTTGGATAACCAGAACATTGACCTAAACCAAAGAATAGACAGGTTACTTAGATTCTAAGCATACAAGATAAATTTCTGATTTGATTACCTCGTTGCATCGCTTCCACAGGATTTCGACACCAAGAAGAGACCAGAGGCAATGTTTTTGGCTACTGAGATCAACTTGTTTTCATTCTGATTGTTTCTAGCAACTGCGTAGAGTCTAGAAAGGTCTCGTGCAGGTTTGTGTAGCTTGTGTGATGAACTCCCATGTTCTGGAAAAACAGAGTACAATGAAATCTCAAGAGCAGCCACTTCTCTTAGCTCTTCTTCAAGTAACTCGATTCGAGTTTCCATGGTCTCAATATTTTGAGTTAAAACCATCTCCACTTCATTCATTTTGTTTTCCTTGTAGACAAGTGTTGTTTCATTATCACTTTCAGTGTTAATAGCGCTGTTTAAAGCATCTTCAAACTTGTCATCTTCTTTTTCCTCCTCAAACGGCGTGGAATCAACTGGTTTAGAAGAGAAAGCCTTCTGATTTGGAGAGCTTCTATAAGAGGAAGCTTTTGCCTGGCTTTTACTGGATTTCACCGTCTTTCTAGCACTTCCATGAAAGGTACTGGATCGAGATCTAACCGAATCGATATTAGTTCGTCCCTTTGATGTTATTGGTCTATCCTGAGAGCTTTTGCTCTTGGGAACCATTGATGGTCTAACTGATTTCTTATCTTCAGAAGTAAACAAATCACCTTGAGACGAAGACAAAGAATCATTGTTTGTTTCAGTGTCTGATTCATCACCTTCTTCGTCTTCACAATACACCAGATTCACATAATTCCTTGATTTCTCGTTAGCATCATCCATGTAATGCACATTCACGTTGTCGTAAACTTCAGAAGACTCGGATCCAGTGGTTGAATCATTCACATTGATTGAAGAAGGCTCAGACGACGTCGTTGTTGTTGTTGCATCCAAAACTCTGGAAACTAGCTGAGCTGCGTTTAGCGGCTTCGAACCGTTTTCTTTAATACGCGGTTTCTGATCTTTCTTTGGAAAATTCGACGTGGTTCTTGATTTCGTGTAAGTCGAAGGTCTTGGCTTTTCGAATCTTTTCATCGCCTTTTGAAATTCACAATGACGTTGAAATTTTGTCAAGTTTCCAAAATGCTGAACAGAGTCTGCAGTAGAAGAAAGCAATAAAGAAATGAGAGATTGGATAAGTGAAGGTGGAGTATATGGAGATTGTGTGATCTTTAAGAAGCAAGTAGCAAGCAAGAGAACATGAGGACTACGTGTATCACCGACTATATTGTCGAACACCTTATGGTCATTATTAGTCGTGACAACAACCCATGTTTCCTCATTGACAAACAAACATTTCTCATTCATTCATTGACGAAATCAGACAATTCATATATTACTTAATAATTAAAATCATTTTTGTAGATAGTAATTCCCGCTTAACACGACACATGGGGAAATTAACATATGAGCACGTCTTTGTCTATTTTATTATTTAATTAATTAAAGAAAGAAAAAACGACTCTTCTCTCTGTTTCTTTCTCTGTTACTGAAAACGACATTGTAACGCCGGAAAAAAATACACTGTTGATCGGATTATAGCGGTTGACATGAGATCGATGAAGATAACAATGGCAGAAATGAAAACTGGTGAAAATTGAAAATTATGGTAGTGATGCATTGAATGTGAATATTACAAACCTGAGACAGAGCTTCGTGCGAGATCCAAGTTTGGTGATTTTGAATCAGAATCCAGCAAAAGGGATCGAGGAGAAGAGAAAATGGAGGAGGGGATGGTTTTTTAGTTTTCTGAGAGTTTCAGGGAAGAAACAGTTATTGTGAGAGTTTGACTCGGGTTTAAAAAGATGAGGAGAATTCTCTCGATCGAGATCGGTCGGTGATTAGTTTAATCAAATTGGATCGGTTACACCTAAAGACAGACGCTACGTCATGATCCTCCTCCCCTAAGGCATTTTACCATACTTGGGCCGCGTTTTCTTATTTATATACTTGTTCAACATATTGAAAAACAAATATTTTATGGATCCCTAATGTCTGTATTTCTTTTCCCCAAATCCAGACAAAAATGCTAGAACTAAGATATATTTTGTTCTTTTTACAGTAAAAAAGAGAGTTTTTTTTCTACTTAGTATTGGAGAAGTATTGATTTAAAAGGAAAAAAAAAGGAACTATTTATCAAAAGGAAAAGAAGTTAAAAATCAGATCGAAATCATTTAATTATATTACTATCAAAACGTAAGTTCCAAGAAGTTTGCCCAAAAAAGAATGTGTTAGATGCTTGACGCTTATTTTTCTACACTTGTGTTAGGAGGACTTAGGAGTGGTAAAACGTCCAAACCAAAATAGCTCAAATTAATTAAATCAAAATTATTTTAAACTAAGTGGTAACATTATTTTATTACAAGCGAAATGAATCAAAAAGTGCAACCGAATGTAACCAAGCTGAACAAATGGAAATATATTTAAAAATTTGACAGAAATAGTTAAATATATACAAAATGCATTCAATAATCATATGACCAAAAATAAATCAAATCACCATAACCAGTTTAACCAATAATAAATGTTTGGAAAAACAACGAAAATATCGGAAACCGAACCGAAATAAATTCTCCGATTCAATTTTAGACCAAGGAGATTGCATAATAAATGTCTTATTCTTATAGATGTCAAAAATATAAAAAAATGATTTCTTATAATATATGCATAAAGAATCACATGGATGTGTCTACCTTTTTTATTACAAACAAAAGAATTATGCCCGTGGGATCTCTAAAGTGTGTGATATCCCATGAATTACAAAGCTAGGAGAAGAGAACATATCTGGAGCTACAATCTCAACTCCAGAAATCATGAAACCTCGAGACGTCGTATCAAAAACATCACTTCTTGTGATTATAAGGTCTTGGTAAGGATCCAATGTCTTGAGTAAAGCGTTATCAGGCATTGATGCAAAATCGTTGTAAGTAAACCGTTGAACAAGAATGTGACGTCTCACAACGTCATAGAGAAACGGAGAAGCAGATGACAACGAGACCAGATTCGGTGTGGCTAGAATTGTTACGCCGGTCAAGTTCTTGTTTTGATCTGCTACGATTCTGTTGAGAACAGAGTGTAATCCAATTGCAAATGGCGCAAACCCATTTGAACTTAGCAGCTGAACAATCCGAATCCAATCTATCTTAACTGGGACTTCTTCTTCACCGGTTTTGTTTGTATTTATATCAAATTGACATGAAGACGACTGGACATTAAGATCCATGCGAGATTGTTGCAGAGGAGAGAAAGGTCCAAGAACTCCGTGAATAACCAATGAATCTTCAAGAAACAAGTCGGGATGTGAAATCAGGACATGGTTCACTTCTACTGTTCTTGATTCTTTATCGACGGTGGAGATTTCGAGGCTCTTGTCACGGAGAAGCGTGGGAAGACAGGTTCCGTGAGGAATCTTGAGAAGTTCATTCATCGGAAGGTTTAGAGGGAGTGTGTGATACTGAAAAAGTTGTATGAGAAACAAAGGAGGAAGCGATGATGACGTGTTGTACAAGGAAGCGTCGTCAATGGCGAAGAGGGTTTTGTTTGGAGAAGAAGATAGAAAGATCTCTGGGTAGATGTTGAGGAGAGTAGCGATTGCTTTGAAGTTGGATCGGCGTAGAGCGTTTGAAGCGTTTATGGAGAGAAGAGGAGTGATGATGGGTCTGTTTGGGTTTGAGGCGTCGGAATCTGGAGATGAACGTAGAGTTGTATGGACGGCCATGAAAGCTAAAGCGATGGAGAGGATGAAGTAGACAAAGCAATTCGATGAAAAACAACCCATTGCTTTGCTAAAAGATAAAATCCAAACTTGTATCGGAATTCTCAGAAGAAGTTAAGCGACGGAGACGACAGAAGAAGAGAGTTCGTTATAAAAGAAATGATTTCTTGGAGGCATTTTTGGCTTAAGAAAAGAATTTATCGATTTTACCGTTAGGGTTTATTAAACCATTTATCTTTTTTCTTCATTCTGTTCTAAAGACGGTTACTTCTGGAGAAATTTTTTTTATATTAATCCTATAAAAAAATAGGGTTCTGGTTCAATTCTTATGAAGATCGTCAAAATCAACAAAATAATTTCGCTGTTTATAAAAAGGTAATTAAAATATATACGAACTTGGAAATTCAGAGTCATATTTGTCCACATGAAACATTTGTTCTAGTGAAGAACACTGATGCAATTTCAAAAGGGAACGTAGCTTCAACATTCGTCTCTGTCACAAACACACTACTCGAAGACAAAGAGAAACTCTGCTTTAAAACATTTTACTTTCCTTTTGACTTCTTGGATTGTCTACGGCTTTCCATCCTTTTCTGAGCAGCTTCAAATTCTTCTTCAGTGGGCTCTGCTTCTTCATTACCACCATACCTAGAGATGAGTGATGAAAACATTGAATCCACCTTCCCTTTCCTCTCTTCTCTTTTCTGTGCAATCATCATGCAAAGATCTGCCTCTGAATTCTTTGCTGACCTATAATTATATATATAAGCAAATTTAAACCAATTTTCAACTTGACTGGTAGAACTAATTTCAATTTGAAACGGAGGAAAGAGACTTTACTTCTTCCTCTTCCTCTTCCTCAATGGACTAGTGGGTGGTTTCACTTCTGCGATTTTCTTTGCCCATTTCTCATACGCCTTGCTTGATTTCACTTCTCCTGAAATAGAAAGACAACAGTTGTATTACAAATACTATCTATATCAGCATATCTCCCAAGTTTCAGATCAGGATCCTAACTAGAAACGAACCAGAATGCTAAGATAGATGGATACAGAGATATTAAACACTCAGCTCTAGGGTAAACTTTACACTCATCATCTAATTAGAGAAGGCACAACATCAATTATATTGCTTTATCAACATTCATCCACGTTCAAAAGAAGGAGAACACATCTTGAAACATCAAGGAGGCGTTATATGAAAATAATTAATTGGAATACCTGCTGCAATGGCTTCATCAAGAATGTCTTTGAAACGGTGTGAATCAAGCTTGGGGTCACAGCAAAGCATTGAGCAGAATAGCCTGTGAAGGAAATTATAGATAATCAACTCACAACCTCAACAGTAGTAAAACAAGGGATGATGAAATTACCTGTCCATTTTACCCTTAAAATTCTTGAACAACTCAATTAAGTCTTTCTTCTCTGACTCAGATCCCCTGTAGTTTGCCTCAAACTCTTCAATATCTGCTTCGGTCACCTAAATTAGCAGCGACATAAAAACCAGTTAGTGTAGGCAGCAGAGAAAGAAGTGTATAAAGTCCAGAAAGGTATCAATTGTGAGAGTTACTGCTACCTTCTTGTACATGGACCGAAAGAACTCCCGCAAGTTATCAAAGGTTTCGCCGGAAATATCCTAATGAGCACAGAAACACCCACTTTTAAAGAAAATCTTGAAATACTATTACAGAAGTTAAATGCTTTCTATTTCTCAATCAAACTGAGGAAGTACTTAAAGAGAGAGATATAGGTGCATTGGGAATTCTAGTAGCAAAATGGGAAATGTAAGATTTCAAGAAATAAAGACTCACAGCATCATCAACTGAGCCAGTTTGATCATAGACTGCCCTTTTCTCTTCATCCCCGAGAACTGATATCACTTTCTGAAGCTGCTGGAATTTCTCTTTAGCTTCCTGTAACCAAACAATAGTATAATTTTCATGTAAATGAACCCAGACAAACTATGCAAAGTAAAAAAAAACCTCAAGGGTGGAACAAGAAAAGAGCATTTGACCTCATCATCCGGATTTTTATCTGGGTGAAGTCGCAATGCCAATCTATGGTATGCTTTCCTTATTTCCTGTGAAGTAGCTGTTCTTTCAACCCCAAGTACCTTCAATAAAGAGGGAAATTTATGAGACTCACATACAAGAACAACAAAACCTACGATTTAAATTTAAAAACGAGCATAAACAATTAAGGTTTTAGGCTCTTCCAATTCAACAACCCACTTGAATTCAGATATCACAACACCATTTTCCACGATTAATACATGAAATTATCCAAGTAAAAATATTCCTAACTACTTTCTCAGAATCATGATAAACCGAATCAATTCCCAAATTGAAAGCGGAAAAATAGAATGCAGACTTAACAGAGGCATTGTGGAACTAGGATCAGGTTAACTAACCAAAAAAAATTGAAATCCCTAATAAATCCTAATTACACGCGAGAAAGAGCAGAGATCGGGAAGAGAAATCATCTCAGAAAAGGATAAGAAGTACCTCGTAAAGACTTTTCTCACAAGACGGCCCATCGTTTTCCATCTCAACTTCAGCTTCTTCGGGTGTCGAAGCCCTAGATTTTTTTTTCCTACCCATCTGAACCCTAATAGATCGATACACTCGTTGCCGTCGGAAGAAAAGGAAGAATAAGTTGCACTGATGATTGGAGTCGGTGAGTTAGATGCTTCAGAGAAGATTATCTGGGCGCCAATTTTTTCGTGTTCCCCGCCATTGTAAGTAAGGATTTGCTTTCAGAAATGTACTTGTGATGCGTTTATTCAATCTGGATACATGGAAAAGCGTAACCTCTTCCCACAGATGTACAAAACTATATTTGGACTCATTTGTGTTAATATAGTTGGCCCAATAATCGGCCCGACAAATTAGACCCAAGTTCTAGTTATTACTTGGGTCTTCAAGTAATTAAACGAGACTAATCAGTACCGTAGAATCTAATCAGTGATATATAACTTCGATAATATATATTTGGTTTAAAACCATTTGCACTCTTATTATACTGAAAACATACAAACTTTTAAGGTGGATATATATCTACAGTTGCAAATTATGTGTGGGTATATATCCTTTTTATGAGTTAAAGATTTGTTTTGGCACAAAAAGTATAATTGGGAATACTAGTTTTGTAATTTGTAAGAAAATCATAGTTAAAAAAAATAAAGAAACCAGTGGAATGCTTCATAGATGCTCTGCCACATCAGATGATACTTAACGACGTAGTAATGCTCTCTCCCTTCAAGTCAGTGTCCACCGCTAGGATTTCTCTCTCTCAATCAAAACTTTCGAAATTGCACTGTTTCGGTGTAGAATTATTTGGATTTGTTTTTTGTTTTTGTTTATATATTTGGAATTGTTATTTCTTTTGTGTCATTTTGCTATGTTAGTGATAAGTAATAAACACCAGTGATTGAAGAGCTTTTGACTGACGAATCTTTACCAAAAACATATGACTGACGAAAACCTTTATGAGGCCAAAACGACTGGTCCGTAGGAGTAACTCCTTGTCTTTGGCCAACCGACATTAGGACGAACGAGGCAAAGTTTGTGTTTGTGGGGGACTTTATTTTTTATTACGTTGTTTCATAATTTATTTTAAAATAATTTAAAGAGTCCAGGGCTTGGTTGTATTAAATTACTCTTCCAGTAGATTACCTGCTTATATGGTCAAAAATCGCATGGAAGTTGTGAAAAATAAATCTCATTCCTATGCGTGGTGATTTACGATTATGGAATAACCCATAATTTTCGTTATGAGTTTGAGATGAGATCGAGATGAAATGAACAAATGTGATTTACCAGTGAAAACAAGAGTATCTGGATAAGATGAGACGACGAGTTGTTAACGTAGATATTTTAAATTGTTCAAATAGCTAGAGTTTTTTTGTCCTTCTTCGAAAGCTATGCCATCTTATATAAACATTTTCTTTCTTCTATGACCTAGGCTCTTGAGAACATGATCTCTAATCAATTTCGCAGGTCTCAACCTTCCAATATTAATAGAGAATATTCATGTTTCTTTTAGCTTGACATTTTTATTACCTCATTTTTTATTTAGCGCTTCCATCCAGTTTGACGTCTTAATCTTATTTTTGGTATTATGTTCTTATCTTGCTTGTATCTCGTAGATTTGTACTTGATATTAGGTCAAATATAATATGAGATTGGGCTGACCTATTGTGTCAAATCCATCTCCAACAAACGTCTTAACCTTAGCTAAGTAAATTATAACGGTTTTTGTGTTTATACACTTGATTAATCAGGTTTAGTTGCTAACTAATTTCCTATTAGTTTTATTTTAAATAAGTTTTTCAAAAAGCTAAATATCATAAAAGTGTTTCTATTTAATTTCGTATATTAATTAAAAATAGAATAGGTCAAGAAAACGAAATTCTCTGATTAATTGGTTGGGCGCTATCTTTCTTCAAATATTGAACACTAATTTGTATGCTATTATTATGCTATATATCGTTTTGGAGAAATACGTTGAGACAAATAACCTACTTTTGTGATCATAGTTATCAGTGCGTTTAAATATGACATGACTAATATCTAACGAAGTACTATAACAGTAACATCTATTTAATTATCACTGTTATATACTGTGACGAACCGCCACTGATCTAAAAAGGAAAATGGAATACTCATTTTTTCTTTTTTTTCACCAAAAACATATTATATTAATTTAAAAAGAATCACAAATCATTGATGGAGGTACAGACCCACCTCCAACAAAAAAATGAATTGAATTTAAATGCGCTAGACTATGAGCAATATGATTACATGATCGATTAACATGTTGAAAACTACAATGCCGAAATTTTTGTTTCCAAAGAAGTATATCCTTAGTAAGATTAATCATGTTCCTATCCGAATAGGAACCTTTCAAGAGATTAACAAGTAATTGATTATCCCCTTCAAAACAAACTGAGATGAATCCAAGACTCCATAGCTGTTGTAGCGCACTTAGTAAGGCTTTCCCTTCGACTTCAATAATAGTAGTTGCTGTTCCCAATTTTGTATGACCCCAAAAAAATGAGTTTCCATACCAATCTCTAAGAATCCAGCCAGCTGAGACTTCTCTCGATTGGGGATCAAAAGCAGCATCATGATTGCATTTAAGTTCTCATGTTGATGTTTTGATCCATCGTTGAACTATATTTGGTGTCAAGTGGTTCATATTGGTTAAGATGTTTGTTTGGTCTTCCTGTTCATTGTGTGGAAGGACTGCTTTAATCCATTCTATGACATCAGCATTTGCATATTGAACATCTCTTCGGGGGTTAACTCTCTTATGATCGAAAATAAGTTTGTTTCTAGACTTCCATATACGCCACATTATCCAAAATGGGAGAAACCTATGCCTTAATGATAATCTCGTATCTGATGATAATTCTAGAAAACTTGTTATCATTTCTTCTATATCGATATTTCTATCAAGTGAGAGTGCATAGGGAAGTTGTGCAAGACGCCAAGTACTGATGGAAATAAGACATTCGAACAGAAGATGCTCAATGGTTTCCGGATTCTGACAACATCGTTGACAAGTTGTGTCAATGGACATTCCTCTTGAGTTTAATCTTGTTGTTGTAGCTAACGCTTTAGATAGTACTCTCCATAGGAAATGTTGTATCTTTGGGGTAATCTTGAGTTTCCAAATCTTTTGTTTGAGAGTAGGATCCCCATGTGGTCGAATAGGTACAGCATTATTATCTTTTGCATTCAAAAGCGCATAACCACTTTTCACAGTATATTCTCCGGAATTCGTATAATCCCATATAGCCATATCATTCTCTTGTTCACGAGGAAGATGGATAGTTGTAACTAGACTAATATCTTCAGCCGTTAGATATATCTGAAGAGCTTCTTGATTCCAATAAGGTTGCGCCTGATTATGGGATATCAAATCAGCAACTAAGTGTTGAGGAACCGTATTAGAAAGAGTAACTTGTTGAGCTGGTCTTGGTGGGTTATCTGAGTTGTCATTCCATTAGAAATGTTGAAACGAGTTCCTCTTTTTATTACCTCAAGTCCATGCAATATAGAGCTTCATCCGAAAGATTGGTTTTTCTTTTTAGTTGCTTGGAGGATATTTTCATCTCGGTAATATCTGGCTTTAAATAATCTTGCAAACAACGTATTAGGATATTTTAATAGTCTCCATGTCTGTTTAGCTAATAGGGCATCATTAAATTTTTCCATATCCTTAAATCCAAGACCACCTTCTTTTTTCGATCTTTGTAGTTTCTTCCATGCAATCCAAGGGATGCCTTTTTGTCCTTCTGTTTTGTCCCACCAAAATCTTAATAATAAGGAATCTATTTCCGCACATATGGATTGGGGTAACTTGAAACAAGTCATGCAGTGAACTGGTGTTGTCATCGCAACTGATTTCAGCAATACTTCCTTACCCGCCGGATATAAATATCGAGTAGACCAATGCGATGTTCTCTTTTTGATGGCAGTTATGATGAACTCAAACATTTCTTTCTTTTTTCGACCAAATTCTTCAGGTAGCCCAAGGTATTTTCCTCACCCGCCATGATTAAAAATTTGTAAAATCCTTTTGATCCGATCTTGAATAGGGTCTTGTATCTTTGACCCAAAAGTGATCATTGATTTGTTAGGATTTATTTTTTGGCCAGAAGCTACTTCAAATGGAATACTCATTTTTCTTTTCTTTTTGACATCAAATAAACGAACATCACTTTTAATTTTTATTTCATAAATACATACTATTACTATAAAAATAGCATGTATTATCCCTACCAAAAAAAAAATTAGCATGTATTATATTATTAAAACATTTGTTTGCCCAATATAAATTACATATAAAATCAAAATATCTTCACTATTTCTAATTTAGGGTTTAAATTTTCATCTTTAACAAGAGATTTTAAATTATCTTTATTAAATTTGTGGTATTGTTAAAATAAAAAATTAGTGGTGATATTTTTGAGATTTGCTCTTTTAAAAAAATTCCATAGCTTTGAAAGTCAATTTGTCAATAAACCCCAATATCTTCTTGTGTAGTTGTTGCTAGTCATTTGTTTCCTTTGAAATTGGTGTTATGTTACTTGAACTTTCTTTTTTAGAGGATACCGATTTGTAGGTATCAAGGTGAAATGTAAGGTGTTTATCTATGGATCATGTAGTTAATATGAAAATACAAGAATAATAAAGTGTTTCACGGGTTGATCATGAATCCCTAGATATTTTTTTGTAAGACGACAAGTGAATTTACAACTTGGAAGGAAGCCTAAGTTTGTGTTACTGATGGGTCGGTTAATTCCACTCTACCAAGAAGAGAGCAAATTCAAACCATAAAGTGCTAGATAAATGAGTCTTAAAAAGGGACGGACTCGACCTCAGGCCTTGGATGGATGTGCATGTCTGGCTCATAATTCAAGAATCTTCGGAACTTGTGATTAAAGGAGAAGGTTATCGCTTCATCATGTGGAGTTTGAAGCTTTTTTGTTGGGCATGGAGTGCATCATAGGTGACACATAGAAGGTGATTTATTCAAGACGAACTGTTCGAAATTATTTCAGTTTGTGAAGATCTGAAGGAATGATTGACCTTCTCCGATCAAATGGACCACCAAATGGGCCAGTTTTTTGAGTTGTACTCGCCCCCTATATTTTAATCTATCATTAATTTCCAGATCTTTCAACACCAAAACAGACTCTCTTGTTTGTTCGGTTTGTTTACAGTCAATTTAATTTTCATTTGTAATCTCAACTCGTCCGTATTAGGTTTCCAATCTTTAGTTATTTTATTTTTTTTTAACAAAAAACATTATATTGATTTAAAAAGAGTCAAAATAAAAATCGCTCCAATTTTTTTATGGTGGAGGGAGACAGATCCACCTCTAATAAACAAAAAATTTGAATCTAGATAAGTTAAACTATGAGTAATATGGTTACATGACCGATTTACATAATAAAAATCGCAATGGTAAAATTTACACTTCAAGTAGAGAATGTCTTTGGCAACATTAATCATATTCCTATCTACATAGGATCATTCCAACAACTTGACTAATAATTGATTATCTTCTTCAAAAGAAGCTGAGAAAATTCAAGACTCCAAATGTGTTGTTTCGCAGCCAATAGAGCTTTTCTCTCAATTTCAATGATAGTAGTTGTCATACTCAGTTTTGCATGTCCACACACTAATGATTTTCCAAACTAATCACGAATAATTCATCCCGCTGATACCTCTCTTGATGAAGATCAAAAGCGGTAGCATAATTGCATTTGAGATTTCATGCATTTGGTTTGATCCATCAATTAACTATGTTGGTGTCGAATGGTTCATATTGAACGAATCATCAATATGACTTCAGTTTCATTTTTAGTAAAAACTGTTTTGATCTGTTCCATAACATCATCATTAGCATATTGGACATCAATGTGGGAATTAACTCTTTTATGGTTGAAAAAACAAAGAATTGCTAGTACGTTTAATATTAATCTTCATTTAAATTCTAAACTTATTACATATTTTTTTCTCTTCATTCATATCAATACGCACGTGAGTGACCTAATAAGAATAGTAGCAAATAGTGCGTAACTAGTGGATTAAATTTCCCACCTTCCTTCCTTCTTTCACACAAATAAAGAAATTATTAGCTACACAATTCCTCTTCTCTATTAACGTATCAAAAACGAGAAGTTGTTTCTCCAGAAACCGGAAACGGATTCACGCCGGTGGAATCAGAGAAAGATGACCAAACCATCATCTTGTTCCGAAGGTTTACGTCTATTTTTTAAGAATGTGTTTCTACAATTCTATCTGTGTACGATCGCATCTTTTAATATGCTCTAGCTCTATAATTCTTTTTGTGTGTGTGTGTTTGTATATGAGGTTGACTAGTACGTCAATGAATTATGTCATACAAACATTTTTGTACGTCAATTAATTATGTCATACAAAGCAAGTTATTAAGACAGAAACAATTTAACTGAATAATTAATTTCTTACTAAAATAAAAACGCTAAATATTATGTATTTGTGTTAATTCAATGATTTATTTCGAGTTTATACATAGTCTGATTTTTCTCCATTGTGTTTTCGCAGAAGTGACTAGTATCGAGTGGAAAGCTGTGATAATGTCAGAAGAAGAAGATGAACTTATTTTCCGAATGTATAAACTTGTTGGTAACAGGTTCGATCCTGATCTCTTTTTAAAATTCTCACTATTTGTATCTTTTTCCCAGGATTCTATAGTTGTCAGGATTTCAGAATAGAGTATTTTGGTAATTAGGTGGCCGTTGATCGCCGGTAGGATCCCGGGGCGTACGCCGGAGGTGATAGAGAGGTACTGGATTATGAAACAAAAGCTTCCTTTTCGCAAGTAGACGAATATAATAAAGTGGGTTTTGTAGTTTTCTATATTCTAGTCCGCTTCTTACATTTAAGGAAGAAAAATAATGAATCTTTTCGTTGAACTATCATGTATGGTTATTTATTATGCTCCTGTAATGTCGTGCACGGGTGTAAAAATATATTTTAAAATGCTACAAAAATAAATACTGTAATTTTGAAAGAAAAAAAATACCACAATTTTTAGGTTTGGGAAGAATTTTCTTTCTTTGAAAAAACTTCTACATACAGTTTGAAATTAAGACTCTGTAGTAGTAAGAAAGAATGTGATTGTTGGATTTGGTTCTCGAAGCTAGTGAGCTTCCGGTAACTTTTCTTTTCAAAGGGACTGTCACCTCTCGAATTGATTGGATGGAAAAAGTTCAGATATCCGGTGCTGAATTAAAATATAATAAAACATATGCTTAGATTTTAAAATAATGCACATCCGGTCGAAACATGACAAGGCCATATGAAGAATGTGTCAATTAATTTAGAACTTAAAAGTTTGAGTCAAGATCAGCGAAGCATCCTGTCCTCTTAGATCCTTCATGGCAACAAGACAAATTTATAGAATATACAAACGACGTCCATATCCTTTTTTATATATATAACATCTAATACTTGCTTGATCCTAATCATTGATCATCCGTACCATCATCATACACACATGCACATACATCGTTATAATGAATTTGGATATGAATTACACATCATGTTCTTATCTCTTCTTTACATTCATTGCCATCTTCCTTCTCCAAAGACTCTTGAGCTCCTCCAGCCGCCGCGGTCTACCTCCAGGTCCGCGAGAACTTCCCGTTCTCGGTCATATGCATCTCCTCCGGTCAAGCCTCCCACGCTCTTTACAAACCTTGGCTCAAACATACGGCCCTCTCATGAAAATACGCATCGGATCACTACAAGTCCTAGTTGTCTCAGATTCCGACACAGCGAAGCAAATACTCAAGACTCACGACCCTGATTTCGCTTCCAAGTTCGTGTTTGGTCCAAGACAGTTCAACATTTACAAAGGCGCAGAGTTCTTCAATGCACCTTATGGACCTTACTGGAGATTCATGAAGAAACTATCCATGACTAAGCTATTCGCCGGTTATCAGCTCGATCGATTTGTCGATATAAGAGAGGAAGAAACGTTAGCTTTACTGAGGTCACTAGTTGAGAAGTCGAGCAAAGGAGAGGCGTGTGATCTCGGTTTGGAGTTCACTGCTTTGACAACAAAGATCTTATCAAGGATGGTTATGGGGAAACGTTGCCGCAAAAACTCGGATCTTCCTATAGAGATCAGGAAGATTGTGAATGATATAATGGCTTGCGCCACAAGGTTCGGGTTCATGGAGCTATTTGGACCATTGGGAGATCTAGATGTGTTTGGGAATGGTAAGAGGCTTAGATCCTCCATTTGGCGGTACGATGAGTTGGTTGAGAAGATACTGAAAGAATATGAAGACGATAAGAGCAATGATAAAGAAGAAAACGATAAAGACATCGTCGATATCTTGTTGGACACGTATAATGACCCTAAAGCCGAACTCAAATTGAGTATGAATCAGATCAAATTCTTCATCCTCGTAAGCTGTTTTCAATAAATTTAGCTTCATTTGTATTAGTCTCTTTTACAAATATTTTGGTAACTTGTTGCAGGAGTTGTTCATGGCGAGCTTAGACACGACTTCTGCAGCTTTACAATGGACAATGGCGGAGCTAATCAACAATCAAGATATCTTCACGAAGATCAGAGACGAGATCAAATCGGTTTTAGGAATCAACAATCGGTTAATCAAAGAATCAGATTTACAGAACCTTCCTTACTTGCAAGCAACGATCAAGGAGACATTAAGACTTCATCCAGTGGGACCATTACTACGCAGAGAAAGCAACAGAGACATGAAGATCAACGGGTACGATGTAAAATCGGGGACCAAGATCTTCATCAATGCTTACGGAATAATGCGTGATCCGAATACATACAAAGATCCTGACAAGTTTATTCCTGAGAGGTTTCTTGTGGTGGAAGCAAATACAGAGACAAAGATGGGTAATTATTACCAGCAATATATGTTGGAATTAAAAGGTCAAGATGTGAATTATCTTGCGTTTGGGAGCGGAAGAAGAGGATGTCTTGGAGCTTCTCATGCTTCTCTGGTGTTGAGTCTAACGATTGGATCACTCGTGCAGTGTTTTGATTGGACAGTGATGGGAGATGAAGACAAACTCAAGATCAAGTTACCTACAGGGTTTTCAGCTTCAGGGACTGCTGGAGGAAATTCCCTTATGTGTTCTCCTGAATTATATTTTGATCCATTTGGATACAAAACAAAATAAGTTTCTACAGAGAAACATCATCAAGAATTCCGGAACATATACTTATGCTCTGTTTTTCATATGCTCTGTTTTCACAAGCTCTAGACTTTTGGTGAAAAAATTATCTGTTTCAATCTTATATAATTATTATTACATGATTCTAATGAAATATATTTCTCTATTGTTTTCACGAGCTTTATATTTTACAGTCAGTAATTACACACCTTAATCACTAATCTAACTACACCTGAAAATGGCATAAGCCTGTAATGTAAGATGAAAGCATATGCTATATATAATCAATAGACAAATGAAATCATTTTTATATAGTCAGCAGATAATGAAAGCTTAACCAATGCAAGTAAATTTTTATATTATTATCTGTTAGAAACAAACATAACATTAAAGAAAAATAAAAACAGAATCAAAAACAGCGATTATGCCCTCTCATAAAAGACAAAAACAGAACAAAGACAACAAGAGAAAAGAAAGAATCTTGAGGTTGCGTTTTAACATTTGATACCACAAGGAGTCATGAATTTGCACCTATCATATAAAATCATCGTAATTTTGCTCTCATACACAAAACACAAACGAGAATGGTGGATTTACAATTTTTATTTGTAATCATCCTCTTATGTCTTGGAATCATAGTCTTAATTCAAGCCATTATTACCAATAGATTTTGCAACAAACTACCTCTCCCACCAAGCCCAACAGCATTACCGATCATCGGTCACATTCACCTTCTTGGTCCCATAGCTCATCAAGCACTTCACAAGCTCTCAATCCGCTATGGACCGTTGATCTACCTCTTCATTGGATCAATTCCTAATCTTATAGTCTCATCGGCTGAGATAGCAAATGAGATTCTCAAATCCAATGAGCTCAACTTCTTGAACCGTCCTACAATGCAAAACGTTGACTACCTTACTTATGGCTCATCCGATTTCTTCTCAGCCCCGTACGGGCTTCACTGGAAGTTCATGAAGAGAATTTGTATGATGGAACTCTTCAACAGCAAAGCGTTAGATAGCTTTGTCTCTGTGAGAAGCGAGGAGTTGAAGAAGCTTCTGATACGCGTTTCGAAGAAAGCAGAATCAGGAGAGACAGTGAACCTCGGAGAACAGCTGAAGGAATTGACAAACAACATCATAACGAGAATGATGTTCAGAGAAAGGCAATATAATAGTGAAGGAAGCAAAAGAGAAGTTACCAAAATGGTGGAGGAGTTGAATGAGTTAGCAGCGGTTTTCAACGTTTCTGAAACGTTTTGGTTCTTGAGAAAGCTTGACTTACAAGGAATCAAGAAGAGGCTCAAGAATGCTCGAGACAAGTATGATGTGGTCATAGAGAGAATAATGGAAGAGCATGAGTCTAGGAGGAAGAAGGATGCAGGAGCAAGGAACATGCTAGACATTTTGCTTGACGTATATGAAGACAAGAACGCTGAGACGAAGCTGACAAGAGAAAACATTAAAGCCTTCATCATGGTACATCAATATTCTCGACATTCTTTTACAACATTAAATATTGATATAAATTCATTGTTGTACAGAATATTTATGGGGCTGGAACAGATACGTCTGCCATAACAGTAGAATGGGCACTAGCAGAACTGATAAAACATCCAGAGATCATGAAGAAAGCGCAGCAAGAGATAGAGGAAGTGGTTGAAAACAAGAGACTAGTTGAGGAATCGGATTTGTGCAATCTCAGTTACATACAAGGAGTAGTGAAGGAGACAGTGAGGTTACACCCCGGAGGACCAATATTTGTTAGAGAATCGGATGAAGAATGCACGGTGGCTGGATTCCGAATCCCAGCAAAAACAAGAGTGATAGTTAATGTTTGGGCTATTGGGAGAGATTCAAGTCAATGGGAAGATCCATTGGAGTTTAGGCCTGAGAGATTTGAAGGGACTGAATGGAAGGTTATGAGTGAGAAGATGGTGTCGTTTGGATCTGGAAGAAGAAGTTGTCCTGGAGAGAAAATGGTGTTAAGATTTGTTCCTATAGTTGTAGCTGCGATAATACAGTGTTTTGAGTTGAAAGTGAAAGGAAGTGTGGAGATGAATGAAGGGACTGGCTCCTCTCTTTCTAGAGCCACACCTTTAGTCTGTGTTCCTGTTGCTAGGAGGGCTACGCGATCAATTTTACCACTTGAACCAAAGGTCAGCTTCTAGCTAATGGTTTAGAAGAAAATGTGATTTGTAAAGAAAATGAATGAGAGTATGAAACTTACCAGTTGTGTAAAATATTTGTGCGTAAAATATATTTTTGGGTATGAATGTAAAATTATATTCAACAAACAAAGGTTTTTACATTAAATACGTCTATGTTATGGAAGAAAGATAAGCTTAAGTACCTATTTTGATTTGTACGTGTTGAAAACCAGAAAATGAGGTCATCTTCGAACAACTAATCTCCACTAGCTTGTATAGAGCTCACCCGATTTTTTTTTTATTCTTATCTATAAACATTCTTAGTATTTGATGTGTTGAAGGAGTCCTCCATGCTTTTGTTGATTTCTTTCTCAATAAAGAATAGCCTAGAAAGTATACCTTAACACAAATGCTTTATTATGATTGTAAGGGGAATCAGCTAGAATGAGCATCAACTCCAACCACCTCGTGTTGAAAATATCCTGCAGTATTCCACGCGATAGTTCGGTCCAAACATGCATTAAATAGCTACATGAAAAGAATATACGATCCCTAGACTCCATCGGGTATTGGCATATGACAGAAGAAGACTTTGCATCCGGATTCCAACACCCTGATCCAGTCCTTCGTTGTGAGGCGATTTAAATTAGAAAGGAAAAAAACTTTAGCGTTTCATAAAGGAACCATACTCCTTTATGCCAACCACTTCAGCTCAATCATATCTATGCGGACTTGGTTCCATGTGTATTTAGAAACAAATTCGCCATTGGTTTTTTTCTTTACTCCTCCAAAGAGCCTTATCGTTCGAGTTGCTGCTAGAGCTAATCTAAAAAAGCTTGCTCCGTGTTCCTTCTTCGAGTAGAGTCTATAAATTCAACCAAAGAGGCTGAATAGGCGTCCTGAGATTATGAGGCCATAAACACTTTAGTACTAATTTTTTTTGTTTTATGATTTGAGGCCCTTAACTTATGTATATTCAAAAAATTTGAGGGCCCAAAACTCATGTTCCATAAATTAATAAACAAATAAAATAATAAATTTTTCTTGTCCTCAGTTAAATTATTGTAAAATTTAACAAAATTCGATAAAATAATAAAATAGTAATTTTTTCGGAAACTAGAGTAAATATATGGTTCCAATAATATCATAAATTAATAAATATATACTTAAATGTACTTATACAAAGAAAATATAGTGAAATATAACTTAGTGTTGTTTGTTTTGTCTAAAAACTCAAATCTCATTTCTAATTTATCTTATTGCATCAAGAACTTTAGGGTCTACTCGAACTATATCAAAAAATTTGTGAAGAGTTTTAGACGCAATAGTTGTTTTCTTATGTGTAATTACTTCCAAACATATCACAATGTTATCTCATGATCAACATTAAAAATTGTGATCATAGTTTCTTATAAACTTTGAATTTCATAACATTTTTATTCTTCACATGGATAGTCTAATAGACTATTGATTCTATTGCGATGGTCGAAATTATTAGCCATTATTTCAAATTCACCTCGTATATGTTTTTGTAGTGGATTCATCTATTTTTTAATGTTTGCATTCATTAATTTGGTTAAACTGCACTCTCTTGGAATCGAATCCGATACCTGGTATAAAAGTTTTTAGACCCTTAATCATTAGGTTAAGGGGATTTCACAATTTATAGCTTTTTAAATTAATAAAATTTATTGACGAATTAATAGTTCTATAAATTTATTAGTTATCATAGTATTTATGGAGGTTTTAGTGTAGATTCTGTTGATCAAATTAAATCCAATGATCAAAACTTAACACTTCATTACAAAATGCTATATTTGACTGAGATTGAGTATAATTTGGTAAGTCACAAAATTTGAGATTTATTTGGTTAATGTGAAATAATTAGGGATTTTTAATTGGCTAATGAAAATCTAAAATAGTTGGAAATCTTTTTGGCCAAACAAATTAAAGATTTGTTCCTTTTTTAAGTTTGTTTTTTCCTAAAAAGAGTCAAAATAAAATCTTGTCTTTAAACTTAAGATATGTTACCATTAATTCGTTCCTTATTACCCCCAACATTTATGTTTGCTAGATATATATAAGTACTTGATCAATACATATATTGAAGAAAGAAAGTATCATTTGAAAGATTATCAATTTTTAAGTTAGGTGTAATCTGACAAACAAGAAAACACTATGCCACACAATTGTCCGATTATTGGTCCCAAATGTGATATTTGTGAGTGCTCTGGTAGTTCATGCCGATCTCGATTCCCAGGTAATGTTCATCTATACATGGTTTAGTTTTAAATATTTATTTTACATATGAAATTAAAAAACAAAGTGTAACCATTTTCAACTGCATTACATAGCCC
The DNA here is from genome assembly GCA_900116095.1 of Euclidium syriacum. Lineage (NCBI taxonomy): Eukaryota > Viridiplantae > Streptophyta > Magnoliopsida > Brassicales > Brassicaceae > Euclidium > Euclidium syriacum. The sequence goes on along the minus strand of FPAK01000007.1, from coordinate 9,896,904 downwards.
GTGGTTTTTGCTTCGAGTACCATTGCATCGATTATGTATTAAACACCCCTAATCATATGTAATATCTAATATGCTACCTCCTAATGAACATGACAATATAATAACTGATAGAAAAAAGTTTCAAAATTTTAAAATTTCTTTACTTCTCTCAGAACCATTTGACAATACACTAAAATAAGTTAAACTGAGCTAAATTACGGTGGACGGTTTATCTTATGCATATTGAATACAAAAATTAGTGTAAAAAGCGCTAATTGACCTAGAATATTCTACAAACATTATACTATTAAAGATTTAGATATTTTTAATGGTGAATGTGTAGGATTGAAGGTAGACTGGCCAGAGTTGAAAGGGGTGAGTGCAATTGAAGCAAAAAGAAAAATAGAAAGTGATAATCCACATGTGACTGCTTTTATATATCCTGACGATGTTTATTTACCAGCCATCAGTTGTTGCAACCGTGTTATCCTCTATGTTCGCAGGGACAATTGCCCCAATGGTCCTGTCATTAACCGTCCCATCGTCGGATGATCTATGATGATCTATTATGTTGTTGCTCTTTTTCATAATTCAGTTTCATGTTAAGCTTCAACAATTTTCAAACATTTTCTTGTTTTAATTATTCTCCGAATGAATGGAAATGTAATCGCTATTGCTATTATATACCTTGTATCGTCAAGTTTCTATATCAAATGTACCGGATTCCGATTTATTAACAATAAATAGATTTTATAATCTTGCACCATTGTTACAAGTATGAAGGAAGAGAGGTTTGCGGTTTGATTTTCATTTTCATTATCTCAAATTGATAAATTTTACAATGCCTGTTATATGTGAAAGGTTTACAAGCTTAACTAAAAAGCTTGATCAAACGTGGTTGAAGCTTCTCCCTCACAATGTGACAAATCAACGTAGTCACTTTTACTACTCTTAACAGCCAAAAAAAAAACTTCATTTTCATACTCTTAGTCTTTGAAATTCGGTCAACAATTGAACCAAAAATATGGTTATAACATACAAAGCATGTGAGTGAGGCGTCACGTCGGACCATTTTATGGATTATCACCTACTTTCAACTTCGACTATCCACTTGATACTCGCATGATACACTAAAAATGATTACACCGAAGAGATTCTCCCAAAAGAAAAACTCTTTATCATCTTCTTCATTCCCATTCAGATACAATAGTGTAGTGAGAATGAAGCTTCTTGCCTCTCTATCATCTTCTTCGCCATCTCCTTTCCGCGGTCTAACAGCTGTAACTCAAATGACAAGAGTACCCTCTTCAAGGTAAAGAAATCCCTAAACTACCCTAAAATCCTCCATTCGTGGGAACCACACACCGACTGCTGCACCGACTGGGTCGGCGTCCAATGCACAAACCGTCGCATCACTGGCCTCACTATCGCCGCCGGAGACGTCGTTGGTGAGATAGTAGAGGAGATCGGCGACCTCCGTGACCTCGTTATCCTAGATTGGAGCAATCTCTATCGTCTCAGAGGAACCATTCCACGCTCCATCACCAAGCTCAAGAATCTTGATTACCTCCGGTTTAAGGTAACCGAACTCTCCGGTCCAATCCCGGAATACATCAGTGAGCTTCAGAACTTAACCTTCTTGGACCTCTCATTTAACCGATTTAACGGTTCAATACCCGTTTCGATTTCCCAAATGCCGAAGCTGGAGATCGTACAGCTTAATCGTAACAAATTAACCGGTCCAATACCGGAATCTTTCGGTTCCTTTGTAGGAAAGGTTCCAGATCTCTACTTGGGTGACAATCGCCTCTCAGGTCAAACCTTGTCACACAATGCTTGTAACATTAGAAATAATAATCCATATATACTAACAATTTAAATTTAATTGCAATGCAGGGAAAATACCTATATCGTTATCCCAAAGCGACTTCAACACGTTGAGTTTCTCAGGGAACAAATTGAGTGGAGACGCTTCGATGTTCTTTGGACTTAACAAGACAACCTTACGATTGGACTTGTCTAGAAACAAGTTCCACTTCGATCTCTCGGAAGTGAAATTCGCCAAAAGCTTGGAGTCATTAGACCTGAGTTATAACCGCATTTTCGGAGAACTTCCCTCGGAACTAAACAATCTCCGTCTAGACCATTTCAACGTAAGTTTCAACCATCTTTGTGGTAAAATTCCAAAGGGCGGTCTACTCCAGAGGTTCCAGGTCTATGAATTTTCCAACAATCTTTGTCTGTGTGGTGCACCGCTTGAGCGTTGCTAGCCGGTCAATCAAATTACATGTTGAAAATGAAAATCTGCTATGAATTCATCAAACACAAGTTTTTTTCTTAATCATTTCGAATGAAAATACATTTGTTTGTAGAGTTGATTGATTTATCTAGTAGATTTGAGATTAAGCTTGGTGCACTTACAACTCTTAAGAGGTGCACCACACAAACACTTATTGTGAAAGTAGGAATAAGAATTAAATCTCTCAAGATCCCCTCCCTTGGGGATGGGTCCACACAGTTTGTTGTAGCTAACATTGAAGGACTTTAGTTGAAGTTCAGTCCATTGAACCGGAATATTCCCTGTGATCCGGTTGTGGTTCAAGTCCAAGAGATTAAGTGTCTTAGAGATCTTAATCTTGGAGATATCGAATTGCAACATGTTTCTTGATAAATCAATGGCCCATGTTGTTTTGTTGGCTCCAAACAACATGGAAGCATCACCTACGAGCTTGTTCCGAGAGAAATCGATCCGGTAAAAGTCGAAATTGCCTAGTGATTTTGGTATGGAACCTGAGATTGGTTGTGTGATAGTAAAAGGTAAACGACTTCTCCCGGAACGACCCAAATGACTCTGGTATCGAACCTATAATTAGAAAGTTTAAAGTTGAGATTAGAAAAATAACAGTTTGTTAATCTATAACTAATAGAAACAAACAAAGAAAATTACTTAAATCACCTGTAAGCTTGTTCCAACTAAGATCAAGAAAATCGAGTTTAGGTAATAAAGAGAGAGAACCGGGTATGGAACCATAGAGGTTATTGAAGGAAAGGTCTATGTCCTCAAGATTCTTGAGCTGACTAAAAAATGCAGGAACCGGACCGGTCAGACTCGTCCAGCTGAGCCAGAGATAACGGAGTCTTTTGAGCTTGGCGATGGTGGGTTGGATTCGACCGGTGAGGTTAGGGAGTTGGTAGAAGATGAGAGTTTTCAGATAAGGTAAGTCACCGACTTCAGGAGGGATCTGAGCAGAGATCTGGTCGTTTGATATGTTTAAGGAGACGACGCGGTGGTTAACCTTGCTGCACTTCAGGCAGTACCAAGAGCAGCAGTCTTCTTTGGGGTCCCACGAGGCTAGGAGGTAAGGGTTGTTTAGTGATTTCTTGATCTTGAGGAGGGTATTTTTGTCATCTGGGTGACAGAGATCTTTTGAAAAAGATGTCCTGAAGAGCAGAGTAAACAAGAACAAAAGTAATGTCGTTGTCTTATCCATGGTGTTGGTGTTAATGTTTGATGGATATTGTCATGATATATTATCGGCTATGAGAGGGGAGCATGCCTGCATGGTGATTGTATACGTACAGTTTTGTTATAGTTTTGCTGACTAGACCATGTGGACGTAGTGTGTTACTATTCACCAATTTAATTTAAAGAAATTAGAGCACCTTTAATGGAATTTCTTAAGAAATTCTTAATTCAAAAATTTAGGAAAAATAGATTAAAATAATAATTTTTTTAAATTTTTTTTAAGAGACCGTCTCTTGCAATCAATCCTTATATAAAAATCCCTTGTCACAGTATGGAATTTATGTTCTGGTTCATGTGACTGAATTTAAATGACCATTTTTATTTTATTTTTATCTTTTTTCAGTTTTTAGAAAAAAATTTAATAATAAATTTTTTAAAAAAAACTCACGTGGAGAGTTTCACGATTGTGAATGCTCTTACAGTGCAGATATTTTTTGGAACGTCCACGTTTAAAATATTGTGAAGTTGGTAAAATAGCCGAAATGATGGCAGGCCAAAAAGAAAAAAATGGACACAAACGATGAAATATTACGTTAGATAGCAATGGGTTTTTATTTATTCATAAAGAAATAACAATGTTTAGAGAGTTATTAAATAATAAACTACAGCTTTGGCAGAAAACCTTTTCGATATGTAATATCTGAGATCCATATATAGGCATGATAAATTGATTGAATGTTTTGTAGTTACCAGTAGGAGAATTAAGTGCTCCCTCAACATGTGGAAACAATTTAATTTGATAGATTAATTAAACGTTTTAAAATTCAAAAACTTAAAAAATCTTCTTAGGTCACATTTCTAGTCATATATTCCTTGAGTGTAATTTCAAGGAATGTTCATTCATCTTTAATTTAGGATTGTAATCATTTGGGTATTTTGTGGTGTGCGCTCAAGCGTTGGTAGCTGATCGTTTAAATTACATGTTGAAAAAAATGTGCTATGAAATCAATAATGCAAGTTTGGTACTCATGTTTTTTTATTAATCATTCCAATGAAAATACATTTATCTAGTAGATTTGAGATAAAGCTTGGTTCACTTACAACTCTTAAGAGGCGCACCACACAAACACTTATTGTTGATGTACGAATAAGAATTAAATCTCTGAAGATTTCCTCCCTTGGGGATGGGTCCACACAGTCTGTTGTAGCTAACATTGAAGGACTGTAGTTGAAGTTGGGTCCATTGAACCGGAATATTCCCTGTGATCTGGTTGTGATTCAAGTCCAAGACGTTAAGTGTCTTAGAGATCTTAATCTTGGAGATATCGAATTGGAACATGTTTCTGGATATATCAATGGCCCATGGTGTTTTCTTGGCTCCAAACAATATCGAAGCATCACCAACGAGCTTGTTCCAAGAAAAATCGATCCGGTTGAAGTCGAGGTTACCAAGTGTTTTTGGTATGGAACCGGAGAGCTGGTTGTGTGATAGTAAAAGACTAGGGACTTTTCCCGGAAATGACCCGAAGGATTCTGGTATCGAACCTATAATTGGAAAAATTTAAAGTTGAGATTAAAACGATAACAGTTTGTTAATCTATGACTAATAGAGACAAACAAAGAGAGAGTTACTTAATCACCTGTAAGCTTGTTCCTACTAAGATCAAGATACCCTAGTTTAGGTAATAAAGAGAGAGAACCGGGTATGGAACCATAGAGGTTATTGAAGGAAAGGTCGATGTCCTCGAGATTTTTGAGCTGACTCAAAAATGCAGGAACCGGACCGTTCAGGTTCGTCCAGCTGAGGCTGAGATAACGGAGTCTTTTGAGCTTGGCGATAGTGGGTTGGATTTGACCGGTGAGGTTTGTTAGTTTGCGGAACATAAGGGTCTCTAGATACGGTAAGTCGCCAACTTCAGGAGGGATCTGACCGGAGATTTCGCCGGAGAATATGGTTAGGGCGGTGACGCGGTGGTTAACATTGGCCGCACCGCACTCAAGGCAGTACCAGGAGCAGCAGTCGCTTTGGGGGTCCCATGAGGCGAGGTGGTAAGGGTTGTTTAAGGTTTTCTTGATCTTAAGGAGGGTATTTTTGTCATTTGGGTGACAGAGATCTTTAGATAGAGATGTCGTAAAGAGGATAGTGGACACGAACAAGAGCAGTGTCGTTGTCTTATTCATGGTGTTGCCGTGTTGGTGTTGATGTTGATGGAAATAGTCATGCTTTATATAGGCTGAGTGGGAGCATGGTGATTGGTGCGTACATTTTTGTTTGGTAGTTTTGCTGACTAGACCATGTGGACGTGATGTGTTACTATTCACCAATTCAAACAAGTTACAGTGCGGATATTTTTTGGAAAGTCCACGTTTAAAATATTGTGAAGTTGGTAAAATAACCGAAACGATGGCAGATCAAAAGGTTAAGAAGAACACGGAAACGATGAACTATTGCGCTAATAACAATGGGCTTTTAACTTTTTTTTTTATATAAAGTAATAACAATGGTTTAGAGTTATTAAGTAAAATGCTACAGCTTTTGCGGAAACTTTTTCGATATGAGATCCATATATAGGAATGAGAAATTGATTGAATGTTATGTGTTACCAACTTACCAGTAGGAGAATGAAGTGCTCCCTGAACATTGTGGGAAACAACTTTACTGATAGATTAAACGTTTAAGATTCTAGAAAACTTTAAAATCTTTTTACCTCGCATTTCTAGTCATATATTCCTCGAGTGTAATGTCTTTCTTGTAGGTTCCGCCGTCAAAGACGAGTCCTCTTTTTTGTGGACGCGGATGTTGTGGCCAATCGTGGTCATCGAGTGTTGGGTCGTAGGTGCGGGCTTGTTGTTGGGCCTTCAAAGATCATTATTCGACCAAGTGAAATCTAAGCCGGGCCTTGATGGTGTGTGGGCAGCCCACATCCAACAGTGTCTCATGATTATGAGTAATTTCATTTAAATTAGATCATAAACCAAAGGGTCCAACTAAGTAGTATCAATAATATATATGTGATATATGTTAGAGCATGTTCATTAGAGTATTTTATTGGGTCTCTTAAAAAAGTAAAATAATAATAACAGTGGATCACATATAAAAATTAGAAATCGTATCTCCAGAATTCTTATTTAAAATTCGGTATCTAGACTATTTCGGCGACGTTTCTTGTTTCTTTTAATCCGCTTTTTTTATCTTTTAAAAAAAATAAAAATTTAATAAAATATTTTTTAAGAACTCCAAGAAAGGTTTTCTAATATACATATTCTTACCAATCAATCCAATTATGACAAAAAGAAAATGTTACCAGTCAATCCTTTCTAAGGAAAAAGCACAAATAAATTCGGATTTAATTTTTTTTTTTTTAAAAGCTCAACTGAAAAAGCTAATTTTAAAAACAAAGGAAATACGATGATATTGCATTTTTTTAATTCGTCTATAAAAAATATAATTAGATTAATGTTTTGCTCACGAACGACTTCTCACAAGCATGTTTTGTTCTGGTTATATTTTCTTCTATTTATAAAAAATAATGTGTTAAGTGTATTGATTACTACGTTACTCTTGGACCATAATATTAACGGATGATTGCAGCTCATCTTATATCCACGAAAGAGTCAGATTGCATTTGTCAATTTCTACCAAACACCTCTGTCAAATATTGACAAAAGAAATTGGAACTATCTAAAACTTTAAATACACAAATCGTGACCAAAAAAAAAAAAAAAAAATACACAAATCAAACGAGAAATCATGGAGTACATAAGTAGCTCTAACACTAAATACACAAATCAAATCAAATAATCTTCACCTACAGCTAAGGATTTTTCATCACCATAACCCATATAAGTGTTTTAGCAAAACTCTGAGAGCTATTTGTCAAAATCCAAGGCTTATTATGACCTACATTGTTCAGAATTAAGCTCTCTGAAATTACCACAATAACGTTAACGACCTCTGAAATTGCCACAGTCTCCGTCTAGACCATTTCACAGTAAGTTTCAACCTTCTTTGTGGTAAAATCCCACTAGGCGGTCTACTCCATAGGTTCAGGGTCTATGTATTCTAAAATGCAAGTTTGGTACTCATAGTTTTTATTAATCATTCCAAATGAAAATACATTTTGTCTTTTGACTTGATTGATTTATTTTGTAGATTTGAAATAAAGCTTGGCTCACTTGCAACTCTTAAGAGGTGCACCACACAAACACTTATTGTGAAAATAAGAATAAGAATCAAATCTCTGAAGATCTCCTCCCTTGGGGATGGGTCCACACAGTCTGTTGTAGCTAACATTGAAGGACTGGAGTTCAAGTTGGGTCCATTGAACCGGAATATTCCCTGTGATCTGGTTGTGATTGAAGTCCAAGTGATTTACTGTTTTAGAGACCTTAACCTTGGAGATATCGAATTGGAACATGTTTCTCGATATATCAATGGTCCATGTTGTTTTGTTGGCTCCAAACAACATCGAAGCATCACCAACGAGCTTGTTCCGAGAAAAGTCGATCCGGTAAAAGTCGAGCTTACCTAGTGATTTCGGTATGTAGCCGGAGAGCTGGTTGTGCGATAGTAAAAGGTAAGGGACTTCTCCCGGAAACGACCCAAATGACTCTGGTATCGAACCTATATTTAGAAAATATAAAGTTGAGGTTAGAAATATAATATAACCGTCATGACTAATAGAGACAGAAATAGACAGTTATTCACCTGTAAGCTTGTTCCTACTAAGATCAAGATACCCTAGTTTAGGTAACAAAGAGAGAGACGCGGGTATGGAACCAGAGAGGTCATTGAAGGAAAGGTCTATGTACTCGAGATTCTTGAGCTGACTTAGAAATGCAGGAACCGGACCGGTCAGGTTTGCCCAGCTGAGTCTGAGAAAACGGAGTCTCTTGAGCTTGGCGATGGAGGGTTGGATTCGACCGGTGAGGTTTGGGAGTTTGCGGAAGATGAGAGTTTGCAGATAAGGTAAGTCGCCGACTTCAGGAGGGATCTGAGCGGGCATCTCGTCGTCTGATAAGTCTAGGGTGATGACGCGGTGGTTAACCTCGCTGCACTCGAGGCAGTACCAAGAGCAGCAGTCTTCTTTGGGGTTCCACGAGGCGAGGAGGTAAGGGTTGTTTAGTGATTTCTTGATCTTGAGGAGGGTATTTTTGTCATCTGGGTGACAGAGATCTTTAGATAAAGATGTCGTGAGGAGAAGAGTGAAGACGAGCAAGAGCAGTGTCGTTGTCTTATCCATGGTGACTGTTGGTGTTGATGTTTGATGGAAAATGTCATGATATATATAGGCTAGAGTGGGGAGCATGGTGATTGGTGCGTACTGGTTTGCTGACTAGACCACGTAGACGTGGTCTGTTACCATTCACCAATTTAAAGAAAGTAGCAGTGCAGATATTTTATTGGAAAGTCCACGTTTAAAATATTGAATTTGGTAAAATGACAAAGAAACGATGGCAGACCAAAAAGTAAAAAAAGGACACAGAAATGATGAATTATTACACTAGATAAGATAACAATGGTTTTTTATATAGTTTTAACGGAAATTTTTTCGATATGAACATCTATATCTGAGATCCATATATACGCATGCATGAAAAATTGATCGAATGTTTTGTAGTTACCAATAGAAGAATTAATAAGTGCTTCCTGTTACATGTAGAAAACAGAATTAACTGATAGATTAGACGTTTAAAATCTTCTTAGCTGACATTTCTAGTCATATATTCCTTGAGTGTAATATCTTTCTTATAGGGTTCGGCCGCCAAATACTATGCTTTGCGCACTTGCGGAGAATTTTGTAGTAGTAATTTTATTTTTTGTTAAAAGGATTTTGTAATAGTACTCGCAATAAGTTATATTCCAAGCCAAACAATGTCCATTCATTTTTAAGAGTTCATTGTAATCATTTGGGTATTTTGTAATGCGCCGGTGAAGCGTTTCTAGCTGATCAAATTCAAACAAACAAAATATGCTGTGAAATCATCAAATGCAAGTTTTGGTTCATGCTTTTTATTAATCAACCCGGATAATAATACATTTATTTGTAGACTTAATTGATTTTTTTTAAGAAACTAGAGACAAGCGTGGTTCACTTGCAACTCTCAAGAGGTGCACCACATAAACACCTATTGTGAAAATAGGAATAAGAATCAAACGTCTGAAGTTTCCCTCCAGTTGGGATGCGTCCACAAAGTCTATTGTAGCTAACATTGAAGAACTGAAAAGGAGATTCGGTCCATTGAACCGGAATATTCCCTGTGATCCCATTGTGATTCAAGTCCAAGATACCAAGTGTTTTAGGGATCTCAACCTTGGAAAGATCGAATTGGAACATGTTTCTGGATAAATCAATGTACCATGTTGTTTTATTAATTCCAAACAACATGGACGCATCACCTTCGAGCTTGTTCCGTGAGAGATCGATCCGGTTAAAGTCGAGGTTGCCTAGTGATTTGGGTATCGAACCGGAGAGTTGGTTATGTGATAAGTAAAGGTCAGGGACTTTTCCTGAAAACGATCCAAATGATTCCGGAATCGAACCTAATTGAATAAACAGTTTTTTAATCAGATTAAGAAAAAAAGAAACGATTATTAAAATAGAGAGAACCAAAAAAGAGTTCTTTACCAGTAAGCTTGTTCCTACTAAGATCAATGGATAAGAGATTGGGTGATAAAGAGAGAGAAGCGGGTATGGAACCAGTGAGATCATTGAAGGAAAGGTCTAAGAACTGAAGATTCTTTAGCTGGCTAAGAAAATCAGGAACCGGACCGGTCAGGTTCGTCCAGCTGAGCCTAAGGGTCCGGAGGTTCTTGAGTTTAGCGATGGTGGGTTGGATTGTACCGGTGAGGTTAGTGAGTTTACGGAAGACAAGAGTCTGTAGATACGGTAAGTCACCGACTTCAGGCGGGATCTGACCGGAGATCTGGCCGGAGAATATGGTTAGCGCAGTGACGCGGTGGTTAACGGTGGCGTCGCCACACTCGAGGCAGTACCAGGAGCAACAGTCGGTTTGTGGATCCCACGAAGCGAGGTGGTAGGGGTTGTTCAGGGAAGTTTTGATTTTGAGGAGGGTATTTTTGTCATCACGGTTACAAAGATCTTTAGATAGAGAGAGCTTGAGGAATGTGAACAAGAACAGCGAGAGAAGCAATGTCGTTGTCTTATCCATGGTGTTTGATGTCATTTTTGAGTTTAATGCAAAATGTGATGATATATATAGTATGTAGAATATAGAAAGAAAGATCTGAATTGATCTGTTAATCCTTAGGGACCTTCCTTATTAGTCAATACATATATGGTCAAAGATGTCGCCGGTGTTGAATATGCAATAATACATTATAGACATGTATATTTTTAAAAATAAAAATGTTAACCGGCGAAAGTGTTAACTGGCCAAATAATAATACCACGGAAATTCCAGGATCTCGTTTGAGTCAGCTCAAGAATCTACAGTTCTTAGACCGTTCCTTCAATGAGCTCTCTGGTTCCATACCCAATTCGCTCTCTTTTTCACCTAAGCTCATCTTCTTGTCTTCAATGTTAGCTACAACAAAGTGTGGACGTATCCCAACTGGAGAGAGACTTCGATTCTTATTCTTATTTCCACATTAAGTGTTTGTGTGGTGCACCTCTTGAGAATTGTAATTGAAAGATTCCACCAACTAAGCTTATGTCTACTTTTCCAATTAAGGGAAGCAATTTAGTTTTCCAAACCGTTATTTAAGGCGTAATTTGTATTTTTTTTTATGTTTTCTAATATATATTGATACAATAAACAGAGCAAAAACCTCTATTTCTTTATTTCCTTCCAGATTCAGGAGCCTTTCTTGTTTATTTATATCACTAATCTTTTATGAGCTTTGATGTAATTTGGGTTGTTTCATTTTTTGGTGGTTTGGTCATGGCAGATTTACAAGGAAGAATTGGGCTAAGCCCAATCACAGAAGAGACAGGCAGATATGGGGTTAAACACATTCTAGCCTATTTTCCAATTAGTTAAAAGTTTGTTACAATGAAAAGAAGAAATTGAGGATACCCCAAAGAGAATTCTTCATGTTGAATGTCTGTAACTCTTATCTTTCTTCTGTTGTTGTTCTTTTCTTCGTTTATGAGTTGTTTTAAAGCTCAAACTCTATTTAAAATATTAGCGAGAGATGAGAGAGAGAGATTTGGTTACTTTGAAGTCATATCAATCAATGAAATTTGTGATCATCAAGGATCACACGAGATGTACTCTCTAGAAAGGGAACTCATTAATTTGCTTTGTGTTCTCATTACCTTTAAATTTACCGGAATTTCGGAGTCTTGCGTGTTGAATCGGATTTGAGTGAAGATCGAGAATCCTTATATTTGAGTTTATTCGGCTCATATGATAATTTTAAGAAAATTTTTTTGTTCGAAGAGATCATGTTCGTATGTATTAAAGGTTGTTACACTATTATAATTTCTGATATAGCTTGGGATATTTTCCTAGCTATTGGCTTCTTTCCGTAGCTATTTGACCACAACAACATCATAACCACTGACTAAAATCCATTGCTATAACCTCGTGGTTATATGGACCTCGTAGGTACATATTAGAGTGTATACATACGTGTATATTGGTCTGTATGTTGATGTATAGATACGAGTATGGGGACATTGTATAGCATATACATGTATATTCAATTATAATTCATGAGAATGAGATTAAATTAGGTCGTTGCTAGAACAATATACGTATATATTTACACTCTAATAATACATAGTACTAAATATAGTAACGGATTATCTGCTACTATCTTAACTAAATAGCAACATACTATTTATTCATCCGTAGCTAATTAATTTGGTTTTTTCCCGTAAATATTGATTAAACCTGTTCGTAAATAAAACTTTTTTATCTGATAAATAAATTAACATTTCATAAAAAATTACACAATGCAAATAATCACATAATATTAAATATATCAAATTTTAAAATATATATTTAAAATAATAATAAAAAAACAACTAAAACTTTTATACCAAAAGACAAAGGGAACAACAAAATGTTTATTTTGAAATGGTAATATAAACAGCTGCAGATAGGTCATCGTTGATAGCAAATGAGCTACCTGCATGATGATGTTGTCAATTTTTCTAAAACCATGTATCACACGAACTATGGATGAGTTCTACACAATTTCAAAGAAACCTGTTTGAGGATAAAGTTTTTCTTATCTACGAATAAAAATTCAAGTTGCCTAAAATTCAAAGCCGCCCAAAAGAAGGTAAAAAAAAGAAAAAAGGTGTGGAATAAGTTCTTATATTGGTTCTTTATCAAAAAAGTTATTAGTTGGTTCTAAAAATTACTTAGTGTGTAAACTATAAAAATTGGAATGGCTTTCTTTCTTTAATCTTTACGAACCAACTTATCAGGTTGTAAAGGATCCAACTGTAGTGGTATAAGCTTTTGCTGCCTCAAAGATGCTTCGTAATGATGACTATATTATTATGTGCTAATCCACCCCCTCCACCATTCAGCTCATCAACTTGATAGACTTGTGCATGTATCGGTAGACTTGTCAAACACAATATAGAACTTTTCTTTTAATTTAGCTCACACTGATAAGATTTATTAATGCACAATAATTAGTGCTAGTTATGGCAGCTAAAAAAGAAGTTTCTAGGCCACATAGTGTCTTCCCAAGCGTGGCTGCATACCTAGACAAGGTCATAGCAATGAAAAACTAATATTGTTTAACTAATAAGGACTAGAAATTAAGAAATTTCTAAAGTATTATGGGTTTATCATTTACGAAATTTATAGTTAGACCGAAGTAACCTCAAGTTCAAGGTTAGACTTTGATCCAATAAGGACTAGAAATTACGTAATATAAAGATGTCAGACTCGAACTAATCTAGAGAAATTAGTCTTTGGATTTTCGATTTTTTTTTGTGTTTTTTTGACCAATCTAAAACTGCAAATAAGAGAAAAGAAAATAAAACGTTAAAAGTAAAACCAGAGAAAAGCATTGGACTATGTGTTCCACTATCATAAGAATGAATTAACAGTCAAACAATGATGCAAGAGTCTGTGAAGAAATCAATTCCTTAAGTATTGATGGAGTAATAGATAGCAACTATATATATATATATATATATATATATATAACTAAACACAAAACTTTTCCTATTAGAAACACAAACTTATGATAGTACTACTCTCTAAACATAACTCTCTAAGTGTATGCTTAATGCTTCGAAAACTCTCTAAACTTTTGTTTGATACTGTATGATATATGGATCATAGTTTTGTAACTATCTTTCTTAATTGAATACATTTTAACAACAACAATAAGAAGTTAATAGCCAGATGGTGATCACACGAGGCATCCGGCATGATACAAAGACCAACAGAACCTGTTCAGCATCCGGCTCTATAGATAACGAGAGCGAAAAGAAAGTTGGTGATATTTATTTCCATTGATAAATATTATATTTTCTCTTTAACAAATAGTTTATAGTATATGCTTTAGTGCGGGCGTTAGAATTAAAAATGGCGGGATAATAAGGTAATGATGTTAATTAATCAAATACTAATTATCACTCCTTAGCCCTGCCCTTTTGCTTTTCAGTTTTTATCAAAAGGCCCAAACTCCAAAAAGCTATTTTTTAGATGCTTATTCCGCCGATCAAAGAGAAAGAAACACTAAAACATTACTGTATTAATATTAGTTGTCGCTTAGGCACTAAATATATTACCATTAGAAGATATGCGAAGTTGCGAACTTTTAAATTTCACGTTTACTTGTATTAGAACTCTAAGAAAACAGTAACTACATGTTATACATTTGTTTTTTAGTAGCGTTGGTGTCTGGTCGCTGACTTCACAAACAACTACAAAATTGACAAACCTGACAGTTTAATGATATCATAACCAAAATTCATTTGTTACGTTTATCATTGAAGACAAACCAAGTATTAGAATTCTCACTGTTTTTGATATTTACTTTTTGCAAGGCTATTTTTATGAAAATATTGATTAAAGCGAAAGAACCTTGTAATTTACCTTTCTCACTGCTGGAAAATCTCTTATATATAAAGATTAAAGACCAACAAAGAATCTGCTTCCCTACACACCCAAAAAGAAAGAAAAGGAATCAGCTTCCCTCTAAAAGAAAAGAGAAGAAAAACAGAGAGAATAAGAGTAAATTTTTTCCATTTTATTCCTCTTTTTCGTTATCTCTCTGAGTCTCTCCCGGTTTTGCTTTATTCTCCTGTGTACCGAACCAAAATTTGGTAATGCAATACTCATAACTTCTTCGTTTCCTCCAAATTTATCTTCATTTCTTTGGTAAATCCATTCTTCGACATCTTTCTCAAGGTGCTACTTACTAAATACATCCCTTCTTTACATATATATTTTGTATGATTTTTTTTTTCTTGAAATATTGTTCGTCCATATATAAGAACAACTCTGTTTTTCTCCGTTCTTGAAGTACAGAATATTTCTTTCATCGATTTTTTTGCTATATCCTCACTTACTCTGTATCTTTCATAGTGGTATTAATCGTTCGCTTAATTTTCATGTAAAATAGATGGTCGAAGTTATTCTGTATTTTCTTGCAAACACTTGAAAAGTTCTTGAAACAGAACAAAGAGACAGAGGTTAGATTGGCGTCAACCACTTAGTATCACGTTCAAATCAAGTAAGAATCTTGTCAAAAAAATTTGTTTGAGATAGAAATAGCATTACTTAATACTAATTTCTTATGGTTTTAAACCAGTCCTAAGGAGATACATTAATTTCTCTACATCCAAGAAACTGCTTTGTCTTAAATCATTTTTTTTTTTTTTTTTCTGTAACTCCGTAAGTTTCTGCATCTTTTTTTGTCTCTCAGGTACTGTTTTTGAAAGAGAATATCTTGGTTCAGTTAACAGAAAACCATGGCGGCTAAAGATGGAGCTAAGAGCCAAGAAGAGTATAAGCTTAAAGACATGAATCCAGAGCTTGGAGAGAAATGGCCACATGGAGGACAACGTGGAGGAAGCGGATGGATAGGCAGCGATAGATCCGCAAGCACATACGACCTTGTTGAGCAAATGTTTTATCTCTACGTTCGAGTCGTCAAAGCCAAAGATCTTCCTCCAAACCCGGTCACAAGCAATTGTAATCCTTACGTGGAAGTGAAAATAGGAAACTACAAAGGGAAGACTAAACATTTCGAGAAAAGAACCAACCCGGAATGGAACCAAGTTTTCGCCTTTTCCAAAGATAAGGTCCAATCCTCTACAGTGGAAGTCTTTGTGCGCGATAAGGAGATGGTTACAAGAGATGAGTATATAGGGAAAGTTGTGTTTGACATGCATGAGGTTCCTACAAGAGTTCCTCCTGATAGTCCACTTGCACCTCAATGGTATAGATTAGAAGCTCGGCGTGGCGAAGCTAAGAAGAGAGGAGAAGTTATGGTAGCGGTTTGGCTTGGGACGCAAGCCGACGAAGCGTTTCCTGATGCTTGGCATTCAGATGCTTCCTCTGTTCAAGGAGAAGGTGTGCAAAGCGTGAGGTCTAAAGTCTATGTATCTCCCAAACTGTGGTATTTACGGGTTAATGTCATCGAGGCTCAAGATGTTGAACCTAGCGATAGAAGCCAACCGCCTCAAGCGTTTGTTAAAGTTCAGATTGGGAATCAGATTCTGAAAACAAAGTTATGTCCTGATAAGACAACGAGTCCGAAGTGGAACGAAGATCTTGTTTTTGTAGCAGCAGAGCCATTTGAAGAACAGTTCTTCTTGACGGTTGAAAACAAGGTGACATCAGCTAAAGATGAAGTCTTGGGAAGGCTAATCTCGCCTTTGAACGCATTTGAGAAAAGATTAGATCACAAAGCTGTTCGTTCCAAATGGTACAACCTCGAAAAATTTGGGTTTGGTGCATTGGAAGGAGACAAGAGACATGAGCTCAAGTTCTCGAGCCGTATCCATCTACGAGTTTGCCTTGAAGGAGGTTACCATGTTATGGACGAATCGACTCTTTACATCAGTGACGTGAAACCTACGGCAAGGCAACTATGGAAGCAACCTATAGGAATACTTGAAGTAGGAATCTTGAGTGCTCAAGGGCTTTCGTCGATGAAGACAAAAGACGGTAAAGCGACAACAGATCCGTATTGTGTTGCGAAATACGGACAAAAATGGGTGAGAACAAGAACCATAATTGATAGCTCTAACCCTAAATGGAATGAGCAATACACATGGGAAGTGTATGATCCTTGTACCGTCATTACACTGGGAGTTTTCGATAACTGTCACCTTGGCGGAAACGAGAAATCAAACAATGGAGCCAAAGTCGATGCGCGAATCGGGAAAGTAAGGATCCGATTATCAACCCTAGAAGCTGATAGAATCTACACTCACTCTTACCCTCTTCTTGTGCTGCAAACAAAAGGGTTAAAGAAAATGGGAGAGGTGCAATTAGCCGTGAGATTCACTTGTCTATCATTGGCTCACTTGATCTATCTTTATGGCCATCCTCTGCTTCCAAAGATGCATTATCTTCATCCATTCACTGTGAACCAATTAGACAGTCTTAGATACCAAGCAATGAGCATTGTCGCTGCGCGGTTATCCCGAGCAGAGCCTCCTTTAAGGAAAGAGATCGTAGAGTACATGCTTGACGTTGATTCACACATGTGGAGCATGAGGAGAAGCAAAGCTAACTTCTTCAGGATAGTCTCCGTGTTTTCAGGCTTGATTGCTATGAGCAAATGGCTGGGAGACGTCTGCTACTGGAAGAATCCGTTGACGACGATATTGTTCCACATTCTCTTCTTCATACTGATTTGTTATCCAGAGTTGATACTCCCGACCACATTCCTCTACATGTTCTTGATAGGGCTCTGGAGTTTTCGGTTCAGGCCGCGCCATCCTCCTCATATGGACACTAAGCTCTCTTGGGCTGAAGCAGCCAGTGCCGATGAGCTAGATGAAGAGTTCGATACTTTCCCGACTTCAAAGGGACAAGATGTTGTGAAAATGAGGTATGATAGGTTAAGAAGCGTCGCGGGTCGGATCCAGATGGTAGTTGGAGACATTGCAACGCAAGGGGAGAGGTTTCAAGCATTGTTGAGTTGGAGAGATCCACGTGCGACTTGCTTGTTTGTGATATTTTGTCTTGTTGCGGCAATGGTCTTGTACGTGACGCCTTTCAAGATCGTAGCTCTTGCGGCTGGGATGTTCTGGATGAGGCATCCTAAGTTCAGAAGCAAGATGCCTTCCCCTCCAAGTAACTTCTTTAGGAAGTTACCTTCGAAAGCAGATATGATGCTTTAAATGGGTATTACTTCGTTGTGGCTCCATATCTTCTCTGGGTATAACATGTGTTTTCTTTATTCCTTTTTTTTTGTGTGCCTACTCTGTTTTATTATTTACTCCTTAATTACTATGACGTTTTGGATTTCCCACATTGTACGAGTCTAATAAGGATTTTGTATTTTGTTCCTTTGGTATCAATTGGTTTATACTTATAGAGTAAGACTTCGGCTTCTGATTATTGTATTTGGATTCCCTCTGAACTTAATTTGGTTCCTCTATTCCAATTTGTCGTCTGCCTCTTTCACCTGTTAATGAAAATCCCTAAATGTTTGGTTTTACTATGTTGTTGGGTTTAGTCCAAAGCCCAAAAATTAGTGGGCTCAGTTATAATGGGCTGCTTTGTAATATTTTCCTGGTTTTTATTCCAGTTACAATGTAAAAATTTCAACCAAATTGTTTGCTTGTGTAAACATTTTCCTTCCATAAATAGTTTTTCAACCGAAAATCAAAAATAACACGTGGCGTGACGGCAAAAATGAATAAAAATAACACGTGGCAAAATAAATCACACGAAGTACTGTATGAAACGGTCAGACACACAACACTGAGCTTCCGTCAAGAATTTGTTTCACATGGCCCCACCTCAATAGCTCACCGTCTTGAATTTATGCGGGATTAGCTCTCACAAGTCACCATACAAAACTTTAGTCCAATGATAAGTTTATGGCAATAATTTTATAATAAAATCAAATTAAAAATCAGATCAACCTCGTTTGCTGTGATGTGAAATAAATTTGTTTTTGGTTTCACCATAGTGTAACGTTAAAAAAGTAAAGATGCAGAGAAAACTGGTGACAGCAAAGAAATGAAAGGTAAAGATGAGAAAGAGGCGTTGAACCCAAAGCAAAAAAGGTACTGATCCCAAGTCCCTGACCATAGCCTACAAAACTCACCATTTGTCACCTTCCTAACTGGTCAATACTTTGACCTAATAAACCACTGTCTCTCTCTCTTTTTTCTTTTTCTTGCATGCAAATTGCAAATTGTTACCAGCCTTCTCTTTTCTTCCCTTCAGTTCTCTTTCATAGTATGTATGTCTTGTGTTTAAAATGGAAGATCAAGTCTAATTTTTCACTTGTTCAAGGGAAAATAATTGAAGGTATGGAATACTTGTCTATATTAAAAGCATATTAAGAATCATATAACAAAGTAGAAGGCCAAACAATTTTCACTAATTGGTATTTGAGTGGAGAGACATTTTATATAAAGTGGTCAAGCTGGCTAACTAATCAACCTATTCATCTTGTACTTTCTTGTTCCTTCATCATCCGTTGGTTTGGTATCATACGTCTTGACGAGGACGGGCTAGCCACAGAGAACTTAGAGCCTGAAGACGGTGAAAATACTCCGCAACCGCTAGAATACACCGTGCTTCTTGACGGGTCGTCAACAATTGGTTCAGTCTATGGATCGTTTGGTGCCTCAAGTTATCCGCCTGTAAGTTTTATTATATTAGTTCAAAACTAGAAAAAAAAAAGAATAGAATTGAGAAAGAGTAAAAGTAAAAGTAAACAAAATATCATTCATGTTATTGACTTTACGAAATAAATTTATTATTGGCCACACTGATAGTCTAACTATGATCAAATAAATACTAATTAGCATATGACTTCAAACTTCCATAAACATCATGTATTTTGTAGAAATTTGAAGTATGAATCAAATGATTCTGCATGACCCGAAATTAAATGATTGATTGACGACTAATGCCTAATTAATTTTCAACATGTTTATCGGAAACAAAATCACAGCTTATTACTACACACTAATAAGAACACAACACCAAAATGTCAAAAAGGTGAAACCGTGAAATTCCATATCTCGGTCCCACCCCATGCTTCAATTCATGATACCTTTGATCACTAATTAGAATCACACATAATTAACCTATTAATTATATATTCATTAATGCATATTAAGAAACGATGATATAGAAAGGACGGTCGAAATTAATTAAGTAGGGACAAAAAGATCGGAATCGAATGGTTAAGGAAAGGAAGTGTTTTGGGAGGATGGGATACTTGGGCAGTTACGTCCATGACATCATGACACGATATGGGCTCCAAGCAATCCATGTTTCCATTTGATGTGGTATATATAACTATATACTATATAGTATATTATGTGAATAATCTATTTATGGTGGCTATTTTCACGTGCGTTTTAATTAGTATTCTTCTAGTAATTAACCCCATTTCACCACTTCTTTTGAAGTTGGACCTTTAATTTTTTGTTTAGATATTCTTTTTAAAATAAAATAATACATATATTCCTAATTGTTATTTGGAGATGAAAGGTTGTAATCGTGTATCTAAACGCGAACACGTATATAAAGAATATTAAGAAATCATTAAAAGGAAAGATGCCGATTTGTATAGGCATGAATGTTTGTATAATATTATTAGTCTAATTTTTTTTTTGGACGTTTATAATATATTAGTCTAATTAAATTCCCATTTGCATATAGGATATAGCTAGGCTGGTACATTATTAGCTTATACAAAAGAATTTTTTAATTCTTTTTCATAGACCTGCCTGTTCTAAACTAGTAAGTAAAATTAAGAAAATAAATATTAATTAATAATTTGAAGTCTTCTAAGAAAAGCAACCCGACCAAATTGATATAAGACAAGAGAAATGTTTGTTAGATACCTACTTACATAATGTCGGAATCAAGATGCTAAATACTTCTAATTTCCTATATTCATGTATGGTAATGAATTTAATTAATAAAATTTCGAATTAGTTTTAACAAAAATCAACCACTATATCTAGTTTATTACTAGCTATAAGTATAATATACTACGAATGTTCTCTAACTAATTATGGCCGACGGTATTACCTATATATATGAGTTGTACACAAACATACACACACATAAAAACATCTATATAAAATTAGATAGCGTGTTATAACAACCAAATATAGATATATAAATATATGTTATATAGTAGTGTTTAATAAGGAGTAGTTCAAAGAATCAAATATGTATTCCTAGTCCGATTTGGACCACAAGCCCTAGGGTCCACTTGTATGATTATATGTTAAGATTGGTAAAAGATTGCATTTAAAATTTATAGAATAAAGAGAACATATACCTGGAGAACGAAGCCCTCGAGAGCAGAGAGCTTGTTGAGAGCTAAGGACATGTGTGACATGAAATTAGATAGATGAGGAGGAAGTGGTGCAGAGGCAGGCGAAAGAGAGTCGGAGACAATACTATCAGAAAGCGATTGATTCAATGCCTCGAGGCCTTGCGAGAGAGCCTCTTCGGCCTCTTGTGTGGACTGTTGAAGTCCACAGATCCCAACTATTTGTTGCTCGGTCAATGGTTCGATTTGGTTCACAATCACCTGCATTGAGTGAGAGATAGAGAAAAAAGGGAATATCAAGAAGGGTCTTAATCAATTAATGAATGCATAAAGATCGTTGAATGCATTAAATGTGTAGTGTACTATGCAGCTATATCAAAAATCTCTTCTTTACTTTTTGTTTTCACTAAAAAGGACATAAGATTGAGACATTGCCAAAATGTAATGTCAGATATGCACACTATATATCTATATATATTAATTTATTTTTACACATTATTTAGAGTAGAAGATAAGTTTAAAAGGCTTTACGGATTTATATTAGAAAGATTAAAATATAAACAAACTTATTACTAGCTAGTAATCATCCAATATATTGAGCAAAGTAAAAAAAAAGTTAAATAATTATATTGTATCACATTCACATATTGGGTACAAAACAGAAATGTTTCCTTGTTGCTTTTATTTTCTTGTTTTGTTTATTTTGTCGTCTCTGTTAAATTTCATGGTGGGTTCTGTTTCTCTCTCTCTCTCTCTTGTATGGACCATAAATCGAAAAAACAGACAAGCACTTTCTTTTGTTATACCAAAACCTAACCTTTTCTAGAAACACTTCACCATCACACAATTGCATGCATTCTTTATTTGTTTTTTATCTTAATTTTACGTGTACTATTTTTTCTAATATAAAGACATATACGTATATAGGCTGATTTATACGTAGTCCATCCCGCATGCAATATATCGATCGTTCAAAATATCACTATACTCTCTGTCTAATCTGTCTTATCTATTATTACTATAACACCGTACATCTTCTAAGAGAGGCAAATACCAAGACCTTTTAAAATAAATTGTGGAAAACTAATTGAAATTTAGAAAGTTTGAAGTACTATATTCTATACACATGTACGATAAAAAAAAAAATATATATCACAAGTTTAGTCACTATAATATTTCTTCAAGCAATCCACATAAATTGATAATGTTCAATGATTGAATTGTAGAGTGTTGATTAATCTACTATATATAAGATATGATTAAATATAATAGTCTTCAAGTAATCCAAATTTGTAGGATTATCTAATATGATCCCTATTGATTTGTTAACAAATATCATCATGACTAATTTAGACACATTTTACTAAACGATATAACTAATTATATTATCTTTAATTTGTATGAGAGTGTGATTAAAAAATATAACAGCTAAAATTCTATATATCGGCATAAAATGATAATATTATACGTTATAAGAAATAAAGAAGATGTACCTTAATGATCTCAGATGGACGGAAACCGCCCATCCACAAGAAACAACGTTCGGCTGGAGTTTTCCAAGCGCCGGAGATAAGGTGGAAGACATCGGTCTTAGCCACCATGGCCTTGAGGTTAACCAAATGGTCATAGTGAGCTAAGCAAGCGTCCACGAACATCCTAAGCTCGTTCTCGTTCAAGTGCTCTTGTGTTGCCACCCTTAGTTCGGTTAATAACCTTTGCTGCTCCTCCAGCCACCTTGTGTATTCCATATCGAAAACCGCTGCTTCTGCTTAACATTGGCATTTACTCAATTATTCTCATTTTCCGGTATTTGAAACTTATGGTTTTTGAGTAATTACGTTCACATATGAAGTTGTTACGTACCGGAGCTGATGTTGCCGGAGCCAATGGGCATTCCACCTTGCTGTTGATCTCCTCCTATAAGAGACCCTCCAAAGAATACGCCCTAGCCAAAATTGGTATATTTTAGACTTTATGTGGAATAAATAAATATATATTATGTGTAAATACATGAGGTAAAAATGTCTTACTTGGGATCTGGCCCGTTGAATCTCCTGTTCTAGTTGGGTCAGCTTGATCCTACATGACTCAAGTTGCTGAACATAAGCCTGTCGTAATTTACCAACGTTATAAATAGTTTAGATAAAAAAAAGAAAAATATTTGCAATTCTTATTCAAGTATTGTACTGTGTAGATGTATGCTGACCTTTTTTCTTAATCTGCTTTTTCTTGCTGCTTCTCTGTTCTGTGCCAGTCTTCTCAATGTCTGTTGACAAAATTAAATTAATAAATAAAACGAGGCGAACATTTCAAACACAGAAAAAGAAAGTAAATAAAGTTGATATGAAGTTTTTCTCACTTTAGGATCTGATGATTTTGGTACGTCATGGTCCGATGAGGCAGGACCCTTGCGGTTCCCTTCCTTCTGTTCGAAATGACTTATTAACTTACAAAATGACTCCAGCAAATCTAATATTAACAAAGAAATTTAAATTATTAAAAAAAGAGAGAGATATAGAGCTAGAACCTTGATGGGTTTAGAAGGTTGATGAGGAAGTTGAAACTGAGAATGATTGGCTAAGTCCATGGACGGCTCAGAAGATGGCCGAGTCGAACCACTAGGTGCACCAGCCGGAACCAATCTTGTGTTATCGGTCTTACCAAACACATTTGATAAAAAAAGAAAAAGATAATCAAATCAGTACTACTCATCAAGAAACGTATAATAATAATTGGTCTGACTTGATATTATATGGAATAATAAGCAAGTAGTTGCGCTGACATTATATTAAAATTAGAAATTTAAACCAACTAAAATTGGCAGATATAGAGAGAATCATATTATTATTATTATTACATTGGAAGAAGAAGAAGGTGGCTCATTATGCATCGGTTGAGATGGGAAGATGTTGAGCGTCGTTGATGTTGGAGGTCTCATCGCCATATTCTCTGCCATAAGATGATGAGTACTCATGTGAGATGTGTAGGCTAGTTCTTCTAACGAGTTATGCATACATAAATATATATGAGTGGACTAGTTCTAATTAGAAGAAAAAATAGAGAGAGAAAGAGAGAAAGAAAAAGGGTTTAAAGAAAGAGTTAAAGGGATATGGATATTGAAAGATTTGATGTCTGAAAAGAGAGAGGATCTGGTCAAAGCTGAAAGTAGAGTACTGATATGGCAGAAGAGAGATTGAAATCTGTTTGGCATGCTTTTGCTGTGACTTTGTTTCTCTCTCTCTCTTGAAGGGAATCTTCCTTATCTGCTAAAACAAAAAACCAAACCCCAATTCCCAAAAAAGAAAGGAGAGAGAAGAGAGCATACGGGTTGTGTGATGAGTAGTAGTTGATGGAAGAGGATCATGATGATGATGTCCTTGTCCATCAAGATAGAGGAAGAGTGATGGGTCTATCTCTCCAATATCATACCCATCTTTGTTCCTGCAAAAAAGAAAAGAAAGAAACTCTTTAAACTTTAGGGATCATCATGATCATTTCAAAAAGTATATGACTTTGAAAAAACTCTTAATTACATGAAGTTTCCATTGGAAGACGTGGCCGAGGCTGATGATAAGTGTTGATGATGATGACCTTGCATTTGATGATGATGGTCTCAAGTATGTAGATGATGTTTGAGCGTGTGTGATAGTAACAGCAGAAGATGATGATCAAAGAGAGATTGATTGATGATCTATCTCTTAATTATATGTTGGTCTCCTCCTGATGATGATGAGGATGACGGTGGTTTGAGATCACTAGATTTCTTCTTCTATATAATTATTACTTTTCTCTATATTCTTGGAAAGAGATAGAGAGATTATGTAACGGAGCATTTAAAGCTACTTTGGTGTTTTCAGAGAGAGAAATTTAGAAAGGGAGGTCGGCTTATACTTTATATCGAAAGTGGAGAGGGTTCAAAAACTTAAGAAGAATATTGGAGAAATGAGAAATGGAGGAGATTGGAGAGGAGAAGCAAAAGACAAACTCCTTTTTCTTTTCTTTTTTTCTTCTACCTTAAAATATTAGAAGACGACTTTGTTTTATTTGTATAAACCCAAGAAAAATATTCTGATAAAGCGGTCAAGAACATGTCCTTTTCCATCTCTCTCTCTTCTCTCTCCCTCTAGAAAAATTGATGATAACAAACTCGTATAAATATTTTTTGTTTGTTTTCAATATTATTTCTATTATATTCTCCTACTACTAGTATAATATATACATTCTTCAAATGTTAGATTTTGATTTTTCTTTTAAAAGATGTAATTATCAATTTATTCGGATAAGAAGATTAATTCATTTTTTTTGAATCTTTGATTATCCATTGACGGTCCTTACATTCAATGGATAAACATCAGAATCTGTATATATGGAACAAGTTGGGGTCATTACTATGTGATGAACTACGTTTGTCAACAATAAAATGGTTGAATTTTGTTTGTATATCCATTAACTGTTCCATTCGATTTTGTTTGGATGGGTTCTATATGGTCTAGGTTTGGCTTTGAAGAAGGTATCTAACCAAACTGAAACCAAATAAAGTGAAAATGTTTTTAAAATTGAACTGGTAATCTATGAAGATTTTATTGGTTCATGTTTTTATTTTCCTATTTTAAATATATGGATGTTTTTAAAATAATTAAGTCCACAGGACGACAAGAATGGAGGCACTAGTATAGTAGAAGTTTAAGCCGAATTACAAGATTTCGTATTCGCATGAGGAAGATGATTCAGTCCATTAAATTAATATTATGATTTTTTTCGTATTTGCATAAGGTCGGCCATAGAGAAAGGAAAAGGTTGCAAAAAGAGAAAGCTTTTCGTGACATGAAATATAAGATAGACAAATTTAATTCTCCACGGACCGGAATAAATGGTTTAGCTTAGCTCGGTTTGACAACCGATAAAACTCGATAACCGGATTTGACATTACCTGAAATCTATCAATATGCGTTTCTCTTCCGTCTCGAAGAGCAAACTCAACCCAAACTCCAAAACCTTAAACTGACAGACTTCGATATATTTTCCCCAAAAGCGTGAAAGGTTGCTGGAGAAAACAAAATGCAAACACAAGACGATGTTAAAAATCTTCCCATCGACATCACCTTCTCTCGTCTCGGCGGTAATGCATAATTTCAATTTCCGATTACACCGAATTGAAATATGTTTCGGTTTTGAATTCGAATGTGCTTTCGAGATTCTTGTCTTAATTTGATTTCAATTTTGTTGGATTCGAAGAATGGTTGGTGGATCGGAAGAGAATTCCGGCGGATTGGAGGAAGAAGGTGGCTGCGATCAGAGTCAAAATCTTAAAAGAGTTCTCTTCTTTGCCTAAAGACATCGATCCATACTTTCAAACCTTAGATCCCGAAGGTTCAATTTTTAAAACTCTTATCAATTTGACGAATTTTTCCAGCCTCATTCGATTTCGTCCTCTTGGTTTTGCGTTTGGTTCTCAGCTCACTTAAAGTAAAAATGTCAAGTCTTTTTTGCTTTGAGAAGAAATTGGATTTGTATCCTCCTAAACATCATAAGCTTGTGTGGAATTTGCTTTAGTCTGATTCTGATTATGGTCTAAAGGCTTAATGTTCTTACTGCTCGTTTTCTCATCCAAGTCACTGTTCTTTTGTATCCAGTGATCGGTTACTTGGAGGCCAAAAAGATATATGAGATTCTCGTGAAGACAACTCCGGAAAGCCGGAACATCTTTGGTCGGCTTTCGGGTGCTTCTGTAAGGAATATTCTCTTTGTCTTGCGTTCCTCTCGTGTTCATTACTTCATTGTACAATTTGTGATCCGTTATTTCATCCTTTTTAGGGTGTGTGGGAAGCAATTGTTCGTGCGTTTGAAAAAGATCACATTTACCTCGGGGAGGCAGCTCAGATAATAATTCAGAATGTCAATTACGAAATGTAAGTTGTTTTCAGCTGAGAGATTTTACCTAAGAGCCTCTCTACTTTTGGCATTTCCCAATGATTTTTTTTGTTCTTCTTGCAAAATCATGAAGCCCATATCAGAAAAAGCAAGTGCAAAAGGTTCAGCAACAAATGGCGGAACTTGATCGTAAAGAAGCTGATATCAAAAGGAGCATTACACTCTCAGCAACCAAATACGAGGAAGCTTGCCGAGAGCTTGGATTGCAGGTTTAGTTGTAACCTTGGTTTAATTTCATCCATAGGTTTTAGACGCATCCCTTAATGTTTAAACATGTTACTTTTCAGGGAAACAATGTGAGGCGTGAACTTTTGGAGACTGCAAATTCGCTTCCTAGTACATTCGCCAAGATTCTGGAAGTTATCAACAGTGACTCAGTATCAGGGGCAATGGATTACTACTCCGCCTATGTTAAAGATGTTCATACTGAGAAAGATGTAAGATCGCTCTTTTTGTTCTCTTGCTTAACTTATTGGTCATTTATTCGTGGAGATTGAATTGAGGCTGCTTCTGATCTGTATGCAGAAGCCTCCGAGGGTTGTTCTATCAAACTTGAAAGAAATTCGAGAAAATCCCCCATCATTAAGTGTTTTGGGGGCCTTTGAAGCTCTTGATGCTGATAATATTCAGTCCTCTGAGAATGCAAATGGTACAGATGTGGCTACAGACAGCATTGATTGGGATATAACACTTGATAGTGCTCAGATAGATTGGGATGTTACTATGGAAGAAGAAGCGGATAACGGAAATGATCTAGGTTCATATGAAATTGTCAATGCTAGCGATATTCCTCTAGAAAGCCAAGCACCTGAGGTTGATGTTTCTGAGATATCCTGGGATGTAAGTGTCGAAACACCTCAGGTAGAAGAAATAGCTGATGCAGCTTTGCTGGAATCAGGCCTGGAGAATCAGATACAGGTGACAGATTCTACAACTCAAGTCTTAGGGAGTGGAGGAGAGAGGAGTCAGTTGTTGGAGACAGAATATAGGAACAAGATCCTTGATGATTTGTATGAGGTACTCTTATCCCTCAACTATTTAATTCTGGAGATGCTTCTTGATCCGCAACTAGATGCGTGATGGTGTGGTTTTTTTGTTGTGTCAGGTCAAGGCATTTTTGAACCAGCGTTTGATAGAGCTGAAAAACGTAGATACTCTGTCGTTGCAACACCATGTTCAAGCAGTTGCCCCCATGGTTCTTCAGCAGTATTCTGCTGAAAACATTGAGCCAATGGTGGTTGATATCTCCATGGCCATTTCATTGCTGACAAACAAGAAAACTCGGGATCTGATCATGATTCTCAACTCAAGAAGGTGCTTTTAACATAAGTAATATCTGCTTAAGTAATATCTTCTGATACATGTATAGTTGTGGTGCAGATTCCTAGATAGGCTTGTTTCGGAGCTGGAGGAGAAGAAGCACCGTGAAGTGAAGTTAAGAGAGAGCTTGAAAGATGTGGGAAGAAAACGTATGGAGCTTCAGAATTCACTTTCTTCTATATGGCCAAAACAGGTAAACTCATGCTGGTCTATCAGATAGTCTTTACCTCTGTTTGAGTGTCAGATTTATCAGAAAATTGGAATGGGAAGAGCCTAAGTTAACAAATTCTGTATATTGATTACAGGAAGCTGCCCTTGTGAAAACAAGAGCACTAAAGGAGCTATGTGAGACAAGTCTCTCTTCCATATTTGACGGAAGACCTGTGAATATAAGAGGAGAGATCAATACATTGTTGAACGCTGGGGTCTCTGCTTAGTCTGATCTTTGGTATTGCCTAGAAAACTTAGTTTCAGAACACCAAGCATCCCTTATACTTACTATAGGGGTTTTGTCTTGTTTCAAACTCTTTTATTTGTATTATATACTAAGAAACTTCCTTCAACCAAGACGAATTGTTATCACTATCAACATCATATGCTAAGAACTATTGTTTTGACTGTAAAGAATACGTAGATACAGAAATTGATCAAGTGGAGAGGTGGCTGAAGGTAGGTGAGGAGATGAAGCGGGTACGTGTTGAGCAGAAAGATTTACTGAAAGGGTCAACCTCAGTCTTGTCTGTTACAGTGCTGGCTTCTTTGTTCTGCTTCTGTATGAGAGCAGTGAGTGCTTCCACTATCTCTGAAACCGCAGGCCTGAACTCCTTCACGCCCTGTTAGTGAATCATATGAGATTAGTTAGCGTAATGTAATCATGTTCCTGAGTGAAGAGAAAGCTATTGACAAATACCTGAGTGCATAGGGAGATAATGTCTGCGTATTGCGAGGCAACTCTTGAGGAGAATGTGCCAGCTATGCCTTTATCAATCATCTGTTCTAAGCTTCTCCTGTCATGAAGTCTGGTTGATGCCCATTTCACTAGTAGCTGTTCTCCTCTGGGTCGTGAGCTGCATCAGAAAAGTGTCAAATCCTCAGTTTATCTATTGTATACCCAACAAGTATGTGAAATGCGTCGTGTGTACCTGTCAAATGCTTTCCTTCCAGTCAACAGCTCCAAGAGCAGCACTCCCAGTGCATAAATGTCACTCTTTATGCCACAGCTTCCTGGTTGTCCATGTTCTGGTGCAATGTAGCCAGTGTTTTGGATCGCTATCTCTGAAGCCTGTTCCAAAATCTCAACTCGTTAGGTCTCTGTCACAGAAAGAAACTAAGCAACATAGCAGCAGCATTTATTGTCTCACTTACCCGAAGTTTGACACTGTTGCTTGTAAGTGGCCTTAAACTAGAAAGCCCACAGTCAGCAATACGAGGTGTAAGTTCTTCGTCTAGTAAAATGTTGGTTGCTTTCAGATCGCTATGGGCAATAGGAGGGCTAAACGACGAGTGCAGATAGCTGCAAGATTTTGATTCACCAGATAAAATTAGCTGCAAGGATTTGGTAATAAGCTCCTACTAGTTTGTCAAGATGGGATTACTTACTCTAGAGCTCGGGCAACTCCAATAGCTATGCGGAGACGCAAGCCCCAAGAAAGTGGCTTGTATACCTGATCGTGCATAGCATTGTACAACGACAAATGCCCAACATACTCGTAGACGAGATGGTGCTGCCCATTATCAACGCAGAAACCAATAAGTGACACAATATTTGGGTGTCTCAGTTTTGAGGCTGTCTGAAGCACTTCAGCAAATTGTTCTTCTTCATTCAAAGACAGCGAAGACATTGGTATGTTTCTCACTGCAGCAAACTGTTTTCACGAAAAACAACAATGGATTAAAAACGCATAATAAACAATCACAGTACTTCATATTTCGAATATTTGAAATGAGACAAGAGGTGAGGTGATATACTTGACCATCAGGCAACTTTGCTCTGTAAACAGAACCAAGAGGACCCTCCCCGAGTAGGTTTTCCTCACTGAAACTGTTAGTTGCCAGTTGAATCTCCGCAGCTGAGAACAGCTTCGCGAATGCTGGCTGTTGGCGACCAGAGAAGCTTTTTCTTCTTGCTGATTTGTCGATTCTGACAGGTCGAGGAGGTATATGTCTTAGCTGGGGAACTGGTGGTGGCGGGACCCTTTTTATCTGTGGGATATCTTCAGCCGCAACAGGATACTCTGTTAAATGTGAAGGTAAAGCAAATCAGCACCAAGAAATCAAAAATGGCTATTTGTGTAAATACAATATGTGGTGGGACGATATTTGAGCGGAGAGACAGCCATAGATCACCTTTGCCTGTAGTGACTGGAAGAGAGTAGGCTGTACTATTGTTGCTTCTATGACTAGCAGCAAGGTTTTGTGCACGTCGATTCATGCCGACCGCAAAAAGTGCAAAGAAAGTTCCCAGCAAAGCCAATCCGCCAACAAGTAAAAAGGTGGTCCCTGCTCCTATGCCCTTATTCTTCTTCTTTCTGACCTTCTGAGGTCTTGGAAAGTTCATAATGGCACTAGACTGAGTTGTTGGATAGCCAGTAGCATTTTGGATCATCGGTACAACGTCCAAAGGGAACTTCCACGGTTTATAGTTGGCCTCTACCTGGAACTTGTTTCCCCAAATCCTGTTCAGCGAAACACCATTAATCATCATGCGAGTCTTATGTGTCATAAAAGCCAATTTTTTAGAAGCGGAGTAACTCACCACAGATGGGTAATCGACTGAAAATGACTTGGGATGATACCACTGAACTCATTATCTTCGATATTCCTGAAGGCATATTCATCAAGAAAGCGTGTTGAGCTCATAAAATATAGGAAGTTCAGTGAAATGGAAAATGAAACCATAAAGAGGGGTTAACTACAGGTCAGATAAAGGAAGGTCTGAAAGATAGATGACCGATCCTGTGAATCTGTTGTTCTGGAGGTACCTGCAGTTTGGTTATCACAGGAGCAAAACCAACGTTAGGTTACACCTACGTGCACAAAGCAGATTGCAGGTAGATACTTACAGTGAAGTCAGATTCTTTAGAGACCCAAAAGAGCTCGGTAGATCTCCCGTCAGGTTATTGAATGAGAGATCCCTATCAAACAAAGCGTGTTGAGCTCAGTATCTTGCATCTATATATTGTGATAAAACACTAACAGAACTGAACAGAAGACTCACATTTCTTTAATCTGTAACCCAGAAAACACATTTCCAACAGGTCCAGACAATGAGTTATGGCTCAAGTTCCTAGAAGACGAGGGAATCCATTATATACAATGCAGTGAAATCTTCAATATATATATGTACAGTTGGAATAATCCACTTACAGAGACTGAAGAGATGTCATAAGAGGTAAGGAAAAAGGGATACTTTGGGTTAGATTGTTATACGCCATGTTTCTGTAATCGATAAACAACAAAAACCATTAGGGATTTGCACAGCAGTGTAAGCTTTAAGTTATCAATGCTATTGGTTAGACGCTTACAGGTGAGTAGCATTTGGAGGCAAGCCATATGGAATTTCACCTTGGAGGTTGTTGAAGCTAACATCCCTAAGACAAAGGAAAAACAAACACCAAGTCGTTCAATACAATGATTCTGTCTCGTGATGAAGTTAACTACCAAGATTTGTGAAGTTGCTTACATGTTCTTCAAATTGTGGAGATCTTGAAGATGGTTTCCAAGGCTGCCCAGAAGCTTTAGCCCTCGTAGTTGTCTGCGATAACATGAATCATATTTTGTTCGTACTGGAAAATATAATTGAGAGAAAACTGATAAAAAAAGGTTAACCGGAAAATTACAGGTCTACTACAGAGGAACCAGAACAAGAAATTCCCATCCAGGCTTCTCCGCATGGATCTCCTCCCTCCGATTTCCATCGTCTCAATTGTTCAGGTTTGTTCAGGGATCTGTAGAGATCTTGAAGCGCCAAAACTAACGCAGAAGACAAAAAAGAGTTACATATAGTCATTTCGTCGAACAGGTTTTGGTGGTGATTTTACATGATCACGTAAATAGCAAAAGATCTAAACTCGCGATTAAATCCCCAGAGATTTCCAGTCAAGAAAAGGTTTCGGTCATTCGGAACTAAGAAAGCATTCATTAGTCATGCGTCTCTCCGGAGAAGAGCGACGAACAGAAATCTTAACTACGATTCATTCTCAGACTGAAAGTTAGATAAGAATCTGGAAATTACCTTCAAGCGGATCAGTATCAGCCTCCGCTAGCACAAACAGAAGCACGGCGAAGAGGATTGCAGCGGCGTATCGCGATTGCTGTTTGGTTTTCATCTCTTTGACATCGACTCGCAGGAATACACGGAAAGATAGAGAGAGAGTAGTAATGGTGGTTAATGCAGAGAACCGATGGTTTGAGCCCCGTCGAACAATAGAAAAACGGAGGTGAAAAGAAGAGGAGAAAGAAAGAAATGGAGTTTTCTCGAACTTTCTCTCGTTTTCCGGGAAACGAAACAGAAGAAACTCGGAGGAGAGAAGATGAAAGAAGGGACTAAACAGTGAAATAGCAGAGCGAGAGATCAAAAGCGTACACACGCGAATATTCCACGTCAGCAAATGCAGTTACGGACGTTGGAGTCAACTAGTCATACCGTAGATACGCGTGCCTCGCTATGCCACGTGGAATTACTTTTCACCTTCACTTGAGCAGACAGTTTCCAAAGTCAACTTGTTGTAATCAGCTCGATACAAAAATTATAATAACATCTAGCTCATATATATTCCATTGAACCTTAAGATTCATAAACCATTATATTCTCTCTTGCTCATCTAACTTAATCTTCTCAAGGAATTTTCTTGTCTTGTTAAACATCAAATTATTGTTCAGTGTCATTCTTCATGATGTAAACTCAAATGAGTTCAGGCTTGGCTTAAAGTAAGAATTTGTTTTTTTCTTAAAAAATTGCTATTGATCTTGTGAAAACATACATAGAAAACAATAACTGGTAAGAATTAAAGTTACTGCTCCACCAAAACTGTCTTCGTCAAAACAGAACCCACGTTGACTGAGGCTCATTTTGCATTGTTGCGGTCAAACACTAAAATGAATTCTTGTTTTACTCACCAAGAAGCAGTTTCTTCTTCAAATCCTCAAAGTGCTTAGGCCCATCGGGGTGACGGTTTACATAATGAGTCAAAAACGACTTGTCCGAGTACACAAGTATACTACTAATTGTGAGCTTTGGGTTTGCCTTTCCTCGGGATTGAAGCCAAGCAAACATTTCAAATCTGAGCTTCATACGCTCAAGAGTGTATCTAAGACACGAAGGGAAAGCCACCAAAGCCGAAAGCGGATAACCTAATTCGTCTACAAGGTAGTTTACCTTTGACTCTAGAATATCACATGCCTGTGTGAGGATATTAGGTGATGCTTTCACCATTTCTTTCACATCTTTCTCATTAAAACCCAAACTCACGAGGAAACTAAATCTCTCTTGGACTTTAGATCCTCTGGCACGGAAAATCTTGAGTTTTTTCTCCATTTCTTCAGAGTTTTCCTTGTATCCGAGGTCTAACAAGAACTGAGTCTTCATTGTTTTCGATGTTTCTACCCTGGTACCTGGTAGCCGCTGGAGTCTTAACCCGATAGCCCATTCTTTCATCACCTCTGGGTTTTCTTTAATGACTTGACAAAGCCAGCTTTTCCCACCTCTCAAATTGGCAAGTAAAGTACTGGTTTGCTTCAAACGAGTTACTCCAAGCCACCAAGAGTGCGAACGGAAAACCTTACCGATCTCATTAGCCTCCATCTTGATATCTTTCAAGAACAAGTAACAATGCCTTAGATTCGAAACACATTTCCCTAAACTCTGAGTCTGCGGGAATATCTGAAACAAAGAAGAGAGTTCACTTCTGGAAGACCCTAGTTTTGTTTCAAACCCAGCTAAAATCAGTGTACATTCCCCTGAATTCTCGAAAATCAGACCCGGGCGCTTCCTGATTAACTCATGTAGCTCTTTCTCATCGGCATAGAGATCTCTAAGAATGCTTAAAGCCCTATGCATAGAGCTCCAGTAATAAGATGCCTCCTCTGACAAGATCTCTGTTACCCAATCAACACCAAAGCCCATGGATTTGAGCATCTCCATGACCATAGCAAGTTCGACATTCGTGTTCCCAATCAGGATACTCGGGCTACAAACGATAAGTTTCGATAAAAACAATTTGCTAAATCCCAAATCCTCATACGCCTGAATCTTGGAAGCTAAAACTCCGGTTTCATACCCGAAAACTTCACTAGCTTCCTTGAAGATCTTCCCCATCTTCTCCCGACCAATCCCATAGTTCCAAAAGACATGGTAATTCTCCAGCAAAAAAGTATCTTCATTCAAAAACATCTTATCAGAGGGAATCAGATGACTAAACTCCGATGGTTTCAGACCTAAACTCTCGAGGAATGGCTCAAATTCATTGACAGGTTGAAACCATAAAAATCTGGTGATGGATCTAACTAAATCGTCATCAGCATCAGAATCACCATTTACATTTAGCTTCTTCAAAAGATTATCATTAAAAATAGGAGCATTCTTGCTCATACTCTCGGCAATCAGAAACTCCAAACCCCTCGAGTGATGGAAGTATTCAAACATCGCAACCTGTGCCATCTTCCGAATCTCATTTCTGGTTCTAACACTCAATTTCTCGCCGGCATCGACTGTTATTTGGGTGGCAAAAGATCTAGGGTTTCCCGAAACTTGGGGTTTAAAAAGGGTTTCTAGAGAAACATGTGATAACCGATTGAGAAGAGAGCTGAATCTAGGGTTTCGCATAAAAGACATTTACCTGTTCCTCGATGTTAACGGACACATGAGGATATGCACGATAAGGAACACAGGAGAAGATCTCTACCTCTAAAAAAAGCTTCCCGAGAGTTGAAAGAAGCAATACGAGGAGGAGGGAAAAGCGATTTCATTTTGATGCAGCTTCCGAGTACATTTTCGATCCGTATCAGCTGCAGAACTACTCGGATTTTTGGTGTTTGAATATCCATCCGTCAAAACGAAACTCTTAATATTTGATTATTTAACCCAAAAAAAATTACAATATTCATCTTTTTAAATGTCATTTTAAAGAAATTAAACATGCTGAAGAAGCGCCTATAATACCACACAGTTTTGTTGATCTCAATTTAGCTGCTTAATTTTCTTGTCTCAAACTAAGAACAGTATAAAATCTAAACAAAATAGTAAATTTTCTTAACTTCGATGAGGAAATCTCATCTGAATCTACAATCTTGAACTTTCCTCCTCTTCAAGATATTTTCGAAAATCTTCGTCTTCGAATTGGTACCAACGAAGGGACAGATGGACCTAAAAGAAATGTGTCGAGGAAGAAAAGAGTCACAAAAACTTCCTAAAACTAAGTCTCCGCAAAGAACTTCGACATGATCGAGCACTCCAAAGAGTCCGCTGTAAGTCCGCTGCAAGGAGCTGCCTCTAAGAAGAGTAATGTAGATAGAGTTGTCTCTCCTAACAAGCGTTTCAAGCCTTCTCAAATGCGGAAAAACGTTTCATCAAAGTGACCTCGGTTTGAGGATGCTTTACCTCGGAATGAGGATGTTGAGCAAAGTTCTCTTGTAGCTTCTATTTCCAAAAAATTGATTCATGCTGCTTGTAAGGGTTTGATGGTTTCCCAAAGACCATTCAATTATCAGTGATCACAACTTTGTTGTAACTATCAAGGGATTAAGAGCTACCTTACAGTTCGACGCCTTAGAAAAATATGGCGGGTATTTTGCCGGATATAATGTTCCTCATGGAAACAAAGAATAATGATGATGTCGTTTTCCGTGTATTCCAGTGGATGTGTAATAAACATTAGTGGAGGATTGGCGATATTTTGGAAAGAAGATGTCGAACTTGATATTCTCTCTTCCTCTCCAAACTTCATTAATGTCCAAACTAAGCACAAACGAAAAAGTTTCAATATTACATTCGTTTATGGGCATCCGGTAGCCTCCATACGTAGAGAAGTGTGAAACCAAATATCGGCATTAGAATACATGCGAGAGTCGGCGTGGATCATAATGGGTGACTTTAATAATATTCTCGACAACTCTGAGACATGAGTGCTCTTTTTTCACTTCCATAGTTTATCTTTCAAAATGGACTATGGGATTTTAATCACTCAGACAACCCGTTTTCATGGAAAGGAATGCGTTATGACCACTTCAATAGAGCTCGGCTTGATAGAGTGGCATCCAATAATGCATGGATTGAAATTTTTCCATCATGTAAATCAAAATACATTTGTTTCGGAGGCTCGGATCATAGACTCGTGGTTACTTTCATAGACGATTCCAAAGTTAAGAGAAAAGGCTTATTTCGATTTGATAACCGGCTGCACTATAACCAAGATATGGTAGGAATTTTAGCCGATGCGTGGGATCAGTCGACAAGATCTTTGGATGATAAGATTTCTAATTGTAGAAAGGCTATTATCAAGTGGACTAAACAACATAATCTGAACAGCGAAGTTTTGATATGGGAGACGCAAAAAGCCTCGAAGAAGCCTCACAGAAGATCCTCCCGACCCGAATAAAATTGGACCTCTAACGGCAAAGCTAGAGAAAGCGTATAAAGAAGAAGAGGAATTTTGGAAACAAAGAAGTCGGGTTCAATGGTTACAGACCAGAAATAAACATATTGCATACTTCTTTGCGATTACGAGAAATAGAAGGACCATCAGTCGTTTTACGGTAATCGAGAAAGACAATGGTGAAGTTGTCCACAAAGAACACCAAATTGTAGATGCAATTTCGGAATTTTATACTCAGTTATTCACGAGGCAAAATAGAGGTGAATTTAGTGTGGTTAGAGAAGCTTTGAGCCCATCCATTACTTTAGAAATGAACGCTCACTTAATTAGTATCCCGGAAGAAGAAGAGATCAAAGATGCTTTATATGCGATCCATGCTTTGAATGCTCCAGGGCCCGATGGCTTCTCTGCTGGATTCTTTCACTCGTATTTGGATGTAGTAAAAGAAGACTTTGTTAAGGAGAAGCAGACGTTTTTTTATAACAAAGCAATTGCCTCCTGGTGCAAATAAGACTCATGTTCGCCTTATTCTGAAGATCTTGGGACCAAGGAAAGTCGCTAATAATAGACCGATTGGCTCGGCGAAGCCTCGCAAGTGTCCCCTCCGGCCTGCTTACTTGCTTACTGACACGGTACTTACTTCCCTATGTAATATCTATTACAAGGTGATTGCAAAGCTGCTCACTAAGAGGTTGCAGCCGATCCTCCCGTCTCTAATCTAAAAAATCAGTCGACTTTTGTTCCAGGAATAATGATCTCCGACAACTTATTGATTACGCATGAGACGCTACACAACTTGAAGGGGTCGAAAACCTAAATTCGGTGCTCAATGGCATATGAGTAAGGCATATGACATGATTTAATGGAATTCCTTAGCACGGTTTTAAACCAGCTATGCTTTCATGAAACCTGGATTGCTTGGATTATGGAATGATAACTTCGGTCTCATATTCATACCTAGTTAACGGTGCCTCTCAAGGACAGGTTTTACCATCTCAAGGACTACGGCAAGGAGAGCCACTCTCAACTTATCTATTCATTCTATGTATTGAGGTCTTATCGGGTCTATGTAGGAAATCCCAAGAAGACGGCTCGCTCCCGGGAATTAGATTTGAAAATAACGTTGTTCTGCTTCCTCCATCCCAAGTCGATGTGTGATAAGATTCAATCTCTCTTAACGCGGTTTTGGTGGGATAACAAACCCGATCAAAGAAAAATGAGCTGGGTGGCATGAGATAAATTAACGTACCCTATCGCTAATGGTGGCTTAGGTTTTCGTGATTTCGATATATTTAATTTAGTACTAGTAGAATCTTACGAACTCCATTAGTCAAAGACTTCCTTTGGCTATTCCGGAGATTCATATTTTTTCAAACTGTCAAAAACTTACATGAATTCTTGCATCTGCCGAAAGTGATTCAAAAGCGTTAGCTTTATTTTTCGATATCCGCATATGGTTCTTTTATTTGAGTCGATTTATTTTGTGTTTATCCTGTGTGATTTGTGTGAGTTTGTTTTTGTAAGATTCAATAATATGTTCGTGACAAAAAGAAAAATAGTAATTTTTTTATGTTACACTATTAAATATTTTAAATGTAAATTAACTACTTGAATTTTTATGTCATACATACGCATGCCTCACTGTCCCACGTGGCCTCTGTTTTTAGCTTCACGAGACAATTTTTCCAAAGTAAACATGTTTTCTTAACTGTGACTTCAGCTTGACACAAAAAATTATGATAATCTGGCTCATATTCCACTGAACCATTAAGATTAGTGGACCCAAACCCATATAATTCTCTCTTCATCAAGCTTAATCTCCTCAATTATTTTCCTTGATGTAAAACCACAGATTCTTGTACAGTGTCATTCTCGATTGTGCCACAATTTTGATGAAAGCTTTCACAGAAATGTGTTGTAGGTTTGGCTTAAAGTAACAATTTTATATTTATCCCTTTGTTTTTTCACCGATTTGAAACACTAAGTTACTGCTCCACCAAAATTGTCTTCATCAAAACAGAACCCACGTTGATTACTTGCTGACTGAGCTTCATTTGCATTGTTGAACACTATTTCTTGATGAATTCTTGTTATAATCAGAAAGAAGCAGTTTCTTCTTCAAATCCTCAAAATGCTTAGGCCCATCGGGGTGACGGTTTACATAACGAGTCACAAAGGAATTGTCCGAGAACACAAGTATACTACTAATCGTAAGCTTCGGTTTTGCCTTTCCTCGGGCTTGAAGCCAAGTGAACATTTCAAATCTGAGCTTCATACGCTCAAGAGTGTATCTAAGACACGAAGGGAAAGCCACCAAAGCCGAAAGCGGATAACCTAATT
The DNA here is from genome assembly GCA_900116095.1 of Euclidium syriacum. Lineage (NCBI taxonomy): Eukaryota > Viridiplantae > Streptophyta > Magnoliopsida > Brassicales > Brassicaceae > Euclidium > Euclidium syriacum. The sequence continues at coordinate 9,857,843 of FPAK01000007.1, read as the reverse complement.
CGTCTACAAGGTAGTTTACCTTTGACTCTAGAATATCACATGCCTGTGTGAGGATATTAGGTGATGCTTTCACCATTTCTTTCACATCTTTCTCAACAAAACCCAAACTCACGATGAAATTAAATCTCTCACGAAGTTTAGATCCTCGGCCTTGGAAACTCTTGAGCGCTTTCTCCATTTCTTCTGAGTCTTCCTTGTATCCGAGGTCCAACAAGAACTGAGTCTTCATTGTGTTCGATGTTTCTACTCTAAACCGCATAACCCATTTTTTCATCACCTCTGGGTTTTCTTGAATGACTTGACAAAGCCGGCTTTTCCCACCTTTCAAATTGATAAGTACGGTACTGATTTGGTTCAAACGAGACACTCCGAGCCACCAAGAGTGCGAAGAGAAAACCTTACGGATCTCATCAGCCTCCATCTCGATATCTTTCAAGAACAAGAAGCAATGCCTTAGATTCGAAACGCATTTCCCTAATCCCTGAGTCTGAGGGAATTTCTGAAACAAAGAAGAGAGTTCACTTCTGGATAAGCCTAGTTTTGTTTCAAACCCAGCTAGAATCAGTGTCCATTTCCCTGAATTCTCGAAAACCAGTCTCGATTGCTTCCTGATTAACTCACATAGCTCATTCTCATCGACACAGAGATCTCTAAGAAAGATTAGTACTCTATGCATAGAGCTCCAATCATAAGATGCCTCCTCTGACAAGTTCTCTGTTATCCAATCAACACCAAAGCCCATAGATTTGAGCATCTCCATGACCTTAGCAATTTCGAGATTCATATTCCCAATCAGGATACTCGGACTGCAAACGATAAGCTTCGATAAAAACAATTTGCTAAATCCCAGATCCTCATACGCCTGAATCTTGGAAGCTAAAACTCCGGCTTCATACCCAAAAACTTCACTAGCTTCCTTGAAGATCTTCCCCATCTTTTCCCGACCAATCCCATAGTTCCAAAAGACACGGTAATTCTCCAGCAAAAAAGCATCTTCGTTCAAAAACATCTTATCAGAGGGAATCAGATGAGTAAACTCCGATGGTTTCAGACCTAAACTCTCGAGAAATGGCTCAAATTCATTTACAGGGTGAAACCATAGAAATCTAGTGATGGATCTAACTAAATCGTAATCAGCATCAGCATCAGTATCAGAATCACCATTTACATATAGCTTCTTCAAAAGATTATCATTAAAAACAGGAGCATTCTTGCTCATACTCTCCGCAATCAGAAACTCCAAACCTCTCGAGTGATGGAAGTAATCAAACATCGCAACCTGTACCATTTTCCGAATCTCCTTCCTGGTTCTACCACTCAATTCCTCGCCGGCATCGACTGTTATTTGGGTGGCAAAATATCTAGGGTTTCCCGAAACCCGGGGTTTAAACAGGGTTTCTAGAGAAAGATGTGATAACCGATTGAGAAGAAAGATGAATCTAGGGTTTCGCATAAGAGACATTTACCTGTTTTTTTCATTCCTCGATGATAACGGATACATGAGGATAAGAGGATCACAGGTGAAGATTTCTACCTCTAAAAAATGCTTCCCGATAGTCGAACAGAGCAAGAGGAGGGGGAGGAGGAATAAGCGAAAGTGAAATATATTCGGTGTGATTGTGAAGACGAGATCTGTGTAGCTGACTGAGCAGGTCACACACTCTTGCCTCTTGAATCTCTTCCTGATTTCATTTTGCTGCAGTCGCAGTGCATTTCCGACCCGTACCAGTCGCAGAACTACTCGGATTTTTGGTGTTTGAATATCCATCCGTCAAAACTCTTAATATTTGATTAAATTTACGATACAAATTAAAATATACCTCAAGTTAAGCTTAAAAATTACAATATTCATCTACAAATTCACCTTTTTAAATGTAATTTTAAGGATATACATGCTGAAGAAGCTCCTATACAGTTTGTTGATCTCAATTTAGCTGCTTAATTGTCTCTTCTCAAACTAAGAACAGTAAAAAAACTATAAACAAAATAGTAAATTATTTTGTTACACTTATTTTAAATGTAAATCAAAAGCCATAAAAATCAATACAAGATGATGTCAAGATGATAAAGGTCTACTACTACAAAACAGATTAGGCAAATTAGTTTGTTCAAACTCAAGAATGCAGTTTCTTCAACACCTCCAAATGCTTAGGCCCATCAGGATGGCGATTTACAAAGTAGGTAGCAAAATAGTTATCCGAGCACGCAAGTATAGTACTAATCGCAAGCTTGGGATCTGCTTTCCCACAAGCTTGAAGCCAAGCAAACATTTCAAATCTAAGCTTCATCCGCTGAACCGTAAACTTTAAACACGAAGGAAAAGCCACCAAAGTCGAAATCGGATAACCTAATTCATCTACAAGGTACTTAACCTTTGATTCCAAGACATCAGAAGCCTGTGAGAGAATATTAGGAGAAGCTTTCACCATATCTTTCACATCTTTCTCATTCAAACCAAAACTCACGAGACAATCAAATCTCTCTCGGAGTTCAGATCCTCTGCCACGGAAACTCTTGAGTGCTTTCTCCATTTCCTCTGAGTTTTCTTTGTATCCGAGGTCTAACAAGAACTGAGTCTTCATTTCTTTCGACTTTATGTCTATATCGGTTGATGGTAACGGCTTGATTTTTGAACCCATTGTCCATTTCTTCATCTCCTCTGGTTTTTCTTGAACGACTTGACAAATCCGGCTTTTACAAGCGTTTAAATGAATAAGCAAGGTACTTGTTTTCTTCAACCTACATGAACCAAGCCACCAAGAATGAGAAGAGAAAATCTCACTAATCTCATTATTCTTCATCTCGATCTCTTTCAGGAACAAGAAGCAACACCTTAGATTCGAAACACATTTCTCCATTTCAATCTCTGGGAGTTTCTGAAACAATGAACAGAGTTCACTTTTTGATGAACCAAGTTTTGTTTCAAATCCAGCTAGTATCAATGTCCATCTTCCTGAATTCTCGAAAATTAGTCTTGGATGCTTCTTGATTAACCCGCATTGCTCAGCTTCATCGTAACAGATATCTCTAAACAAGCTTAGAACCCGATGCACAGAGCTCCAATCATAAGACTCCTCCTCTGAGAGATTCTTCATTATCCAATCGAAGTCAAACCCCATGGATCTCAGCAACTTTAAAACCTTAACCAGTTCAACATTCATATCCCCAATTAGGATACTCGGGCTACAAACAATAAGTTTCGACAGAAACAATCTGCTAAATCCCAAATCCTCGTACGCCTTAAGCTTGGAAGCTAAAACCCCAGTTTCATACCCAAAAACTTCCCTAGCTTCCTTGTAAACCTTTCCAACCTTCTTCGGGTCAATTCCAAAATAACACAAAACATGATGGTTCTCTAGCAACATAACGTCGTCACTCAAGAAGAGCTTATCACAAGGAACCAAATGACTGTACTCACTTGGCTTTAGACCTGAACTCTCAAGGAAAGGCTCGAATTCATTGACGGGGTGAAACCGTAGATGTCGAGTGATGGATTGGTGGATATCAGAAGCAGCAACACAATTTACTTTTTTCAATAGATTCTCAATAAAAATTGGACAGTTCTTGCTCATACCTTCGGCAACCATATACTGTAAACCCCTAGTGGAATAGAAGTAATCCAACATCTCTTTCTCGACCATTTTCCGGATAGAAGGAGTGATTCGAATCCCACTTTGGGTTCTTTGGACACTCGATTTCTTGCTGGAAACTTCGTTACCGGCGGTTTTCTGGGTGGCGAAAGACCTAGGGTTTAGGGTATAACGGAGGAGAAACCCAGTTTCGGAAATTGGGGGTTTAAATTGGGTTTCTACAGAAAGTTGCGATACCCATTTGAGAAGAGACGTGAATCTAGGGTTTCGAATAAGTTTCATTGCTTGGCACTCGATGTTAACGGACGCAATGATACTGCCAATGTATAAATTGGCACATATATATAACTCAGCAAACCGAAAGCTTCTACCTTTGAATCTTTTACGAGTTTGGTATGATTCGAATCTCGTGCTCTCGGAGCTCAAATCGCTGCACTTCTTTTGCCATTACCAAGGATCTTCATAAGCTCTGCCGGAGAAGACGGAGGCGGCATGAGTTGGTGACGGCCGAGGGGGTTGGGCGGGGGCGGAGTTCGCGTTTCTTTTTTTAGTCGTTTGGGTTTTGCGTTTAATTGGTTAATTCATCAACTAGGTGACGTGGCGCATGAGGAATATTTATTTTATTTTTTACCTTTGAGTAATATTAACCAAGCAGCTCACATGCATACAAGTAAAATTATAAGAGAGATACACCTCGTAAACTTTTCCTTTTTTCAGTGATGTTCCATTGTTACACTTGATCCAGCCTTTACCCGGGATACTCTACATAACTTTTGAAATTGTAACCAAGGACTGAACAACTTCTTCTTCATTCTCTTCAACCTCTTGTGCATTAAACCATTGATTCATATTCTCTCTGATTTTTGCTAGAGTTTCATTTGTCTTGAACATCACACCATCAAAACTTAGTTTATCGTGGTTCTTCCATATCACTCATATCCAAGGGAATGATCTCCTAATATATGTTGGCACCCTTGGATCCTTCTTCACTCTCAACGGATGATAGACATAATAATGAAAAATGGAGAGCTCAAGGGAAGTTAGAGTAAGCCCACACATATGACATATCTAGTCAGTGTACAAGTGAAGGTTACATGATTTTTGTACTCCCCTTCCAAACCGCAACTTCATTCCTCTTGATGCAATCTAATCAGCCATTGGGATGGCTCCGCTTAAGACCTTCCATAAGAACGCTTTGATTTTGGACGTAGTCTTGAATTCCTGTCATCTCTATGATCCTCTCAGACACAACATCTTCGGCTGCTGACTAGTACTCATATTTCACACTTTTTTTTTTTGAGCTTTCGTTTATAGTTTTAGATCATTTTTCCTTTTTGACGAAGCATAAAATTCTGTCTTGTGTTTTATTTCTTTTTTTTTCATTATCTTTGAACAAACTTAAGAGCTGATTTTTTCAGCGATTTTCAAGCCAAACAGAACTACTTGTACACACTTTTCTTCTGTATCAAATTCAAATTAAATCATAGATGCTCAAGATTTTATGTTGCAAGATTGGGGTGCATATCAAAGATATTCTTCTTTCATGGAGGTTTGGCTACAACATAGATAAGATTATACTTTCTGGTTTTTCTTTTGAAGTCTTTTTCTTGTTTTAAGTGAAAAAACAAAAACGATGCACTGGTTGTAAAGAAAAGGTTTTTTTGTATTAATTTTAAATAAATTTACAAAAAAAAGATAGACGAAAAACTGGAGGGGGAAGGCATATGGTCGATTGCTTTTGAAAAACATCGTCAAATTTCTCATACCAAGCACACTATATGTTCTTATGAGCTCATGATCTTCAGTTCTTCAACATGAAATGTATATTTTATTCTAATACTAGAGTAGTATATATTTACGGTAATACTAGAGCAATCGAGTTTTGGTAAGAAAAAAAAACATGAAAAGAAACTGAATATTCAAAGTAGAAAATATTAGAAAAAGTAAAAGAATAAAACGTGGGGTTCCTCATGCACAAAGTTAAAAAGTAGCGTTACTAATTTAAGAAGCTATCTCTTTGTGTGAGTTTTCTTTTCTTTTTTTCTTAAAGTAAATAACTAATTAAGAATAATCTCACACATCTACTAGTCTATGACTGAGGCCCCATCACACACCACTTACACACATTTTAGTACCTGATTCTGTTCCCAAGTGTATAGTGTGTGTAGCACTTTGGACATTCTCTTGTCGCGACTCTTATGACTTTATACCACTTTGAATAGAATAGAAACATGCTTTAGGCCTTTTTTCTATGTAAGCCAATCTCTTGTTTCTTGTTTTTTTCTTCAACTTATCTTCGATTGGAATTGAGTTTCTCCGTAACTTGTTAGCATCAAGGCTTCGGCATCTTGTATCGAGAATGGCGGAGGAGAGTGATCAGAAGCGGATAAATCAGGCAATAGTGCTTCAGCTTCGGGTGTCTTCAAAAGACTCTCTTTTGTTTTTTGTTGTTGTTCTATCATTATTTTCAATTGTTTCCCTTGTTCTTCGATTCTAAGTTGTAGGTTTCGTTGAATCTAAAGAAAAAAAGAAATAAAGCCATATAAGATTAGTGGTAAAAAAAAAATTGTATTTGTGTTGATTATTATGAGAAAACTGTTCATTAGGGACACAAATATATGGTATCAAAAATGAGAAGAGCCTTACTCCCTTTTATTTTCTTTGCTTTTTTTTTTTGATGTATAGCTTATAAAATTCTAACAAAAAGAAATTTTTTATCTTTAGATCTAAATATTTTGAGGAAATAATGAATCGGGCGAGTGAACCTTTACTTAATCCCATAAATGCTTAAAAGGAACTAGAATAGACACTAAATGTCAACACAACTACCTATAATGTGGTAAAAGATTCTTAATAATTATATTGAATAAACTAATTAAGGTATATGTTTACATTTTGTGACTTACCTCTAGTTGTTCATGAAGATGCCTCTGAACATCAAGTTGAAGCTGGAGTGCCTCTTTAATTTGCACTCCACTGCGTCCACAACATTAAAAATATCATTAACACGTTAATTTTTAAATCAACAACAAAGTGTTATGCATGTTTGAATTTAGATGGTAATGCAATAATGACATTACCATAAGCCACTAAACTACATATCCCGAACTAATTATTATTTGAATAATGTTAATTATTATTTGAGTAATGTTAATCGTATCTTTATTGATATTTTTTGCTACGCTAAGCCATTGGGTCATTAATTTTGGATTTATATAGAGGACCATCTAGTAATAAAGAGAATATTATTATTGGCATAAAAAAAAAAAAAAAAAAAAACTTACGTTTTCGTGTCAAGCTGAGAGAGTTCTTTGGCACAAGCTCTTTTCTCAAACTTGCCTGCAACACAAAACTCTTTCAATTTCATTATTCCAAAATTATCAAAGTATTTTATAAAAAGGAAGAGAATGATTAGTGCACCTTCTTGAGAGTCAGGTATGTATTTCGCAATCCTATACTTCTGCAATATTAACCCAAAAAATATTTAATAAAGTTTCTTTGGAAAAAGAGAATAAAAAGAGAGAAGAAGTAACTTTTAACCTGTAAGTGGCTTTTAACATGAAAGATTGTGAGTCCATCAGAATCCATCAGCTTCAATATCGCCTTCGGCGTTGCCTCTGCATAGTTTCCCACCACTTACACTTTTTAGTGGACATTTTATCTTTTAAACATATATCAAATCATTCTTTTTTGTAAAAAAATATATACATATATCCAAATAATGCAGCATATTTGCTGCAAAAGTAGAACCTTTTCAATCCACAAATAATGTTAGTGTTATATGAGAGCGTTATTACTTCTTTAAGATGACTTTTGATCTCATCTAATTGTAACATCTCTATGCAATATATGGTAATACATGACGGTCCATGATTCATATGCATACCTAATATAACTGCAGAATCCCACTAGCTAGTAAAATCTGAGAGAATATAAACTAGTAAATAGGAAAAAGATCAATTTATTCTCCGTTAGTTTTAAGTTAGAAGTTCATAGAATTTGATGATAAAACTGATAGTAAATTGTATGATGATAAACTGATAGTAAATTTTCATAATGGTTTGTGACTTACTATCAGCACCACCAAGGCGGTTTACGCACTCCACAAACTTCTCATGAAGATCTTGAGTCCATCTTATCCGTGTTTTGTTCCCGATTACCGTGCTACAATTAGGACCCCCGGACCCTCCATGGGTTGAGAAGGAAGGAGGAGAAAATCTTGAATGAGTTTGTTTAGGTTGGTGATGTGATGATGAGAAATTCAGATGTGTTACATTAGAATTGCTATAGGTCTTCCTGCATAGTTCCTGCAAACCTCGTATGAACATTTTAACCCATTATCTTTTATCATCATTGCTAAGCAAAAACATATTTATAAGACCAACCAAAAAAAAATTGATCTTTTTTTTTACATACTTGCGGATCTTGACTTGCTTCAAAAGAAAGTGAGTAAGAGGCTGATGAAGCATTTGTTGCAGCGAAATCATTTGCGCATGATCTTTGATATAATGGCTTCAAGTATTGTTCAGGAAGAGGCTGCATAGGAACCATTGATTCGGATTGGTCTAATGATCGAGGATCGGAAGATTGATGATGGTATGGATGAAACGAGGAAGGATAGGGCTTTGATGATGAACATTGTACCGAAAAAGATTGATTGGTTGTGCAATCATATGGAGTAAAACCCGAGAACGATTCAGTAGTCGTCCATGGAGATGATGATGATTGATTGTAATGGATCATATTCAAGTCTTGTAAATTAAACGGCTGCGGCGGTTGCGGCTGCGTTTGTAGCCGGTTTCCTTGTGTGGTGGTTGCGAATTCAAAGTTGATGTTATCCATCAAAGAACAAACAAGAGAGACCTGGATTGCCAAAACATATGATCTTGTTGTTGTGCGTTCAATGATATATTGAACGAAAGAAGCAAAAAGAAAAAAATTCGAAGTTGAAAAAGTATTTGATTAAACAAAAAAAGTCAGATGAATAACGATCTAAATGATATCTGAGTGTTTTTGTTTGTTTTTTTTTCTGGGTTTTCTGGAATCTCTATTTATTCCTCCAAAGTCTTCAGGTGCAAGAGGGATGAGTATTGATATAAGGCAATGCCTTTCCTTTTGATTATTCTCAAAATGGATAGGAGTGCGCATTTGTTTAATTATCCAATAGCCATAATTGCAAAAGTCCAAAATTCTTATTTTATCTTTTGTTAAGGGGATTCCAAAATTCTTATTTCAACTACAAATATTTTAAGAAGTAATATTAGTTAAATTCCCACTTGCTTAGACCTTGTCTTTATTCTTTTTCATTTGTAGAAACATCAAAAAAGAGTTGGTTCACAGATATAGTAAGATCGCACGGAAATCGATTATAGTATCATTATTTCATTTTAAAACCCTAATTGTTCCTGTTAAACCATGCATATATATACTCAACTGTTGCATATATGTATAAATTTATCATAGAAAAAGAATTTGTAAACAAAAATAGTAAGATCACACGGAAATCAATTACATTATTAATTCATTTTGAATCCCTCACTGTCCTACTAAACCATACTTACATATTTACATAAAATTAATTCTGTAAAGTGATGATCCTCAAAAAAACTTCAAAACACTAAGAGACACTTTTAAAGTTTGAAGGTATTTCTTAATCGTATAAAAAACAATGAGAACAAAATCAGAAAGAAAAAAAAATATCGAAGATGTTTTTCTATTAAATATTTTTTCTCAATATGGGACAAATGGCTATTATATGACTATTCTAATATGAATAAGGACTCTCAGATGATGACACATGTCATAACAATTTTCCTACCACACGATGATGTATTAGAGAGCAACTCAAATCGATTGTATGATTTGATAGTCTTGCAAGGCAAACCACATCTACTTTCCGTGAATCAATCTCACATGCACGTTTTTTCTTTGTTGATGATGTACTCTGATGTCTTGGGCTTGGAAGTATTTTCTTATCAAATATATCAAATGACCTTCATTTAATAAGGTATAGTTTAGACATGATCATATGAAATTTTTGTTAAGTTTTATAGGATTTCAACTCAAAATCAATAGATAATGAGTGGATTGATCCATATCCTTTATATACTGGTTAGGTCTCATCAAAACTTTTGATGTGAGATATTCTCACACGCCCCTTCGAAATAATGACTCATCTAGCCATTAATCTCGAAACAATCCCAATATAGGATTAATTATAGATTAGACTAGCCGGACTAATTTGGGCCGTGTCGGATTAGGTAGAATGATCAGACTAATCGAGTCGGATCGATAGATAGTTAGTTAGAAACATGCAGCATATGTTCGGACTCTGATACCATATTAAATTCGGATTTATATGAGCTTCTAATTTAAAACCAATTGGCAATGAGTAGATTGGCCAGTATCCCTTATATACTAGTTATGTTTCATCTAAACTCCCAATGTTGAATATTCTCAAACTTTTCAATACTATGTTTTGCCATTTTTCTTCGTTAATGGTGGCATTGCTATGCTTCAAGCTTGTCTCACTTTCATTTCTCAAACTGAGAATAGGAGACGGAGTTCAACATGGTACGGAGGGCTTAAAACGACTGTTCTAAAATAGTTTTTGTCATAATATCAGCAAGTTGTTCACAACTTGGAAGATGATTTTTTTCATTGAAACTAAGATCAAAATTTCATGTATAAGGCGTTGGTCAACATCAATGTGTTTGGTGTGACTATGATACTTGGAATTTGGATATATATAAGATGTGAAGAGATTATCACACCAAAGAGACACAATTGAGAAATATCAAGTTCCTTCAAAACTGAAAAATTAGAAGTAATTTCCAAGGGAGTTGATGCACAAGCTCTATGTTCAGCCTCCATGGAAGATTAAAATACGGTAAATTGAGATTCGGTTTAGTTGACTGAAACATCATATTTGTATCGAGAAGAACACAAAAACCAACTAAAGAGCATTTATTATCATGAAAGTCAGCCTAATCACTATCACTAAAAGTAGTGAGTGATAATTTAATGTTTCCTTTAATGTTTTCATACATATGGACATATAGTGAATTGGTGCAAAAGAATATAGTATAAAAATCTTCTTTAAAAGAGCGAAGTTAAGAACAACAGGAAAATGTATTGTTTGACAAATGAAATTCGCAACATATTGAATATCAGGTCTTTTGAGAGTAAAATATTGAAGCTTAGCCTGCTAAACACCAAAATGCGTAGGCCCAAAAAAAAATTCATCCACACTATATAGAGCTTCAATCTGAAGAGTGCAGAGGAAAAAGAGTAGGGCTATGACTGTATTCTCTGATGTCAGCTATAGAGAATCTCCTTTTTATACTTACCTTGGAAAGTAAATAGACTTGCCACAGTAAATTGCACTTAAATGCTCAAGAAGTAATGAAGTTATCAAAATCTGTCATGCTAAATTGTGAACTCTAAGCATATATATATAAAAGAAAATGTAACAAGCTTAAATCACTTCTACTAAGAGCTAAGGTATTGCCTTGATTATGATAAATGAATAGATAAGAATCGATGTACGAAGAAATCTTAACCATTTTCTTACAAAAAATCATGTACAACAAATCAAACTTTTTTTCTTTCAAGACTATGATAAATATTAAGTTTGACACAAAACACTCATTTACTTCCAATAATATTCATAGTATCATTGATATGCACTAAAATCCCATGCAATTTTTTTTGTTAGGCTCTAAAAACCCATCTTAACTCCATCCATTAGTATGATAATGTTCCCTTTAAACCGAATGGGTAAGCCGGAAATAAGAAAATGTACAAAATTTAAAATCACTTCTAATCAATATTCTAAAAATCGCTAGGCGCTAGTCGGGCGGTAAATTAGGCCTAGCGTCGCTGCGGTTTAGACGGAGATTAATCGGGATCTAGGCAGTAAAAGGAAATAGTAAGGATTGATATGACTATGTATTTAAATAATAGTGTAACTAAGGTAAACAATGAAAGTCGAATCAGTCCAGTGGCTTATGTGTCCCTAAATTTCGTTCTAAACCCATGTTTGAATTTGCCAACATGTGTTTTTATTAAAAAAAAATTAACATAAATAAGAAAGGTAAAATCCTAATTTATCCGCGAAGCCATCTTCTTCCTTAGAATCCTAGTAGACACCACCGACGATTGTATCATATGCCTCCATTGAATCCAACGAAATTTGTATAACTCTATGATTTAATAAATCTGCCTAGATCCTCAAAAAACATCTAGGAAAGACGCCATTTGTGTTCATATAGGGAAGACGCCATTTGTGTTCTCATGACGAGCGTAGACCAAATGTGCAGTCATATTCACGAGCCCTACACTTTGGTTTTTCAAGAACCTGTGACCCAACCTTCTAAAACCCCCACTTTTTCTTCTTCATATGGAGACAAGGAGTAGGAGAAATTATTAGGGGTGATTTTTCGCCTACTAACTTAGGCCGACATTCATATAAGTTTCGTTGAAACTAAGGCCAACTACTAAAATATATTTCCTATAACATAGCCTGAAAAATTCTCACATGCGAATTAATACTCTCGAAAAGTAAAACATTTCTTTGATCATGGAATTGACAACCATTCCTTTTCATGTTTAAGCTATCAATTCATCTTCAATCCCTCGAGGTCTCTAACCCCATTATAGAGTTAATATTCTACACCTCTTTCTAGTGAGTAGATTGGGTTTTGGATCACTCTTAAACCGAGACTATAACTTTATCACCATTTTTTTTTCCATAAATTTGATTATATATTCATTTATATTGACCACTGATTTGAGCGTTGGAGAATTTTTTTATTTTTTTTTCTAAAACCTTTTTTGATCATAATCTGATGACATGAAAGCAACATCCGAAAACGGTTGAAAGGCAATCTCTTTACGAATATGTAGTTTGGCTCACTTCATAGTGAATGAATCACCTACTTTACATTTGCTGGCAGTCGAGCGTAACCAACGTGCTATGATGAACAAATTTAATCAAAAACTGATCCGAACAAGTGTGTGTATATATAGTTTTTAACAGCTCACTGCCCAATCAAAGCAAACTTGCGTTTGTCAAAATTAAAGGTTGATCGGGTTTCGGATACACTTGAACCACTGAATATAAAATAATAATAACGAAAACTTATATTTTGTTCTACCCCAAGATATGGGAGAATATATTTTACATTGGCATCTTTTCTTAATAATGTAATTTATAATGACGATTCTCGCATAAATTTCATTCACTTTTTTTTGACGCGCATGAATGAATTTGATAGTCTAAAAAGACATATCGAATTATTCTGGATAGAATGGATCAAAATGGCTCTCCATCTACAAAAAGTTTTGTTTGGCCCAATGCAACTTCGCTATCTTCTTTTCGATTTTATTTTATTAATCTTTATTATTGGTACGATGCGCCAATTGGATTTTCTATTAAAAAAAAAATTCATTAAGAGATTCAAATTCCACTTCAAAAGTTTGCTTAGAGGCAAACCACATTCCGCACCCAAAAACAAATATAATTATATAAAAAAAACTATAGGTAAGACCACAACAATATAGGGTAGTATCGAATTCCATTCCATCTAGATTAATTCAAAACTTATTTTATTTTAAACTTTTTAATATTAAAGTTCCTATTATTTGTACCATCTTACAACATACATTCACTCTTTATTCACGCACTAATTTTATTTATTTAATCAAATATTTGTCATTGGTGTTTCTCATGAACGCATAATCAGATGAAGGTATTGTCGTTGATGAATTATCCACAAAAAATGGATATCTCTATGGGTTATCTATAACAAACCATTCAAAGCTACAGTCAGATATTTCAAAATTTTATACAAGATTTTTTTGTCCATCGCTTCGATAATAACTCTTGAAAATGGTCACTAAATCAATATATGTGACCATGTACTCATGTAGGGAAAAAATTAATTTATGTAATCAGCTAAATTGCATTCAGTGAAGGTATATATATACCATTGAACTTCATGAACTAATTTACTTATCAAGGAGCAAGTGGGGAGTAACGTTTTTAATAATTATAATATCCATAAATGATTATTTTCGATAATCAAATTAATTTTTGAATTGACATAAACAAATATTTAACCTCGTTAAAAATATAATTATACGAATCTAAATACTCTAATCTTAGCATCTTAAACCCAATCTTAAACCCAATGACATGATGGAAGATAGGAGAACCTCTTTAGACACTAAAATTAATTCGCTAAGTGATATACTTAACCATTAATAGTAGTCCACCAAAATTTGGGGAAGTCGCTCTCAAAAATCGGTAAAGGCATAATCTTCATAAATCATGATTTATTTCAAGGAATGGACATTCAAAAGCATTTTTTATAATCAAGATACAATCGGCCAAGCGAGTGTGAGACCCCTCCCCCCCCGAATGGTGGCAATCAAGGTTTTACAAAGCTCTTCCAAGAGCTATTAATCTCAATGGTAAACCATCCTAATTCGAAATTTATGTTTGCAACTAAACACTAAAGCATGGTTTTATTCAAATTTGAAAGACTTGACCCGGTTACCTTTTTTCAAAGATTTCTAATCAACTTTCATTGCATAAAAAAAACCTTAATTTTATAATATCTAGATACTAATTCAAGAATACTCACATAGGGAGCTTAAAACACAAATCAAGAAAAAAAAAAAAAAAACATGTTCAATCAATATAAAAGAGAAATAAAAACAAAAGGAAATCTTTTCTAATGTTTGGTTTCGATGAAGATCTTTTTGTGAATCCTAGCACTATCTCAAAATCAAAGTAACAAAGAGTTTTTAAGGGTTTATATTAGCTGTTAGGTCGTCTCCCTTCATAAAAATTAAAAATAAGGATTTATAAGGAGAAACTCGTCCTAGGTCAAATATTGACCAAAAAGCTTACGTGGAAAAAATTTGGTCGGACTTCACGTGCGATAATGAAATATCAATTATTTTCTTATATTTTGATTCATCCATGCAAGGCCAATTGTGATGATCAGATCTTTTGGTTTAGCTTCTTGTTACAGCTAGTCGGGGCATATCTTCACTAAATTAGGTGATCTAGAGAACTGTTTACCATAATGACTCTATACCAGTTCTAGATCAATTATCTTCTAATGACACCAAGTTGAGCTTCATAGGATATCGAGAAGGCTTTCAACGATTCTTATACTTTTGCACCTATGATTTTGTCGTCTATAGGAAAATATCCAAAAAAATTCACAATGATGAGAATGGTACAAAATCTCTCCAAAATGCTTTAATAATTGGAATGACTTAAAAATGACGAAAAAGACTCCAAAAGGACAACAACTATATAATACATTCGATTAGTTGATAAAATCGAGTATATCAACTTATATAATTGAATAGAAAAGGGAATGTTTTACGGTAATACATCTTTCATTTTATGGTCAATCTCATCTAATTGAGAACATGGTTGAGGATTAATTTCTTGTGTTCCGTATGAATTCTCCCAATCGAAACCCCAAGCTCGACGATAACTTATAATTGGCTAATATGCGAAAAGAAATTCCACCAAATTTGAGAGGTGCAAGATTTTCTTGGGAGGCGATCTCAAACTTTAAGGAAAAAAATAGTGTGTTAGACATAAGATATTTAGTGTCATGGAATAAGGTTTGTACCATTAAACGTCTTTGGATAAAAATATTCAATGAGTGCTCTATTTGAGTAGTTGAGTGAAGGATACTCACATAAAAAGATATAATTATTATGAGTTGAGTAGAAAGAGACATTTTCGTTGGTATTTTTGATGTTTTCTAAGTTTCGACCCTCATTTTATAATATATTCGATGGCACGTAGACAATGGTAAAACTACTAAGTTTTAGATGGAAATTTGGTTTTCTTAAGAAAAATTGTTGGATATCATCGGAGTGAATGGGAATAGCCTTCTAAAATATCATAGGGGTTATAATTGCATATGTATGAAATAATAGTAACTCAAGATTACGTCATGTCCAACCAGATTTGCATGTCAACATATTTCAACACCTCATAACAGTAAATTTATCTGACCTAAAAAAACCTACTAGGATAATTGAAGGATCAAAGCAACCTAAATTTAGTTGCATGAAAGTTTGGGTTGTCATCAAACCTTCATCACCTTGATTCATACAATACAAGCACACTACAACAATTCCAATAACCAAAATTTACACATGGTTATCTGCTATCGACAAACATCTAATTATGAACATGATTGCATAATGGGGACTACATACAACCAAAAACCATTCATTTTACTATGATTGCAGTTAGAAGGATGAACCATTTATTCCTCGAATGTAATTATTTTTTACGAAATATGGTCCGCTTCGATGAAATGATTTGGTCATGCGATATTCTTTTTCTTTGGGACTGAATTACTAATTTAACATATAAAAATCATTTCCACCAATATGTAATTGTATTGTGGTACTTTATTATCTACAAGATATGAAAGACATAAACCTCGATTCCACAGTCAACCCAATTTTTTGGTTACCAATCATCATATATATGATAAATCAACAATTCCAAAACAACACGTTTTTATACCGATCATCCAATTCAGAACTTTCAACTCAAGTATGATCTAAAATTCAATTGCATTCATTAGTTTCAAGCAAATTTTACCTTAGTTCTCATTTCATTCTCTTTGAATTTCTCTTTTAAAAAATAACATCTATTAAAAATATGTCTGTTTTTCTATAAATTTTCTTATACACTAGTTATTTCTACTAATTAAATGAAGTCGTTTCTCAAAACAAGAGAAGTTTGGTATTTGAAAATAACAGAAAGTGGACCTCTAATTAATGATTCAATTTAAAATGGAAAGCAACAGTGGAACAACTGTAAGATTCCCCCTACGTGTTAAAATAATGCCCAATACCATTCTTACAAGTTGCACTCCCCACTCTTTTTTTAAAATTACATTTTTTCAGAGAGGTTTTGATTTTGCCATATTTAATTACTCATATTTCGTTTTATTAAAATGGACTTTTTATATTCGCCTTCGCCAGTCGCAGATGGCCCCCTGACGCGTGTCAACATAACAAATATCTGATATTTTTTAATTCATTATTTTATGTTTTAAATGTTCGACATCGAGGTGAATTTGTTTATTTGCGTTAAATATTATCTGTCCTCTAGGCAGAGAAAATTTTCGGTAAGACTTTGTTAAAGGCAATATTTGAAGGCAACGACAAAATAAGGGGCAAGAATTTGACCTAATTTGAAGTTCCCAACAAAAAAAGGTTGAAGTTTTCAAAAAAAAAAAAGAATCACGATCTGCAGCCGGAATTGACAATAAAATAAGTAAGACCCTAGTAAGCGTATAAAATTATTTGGACGTTTCGAATCTCCACGTATGAACAAAAGAAATGATAAATCTTCAAGAATCAAAATCTTGTCTTAAATACTAAGAAATTATCATCGTTATATGTGGTTTTCCAGCTTCCTGCTAACACCGCTTTAAACAATTTGTTCGTGCCACTATACAGTCTATACTATTAAATGGGTTTATGTAAGAATTGACTCTGTTTTTGAAAGGTTTAGAATTTGTGGAAGCTTCGGTTTTAGCTAGTAGATAGAGAGCTTTTGCTTAATTGAAGCCGGAACTCGAGGGATCATGACCGGCCCTGGTTACAAGCATTAGAAGAACATACTTCTAACCCCTAAATAATAGTATGTATATTTCCTTGTCACTAAATCACAAAAAATTTCATTAGCTTAGCTGATTTGCGCGGGAGAGCGGTTGGTCGGGTCGTATATGTTGAATTTTAGTTGTAGAATTTTTTTTTAGGTGTGTTTGTTATAGATGTAGTTGTAGATATTTTTTTTTGTTGCAGAATAATTTAGTCATTGGTTGAGCAGTTATAATTTAATTATTTTGAATATAATAATTAAGTGAAATTTGTATGTATATATAAAAATATTATTTATATCATTTATGTAACAATATATATATATATATATATATATATATATATCTGTGTGTGTGAGAGAGATGTAGGAATTCTAAGAGTTACAGCCAAAATTATAATTCTAAGAGTTTTGGGTTGTGAGGTTTTTAAGGAGAATTAAATTTGATTTGTTTGATTTTAAAGCTCTAAATATAATGTAGATACAGCCCAACCAATATCCCATATCGAAAATTAGGGGTGGTCTTTAGTAGTATGTATACTATGTATATGCATCCATTCATATATTGCAAACGATTTTAAATTGGCTATTTAGTGCGTATCGTTTTCTTAAACATAGATTTTCTATGTTAAGAGTCATAATTTGCGAAAGATTTCGATAAAGAAAGCATGACACTCCTCCGGCAGTCGAAAAGAAAATAAACAAAAAAGCATGACACTTGTTGTTGACTTGCATTACGCACCTACTACAAATTGAACCTTCATTTCGATGGGCTCACAAACATTAATGAAGCCCATACTACAAAAGTCTTGGTGAGTTGGGTTTGACAATTTTAGATCCAGTGGGATTTTTTTTTATTAAACTTTTTATTGGTGATTTGGAAAAATTTATTGTTAAATTTTGTAGCGTTTTTAGAGTGTAATATGTGGTAACATAGAAAAGTTCATAGGAAAAGAAATGCATGCCATCACATTAACATTCATTAGAAATATATAAAATTATATTTTTGATTACTTTTACGATGCTATGTACCAAAAAAGCTAAACAAACACACTGACTCTTTGGCAAAGAATGCACTGAGAAATCATGTAATCACTATTTAAGCGTGGAATGAAGTTTTACCCAATGAAAAAACAAAAAATTACTTATAAGACATCCATGATAAACTTGTAAAAGACTTTTACAATTTTTTCTGATCAAAGTTTTCAATAATATTATATGCTAAGATCAATCAATTTTATTAACAAATATCCACTAAAAAAACACTCCTTTTATATATTTATTAGCATAATACTCCCATCATTTTTCATAGAAGATATTTTAATCAATCCAAATGGAATTAAGTCATAGCATATGTTGGTATATCATATTTTCCTAAGTCAAGATTCTTCCAAAATAGGTTTAAATCAGTTACAAAAGTAATGATTTTTGCAAATTAGTTAAGATGTAATGATTTTTTTATATTTATATAATACTTAATATCTTATCATCTTTAATATGTCCCATTGGAATAATGATTTTTGTATTCATCTTGAACCGAATCTCATTTTAGAATTGATAATAAATTATATTGTCCGAACTCGGGTTAAGGTAAACCTAGTCGAACTTCCATGTATCATGACCATATTTGATAATAAAATCTTTGATCGAACACTTATGGGCTACATTTAAATTGCTAATTGGGCTTCCATGTGTTGGGGTCAAATTTGAAATATAAGTAAAACCTACTCTAATATCATATGAATATTTACTTAAAAAATATCCACAAACCATCTCAAAAGAGAAAAATTGATTGTCACAAGTTTATAGACTACTTAATATCCTATACTCTTCAAATATGAGATTCCTTAACATCAGTTATATATTGTAAGAATTTCACACGAACCAAAACATTTTGTTTTCAATAGTTCAAAATTGCAATTATATATTGTAAAAATTTCCACACGAACCACAACATTTTGTTTCTAATGGTTCAAAATTGTTATCTCTAACGATATCATTTTTAAGCTATTTATTACGTTTTACTAGCTGATATAAATTTCTTAATGATCTATGTTAAAAGTTTATGTTAATTTTGTTTAACTATAAAATTCTTTCACAATCCTATTAAAAGAGTGTATATAGTGACATAAATAATCAAGTAAAAGAAAAGACAATGAAACACACAAAATAAATGAGCTTTTTATTTTCTTCCACAATATACCGTTATATTTTTCTTTAAAGTATATAGATACAAATGCAGGTTCTTGGAATTGGTCAATGAGATTCAAAAGGAAAAAAGTAGTAAACATCAGGCAGTTCTGATTCTTAGTGATTTTAAAAAAAAAATTAAGATGGTTCAATAAGTTTTTTTGTCAACATGGTTCAGTGAGTTTATTTAAGTTAAAAAAAAAAAAACAGTATCTAAATATAAATTTCAAAATGAAATGTGCCAAAACATATAATTTTTAAAAATAAATATATAAACCAAAACTCCAAATATTTTGAATTGTGGAAAGCTGGATTTAGAATAATTTGTAGAACTGTAGATATAGCCATATAGGTCATATGAGCATCCTCGGGATTTGTTTTTATTTTTAGCTTAAAAAGCATTCTATAAATTTCATTTTCGTCTAAGATTCGCCGTTCTTCTTTGTTTACCCGATTAAATCTTATATAGTTAAGGTGTTATCATGTTTGTAAATTGTAACTGAGCATTTAAAGCAAACAAAAAAAAAGCTCAACTTTTATCTATTGGTTACAATTATGTTCTTTGAAATAATATATATCTTGGATAAAAAAAACTAAAAAAAAGTTAAAAAAATAATATTTATTTTGAATCTATATCCAAAGCACTTTATATCATATTACTTATTAATTTTGTTCAAAATTTTGAATCTATCGCCAAAAAATCAAGGATTAGTTGGGTAATAATAGGGCCTAGTTTGTTTACTATTTAATGGTTTTACAAACATGTTAATACATTATGATTAAAGTTTCAATATGTGTATTTTGCTTAATCGAATGTAAAATTTATTCAATAAAAACAAAACGTTTTTTACAGTGCAATGTAACTTTTAGTTTGTATATTACATAGAAAAGTTTTGAAAATCCTAAACGTTTTGAACCCCAAACCAAAAGGCTAAAGTGGCCTCAAGTTTCTCTTCCACGTCGATTCAAGAATGTTACTGTTAAGCCGGTTTCTCACAAGCTTGCCAATGTGCTTCCATATCTCCTACCGTTTCTTTGACAAAATTTAGCTATATATCTTTGCGTTGTTGTCAGCTGATCATCTTCTGATGCAAAATTGTCCTGCCCTTTCATTCTTAATATAGGTTGCCTAATACACCTATTGAAACCCATAAAAAGTGGAGCTCAAAATCTATCTACTCAACATTTTAACTGTAAATAAAAATAAAGATAAAAAAACATACAAAACCAACACAAAATCAAATAGTCGAACAAATTAAAACTAAAGTTTCTTTAAAAAGAGAATATGTTTATTGCGAAAGTTTCTATAAGCAAACCAAATTGCTTTTAGTTCATCTGATTCTTGACGACCACGACAACAAAAAATGACAAAAGAAAGCAAACAGATCGAAGCCATATAACTTAGCTGTGGATAATGAAAAATTAGCAAAGATGTGAAGATTGTAGTTGAAATGTAGACAGTACAAAAGCAAGGATCAGTGTCAGAAGAGTAATACTAGTTACTTGAATCTAAAGTCACTTCTTCTCTCTTTCAAATCTGAGATTTTCCTAGTATTCGGCAAACATGTCAGAATAAAGTGGGGTCACACCACTCCGACCACACTTAAAATCTCCAAAGTAGAGTGGCATCCCTTTAAATAGTCCAAAAGAGAAAGGGTATATCAATAATTCTACACGGTTCCATGACCTTTAATATTCAACTAGAAATAAAAGCACTTCCTAACCAGAGATTTTCTAACGAGAAAGGAGAAAAAGAGAGAAAATGGCAGTTCCACTCAAATCAACATCTTCTATGTCTTCTTCTCAATGTTCATCTTCATCTTCCCCAAATTCAAGCTCCATCAAACTCAAAGCCCTAATCCAAACTCTCATCATCTCTCAAGTTTGTCGACTTATCCGCGAAATCACTAAAGCTTCATCCATTCTTGTTAGAGTCTTGAGAAAGAAACAATACAATCTCTTGTCACTATCTTCTTCCTTCTATCCAAAGAGAGTCTCGAAGAAACAAAAGAATAATATATTCTTCGGCTCCTTTAGACTTCACTACAACTTTTGCTCCTCTCACGTAGTGCCAGTCTCTGCGCCCGTACGTCTCCCTGAAGAGCTCTACTTGGCCCATCTCCAATACGACTCCACTTGGGAGTCATCAATGTCTTCGACTGCATCCATGGATTTTCGCAGTTATGATGATGATTTTCAAGAACCATCTGAGCTCTCTAGCTATCTAAGAGAGCTAGAGGATAAAGTTAAAGACGGTAACGAAAAAGAAGGGAAAGAGATGGTGATGATGAATGAGATTGATAAACTGGCTGATATGTTCATAGCAAATTGTCATGAGAAGTTCATGTTGGAGAAGGTTGATTCGTATAGGAGATTCCAAGAAAAGCTCAATAGAAGCAGTTGATGATCACGATGATGATAAAGGGGCATTTGTAGCTTTCATTTCTTTTTATGTAATTTCACTTTTCCTTCTTTTTTCTTTTGATATTCCTTCATAGAATTTGAATTATCTGGACATGTATCAGAAAGCACTGGTATGGTTTGTGTGGTGTTTGTTGTTTTACAATATATGATTATGAAGGTGGTGGTTTATAAGTAGAATAGACAGTCCAAAAAGATAAAGTGAGGATGAGAATGGAATGGATTTTTGTAACTTTGGCTTTTGTGGGTTGTGTTCTTTTGCTACACCTTGTGATATTGTTGTATAAGGGGACCATCAGATTTTAGATTTTGTTTTTAACTATAGACTTTTCTATGTTCCAATTTTGATCTCTCTTGAAATATTTCTTTTGTAATTATCTAATCTCTTATCCAGAATGTCACAAAACAGTTTTCTTTAAAGTATTTCGATATACTTACCTTGTCCTGAAATATTTGAAGCGTAATATGAATTTAAAATTTGTGACTCTTTAAAATATAAAAAACAAAAATGCAAATTTTGAAAGAATCGCGTTACGAAAAAAAAAATCAATTGTAAAAGCCAAAACCTTTCTTGTGCATGAAATGTCACGGCATAGTTAAATAACCTTAAGCAAAAGAAGAAACAAATTACCCAAGAAATTGCATCCAAACCGTGCTTTAAAAGCTCTTAATCAACACAATAAGCTTCTTGCTCAAGTTGATGAATTTGCGTTTCAATATCGTTGTGTGTAGTTTGACAGCAATGCAAAAACCTAACATACAAGCCTTTCCGTCCGAATGAAACTTCTAGTTTTCAAGCCTATTTTTATGTAATTTATAAAACACTTATATCAGCCACTAGCTTAAACAAATCACTAAGTTCAGATGATTCACTAAACCACTTGCGATATTTTTGATAGTCGAGGCCTCCTGAGAATGTAGTAGCTTATTAAAACTCAGACCAATGAATTATATGATTCAAACCAATGATTATAATTGAAATGCATACATGCATGGGCGGACCGATTAACAAGTTAAGGGCGACATAACTTCCCTTAAATCTTTATATAATTTATTTTGTATACAAAATTTGAAAGAATTTAGTATTACAATTAGAAAATCTAGCATGTTCATATATCAATGGCGGACTATGCTAAACAACTTTGGATCATGTCATTTGAGACCATGGGTCTTTAATAATTTTTGTAACCTATATCATGTCTAATCAATGGAAGTTATTTAGAGAAATCAAAACAGGAGATTGAAGATTTTAAGTAAATCTAATAAAGGATCCATGTCGGACGCAACAAGAAATTTTGGTTCAATTCACTCGACTTGCCGTTGAAGTTGATCATCAGGGCACACTTTTTGTTGAACTTGGCTTATTCAATTCATCATAAAAAATAACCGACGTATGATTCAAGGTCCATATCGAGCCGGACAGTGTTGGGCCTATGCTATGACTCTAATAAGCCTAAAAAGTAATATATAACAAACAACACGTCTTGTCTTTAAACGACTGCTTCCGACCAAACTACTCTCTCTTTTCCGACCCACGAACTTGAGCTTCCCCTCGTCGATCTTCTCTTCCACACTGCACTTTCCACTTCTTAACATTACTCTCTAAATTTGTCAAATTCTTTCAGTTTTCTCATTAAAATTCCTACAATTTACGCTTTCCATCACTCCCACGTTAGATCCCATCGGTCCTTTATTGTCTCTGCACTGGTTCATCCGATTTCTGTATCTGAATCTGTTCAGATTGCGATTCTCGGATAGGAATCTGAATACGGCGGTATGTTTTTCGTACTTACCTTTGAATTGATTTATTTCTTCAAGCGTTTAATATCTTCTTTGGTGCATTTAGAGATCTAACAGTTCTAGGGCTTAATTCAGCACTGTTACAACTTGGATAAATCAAATTCAAATCTAATCTATTTTTTTTCTCTTCTGAATATGTATTTTCTAAATTACAGAAACAACAAGGTTTGAGAAGGAGCAGTTTCATTTGGATGGCAAGGCTTGTTGTATGTTAAGTTTTTTTGCATTGCGTTCAAACAGTAACATGGAAGCGGAAATTCATCAACTTGAGCAAGAAGCTTATTGTGCTGTGTTAAGAGCTTTTAAAGCACAGTCTGATGCAATTTCTTGGGTAGTTACGTTTCTCCTTTTTTGACTAGTGAAATGTTATATTAACTGTATTGTCAAATGTCCTGAACAAGAATGGATTTTTTTTTTGGTTGTGTGATTGCAATTTTAGGATAAAGAAAGCATGATCACAGAACTACGTAAAGAATTGAGAGTATCTGATGACGAACACCGTGAACTGTTGAATATTGTCCATAACGACGATATTATCAGAACGATAAGGTAAGATATTGTGAGCTTATGTTCCATGAGATTCCGCTGTAATAATAATAATAATGCTCTGTATGATGGAACTGGATCAACAGGGATTGGAGACAGGGAGGCTCCAACCAAGTTGTTAGACATACAAATATCCACTCTCTCAATGTTCTTCCTAGTCCGAATTTTTCAGCTTCTCGTAAGAAACAGAAGACGCTCCAATCCGTAAGACTTGTGGCTTTTCGTGTCTGTATTTGCATATGGTTTTGTGTTATCTCTTAATGAAATCTTTTTTGATACTCATGCAGTATCCGTCGAATGGTTCCACTAGAGATAGGTCATTCAATAACCGTGTATCAACAAATGAACCGGGTGAATCTTATATTGGAAGAAAAGTGTGGACAAAATGGCCTGAAGACAACAGCTTTTACGAAGCAGTAGTTACTCAATACAATGCAGATGAGGTGAGACCATTATATAGTTTAGTTCAGAGTCAAGTCATGTGCTGCTATTAGTCTAGTGCAGGAGCATTGTACTTAGCCTAGGTGGTTTCGTAGTGCATTGTAACTGTAGTTGAGTTGGTTAGCTAGAGAGCTAAAAGGTTAAAAGGAAGCTTTTGGCAAGAGTGAGTTGTGTATTTTGGATTAGTCTAGGATCATGGTTTAGGCAATGGTCAAGAGTTAAAAAACTTCTCTAGTTAATTGAGTCTTTCAATGATGTAGTTCTTGATGAATCGAATAAAAGAGGTGTTTTTTCTCACAGGGTCGACATGCGTTGGTATATGATATAAACACAGCGAATGAAACATGGGAATGGGTTGATCTTAAGGAGGTAAGCTTCACATTGATGTCTTTTACGAGTCTTCAAAAACGTCTTATGGATAAAAATATATATGATTACAGATTCCACCGGAAGATATAAGATGGGATGGAGAAGAGAATGTAAGACATGGCGGTGGGAGTCAAAGAACGTTAAGCCATGGTGGTAGTAGAGGGAGAGGTCCAAGAACTCAGCCAAGAAGAGAATTTTTAACAATGCAAAACAATGGCGGTGAGAGGATGTTTGATGAGATTGAATTGTTCAACACAGACTCACTTGTGAAGCAGGTAGGTATTCATCATCTCTCTTCTCTACATTTTCATGAATCAATTTCCATTTTTTCTTACGTTGAACATTTTGTCATTAGGTGGAGAGAGTTTTTGATTCTAACCTTTCTGATCCGCACGAGCTTGATACAGCCAAGAAACTACTCAGGGTAAGAGAGACATAAAACAAGAACAGTGTGGTTAGAAATTCAGTATAAAAAACGTTGGTGTTGTTATTGTATGAGTGCAGGAACATGAACAAGCGCTTATTTCTGCCATTGCAAGGCTTGCAGATGCTTCTGATTACGAAAGCGGTAATAAACAACAAAACTTGACAAGCTTTTCGATTTTGGATTCATTGTCTCGATCAGATACACCAATTCTGTATTATGTTTAAATATTGGGGTTTGTGTGTGTTGTTTGGTGAATCAGATGGAGAAGAACTGTATTCGCCTGGGCTTCCAATGGCACAAGGATGACAGAGCCATCAACAAGATTTTGTATTCAAGTTGTGGTTTCAGTATGTATGAATAATAGTTAGAATTTTTTTTTTTTGGTCGAAGTTAGGAATTTTTGTTTGAAAAAACACATTATTCCTTTTTTTTTTCTTAACCCATCAAGCTATTTTGATATCATTTTTATACAACAATAGCAATGTTCAAAGGATGGAGAAAACATTTTACTGAACAAAATATTGATCCAAAACATTGAAAAACGATTTAGAGGCCGATTGGTGCACAACTGTGGGAGCTTTCATTTTATTTTAAAGTCTTAAAAGTCTTTTTTTTGTTTTCAATCACATTTACAATATAATGAAATTTTATTCAAAGTAATTTTTTTAACTTTTTAAGGCAGTTTTATTTTTAAAAATTTATATTTAGTTATTCTGTAAGATTTGTCCAGTAGCATAATTTTTTAACTATTTCATATTTTTATTTAGTAAATTAGTCATTCCGTAACTTGATTTATTTTCTGTTATTTCGTCATTAACTGTAATAAATTTAAAATTAAATTAAGTCTGGATATGAACTTTTTTGTTGGGAAAAAAAAAAGTAGAACTAGTCCCTTCGGTGACACTAATAAAATATTGTAAAGCTGTTATTGGGGAAGCTGATAAACCCAAAAATAAGAATTTAAAAGGATAGCAAACGAAAAGCTCATAAAACGAAAAAAAAAGTAAAATTCGAGATCTCATATTTTCCCTCGGCAACTCCAATCTACTTCTAGGGTTACCAAATTTTTCGATTTCGCTTCTCCGATTCGCCTCGTTTAATCGTTCTCAAAGGTTCTATATCAACTTCTCCATTCGCTTCCACTGTACCCAGACATGGATGTTCGCAAGAGAGGACGCCCTGAAGCTGGCTCGTACAACTCCAATGGCGGATTTAAGAGGTCTAAGCAAGGTTGGTTCACTTTTTTCTCTCCCCCTAGTTATATCCCGCTTTCTTATTGTCTCTAGTTTGGTTTCGAATTCGAGATCTTCTCAATTAGAGAGAAATTCTGGTATCAGTTAGGTTTGTTGATTTCTAGTTGCAATTTTCGCGGTGTCTCTAAGCTTTAGTTGTATTCGCTTTGACTTTTACTGGAAAAGACCAAAAGAGTTGATTGTTCCTTTTTCGTTTGGGTATATTTCTTGTGTTTTGTTCGTTTCTTTAGTTCATTATAGAGATTACAAGAAAACTCTAAAATCTGCTTTACTCTTAAGTTTCTTTAATTGTTCAGTTGAGTTGGTTCCAGTGATCTTGCTCTCTTTAAGTCTTAGTTTTGGAACCAATGAATTTGAAAAACTTGTTTCTTGCTCTCCTCTGTTACATAAGCCATTGTGACCAGTCAACGCACTGGATTTTCTTTATTGATTCAAGGCGTGAGTCCAATTTCAATACTCAAAAGACTATGCATTTTGGTTATACAAGTCTCATATAGATCAAATTCATTAGAAAAATAGATGTCACAAATTGTCAGAAAAGTTTTTAACCAAGTAAAAGCACTTAATGTTTGCAACAGAGATGGAATCAAATTCAACTGGTTTAGGAAGCAAAACGAAGCCATGCACAAAATTTTTCAGGTTATAATCATTTTTTTGTTCCTCAATTAGATTAACAATACCAATTGCTCTCTTCAATCCTGAAATTAAGAAGTAATATTGTCTAAATGTGCTAATGAAGTGGATAGTTGTTATACAGGTACGTAGCACTTCTCATCCCTAAAACAAGTTAAACAAAAAGTCATATGTAACAAAATGTGATTCCTCCGATGAATGGAGAAAGTATATGTGGAGTAAAATTTCGGAACTGAACTCTACTGGTGAAATATTATATACAACATCAACCAAAACTTGTCATTACTTTGAGCGTTTGAATATAGTCTTTTACTCTTGTTGTGTTTGATGGTAAGAAAAAATTATGATTTTGCATAAGCAGCTTATTATTCTCAGGTAAGGTTTCTGCATTATATCCTTGAGCTATCCATGAGCCTTTCGGCTCTTGAGCAACATATTGTTCATTATTAAAGAGTTTGAAGAGATTCGCTTTATGATTTTGTTTCTTAAGTTAACTTACTGATGCGTGATTCTTTGTATTGCAGTACTTCTGGATGTCCGTTTGGTGAGAATTGCCACTACTTGCACTACGTACCTGGTGGATACAATGCTGTAGCGCAGATGCCGGGACAACAAGTTGCTCAAGTTTCCAGAAACATGCAAGGATCAAGCGGTGTAGGGAGATTCTCAGGGAGAGGAGATACAGGACAAGGCCATGTTTCAAGCTTTGGTGCTTCTGCAACGGCCAAGATCAGTGTAGATGGTTCTTTAGCTGGTGCCATCATTGGAAAAGGTGGAGTCCATTCCAAACAGATATGTCGTCAAACAGGAGTGAAACTATCGATTCAAGATCACGAAAGAGACCCAAACTTGAAGAATATCGAGCTTGAAGGAACGTTTGAACAGATTAATGAAGCCAGTAGTATGGTGAGAGAGCTTATAGGTAGGATTGGATCAGGTGCTGCCTCTGCTGGTGCGAGGAGACCTCAAGGAGTTGGTGGTGGTGGTGGTTTTGAAGGGAAAC
This sequence comes from Euclidium syriacum, assembly GCA_900116095.1. Taxonomy (NCBI): domain Eukaryota; kingdom Viridiplantae; phylum Streptophyta; class Magnoliopsida; order Brassicales; family Brassicaceae; genus Euclidium; species Euclidium syriacum. The sequence continues at coordinate 9,829,510 of FPAK01000007.1, read as the reverse complement.
CACATCCTGGGGGTAACTTTAAGACGAAGCTCTGTGATAAATTCGCTATGGGGAGTTGTACGTATGGAGATAGATGCCATTTCGCTCATGGTGAAGCTGAGCTGCGCAGGTCAAGTCTCGTTTAGTAAAAGCTGATGTTTAGAATCTTGAGAAGAGAATATGACGTTTGTGTTTCTAAGAAGGTAGTTTTTAGCTCCATTGTCTTGCTCTGTTCTTTTATTTCATTTTATCGAAGTTGTTTTATGCGGTTGGGTTATGGTAAAAACTTTAGGCCACTTAAGATTCAACGTGTGCTTACTTTAATATCTCTGTTAAACACTTGAAATGGTAATAGGCCGTAAACATGAAACTTAACTTGCAGTTTTGGGTTTCTTTTGCATATTTACTGGCCATTTACAGTTACAGTTATGACATAAGTCGTCTTATAGTTTTTTTTTGGTCGTGTATAGCTACAAATCACAAAAGTGAGTGATAGTTATTACTTATTAGTCTCTTAAAGCAGAAAAGTACACAAAAAGAATCATGAACAAATAGCTAGCCAAAAAACAGTATTCAAAGCTTTATATAATAACTCATACTACTAATTAGTAATTAATTACCATATTATTTCAAGTCGTAAATGATTTATCGCCAACATCAGTCGATGCTGTACGATATGACGTAACATTCGATGACAAGAGTCTAATTCGGATCGAAACCTTCAAAAAGGAAAAAAACAAAAGGTGTTTACCCCCTCCGCAAAGCCTAACACGCGTCGACATCCTAACTTCTCTATGACTTTACTGCTTTGGACACGTGTAAGACCATGAACTACAACACAAAACCTACCACCTCTTGTTTCTCGACACGTACCAATGACGTGTCCTCGAGAACGTAATTAAATAATAGTCACGGTTTCCGAATATAGTTCCACGTAGCGGACGCGAAGCCTATTTTAACGGGACATGCTCACCGAGCAAATCATCAGACAGCAAAAACACAAAGGATCAGTCAGAAATACATTTTCTTTGAACAAGCATCTTTGAATTTCAGTAAGAGAATTTTGGAAAAAATGCAGTCAGCGAAGGAAACAGCTTCAAACATTGCAGCTTCTGCAAAGTCTGGCATGGACAAAACCAAAGCCACCTTGGAGGAAAAGGTATGAAATATTGTTATTATTATGATCATTTAAAGATTCGAGTAATACAAATGATTTATCATCTGTTGGGTTTTGTTTTGAAAAGGCGGAGAAGATGTCGACGAGAGACCCTATTCAGAAACAGATGGCCACACAGAAGAAAGAAGGTAGAATCAATCAAGCTGAGATGGAGAAGAGGGAAACACGTGCGCACAACGCAGCCATGAAAGAAGCCTCTGGAGCTGGAACCGGAACCGGTTTAGGTTTGGGGTCGGCTACTCACGCGGCCACTGGACACATGGGACATGGAACCGGGACCCACCAGATGTCAGCTTTGCCTGGTCATGGAACCGGACATCCAACCGGCCACGTTGTGGAAGGTACGGCTGTGACTGCACCGATAGGAACGAACACTGGTACTGGTCGGACTACTGCTCATAACACCCACGTTGGTGGTGGTGGTACCACCGGGTACGGAACCGGCGGCGGATATACTGGATAAGGCGTGTTTCTTGGTTGCTTTGTTTTCTGTTAATTCGAAGTTTCCTGCTTTTGTGTGTTTGTATTGTATTCTGAATAATTGTAGGACTACGCTTTCGTACGGTTTTTTGTTGTTAAGTGGAAGTTCTGCTTTTCTGAGTAATGTAATTTGTGGCATCTTAATATACTAGAAGTTATAACTCAAAACGAGCTAGACAGTGGGCATGGTTTAACGGTTTGAATCCTTCTCAATTAGGGTTTAAGCCAATATTTCTATTGGTGATATGATGAAATCACGGTATAGATAGTTGGTTTTTTATGATTGAGTTGGTCAAATAGTTTGTTACTACGTGTTCCCTAATAATTAGTCTTGCCATTTAACTCTTATTGAAACCTATACATACCAAAGAGACTCGGAGTCACTTTTTCTTCTCGTTTTGTTTCTCTTCAGCCGTTTGGAGTGATCTAAATCTACATATAATTCCAAGTAGCTATCTATGTTGTCAGTCGTATGGGAGGAGATCAAATCTTACTGTTACTAGTATGAATTGTGAAACATCACTTTTACTTTGATAATATATTCTTTCCAAGGAGCTATCCACACAATCTAAGCTATCCACACAATATAGATGGAAGGAAACTAAATTCTTTCCAAAAAGTTATCCACACAATATAGACTGAAGAAAACCAAAAAAAACACATTGAAGAAAACCAAAAAAGACACGCGAGATACAACTCTACTCGATGTACAAGTAAAGATGATTGACAAGATGATGAAAAATTGTTTATGTTCTATTTGGAGTCGTAAGTTTGAATTTTGGTTCTTTATACTGTAAGATTAGACGTGTAATCTTTTATTTTTTAAGTTTTTAAAAACACTAAATACAGTAAATTTCTATAAATTAATAGTATTGAAACTATATTATTTTAAAAATATTTTATTAATTTATAGAATTATTAATTATTAATATATTAATTGATTCAAAAATTAATTTGAGACCTATGAAATATATTAATTTATAGAGGTATTAATCAATCGAGTAAAATTTATAGAGATTTTACTGTATATTGATGTAAAAAGTCTTATTTGAAATATATTTTTAAGTTTTTAAATACGCTTTGAACTTTACATGATAAATGGTTGAAAATTGTCCGACCTGAATGGGAAAAAATAGATCTTAGGATCGATTTTTTCCTTATGAACATTTTGTAAAAATAGTGAAAACCAAGTTGTAGAATAAATTTATCCAACGAAGTTTATGTCCTTTTGGTAACTTATTCGATCCATAAACACAAATTTTGTCTGGTCTATACATATATATCACTAGCCATTTAGAAAGTATATAAATAAATGATCAAATAAGCCACACAATTACTTTCCTGAACACAAAATTACTCATGAAATACATATTTTTTGGGCCAATTCAAAAGTCAAACCAATGAAGTAGGCCCAATTTTTGTTTTACTTTCTTAGAACCACACAATATCTAATCTGCCAAACAATATATGTGAGGTCATACAAAATGTTTTTCACTATGCAAAGCATTTAGATGCAATGTTTCAATGTAGTAGACTCCTACGAATACAATTATGGGTTGTAGGCGAATGTTGCATCCGACCCTCTCTAGGGGCCTAGGGCCGGCACAACAAAAACAAATCTACATTGAATATTTTAAAGATATGTACAGGAACAACTGTTTATCTATATTTTACTGGAAGATATTTTATTGTTGTGTGCATCACTGGAAGATATATCATGAGTCATGACTGTTAGTTAAATGATATACTTGAAAATGATATTTTCGTCTTATAAAATTATGTTACAAAATTTCGACAAAAAGGTTATGTTTCAAAATATTGATCCAATTAAAACATTTTCGCACCATGCTTAGATCAATATATACTATAAATTCAAGAGGAAATGGATTGTAATTCTAATGCTTTGTGTAGGAGAAACGCGTTTTAGACTTTTACTTGTATACAAAAAAAAAGAAAAGAAAAGACTTTTACTTGTAAAGTACACAAATCGACAAAGAAATATGACGTGAGGTCCTTGGGAAATACGTTCAAAACTACGTCAGCAGTTTGATTCCCATTCATTGCGTGAAATATGAAAAATAAAAGTTAAATTGAGAAAAAGATTTTAATTTATAAACTCACAACTTTAATTAAAACAAATCATAGTTTTCACACTTCGCTTCAACCACTCTCACTCTCTCTCCCTCTCCCTAGACCAAGAGAATAGTCTACAATTTTTCTTCATAATCTCTCAATTTTTTTCTCAGTTTTATAATTTTTATCTGTAATATTCAACTCAAAAAAAAAAGAAAGAGAAAATAGAAATAAATATAGCTTTTCGCAATCTCTGATTTTGCCTTTTGTTCAAGCTTCTTCCCGATTCGTCACTCGTTTTCTCTTCACCTGTTTCAGCAGCTTCGATCCACCACATTTATCTTCTGATTTCCCACCAACAAGTCACGGATTACCTCCGTTGGTCTCCGGCGACCTAATAGAGGTGGTCACGGGGAGGAGCAAATGAGGGATGTTCTCCTGGTTGGCGAGAATGGCGCTTTTTTGTCTGCGACCGATGAGGCGGTACGGCCGTATGAACAAGGAAGATGATCCTAACAACGATGATCATGACGACTCCTCCTCCGCTGACCCGCTGCTTTGGTCCAGGGAACTCGAGAGACATTCCTTCGGAGATTTCTCCATGTCCGTCGTTCAGGCTAACGAGGTCATTGAGGATCACAGCCAAGTCGAAACCGGAAACGGCGCCGTCTTCGTCGGAGTCTACGATGGCCATGGCGGTCCCGAAGCTTCTCGATACATCTCTGATCATCTCTTTTCCCATTTGATGCGTTAGTACTCTTATATTTCTTGCTATTTATCTTCAAGTCAAACTAGTCCTTCTCTGAAATCGTTTAATTGCTTATAGTGATCGGAAATTTAGGTAGAACTTGGAATCGTTATCGTTATGCATCTATTGAACAGTGAACTGAATCTTGACTATTTTATCAACCTGACAATGTTTGGTGAGCTATGAAAAATTACAGAAGAATCTTTTGGCAGATTATCTTTGACTTGGTTTCTCTATTTGTTGGTTTCTGGATATATGGCTTTATCTGTTGCTACTTGATTGGAAGCTTTGTCTTCTTCCTTTTATAACTTTCTGGATTAGATTGGTGTTCATAGCTGCTTCTTGATTAAACTTTTATTATTTTCCTTATAGGAATTTCGAAAGAGAAAGGTTCCATTACAGAGGAGACACTAAGAGCTGCATTCTCTGCAACTGAAGAAGGCTTTCTCACGCTTGTACGAAGAACTCTCGGATTAAAACCATTGATTGCAGCCGTTGGATCTTGTTGTTTAGTTGGAGTTATCTGGAAAGGAACCTTGCTTATAGCCAACGTTGGTGATTCCCGTGCTGTACTTGGTTCAATGAGTAAGAACAATTCAAACAAGATTGTAGCTGAGCAATTAACAAGTGACCACAACGCTGCTTTAGAAGAAGTTAGACAAGAGCTTAAGTCATTGCATCCAGATGATTCACACATCGTTGTCCTCAAACACGGTGTGTGGCGTATCAAAGGCATCATTCAGGTTAGAAAAAGCTCTATTCTTTATTCCAATGGACCAAACCAGATATTATAATGTTTCTCATTTTGTTGTAGGTATCTAGATCAATAGGAGATGCGTATTTGAAACGTCCAGAGTTCTCTCTTGATCCTTCGTTTCCAAGGTTTCATCTTCCTGAACGGCTTCAAAGACCGGTTTTATCAGCAGAGCCTTGTGTCTACACAAGAGTGTTACAAACAAGTGATAAGTTTGTGATATTCGCATCTGATGGACTCTGGGAACACTTATCTAACCAGCAAGCTGTAGACATAGTCAATAAACACCCTCGTCCTGTACGTTCCTTTCAAGATTCATACTGTTTGACACTTTTCTTGTTTTGCTTCTTCTAACTGAGTTTTAAAACACAGGGAATAGCGAGAAGGCTGGTGAGAAGAGCGATGAGCATAGCAGCGAAGAAGAGAGAGATGGGGTATGATGATTTGAAGAAAGTGGAGAGAGGAATAAGGAGATTCTTTCATGATGATATAACGGTGGTTGTGATATTCATAGACAATGAGCTTCTAATGGTGGAGAAAGCCACTGTTCCTGAATTGTCCATTAAAGGTTTTTCTCATACTGTTGGACCTTCCAAGTTCAGTATCTTCTTCTCTTAAATCATTTTTTACTTCTTTTTTTTTACTCTTACTTACTCCCAGAGATATGTGGTAGAAACGAACACAGATGTTGCGGGAATTGAAACTTTTATAGGGATCGATTTTGTGTACCCAAACATGTTGATTTTGTTTTTTTTTTAGATACGGAATTGTAGGTAAAAATCCTTCAACTGCTTATTTGTATGCCAATAATCGAAATTTACTACTTTTTATTTTCCAATGCTTGCATTTTTGTTAAAAGCTCACTCGTAACAATGTTCATACTTGATGCGCTTCCTAAAAAAAAAATAGTTCAAAAAAGAAATAAAAAGCCAGAAAACAGAGTTTTACCCGTATAAATTGAGCAACTTCGAATGAGTTTCCATTAGTCTATCACGATCATGTTCAGGATCAGTGGATCACAAACATCATATGGTGTATTTGTAACCCGCGAGATAAAGATAGAGTTTTAATTTTGAGTTTGTGAAATAAACTAAAGAACAAATTAATACTAACTTAACAGCAAATCTAGCAACATCAGCCACGCCTTGTACATTTGATATGGTCACAACCTTCAATTATGTCATAAAGGACAATATTGTGTGTAAGACCTAGTGTTGCCTTTATCATCCACGCTTCAATTTTAAAAACTAATTGCCGTGACCACTTTTTTTAATTGATTCTATAGAGTTGCTGTATATGATTTGGAAAACATAATTCCACTGACAATTGTGATTGACATAGGTTCGTCAAATAGTGGAATCACAAGTCCCTAATGGTTTGGAGTATTTCGATTATTTGGAAAATCTGTGGAATCTTTTTGAGTTTCATAAATTATGTTTATTTCTACATAATATGTTTAATGAAAGTGAGAAGCCAAGTGGAATTTTTGTACATGTGAAATATTGCGGAAATAAGATGAAATCACATTCATAAGTTTGATATTACAGTTAATATTTTAACTATCGTAATAAATTAGATTTCAATATCATTAAGACTATCCAGTAAAAATGATAGAAGTTTGGAGTTTAGATTAAATTGCAGGATATGTTGTTTTCAATATGTAGTTGAAGATAATCTACAATACATTAATTTGAAAACAAAACATCATAAATATTTGATGTCAATAAGAAAAAGTATAAATAGACTGTAACAAAATTTAAATTTAGTTAAAATATACATCACTAGAATCATATTAGTAAATTGTCTTAATTTAATATAATTGTATAAGTTTGTGTAATTAATAGTTTATGAAATAGTAGGGTCATATCCTGACATAAATGTTTTTTTTTTTACAAAAATTTATTAACCGAACCACAAAAAACATTTCTTAAATATGTGTTTTCCACATTTTTCACAATAAATGGAATACAATAAATGGAATACATCGTTATGATTTAAACTCCAAAGACAAAAACAATATGGTGGGAAGAATTCAAAATCTTAGCCGATTAAAAAAGATTTAGAGACAAGAACATCATCATGATTTCTAAAATAATCATGCTACAAAACTATACTAGTCCGTGCTATTTACAAAGAAATAGATGACACAAGTACTGAAAGATGATGAATTCATTGGGATTATCTTCATTTTAATCGCCTGCCATGATCTCAGTCCAGTCGTCTCTATAAAAGAAATTCAGTTTTTGGATGACGTTGGTTGTAGAGTCGTTTGCCACATCCTGTCTTCGTTGAACAATAAAAAAAAACTGAATATATATTTTAATCAATAATGGAAAGACGCAATATATATTTTAATTAAAACTTGTTATTAAAATTATAATTTATTTATGAGAGAAGCAAAAAAAATCAGAAAAACACTTATGTGACTAGATAAAGTTATTAGAGGAACACATAGGTAGATTGCTCTCCATCAATTTCAATTGTGACATCAATTGTGATTTTTAAAAATTTTATTACTTTTCAGTTTGTACGTCATTTCTTTTCACCTTATAAGTCACTTTGGATCATACTAAAACAAACTAGCTTGGTCTTTTTGTAAGTAAGTAGGCAGTGACAAGTTCAGAAGGGTGCGTATGTAGGTGGGAATATTAACAAAACTGCTCAGGTTGGAGACATAGTTACTTTGTCTAGTAGAATTACAAACCAAATCTCTTAAAAATTATATTAAAGCTAGTTAACTTTTATTTGTTATTTGCTTCCATCTTGAAGGAGTTGCAAAACAAAACCAGAGTCTAATAACCATACTTATCCCTTCGATAAGGTAAAATATCATATTCTCTTTTGTGTTGCTTTGAAAATCATGGTCGGATGTTATAAGTTGCATAGAATGGATATTTTAATGATGAAGTTACATATGTTCTAAGACTCTTTATGATTCCGATAAGAAATAAACTTATAGATATTCACCACTGCTTTTGGCAGATAATCTATTGCAATATTGGGAATCCTCAATCTCTTGGTCAACAACCTATAAAGTTCTTCCCAGAGGTAAACGAGCATATTTGGTATTAGTCATGTTTGTCAACTGTCATATCAGCCCCAACATATAACTTCCACCATCTATATATCTCAGGTTCTCGCATTGTGTGATCACACAAGCCTTTTTAAAGAAATTGGTTTGTTCATGTATATGAGTTTAGACAATATATGCACTGAAGGAATTTGATGAAATGATTGAATGAACCTTACGAGATCTTTACTATGATTTCAACATGGAATGCTAGTGATTATGTTAGGTATGGTGTAAAGACTTGACTTTAATGAACATTTCTTTTCTCAGCGCATAAGGAATTATAGTTTTGAGATATGTTTAGTGGATAATTAGTGATCATGGCCTAATTATCTATTGGTAGTTTAAATTGCTAGATTGAAACTTGAATGCACGTTCAACATGGATTATTGGCCCAACTAAAGCCTTGCCATGTTTTCCTTAAATATTCTTATTTGCTAAATCACTAATTTGCTATCTAGTTTGTCTTGCTTTGTTGGGAAATATCGAAACAATAAAAGCTGATTCACAGTTTTCAACCATATTTTTTTCTTCTTCAATTCTACATTCTTAATTTCCATAGTTTTGTTGTTGGCATGCAAATATATCCTTAAATTAAATCACAGCAAAATCTTTTAATTATCTTAAAGTGTCTAAAAACCCCTCCATTATGATTCCTTTTCTCTCTACGGTCTTCATATCCACACTGTTTTAGCCGATGGGATCCAATTATTCAAAATCTTTTTAGCTCATCCTCTTTGGTTTGCACTTGAGAATGTCATCACAAACTCCCATGTGCCTTTAAATCCAATCATTCCTTAGGCTTTTAAACCATCCAAAATATTCTTCAATTATTATTTCCTCATTAAGCCTTTACTCACACTTCTGTAACTTAATTCAAATCATTAACATTTCAAACATATTAATTTTAGATAACTCGAAAATAATCCTTCTATAAATTTGTTGATTTAAAGTTTATTTATTCAAATACATTTTCGATCCTTTATAAATGAAAGATTCTCCTTCTTTAAATGTCTAATTTGTGTGGGCAATTTGTAAAATTTATTCAGCAAGCGTGTGAAGGACAATAAATAATGGGGCAGGGAGATTTTGTTATAAAAATAAAAAGAAAAGAAAAACTATTTTCATGTTAGCTAGTAACCCCTTTATAAAAATTCGTATCTTTTTTTTATCTTTTTTTAAAAAAAGCTATGTCTAAATTTATCGTTTTCTTTATTAATTAGTCTGTAATTTAGTTAGGAAAATAATTTTAAAATGATAAGCTTTAATATTTTCTAAAAGAAAAATCCGGTGATTATTATACTTATCTCCACTTTAATCAATTTCGTTTAAAAGTCTCAGGCCATTATAGATAGAAGTCATTATAATAAGAACAAGTTGTAGCTTTATATGAAATTTCACATGCTAGCTTGTGTAAAGAAAAGTAGAACCTCCTTAGAAAGCAAATTTTATATAATATAGTATATTAATATATAAAGAGCTGGTGTAAGGAAACTATATTAATAAAGAGCATATTTTGTTGTTATTTTATTTCTTTTGTTTATTTTAGGCGATTCATTATTAATACCTATCAAACACAACCCAAGTTTCTATTAATTGATCAGTAATTTAAAACTGGGAATGCTCAATGGAAAAAAAAAATTATTTACAAAATAGTCTCAGATGGATGAAAACATCTTGAGTTTTTTTATATATATATTTCATGTTTTTTAACATGTTAAAATATTTTTTGAAAAACGTCGTTCTGCTATTTATTAAAATTGTACGTACAAATAACTTAAATTAGTTTACATAAATTTGGTTTAAAATTATTCAATTAGTGACTTTGATGAATTTCTCTACTATAAAGAATCACAAATCTTAAACGTTCTCCTAAATATTTGAAAATCAGTTTGAAATGAATTGCATATATATAATTAAAATTTTTAAAAACATTTATTGCAATAAGTTCCTTCTATTTCCACTTTCTTATCACTTAATTAGTTGCATATAAATTAATTTTAAAATTGAATCATAATTTGTAATTTAGTAGTTTGTAATATATATACCGTTGTTGTGTCATTAAACTTGACATATATAGCACGTTACATAATTAAAAATATCTATTTAAAAATATTTCAAGATTTCAATATGAATTGATTTTCAAATTTCAAAGATACATCTAAGTATTAAAAAATAAAAAATAAAAAAAGTGTACATATAAGAATTGAGAAAAGTCATTGAGGATTTGTCAAAATATTTAGTTTATTTTCCAAACTAAATATTTAGTTTGTCAACTTGTATTAATTTAATAACTCAATTTCAACGAGACTTTTGGAAATAGTAATACTAACCCAAATAACCGTCAAAAATATGTCAGTCCTTTGTTGCCACTTGCCACTCCCCTCCATATATATATATTACCAAAAAAGGACGAGCAAGAAAATCAAGATAGAGTAGAAATTCTATAAATTAATAGTGTCAGAATCATGATATTTTATTAATTTATAGAATTATTAATTTATCGATTTTAAAAAATAAATCTATATTTCGAGTTCAAAGTTTCGAAGAAATTGTGATCACAATTGATGATGAGACTAAATATGATATTACAATACATTTAGAAACATTATCATGTAACGTAAGGAGCAATTATCGAGTCAAGAGTTCTTCATAATACTTTTTTGCGGTTCAAGAAGACGACACAAAATTTTTTTGATGCAATAAAAAAAAACTAGAGATAAACTCCAACAAGATTTGAATTCAAAACAAAATAAACATCACTAGAGTCATATGTTACTAAATTGATTTAATGTATTAATAAATTTATATACCTAATTATTAATTTATGATATTGTTAGGACCATATATTTACATGGGATTTTCTGAAAAGTTATTATCTTATCAAGTTTTGTAAAATTTTACACTGATCCAACTCGAAACTAAAAAAATTTATTAATTTATCGTGTTTATTAATTTATCGAGCATTAATTTATAGAGTTTCTACTTCATTGTCCAATGACATTTATTTGATTCAAGTTTTTGAAAAGCAATTAAAAAGAATATTCTATTGTTGAAAAGTAAAAACCAAAATTCCAACTACGTAAATTCGTTAGTCTGATCATTAGTCGAATTTCGAGGAAAGTGTCATGCTTGACGATGGTGGCCTTTTTGATATTATTCCAAACCCAAAAAAAAACCACATTAATATTTAATTATTGTTATCTATCGATCTGCAAATTCCAAAAACTAGACCCAAAAATATGAGATTTTCTCTCGTGTGCAAGCTTCTGTTCTTGATTCTAACGTTAGCTTGTAAGATCCAAAGACAAGTGATGTGCTTGGAGTTCGATTTCCCTGAGTTTAAGGAGAGCAATGATTCAGACTTAATCAGAGTAAACTCATACATTGTTCTTGGAGCAATACAAGTGACTCCTGATGTTCGAGGAGGCTCTCTCACGAACCACGCAGGCCGTGCACTCTACAAGGAGCCATTCAGGCTATGGAGCAAAGGCAAAAAGAAAGCTACTTTCAATACTACTTTCGTTATTAACATCTCAAACCAGACCAAACCTGGAGGCGAAGGCTTAGCCTTTGTTCTCACACCCGAGAAGACCGCTCCTCAGAACAGCTCCGGTATGTGGCTCGGTCTGATCAACGAAAGGAAAAATGGAACTCCCGAGGCCAGCATCGTTGCGGTTGAGTTCGACACAAGAAAGAGCCATCCCGGTGATCTGGATGGAAACCATGTGGGTCTTAACGTGAACAACATCGACTCGGTTGTTCAAGAATCCTTGAGCGGTCGAGGGATCAAGATCGATTCCGGAGTTGATTTGACCGCACACGTGCGGTACGATGGTAAGAATCTATCGGTTTATGTTTCAAGAAACTTGGAGGTATATGAACAGAAAAACTTAGTGTTCTCTAGGGCTATAGATCTCTCAACCTATCTACCGGAGACGGTTTATGTTGGATTTACGGCTTCAACAAGCAATTTCACGGAGCTGAATTGTGTGAGATCATGGAAGTTTGAAGGATTAGAGATAGATGGAGATGGAAATAGGTTATGGCTTTGGATCAGTATCCCTATTCTGTTAGTTGTTGTAATAGGAGGTTTCTTAGGGGTATTAATGTACTTGAGATCTAGGTCAAAGGCTGGGGAGACAAACCCGGATATAGAAGCGGAACTAGATAATTGCGCTGCGAACCCGCGGAAGTTCAAGCTGAGAGAGCTGAAGAGAGCAACGGGGAACTTCAGCCCGGAGAAGAAACTCGGTCAAGGCGGTTTTGGGATGGTGTTTAAAGGGAAATGGGAAGGTAGAGACATAGCTGTGAAACGAGTGTCCGAGAAATCACATCAAGGGAAGCAAGAGTTTATCTCCGAGATCACAACGATTGGTAATCTGAATCATAGAAATCTAGTGAAGTTATTGGGATGGTGCTATGAGAGGAAAGAGTATCTCCTGGTTTACGAGTATATGCCTAACGGAAGCTTGGACAGATACCTATTTGTGGAAGACAAGTCAAGGTCAAACCTAACGTGGGAGACAAGGAAGAACATTATTAGAGGGCTAGCTCAAGCTTTGGAGTATCTTCACAACGGATGTGAGAAGAGGATACTTCACAGAGACATTAAGGCAAGCAACATAATGCTGGATTCGGAATTTAATGCGAAGCTCGGGGATTTCGGGCTGGCGAGGATGATTCAGCAAAGCGAAATGACGCATCATTCCACAAAGGAGATCGCTGGAACACCAGGATACATGGCTCCAGAGACTTTCCTCAACGGGAGAGCCACAATTGAAACAGATGTGTATGCGTTCGGAGTTCTAATGCTCGAAGTAGTCTCGGGGAAGAAACCGAATTACGTCAAGGTGAAGGAGAACCAGAGCAATTACAACAATAGCATTGTGAATTGGCTATGGGAGCTATACAGAAATGGAACAATCATGGATGCAGCGGATCCAGGAATGGGAAGTTTGTTCAATAAAGAAGAGATGAAAAGCGTTTTGCTGTTAGGACTCGCTTGTTGCCACCCGAATCCGAATCAAAGACCGTCCATGAAAACGGTTTTGAAGGTCTTGGTCGGTGAGACTAGTCCACCGGATGTGCCTACAGAGAGACCGGCTTTTGTGTGGCCAGCGATGCCTCCATCTTTCAGTGACACTGACTACTCTCCTACAGGGAGCCAGATCGCTTCGCTCACCGAGCTTACTGGCCGTTGATTTTTATCTACATTTCTTGTGTGTTCTTCAACAATTCTTTGAAAATGGTATTCGTTTTGTTCCATACTTTTTTTTTGTGGGCATGTAACTTTGATTGCCTACTGTTTCAAAGCATTGTGTGTTTGTGTGTTTTTTTCTGTATCTTCCTCTGTTTCTATTGTTTTTTGTATTCCTCTGTTCCTCTTGAACTCAGAGTTGTTGTAAGAGAATATTTAACACACACAAAAAAAAAAAAACCGAATATCTAACATATAAATAAAAATTAGTAGGAACTAATAACAAATTTATTATAGCCTGACAAACTATTCCAATCTTCTCAAGAGGAATGAAGCCGGAAAAACTTGAACATCTTCATTTTATTTTTATCTTCATCCTTAGCACCACCTTTTTCATCTACACATCAATCAATCAAGAAAATCATAGATACATAATCTATCAGGCAGCCAAAGAATATATGATACAGAGTTCTTTTATCTGTCAAGAAAAGAGACGAATTTTACCATTTCCTTAGAGTACATATCACTGTAAACAGTTATGGACGCGGCCCCACAGAAATCCTCCACACCCTCCTTGGTTTTAAACTTTTACCATCTTCTTTCCTTGCGCCAAAAAAAGGCAAAAAAACAAAAGGAAAGTTTAGGCACCCTCCTTGAAGCAACTGAGTAAGATGCAGAAAGAAGCGTCAAAGACGTACGAGCCATGTAATAATGTGGATACGAGGCGAATAATTGAAAAGAGAGAAACTGATACTCGATTTTTACCCAAAAATTATAGTATTGATATTTTTTACTTGGTCCGAAAGCTACTAACTACGGAAGTGTCCAACCCTACATTACATCACAAGTAATCTGATGGTGATTTTGATAAAAAGAGATGCCAATATAAAATTAAATAGAAGTTTTCCCTGTTTATCGGAAGAGAAATATATGCATTCCTTATTCCGACTCCAAAAAATCAAAATAAACCTTCGTATAAAACCCTTTATAAATACAACATCGCCACCTTCGCTTTCTCCTTCACGGGCGTTCACAGTTTCCTATCCCTCTGGCTCTATAGAAAAACGATGGTAGCTCCAGTAAGAGGTAATCATCAGGAGCCCTAAAATTCTTTTTTTTTTCTTCTACTTGTAAGACCTAAATATAGGTTGTGTTAACCTAAATTAATTTATCACGAGATCTTGCTAAATTAATTCTTACGATCCAAATTTGATCGGAGATTTAATAGTACTCTCTTCTGATTAATTTATTTTTTCTATGCTCTAGGACGTGGTCGTGGTGATGGTGGCTACGGAAGAGGAAGAGGAACTACCCCGAGAGGCCGTGGACCCGGAGGAGTAGGACGTCCGGCCTTTAAAAGTGGGCCCCGGCCTCCTCCTGGCAGAGGAGGTAAACCAAGAGGAGGGATGAAGGGAGGAAGCAAAGTGATAGTGACGACTCACAGGCACGAAGGAGTTTTCATTGCCAAGGGTAAAGAAGATGCTCTTGTCACCAAGAACTTGGTTCCTGGTGAATCCGTTTACAATGAGAAGAAAATCTCTATTCCGAATGAAGATGGCACTAAAGTTGAATACAGAGTTTGGAATCCTTTTCGATCTAAGTTAGCTGCTGGGATTCTCGGTGGTCTTGATCACATTTATATGGTAACTCCTTTTTCTCTCGCATCCGTTTAGGATCAGTTAGGGGTTTTTCTTTTTAGGGCCAATTAGGTTTTCGATATGTTTAATCTCTCAAATCCATCATTAGCATATACGAATTTACCATTTAAGTAAGATTTAGGAAGACATGGTTCTTTGAATATGTAGAAACCCTTTACGATCTTACTTAGCTGCTGCGATTCTCACTTGGGAGTTTCTGTTTAATCTATTTTTGTTTCCAAGCTTTCTGTTTAATCTTTACACATTTGTCATAACTTTTGCCACAAGTAAAAACATCAAGTATGAATATGAAAAACATGGTTCTCTTGAAATTGTAGAAACCTGGTGCTAAAGTTCTTTACCTTGGTGCTGCTTCCGGAACAAGTGTTTCTCATGTCTCTGATATTGTTGGTCCTGTAAGTGTAACCCTAAACCCCGAATTATAAATCCTTGATTATTTTTATATTTTTTCTTTGTGATGTAACTAATTATAATTTTTGTTTCTTACATATTGTTGTTGGTGATATAGACAGGATGTGTTTATGCTGTTGAGTTTTCTAACAGAAGTGGTAGAGATTTGGTGAACATGGCGAAAAAGAGGACTAATGTTGTACCAATCATTGAAGATGCTAGACATCCTGCCAAATACAGAATGCTTATTAGCATGGTTGATGTCTTATTCTCTGATGTTGCTCAACCAGACCAGGTTTGATGATTTTACATTATATATTCCTTACTATTATACTGTTTATAAATTTGGCCATTTAGTTATTCGTTTCGGAAAAAATAATGATGAAATTAACTGAGCAAGTCATAATATATATCAGCAGATCAACAGTATTATAACTTTTACTATGGACTAACATAATATCAGCTCGATATTATTACTTTCTTGCATAATATATACGTTAAACTCCTTTTCATTTCTTGTCATAACTAAGTTGTCTAAATAAAAATTATGCAGGCTAGGATATTGGCTCTTAATGCATCATATTACCTCAAAGCTGGAGGTCACTTTATGATCTCAATAAAGGTTAGTACAAAGTAAAATTTTCATCAACCCATTTTTGATTTCTTTATAACTTCGTGTGTCCATTGTTTGTTTTTAACTATTTTAAGTGTTTTATTTATTTAACAGGCGGGTTGTATAGACTCGACAATAGCAGCAGAAACAGTGTTTCAAAGCGAAGTGAACAAGCTGAAACAAGAAGGGTTTAGACCAATGGAGCAATTGACTCTTGAGCCTTATGAGCGTGACCATGCTTGTGTTGTTGGTTCATATCGCACGCCTAAAAAGCAGCAGCAGAAAGGAGCTTAATTACTTAATTAGGATTCATCTTTTAATTACTTAGTTTCTGATTATGATCATCATGAGATTCTTTTGAGTTATTTTTTAAATGGAGTGGAGTTCTTTTTGCTAGAAACTTGGATCTTATTTATATTAAGATGAGGAGGGATTTATTTCGCATAAAGGTTTTATTTACTTATTAATAGTACAAGAAATTTTGTTAAATCAACACGTTCGTTGTTATTAGAATGGTGGAAAGGTCAGCTGAGTTTTTGTTTGGTTAGTTGGTTAGAGTTTTGTGTTGATTAGGGGTGTCAGACAGGTCAGGCCGCATCCATCTAAGCTGCGGGCTGGCCGCTTGAACCGTGGGTCTCAGATGTTATGTCCAAGCCTGCCCTGCTAAGTCCAGCGGACTTATTCACAACTCTAGCGCACGAGCTAATATAACCATTTACTTTTCGCTATGAACAAAAATGATTCGATTGGTCTGATAAAACAAAATTTAAGCAATAATAGAATAACTAAATACGGTAAAAAATAACGCTTCGAGTCTGATAGATTAGATAAATGGTAAGAAAAAAAAACAGTAAGAAACAATAAGGCTATAAGGTAACGAAATAGTTAAAAAGAGATGACGTCAAAAGAAAGGAAAAAATGTCAAAAGGAGATAAAAGAAAACAGGATTAGAAAAAAAGATAAGACTGTGCTAATTCTTAGCGTTCCTCCCTTACTGTTTACAGTATTGGTAAAATGTTAGTAATTAAACTTTTTAATAGTTTCGATTGGTAACACAAAGCGATTAAAGTTTTTAGCTAGAATAAACGGAGTACTAAAAATAGTTAAAAGAGGTAAAAGAGCACACTAAGAAATAGTTGTCAGCCATAAAAGGTGATACGGATTATGCTAATGTTTCTTTTGTTAAACTTTGGAAGTTCTGAGTTTTTATCCATAATCTCTCTTGGTATCCAGAGTCAGCCATTGATAATACCATATTTAAAACGTTAATCATTTCTCTCAAATGGACTCGAACAAGTGACATTCTTTGTCAAAAGAAACCATCAAAACCCACTTGGTGATTATGCTAATGTTTATTGTCGTTTTATGATTGATAATCTAAAAACAGTAAAAATTAGCCGTACCGAAACGAGTACTTATTTTTTTGGCATCGCTAATTCCTACCATTTTGTTTGTGATTGGTAATCTCTACGGTTCATGGAATAATCTGGATGTTCATTTTGTTGCGAGAAGAAAATGTTGGAACCATTGGAAGCAGCTTTTGATACTCTGTTGCATTAAGATAACCTCCCAACCGTAAAACCATAGTCTCTATTGTCTTTGCTTTTTGCAGCACAAGTTCAATGACTGAAGCGACATCTTTTGACTCTGTATCCACCATCCCGTCTAAGAACCTCCCTCATTCACGGGAATTCATGCGTTGATGGGGATTCGAGCATTTCCTATTGAAATATAGGTCAAGCTCCGTATCCTGTAGATGATATAATAAGAAAATAAAACTAAAAGAATAGAGCATAACTACTAAAAATGATATCCAATTCTACAAAATAACTCTCGACATGGTTCTTGGATTGTTTCTACTCGTAACTAGCTAGTTTGTATTGAAAAGAAAGGTAAAAAAGGTACCCGTCTGACTTTGTGCTTCGTTGTATGAACTGTTATCTTCTTTAATCCAGATGAATTCTGTAGTAGCCTTACTATACCAGGATTAAAATTAACAGATGGAACAACCATCGTTTCAACCGTCAAGTCTTTGATCTTTAATTGTGGAAAAGGAACAGAACGAAGCTCGGCGAGAGATATAAACTAGCAAAGAAATACAGTGAGTAGAAGGTTGAAGCATAACAAAAAAACTATTGATCAGATCAAAATACCTGAAGAACTACAGCATCAATAGTAAGCTTCTCTGTGTTTTGCAACTTTGTTAGTATCTTTAGCACCATGTCATGAAGAAAATCAAAATCAACATCGTTGTATCCACGTGGGAAAGAGACAGTGCTGAGGTTAACTTCGTTCAAAGAAGAGACATCTTCTAAAATACATGGTTGCTTAGAGAGAGCCAATCTCAAAGACAAATAATGGATGTGTGGTGCTACGATCTTCACTGGTTCCTCGCCCCGCATCAAATGGCAACAAACTATCTCCAATCTTTTCAGTCGCGGGGATTTGCTCAGATCAAGATGATTAGGTTTCCAACGTAGGCGCAATGTCAAGCTTTCGAGTATTGGACAACCAGAGAGCATATTAGCAATGGATTCATTGGACAGGTTGCAACGGTACAACGACAAGCTCCTTAGCGATGTCCAAGACACATTGCATGTCGGAGTCATATCATGAAGACCCAAAGTAACGGTGAGCTGCTTCACGGAAGAATTGGTGAAGAAGGAATTTGGAAAACTATACCCAGGGTTGAATCTGAGAGACAAACTCTCAGCGTTTCGGGACATAGCTAGCTCGATCCAGCTATCAACTTGAGTTGGAGTGACACCATGTCTCATACTAAGAGCGAAACTCGTGATTTTGGGAGCTGAGAAGTTACTTAGGGTTTTGTGTATCGAATTAGGATCTACTCCACGAGAATATCTATTACAGTCGATGGAGATGGAAGGTGTCTAGCGCCATACATCCTTCCATCTTTTGGACAAGACAGAAGTCCTGACCGTGAACTTGGTCTCAAAATTGGAGGGGATATGTTGCAGGATCACGTCCGGTAGGGAGCTGATGCAATCGCCGGCTAGTTTGGTGTTTTTACGGGGAGAATCCAAGTGTTTGCTAGGGTTACGCTTACGCTTCATTTCGGTCATTCTAGGTTAACTTCTATAAGATCTTGCGAATTTATAGGATTCAAAATTGTCCAGCATATATTTAACATATATTAATTTTATTTTGTAACAAATTCCTATGTTCATTTGTGTCGATTATTTTGTTTGTAAACATTCCATAAGTATACATTCCTGCTAACCTACACAAGCGTACCCAAGAGAAAGAGGGTTTTGTAAAATATTTATGGATCCACAATTCTTGAAATATATAGCGAAGAAGTTGTACATATTTGTTATGGGGTTTTACTAATCTTTAATTATTACTCCTGTTCTAAAATATTTGATTTTCTAAAAATTTTCAGAAGAATTAAATGTTTATTTCAATTAATTATTTTATTGTTTTTTCTTTTTCTTTTGTGTTGAAATTTTTTTAATATCACATTTATTTAAGGTATTTTAAAAGCAATTTTTCTTAGTTATCACTTTTTCTTTTCTTAGATATAATTAATTATATTTTAGAAAATCAAACTTTAAAAAACAAGAATAAAACTCTAGAAAATCAAATATTTGAGAACAGGGAGTATTTCCCTTCGCCGTGTTTCACAATTAATGTGACGGCTGTTGTTTTATCCGCCGGAATGCAGCTCATGGATCTCCCACGACGGAGTTTTCTGGCTAAGAAACTTGGAAACAACCGTCGCATCCAATATCTTCAAAGCTTCTTCACTCATCACCGACCTCGGCGTCTTGTACTGACTCACAGAAGAGCCTCGAGAGAGGAAGAAATTCATAAGCTCGTCAAAAGCACCACGCCTAACAACCTTAATCTCAAGTGGTCCAATGTTCATGTCATTCTTTCTTCCTTTCCTGTAAATAGAGTCGAGAGACTCTTCTACGGTTAAACAACATTCTTCCAAAACATTGCGGTCAAGCTCGATCTTTGCGTCCTTGAATTTACTCCCGATCTCCCAATAGAGCACGTAGTGTCCTGGAAACGAGGACGAATCCACACAGCTAGTGAAATCCATAAGCATCAAATCATGTGGTTCAAGCAGAAGCTTCGCGTTTGTCACTGCCTTGAGGAGGTCTTCTTCATAGGTCTTGTCCATATCGATGCTCAAAACAACTTTCTGTCTTCCCACGAAATGAAACTGTGGTGCATTGTTGTAGAAACCAGTCACTCGTAAAACATCCCCCACTTGGTACCTATATAGACCTGTAAAAATCATCCTTAAATTTTGTCACACATTAATTAAAATGTTTTTACCATAAAAGTGAAAAAGAAATAATTTTACCAGAAAAGGTAGTGACAACAAGTTCATAATCATGACCGATTTTAACATCGGCAAGATCTACGACCACAGGTTCTTGATTCTCTTTAGCGACCTCTAAGAACTCAAAGTACGCCATACTTGGAATGATGGTGTAAGACACATCACAAGGCTTGCAAAGAGGATCAAGATTAGCACCGATGAAACATTCAGAGGAACCGTAAAACGATGAAATCAAGGGAAGACCACCACCATAGAATTCCAACATTGGAATATACTGTGCCATGGACCCCGTAGAGACAGCTTCGATGCATTTCGCTTTTGGCCATAGTCTCTTCACTATTCCCTCCCATGATGTTTTACTACATTCTTGCTCAATCAAGCTCGCTAGCTCCGGATTTGGAGCTGTGAGGAACTTACTAATCCCTGACACACATTGATCGTTTGTTATCCAGTCACTGAGACGGCCATTCCTTATGGTTGAGCATAACTCTTGCCAGTGATCTTCCAAGAACTTGATAACTTTGAGGAAGGAAGAAGCAAAAGGTGCACCGAGACGAGATACGTTTTCTCGTTCAAGAAGCCCACAAAGTATTTGGCAGAACATGCCTTGAGTGGTGTCTTCACAAGTCGAAATCGTATGCGGGCTTATCTGTACTCGATCCCTATAAATTATATAAACACCATAAAGAAACTCTAGCTAGTGACAAGAATAGGGCCAGTTCAAGATTTGATTGATTTACCAAAGAAATCTATTGGTTGGGTTGATGTTTTTCAAAACACAAGTTACCATACTCCTGATCATCAATCCAGAGGGAGTGTCGGTTTCTCGGCTCACGAAATAAAACATGAGAGATTTTCCTTCGCGAAGCCCTTCAATGTGCCTGCAAACAATAACAATATATTTTGGTTTTTAAAATATATCAAGAAAACAAGACCTATCTTGGAGTTTGGAAAACTTTTTTACTTGTAGAGTAGAGGTGCATAGAGAGATGCAAACAATATCCTCTGTTCCAATTCCTCTGCTGTCAAAGGAAACAGCTTTGGAAATCCTCCTGAAGTACCCGAGCTGCAAAAAAAACTACACTTCAATAAAAATCTAACATTAATTCAAAATCAACAAGCTTTGAACCAAATTTCCTCTAATCGTTTTGCATAATATAAGAGCCTAAATTTCAAGTCTTTTCTGAAATTCTAAGCAACAATTGGTCCAAATTCATTCGAATCTTGCATTTAACTTTACAACACTAAGCTTAGATGAAATGATTTGTTGTTATCAGAAGGTACCTGGCCAAGAGTAAAAGGATGGGTTTATCACAGACGAGATCAAAGGGCTCTCCATTAGCGATACGTTCGACATAAGAGCGATAATCTTCGTAAGTCACAACGGGTACGTTCTTCTTGAAACTCTGCTTATCGACTTGACCGTTGAGGAAACCTCTAAGATACTCGGTTTGAGCATTACGTGAAAGAATTGCTTCCAACACGGAATCTTGAGTCTGCTTTACGTTGCTGGTCACATCCTCAAGAAGAGACAAACAAGCTTTTGGGTCTAATGGATTGAATCTCGGCAACATGATTTGTCTGCAACAATAAACAAAAAGATGAAAAACCCTAATTTTCGCTTAAGGGTTAAAAGCAAAGTCTTATCGCTTATAAGGAAGTGAAGAGCAAAAACCTACGTTCTGGGGAAGTGGATGAACTCTGGCCTTGTTCTCTCTTTTTACGGTTGAAGAAAACTAAGGAAGAGAGAAATGGGAAAGGAGACAAAAGGTGTGGTGGCGATATGTACGTGTGCCGGAAATTCTGGATGAGATTACGATTGATAACATAGTTTTTTGTCCAGAAAGAGGATTTACGGATTTAACAAAGGATGAGGAAAAAGAAAATCCAACATACGGTGAGCACTTCGAGAAGATTTATCCCTATGTTTAAGGACAATCGATGACGCATTGAAAGCAAGATCTATTTATTGCTATATTTGTTGTCGAGTGGACCATCTTGGTCCATTAACTATAATTTTAAAATTTATATATAGTCGCCTCGAACTTTTGAACAGACAAAAATCATGTGATACGATCAGTATTTTGTCTTTTTACTTCATCTGTTGTTTTATTAGCTTCATTATAAGAAGTGATCAAAGATTAAACATGATTATAAGAAGCTATAGCGTACAGGGGTTAAAGTCAAATCTTTCTTTCTGACTTTGAGAAGAAAAATAACCAAGAGGAAAGGCAGAGAGAAATAAGTTGACTCTTTAACGAAAAAAATCTAACAAAATATTAACGAAAAAAAACTAACCTTACCGTAATAAAAACTGAATTGACCGCCACCACAAGTCGATATCAACTTGTTGTACCGGCCGGTCCATCCGAGGAACAAAACATTTAACTAAAGTTCGTAGGAGCAAATCGCATAAAAGCTCTGAAAGCAAACCGGTTTTGTTAAAATTCATTAACTATTGACCAAACAATCATTACGGGGGACCCAGGGGAATTATTGAGGATGTAATCATATCTGTGATTGACGTAAATTAAGGTTCTTGTTTATGTATAGAATATATTCACATTTATTGTATTCTTTTACAATAATAACCTATTCTTACAGCTTGTATAATTCACTCCTCTGTAATGTAAAGAAAAATCTTCTCCAATAATATTTCTTACAGGAATTACAATTCCTCTCTGCTTTAGTAAAAAATCTCTCTCTTATTTTTTAATGGGTGTGATGAGAAGTATGACTGTGGACCAAGATTATGAAGCTCTGGACCAGTTTCGGGTGGGGGATAAGAGTTCTTGTCGTTGGCGATGACCAAACTTGTCTCCAAATTCTCCAGATGCTTCTTCATCGCTACCAATATCACGGTTCCTTCCCCCTCCTCCACTAATTTCTTATTAATATCATTTCAAATAGTTTATCCAATAAAAGATACAAAAATTAGCCTCTAGATTTCGTTTATTGTCAAACACCGTATATCTATTCTTCTCTAGATTTCATTAGATTCACCAATTTAAGTTACAAAAAGATCTCCACGTATATATATTACTAGAAAATTAAATCTTTCACACGCATGGTAGTCTTTTAAAAAAGCTCATTGAGGAATTATTATTAATATATTGTTGTTAATATATATTTTGCAGTTACAACAACGAACCAGGTACAGAAGGCATTATAATTGTTGAGGGAGAAGAAGAACAAGTTTGATATCGTTATTAGCGATGTTGACATGCCATGTAAAGGAAATACTAAGTCATCACACAATCACAGCTCAATCATAGAATTGATTCTATAAATATTTAGTTTCTGTAATTAGATTATTCTAAGTAAATGCTTGTACTATATATTCAACTCCCTTGTAACCTTGTAAAGTAATACACTCAATATTCTCATTCACATGCCAGACATGGATGGTTTTAAGCTGCTCGAGCTGATCGGTCTTGAAATGGTCTGTCGTCAGTAAGAAATCATTTCCGAATATTAATAATATTCTTTTTGACATGATATGAGGATTGATTTTCCTGCGCATAGTGATCCAAAGTATGTGATGAAAGGAGTCACGCACGGAGCCTGTGACTATCTGCTTAAACCGGTTCGAAGTGAGGAGCTCAAAAACATATGGCAACACGTGGTGAGAAAAAGCAAGCTTAAGAAGCACGATGGTGATCCAACGGCGGCCATTGGAACACATTTCATTCAAATTGGCCCTGGATATGACATGAAGATCAACAACGCTGTCTTATCAACGAACATTCCACAGAGTGATGTTCGTTCAAAAGCTGATTTCTCCGGAGGAGATTTGGGATGTGTAGGGTTTAGCTTCCTTAGAGCATGCATATGCGCATGTGTTTTCTTTTTAATTCTTACTATCTCCTTTCTTTTCTTTTGTTTTAACTTTCAAGTTCTTGGTTTTAGGCCAACTTAGGAAGATCCAAATAAAATAAATTAACAAATTTAAAATGCTCTGCTCAGAAATTTTTGGATTTAAATACAGTTACATGTTTGAAAAACAAACGAATTTAGGATAATAAAGAGTTTGTTATTCCTTTGCTTTTAAGTTATAAGGTGTTTAAAAGAGGAAAATGATGACAAAAGTTTTGGATCGTTTGAAAACCAAAAAAAAAGTTTTGGATCGAAATTCGAAATGGTAACAGTGATTATTTTTTAATTTTCTGTTTCTGGCCTAGACATTATATGGGTGTACATCATAGATATCAAATTGAGAACTAATAGTAATAAAGTAACAATATTATATTACAAACAACATTTATTTGATTTTACATGCTCGCAGACGTTAACCATTATTTACATATGTTTTCTAAAACTCATTATAGCCAGTAGCTCCATGTAATCTATGTAAGTGTAGATCTTACTAAAAGGTATCACGAGTTCTTCCCTTTTTGAGATTTGACCATCTCGTGGAGTTGTTTATTTTGTTCTTCAACCAACAAGTATAATTCTCTATGCATCTGCGGAGACACATATCCGACATCAGAAAAATAAAATAAAACAGGGGACGATTTTTTTTAGTATATTTATCTGAGTTGAAAAAGAACTTAAGTGATGTTGTAGAATACATAAGTACGGCAACAAGTTTTGCTGTCACTAACATCCATATATAAGACTCTCCTGAGTGTAGACACTTGCTTTGGATTAAAAAAATACAAAATTAAAATGTTATGTTTCTGTTCACTATTTCTAATTTAGGTTTAGAATTACTACATCAGAAAGAAAAAAAATTTGAGATATTTTACTACTAGAAATTGTGGTATTATTAGAAAAGAAATTAGTGGTAGTATTTTTGGAACAAAACTTAAAATCTGGTATTAAGTTTTTTTTTTTTTTTTTCTTTTTCACATAGCCTTCTTAGAATTCCACATAAATATCGAAGGGGTAAACCTTTAATTGTTCTTGGAGATGTTGTCCCACTTCATCTTGCAATCTGACCAACTCTTTGATTCCTGAATCCTCTGGATGAATCTCTTCTTCTTTAAATGTTTTTCCTGCATAATCATTAACAAAGTAAAAAAAAAAAAAAAAGCATTAGTTAAAGATCATTGAATGTTTGGTTTTGGATCAATGATGCGTTAATGTGGTAGTTAACAATAAAATTATAGGACTTTACCTTGTATGAATTCTTGAACATGTTTCAGTGATCGATATTTCTGATTTTGATGGATACGAAAGGAGGTCTGGTAACAATGAATCTTATGTAGATCATAATCTAAAAAGGAAAAATGATGTAATGCTTACCTGAAGATGACTCTTGACCTGGTAGATGGTCAATTCATGTGTTCTCATAAGCTCCAAGATCTTCTTTGGTGTTGCTTCTACGAATTCAAGAAATCAATTAGGAAATAAATTGGTAAAACAATCAAGTATTCCTTTTTTTTTTTTTTTTTTTTTAACAGCTCAAGTATTCCTATTTATATTAAGGAAATTCACACATATATATATATATATATATGTATATATGAAAATGAAGAAGAGATCATACTCATGGGGCCACCTAAGTGATTCACACATTCCACAAACTTGTTGTGAAGATCCGTTGTCCACTTGATCCTTGCTTTAATGAAAGATGAGCTTGTAAATTCAGAGGCTGATTTACAACTTGAAGACCTCGTCGATGACTGTTCCTGCTGAGACCATGAACAAGATTCATTTAAGATTCTTAAACCATAAGTCTATGAGCACCGATCAAAGTTAACATAATATTATAACGAAGTATTTGTTTTGGTTTTGTGGTTAAAAGAAGAAAGAGATCAAGGAAAGAAATTATATACCGTTGAAAACGGTGCTTCCACACAGTCCAAAGATTGCTTTGAAAGCGAAGTGATTTGTTTTGTATCGGTAGAAAAGAGTTCGGAAATATCGTAGCACTTGCAGGAATGAAAAATGTGTTTACTGCATATTTTATGCGAAGAATCATTATCCGATGCTTGTCTTCGTCCAAACTCCATTTGATCTCTCTATTCTTTTTAGGGTAATGCAAAAAACATATATATATAGCTGTTGAATTGGATCCAAGATGTGTTTCTCTTATCGGTATAAAGATCTGACTATTTCTAAACGATTAAGCTGTTGCATGTTTAAGAAAACACAGTCTCCAAATAAGGTAAAAAGAGAGTATAAAGCTTCACCGCAATATTATAAACGAGTTATAATAATTGGGGGGTTATATAAGATAAGTAATAATTTTATAGAATGACGACATTGTGACACATCAATGGGAAAACTTCCATAACGACATTCTGACACTTATATCACTCCTCGTACAATATTAAGATGATAAAAAAACTATCACAAAAAAAAAAATATTCTACACTTTTTGTAGCTGTATATAAAAATATACTATCACAAAAAAAAAAAGAAAAAAAAAGAAAGTATTCTAGCCTCTATTTTCGACCGTTAGCATGGACATATCAAATGTGGATGCAAGATCCGTAATCGACAATTTTTAAGAAAACAGGAAACGATGCACCATTACAAATAATCAATAGTTTAGAATAAGAACATCTATTTTTTGTTTTCTTTAACTGTCGAAAATCTTCATTAAAAAACCAATCCGAATAGGGCAAGCCTATTACATCATCTAAATGTTTACATCTCTCAGAGCTTGTTTGACTAATTCATCAGCTATTCGATTGTCCTTCCTTGGAACGTAAGTGAATGAAATGAATTGAAATTGTTCAGCCTCCTTTGCTATGTCACTGCAAATCTCGTAGATTTCTTTAGGGTATCGTTCTGAAGTAACTGCACGAATCAGGTTGAGCGAGTCATAGCTCACTTTCACCTTGCTTCTATGGTGTAGTCTGCTTCGCTTCAGCGCTAGTAATAGCACGTAACCTTCTGTCATCAAGAGCGTTTTTACATTCCTCTTCCTCATGTTCTATTCCTCCAGTACTTCTCCATTTCTGTCTCTAATCCACCATCCCAGTCCCGCTTCTTGTTTTTTTTGGAAAAATGGTGGATACATATTAAGGTGGCTAAAGCCAGAGGAGCCAAAGTTTTACATCAATGCTGAAACAGAGGACTTAATTACAGCCACCAACGAAAGTACAGATATAAATCTGAAATAAAACACTCAATAGACCTAGTTTAAGAAGTTATAAAGAAATATTCAGTCTTTCTTTGTATTTTCTCTGCAAAGTTTTTTTTCTTTATTTTTTTTATGCTTCCAGATAGGTCTAGGCATTCGGTATCAGGTTCGGGGTCGGTTTTATTTGGATCCGGATCTTTCGGATATAAAAGTTTAGGACCCATTCAGGTAGTTTAGAATATCAGTCCGGATTCGGTTCGGTTCTGGATACCCAAAATATATTAAAAACAATTACAAATTGGTTAAATTTTGACAAATATAACTAAAACTTTAGAGATATTTAAAATATTTTGGATATTTCACTTATTTTGATTTAAAAATAATACATATTTTTAGGTTTATAGTTGTGATTTTGGGTAATTTGGTTATATCAATCTTAATATAATTATTATTTTGGGTATGTAATTGTTTTTTGAGGTATTTCAGGTATCCATTCGATTCCTTGGTTTAGTTCTATTCGGATCCGAGTCTTTCGGATAAAAGAGTTTAGGATCCATTCGGATATTTTGTCGGTTCCGGTTCGATTCGGTTCTTTCTTTTCGGATCGGTTTTGGTTCAATTTTTCGGTATTTTGCGCAGGCCTCCTTCTAGACCACTAACAAAATATTAGTGAAAAAACAAACCGTACCGGATATAAGTTGATGAATGGGGAAAAATTGAAAAAATTGAACCGGCCCCTTCGATTTTAATTTGCTGATCCGTCCGAGGAACAAAACACTGAACCCAGAAATCGTAGGATCAAAAGGTCGCATTAAAGCTCTGGAAGCAATCAGCTTTCCGATAATCCATTACCAATCAATCATTACGAGTCGGAATGGCTCGAAGCGACTCGCGATCTAGGTCGCCGTCTCACCGCCGACGCTACTCTCGTTCGCCTGTGACTCATCGTAGCAGCCGTCGTAGCAGGCGCGACCGTAACCGCTCACCTTATTCATCAAGGTCTGCAACAATCTCGATTCTTATGTTTGATGTGGTGTATTAGAATTAGGGTTTTACAAGTTTTAACGAAATACTAGTTAAGATCCTTGTTCTATATCATAAATGATTGCAGGAATTAATGTTAGCGAATACAGAACATATTCCAAAAGCTGTCATTACTGTTCGACTTCGATATGTAGCTACTTTAGTTAAATACAGCTTCATAAGAGCAAATCTCTATTTTTATAGGCATAGGAAGAGCAGGTCTCCTACACCGAGGCAACACCAAAGGGATAGAAGTAGGTCTCTGTCTCCTTCCTCCACCGAGCATAAAATTGCGATTGAAGTGAAGAAAGATCAGGAAGAGAAAGCTAGGTAATTGATTTTATGTTGTTTTTTTTTCTTTCAGATTGTCGTATCCTTTCTGAAAGATACAGCTTTTTGTTTCCTTGGGAGTAGTTTTCCAGATTTGAGAATTAGATTACGGTTTCTTGCACACAAAATTGCATAGAAACTAGCCTTATTGAATCGAATTTGTTATTCACAGTGATAGCTTTATGTACTATGTAGAATATTGTAACCTTAATTTGGTCAAACACATGCATTTCTAAGAATTTATTTGCCAAGTGAGCAAGATGACAAGTATGCAAGGGTACTACATGTCTTGAATGTTCCAGTTTATTGTGTTAATTGATGACATACTAAGGGTTCTTGGTTGAGAGAAAATTTTATTAGAAGTAAATCTTGTGGTAACTTGTTAACATCATTGTCTCCTTATCTAAACTGAATAGTGTTTGAGCAGTGAAGTGAAGATTCACTGATGCGTGTCATACTCTTTGCTAATTATATGACCTTGAAAAGTTTCTCTTATCTCTTAACTCTGTTTTCAATGCCAAATTAAGATTGCAGCAAGAGGCTGAGCTCAAACTACTAGAAGAAGAGACTGCACGGCGGATTGAGGAAGCAGTGAGGAAGAATGTGGAGGAAAAGATGAAAACCGAAGAAGTGAAAGCAGAAATAGAAAGGCGGAAAAAAGAAGCTTATGAAAAGATGATTCTTGATGTAACAATACAGCTGACGAAGGAAAAGGAGTCTGCTCTAAACGAGGCAAGAAGAAAGGAAGTAAGTTGTAGTTTGTTTTGTTTAGTGTTGCTCCTCGATTTGTTGTTGGTGAGTAATTACTGAAAGTAAAAATTGGGGATTTAATTAAGGAACAAGCTCGGAGAGAAAGAGAGGAGCTGGATAAAATGTTAGAAGAAAATAGTAGGAGGGTTGAGGAATCTCAGAGGAGAGAAGCAATGGAACTTCAACGTAAAGAAGAGGAAAGGTATCGAGAATTGGAGCTGATACAGAGACAGAAGGAGGAAGCTGCAAGGAGGAAAAAACTGGAAGAGGAAGAAGAAGAGATAAGAAACTCGAACAAGTTATCAAATGGAAACAGATCACGATCTAAGTTGCATTTCGGCATGGGTTTATAAGTAAGGAAAGATTGCCTGAAGAAACTTTTGGCGTTGTATCAAAAAATAGGAAGATATCACTTGTGGAAGCTTTGTTGTTTCTTTTATGTTGTCTACGAAAAAAGCAAATTCCAGTTGGTTTATGGTAAGAAAAAATCATACTTCTACATCATTCTTGTGCATCAATGTTTGCTTCTAATATGTTATCGGTGTTTAACTTTTCCTTTTCCTTGATCATAAAATGATTAAGAAATCCCCTGAAAACCAAGTGATATGGTCGTTCAATTCAAGCAACAAGACATGGGACAAAATCTATTCCATAAAGCTGCTTATGACATATTTTTTGTATACAAGCCCAACACTATCTGCGTTACATCAACTAGCACTTTTTTATGGCAAGAGTGAGAAAAATAATAAGAAGAAGAATTTGATGTATTATGATATTGTGCAAAGTCGATTTCTCTTGACACATGTCCCCGAAGCCGGATTTGATGATTTTGTTTTCACTGCTAATTCCATTGGATATCTTGTTTGTTATGTCCCGAGTTTAATCTCTATTTGATTATTGTCGAAATGCATAATGTTTCTTCCATCGCTTGTCCAATTTTGCAACCTCGGTATATTGGTTGTTTTTAACAATGTTTCTAGTTTATCTCACGCAGCTGTTTCTTCTCTTTCTGAATGATAACCATATTTTCATGTTCAACT
This sequence comes from Euclidium syriacum, assembly GCA_900116095.1. Classification (NCBI taxonomy): domain Eukaryota; kingdom Viridiplantae; phylum Streptophyta; class Magnoliopsida; order Brassicales; family Brassicaceae; genus Euclidium; species Euclidium syriacum. Next base: position 9,798,874 of record FPAK01000007.1, on the reverse strand, counting down.
TTGTGTAAGGAGAGTGGGCTTCGTCTTTTTGTTCTTGTGATGTGGGCTTGTAGCTAATTAATTGATCCGAGTCTATTAGGTTTTGCATTTCAATCTTTGAGCAATGTAAGGAATATCAAACAGACTTTGTGTTCTTTCTCAGCTTTCTGTGATTGTATTTTCCCTTTTTTCTGTAATATTAGGAGAATTCGGATGAGGCTCAAACAAAGGGCAAGAACATATAAGAGAAAAAGAGAGCTAATTTTAGATTTGTAAGGGCATTGAGAGATGTTGGTAAATCATAACTAGAGTCCGGTTTTGTAGAATGTCCAAGCAAATACTCTGATAAAACACATAAGTTTTAATGGAGTATAACAAAGCTTTTTACACCATGAGGATTTGTAATTAACGAAATTTGTGAAGCACCTCTTCAGCTGTAGGCCGGTCCTTGAGCGAGAAGATCATCATGTTTAATATTTTGTAATTTTCCTCCAGAAAGCAAATTAAAAAAGTATATATGTGAAATTATATATAGAATTTGCCTACAAGCAATTAAAAAACAAAAAAAACAAAAGTTCGAATATAGAAATATTGAGACAAAATAGAGAAAGATATGTTGAAATCTGTTCACATCAGAGTTGCAATCTTCATGTGCATGCGAAGATCATTATTGTATCTGCACAAGTTCCACTCTCAACGGAATCAACGCAAAGCAGCCGCAAAATTTGAATATTTGAAGCCGAAAGCATCCTAAAAGTATCATGTCATAGATACCGTACGTCCAAGTCAAAATCAAAAAGGATAACTCGAAAATACATTATTAGATCAAATAAAGGTGGATTCGGAACTTCATATCTTTTCATTTTTTTCTTTAACATGTTTTTTGTGTATATTAATTTGCTCCAATATGACCCCCAAAAGAAATTGCTCCAATAGGTTTGTTAAAAAAAGAAATATTTTAATTGCAAGCAAATTATTTTTATTTATTTATTTATTGAAATGAGTTTTTTTCAAATTTTTAACCACTTATGATGAGATAAGCTACTTATTAGTCAAGATATTTGTATTTGTTACTTCTTAAGCCAAAATGTAAACTTGCATTTTTAACATTTCATAAAGTTTTATTATAATTACAAAAATACTTATGAAATTTTAAGAAACGTGATTCTGCCATTTCGAAAAATTTACAAATCTGAGTCTAAATTTGTTTTGCGTTTTTTGTTCTTTTATTGGAAAAGATATATTGTAAAGGTAAAATATTGGGACTGACATATGACTAGACTAGGTCTAGGATATATATGGAAGATAGCCCTCACACTTGACTTGACTCTTGACGTAACCAAGTGGGTTGGGACCCATTTCTCTTATGCATTTGCGCATGCGTAACTCTCAAGAAGCTCTTTGTTATTTTATTTTATTTTGACGTCTAAAATGTTATTGATGGTAGGATAGAAACATTACAATATACAACCAAAAACAACTCGAGGCTCCACAACCTCTACTACAACTCAAACTCCAGACAAGTAACAACATCAAATACAACTCAACCTTATCGAACAAGCAAATAATTTAAGGATTCAGCAGAGGTGAATCCGTTTACGGGTACTATCTAGTACCCAAAGGAAACCACCAAATTCCGACCGCTTAGATTACACACAATGTCACGAACCGGCCATTTTAATAGCACACGATATCATTTTACTAGCCAAAGTAAACCATGCTCATTTCTTCTTCCAAAGTAGAGTTGTATTGATCAAACATCAAGCTTAAACTCCACCACATCGCCGACCCACCCATACCGCGAATTCAATTCAAAGATTAACCCGAACAAATTGGAACAGACCGAGCAAGCCACAAATTAGATCTTAGGAATTCAAGTCCGGTAGACAAAATTGGCCTTAAGCACACCACTGTGACTGCAACCAGCTAAACCGACACACAGGAGCGGAAAATGCACCATAACTCTGATGCTCGGACCCGGTTCAACCCATCATGCACCACAACACCAAAATTCCAAAATAAACCACTCGTTCGAGCCTACGTTATCTTGACCGGAAAGGAGGATATGAAAACCGAATCTGAACTATCCAAGAGTTGTTGTCGGCTTCAACACAAATGTCAAAAACCGCGAGCAGGGAGAGGCTGAAGGAGGAGGAGGTCATATCGTAGTCATCTGACGGTTGTATTCCGGCCCACCTTTACCTCACCGCCGTCGATTCGACCGGATCCACAAATGACACTTGTTATTCAAATTTGTATTTCGAATAAAATCGATTTCTTCTACTCATAAACATAACTTGAATGAGTTAAAAGTGGATTGCACGACGAGCCAAAGGATGCTCAGTGATGGTCGAGTCCTTATGATCTAACCGGTCTCGATGGTTTTGGCGGTGGCGTTAGTTGGCTGGGTCTCCATCTATGCTTGTCTATTCTGCATGGTGTCTCTTTGGTCGAATCGAAGATGGCAGTTGTTTTTTCGGATCTAGGTTTGTTGGTGATGCGGCGATGATTTTTTTGGTGAATAGAGCTACCAACGTGAGTTGGAATAGAAGGAGTGGTACCCCAGGAGTTGTAAGTGGGTTTGGACACGGCTTGCACCCAGAACCAACAGCTGGAGTCGATTCTCCGATCTGGAGTTGTTCCGGTTGTGTTCTCAAGCTAAAAGTTTGTAACCGCCGGTTATGGTCGTCTAGATTCTAAATAATTGTGCGGTAACGATTTCTGAAGTCCTAATCTTTTTGGCATTCTCTAATTTTCTTTTCTAGTTCTATTATTTTGTTCCGATTAAATTTCTATCTCAAAAACAATGTCCGATTGGGTTGAATTTTTAATATTGATTTATAAAAGAAAACATATCGTTTATATACTTTTCACCTTCGTTCTCACAATTTAAATAAATAATGTAACTATTAATTGTGTAATATATGCGGAAAGTGTTCTGAGACTTCTGAGACGATCACGAGGATGACCAATCAGCCTCGTGGTAGAATAATGAAAGATATACTGTGTTAATAGTACTATCTTCTGTGGGCCAAGCTCGATCTAAAGTTTGCTTGTCCTGCTCTCACATGTATCAATTATAATTATATAAAATAAGCATAAACCTCAGATAAATATTAATCGATCAATTCATGTACTGCTATAGATGCATGTACACAAATGCGTTCTAGATCATATGAATATATGCAAAGATAAATCTCACTATTTTGGAAAGTTCACTGTTTGAAAATATTTGTAATAAGGGTTGTTTGAGAAACATCAACAGTCAGCGTCTTCCCCAAAATTCCGTCTCGTAGCTATTCCTCCATATCACCGTCCTAAATTCCCGATTTCCCACCTCTAAATATACAAAGAAAAATCTGTATTTATATGTTTTAGTGTTATACACACATAACATTTAAGCACTATATACATGACCGTTTCCTCGTTTACAAAAAATACTTTTCTTTATTTTTAAATTTTCTAAACAAAACATTCATTACTTTTAAAAAATAATTATAAAATCGAAGTATTTTGTGATACTGCTATTTTTGGACACTTTTTTTTCTTTTTGATATTCATATCTATTAATTTTTACGTATTCATTATGGCTAAAATGTAAATTTGTTTTTAATAAATCTTGGAAGTTCTAAATCTTTGATTCATAGTCTTTTCTGTCCCCAAAATCAGTTATTGATAGTACTATGTTTAAGGCGCAAATCTTTCCTCCTATTTGGATTCGGATTAGTGACCTTCTTTACCAAACGAACTATTAGACAAAAAGTCACTTGACTAATATATAATGTTTTTACTATTAAATTTGCAAGTATACGCTTTCTAGCTAGTAGAAAAGAAATCCTGAACTTAAAACCTCTAATTTTCTTTAAGTATGCATGGGATCATCTATTGGTAATGGGCTAGCTAATAATTACACTGAAATCATGCACTCCAATATGGAGATTCGAACTTGAGAATAATAACTCAACTTCTGATATCATTTCGTAAATTTGGGGAATACATATACATTCATTAATAAATTTTATTTTCAGTTGTCAGTTTTACCAAAAAAATATATTTTTGTATATTCTTTTCGCAAACATCGGCATCTAGTCGGCCGTAAAGTATATATAGACGTTGATGTTAGTTATTATCCAAGAAGAACTCTCATAGTTACAAGTTGAGCAATTTTTTTGTTTTCGTTAAATGATTAATGATTGTGATATTCGTAGTTATCACTTAAGAATATGTGATTGTTTTGGTTCTTTTGGGCACACTTAAACCAAAAAGAAAAGTTGTTGGACCACATTTATTCAATGATTACCGATCTTTTTATATAAAAACGGTATAAGAAATCACCAAAAATGAGCTTAGTAGATAATATTATAGAAACAATTTTCAACGCGGAGTGAACCAAACCTTCAAAGAGTCCGCCAGCTCTAATCCCGAGAAGCCAAAATAAGAGAGTCTACTACGTATCAATCGATCAACGCTTGCCTCTTTCGCGAAATGGAATGTAAATTTCAAGGAAGATAATACCATATAAAAAAAAATGAAATGATAATTTAATCCGATTCAGATAAAGCGTGTCCCAGTTCTTCAAATTCGGGTAATAGCACGTGTACCTAGCATTTAATTTTGTATAGTATTTTGATGTGTTTAATTGGTACTAAAAATTAACTAAGCTAAATTATATATGTGGTATGAAGAGATTATGTTACAATGTGCTAAGAGATTCACGAAGAACAGGAGATAAAATTTAACTCAAATAATATTTGTAAAAAACAAAATTTTGTTACGTGCTCGACAAAATTTTGCAGTAACTGGAACGTTCCGACAGATATTTTTTGACAAAGTAGATATTTTTGGTATTTTGTATTCGCTCCGCATAAATCACTTTTCGATTTCATATTTTGCTTTGCTCCATTACATTACGAATATCTAGATTGTTCGTATTGAATCGAGATGGATACAAAGCAAAAGTAACAGATATTCGGCCAGTCCTAGTTAGAACACTATTTTTTCCGAATCCTAATTACAACACTAGTTTTTCCAACTTGGGAATCCACTGAGAATTTCTGACGACTTACTAACAAAGAGCATAAGTTGCCGGATATTACTTCATCGAAAATCCGTTGGAATAATCCAAAGGATTTCCAACTATTTACCCTTATCTGAATTTAAATTTTCTGTTGACCCGCCTACAAAAGAGTTAATATTGATACAAGCTATACGACCGACGGAATAGCATATCTCCAAAAAATTAAACTCCAGTGAATCCAAATGGTACTAACAATTAAGTAGGAAAAGAAAAACAACAAAAAGAACACAAAATGTTACACATCTCTGTCGTTCATTCATAATTTCGGTGCAACCTTCTCGCATTAAGTAGCAAGGTTACCGAAATCAAAAATGAAACGAAAAGGGCAGCGATATATAAAACTGATTCGACCAAAAGAATTAGATTATTTTCTTGGATAGTTGTAATAGCGGTAACCATAGCTCTTCTCTTCTTCTCGCTGTTGTTGTTGTTGCTGCTGCTGCGTCTGTTGTAACGAGGAAGAAGAAGACGGAGAAGGTGTTGAGAAAGGCTGCTGCTGCTGACCAAAGAGATTCGACGTATAGTACGACAAATCAACGTCATTGTTACTCGTAAGCAACTGAGCATACTGAAGTATGTCCTGATTATAAGCATTATGCGTCGTTGGCCACGAGGTAGTCGCAGTAGTAGAAGATGGGCTCATTAATTCACTACCTCCTCCTGGGGACTGCGATGGGACATAGCTTGTGGTCGCGGAACCTTGGACGCGTTCAGGGAAGTTTAGCTTAGCCTTTGTGCCTTTGAATTTAAGAGCGGCTCGGTCATAAGCTAGAGCGGCTTCCTCTGCTGTCTCGAAAGTCCCAAGCCAGACACGGGCTGCTTTCTTCGGGTCACGGATCTCAGCCGCCCATTTGCCCCACGGTCGCTGCCTTACGCCTCTATAGTGTCTTCTTCTTGGTTGATCTAAATAACATCCAATGGTAAATGCATATGGGTTGAGTACAAGGAGGTACATATTGTATTTTAACCAAAAGAAAAGAAAAAAAGAATTGCATATATACATATTGCATGTGCATGAGAAGAACTATGATTAGCATGCTACGTGTTTTCAATTATTAGTTATAGCCAGGGAATAATTTAAAAGAATATTAGTTTAATATTGAAAGAAAGATGATGCACAGAATAATATTTAGAGCGCATCAATTCTGTATTGTGTAGATACTCTACTTGTTAACTTCTCATTTATTACCAGGAAAAATATACATCTTCTCAGCCACACCAGCAAAAATATTCAAAGAGTTAAAATATTGATCTTCAAATTTGACAAAAAGAATAAAATGGAACAAATGCATATCCGTAACCTATTCGTAATCATCAATTTAAGATATGTTCACAGATGAATCTGTCATCTATATATTTAGGTTGTATTAATGTATAAAGTATGACATATATAAATATATTTAAGCATTGAAGGAATAAAATGTGATTGTGTGACTATCCCTCGACAAAATTATAAATTTAGACTTGATTTTGAATAAACACTTTGGTTTTTTTGAGTCGTATGAAATTTATGGAATTTAGCGCACCTAAAACTCAAGTTAATCATGTTGAAATACTTCAGAACATTGATTAAACGACACAGATAAAGTTGATAGAGAATGATCGAAGACAACTATCTTCAAATGAATAAAGGAACGTGCGTCAAAATTATTAGTTAGTTAGGTAAGAATCAATATGCAGGTTATATGTTTGACGAGTTAAAACATAGGATTAATAAAATATATACTTTCAACAAAAAAAAAACAAATGTATTAAAGAAAAGATAGACACGTAGTAAAATGTTCGGTGGTTCAATTCAAAGAAAGAAGGAAAGTTCTTTACGGAAAGTAAATTAGATGACAGATGCATTGAACTTGAACTAGTTCTCACCATCATCCTATTTATAAACCTAAGCTATACAAATTCCTTTTTTCACCTAATTTAATTATGAAGTAAGAAAATTCGAAAGGATTATTAATAGAAAGTCTTTGTTAACTTATTATAGCAACTTACATCAGCTAGATAAATCGATTGAGCCGTTATTAGAGACGCATGATCAAAAATATTAATTTATATATGGATTAAAAAAAAAAAAATTAGTTACCTTGGTCTTGTTGAAGTTGATCCGATTTATCAAGCTCCTGTTTGACCGACGGGTCTGATCTTTCGGCTGCCGGATAATCGATGACACGGCTCAGAACGGAGACCATGGCGGTAACATCAGACTCGTTCCAAGACGGATTATCTCCCGCCGCCGCCGATGTTTCCGGTGGAAGCGGTCCCTTTCCATACCTCCGATCCACTTTTACAACAAGCTAAAATATATGTATTCACACACACACGCACCGAAAGAACAAGACCTGAGTTTATATATATCTATATGTATACAAGATTTTGAAAAGGACTAAGTTTGAAATTGACTAGGTGGGGAATTTCCGGAGTGACAAGAACATGGAGCTTGGCTTGGTGATGTAAGGGTTTTTCTTTACTTTGAAGCTATTGATATTATGAGGAAAGAAGAGGTGGAAAAAGGGTTTATAAAGAGAAGGATCTACAAGAAAAGAGAGAACACGATTTAAATCATATAAATAAAAAATCTTTGGACTGGTGCGAGGTGGGACCGGTTCCTTGAGTTCGTTCTCTTTTTCTTTTTCTCTACTTTTTATTTTGGGAGCTTAGCTTCGCATGTTTTGGCAGCAGTGCACAAATTAAAAACGAGTGCATAATAGATAATCTTTTGTATTTGTTTTTAAGTGACTTCGTTATTTGGACACTATGTGTCTAAATTTTTTGAAATTCCAATATATATCCTATTTGTTCCGTACAATTAAACTTTTAAGAGTTTCAATGAAAGATTAACTATAATATTTTAACAAAAAAAAAAAGATTAACTATAATATTCAGAGAAAACTAATCAGCACTTTTTTATTCTTAATCATTTAAATTTCCATAGTATTATGATTAATTTGATAAATATAGATACTTTTAGATTACATATAGGTAAGGGTTTACTTGTTAGATAACCAATTTTTTTTAAAAATAGTTGACAAAAATGTAGTTGTACAACCGAAAATAAATTATATTTTTATTTGTAATTTAAATAAACACCGTGATAAAATGAATCATTTTTATTGGATAAAATAATATGATATTTCTAAAAACATAAGCAAGGTCCATTTAATTTCTTTTCAAAAAAATTAATGAATGAATCAACTTGTTACAATTTTATCATTTGTTACTTTTTCGTAGCTATCTAATTAGTATATTATCATAAAAAAACATAAATAGATATTAAGATTTTATACATCATAAGTTCATTCTCGATGTGTTGAATTTACTGATGTATATAGGTGGGGTATTGAAACAAGAATTTGGAATTATTTAAATCGCAGAGATTTTAAAGGATTTTGTCAAATATCATCAATTGAGGTGGTATTTGAAATCCCTGATTTTAACTATCAATTCTCTTTCAAATAATCTCAAATTCTTTTTTATATAATTAATTAATGAAATCTCAGTTTTCCAATAACCTTGGATTTGGAAGAGGTTTTACAAATGTCAAATTCAATAACCAAAGATTTAGAAAAAACTTGAAATCCTCTCAAATATCAGATTCAATATCACCTCAAATATCAGATTCAATATCACCCCTAATGTTATTGGATTTTTCCATGATGGAAAGAAAAACATAATTTGTATATTGGTCTTTACTAATTTATTTATTTTTTACTGCTATTTTTTTAATAATAATATATTTTTGACTGCTATTGGTCGTTAATAACTATCCTAATAATATAGCTAGACTTTTGATTGGTCTTAAATTATATAATATATCTGCTACGATCTCCAACCACAAAAATAATGGATTTGACCGATTTGTATAAGAAAAAAAACACTAAAGACATTTTAAAAAAATATAATATTTGCCAATTTCGCCATCTTTTTTTGTTTCCCTAATGGAATTGGAGAGTACATTTAAAAAGAAAAAACAAGGTTGGCGCATGCTTAGAGGATTGAAAAAGAACAAAAGCGGCGTGATTCGTGAATCCAAAAAAGACCAAATAAGATAAAATATGGACCCATTTCAGTCGAAATCTCAAAATCCGCTTCTCCTTTCTCCATAATTAGGGTGAACACGATAATCATTAATCAAATCAGATGGACTACTTTGTTAAAGAGATTCCAAAGGTTGCAAATATTATTCACAGTTTCCCATATTAATACATTGATACATATGAGCATGCCACGAGTAAGCTTGTGGAAGCTAATCGTTGATGGGACAATGCATATGTAATAATTTATAAAGAACATAAAAGGTTAAGAAATTCCAAAATTTGCACATTTTGTGACAAAGTAAGGCAACAGAAACAAAAGCTTCAAATTTCAGTATTTTTTTTCCCCAACTTTTGCCACTATTCATGCCGGAGAACTCTAACTCACAATCTCAAAATTTTCGAGCAATTTTGCAGTTTAACCATCATTCATCACTACCCAGTGTTCCATCACTCGACTGCTAGTGTCTTTGACAAGTTTAAAGCCCAAGTTTGGCAATTTCATGAGATGAGGATGATGGGTAAACTTTGGAAATTTTTTAAAAAAAAATATGCGAGCTTTTACTTTGTTATTCCAAGTAAAAATTAATGCAAATCTTTCAAAGATGTTGCATTTTGAGTGGTAAAGGGATAATCCTTGACTTCTCTTAGCGTTTAAATTAAGAAACAAGGCAGTGGATCAATAGGTCGCATAAAAGATATGGAAGGTTCTTCATATGCCGGCTGATCACTTGGATATGACACACCAGGACGAATCAGGTTGATCAATAGATATTATATACCGTTGACAAGGAAAATTAGAATTAACAATCAAAGATTTATCTTCTTATTCATTAAAATGAGCTCTACAAATAGAGACAATACATAAAAATAAAAATAAACGTCCATGAAATTAGTTCAACATGCAAAACATTTAAAAAAATAAAATTCAAATTCTAAAATGCATGTAATAATATACATAATTAAATGTAGTTTTTTTTTCATTGAAGAAAATTGATCTTCCTTGATAGTTTTTGGGTTGAATTGATAGTTTTTGGGTTGAATTCAATTTGATGGGATTCTTTGATGGACCAAAATTCTAGAACAAGTTGGTTTGTAGCTTAGTTCATTATAGTATGGTCAGAATTCTTTAATAAATGTGCACATGTCTGATTCGGGTAAATTGGAAATCACCATATGTATTAGTAAATTGAATAACTCATTCGTTTGAACTCTGTCTTATCTAATTCTTCTTTTTCGAGGTGGTATGTATTTGAGATGAAAATATTCTCTAATTGATTACATGCGTTGAACTTTCGTGGTTTAGCAGATAGGTTTCGAACAATGAACATATTTCCTTGCCGCCTCCCATGATAAACAAGTTTTATTGGAGAAGATCGTAGCCTTTTTTAAGCCATCTAATCTCATCAACAACATTAAATTAGCAGAAGATGTGTAAACTTAAAAAGAAAAGGATCAAACTCATATCTTAACTTGATATGAGTTTTCATCTGCATCAAGACTCATCTTTATAATTTAGTAGACTCTTTCCTACCACACCAGTAGCTTCATCAAGTTTTTCGCCTCGAGAGTTGCCGAGATTTTTATGCCTAGGTTTGGTGACTGCTATTTTCTCATTGAAAACAATATTTCCCCCGTCCATGTCAACGGCCATGTGTTCGCTTCCTAAACTCTCCAACTAATGTCGACATGCTTCCATGACCGTTTACTATGTATCTAGAGCATTTGGTTGAGCCTTCAGCTAAAAGATGCTAGTGTAAGCCTCTTTAAAATCATCTCAACGAGCAAAGTTTGCAAACTTTTTCTCTTAAAATCTGACCACCTCATTAGTCTTGGTAAAAAAGTATATTAGATCAAAAAATATGAGGACAAAATTAATAACAATTTAATATGTGCATTCACTTATCCAAAGTGGCTAGAAAGTCGAAAGTAGTTTTGATAACCTACCTAGGAAAGCTGGTCAAAGTTAAGAGCCTTAACTTTTTCATAATAACGCTAGAGGTCTCACAAATTTACGGCTACTTTGAGCTAATTAGATCAGTTTTTTCTTGTGGGCTAGCTCGAGAACGTTCCTAGATAAGAAATGGGGGTGGTATCACTTTAAGCCTTAAGATGGAAAACGAGAGTTGTGTTTTCTGAGACCAGAAATGGTGGCAGGCACTTTTGTGTGTCCATCACCCTTAACAGGCTCAAGAATCCGGGCACTCTTTCTCAAGTTCATCTCGTTTGATTTTTATGAATAGGTCTCATGGAAGATTTATGCATATCAAACGGCTTAAAGTGGTTAATAATGGACGTGCAACTCCTCTTTGATCGTCATCTGGGAGAATGATGTGGTTTGAGATTAGGGATCATAACCACTAATTTTTACCTAATTCTTGAACCTTAGTCACCCCAAAATAGATGATATATAATCATGTACATTAGGTTATTGGTCCTCAAAGAAAGGAGTAATGATCACTAATAATACAAAGTAGAAATGCTAATAGGATTAAAAGGAAAGCGAAATATGAAATAACTGAATCAAGAACTACTCAGCAAGCCTTAAGTAACCATGAAGTTGCAATAGAAACACTAGAATAACATGTTGGTTTGATTACTAACAACCTAGCATAAATAAGCATGATTACCAAATTTAATAACAAAATGCAAAATTAACCATGATGTTGAACTATAAACACTAAAATAAGCTAGATATTAAATTGCCAAAAGTCAACTTAAAAGTCAAATATGAAAATTGGGGGAAATGATGATGGATAATGGTTCAAAGCTTGATGTAATTGGCTAGAGTATAAAAGTTTGAATCTTTATTCCTCTTTGGCCAAATTAAAGGTTGCATAAAGAAGCTTAGAGTCCTAATCCTAAATTAAGCTACTTTCATGGTCATAATTCCTTTACTAAACATGGTTAACCTAGCTAGATTCTTCAAAATGATGGCAAACATGAAACTTACACCTCAATAAAATTACTAAATACTCTAAACTCAACTTCAAATGATGGCACAGCTATCATTAAATCCCACGATCAATCTCTAAGCTTCAAAACCAAAAAAAAAATCTCAACTTTCTACTTGCGTTGACTATTTTTCAGTGCGATTGTGAAGAAAGCATCCTCAATTTTCCTTTCTCCACACCTCTTACGTGCCTAAACAGAACACAAATACTTTCTTTCATATTCTGTATAATATTAAAATGAATTCTGATCATAGTCCAAATATTAGTGAGAAAACCGTTGCATATATAAGGGAAAGACATGGCACTTCTTATTTGTAACGCGCATCCGAAAATCATAGATGTTTGTCAAATTAAATCAATTTGATAAGACGTTATATTTGGTCAAGAGTCAAGACTTATAGAATTATCTAAAAAAACCAATAAAACTGGAAACAATAGAACAAGGTCATGTTTAAATGATATTAAAATGCTCTGTTTTCGTGAGTAAAGACTTGGAAATTGCCAATGTTGTGTTTCCTCCAACTACTGAGGAAAATGAAACAAAGTCTTGCTTAAATATATATTAAATTAACCACAATCAGACAAACTAGTACACAGCATCGGCACATGCATATTTTATTGCAAACCCAGATCTATGAAACCCAACCAAATATCTAACAAACACATCTCTTGAACCTATAATCCAAGGAATAACAATTATTAAGTATTGAAGACTCTGGCTACAACATATGTCTCAATAAATTCTAAGGCCTTTCCTGATTTAATGCATCTAGGAGTCTTGTATTGACCAATGGAAGCACCTTGTAAAATGAAGAAGTCCATGAGAGAATCAAACGTTCCTTGACGCACCACTCTTATCTCAAGAGGACCGATTGATCCATCTTTAAACCGACATCTTTTGTAAACATTGTCAAGCGAATCCTCCATTACTAAACAACACTTGGAGATTGCCTTTTCATTGACATTCTCTCCCTCTTTGGCCTTTACTTCCCAGTAAATCACGTAATGACCCGGAAATGTCGAGGTATCAGCATAGCTGGTGAAGTCTACTAGAGTAAGATCTTGTGAGTCAAGAACGAGTTTCGCTTGACTCACCGCCTTAAACAAATCTTCTTCGTTAGTTTTGTCGGAATCGATGCTTAAGACCACGTTCTCTCTTCTTACAAACTTAAACTCAGGTGCGTTGTTGTAGAAACCAGTCACCTGTAGAATATCTCCCACTCTCAATCTATACAATCCTGGAAAATTACATAAGAAGATAATTTCATTTTAGGGCAAACACATATTTTCACACAATAATTTGTGGTATTATTGAAAAAATAAAGCTAGTGATAATATATTTGGAACAAAAAAACAAAAGCTTACCGGCGAAATTTGTGACCACGGGTTCATAAGTGCAGCCAAGTTTCACGTCTCCAAGGTCGACCAACTTGCTTTTGTCTCCCTCCATGGGTATGAACTCAAAGTAAGACATGTTAGGCATGAAAGCATACGAAACATCTTCGGGTTTGCATAGAGGATCAAGATTAATCCCGAATGTAGTCTCCGAAGAACCGTATGTCGTTGAAATAAGCGGCAAGTTCTCGCAATAGTAGTTCAATGTGGGAACATATTGTCCCATTGAACCCGTAACAACAGTTTCAATATATTTGGTGTTTGGCCAAAGTCTATTAACTATACCTTTCCAAGACTTTTGGTTGCATATTGTTTCAATTGCGTCGGCTAAATCAGGACGTGGTCCACCAAGAACCAAAGATACGGTTTTTCGACAACCGATGTCCGTAACCCAATTGCTTAGATGGCCTGACCGGATGTTTGAACACAACTCCTCCCAAGAATTCTCAAGAACCTTGATTGCTCGAACCATGACCGAAGCAAAGATAGAACCCATTCTCACAACCTCGTCTCTTTGGACTAATCCACAGAGCAAATGACAGTATAGACTTTGGGTGTTGTTGGGACATAATATGACTTCATCAGGGCTCGTGTACGTGTAGTACCAGTTAGATGGACGGTTCTTGAAATAATCACTCTTGAAATAGCTGCTCGTTGCCACCCGAGCTGGTAAGCCAGAAGGAGTAATTGATTCTTGTTTAGTGAAGAGAAACATCATTCCTTTTCCTTCCTCCATACCTTTCACATCCCTAAAAAACAGAGTAAGATAAGTTTTTTTTCATCATCAGTCTTGTCCAAATATTAATAATATAATTGTTAAAAACATAAAGGGAAACTACTGAACTTACTTGGTTATAACGTGCATACGAAGATCGTACATGAATGTCAAATTGTCCAAGTACTTGTTGTTCCATGGCATCATCTTTTGTGCTCCACCTGAAGTTCCCGAACTACAAAAAAAAAAAAACAATTCAGTTAATTAATTATGTTGATGCTATGTAGATTGCTAAATCCTAAAGGTGAATCTTTACAATGATCTAATATAAAATATATATATATATATATAAAGAAAATATAAAACAATTTTCGAAAATATAAAAAGAACCAACGTTCTAATATGTATATTTTAGTAATTTTTATGAAACAGTTTAAAAATTCTTATGTACCTTAGCAAGAAACCGGTAATAGGTCGAGCTGATATAACATCCGATGATTCTCCATTAACGACACGATCGATGTAAGGCTTAATGTCTTCATAGGTCACCACAGGTACGTTTTTCTTGAAGAGCTCTTTGTCAAAACTACCGATGTGAAAACGTTGGAGATACTCTGTTTTTGCGTTAAGTATAAGTAACTCCTCCAACAAGTTGTCTTGTTTTTGTTGAACATTGGAAGTTAAATCCTCCAACATCTCTTCAAATTTTTGGGTTGTGTTGGAGATTGGCTTCATTTTTGGTTCTCTCTAATTTTGATGAGACAATAGAGAGGGGACATCTTGGTTATTTATAGTAAGAAAGCTAAATAATTAAATCGAATTGGTTGTTCGTGAGTCTCCGTCAATGCTTTAATTAGATGATATTTTAACTGTAGAAAAGTCTCTAGCGAGTAACACAACTCGAAATGATGAATTGATTATACGACTCAGACATTTGTATTTTCAACAAATGAGAGTAGTTTAATAATATACGTGTTACATATGAGACGAGTATAATGATATATAGGTATATTAGGCGATCTGAGAAGAAACCTAGTTTTTTTAAAGACATTAGTAGACTTAGTATTATTTTATGTGTAGAAAATATATATCATATAGTGGACATAATTGTTTAATATTTTCACATTTAGAAATATGCTTTTACTATTTTTATCATTTAAAGTCTCATGTTTTTATTATGATTTTTTTTTTTTTTGGGTCCTAGTAATATGATTTTGTTGTTCATGTGTTACAAATTTAACTAATAACAATAAAACATCATATTAATCTACAAAACTCAAAATTATTATGGTTTCATTATTATATTGCAAAAATTTACTCATTTCTCCTATTTTCGTTGTTTTATCATCTTACTTGGATTCTGAGTGATCAACAACATTCCATAAGATTAGCATTCTTTAAAAAGCTTTTCATAGATGTTTAACGAATAATTTTAAATAAATTTAAGCTTTATAAAAAAACAAAGCTTGGACAATATTTTAACTATTTAAAATAATTTTAGAGGAGTTATATCTAGTATGTAGACCAACCAGATTTAATTATCATGTCGCCGATGATTTTATCCAACATGCTGTAACTGTCGGTTTTTTTTTGTTGGTTTCTGTTTCATGAGAATAAATGGAGTGGGAAAAATGTTGGGAAATAAAAGAGAAAATTCACAAGAAACTTCTGCCACGAATAATCCTTCTAAATTAAGTACTTTAGCGCGAGAAAAAATAAGTCCATCATACAATTACACATTGAGAATTCAAATATAAAACGACTTACTTGCGAGTCTTGTGAGTCGTGATGAAAGTGACTGAGACTAGAAATTACAAACGAAGTTTCAATATAATATTAAACCATATGGTTTTGGGAAACGACTCTATTTTAAACTCAAATGTAGCAGACTCGCCTCTCTTTTTCCAGATTGATCCACTCAATTACAAAGAATTTCTTTCCTTTCGGAAATTTCTGAAAATGCATTAAACCAAAACAATAATAGTAATAAATATCAGACACATTACTAGCATAGTACGATACATTATGCGCCGTTGACAATATATGGTTCTTCTGTAAGCTCCAATCGTAATCCTATCCAGCTTAACGGTACTATGTCTTATTTAATTTCTACCAAACATTGACCCCAAACCCCACTTTATGCATAAATCAACAATCAATCCATAATTTATACAATTAAATTGATAAGAAAACGGTTTGTCTTTGAATGGCAAAAGATTAAGTGGTAGACAAAAGCTGGATAAGACTCGAATTAAGAGGATGGAGTCGGATGAACTTTAATGATTTTAAGATTTGGCAAAAATAAGTAAAAAATAAACAAATATTGAGTTAGCAGAGTAAGCAAGAACTTGAGTGTAACATTTCTTTTACCTCATTTCTTCTCGTCTCTTTTAGACTATATGTTCTCACTCATCATGCCATTAATCCGCCTAGCTCTTCATTTAATCCCTTTCATTAGCCGTTTTGATTTTTATAGATTTTTGTTACAAGTGTTATTATTTCGTTTTGTATTGCATCATGGATTTCATCTTTAATTGTTTGCTTAGACTGCTTTGCCTAGACCCATTTCCTTTGTGCATTAAGTCGGGATTCTTACACCAGCACTTAACCCTTCAATTCCTTCTTTCTTCCATTAGTAGAATTCGCAATATAGCAACGAATATATCAGTTGCTATAGCATAAAATATATTCCTATAATTATATAGCAATTGTGTAGTCACAAACAAAATTCATTTCTACAAGTTTGTGACTATTTGACACGCTGTTATTATGGGGTTATATAGCAACAAAATTAGCTATTGTATGAATGCTATATAGTTACGACTTAGCCATTGATCATCTTTTGTTAATTAGCTACGATTAACAATTAAAACCATGGTTATAACCTATTTTACGAAATTTTTCATATTAAATAATTTTGTGGTTAAATTATTTTTTGGTAAATAATGAATTAAATACTAAATTATTTTTAACTAAAAGATAAATAATGTTAATGATATGCGGGAATCAAATGTTTATATCTTGATTAGACGGCCATAACAAATCACATGGTCATGAATAGTGGACACCTCCTATGTTTCCTACATCGAACCAGCACTTATTTAAGGAAATAGCTCATAAATTATTTTCAAACGCGTTCTAATTTTTTTTTTGAAAAGATGTGTTAAATTATTACTTTATGTAAAAACGTATGATAACTTTACAATATAATAAATATATAAATTGAACTAACAATGAATTGTATCTACAAATGACACTTCAATTCTATAGGAACCTTTATAAGATCCTCATATGAGCCGAACCTAAAAAAGATATACTATATATATATAATACTAATTAATGTTTTACAAAAACAATATTGTGATTAGTTATTAGATAATAAAGATAAATTTGAAAATTATCAAACAACGCCATTGTTGCTTTAGAGGATGGAACCAAGGTTTGTTTAACCTCCCTGAATCGTTTAAATCAACCTTTGAATTTGTAACGACTATAAGACAGTCAATGCACAGATTAGCTAGTTACTTCCTTGCCTTTTTAGTTATGCAATCTTTTAGAACCAAGTCTTCATGGTTATAAGGTCGATGATAGATTATGGTATACGACCCATTCTAAGAAATAGGTATGATTATCCGGGTGTATTTTTTTACTATAAGGAAGGGTTTGCTACCATAATATATAGTTAGAAAATTCCTTTAAATCCTACCAAAATGATAGCGTTTCTGAGAGATTATAACATCGCCGACATTCATACGTTCATAAACTGAACAATTTTTATACTGGTGAGCTAAGAAATAACATTGGCCAAAGGTTTTAGATTTTGACCTATACGAGATATCCTTTGCAACCACATATAGATTTTTTTTTTCACAAACTTTAAAATTGAATTAAATTCTAGAAATTAGAATATTTAATAATAAAAAAAAACTATTTTATAAATTTAACCTGTCAAGTCTTTGATAATTATGGATCTGCGTTTAATTGCAGTGAAATTTCCTATCCGAATAAATACAATTTTGATTTCAAACTAAACTATAAATCAGTGGAATTTGTGGAGTAGGGTAGGGCCATATATTTGCTCAGAAACACTACGGGAAAAGAAACCGATGTTCCAAGTAACTTTCAGCATCGGAAGTGATTTCTTAATAAATAAATACCAACAACCTCCTTCTTTTCTTAAATAACCAACTTCAAGTCGTCTCCATCTAACTTAGTTTTTCTTTTGTCGGTCAACACTAAATTAGTTTAATATGTATAACCTGACCATAATCACGACACTGACCAAAACACAAATAAAACGTGGAATACGAGTTGTGTTCACATATGCGCCAAAGAAAAAGACTCTCTTTTAGCTAAGCAATTTCCTTTTCTCATAGACTTTAGCTAGCAATTTCCTTTGAATTCATTTTCCTTGTAAGTTCAGTTTGTCTATCGCTCTTTTCTTCTTGTCAATAAAGAAATCACTAGTCTCTGGAAAAAAAACAAAAATTATATAAAAATCTTGATTTTGCATCCACAATATGTTTTGTTGACTTATTAAACTTCAAATCTTAGAAATACTATGCTTTCGAGAACATTTGGTATCTCCATCTTCCTTTACGTGAGACTATCTTATCACCCAGAGGTTTCACTTTCACCTACTCATAAATTCCACAAACAGATTCACAAATCTTTATTTTCCAACTGTCATTAAAAGGATTGGCACTCCCTCATGACCAGAGCAGTCTCTCTTTCTGAACTAGATTATACTTTTCTTGCTCAGATTCAAAGTCAAGTCTTTCTTTGACCCTGGAAACGATTCACTGGTGTTGAAACTAAACTTGTGATAATAAGATTTAAGACAAAACTAAGACTGAAAATAGTGTGTTCTTTCAACATTAAGTAGATCAATACAATCATAACGTAAATCCTTTTTTTCTTGGCAACAAAATTGGCTCTACGTAAAGTAGAGCGAAAGGAAGTGCTTGTGTATCCATATCAGTGCCTTGTCTGAGAAAAAATGGCAATACATAGATTAGTATTTTACCTTTCTTTTCTTGAATCTTCCTCCCATTTTACGGCCACCGCCACCAAAGTTTGATGGTTGTTCACCATCTTTATCCAAGAAGTTGATTTCGCCGTAACAATTCTCCGTCAGTCCCATCAACCTGTGATTCAGTTAAACCATGAGTGCATCGCACAAATATCACAAATTAAGTTTCAAACACAAAAGCAAAGAAATACGTACCTGTTGCTTGATTTGAAGCGCTTCTCTCGCTTCTTATCCTCTTTAGTACGAGGTTTTCGGACAAAGAGCTCTTCTTCTACCTGTTGTTGCCTTTCATATTGTGCCATGAACTTCCTCTGTTCCTTGCTCTCAGCCATATCAAACTCTCTGATCTGTTTATTATATTCATTCATATTAAGTCCCAAACATCATCAACTACAAAGTAAAATTTCCCTCTTCCAAAACCATACCTCTTCAGGCTTGCCATCGAGCTCGTCAAACACATGTTTCATGAATGAATCTCCAGTGGTTTGTCTTAAAAAGTGTTTCTCTTTTCTAGCAATGTCTCTTTCCTGTTTTGACGTCTTATCTTCCATAGACATAGGAGCAAATCTAGGTGGATGATAAACATCATCATTCTACATACACACCAGAGGCCAAAAACCGCTAATTAAAAAAAAAAACAACATACATCAAAATTACTTCAGAAAGTGTAAACTAACCCCTTGTTTATCGTCGTTTTTGTCAACAAGTAAGTCTGGTTTCGGTTTATAGTTTGAAACATCTTCAGATTTTGGGTTCTTTCCCTCAGATTGAGACACATACCCCGTGAGCTTCTGGATTTGGTACTCAAGTTTTTTGTCTATGGGACGAATCTAGCCACAAGAAAAAAAATAACTATTAACTCTATTGTCTTGTTTGGTTTGGTTATTAAAGACAAAGATGCGAACCTTTTCGAGAAACATTCGTATCTCTACAAGGCTCCTTACAAGAGGATGGCCATCAATAGATAATCCTTTAGCCTTCCTTAGCTGGTAATATACAAGACACTGGCAATAACTTACAAGTAACATATGCTTGGCCTCCAGATAACTTATTCCATCCCCTGTCGGAAAACTGTTTGCTTTCACCTATGATTTGCAAAATTACGCAAAGTTATTATCTTGTGAACCAAGCAACATTTTGATCTTTGATATTAAAGCCATCAATTCTTCTAATACCAAATTGAAACTACATGTAAGTAGAATCCAGTAATAGAGGAGTTGCTTACCTTTTCAGTTAGAGCCTCCACTTTGCTCCTAACTACATCAAGGCCTTCCTTCGTTTCTTTCAACGTGGATGCTAGCTGTGGAGCTTCTCTGTGATAGTTACGATGATAAAACAAGACCAGTAAGAAACGCCAAGACAATTCTAAACACACAAGTTCTATTATGTGTGAATTGAGGTGATTCATTGCTGTTTTCTTAACTCACATCTTTATTCTTCCGACAAGGCCAGGTTTTGTGCTCACCACCATGATTTTGTTCGAAACTAGAGAGAAGATAAATCTTCAAGAGTTTCTGTCGTCGTAGCGTTGAGAGACCAAGATCGATTGAAGATAAATCTTCCAACTTTGAAATCCCTGTTATCTAAGAAGCAAATATAAAGCAAAAATTGGAGAAGGAATTAGGGTTCGTGAGTGTGTCTGAGAGATCGTGAGATTGAGACAAAAAGGAATAGATTCGGTTTAGGTGTACAATTCGGTTTGAATTGGTTAAATCTCAGATTTTGGAATTAATGAATTGTTTTTGTTTAGGTTAAATTATATTGGTTTGGTTATAGATATAACCATTAACCATAATAATTCAACCCATTACGATTCCTATGTCTCTTGTCATAGTTGGTAAGTAAGCTGTGAGCTTCTTTGTACAGTACCTTACTATTCTCAAAACTGAGATACGTTAGACTTTCTTTTCACCCAGATGGCACTCTTTCATGACCAAGGACTCTTTCACAAGTAGATCAACCTTTACTTGCTCAGACTCTAAGTCGAGTATTTCTTTTTAACGATTCACTAGTAATAAATCTCTAGTGAGTTTTCTAAAAAGCCTACATCTATCAAGATAGCTCACATGAGCAGATTCTCTTCTGCGTTGTCTATCAACTAGTCTCAAAGGCAAACTCTTACTCTCTAAATTGGGGTAAAAAAGAAGATGTTCCTTTTTTAAGTCAAGGAGTTAAAAAAATATCTTGCAGATGTTTGTATCTGAAAAACTGGGAATAGCTTTAACTTCGTCTCCGTGTAGCGTGTTCAACCATTTCGTATATCACATGCGAGTTTCCAAAGGCGATACGTTTTCGGAGGAGATTGAAACGAATCCAAAGATCAGACATCTGTTTCATCTACACTTCGCTTGGCACGATACTGACGACCATTCCTTTGGAAATTGGTGCACTTCTCTGATTCTTCAATTTCAGTACCTCCATCTTCTGTTTCACTTGGTCTCTCATCTTCTGCTACCTCCTCAGCTTCAATACGCTTCGTCTCACTACTGTCTTCTTTTACATCATTGGTCTTCTTCTGAGGAATAAAGGAGACTTTCAATGACTCTGACTCTGAAGTTTTTAACCCTTCAACAGCCTTGGGAATGTCCATCTTCTCTCCCGTTGCTGCCGACTTCTCATTCACTTCAGACGATTCATCAAAGCTGTAACGGGTGTACTTCGAAGGATTTATCAAGTAGTCTGGTACACGAGCACTATTTTTACCTTCCTGATTAGATCCGCTATTTGAGGAGGCAGAAGCTGAACAAGTATCATCTTCAGGCTTCTTTGATGTTTCTTCAGGTACACAATCAAACCTGACTCGCTTACTTTTCCTTGCTTCTGAATCTGAACTATTCTCCTTCCTTTTGAGTATAGGTTTTGGTGGCACAGCTTTGGATGATTCTTTTGCTTTGGGTGGCTCTTTGCTAGATTTGTTGGCCTCGATTTCGTCTTCCTTCAGCCTAATTTTTGCAGCAAGATGGTTAGCACGAGGATCCCGAGTCCGCCCACCAGACGATTTGGAAAGGACATCTTTCATACACAATCCTTCACCGCCATTCTCTTTTCCTAGTGCCACTTTATCATACTCATCTTCCTCTTCCTGCATTAAGAAGCAAAATGTCAACAGATTCTTGATGACAGAAAATGCCTACCACAAAAGAGAAGGCAATGAAACAAGCCTCAGTTTCGAAGAGAAAGGGACAACCATTTCATGATACGATATATGCTCAGATAAGCCTAATATTGTAGATAAGTTCAAATTCAATTGAAGATTCACGTAGAATTCACTAGCTCATCCCTCACTAATATGTTTGTACAGTCCAATTCGAGGCTCTTCAGATAGTCAGACTCAGACTCATGATATGAAACTAATAACCCTAATTTCATTTAGCTGAAATGAGTGGAGCCTTTTCTTACTTCCCCAATGAGAAACGATAGTTAACAGCTAAAAACCTTTAAATAAAAATTGATTTACCTCGTCATCGAGAGTGCGATCAAGTCCCATAGAGGCTCTGATGCTCCACACATCATCAAAATCCTCGTTCGCAACCTCATCTCGATCATCCTCTCCCTCGATTGGATTCCGAGCACTGCTCGAGGTTCTCTGCTGTCTCAACAACTCATCGAACGATGACGCACAAGGCATCTCGTCCCTATCGTACGAAGCGAGATTCTCCCGCTTCCACTCCCGCTTCTCCACGTCTGAGTCGGAAAGAGACCATGCCGAGCCTGATTGCTGCCGCGACGCCGGAGCAGAAGACGTGGAAACGTTAGAAGACGAGGAACGAGAGAAGGCGAGAGATCCGAATATCCTCTCAACGCGAGACTGGAAATCTTCGTCGGCCGATCCAGACGACGCCATCGCGAGCAATTACAGAAATCCTTTTTGTTCGATCAGGAACTGAAAAACATAAATCGAGATTAAAGGTCGGCGAGTACCGAAGAAAGTACACCGCCTTGCGCGTGATCCTTTTAATTATTTATCAAATTAAACAAAATGAGCACTTTAAGAATTGGGCCTAGCATAGTGGAATTCCCTTCTTTAGGCCCATTATCGGCCTAGATCGGATCTCAATAAGCAGTGGTTTTTTCTTTATTAGATGACCTTGGAAGGACGAGTTGGTCACTACTACCTCTATCCAATTTTTTTTGGCACGTAATATATTAAAAGTCATAAATAACCATCATAGATATTTTATTTTTAAAAAGAAAACAATTATATAGATTTTACGACGTAGGCCGTTACAGGTCTACAGAAATGAAAGAGGCAAAAGCTAGAAAGGAAAAGAGATATCTAAGGTCTAAATTTGATTGGTACTAGGCTATACTAGTACTAGGAATAGCTAGGAAATTATATGAGAGAGATTAAAAGTTTGGAGAGATGGGGGGAATCCAATTAGAAAGACCATATAAAATCAAGGGAAATAGATGAATTATAGGTTTAATGGTGGAACAAATTCGACCACTAATTCAACAACGAGAGGTTATTTTTCACTTTTTCTGAAATCTTGAATTGAGTATGTCTTTTACATTTGTAGTAATTGCAGTATGCGAAAATAATACCCCGATTAAAAAATAGGTTTAATGTTCTAATGAAGATAAATTAAATCAATCCAGTATGTAAAACAAATTGAAATACAGAATAGTTAACGCGTTGAGATTTTCCAACCTACGTCCCCAAAACAATATTCAAATATGTATCCACTATAATAAATAAATAAAAGTAATTACAATTGTAAGCACATATAACTAACCATATTGTCTCGATCTACCATTTTTTTATACTTAGAATCTTTTTAACCAGTCCAGTTTTGAGTTAGGTTCTACCCAAACTACATCCAACCATCCAAAACCTACAATACTTGGTAGCATTGGTACTGAACACCCCATCCCGAACTCTAAGTTTGGTGAGGTTGATCCGAATCGATCCCATCCTAGAGTCGAGTCGACTGGTCTAGTTTTAATTGTCTGAATTCTATACTTAATCATTTCATACATGTATTTTGTGATTCGTTTAATAGAGTCTATATGCGGAAACTATAGAGTCGATATGAAGATAAAAGAAAGTAATGAATTCTTATTTATATAATATTAGGATTCAATACAACATGTTTAGGTTTTACCCTTAGGCTTACATATTGTAATCGATCATACCACTATCCAGTCTTCGCATCACCCATCTTCACTGGGCCACCAATCCGCTCGCCTAGACACGATCATTACCCCGATCACCATCTTTTCTTGAAATGCCAAAGAGGCATAAGTAATTCGACAATTACTTAGTGAGTCCTAACCATTTAATCGAACTATATGCATGAATGAATGTTATGTAGATCACGCAAGTAAACATAGACCAACACTCGATCAACTAAGACTAAGTTTAAGATCATCGTCTTCAAACCGGTCAAGCCTTGAAGGAATCATCAGTTCCCCAAACCACTCACCTTATATGATGTCCCCTAGACTTGGCCGAATATCCAATTTAAGCAGAAAATGAGTATCAAACCCTAAGAATAGATGACTTAGTCGAAATCACCCAATTAACCCGATCCTATTCTAATCGGCGATACAGACTCGCATTCGAGCATAAGTCCAGGTTCACACTCACCGTTGCCTGACGGTTGGTTTGTCGTCAAACACTGCACGTACGGAACTGGTCCACTTAGTCTGCCCTTCGACTCGCCGAGACTCGCCTCACGCTAACTCACCTTGACACTCAGCTCAAGCCTTAGCCTTTTCTTTTGTTTCCTTTGTTTTTAAACTTAGGATTTCCGGGAATTTTCCTTATATGCGTGGTCGCGAGTTGTACTTCGCACGATTTCGGGTGTAACCGCCTAACCGTTCATTGATCCGATGATAACTTGATCACTTCACTTTCCAAGACTAAGCAGAGTTTGTCGACTGACCTTCCAGCTGATCGACTGATCCTCCAGCTGATCCAACTGGCTTATCTCGATAATTCTACTAGCCTGAGTTGACTGGAGCTAATCGTCTCGATAACTTAGCTTTCCCACATTGTTTTCGGCTAAGTCCAATTATTCGATCTTTGTTGGGTGGATCGATTAATTGATATTGCCTTGTCATGTTCATCCAGATTCCCTTAGGATTGATATATCTTGATTTTTGATCATATTCCTTCATTGATTCCTTCAACCCTCGTTAGTCTCAGTCTATACGAGTTGGAATGAGCATAACTATCCCACGGTCTATTCGCGGTCAAGTTCCTAGACCATCCAGTCACCCGCGGATACTCATCCCCTTATATAGCTTAAATGGCTTTCTATGATCTTTCAACATAAGACATTGAAATGTCTGTAGAGTCACCACCACCTTATGAATTAATTAGATTAATTCAGAAAGTAGTGGTTTCTCACCATGGTCGAGTTTCCAACTTCTTCTTCATGATTTCCTCTTTCCCAACTCGGCCATGACCCATCCCGACGATCCGATTGCGAATCGGAGATGTTACAGGTACACTACCGTCTTATACTAAGAGCATTCGGTTTTTACACAAACATTGTAAATAAATCTTACATTAATTTTGATATGACTCCGGTCATACAACATACCCCAAGTCTTTTTACACTTGTAATTTTAGCTTGCATGTTTCGTAGACTTCTTAGATCTTGACTTTTTTAATGTAATATTCTTTAATCTCTTTCCAATTAAGCCTATCATTTTTCGTCTTTTGAATTACCTCATACGTGTTTTAAGCTTGATGGATCATATTTAACCATTTTGTACCGCTAATCCAAGAGGATATGATTGTACTAGTAGGTGAAAATGTAGGATGGAAATAATTTAATTCTCCAGTTGTCTCAAGAATGCATATAACTTCAAGGAGAAATTCCTTGTCTTTGATGCTAATATTTTCAAAACCTATGCGCGCTACGTACCGGTAATATCAACTGATCACTAACAAACTGATGTGTCTTGAAAACACTTAAAGCACGTCAAGGGATTTGCAACAATTACACGCAAAGGGACTATGTCTCATACCAAAAATGGTACGAATGCGTCCCCCCCCCCCTCTTTCAATGGTCTTCGAACGCTTCGAAATTACATTTTTTGTCAGATGTCCAACATGCCAAATATTTTAGGAGAAAAAAAAAACTCGAGTGCTATGTACTTACTCAAACCGCTTCTCTAGCTGGATTATACATCTAACCTTGTATACTTTCATGGTTCAAGTAAAATCTAGAAATACTTTCCATTCTCGGTATAAGGAGTCGAATAATTTCTTTCTTCACACAATAAATCTTTTTTTAATGACTCTCTCTCTCTCTCACACACACACACATAATGCCATATTCTCATATCTCGGGAGATCCTTCCATCCTCTCCTCCGAGATCTTTCTCAAACTTCTTCTTTTTCGGTCACTTATTGATTACTCCACCCTCAAAATTTTACGCTTCTCTATTTTCCACCAAATAGCTTCCTTAAATGGCATAGTATAACACATAATACCCTTTCTTTTCGAACCTTAGTCAATTAAAACCTTTTTCCTTCTCGTTTTTCGAACTTCTTTCTTATTTCCAACTTTGGTTATGTGCCCTCTCTTCTTTCTTTTATGATTTGAACGTCGGAGATTCTTCGAAAAACATATCCCATCATGTTTTTCTTCGTTATAACAAGAGTGTACTTCCTGGTGGATCGAACCTTGCCATGAGTCTAGTTCTAGCACTACACAAAACAACACACAACCATCGACGACAATCAGTCCGGAGCACGCGAGTCCACCCCGAGGTGGACTTAGCAATAATATAGATCCAATCAAAGCAGACTAACTCGACCACTAGAAGATAAAGTCAAGCAGCGAGTTCATCGCGTATTTGGACACCTATGTCTCGATAGATGTAACGAGAAATCTATATCTAACTTAAAACATACGTATAAACTAAATGACTTACATGTTAGATTTTCTAAATCTATACCTTGACTTACATGTCATCCAATTCAATTTCTTAAAATTGACCTTCATTACTTTGTAAATTCTTATGTTTTGATATTATTTGGTATTTTTTGGGATGCCTAAGCTTGTGGTGAATTATTATCATATGATTTCAGTGGCCTTTTCTTTTCCTTATACTTTTTTTACTTTACCAATTTTGAATGACTCAAATCACTTGGCATTTTTTTTGGTATTGAATTCGATTTACCTTCACAATAACAATTCGTTTACTTCAACAAAATGTTTAATCAGGTTATTTTTTTTTTTCATTTGTTCGATTTATTGTTTTGGATCCGGAATCCACGAACACATGATCTTGGTTAAAGATATAATCGTACGATTCATTAAACAATTTTGTAGCAGCTGGACAAGTGATCCTACCTTCAATTAAACAATGGGATTTTGAAACATTTATTCTCTCATATGCGACTGTAAAGTCTGCAAATAAAGTATCTTGGTGTCCATTTTTTTCCAAATTCTCCCCTTTTCTTTTTGCTTTTACAAAATTTCGCAACCCTAAGAGATTCATTTTTAAGAAAATAAAAATAAATCTTTAATCATTTATACCCCACTGGCCTCTCTGTCTCTCCGGAACAAAAGGTAATGGAGAAGCAACCAGAGAACGGGTCCCACACCCTTCTATATACCACTCTCGAGAGCAGCGCGTTCATTTCACACGCCTCGTCATTTCCCACTATTCAATATCTACACGCGCCTTTTAGCACGTGAGAAACGGGATTAGCTTAGTCCTTGTTTTCTCAGATATGACCACTGTTACAGAAAAAGCACAGTCAGTCCTCTCTCCTCTATTTCCCTCTCTTTTTAATTTACACTTAGATCCACCTTGAAACGACACCGTATCCTACCAACCTTCTTCGATCTCCGGCTGTAACTAAACGGCATAGTTTCGCCGCCTTTTGGGTAAAAATTTCACGAAGACGGTGAAGTATTTTTTTTTCCTTCGGTTGTGCTTTTTTGTCCCTTCTCTTCTCCCGAGACACTCATCTAAAAAATCCCCCACTGTTTTCCTGTTTTTTCTCTCTCGATTTCACTGAGGGTTTCTTGCGAAAACCAGCTCGAATTACGACAGGCTCGAGACTTGGGAAGATCGTCGGGCTGTGGTGTTTTTGCTATTATCGGAAGCTTGGGGAAGAGAGGATCTCATCTCACCTTTGGTCTGTGCTTCGTTCATGGCGTTCGTTTGAAGAATAGTGGTCTGAGCTTTTAGGTTTTGTTCTACCTGTGATGTTAATTGCTGTTTGTGTCGAAGAAGAGGAAGTAAACATTTGCTCAAAATGCATTTCACGAAGCTTGATGACTCACCCATGTTCCGCAAACAGGTTTGTTTTCTCCGTCTACCTTTGTCCTGATGTGTCGAGTCTTTTAGTGTCTTAGGTTTATTTGTCTCACATTAGCCTAAGATTTATCAATTAAGTTGTGATTAGACACAAATTTGGAGCCATTAGGATTTGGTATGTCTGAAATTTTGAGTGCTTTTTACCCGAAAAGTAGACCCAAGTTACTGGAAATCTGCTTGGGTTTACATCTGCTATACTGGAACTTCACTGGAAGGTTCGAATTGATGTATCACTGAGAAATTGGTTGAACTTTTAGTTGCCCGGACGACATATTCACGCAAGAAGTCATGTTGCTCGATGAAATGACTTATGGATCCACTTCATATGTTTGAGTCTCTGACTCTGACAAGGCTGCTCTGTGTTTTAGGATACACTTGTGTCCACTTAGCTAGTATTCTCGTGCTCTCTGATTTAGTTGAAATTCTACTACATATACAGGACCAGGAAAATTGTAAAAGAAGTTCCTAATGTTCTTCAATTTCTGTCTGTTTTTATGTAGTTTAGGATTTGCTATATGTAGTAACTAAATCACTTGATTTTTTGGTTGTCCATGGTTGCAGTTTTTTTCGATTATAGGATTGTGTCTTGCTGTTTTCTTCGATTTATTGCCTTGTCTTACTTTGTTGCACGGGGTCTCCATAGCGGAGTACTCATATTGATATCTTTTTCTGAAATAGTTACAAAGCATGGAGGAGAGTGCGGAAATATTGCGGGAAAGAAGTCTCAAGTTTTACAAAGGATGCAGGAAATACACGTATGTTCTAAATTTTCAAAAATTCAAAAATTATAGCTGTAATTCAGAGTTTTGTTCTGGCTCAAAGAGACTTGAGAACATATCTTCTAACAGAGATTGATTGTCCTTCATTTTTTCAGTGAAGGTCTAGGCGAGGCATATGATGGGGACATTGCTTTCGCAAGTGCACTTGAAACATTTGGTGGAGGCCATAATGATCCAATAAGTGTGGCTTTTGGAGGTATGACCAGCTTCAGATAGCCTATGGAAACTCTTAGTAGCATACTGTCTGTTTATTACTCTTTGCACCTACTTGTGTCATCTCAGAGTTGAACTGTTAGTACTTTAGAATTCATATGTTTTCTAATATTGTTGCTTTTTAAGCACTAATTTGTGGCCTTAAATTGTACATCGTGGAGTTTCTTTTCCTGCTTTTTCTCTTTGCTCCCTTTTTGCTAGGGATGTTAGAATTACCGGTGGTGGTGGAAATATCTCAGTTGAAACTTGAAAAATAAATTAGTTTCATCAAAAGTGCTGATAGACTCTAACTTGCTGTACCAGGACCTGTAATGACGAAATTTACAATTGCTTTGAGGGAAATTGGGACGTATAAAGAAGTTCTTCGATCTCAGGTATGCTAGTTTATTACTGCGGACATTCTCGCCGTTTCTTCCCATCCCAGCCTTCTTTCTGATAACTCCTCTGAGATAACATCGTAGGATAGTTCTGTTTTCCTTCAGCATAAATGATTTCTATAGAGATTGCTTCACCTTATGACATTTGATTTCCAGAGCAGAATAAATCAAGTCTTTTCACTTCAGGATTTGATTTTGATGAGTTCTTATTGTCAGGTGGAACATATACTGAATGACAGATTACTTCAATTTGCCAATATGGACTTGCATGAGGTTAAGGTACAATCTGCTTGCTTTTCTTCGCTGGATATTCAATTTTTGAGTTAAACTATGCTGGCCTTATATCCAAGTGCACACTAGGGTAACACTAGGGTAACACTAGGGTATTAGTTAATAGTACCAACGATGATATTTATATGAGTGGAAAAAATATGACGACCTGCCAGAGGTTTGCCGAGTGGCATTTAATATAACATGGATTAGGTTTAATTCTTCTGGTGTAGACTTTGCGATTGCAGCACTAGAAATCTATAAAACTGAATAACTCGGCCTGGTAGTCAACCTTCCCCAAATGAAAAGTACTTAGAAATATATTCTGAGGTCATTGATGCAGAGAAGATCTAATGAATGCAAAAGATATGGTTAAATTTCTTGGGCCTGCCTACACATTGTGTCTAGGCTAGGCGTGATAAATTATATATGGATATAGCATCCTGAGAGATCATTTTTTGGCCACAGGAAGCTCGGAAGCGCTTTGACAAGGCTAGCCTTACCTACGACCAGGTATTCCTTTGGGCAGGCTGTGTATAAATCTTACGTAAACCTTTTCTGAGCGCCTGTTGTTACTGGGAATCAAATTTGTACCTCGGAAGAAAACTGATATCTATTTCGTTAAATAATTGGGTCATGCTTATCTGGTCAGGTTAACCAATTCACTTTCTATTGTGCTTTAGGCCCGTGAGAAGTTTTTATCTTTGAGGAAGGGTACAAAAAGTGATGTTGCTGCTGCTTTAGAACAGGTATGGTGTATGATTTTGGTTAAGCGCCTTGATTCTAACTTTTGGCTACCATGTATTTGATTTCTCTGGGCTATATGTAACATATTTTGATACTATCAGGAACTTCACTCTTCAAGGTCTATGTTTGAGCAAGCTCGGTTCAACCTGGTAATTTTCTTGTGTTTGGTATTTTGATTATTAATTTCAAATCTATATACCTTCTGTTACATTCATGCTATTGTAGGATTAATTTTTTGTTTTCCTTAATCTATGCTCAGGTGACTGCTCTTTCAAATGTTGAAGCTAAGAAAAGGTTTGAATTTTTGGAAGCAGTGAGCGGAACGATGGATGCACATCTTCGTTACTTCAAACAGGTAAGTTTGGTAGGCTTCTTCTGAATTTCAAAATACTCTGACAAGGTTTGTCTCAAATCTGAATGTGCCTGCTTTCAGGGTTACGAGTTACTGCATCAGATGGAACCATATATCAATCAGGTAGATTAGACCCCTAAATATATGTGGTTCATAGTTCTTTTCTAAGACTATATTTCAGTCTTCACATGTCATTCACTGTGTTGAGAACGCTTAGATAATTGCATTTAGGAAGTTATTTATACCTCAGTTCTTTTTTTGCAGGTCTTGACCTATGCGCAACAATCCAGAGAAAGATCAAACTATGAACAAGCAGCACTTGATGAAAAGATGCAGGAGTACAAAAGACAGGTTGATCGAGAGAGCAGGTTTGGTTCAAATGGTTCTAATGGATCCCCAAATGGAGATGGCATACAAGCGATTGGTAGAAGCTCTCACAAAATGATAGACGCCGTAATGCAATCTGCTGCAAGGGGAAAGGTTGATCAATGTTCTTTTACATATGAACGAGACATCTTCAAGAGCGTGCTAATAACAGTTTTTTGGTGCTTCAGGTGCAAACAATACGGCAAGGTTATCTATCTAAACGGTCTTCAAATCTGAGAGGAGACTGGAAAAGACGGTTTTTTGTGCTTGATAGTCGGGGAATGCTATATTATTACCGAAAACAGTGTAGCAAACCATCTGTGAGTTTTGTATATATGTATTGTATTATCTTTTATTTGTCTAAAGAGCAAAATAATGCAAGTGGTATTGGTGCTCTTCTTGACCTGTTCTTTCCACACTCTGACTTAGTTTTTCTGATGTTCAGGGGTCTGGCACTCAGCATTCTGGACAGAGAAATAGCTCCGAGCTTGGTTCTGGACTACTTAGTAGGTGGCTTTCTTCTTCGAATAGTCATGGCGGAGTACACGATGAGAAATCTGTAGCCCGCCATACAGTGAACTTGCTTACCTCAACAATTAAAGTTGACGCTGATCAGTCAGATCTGAGGTTTTGCTTTAGAATCATTTCACCTACAAAAAACTACACGTTACAGGTTTGATTCAGAGTGTTTGTTTACCACTTTATTTATACGTTTAATGTTTGCATGTTTTCCCAACTTTTAATTGGTTTCACTCAGTGTTTACTTGTGTTTGTCAGTGCAGGCTGAAAGTGCACTCGATCAAACAGATTGGATAGAAAAGATCACTGGGGTTATTGCTTCACTACTTAGTTCTCAGGTCCCGGAACGAGTAAGTATCATCACTATTCCTTTGCATGACCTTTGATGCAATTTTTGGTGATTGTCCTTGGGCTTCATTTCAGGGTCTTCCTGGTAGTCCAATGGGAAGTGGTCACCATCGGTCGGCTAGTGAAAGTAGCTCATATGAAAGTTCTGAATATGATCATCCTACTGAAGAATATGTATGTGAGAGGAGCTTTTTGGGGTACCATGAAAGGCCATCAAGAAATTTTCAGCCGCAACGGTCCATTAGAAAAGGTGAGAAACCCATTGATGCTCTGCGAAAAGTCTGTGGGAATGATAAGTGTGCAGACTGTGGAGCTCCAGAACCAGATTGGGCTTCTTTAAATCTTGGTGTTCTTGTCTGTATCGAGTGTTCTGGTGTGCACCGTAATCTTGGTGTGCATATATCTAAGGTAAATCTCGAAAGCTCTTAATTGTTTGCAAAATATACGTTAGGTTCCATAATAACTAACCTATAGAAGGAAGTAAAGAAGTCCATCAGAATCTTGAAGTAACACTTGGCTTGATGTTCATTAGCAATTCAGATTGTTCCTAGGATATGATAGAATCTAAACTTAGATGGCTCGACCTTCAATTTGAAAATCAGTCTAGAGATATCTGAACTTAGCCGTTGGTACAGGTTAGGTCACTCACGCTAGACGTGAAAATATGGGAGCCATCTGTTATAACTTTGTTTCAAGCTCTTGGAAATACTTTCGCAAACACAGTCTGGGAGGAATTGCTTCATTCAAGGAGCGCCATACATGTTGATCCAGGCTCAACAGGGTAAAAAATCCTGTTATGATTGAAACATTTCCTTTGTCATCCAAAGCTATAACAACCTTCAACATTTCCTACACATACTAATTATTAAATTATGTTGCACAGGTTCGATAAATCCAGGGTGCTGGTCACTGGAAAACCCAACTATGGTGATATGATATCTGTCAAGGAGAAGTATATACAAGCTAAGGTTCTTAAGCTTCTACCCTTTACTTGATTCCTTAATGTCGGAGATAACTGAAGCTAATGTTCCACAGTATGTAGTTTCTTTGCTCTGTCATAGGCAATGTACGGAATATAGTTCATTCAACTTATATTTTTATTTTGGGGTTATTTCGCAGTATGCTGAGAAGCTATTTGTTCGAAGATCAAGAGACTGCGATTTTCCTCAATCAGTTAAACAACAAATGTGGGATGCAGTGTGTAGCAACGATAAAAAAGCTGTTTACAGGCTTATAGTCAATGGTGAAGCGGATGTGAATGCTGTGTATGACCAATCATCTTCGAGCTCTTCGTTAACACTATCCAGAGTAATATTAGTGCCAGAGAGGACAAAGCGTGAAGATGTTCTACTCAGATTAAGAAATGAGTTACTTGATAGAAACAACTCAGGTAGTTCATCAAATATTCCTCTTGACGAAACCAGAGGTTGCTCTCTGCTTCACTGTGCTTGTGAGAAAGCAGATATTGGGATGGTTGAGCTTTTGTTGCAATATGGCGCAAACGTAAACGCTACAGATTCAAGTGGTCAAACGCCGCTGCATTATTGTATTCTCAAAGGCAAACCGGCAATAGCAAGACTGCTACTCACTAGGTGACTACTTATCCAAAATCTTCTCCCGCTAAATTCTTTCGAAAGGTTTAAAAAGTCTTTAACACAAATTTGGGTGAATTTTGCAGGGGAGCAGAGCCGGAAGCTATGAACGGAGAAGGCGAAACAGCTCTTGACATGGCTGCAGAGTCGAAATTTACGGATCCAGAAGTTCTTGCTCTACTTTCAGAAACAAACGGGTACAATTTCAGACAGTGATGATAAAAACGGCCTCTAGTACACTGGCCTTCGAGCAAGTTTTAGACCCTAATTAAGATATGTATTGATGTTTTTTGTGATGAATATAGGGCTGCTTATAGTGTATTTATTGTGTTGTGTGTGTATTTGTTTGTGGGACTTTAGTCTATAGCATCCTGAGCTTTGTTATGTAATGCGTTGTATAACTTGTAAGCAGCTTCCGGTTTGTTCATTTCTGGTGGGGGTCTTAACCATAACTTGCTCATTAGCTATTTAATGTGTGGTTTGGTTTTGGTTTTTGAATATATCTCCACATAGATAAAGTCATACAATGCTAAATATTTTGAACTTATTCCCCATCATAATAGAGTTTCACCAATTGTCTAAGCTAAACGTGATTAGTTTATTTATATTCGAGTAATTAAGAGTCTAATTTTCTCATTTACGTTACCGAGATGTCCGGACTCAAGATATTTTTTTTAAAAAAATTGATTCAAATCAGAAACAAGACCTCGCTTTGAATAAAAGAGCTTTTTCCTTTCACGAACAAAAAAAAAAAGTAATAATATTTTCGCAAGGAAAAGAGAAGTGAAAAAGGGAGATTGGGAAGAGAAAGCAATTATTCTCAGACAAACAAAGGGAACCACTTTTGTGTAATAATCTCACACGCTAAGACAAAATGCACAAATTCCCGAGCCTCCTCTCCATCCAACGGCTCAGATCTCACGTAGCTTATCCGAATCAACGGTGGAGATCTCTTTTTGCTCATCCCTTCCTCACGGGACTCGATGTCTTGCTTTCGGCCACTCATGACAGCAACGAGAGCTGCCTTTCATCCTCCGACGTGGCGGGTGAGACCCACTCTGACCATGACCACCTGACATATGGGTCCCACTCTTAGGCGGGAACCCATTTTTCCTCCTTTCTCATTTTTTTATTTTCTTTTGGCTGTAACGGATTCGGTCATGCTTTTTGTGAGGAGAGAGAGAGAGTCGCAGTCTCGCAGATACTGTGTCTTGGAAAGAGAGTGTATAGAGAGAGAGTGTGTCTGTTTGGTTACTGGATTAATGAGCTGAAACAGTTTGGATAGTTTTGTTTGTTTGTTTCATGTTTCAACCACAGATATAGTAAAATTATCAAAAACAAAACCTCATTGAAGTTTGTTCTCTGCTTAAATTTAGAGTCTTTGGGTTCTCCTCCTCACTTGAGCTTTGGGGTTATTTTCGGACACATAAAAGCTTGATGCTTTTTTGTCCCCCCTTATCACCAAAATATTGTCGATTTTTTTTTTCTAGGTTCTTCAAAAAAGAGAGAATTTCAGGTAGAGGAATCCATGAGGCAATTGATTCCATTCATCTTCTTTGTGAAGATTTTGAGTTGAATTCTACATTTTTCTTTTTCTTGTGCTTTCTTGGGGGTTTCTCATTGGTTTTCTCGAGAATATATGTGGTTAGGGAGAAGAGGAGGATAGGAAAAGCTTCACTGTAGCTTAAAAAAAAGACTTATCACTTTTCTTCAGCTTTTCTTGGTTTCTCAGATTCGCGTGAAAAATCCAAATGCTTTACTTCTTATTCGATGATTTCGATTTCATGTCGCGCGTAGGTGCAGCCATGGTTCTACGAAGAAGAAGAAACGGACAAAGCAAGACAATCTATCTACTCTTGCTCTTCTTGTTAGTATTTGGTTCAAGAACAACAAGCACAAACGCAAGTTGTCGGCGACGAAGAACAGTGAAACACTTATCCACAACTTCATCATCATCTACACCACTCGAATCAAGAATCACTTCCAAGGTTATCATTATCAGCATCGTCTCAGGGATTTTAACCGGTTTGGTTTCAGCTTTAGTTTTAGCTTTCTTGGTTCGTTGCATTGTCAAATACATGAGACAAACACCAATTCTCAAAGGTCCTGTTGTATTCTCTCCCAAAATCACACCTAAATCTCTTCACGTAGCTTTAGGTAATGGTATCCAGTTACTTGGCTCAGATCCTAATGGTAAATACTACAAGATGGTGCTTGATAACGGTTTAGTGGTTGCGGTTAAGAGATTAGGCTCACTTGAAGGAATTAGCTCACCGGAAGTGAGTTCTAGTAGTAAGTCTGTGAAGAGAAGGTTGCAGAAGGAACTCGAGCTTCTTGCTGGTTTAAGACATAGGAATCTTATGAGTTTACGAGCTTATGTTCGTGATTCAGATGAATTCTCTCTTGTTTATGATTACATGCCGAATGGTAGTCTCGAAGATGCGATGAATAAAGTTAGAGCTAAAGAGATTGAGCTTAGTTGGGAGATTAGGCTTAGAGTTGCTGTTGGAATTGTGAAAGGTCTTCAGTATCTTCATTTCAGCTGTGAGCCACAGATTCTTCATTATAACTTGAAACCTACTAATGTCATGTTGGATTCTGAGTTCGAGCCTCGGCTTTCGGATTGTGGTTTGACTAAGACCATCCCTAGTAGTTCGAACACGGCCACATCATGTTACTCTGCTCCTGAGTCTTCTCAAAGTAACAGGTACTTTCACTTTCACAAATCAAACTTCATAACTACTTCTTTCTTAGTCTTTTACTAACACATTCTTGTGACAGGTATACAGATAAGAGTGATATATTCAGCTTTGGGATGATATTGGGTCAACTTTTAACCGGAAGAGACCCGACGGATCCTTTCTGTGGAGATTCTGAAACTGGAAGCAGCTTAGGACAATGGCTGAAGCATTTGCAGCAATCCGGTGAAGCAAGAGAAGCATTAGATAAGAGTATTCTTGGAGAGGAAGTGGAAGAAGATGAGATGTTAATGGCTTTGAGAATCACTATTATCTGTCTTTCTGATTTTCCAGCTGACCGGCCTTCAAGTGATGAGCTTGTCCACATGCTTACACAACTGCACAGCTTTTAGGAATCTAAATGTTCTTGTACCAAAGTGTATCTGTTGAGATATATTTCCGTTTGTTTTACTTTGTAAGTTACTGCTTAAGCTTTGATCATGCAAATAGTCCAAGAAATTGGTCTTAATCTTACTCCAAATGAAAATGGCAAGATCACAAGAGTACACTCTACTCAAAAGCAATACAAGGAAAAACACAAATCAAGCAATGAGTTTGTTGAATCAGTTCTCTACTTGCATTGTCCTAACAGGTGAACCGTTGCCTAATTTGGGTTGTACTTGTATCAATAACTCTGAGAGGTCACCGCTTTCAAAAAAGGACTTGTGAAGAGCCTGGACACATCCTTCAGCTTCAGCATCGTTTACTATAAAAGAGATGTTCACCTGCAAGATTTTTTTAAGAAATTTGTTTCAAGCGGGGATAACGGAAAGAGAGTTTTGTGATAATAAACAGTGCTGTTTGTTTATACCTTGGATGCTCCTTGTGATATCATTTGGACATTAACACCTTTAGTGTAAAGAACATGAAACGCTCTCTCTAAAATCAGGGAGGAATGTTGAACATTGCCAATAAGAGAGATGATTGCTCTTCCTTTTAGAAGATTCACAACTGCAATTTTCTCCAGTTCTTCAACTACATGGTCAAGCTCCTGTCACAAAGGAAAAAGAAAGAAAGAAAGGCCTTTGAACAACACGCTTATGTGAAATGGAAAGTTAAGTGTGTGTTTGGGATTCTATAAGAACTTGCCTGTTGAATCAGTTCCCTGCTCCAGAGCTTTGAAGGGTCCAATGTGAGAGATATACTGACTTCACTAGTGGCAACAACATCTACAGATATGCCAAGATCCTCAAATATCGAAAATACCTGGCCATTAACGCACACACGCAGGTTTACTATTACAAGTACTTAAAATGATTATAGGCTGGAGCAGAAATTGTATGTTCTCTTACCTTTGCAAGAAAGCCAACCTGACCAAGCATTCGGGTGCTTGCTATATCCAGCATGGTCACATTACGTTTCAGGACAATGCTCGTTAAAATTGACTGTGATATGAAAAAGCGTAAGCAATTCGTTTTCAATGAGCTGCGTAAAAAGAAACACAGATTTGGGAGACTATATACCTTTGTCATGTCTCTTGTTTTAGTGATGATAGTTCCAGGAGCTTTAGGGTTATAAGAATTCTTAACCCTAACAGGAATCTCACCCTCTCTTGCTGGTCTCATTGACTGTGGGTGCAATACCTGCACCAACAATTTTATTTCTTTACTCAACTACTCGAGCATTGCCATTGTACAAATTTTCATGTAAAAGTATTATTATTACCTGTGCACCAAAATAAGCAAGCTCGGCTGCTTCATCGAACGTTAGAAATGGTACTGGTGTAGCGTTTTTATAAATAGTAGGGTCACATGTTAGAACACCATCAACATCTTTCCACACCTACTCAATCAAAAAAACAAACATCCAAACTTAATAAAGATATGTATGCAACGTTTCAAAGAATAAATTAAACTTTTGAGGTTGTAGAAGAACCTGAATCTCTTGCAAACCCAATGCTTTACCAATTGTAGTTGCTGTCAAATCACTGCCACCTCTACCCAAAGTAGTAACCGCACCAGTTTTCCAACCCTATCATTACATGAAACAATCAGGCAAGCCTTTGACATAAATGGAAATCTTAATTTTCTGTAGATGGTGAAGTGTTTAGCAATACCTTCCCAAGGAAACCCGTTACGATAGGAACAGCAGGATCATGCATCCAATCATCATATAATCTCTTGGCAACTGCTGGATAAGTAGCTTCCAAGATATCCCCATTTGTGAAATCATCCGTTGTTATGAAACCAATTTCAAATGCATCGTACTGCAAAAGTAATTGTCAATTCATCGACTTAGTTATTGTTTGCGAGATGAAACAAAAGTGAACATTTCGACAGGATGTTCAAAGCAAGGCAGGTTTAGCAAGCAAAAGAGAAAATACACCAATATGTTTTTTTAGACCAATTCAGGGTATATAGACTTTCAACTTGCTCATCAAATTTTCTAAACCAAAACAGAAGTCAAACTGAAATATGGATTGAACATCTCTTGCCTAAACTATCAAGATATCAATTTTAATAATAAGTCAACCAAATGAAATATATACTTGTTCTAAAGAAATTAAACTAATACTAAGACATGATGATGAACGTACTTGGCGTGCCTTGACACCGATTTGATTAAGATAAGCAGCGAAAATCCTTGTGGACAAGCACTCTCCAAAAGAGACTAAGTAGTCTCTTGTTCGAAGAGTCAACTCTTTCATCATGGCTATGCCTTTGAGTAGTTGCTCTAGTTCTTCCAAAAACGCTGCAAAAACGTATCCCAAATTTTCAAACGCGAAAATAGCATGATTGAAGCTTCATGTGTTGGAAAGTCCACAAGTTACACGAAACAAAACTAAATTATGCTTACACAAAATAATGGTGGGATCGATATTGAGTTCTTTCACTGTCCTGAAACAACAACAAAATAACATATTCATTATCAAAACCAAGAGCAAGCAGGAAAAAGATACTAAAATGTCACAAAATAACATATTCATTATCAAAACCAAGAGCAAGCAGGAAAAAGATACTAAAATGTCACAAACTAATCATATTCTCAAGGAAAAACAAAAAACCTGAGATGCAATTCCTTTATAATGCTCAACTCCTCAATCTCAGATGCATTAGAAACACCACAACTCACCGCCTTCTCTCCCGCCTTCACTAAGCAAAAAAAGCAGAACTTCAAAATCATTTCTATTCAAAACTTTGAAATTTGTAACAGAGAAAGAAATGGATTTGAGTTTTCAGCATTACAAGCAAGAGATTGTTGGTAGTTTTCCCCATTGCGGAGAGGACGATGACCGGACTTTCTTCCGGAAAAGCCAAAATCAAATCCGCCACTTCTCTCATTCTCTCCGCAGACGACACTGAAGATCCGCCAAACTTCATCACGCAGGTGAATTTCTTCTCATCGAACTCCGTCACCCCAATCGCTTCTGTCTTCTTCTCGTCCAAGACAGCTCGTATAGTTTTCTTGCTACAACACAAGCCTGAACCTGAAATCCTCCTTGTGGAGGAGCCATCTCCAATGGGTAACAAGAGTTTCTTCGAACCCTTCAGTGCAGGGAAATCGATACGATTCGGAGAAATCGGTAGCGTCGGCGAGTTTCGGTGGCGAGTAAACGGCAATCTGGTGAATGGTGCATTGC
Organism: Euclidium syriacum; assembly: GCA_900116095.1. Taxonomy (NCBI): domain Eukaryota; kingdom Viridiplantae; phylum Streptophyta; class Magnoliopsida; order Brassicales; family Brassicaceae; genus Euclidium; species Euclidium syriacum. The sequence continues at coordinate 9,758,519 of FPAK01000007.1, read as the reverse complement.
TATCACACCGAACCCTAGCAGCCGCCATCGGAGAAGAAAAAGAAGGTCGAGAAAATTATTGATAGGTTTTTTAAACAAGTAGAGGAGAAAAATGTACGGCTCATTTCAGTCATTGATGCGACGCCAGAGAAGAACCCTCTCATTCAGTTCTGTACACAAAACGATGTCGTTTTGTTACAACGGTTGATTTGACCCATTGGTTGGTGGTGGCTTGTACTTATTGTTACAAGCCTGTAATAATAAATCAAGCGTCTCTCTTTCATTAGTTTTTTTTTTTTTTTCTGGGGTTTCTCTTCAGAGCTTGTAACAACATTCTGTAGAATTTACCGTCAACCATGACGATCCTCACTTTACAGTCCTCATATATCCCTTCCCGAGTTCCGATAGTAAAGCAAGCGAATTTCGATTCAATTCCGTCATGGGTTTCTTTGAAATCCAGTACTTCTTCTGTTAAAATCTCACATAAGCAAGGACAAGTCGAGAATCTTCATTTAGTTTCGTTGTCGAAGCATGGGAAGCTCAGCGAAGCATTTAAGTTTTTCGAAGAAATGGATAAGGCTGGTGTCTCCATCACTCCATATTCTTACCAATGTCTCTTTGAGGCCTGCAGAGAATTGAGGTCTTTATCTCACGGGAGACGCCTCCACGATCGCATGCGGATGGCTTTCGAGAATCCTTCTGTGCTTCTTCAGAACTGTGCGCTGCAAATGTACTGTGAGTGCGGGAGCTTTGAAGATGCAGATAAACTGTTCGATGAAATGCCTGAGTTAAACACAGTCTCTCGTGTAACGATGATATCTGCTTATGCCGAACAAGGTCGTTTGGGTAAAGCTGTTGGTTTGTTTTCAGGACTGTTAGAGTCAGGAGAAAAGCCTACTTCGTCTTTGTACACTACACTCTTGAAATCTTTGACAAACCCTAGTGCTTTACGCATAGGTAAACAAGTTCATGCTCATGTTATACGTGCTGGTTTATGTAGCAACGCATCTATAGAGACTGCGATCTTGAACATGTATGTGAAATGTGGTTGGTTAGTGGGTGCTAAGCTAGTGTTCGATCAGATGGCAGTGAAGAAACCAGTGGCTTGGACAGGATTGATGGTAGGTTATACTCAAGCTGGAAGAGCAAGAGATGCTTTGAAACTGTTTGTGGATTTGTTAACGGAAGGTGTCGAATGGGACAGTTTTGTGTTTTCAGTTGTTCTTAAAGCATGTGCTACTCTTGAAGAGCTTAATCTTGGCAAGCAGATTCATGCTTGTGTCGCTAAGCTTGGACTTGAATCTGAAGTCTCGGTTGGAACTCCACTCGTTGATTTTTACATCAAATGTTCCAGCTTCGAGTCTGCTTGCCTTGCATTCCAAAAAATCTCTGAACCAAATGATGTTTCCTGGAGCGCAATCATTTCTGGATACTGCCAAATGAGTCAATTTGAGGAAGCTATTAAAACTTTCAAGTCTTTGAGAAGCAAAAATGCGTCGGTTCTGAATTCGTTCACGTATACTAGCATATTCCAAGCATGTTCGGTTCTTGCAGATTGCAACATTGGTGGTCAAGTCCATGCAGATGCGATAAAAAGAAGCCTGGTTGGATCTCAGTATGGAGAAAGCGCTCTCATCACGATGTATTCAAAATGCGGTTGCTTAGATGACGCCAATGAAGTCTTTGAGTCAATGGACAACCCGGACATTGTTGCTTGGACAGCTTTTATCTCAGGTCATGCTTACTATGGAAATGCCACTGAAGCTCTGAGATTGTTTGAGAAAATGGTGAGTTCTGGAATGAGACCAAACTCAGTGACATTTATTGCAGTTTTAACCGCATGCAGCCACGCGGGTCTTGTCACACAAGGCAAGCATTATTTAGACACGATGCTTGGAACGTATAAAGTGGCTCCGAACATTGATCATTATGATTGTATGATCGATATCTACGCCCGTGCGGGACTATTAGACGAAGCTCTGAAATTTATGAAGAATATGCCTTTTGAACCTGACGCAATGAGTTGGAAATGCTTTCTAAGTGGGTGTTGGACTCGTAAGAATCTTGCACTTGGGGAGATTGCTGGTGAGGAACTTCGCAAGATCGATCCAGAAGATACAGCAGGATATGTTTTACCGTTTAATCTGTATACACAGGCTGGAAAATGGGAAGAAGCTGGTGAAATGATGAAACTAATGAATGAGAGGATGTTAAAGAAAGAACTGAGTTGTAGCTGGATAAGAGAAAAGGGTAAGATTCATCGGTTTGTAGTTGGGGATAAACACCATCCGCAAACTCAGGAGATTTATGAGAAGCTAAAGGAGTTTGATGGGTTTATGGAAGGTGATGTGTTTCAATGTAGTATGATAGAGAGAAGAGAACAGCTTCTTGATCATAGCGAGAGACTTGCCATTGCGTTTGGGTTGATATCGGTTACTGGCAATGCTCGTGCGCCTATTAAGGTTTTCAAGAATCTCAGAGCGTGTCCTGATTGCCATGAGTTTGCAAAGCATGTGTCTTTAGTTACAGGACGTGAAATCGTTATCCGAGATTCTAGAAGGTTTCATCATTTCAAGGAAGGGCAGTGTTCTTGTAATGATTACTGGTGACTGCTAATGTTTTGTGTTTGTATCAGTAAGAGCGTGCGAACGTGGAAATATTATATGTCAAATGTATTTGCAAAACTGGATTAACATATTCCTGACTGAAAAGTACTTAAACCACACACAGGAAGAGGAAGAAAGAAGGAACGATATACAGAACTATTAAAGCTGTGGTAACACTGACTGTTGTGGAATTTTCCGAGGTCCCAAGGTCTTACTGGTTGGACCTGGAGGCTTCCCACAGTCTACGTTCTATCCGCAGCTTTCTGAGCTCTGTTAGCCCTTGCTCAACTGAAAATTAGATTTTAACCAATTTAGTATTTTGTCTTATGAGTGATCTTTTTGGGTAAAAGGACTTTGGTAAGTTAGATTTGTACCTTCCATGGCGTCATGTGAAGATGGAGAGTGTGCACTTCTGCTGATCCAAAATTGAAGACGTTGTTTTGCTTTGTCTGTTTCTATGCCAAGGGACAGGGCTCTTCTCCAGAAGTATGTAAGCCAAGCCTGCCAAAATTTTCAAAGGAGAAGAGCCAGGATTGAGCTGACGAAAATACGTCCAATATAGAAATGATATATATAGAAGAAGGAGCAGAACAAGGAAAAAACAAAGAGGTTGTGGCTCTGTACCTCCTTAAAGAGAACATCTTCAGACTCTTCTGGACTCAGTTCTGCAAAGGACCATAAGCCAAGGTCAGAATTATCCTCAAGAACAACAAGAACTGTCTACACTCTTTGTCGAAATTGTATACTGACATTCATTTTATGTATTTCGTAGTTTTTTTTAATCAAGAGTTTGTCATTCTAACTTTGTTGATTATTTATGCATACAATTTTCATAACACCAAGATGATCACGTAGAAATTCATTCATACAAGCTAGATAAACTTACCAAGTGCCTCCATAAACTTAGGACCACCTGGTGATTTTAACTCTGAAAAAAAAACGACCAGGAAATAAGTCAATTGCATATTAAAGGAGCATAGACGTGTAAGACAACAACATAAAAAACATGTACACCATTATTTTAACAATCTTAATGGAGATTTTAGAAGGGTGGTAAAAAAAAGTTGCCTTTTTTAGCTAATCTAATGAGCAGAACTAAATTCTAGGCAAAAACATAGTCAAGAACAGAGAAGCTCACCACCAGAATCAGAATGTCGAGCAGTATTGGCCAACCTTAGGTGAGCTAATATAATAGTAATGGCAACTTCAACCTTCAAAAGTACGAGCATAGTCCATGAGAGAAAATGAAAGAAGTATGCATGAATCAGAACGAGAAAGAAAATGAGAATGAGACCAAACCTTTAAAGAAGTTAGCTCCTTTAGTCCCATTTCCACAGAGAGCATGCTTTCAATGTTTCCCTCTCCTGTTAGATCATTTATATCTTGAACCAGCTGGCTCCTCTTCTCATTTTCTTCAGAATCTGGTCAGATGGTTTCATAGCCAATGAAAATCGAAATCAAACAAAGTTTAGTACAACATATAATCTTAGAACAGAGACAGTAACATGACTGAGTGACTGCTTGCCTTTTTCACAACTATTTTCCTTAGCCTTCTGTCCAGCTGATAGCACAATCTCAAAAGGAAGAGGTGCCAGAGATGACCAGTATTCGTACTTGGATGTAGCGATATCCGAACATATGCCTAAATGAAAATACGCACAGATGTCAGAAATCAAAGGTATGTAACTAAGCAGATATGTTTGTTTATATACCCATCAACCACTTACCATATCTGGCAGCTAAACCCCAATACCGAGCAAGCCAGCACCGCTTAAGAACAACTTCCTCCTGAAAAATTCACAAGGGAGGGTGTTACTTAAACCCTACCGTAAGCTTACGTGTAGACTGTGCAAAAACATGAACACACACCATCTCTTTTTGGGTCAATATCATTCTATGTGTCATTGTTCGTAGAGCGTTGACTTCAGTTTCTGCTCCTTGAAGTTGTGCTATTATAGCAGCGGTTTCTAGTTTTGCATTCTGTATCAAAATGGAACATAGAGATATAAGATTTTGATATTTTCATTAATTAGCACCTCAGAGTAATTATGACACACATGGAAAGAAAATCTGGCCTACCTCTACTTGAGACTTAAGGGCAATAGTCTCTTTATCAGTTCCTTCTTTGTTCTGCCTTGCATCTTTAAGAGCCGCCTGTCATAGAGTGAGCCAGAGCAAATTTTTTATATTTAGAAACAAAACCAACACGTAAAAGTAAAATCTTGAGGAGCCTTAGACTTTTAAATACCTCTCTTTGACGCAGAGCAGCTTCTTTTCTGCAGCATTGAGACAACGTACATTGATGTAAGCATATCAATCCAACAAGAAAAATGAAAAAAACGAAATAAAAAAATGGTATCGATATTGACTACCTGCTCAGAAGTTTAGCTTCCAAAGATACACCTTCTCCCAAAGAAGTTACCTAAAGTTTGTCTCAAGTGTGAGAAGAGTATTAAAAAACCAAAAATAATCATGCATATAGGCAAGTTGATCATTTCTCCCAAGTTACCTGTTTTTCAAGCTCTCTCACCCTAGCTTCGGCTTCTTTGCATTTCTCATCCTCAAGCCTAAGCTGTTAGTAAGATCAAACATATAGTAATGTTAAAAGTGGGGTTATATGGAAACCAAAATAAAGAGAAGATTTTAGTTACCTTTTCAAGAATACTCTCATTCTCCTCTTGCAACATATCCAGCTGTGATATAAAGAAACTGTCAAATTCCATCTAATAGAGATTGTCCATAAAGATCATTACATTAGAAAAAATAACGAATAAACATACTTCATCACGAAGTGCAGATGCTTCATGATGATCCTTAGAATCTTTCCCAATATCAGCTAACACCCTGCAATGACAACAACAAATTTCCAATCTTGAACACAAACTAAACTAGTTATAATAATATCAAGATAATAAAGAAATTCTGAATTCTCTTCACCTCTTTTCAGTCTGCTGACTCTTTGGAGTTACACCCGGTGATGGATTTTGATTCCTCTGAGATAGTTTGCTTGGAGGAACAGGTGGTTGTGATGCACGCACAGATGCGGCTGGTGAATTCCGAGATAACTGGTTTTACACAAATGCAAACTATCCGATTAGATGATCATCAATAATAGTTTCCTTTACTACTACATTCCCGATTTTGTTACTAATCAGGTCTCAATCAATATCCACATTCCAAAATTGGAAACTAGAAACCATAATTCCTTGTTTAAAATGCGCAAATTTGGTAAATTGGGTCAACAAATTACGGATTTGTTTACTACTAAAGCAGGAAAAGCGATCGAATTTTACCGCAGGAGAGGAAGATCTGGAGGAGATCTTGGGAGGTGGGATAACAGCAGAAGCAACAGGTCTAGGTTTACTAGTAGTGGAAGAAGCATTTCTCGTGAAGGAGAGAGGAGGAGGAGCGCCGTAACGGAAATTTAGGTCATCGCCACCGACATCATCATCGTCGTCGTCGTCGTCGTTGGTGGTCTGTGAAGCCATAACCTTAGCAAGCCTCTGAGCTGCGGCTTTGGCGGCGACGTTTTGCGCTCGCTTGACATTGGACATAGTAGTGACGGAAGAGGATCGAGCGTGATGATGACGCGCCGGAGAAGAAGGAGCGACGGCATTGCTGGTACCTGACTCGCCGTTCCATTGACGAAAGTAGCTGGGGCTTTCCGTGCGAGCCCGTTCCATCGGAAGGACGAAATGTGGTACGTATGTGAGAGAGAGAAAGATGCAGACCTAGATCTTCTTGGTGATGGTGATTTTGATGGAGTCAGACAAAAGACAAGATTGTTTTTTTTATTTTCTTCTTTAGATTTAAGAAAAAGAAAGTACGAACAAGAGAGTTGAGCAAGTCTACTTAATTACGAAGGGTTAAACGAAAGTTTAAGTGCTTAACGCAAATGTCTTCAAGTTTTGAATTTCTTTTACAAAAAAAATTTGGGTAAACCGGACAAATCTGAGGCCAAAATCCATATTAGTTCCCAAAATTTTGAAAATCGAATGTTTTTACCATTTGAATCACCATTAGTAGTTATTCAAACGCCCTTTAATCCAAATATCATTTTCACCGCAGTATCTTCTCAATTAAACTCTACCACTTTTATTAAGTTTTTTAATATAACCTAAGTAAAACAAAAAACTTAGGGAAAAAAGAGAGGTGAAACATTTGTCACATCACTCGACGTCTCGACCTTGCCGTTGCTTTGCTTGCTCTCAATCAAACGATTCATTAATAATTTATGTAAAAGCATTTATTGCCGACAATATCTCGATTTACGACAATTGTCTACAAGTTTACATTACTTTTATCGTCGGTTCATCTTTTAATTTTTTATTTAATTCGAGTTATTAGTGTGGGATATTTGTAAATCTCCAAATAATAGATCCAAAATGTCTTTTTTGTTTGACTAGCTAGAAGATTATAATGATCATTGAAATTTTGAGTTACTAAATATCGACCATGAACGAAGCCCTTCCGGATCCAAAGCCGGCGATACAAAGAAATAAGAGAACATGTTTAAGCGACAAGATGCAACAATATGATGATATTGGTGGAAACGAACGAGCACTTATAAGACCTTGTTAGATGGAATTGAACGAAATGTAGTGGTTAAGTTATTGACTCGATGTCATTGTGTACTAAACGTACTCCGCTTACGTTTTACTTGTGTGGTTGTTATTTTGGGTTTGAGTGGGGTTAATTATGCACGATCTGGTTTAGTTTTGTCGAAATGTTTCGATGTATAATGTATTAGATTTAAAACCCACATGTATCGTTGACAACGGGCCGATAGTTTGGTGATAGAGCTAACTCCGGCCCATTTTCTCAGACCAAATATTTAAACAATAAGAACATAAAAGCAACACTATGTGTCAAAAGAAAGTCACCTAGCATGAAAAAATAATGTATATAAATACTTTAATACATTTTTCATGCGTTAACGTTACTCGCAACCCCAGAAGATACAACGATAAAAACATCAATCGGGGGATGCATATACTCCTACCGAATTAGATACTCTTTCGTTCTTGATCACATTCGACAAATCTCAACCATTATAAAAAAAAAAAAGCCTTAAGGAAGAACAATTAACCGAAAACCACCCGCCAAAAAAAAAGAGATGGGGAAAAAACAATAAAAGAAAGATCGAGATGGGTTGTTGAGTTAAAATAAAAAAGAAGAAGCCAGGGTGGGAAGTTATTTTTATTGAGAATAATATGGTTGTTATATAGAAGAAATAAATAAATAAAATAGAGAGGAGAAATGATAATATATATTAAATATTAAGAAAGAGTCCTACCATAATGGAGGACCATGAGATGATCGGAGGTAGATGAGTTTGGAAGCAAAGTAAGGTTTTGTGAGGGAGAAGAGTTGTCTCTGCTTCCTCTCCATATTGCATCTCTCACGTGTTGCAGTGTCAACACTGGCTCCAGCTCTTGCCCTCTGCATCTTATCTCTACCTGCTTTTCATTTTTTTTTTAAATTTCATTTTATAACCATAAACAAAAGCAGTATTAGTTATATGCTTATGAAGTATTAACATGTTAATCACAATCAAAACTAATAATGATACACAAAAGAAACAGACCAAGGCTATTTTTTTTTTCTTGTTCTATACATCAGTAAAGATATCTAGATTTACCAAAATGTCCAACTTAAATCACGAAAATTACCAAAAAAATTTTTGCAAATTTATCATTGATAAAACATTAAATTTGTTATTTTAGGTGATTAAAATATTGAGAATGTATTGGACTATCTCGAATGAGGAAATGAATGTTTCCGCCCAAAAGTCACTTCACTGGAGATGTGCCCAATATAGAATGCAGATTCACTGACTAAGATAGACATTTGGGGTACAAGGGGAAACCCCCCTTACGTGGTACGGTATATATTTATGATATATAATATTTCTATTATGAGAACAAAAAATCTCATAATTTTCATATGCCTATTTGTATTGGATTTTGAACTTATATCAGATCCGAGTCAGAAGACAAGCGGACAAAACAACTGTTTAAAATCACCAAATATTTTACGTTTTCCAGGGCCACAAATTTTTGCTATTTATGGTACCTGTTATATATTTAGAGCCATAAATTTTGTTTTTACTAAGAAATTTTTGTTTAGAAAATATTTCATATAAATTTACACATTTTTAAAACTATTATTATTTGAAATTTTGAATAATAAATATAGAAAAGAACCACACCAAAAATACCATTTTAGACCATCATTTGCATTGGACAAGCACTGGTTTATATAGGGACGTGGATGTATTGAAATAGATATTTAGAGTGATTTGAATTTTAATAAGATTTTATATGATTTTTATGATTTTGGATGAATTTAAGAAAGTTGTTATTACTTTGTATTAAAATGACTTAAAATTATGAGATTTGAACTTTTGTATTTTTAATTAAGAAAATTTTCTAAAATTTTCTAAAATCCATTGTGGTCATTAAAATCATAATATTTAAAACATAATCAATAAACAGTCGTTTTGATATAATTTTATCAAATTGTTATTTAAATAACAAAGGATTATAAATAATTTTAAATGATTTTAAATAAATCTCATGTAAAATAACATTGGTTTTGAGTAATTTTAAATAAATCTCATGTCAAAAGAATCATAAGGATTTGCAATTATTCATTTACACATTGATAAACTAGAAATCCTGAATATGCTCTCTCCAATTCTTTGCATAAACGTGTTTTCTTAAGTTTCTTAAGTTTCACTCGGTTATCACAACAAAGTTGAACTTCAAGTTACTAAGTAACCTATCAAAGATGTTTGCACGTTCCAATATATATATTGATGAGATGTGAAGAATGAGATAAATAATGGAATAAAGGGTTTTAATGAGATCATTGCTTCGTAGGGATGACGGAGAGAGAGTTATGGAAAATGCCACGTGTCACGGTGGCTACGCAATGCCGTAATTATGTCATCTCTACTTTACTTCTAAGAGATTCCTGATTTTCTTCTAAACACAAGTGCTTTTAAAAGAACGAGCAACACCCAACAATGACACCACCACTTATTTTATTTCACACCCTATATAATATAAAGGAAATTAAAGAATACTATGCAACTCATATTCACATAATAATATACATATTAGTTTACTTGATAATAATTTTGAATGGCACCCACGATTGTCCAAATCTTAATCATTTCGTGGCCCACCCTTTTTTTCTCTACCCGTAATGTATTTTCCCATGATTCTTCTAATTGGACTTTTATGTAATGCCGTAATGTCATGAGTATGCAACTCGTGGTAAAGAATATTTCACAGAGTTCGTTTTAGGTATAAAAAGATTGGTAGAAAATTGGAACTACTCAAAGTAAACCAAACATTCGCGATTTACCCCAGAAAAAAACACTAGATAATGTTTTCAGACGTGCGAAACCATCCAAAGTTAAGCTAATTCAAAAGTAGGTGTAGATGAGTAGAACATATAATATAAACATATAGTGCCAAAAACTGTTTGATATCAAAAATAAAAATTAAGTTCTCAACGTAGGAACATCAATGGAGACAATGCCCCATGAAAACTTCACCATCATCTCATGCACGTCTCCTCTTTACGTTTTGCTGACTAAAGTTTGCGACCCAAAAAGCATTTTAACTCACATTTCTGTGTTTTAATATTTTCTTAGTGGCAATATAAACTAATTTCATTAAAATGTAGACTATGTAGTTATGCCCGTTAGATACGTACGTCTTATTAAATATCTATCTAAAAACATACCAAATGGAATGCTGTCTATAAATAATCTTTGTTTTTTGGTTACCATTATTTAACATAATTAGCATATGAAAGTGGTGTTCTATCTCACATATCAACATCTTGATATTTATATTTTATTTTAAAGGACCCACATAATGTATATAATAAATCAATGTAAAAATCGAGTAAAAAATAGGGACCACAAAAGTCATAGTCGGATATGCATTTATATGAAAAAGTTTTGCATGCATCGCATCACTAACTTAAAAAGGATGTATCATGTTCATGGCTCTCTTATCTGCCCTTTAGTGCTATTTTGTTCCTTTTTAAAAAAATGCATTTTTCTTTCAGCAAATTGCAATGATTCTGTTGTTGAAGGCGACTTCATGCATTGCTTTTCTCCGACGTAAAATAATTATTTATTAATTATATATATGTCATATATATCCCTTTTCCAAAATTTCGAAAATACTGGAAACATAAATTGTAGATTATTTAATGTTTTATAAACATATTAATCCGTTACAATTTATAGGTTTTTATATGATATTGTGTACAAGATTGCATATAACATGACAACCCAAATTTATAATGTTAATTTAAATTATGAATATAAGTAGGTATCTCATCAAATTCTAGACTCAATTATTTTTTTAATTAAAATGAGGAAATTCTAGATTCAATTATTTTTTGTAATTAAAATGAGGTTAGGTGACAATCCAAACAAAACGGAATTAGATGATCGAAAATCTAATCAATGATTAATGTAATCAATCAATTTGAAAAATCGTCTCGGATAAGTGTTATTTAATGGTCAAATAATTGCCTAGACGGCTAATCAGTTGATTTTTATAGAGAAATATGTATATATATATATATATATTTATTTATATATCTAAGTTGCATCCCAGCTTATTATGTTAAATACATATTTTAACCTAATAATAATTTATTTTGTTTCAAAACAATTATTTTTGGAAATAAACTAAAGAGTGAATGCTTTTTTTTAAATGGATTTGTAACCTAATAACTTTAGCTGACACAAATAAATTAGTTAAAAAGAAAACATTGAGCCTACTAAATTTAAGAAATGTTGTTTATATTGGTGGAAATTAAATAAAATTTTACCGAAGTGATTTTTTTAGTAAAAATTTTTATATATAAAGAATAAAAGGTTAGACTCTATATACACTATTTTTATATATAAAAAGTATTCGCAAGCTTTGATTAGTGAACCAACGTCAAACAAAACTGTGGAATTCACAGTTCAAGAAATGTGAAGTCCAACAAGAAGAGCGGTCAAAGATGTTGAAAATATGTTAGTAAATATAAAGCCGGGCCAAAAAGAGTTTAGCGTCTTTATTCATACATCCCATTATGCTAGTAAAATGTGTGTGCATTTGGACTGTGGAAAATATATATATATATATATATATATATATATATATTGTGCTTAAAATAAATAAGATAACTGATTTGAGTGTCGCAATTGACCAATAAAAATATTGTGATAGACCCATAAAATTTTTGGATATATGATCTATTCCTAATTTAACACATTTAAACGAATATAAATTTGTTACGAAATATGTAACAAACCGATAATCTTTTAAGATAACAAAAAAAAAAACCAAAAACTTCCTATAAAAGACACAATGTGTGATTCGAAACAAAAAGAAAACGTCTAAAATTTAGATAGATAGATAGATCATATGTGGTGGATGATGAAGAAATATTATAAGAAAGTGCATGCAGCACTTAGAGAAGATATGAGTATGATATTGATGGGGGAAGGGATTTTCAAGCACCAAATTCATTAGGGGTTTGTGAAGGAAAGGGTCCTACACGAGTCACTAACAAAACAATTAGCTAAAACCAAGGAGAGAAAGAGAATTTTTGGTGTTGATGAGCCACTTCTAACATAAGCATGACGGTTTCGCTAGGCCTCATGAGTTTATTATATATGATCCTCTTGTCTTTATTGTATTAATATTTTTAAATTCATTTTTCTAAGCATCTCTTACTACATAACATTTTTAGAATATTAAATGACCATTAGAAAATCTTCCTTTTGGGATGCTTTTTCTTAAGTAGAAGAGTAATAACTATAGACTAAATATAAGGTTTTTTATGAAAATGAATTATATATAATTTTTGGAATACTAGTTTGATCTATATGGTGAATTAGTTATAATTATGAGATTTTTATTAATATAGTAAAAAGCAGTTATTTTAAAAACAAAATAAGCAACAAGTGTTTTAGGCTTATTACCAATGAAGCGCTAAAATAGATATTAGAATACTTAATTATGATAACAAAAAGTAATTATCATTTGAGAATTTCTTTATTTATTATAGGGAATGAGGAGGGTGTTGACAAATAAAAAAACTCATGGGGCACAAAAAGAATATTGAAATTTATAAATTACTTTTAGCTTTTAAAGCCTTTTGTTTTCTTACGTCTAAAAAGTCAAAGGAAACTTAAAAAGAGGGAGAAAGACAAAAATGGAAGAACAATGCCTCCACGAAGTCAGATTATGGCTGCCTAATCATTACATTCATATTTATTATTCATTCTTGATACCTATGCCCTACCCAAAAATCTATTATACACACACATTCACATCATATATATACTCACACCCAAATTAATATACACACACAAATAAATAAAGATATGAGTGAAATAATTGCAACTTTAATTAATGATCATCTAATAGAAGAACAGCCCATGATGACCTTGTGGACGTAACCCTATTTTTGGATTTAATTAATATAACCCTTGAAAAGTTTAAAATATTTTAAATCAACATTCATTAAATTTCAAATAAGGAGTAGTCTTTAATTAGAACTATATCCAAAATAATGTAAGTTCGATTAATTTTCGCATGATATTTATTTATACCCGCACAAAGATGCTATTAAATGATCGAATTTCAATTTCCATGTGATATATAAGCTAAATTTTTGCGAACTATTAAATGAATGTATAATGTTTCATCCAAAAGTATAGTTAAAATGAGAAAATAAGTGTACAAAAAGTATACGGCTTGTCATTGAAAACTTAATTATACGATCAAGATATGGACATATCACATTTCTAAAGTGTCTAATAAATTAGTATAAAGATATGCATTGCATACCCACATATAATTTTGTATCGATTGCCTAAATCTTATAATCTGTCATACTTCATGGCATGACTTAATGCAACAAAGACTATATAACTTAGTGAATTGATTAAATTTTAACATTGATAGTTGACCTAAATATGTTAGTTTAACTTATCTGCATTCCATATTATTTAAGTTTAATAAGCTTCTAAGGAATGTTATTCAGGAAAACATGCTTCCAAGTTACGACCAACAGTATTTTTTATATTCCAAACAATAGAGTCTCATTTCAATTAAATTTGTCTTATTCTTCTTTTAAGGATTCCATTTTATTTTATGTAAATGAAAATATAAACTTTTATGCATTCTTATATAAATATATGCATGGATGAAGCAACCAAATTCTTCACAAAATAAACACACGTATATATATGAGGCTAGAATTTTTTTTGTTTTTTGACGTCAAGACTAAATTTTTAAAATGTGTATTTTAAGGTATCATACAAATTCCTACGACGTTCAAAAGATTCATTTGTGTGTGTCGTCCAAATATGCGGAAAGAAAAAAAAGGAAAAAAAAAAAAGGAGCTCACGTAAGTATCCAAAGCCGTAATTCATCATCGTTTGGTAATTATCAAAAGCACGCCATTAATGAGGTTCCATGCACATTATAGTTACTGAAATATCAAATAAGCATAGAAAAGAAGCCTCGTTTTTTTGCAATTATTCTTTGGCAATAGAGTTGCAATTATTAATTCAGGGATCAAAGCGTATTATGGGTAAGCGAGCGCAAAAATGCACAGATATCAATGATTAAAATTTGCACGAGAAGCATAGTACGTAATTTTAGGAATTGAATTCTATTTCTTTCATCAAAAAATAAATGGAAAGTGTCCTTTTTTGTTTCGCGAATTCGATTCATAAGACTTTAAATAAGTCAGCATGCATATGATATGAAGTTACTTTATTTTATCCATCATTTGAGATAATAACTAGCCCTGGAAGAAGCGTGCGATATAGCTATAGTAACAGTTGTACGTATACACAACAAATATATATATATATATATATATATATATGTGAGATAATCAGTATCTCTCCAACCAAGTTGAGCTTGTTTTGGTCTTGGTTATATGTATGAGTATGACTCTAATTTATTTTTTATTTTTGTTAAGTTATATAAGTCTAGTTGATCTTAATTTTAGGTGTGGTTAAACATAAAAAAAAAAATTCTTATTTTCTGAAAGAAATGTTTTTCAGGGTGCTACAATATATATGTGTATATATATTGTTATATGTTTAAGATTTCATGAGTTATATTATAATTTTTTTTTGTGGTTTTTGATTTTATCACTTGAGCTTCCTTAAAGTTCTAAGAAAGACTATTTTAATTTGTATTTTCACTATTGGCTCTAGAAAATAATACTTTATAGAAAAAGGAGAAACATGAATTTTCTTTCTATTCTTTTACCGTATAATGTCTTTTGGAAGTTTGCACTTCTAGTTTCCAAAAAATGTTTGATAAAAAAAAAAGAATACTATGTTGTTTTAAAATGTACTCAAAATAGTTTAAAGCGTAAGCAAAAATATTTGCATTTAAACGAATCTAAGTGTGTATATATAGGAATCGATTTCTAAATTCAATCGTTGTGTTTATATATATAGGTCGGTAGGTGGGTTGGCATATAAATGCATATAGTATATGTTAAAAAGAAATAAATCAAAGGATGCACTCATCTCGGCCAATGAAAAATTTGATCATACTAGACACTAAATTAATGGCTTGGCCGTTAATCAATAACCCCCTAAACTATATATAAAAAGGAGCAAGTAAGACAAAGTGGAGAAAAAGGTTGAGAATCAATTTATGGATAATAAACACATATAAAACAAAGAAAGAACAAAACGGCTTATTATACCTAGCAACGACATCTACTTGTGACCTAATTAACATGGAGACACTTTTTTGTGGTAATTTAGTTCCAATGTTGCTCTCATGTTCCTCAGTACACCAACCCCCATGAATGTACCCTCTCCACGTTTTCTTCTTTTCTTTTTTACTATTATGTTTCTGTTTTTATCGTACTATTCTCTTCATATCTTTTATGCTTAAAAAGTATTTATGCAACGTTTTAGATTTTTTCTTTTCAAGAAAACTAATGAGATTGTAGTTACGGCAAGCAACGTGTACATGGAATCTAAAAAGAAAAATAAAGATAATGAAAGGGAAGTAAAGAGATGAGATAAAAGTTATAAAAAGAAAAAAAACCTGGGATTCGTGTTCCAATCGCAACTTATTCACCAAATATTTCATCAACAGTCGAACAGTCATCTTCCCGTCCCTACCAAATCCCAGAACACCAAAATTAATTAGCCATTAAAGATTAACGTCGTTTTATGTCCAGTTCATATTAATTAGCTAGCAGCTGGTTGAATATACAAAAAATGGTAGAATCTTTATTATATATAGACAAACCAGAACAGTACTTACTTGATTCTCAAGTAGCTCTTGGGTATCTGAGGCAAGAATGGTTCTATTGTCCTAAAACGTTCACCAAAGACAAAACCAAGAATTTAGATATGATTTCTTGAAAACACCTTATATATGATTAAAAACCAAGAATATGAATCTTGAAATCCTATTTGTTATTGCTTTTGTGATAAAGAAAACAAATTGGACCTTATATAACATAGTCTTTAAGAAGTTAAATTTGATGAGCACTTACTGGTTTTGAGAAGCTTGAAGGAGGAACCAAATTCCGGAATGGGTTCTTCTGGGAGGATCAATGACTCGAAAACTCGAGCTTGGACCGGCCACCACATCTGGATTAGTATTATTATTATTCCTGATTAAGTGTGGCTGAAAATTGGAGCGACCAAAGTAGGGTCCCATTAATGGCATCATCAAAGAAGCAGATGCTGATGATGATGACGACGATTGTATTAGATTTTGAGGCGAAAAAGGCGTTCTAAACGCAGCAGCCGCGGCAGCAGCAGCAGCCCAAGAACCCATCATCTCCTCAGGCCTTGTAGGGAACACTAATGGACTCATCATCATCCCTCCGGCTTGATGATGATGGTGAAAGAGAGATGACAATGGAAGACTGACTTCTTCTCCTTCTCTATTATTTGAACCTCCAGAGAAAAGGTTAAGCTCTAGAAAAGAGTCTCTTCTAGCCATTGGATCGGTTTGATGATGATGTTGTTGTCGTTGCCGCTGTTCAAGATCCGGTTTAGCTTCCTCCTCGCGGCCTATGCTTAACCGGAGCCAACCTTGTTGTCTCATCTCATGATCTTCGCCTTCCTTGTTGTCATTATTGTTATTATTATTGTTAGTATTGCTAGTGTTGTCGTTGTCGTCGTCTTTGGAGCTTAACCTAGAAGTCGCACTTCTTGGCTCTTCTTGATCCGCCATGAAACTACAATCTCTTCTACAAACTTGGTGATGATCTGATCCTAAGCGAATGTCTTTGTTGTCGTCGTCCTCGGAGACGGTAGAAAAATGAGCCTTCTGTAATAACCTCATAAAAGCAAAACTGTTGGAAGATACATACGGAAGAAGAAGCGTTGAGGAGGAGGAGGAGGTGGAGGTGGAGGAAGATTCAGCAGCAAGAACCATGGCAGAATCCGGTGACCGGAAAAGCCAAAGAAAGCCTGAGAGGAACGAGACGAAGCGTTATTGATGATCTCAACATGAGGGGAGACGGAGGAGAGAAGATAAATTAGAGTCTTTTAGATAAAGAACAGAGATCGAGAAGTCGAGGCATGGTCTGGAGAAGCCATGGAGCTAGCTAGAGAGAGAGATAGAGAGAGGATATGTTTCTTAATGATAGGAGAAGACAAGAGGAGGAAGAGAATAATTTCTGCAAATCTCACTTTCCATCAATTCTCTTTGTTTGGAATCTTGTGGAAATGAAATAGTTGCAGAGAGAGAGAGAGAGCAAACCCAAAAAAGAGAGAGAAAGAGAAAGGTCAATCTTGCAATTATATAGAGTAATGGGCACTAGTTATGTGAAAAGCTTCGGATGAGGTCAATCTCTGTACATATACTTTATAGTATTATTATACGTAATGTTATATAAATCGCTGTAGGTTGCAGGCGCTGTGGTCATATATATTTTGTAGAAATTTATAATTCCCTTTATATTGAGTTTTCTATATTCTGATAATTTATAGTTGATTGTGTTTGGATAAACTTTTTTTTTTTTTATTGGAAAGAAATTGATAAAATTGTAGAATTTTTGGAAGAGTTAAGTATTCTATTTTAATATTTTTGTACTTCATATAATTTATTTTAAGAGTTACTGTCATTTATATCATAACTATTTTAATAGAAAATTATTTTAAGCTAGTTAATAAAATATAATATTCTTTCCATTATCTGTCATAGTATTTTAACTGATTTTATAAATTATTTGACTAATCCGCTATTAATTATATCAGAAAAAGACTTAAATAGCACTAAAAAATTATATTTGACAATAATAATATATGGAGTTTTGTAATTCCAAAAAACCATTAATAAAAATTTTTATGATATTTTTTGAATTTGGGAGACCCTTCCCAAATATGTATTTTTCAATTTCAAATATGTGTTTTTCATTTTCGAATAGTGTTTTTTGTTTTTCGAATATGTGTTTTTCCTTTCTGGTTATGTGTTTATTATTTTTGAGTAGTGTTTTTCCTTCTCGAATATGTGTTTATCCTTCCCGAATATATGTTTATCCTTTCCGAGTATGTGTTTTTCCGTCCCGAATATGTGTTTATACTTTTTGAATAGTGTTTTTCATTCACGAATCTTTTCGAAAAAAATTTCATGAAACATTTGTATAGATTCGGGAAGCTCTTCCCGAACCTGTACAATTCCTTACTTAATCTGATTTTAAGAAATGTTTGATTCGGGAATATGTACAATTCCTTCCCGAATTTCCAAAAGTACCATAAAAAACAGTTTTTGGTAAAATAGTAATTGAGATAATTTTTCATCCTAATATTATCAATTGCCCTTACATTTATACTATTTTTATCTAATTTAGTATTGACTAAAACAAGTGACTATGTACTCACTACTTCATTAGAAAACCACAAAAATAATATTTATGTTTGCAAAATTAATTGAATATTTTTTAAAAAGATGAAAAAATAATTATAATTATAACTTTTTTTATAAAAAAGTATGATAGAAAAGGTCTAAAATGAATATTTCAATTATACAAGAAAAGGTTGTTCTTGATATTGGTTTTGAAAATAAGTTTTGATTTTTTTTATTAATTACCACCTTTTAAATACTATTAGTCAACTCATTTATTAAATTCCACCAAATTTTGTTGTTACTACTTAGATTAATAATTATTTCATAAAATATTATGCAATAAAAAATCAAGAATTTATACCAGATTCTTCTTTTAACCAAATTCCGTAAAAATGTTCAGTTACTAATTAGACAGTTAGCCAATTTCTTAACGCCATATGTAATCTATTAGGCGAATCACTTAACACCACTTTTTACTATATTCTCGGTCATACTTGGTTATAACATCAATACACCAAATTGATAGGACTACATAACCTCAGCCTCTTAACACCGGTAGTGCGGTTTCGCTATGTGAATTTATAATATTAGAGATTGAATGGTCAAACATGTAAAACGTCCTCAGTCGGCTTAACAATAGTCAAAGAGACCTAGCTAAGGAAAGAAACTGGGAGAGGGATGGTTTAGTCAGTGGAGCTCCTCGTGGAAGGTACCTTCAAAAATACATCATAGTATAAAAATCCATGTTAAGTATTTTAAAAAATTTCAGGTTGTACAATCATCTCATGCTCATGTAGTTTCACCACAAAATAGATTAGTTGAGTTGATTTGGCTAAAATAGTAACTGATACAAATGGGTCCTTAAGACCCAAATTCTTCCTTTGTGAGATAATTCATAATTTGTCTTAAGCCTCCAATCTAAAAAAGTGTTATCTATAAACTTCAAACGATTTTTATTCCTTACTTTAGTTTTTAAAAGCTTCCAAAAAGAAATCTACTATGCTGAAGCCATTTTCTAGAACTCTCTTTTTTTTTTTTTATTAAAATCAAAGATGTCCAGAAAAAAACTCCAAAAACTTATGTCATGGGAGGGTTCTTTACTTTGATGTCTCTATGATATTTCTCTATTACTTAGAAATTCTCAAAAAAAATTTCTCTTTCTCATCATAGTTGTCACTTTCATGAGAAAACTCATATTTTTCCTATGATCCTCCTTCCACATGATTAGGCTTTTCGTGACTGACAATTTTACTGGTATGTACAACATGAACATATCTGATTGCATCTTTTTTCACTTGCGAGGGCTTCTCATGCCAAATAAGACTTGTGCTAACAATTCTTTTGCCTTTGTCTATAATTCCAACTCGAGGAGACTTCTTCTGAGATTTATTGCTTTTATTAAGAGGATTCTTTGTTGCTTTAGGCTCTCCAAATTATGGAGCTTAGACTTGCAGGAAGCTGATGTTACCGGAGCATAATGACATCGATGTAAGATATGACCCAATTCATTACAACCAAAGCGTATGGTAGAGAAGCCATGGAGCTAATAATCTAAACACAGCTAACGAGTCTTGGTTCAAATGGCAGTTAACGAATTCAGGAACTTTTACTCGAAGATTAATGATCGTGTATACACAGAATACTTCCAGATACATGAGATTAGTAGTAGAGGGATGTAAGCAGACTGTATTCTGTACCAAGCTTTTGATGCATTTCAGTCCTTGTTCATGGAAGAATACAAGAGGTACTCCTCTAAATTCCAGCTATGCGGGGATGGAAGTAAGCTTTCGCAGTTCTAGAGAGAAACTAGATTCCCAATTTGTCACACACATAATTTCACCATCAATGTGCCATATCCTCTGCTCAAGGACTTTACGTCTGGTTATTGGAGACGGAATCTTGAGATATCTCTAAACTTGTTACTCCATTTAATGTTTACAATTCCATACATCGCACCACGAGTGGGAGCATCCCCTTAAAATTGACCAATAATGAAGTTTTCCCACTGGTTTTATTGTTCTCAATCATTGAGTTTGGAATCTTAACACACTTCTCATCCAATTCCAAGACAAAACCTTTGCTTTTCTTTTGCGTTTTCTATTTATTGGTTCCCTGAGCTACAAATCT
This sequence comes from Euclidium syriacum, assembly GCA_900116095.1. NCBI lineage: Eukaryota > Viridiplantae > Streptophyta > Magnoliopsida > Brassicales > Brassicaceae > Euclidium > Euclidium syriacum. Next base: position 9,737,926 of record FPAK01000007.1, on the reverse strand, counting down.
CGGAGCGTAGGTTACTTCTTCGCTGGCTATGATGGTGGCAGGGTTTGAATCAACATAATCTTCCCTTTTTGTCAGATTTAGGGCTTGGAGGTAGAGTTGCTCCTTATTGGTATCAATGGTCTCAATCTAGACATACATAGGTATAGGGACGCCTCCACCAAAAACGACGAAATCTTGGTTCGGAAAGAAAATGTTTTGGATTTTCTCTGACTTCTCTCTACTTTTTTTGAGGATATTCACTTTCTTTTTGTAAACTAAGATTCATAAAAAAATCGTAATCCAATTCAAATTGTATATGTATTTTCTAAGTTTTAGAGTTTATGGAGTATTTTTTTTATAACTCAGGTAATTCGGTTTCGGAGGGATCGATGACACCACTCAGCTGGATCCTTTTCGAATACCGGTATTGAGGGTCAAAGTTAGCCGACTAATCTTAAGGTCTATAGAACCATGAGAAAATTCTTGTGGCCAACCGAATCGGATACAAGTGGGGATTCCCAACTGAGAATTTTTACCACTTAGACCAAAACGTGTATTGATTATGGAGTATTTATATAAAATCACTTTAAATTGCTTAGAATTGTTCTTAGAACATGATAAATTGAATGCACTACTGTTTCATATGGCATCTTCACTGTTTTCCCTATTTTTTTTATCAGATATTCATAAATAATTATACTAGCTGCATGGACGACTCGATCGACAATAATATAAAAATCAATTAAAACCAGCATTTTACATGCGTCATCAAGGCAACAAAGATTTTCAGATATTTCGCACACCTATTCAACCACGTAAATTAAGATATTGTCAATAAACAAAAAAAACTATATCAGTATATTCCTTAATGTATCTTATCATTACAACTAATATCTTTCCATCTAACATACATCATGCGAGACACAAAATAAAACTTATCACGTATATACAACATAATATTACATATGAACGTTCATGCAAACATACTTGGCACCAGTGACGGACCCAGAAAATATTTTGTGGAAAGTCACAATATAAATTAAAAATCGTGGTAAAATATTTATTATATATAATATTAGGATGTATCATATGATATTTTTAAAAGATTTTTTTTTAAAAACACATATTAAAAAACATATATTATCAAAAGAGTATTACGACGATACATTTACTTGTTATTATATGAAATCTAAAAAAAAAGAAAAATAAAGTAAACTCGATGGTGAAAATATAATTAGAGAAAAGATAAATAAATACCAATATAGAGAATAACTTATTTATGGGAAAATATTATGGTTTGGAAAAGAAAAGTAATTAGTGAATATTGGTAAGTAAATTAAAATGAAAATAAAAATTAAAACATAACAAGTGTTGGTTTGAAGGAGGTCAATGGAAAAGATCCAAACCAATTAAGCTGTTGCCGATCATATAACCCATTGGATTAGCAAAAGCTGAGTGTTGTTTATCTTCAAAAATTTCACCAGGTCATTTGACCTCCCATTTCTATGAATGGGTTTTGAATTTCTTAGTTTAATTAAAACCTTTTGTCTTATTTGACGTACGTGGTTCAGCAATGTAAAACCTTCTTTCGCGATGTCTCACAATATTTATTTACTTTTACGAGTCTCGTAATTTATTATTGTTTTAATTTTATTAGTTTGTTGATTATAGTCAATCTTGTTAAATTTTATTGCTCATAAAGAACTTTTAAACCGATTCTAACAAGAAAAAACCTATCCAATTGGCAATCATCTACTATATGATCTAATGAAACCAACTTTGATCTAATGATTTCAGTTTAAGAACACCAATCATTTAACGAGACCTTCACTTTCATATGAGTACATCTCGTATGGTTATTGGGATCTCAAAGATCCACTAGATCAAATGGAAATTAAAATGGTTTATGAGTACAAACATTTATGCAATCTCCTACTTAATCTCACACCTTTTTCTATATAGTATGTATCTCTTACAAGCTCTTATAACCAATTCTCAAGCTGTAAAACTTTTAACAAGATCGAGAGGAATTGAGAAAGAATTAGAGGGAATAAAATTTTATCAAGAATCAGAATTGATGTCTGAATAGATTCAGAGAAGACTAAAGAAGAAGAATTTCCTAATTATTTTACTTTGAATTGTAATAATTTTTTTACATTACATTTAGTAATTAAAATTAAATATGTTACAAACACATCAAAATAAATAAAATAATAGAAACGTATATATAACTCGTTACAATTTGTAGCCAAAGACATATACTAATCACGATTTAGCTTGCGGATAGACAAGGTGGCATGTATACAAATATTTTAATTAAGTTGACCGAGTCAAATTATAATAAGCATATTACGTAAATTTGTTTTTTGTTTTTGCTTATGTGTATTGGCTTTACTCTTTAAATAGATAAAGAAGTTGGCCTTTTTAAATATGTTTTCGGTATTTCTGGAGTTGAATAAAAGCTGGGATTTTCAGTAAAGCCAGAAAACGAGAAGAGTGGAGTGCGAGACATGATGACACTTTACCTGTAAAATTTCAATTATTTAGAAATGAAGTGTTTTAATAATCCCAAGAATAATAGTTAATTATTCCTAATGAATATTTTAAGTCACTGATTTATAAATTCAAAAATACACAGAGAGGGGTTTGGCATGCACCGAAAATGATGATGTTTTTGGGTTTAAAGCTCATTTCCCGAGACCATACAGCAAAACATACAGACTTGTGATGCTTTGAGAGACACTGTTTCTCATCTAATTTGTACTTCTATTAACAACCATGTGCTTCCCAACAATAGTATGCTAGTACGTTCTCTTTATAAATTAGACATATATATTAGTTATTCTAAACTACATATCAGTTGGTTAACGATGATTTTGTAGAAAAGAAAGAAAATAACTTATATTATAGAACTAAAGTAATATTTTGTTTGTTCGTTTCGTTCTTTTCATTTATTTTTGATATATGATCATATGGTGTCTTTTATGAACTTGGATATTTTTTTATTCTTGATCGATTTTGGCTGCCATCAATGTTGGCATATAGCTCTATTCATGGTACAATACTTTCAATTAAGTGGTTTGAAAATGTTATGCTAGAAAATAACAAGTGTGGCAGACATATTGAGAAAAAGTGTCAAATCTAACAAATTTTTTTTCAGTGACATGGATGTATCATCTCGTATATGTGTTAAAATGGCCGATTAGGTTTGGTTGTCGAGCAACTAGAGCTGTGAAAATGGCTAATCAAAACGTGTAATCAAATATTAAAAAGGTCTAATATGGGTATCATAATCACTATGGTTTATTCTCCTATGGTAATGATGATTAACTCGATTGTTTTTTCTTATGTTCTATCTGGATCCTTGAGACCAATGGATGATTCTAAATATTTATTTGGTCCAAAAAAGTTTGTTTATATCTGTTATTCTTAAGTGACTTTAAAATCTAAACGATATATAGTTTTCGTTTAATGAGAAAGTTATTATATTTCTATTTGTATCGGGTTTTGGGATTTATAAAAAAAAGTCATAAGAGGTTTTAATATTCATTTACATATTAATGAAAATAAATTCAAGATAAAAGAATATTTGTCTCAATTCGTTTTCTTTCTACTATTCGCATCGAACATTCTTTTTTTAGGATTTACTTGTACTTTAAAACACTCTCTCAATCACATTGATTTTAGTTGAGAAAACTTAAACTTAGTTCATTCACCATATGTAAATTTGAACATGCATACCCCAAATAAAATGAAAACTCACAAATCACATTTCATGAAGATAGTTGGTCACACTCTAAACAAGTCTAGATAAAAACATTGCAAGCTTTTACTAGTAAAACTATGGTGAAGTGAAAAATCCAACTACAAGACATACAAGAAGAAATTAATAAAGTCTTACATGAAATTAAGGGTCATAATGTAGCTCTAGCTCTGTAATTCATCTTGTGTGAGGTTTTATTGCTATGATTTTGTATTGCTTTGTAATACTCTAATTGTATCTCCAAAATGTCTCTTGCTCATAGAGATTCATAAAAATAAGATATAAGTATTTATTAAAAAATTGATGGTCAAAAGTTTCACGGGTTATTCGATATCAGAAACTAACCTAATTATTGAACATGAAATTTATTATAAAGACATCACCTGGACCTCCTTTATACCACGATCAGCGGCAAAACCGCTCCATCACTTCCTTTACGATTAGCCTAGATTCGTAGTTCTTAGACTTTTAGTTTAGAAGATTCTTTTCTTAGATTATAACCTTCACTGATTTGAGAACCTAAAATTACAAAAACTAGAATTTTCTCTATGTCTTTTCTCTGCAATCATTCTAAAGTTTACCAAGCTTTAAAGATGACATATATGCATATAAGACCCTCACTTAACCTCATTTTCTTAGATGAGATTTGAACAAACCTTAGATCAAGGTTACATGATACTCTGATTAACAAAGTTTTACTTTTTGTTTCAGCAAGTACCCTTTCGAGCTCCACCTGAAATTGCAACCTTCGAAATCAAGCTATTTTTGCATATTACAAGGTAACTACAAATCCTTCTCCTTACTTTTCTACATGCCTTCTCATTTAAAAATATATCTCTTAAAAAATTAACATGATTTATTATCTTATTTTTTGCGAGGACCCATAAACCATAAAATTACTCAGATGGAGATTCGCACCTTAACATATTTGGAACCAGGCAACAGACATTCAACTTATATCCAAGTACGACTATAGTTAGAAATTCTTATGGATTTAGACTTGTATAATCTTTAGTAAGAGCAAATTCACCCTTAAAAAGTTATGTCTTTGATGAAATGAAAATGACTATTACTATTTGTTATCCTAGATGACTTAAAATCCAAATTAGCTTGGGATCTTTTTTGGTATAATGACGGTTAAAGATTTCATTTTTCGATACAAGAAATATCTTGATGTTTCTCTTTTCCTTATTGTATTGGGGTTTTTGGTCTTTAAAGAGGTCTAAAAGATTGTAATTTATTCATTCACGTAATAAAAAAGAAATCCTAGAAAATTTTTATATAAGTAATATTCTTAATTTTTTTTTTGGAACTGAGTTACTCGAACTGAACGATCGATTAGTTCCCTAGAATTTCAGTTTCTTCGTGTATAAGCATTCTACGACTTTTAAGAGTTTTAATCGCAAAACATTGCCAAAAACTCGAGTGGAGTTCGCTCTAGTTCAAAGGTTATTGCCAGAAAAATGAGCTTCAAAATGTGGTTTTATAGCTAATAACAAAACTTGATTATTCAAGGCACTCATTTATGTTAACATTAGTGCATGGTCAATAAAGTGTAGTATAATATTAAGAGGACATACATACATGCATAGAGAGGGAGAGAGTCAGCTTTTGGTGGAAAAGGGTAAGTGAAAAGGTTGAAAGGCGTGGCCTCTGGTGACATTGCATGGGGCATGAAATGACTTAGCCTTTGAATCAAGCCATAAAAAAAAGGCTGTGCCCCTTTTGTCTTTGAAAACAAATTTTTTAAAATTATAAGATCGAAGTCTAGTTACTATAAAAGACGAGGCACCAAAAATAGAATAATGTAAAATTGTTCGAGCTTGGGTTAGTAACTTAGTATACAAATAATCAATCTTTTATTCGATTTAAATTTTGTACGGTTTTTTTAAAAAAAATTGTAAACATTTCAAGGCCATTTAAAAGTGCTTTTCACATACTGGAGTTAACCTTTGTAGTATGGCAAAACGAGATATATATATATAATATGCACAACAATACGTAATATGATCCACATCACAACGAATACGTGCTAAAAAATAATATTCTTGGGGACAACTAAGAGCAAAGATCAAAATCTCAGATACAATCACAACTAAAGCAAATTCTGATTAAGACGACGCGGACTTGGTTCTTCTTGTTTATTTCCAAGGTAATCACTGAAATTAGATTGACAAAGTCTAAGATGAATGATCATTTGTACTTCTTGATGTTAAGTTTGGATTCATATTTGTATCCAGATGATGTTTGTTTACATTTTCTTTTCCTTTTTTTCTTTTTTTCTTACGAGATATTTGTTTACCTTTATACTCAACACATGAACTGATAATATAAATGACGTGCAACATCGATTTGTTGCTAAATTTTCATATTTCTAATTTTCCATAAAAGAATTGAATAATCATAGTTTGGCGCAAATTAAAGGATCGGAAAATGGTGCTTACAACTACAAAATCATATTTCGTGCCAAAAATCATCACCATCATTATGTAAATTAAAAAAAAAAAAAAAAAGAGAATGATTACATTGAATATAAATGACATATTTGTTATTAAGTGAGTTGTAATGAAAATATAGAATCAATTCTTTTCTTAAAATGTTCCTAAGCATACTGATCAACAAACAATACATTTATTTTTCTCTTCGACGGTCATCTATCTCTTCTCTAGCTACTCCAAGACAAAGAGGCAAGAGGTGGCAGTTGCGAAAATGGAGTGCCGGCCAAACAAGTAACAGTAGCTTTGAGAGTTTTTTTTTTTTTAGAAAGGAAACAGTGGATCTCGTCATCGCCGTGATAGTTTTGAGTCTAAGGATATAAATTGAGCAAAAAGACTTATTCTTCCACTCTAGCAAGAAGAAATAGGTTGAGTAGAGACCCTTATTTCTTAACGATGGTGGTTGTGATTCCAGCAAACACGAAAAAACAAGGTGGGGTAATATTATGGTTATGGCGGTTGATTCTTCAACTTAGTAGAAGAAGAACAAGGAAGATAAAAGAAAAAACAAAATATTCAAGTTAAATATATACATTTTTATATACATATATATTATAAACCAATTAAACTTGTGTCATTAGTTTATAAGTGAATACATCTAACTTGAAACTACTATTGATATATTTATGGTGTTGTTATAGATTAATATCTTAAAAATTTGTGTAACTGGATAAATTTTATGAAGTTATTGTTAGCTGATTTTTTTACCTAACAATGAAACCATGAGGCGTTAGCCTGACTTCATCTTGTTTAACTCGCTTCAAAACAACATGGCAAAATAATCAGTCTTTCGAGAGTGGCGATTTCGCGCCATTCCTCCTCTTGATAGCATTCAATATAGCGCCTCTAGGGATGGGTATCAAAGTCACTTCCTAGAACATTTCAGCAAACATATCATCGTTCATAATTGTAAACCAATCAACGAGATATTAGTTATTGTTGTATGGAAGCGTCCAAATGAAAATGTTTCGCTAACCAAAATGACATATGTGGAATGTAGTTCAATCATTTGAATATCGTCCAAACATATCGATCTCTTCTCAACTGAGACTATACACATAAATTAACCCAACTCGCCGATAAAAGATATGCAACTCTGTAAATACTTTTCATAGAACCCTTTTTCAAGAGAGATACCTTTTGAAGTGATTCCCTCAAAAAAAAGTTTTACATGAAAGAATACTCACTCTACTTAAAGATAATTATCTTTGAACCCACGAGTCTATATACATCCACATACATCGGCCAATGTCTACATTGGAGGGACGAGACACTTTGATCAACTCCTCCCATTCCCCTGAAACGGTCTCCAGTAATCATAGTAAACTCTTAGAGAGCTCCGACCCTCCCCCCACCCCTTTAAAAGCTCGAAATTCTCTTTTTTCGCTCTCATAAAAGATCTAATTGGCTTACAACATCTTAGAAAAGAACTCAAAATCCTAACCAACACTTGACTCATATTAAATCATCTCCCCCTCAAATCATGTAAACCAAAATCTAATTTGAGCGCCAAAGAGTCTTCGTGAGGGACTATCCCAAAAAAATTTCTCGGAAGAGGTTATCAAATGTGTTATTTTGACAAGGAAAGAGCATGAAGGTGACTCTTTCTCTTGGGCGTAAATATGAAGCATGCATAGGTTAGCTTCCAAGCATACAAGTCTCTTACCCTATGTTTGCCGGTAATATTCCTTACTCGGCATACCCGACGTACAAATTTAACCGTCTTTAAGATGCAAGTCTCACCTAGACAGTTAATTTTAAGTAGAAAATAGCGTCAAAATTATAATAAGCAATGTCATAATCGTAATGACCAAAGAAGCAAATAGAAAATGAAGTGTCGAAATTCTCAGATAGCCAAAAGTAACCTTCACAAGAAAAACTTATTAAACATAATGAAAAATTATTTATTCGCACACACTAATACCAACAAAATTAAAGGGTTTAAATAAAGTGATACTACCAAAAGAGTTATCTTTATCTTTTAGAAAGATTGATACGTGCGAAATAACGAGAGAGTAAACGAAGGTGTACAACATATACAAATACTTTCATAACATGAGTAAGAAAAAGAAGAAGTTAATTTATAAGTACTTTTCTATCTACAGAAAGCTCAAAGGCATAACTTACCGGGTTATCCATATTGTATGGACTTTCGGTTATCTATATGTTGTTTTCGCATATACCACGCATGACATTTGTTTTTGCACTATTTCCGACAAACATGGAAAATGTATACCATGTCTGAAATCCCCATTCTAGAAATGTAAAATTTGGTGAAGAATCATAATCGAAAAATTAAATGTAACTAGGTATTACCGCCAGGATTTCCTCACCAGATTGGTGATATATTTACCATTACATGTTGCTCAAATAACTTATAAATAAAATTTGTAAAAGTCCATCGCTACACATTTCTTTGAATGAACAAAAGAGAAATATTACAAATTTGAGGTTGACATTGGAAATGACAAATAAATTCTAATCTATATATGAATTCAAATAAAGTATATGCTAGAGGTTACTTCTAGTGTTTTTATTTATATGGAGTGGCAAAACAATCAATAACTTAGAGTTGATTTTGTTCGCAATATTTTATTCTTTTGTTTGTTAATAGATGTTATATAATCGGCCTATAATGAGGTCAAAGCCAGGAAACTGGGATATAACAATGTCTATAAACCATTGAGATTACAAAAAATCCACACCTCTAGGGAACAAACCATACAAAAATGAGATTAGATATAAGTTTCAATATTGTACAAAAGATCAAGCCTAAACATTAGGCATAGGATTGGAGTCCCTCATCGACAAAGAACCCCGCAAGCCAAGTTGCAAACATGTTTAACTTTTAAACCATTTTAGTGTAATACAATTTTATTTGATATCGTGTTATAGAAGTAAAAAGTTTTAAAAATTTATTTATTTAGGATTTTGTCACTATGTTGTTTTTATGAAGAATGTCAAAATTATATTATCTAACTAATTAATATGTATATATATATAGCCGTAAGAATACAACTTGATAACTCGAATTTTTATGCGAAATATTTGCTGTTTTATGTATAAATTAAATATGGACATGCATATTGGAAGAAAGGTGCCTTTAGGCAGGCTTATTGGGACAAGTAAATTCTGAGGCATAGTGAAGTGAGTGGAAGAGTTATCATTCCAATGTTGTTAAAGAAACATTACTTTCTCTGTCTCTCTCTCTATCTCTCTGCATTGCATGTTCCCTTTATTCGCAACCACCTCTTCCTCTTCACGTCTTAACCAAGATTCCCCTTTATAAAATTAAAATACATTGTTACACTGATACATGTGCATTTAGAGAATATTATCAACTCCCTCGTTCTATGGTCAATCACATTTCTGCATTTAACTTCTCTTTCTCTTGATTCCAAGTATTTTTCATGTTTTTGAGTTGCGGCCACGCGGGATTCTCTAATCTTTCTCTTTTTTCTTTTTTTTTTTAATCTAGACTAGATTAAGTATTCAATTTCTGACGTAGAATAAAGTTGATTTCACTATTTTCTAGTGTTATCCTGTTATTAATGTGCTGACATACAATATTAAGTTTTAAAATAGGCGGAGAAACATATTAAAGCAGTATACACGTCAAATAACAATGTGGTTAGTAACCAAGTCATATTGGGTAATAGTGGGGGTATAGTTCCCACATGTTAAGGATCAGTCCCGTTGGTTTAGACCAGAGCTTGATTCTCCTTAAACGTATCAAATTATCTAACCACTCGATCTAGTTATTCGAAAATGATGCCACATTTTAAGTCTACTAGAAAATATGGTGAATGAGTTACTTAAAAATTATACTTACTCTGAGAGATTAGGTGGGTTTCGGTCTGGATATACCTACTAATTAATAAATAAAATATAACAATATATGTGTTTATGTGTTCACTTTCTCGTTCCTGGCTCAACGACAAATGGTTGAAGACAAGATTATTCAATAATAGCAACGTTGATATCCGGCCACTCTTTAACTATAATACTATCTTTTTGTTAATTTCTTGGCATGCATATTATTGGGTACCGCCCATGCCCATTTTGTTTTTCAATGACTTACCCTAATATATTAACGTCTTTTATTATATACCAGTAACTTTCGCACATATATAGTTTTTACTTATAAATAGTGTGTGTGAGAATATCTATGTGTACAGCCGGAGAGAATATTTGGAAGACATAAAAGGACAAGAAACAAACTAAGAGACAAAACTATAAGCTAAAATTATAATTCGTCGGTTGCTGTTTCGCATGGAGCCTATCACCGAGAGTGTTCATCCAGAATTGCAATCATGACCATCTGCCACTTCCTACCTATTTTTAAAAATGTGCTACATTTCTTACTTTTTGGGTACATATTGTTTTATTTTCTATCACAAGAAAATGTTAAAGACTTTCATATTACTATCTCAATTTTTGGTGGTGGATGGTCTTTAGCTAAAACATGGGCGCACTCTCCTGCTGATATATATGTGTCTCAACCAAAAACTAACTCGAAATCACACAATCAGAAAGCCTCAATAAACTAGAGTGATAAGTTTTGGCTTAAGCTATAGATTATGATAGTAAGATACAAATAAAAGACAATTCTCAAAAATATTATGTTTAAGTTTTTTTTTAAAAAAAGTATCACCGTTGATTAATTTTTTTCTCAATAATACTACAAATTTAGTAACAAAATGACTAAAAATCTTTTCATAATGAGGAAAATCAAAACCTTAAAGTAGAAATAGTTTACCCAAACATGATATTTTGATTTTGAATATATAAAGTTGAATAGTTGTGCATTTTATAAAAGAAAAAAAGAGTAGATGAGATTTTCTTCTACTAATTAAAAAAAGTTCTTTCTAAAACTCGGTATATATGATGTCAAAAGAAGAAATTGGTATACAAAATGTTCTTAGTGAGTCAACCTTATAGATAATTCTCCAAATTCAAGTTCGAAAAGTCTATACTATTATACACTGCTTACAATCGGTGGCTCGAAAAGTCTATATTATTACATATTGATTTTTTTAATAGCTCAAAAATGCATCAATTTTGTTTTATTTTCAATTTAACTTTAGTTGAAAGTTATGACATCAAAGTTCAAATAATTGATTCAAATGTTAGTTAGTTGAAAGAAGCGTTTCTAAAAATAAAGAAAATCTAAAGTAAAAATAGATTTCTAGTAATATATAAAAGACATTATTCAATATACTCACTATTAATTAGTTTTGATGTTGGAATCCTATGAACTTTAACACCATACATTACTTGTATACACTATCTAAGAGTGTTATGTGAACCAATTCATATTGTTTAGTATAGTTTTCGGCAATTTTTAATGAGTCGATCTCCTAAAAAGAGTAGTTTCTAATGTGTTAGCTCTATTTTACACTTTTACCATCCACATCTTGTGCTAGCTAGTTTGCAAAAGCATTTTGTTTAATATTTTTATCAACATCACATATCAAGAACCTAGACTTTGACGTCACTTTAGTTTAATTACTCCGAATATCGACTTGAAGAAGGGCTTAATACACTCTATGTTTGTATGAAATATCTAAGGTAAGATGTAAATTGGTTTGACCACTAAACCATCTACTTATCATATTATTGAGTAACACAAACTAAAATTTAATTATGCTAAGAAGTAAATGATGCTAAGAAGTAAATGATGCTTAACTAATGAGAAAAAAAAAAAAAAAAAACTATCTAGTAATGGCAAAGCATGGGTGATGAGTTAGTTGGCTAGCTAGACATAATTTAATGGATGATTCTTCAAGGCTATATTCACGTTATCACCTCTCAAGAAGAAAAGGACAAATCTAGGTGAAAGAAGATTTAAAGGTTTTTAGGAACATGTGTTATTTATATGATCAAAAATTTGGGCTCAAGTTTCTTTAGATATAATGGGCCAATATTGAGTTAAATGAGAGTCGTTGAGGCCATCGACCGGCCAACCAACATGCACAAGAAATTTGAATTCCAAGTTATAATGAATTGCAACTTCACTCATTTACTTTCAACCAGATTAATGGTTTGGTTGGTTATCTTAACAAACTAATCAACCTATCAAGGTATTCAAGTCTATAAACATCTAAAACTAGCACATTATGCCAAGATTCTTATAAAACTTGAAGAATATGACGTTTTAGGGAATTGTATCTGATGACCAAAAAAGGGAATTATATCTTCTAAATCATACTTAAATGAAGTAGTTTAGCTAGATGAGAAGTAAATAATGATAAAAGAAAGAAAAAAATTTGAAGTTTTGTGAAGAATCCAAGAATTTAGATTTTGAAATTCAAAAACTCTTTAAAATTTTTCAAAAGTTCTTGTTTTATCTCCTTTATCTTTTCATTAGATTTTGTCAAATATGAGATATAATTTTTATCCCTTTATCGGTTTGATCTAAGTGAAATTGTGGCTTACCTGGTAAGAATCCATCAACCCACGGATCTTTTGTGTGCAATGATCCAATTGATTGAGGTAAGAAAATGGTCACAAAATACGTCTTATCGACTTTACCGACATTTCAACCTCATGGATCTCAAAAAATAATTTTATCACTGTAACGTTGATGATTTTAAATCTTTATTAACCTTAACTAACGAAAATTTTGTGCTTTTGATTGGATAAGTTTAACTGAATAAGAAAATCATACATGAATATTTATTAACGCTGTCATGCTTGAATTAAAAAGAAAAAGAAAAACAACAATTCAATTCCAGGTAGCCAAAGCATGAATCTCATGACTTTATATCCCTGCAAAAAACGACACACAGTTCAGATCTTTCGTATTCAGACGCTCCGTAGTCCATCATAGAGCAAGCATATCCGCATCTTTCGCACGTACGAAGGGATCCTAATAACGCGTATAGAAAAACACAAGCGGAGCAATTTTCATGTTTCAGTCCGCAAACGGTAAAAGAAAGGTCAGCTACTTTTCTCTCGCTTTTTTTTGGGATTTCGATTTTTTTTGTAATTCTGTTGGCGCTTATTCTTAGATTTACGGTTATGAATCTGAATTTCGGTTGTTGAGATTCCATTATTCGATTTTCCGGTCTCTTATTTTACAGTTTAGTTGAATTAGGGTTTCGGATTGAGAAATTAATCGGTGTTCATGCTTGAGAACTGGTTCTCTCATCATGCCTTTTTCTCAAAATTGTAATTGTTGATTTTAAACCCTAGATCTGAGAATTCTGTGAGGAATTCGCATAATTCCCAGATTTGAAAGTCGATGTACACTAGCGTATTAAGATTATTTTTTTGTTGTTGTTAGATTATCATCGTTTATCGCACATTTCTGGAGAATTCGGTCGCTATCATGAAGTTCTTGGAGTACACTAACTTGGACAGGTTCAATCATTTTTTATGTTGCTGTTCGTGAATTATGAAAATCAGTTCCTGTTTTTGGATTCTGAAATGATTTTTGATTCCAGGTTGAATGTTTTTCTGGGTCATCTAAATCTCGGGGAAAGAACTATCAAAGGTTGCCTTGAAGCCTATTCTTGTAAGCATTTGTTTGTGTTCTCGGTCAATTATCCTTTTGGGCTACAACGAAAATATGCTATGCTCATTTTCTCTGTTTTCGATAGGCAAACATGCGGGAACTGATAAGAGACTGTCTCTTAGTTTGGAAAATGAGGTAATTTAATGTGTACACCTTAAAGTCCTTGCAATTGACTCGCATCTAGTGATTGAATTTGCACAGCTCCTTATTATCCTGTTCCTTGAACTCAGATGCTTGATTACCTTGGAAAATCTTCTGACACTGATTCTTCTTCACCAGTTGATCTTTTGTTAAGCAGATCAAGGTAAAGAAATCTAGTTACAGAGTTTCTTTTTTTTGCACACTTTTGTTAAATTGTATATATCCCTCTTACGTCTATGTTCTGGGTGCCTATTCCAGTCGAAAGGCTTTGATCTACTTGGTTCTTACACTCTACCAGATGTATCCGGACTACGATTTCAGGTAATAATTTACATGTTTGTAAACCTGAAAATGATTTTGTTTTTGAGAGAGGGGGATTATGGGTAATGTCATCGTCAGCTTCTTTGGCGACATGGCAACCCACTATATAATCTCCCTTTTAAAACTTGTGTGGGAGTGTTGTCAGAATGGTTTGACAAACGGTTCATTGGACTGTTATTTGCTGAGAGTTCAATTCTCTCCATTTCCCAAATAAAAAAAATCTAACTAAACTAAACCAGTTTTGTGTGAAAGTTCAATGAACCGTCTGATTGAAAATGAGAAAGAACAGCTTTTGTATATATATAACTCTGTCATTATCGCATTGTTTTTTTTTTCTATTTTCTCGTTTCCAGCGCTGTGAAAGCACATCAGTTCTTCTCTGAAGAAAGCTGGGACACATTTAAGCAGATTTTCGACAACTATATGTTTGAAGCTTCTAAGGTATTCAAGCAGTGTCAATTATATCTGTTAGACAAAAATTATGGAAGTTACTTGATTTAGCAAGAGAAAGATTAATGAAAGATGATTAAATGGTAATTGATCGAGATTAGATGCACATAATGTATTCTCTCCTATCTGCTTCATAGGAATGGTCTGAGAGGAATGAGGATGGTTCTCTTTTTGAAGTCATCTACAAGGCTCTTGATGAGGTAAGTTCTCTGTAATAAAGAAAGTTAGAAAAAGGTGGGCAAGAGTGATTGAAAAACTAAATTATACAAATGTGATATTTACAGGTCGTAAAACTAGCTGAATGTGAGATATATGTGTACAACCCAAATCCTAATGCTGATCCTTTCCTCGAAGAAGGAGCAATGTGAGTTACAACAACCTTTCTTCTTCCTAATTAGAGAATCTATAGCTTGATTGTTAACTAAAATGCCTTTTTTATCTTTCTTTTGGGCCAAAATCAAGATGGTCTTTCTGTTTCTTATTCTACAACCGGAAACTGAAACGCGTTGCAGGTTTTCGTTTCTGCTGCTTAAGGTTAGATGAATGAATCTGTCTCTTTCACTTTCTTCGTCTTTGAAACTCTTTCTAACTCTTAAAGATGTTTAATTGCAGTAACTTGGCAAATGATGCATTTCTCACCGACACGCCTCCATATGAAGAAGATGATGACATCTTTGACAACATGGATATGTGAATCTATCTGCTTAAGCTGCACGGAGTCTGTAGAAAATCTGTATATCATCGAATCTTTAGATGTTATGCTCTCTCTTAGTCTCTAGAATTGTCCAAGTCAAAGGTTTAAAGCTCTTCGCTTTCCTTTTATCTGTGTAGTTTGACCTGACTAAAATAATCTCTACTCATGTGTAATAACAAACCTTATCAGTCTTTGGCATAATCTACTAAAATGTTTCTTCCATTTCACCAATGGTCACCACATGAGCAAACTCCATCACGAAAATGATGGAACCGGTTCATATCTCTAATAACAAGATCTCGCTGTACAATACTCGATATCACTTTCATAGCACTATGACAATCCGAACATATCCGTAAATTCTTGATGATCAATATACGGTTTCTTGAAGACGCCATTTTAACGAGTCCAAACGCTAAAGCCAACCTCTCACTATGAACCCATAATCTCTTATCTTTTTCTTCATCCTCCATATCGAGCAAGATCGCATTCCGGTTCGGAACATAACCGGCTCGGTTTGCTTTCATATTAAGCCATTCCAACATTCCATTTATAAGCTTCAAATCCGGATGATTCGTTAACATTCCTACACCGAAGTAATACACATCTCCTTGATGTTCTATCCAACTTAAACCAGGTTCTTTTTTTACACCTTTTTCCTTCATTCTTCTTCTAACCGATGCAACGTTTCCCCATTGTTTTACACCTGCGTACATGTTTGATAACAGAACATAAGTCGCTTCGTCTTTTGGATTGATCTTTAAGATTTCCTCTGCTGATCTCTTTGCGAAGTCTATATTGTTCTGATCAATCGAGGCACTAAGCATTGCTCGCCATATCATAACGCTAGGCTCATATGGAATCTCTTCAATCAGCTTCATTGCTTTCTCAATCTGTCCCGATCTTCCTAAAATTCTGACCATACATGTATAATGTTCTAAACATGGTTCAATACCATGATCTCGAATCATTAACTCAAAACATTCTTGACCTTCGTCTACTAATCCTGCATTGCTGCATCCAGAGAGAACACCAAGAAACGTTACCCCATTTGGCTTGCAATCACTACTATCCTTCATATTCTCGAATATACTCAATGCTTCTCTACACAATCCATGTGTTGAAAAGCCTGAGATCAATGCATTCCATGAAGCTATATCTTTCGTTTCCATCTTGTCGAACACAGATTGTGCGTCTTTGATGTCTCCACATTTTGCATACATATCGATCAATGCGTTGTTCACTGCAACTTTCTCGGCATTACTGGTTTTTATCGATAGGGCATGAACTTGAACACCGAGCTCCATGCTTGCCATAGAAGCACAAGCTCCAATAGCACTTGAGCATGTTACTTCAGTTACTGATACCTGATTTCGAAGCGCTTCACGGAACATGCTCAACGCTTCTTCTCCCTCGCCTAGATTCTCATACCCGACAATGATCGTATTCCAGGTTACCTCATTTTTACTCGATGACTCAGAAAATAACTTCACGGCGTTATCCATTTTGTCACATTTGGCGTATACATCGATAAGAGCATTTGAGACATAAACATCTGAGTCAAAGCCAGCTTTTACCACAAGACCATGAAGTTGCTTGCCTAAGCCATAACACTTTCCGATGGCACACGCGTTTAAAATACTGGCAAAGGTAAACTCGTTAGGGAGAACTAAAGCTTGTCTCATCATTTGGATAAACAATTCAACCGCCTCGTCACAAAAACCGTTTTGACCGAAACGAGCAATCATAAAACTCCAAGGTATCACATCATTCTTTGGCATCTCATTGAACACTTTGAGAGCATCAGAGATGTCTCCAAGTTGTGTATACAACTGAAGCAAACCAACACCCACATGAAGATCCAACTCATAACATGTTTTTAGGATTCTTCCATGAACACCTTTAGCGAAATCAAATGCGCTTAGCCCAATGCTAGCTTTAAGCGCCGTAGCAAAAGTGTAGTTGTTGGGCATGATTCCAGCCATACCCATACGAGATAACATTTCAAGAGAATCCTCGAAATATCCATTCTCCGCATAGCAAGATACAATTCCGGTCCAAGCAACTTTGTCTTTACACAGAATCCCTTCAAAAACAGTTCTTGCACTGTCGATAAAACCACAAACGGCGTAAGCATTGATAAGCGCAGCTCCAACGAAAGCATTGGAATCATAACCAAGCTTAACGATAGGAGAATGTAACCACCAAACAATCTCAGCTTTATCAAAACTGACGAAGCATTTCAAGAAAGAAGTGAACACGTGTGGATTAAGCTCATGGCCTTCTCGATGCAACCTGGTATACAGACCAACCGGATCTTGACACGCAGAACCTTGACTGAGAGTAACATACGAAACGTTGTTTCTCACAGGCATTTCATCGAACAGCTTCAACGCGTCTGTCGCGAACCCCGTTTTGATATAAGCATTGAGTAGAATGTTCGCGGCGAAAAGGTCCAAGCAGTTGCCTCTCTTTACGACATCGCAGTGAATAGCCTTTACCTTAATTGGGTCGTTTTTCTGAATGTAGTGACGGAGCAGAGTGCCATAAGCATGAGAGTCTAAGCTTGGGACTACCGAATCGGACGAGTCGGACCATTCCAATGCCGATTCGGCGGTTTGAACCGAAAATCCACATTGTCGAATGCATTTCCGTTTAATGAACCTGCGACTCTCTGCAAAACTAGTTATTCTAAGGAGCCCGATCATGCGAATTGCGAGTTTCAAACTTCCACAATGTCTTTGATTCCTTCGGATTTTGACTGAAGATTTGAGAGGAAAATAGAAAACAGTAGGGTACCCAAACCCGGCCGGTTTATTTCAACGTATATCAGAATCAAATCTTTCTAGTAGCAATAGTAATACCAATGTAGAAATTGAATTTGCCAAATAAGAAATGGTATAAATGATAAGAATATGATATGTTGTCTTCTTTCTTCGGACATTGGGTCTTCACCAATGCCAAAGACAGTTACGATCTCACTCTATTGTTAATAACCGCTCTAATAAACCTTTTGTCAATTACATACAACGAGCCTTTTGTTAATTGCATTGAAGTTTAATTCTACCTTTGTGTTTATCTCATTGACCTTGATAGACACTTCGATTGCATTCTTTCTTTGTCCCTCTAGTATCTTCTTAAAGATGTCAATGGCTCCTTCATTTCGAGCATAGATGAAACTTGACCTTGGAATGGGGTTTAAGGGGTAAGGGCCTTGGTAATTGTAAACTTCTCCTTGTAAAGACATAAGGTTGAATCCTTCTCGTTGATTGTACTTTAGATTGTGGCTCTTGATATTCCCTTGATTGCTATACTCTTGGTTCACATACCTTTAGTGTAATTCCCCTGGTTGGAGACAAAGTTCATCTCTTCATACTCTCTATTTGGTTCAACATACATTTAGAAAATCTCTTCTTATGCCATACGAACTTGCTTAATTTGCCTCATTATAAGAAAATTCTCCAGCTTTTCTCTCATTTTGGTGATTTTTGTCACTCAAACTCTTAAACTCAACACTATCGTTTTTTGTCCACATTGTGGATTATCCCATAAGAGCATACATAACATTGCTTATGTTGGGAAATGTTTTCAACAAGTTTTTTCTATTGTGCCATGGTCCGAGCAAATTGCATTGCATCCCCCTATGACAATAGCAAGATGCTAGTATAGGGTGCCTCCATTATGGAAGATGTTCAAGAGTTGTTCATTTCCATAAACTACATGGTGTGGGAAAGCATTCACATACCCCTTCCCAAGCCTCGCTCTACTGGTTCTTGTTTGAAGGGTAAGATGTTGTTTGTTAGCTCAACTATCTTTTTCCTATGAAATAATTTTTGCCCATATGGTATTTCCATACTCTCAACACCGAATCCTTAGGATCCTCTCTTTCATACAGTCTCCTTAGTTTCATTATATCTCTTTTTAACCGAGTGATGTTGACCAAAGGGTGAATATTCTTGTCACTTTGGATTCTTCGCATACACCTTCGAAAGAAATAATTAAGGTAGTGTTTAGTATGTGAAATAATGGGGGTGAATGGTAAACAACGTTTTGTTTTTTCAAAAAACTTCCATTCATAATATTCATCATTTTTTCACGTTTTCACATTTTTAAAACGTGATTCCGTTATATACAAGTAGCGTGTTAAAAATAAAACTAGGAAAAACAAAACGTGATTAATCTACTAGAACTAGCTTGTCGATGTTTAATTATTCCACCAAAACTTTATTCATTTCAGTTCTTTCCGTTAATTTATTTTTCAGTTATTCCGCTATTCATCTGACATACCAGTTAAACCTAGCATAAAATAAAAGTATTAATCTCAATCTTAACTCAAACTAATGACAATTCACCTTCCTCGGTTATGACACCAACGATAAAAAAAAACTTGATAGAGAAATTATTGCTAAACCAAAACTTTAAACCTTTCCATTATTCATACCGAAGTGTATATGTATATGTCATTGTAGCATAAGAGGCTATCGAATCTTCGAAGAAGACACTTAAGAACACTAGGAATGTGAAGCTAAAACTAATTCAAGACAAACTGAAGATGAAGGCACTTAAGATCATCAAAATTCAGTTTTTATTCAGTTTCTTTATACAGTTATTTGTATAAACTGAAAAACATCAAAGCCAACATTGGATTTGTGTACTCGTAGAGCTCTCATTATGTATTATAGAAAAGAAGAGAGTGGGCCGGGCCCAAAAGAAGTGACTCGAGATATCAGAATGCGGCCTTATCCATCGATAACTAAACGGAAACTAGGGCTTCTCCGAGTCTTTGCCTATAAAATAAACCTTAAGCTTTTTTCATCAAAACAGACGCTCTCTCTCAAATCCCTCTCTTTAGGTTCTAAGCTTCAAGCTCTTATTTACTTGCTTTTCTCTTAATCTGAGATTTGTATACTGAAAAATATTATCCTCGTCTTTGTTATGCTTGTGTTCCGTTGAATTTTACTGTTTTTATTTTCGATTGAAAAAAATGATTAAACGAATCGGAGCAAATGATGATTTTTTTGCACTTACAACGGTGCTCTCCTATAAATCATGCGGATTATATAAACCGAGCTTTTTAAAACTGATGCTTCGATTCGTCAATCTGTTTTTCTTTTTCAGTATCGTAAGTTTATCTTTATGTATTAATAGAATTTTCTCTTGCTTTTGGAGATTTGATTCTTTCAGTTCAACATATTGAATTGCTTTCTAGCTATGTCAATATGAAAGAACATGTTGTGTCACCATATTGTAATAATTACAGAGAAACGAATTATAAACTAGTGAGGATTTTCTTGGAATTTAGTTAATCTAATGTAAGAGTAGATAGACTAAGTCCTGAGTAGTGATAACGAATGTCTTGGAAGATTCCGTTGATATTTGATGTTTATTCTATTCAGGTTTCGCTTTGTTGTTGTTACATACATGTTTTAGATTATTAATCGATTTTTATAGGTTTTGATTATTCGTCTTAATCTGAATAAAGCTTGAAGAGTTGTTATTGCTAAAGTAAATCCAGTAACTGTTAATTCATCTTCTCGGATGAATACAATAGTCCTACTTATTCAATTGTGTTTATCACATTCAGTTGGAAAATTTTGTCATAGAGTTTCTATACTCTTTAAGATTATGATTACGATAATAAAAGATTTTCACATTTGATGTGAAACATAATTGGAAGTGAAAATGTTGGACTATGAGATAAATTTTCAGATGGTTTCTGATTTGGTTTTGAATCTGTAAACCAAGCAAAATATTAGTCTTTACCCTTGAATTGATTTCTAACTATTTTAATATGAACTAAACCAGTATTCAACTTTACTGCCTCAATCAAATCAGAACAATTTGATGCCTTAAATTAATTTCTAATGAAAAGGAAAGGAAATTGTATCATAAAATTTGATTATTAGCAAAATATAACTATGGCTTCCCCAAAGACAGTCTCTCTAGCATATATGGCTCTTCCCCTGTTTCCATAACTAGAATTTTGAAGTATGGTTTGGTGGTCAACATTAATCCATCTACCAACGATTAAAATTGTATTTCTAATTGTTTGGAGTTGAGATATTTTGTAATTTCGGCGTCTAACGAAATAGGAAAATAAGTGTTGGGGTTACTAGGCTTCTTTCATTATTGAGGGTGGAACTAATTGGATTTTGTGAGCAAACAGAGAAATTGTTTGAGAGTAAATAACAAGAATAAGCAAAACTAGATCATGCTCATGTTTTATGGGCGGAGACTTTAACGAGATCATCAGTGATGACGAAAAGATAGAAGATAGGAGACTTAATCATATATGTATGTTTTATGATCGATGCGTTTGTAATGTCTGATATGTACGAAAATGTGGATTAATGCTGCCTTGATTGTGACCAAAAAAATAAAAAAAATTGCTGCCTTGATAAAAGGTTTAAATCTGAAGGGTTTCACGAGCTTATGAAGATAAGTTGGATTACAGAGTTGAAGTAGTGGTTGATTATGTCGTGAGATCTTAAAGTGGAAAAGAAATTGATTGGTAATTCCGCTTCAAATTATATTTCACAGAAGTTGATGGATGACCTTATGCACCAATCGAATTTTCAAAAAAATGGAAATGTCCAAAGGATCATGAGACAAAAAAAAAGTGTATACTAGAAAAGTAGGACATTTTGGTTCAAAAAGGCGATGGAAATTCAAACAAGTTTTTTTTCTTTTTTGTGATACTTCGCCTCAAATAAGGCGGTAGAAAAGTACTTTGGCTTCTTTTTTTTGGCTTAATCAAGAGAAAGGAACAAAAAATTTGACCATCATTAATTTTTATTGTGAAGCCTCGTGCCAAAAGAGGTAAAACCTATCAAAATCAAGCATCATTTTCAGAAAAGAAGGGTAAGCATTGTAAAGAGCAAATGAGAGAAATAAGTTGGAACTTCTCAAAGAGGGATGATAAATTTTTATTTGGGACTTGATGAATCTTTTGTGGGTCCCCTGTATATCCATTTTAATTGAAGGAAAGAATAATATGTTAAAGTGAGCATTTGACAAACAATATTCCTGTCCCAAGCTCGTAAAAAGGTCATTTTAAAGTGTGGTAGTATATCCTTTTAACTCGTACCATATTTTGTTTCCGACTTCTTTATCTCCTAACGTTGTTTCTTGGTTTAACGTTTTATAGACTATCACGTGTTTGATTACTTTGTGCAGATGATTCGTCTTCAATGGTTGATGTCATTCTAACCATTTTCCGTTTTTGAAAAAGAGTATAAGAAAAAAGTTATCTTCTCCAAAGATTTTTTCAAGCTTTCGTGATTAGACTGGACAATGCAACTCCGTAAAATTTGTATAAGAAACATGTTACTTATTCAAGTCGAATTAAACACAATGTCTACAATAAACACAACTTCTTTTTTTTGGGTCAACAAACACAACTATATGCGATACTAAAACATTTATTTATTAATTTTTTTTTTTCATATGAACATAACTATATTAATGAGAATCAGATATTACATAGTTTGCTATTAGATTACAACAATCATAAGAATTTGGTAACGAAATAACGATTACGCTCCGTTTTCTTGATCGTCTTCGTTTTATCCGTCCATCTTAGGTGACATTCTTGTTTAGGAAATATTTTCATCCCGTTATACATTTGAAAATCACAGGCTGCGATCCATCTGTTATATTACGAGGTCTTCGATGTGATCAAAACTCTCCTAAAGAAAGAGATATAAGTTTCTTTGGTTGCAGTAAACTCTCGTTCATATTTGAATAGATTTAACCATTTACTGATTCTCGCTTTATTTGCACCCACATCTTTTGTATGTCGATTTTATGGCGGTTTCCATGGAGATCGTAAATTCATGACAAAAGAATTTGAAATAATCTTCGAGACGTCCACAGTGGATTACACTGACGCCCGGTAAAAATCAAACAACTAACAAGATATGTTAGTATGACCAAAAATTCGGCAAAATGTGTCTTAATATATTCGGCGCCGTCGTCGGAAGATTCATACACCATGGAAAACATTTGCTTCGAAGTAAAAACAATATTAGAAACAACCGATGAATAAGAACCATAAAAACATTTGTTTAAAATACATAAAAAAATCATATACGTATGTGCAAAGAACTATCTTAGTTTGTAAAATGACGAAATGCTGTGAATTATTGAGTGAGTAAAAGAATCCCATATTCTCTTAGAATTCTATTCATTCATCCACATCTTTAATGGGAAAAAAAAAACATAGAAAGCAAATTGCTCTGATTTTACAGAAAATGGTAGTTTGACGAATGAATTGCTTTTGTTTCTTTATTCCGGACCAGTCATGCCATTTTAATGTTGGTGATGGATACTATTCAAATGAATGTGGTATATAATGGTCAAAAAGAAGACACACAAAGTAAGCTCACATTATCCTTCTCTTACTCTTCTTTCCGCAATTTAGAATTCCACAAAACTCGTGTGAAGACTTGGAAGACTTTTTTTTAGACAATAAAAAATAGTCGGTTATTAGTCGGCAAGATTTGACCCTACTATATAAATAACTATACACCCACGTGTTTGTTTTCCTATTTCGCATTAAATAAGGCAAACCTAACCATAAAATATAATCAGAGCCGAAAGTTAGAATATAGTAATGGGGTACATTTCTTTTAATAAAACATACGGAAGTTTCATGAGAAGTTTACAAATACAAGAAAGAAATAAATCAAGAAACAAAGTAGTAACACGGTAAATAACGCTTCTTGAATCAAAGTATAATGACATTTTGAGATAAAAGTCTTTAAAAAAAACATGATTAATATATTTGAGAACGTGATTATATATAATATTCTAAGAGGTGACGTAATATCCTAAAGCGTGTCGTGACTGCAAAAGATTGGGAAGAAGAAGCCAAATGCAAAACGGACATCAATGTCGTCGGAAGTGAAATGACAAATCGGTCCGTATCACAATCACGAGTTTTTGATTAGGCCGATGTCGGAGAGTAAGGAGATGTTGACACTAATCTGCAAACACAAAAAAGAATAGAAAAGAATAAAACAACGTGAAAACGCGTTTTATAGTAACTTACACTAACACGTCATGATCTTTCATTGGGACGTATTGTCCGATAACAAACAAACAAACGTTCTATTTTTCTTTCAGTTTTCTCATCCATTTAATAAATTAAGTCAAAGTCAACACGTTTTCTGAAGTTCCACAGTCATCTACGTATAAAACTATAAATCTCCTATATCTACGTAGCTACGTAGAAGCATGTGCTTTGCTGAACAACCATTAAGGAATCTAAAGTTGTGTGAGTATATAGTTGAGAAGTGTCAGGGACTTGCTTCTAATTACTTTTACATAGAGTTTACAATATTAAACTAAATAATAAAAAAAATAAAAAAAACACAGAGAAGAAAGAAAACCTTTTTAAAAATAATTTGTTGGTTAAATCCTTGGATTTGTAGGAGAACAATTACCTCTCCTTGCGCTTCTCCAAAAACCTTTGCAGTGACTTTCTTCTTGCGATGGGAAGATCTACACAAACACACAAAACAAAAAACATTTCTTATCAGAAAACATTTTTAATAAAAGAAATAAAAATGTCAAATTCAAGGCTATCAAATTCGGGTCGGGTGGGATACACTAATCTCTCCTAGTAAATTTCTATATTTGAATTAGGGACCTTAGGATTATTACTAATGAAGAACTTGGGTTGACTAATATGGTGATTTATATCTACTAACCTCCTTCTAGATTGTGGCCAAAGAGCTTTGGTCTTAAAGTGGTCGGAGGAATTACCGAGAGATCTTTCTCCATCATCGGCGATGTTTCCTTAGCAATCTTGAGAATACTCTGAGCTTCATTAGGAGAGACTTGAAAAACGGAGACGGTTCCGTTGTAGAATATCGTCATAGGAACAGTTCCAGAGACGAGTTCCGTACTAGTAGACCTGAAGAATAATATTTTCGAATTTCAAAATATTATTCTCTTTTTCGTTTTTCGAACCGCCGAAATTATATTAAACCGGGTAAAAAAAGTTACCTGGAGAGAGGCGCGTGGACCGGAGAAACCGGGATCTGAGGCTGATCTGCCTTCGGAGTAGACGGAACAGAATGGTTACCACCGGAAGCTAACAGCGATTTGATAATCTCCGGATCTATCTTCGAAATCGCTCCTTGAATTTCTATAAATCCCAAATAAAAATCACTAAACCGTTTCTTTGAAACAGAAGAGGAAGAGAAAAAAAACGACGGTGAACGAACCTCGGAAACTACGACGGCGATCGAGAAATTTCTGGAACTTAGGCTTAGGAGCGTTGTTGGATTGCTTCTTCTTCTTCTCGACTCCGAGGAAGTCAAGCTCTATGGTAGCTCTAGACATGTTTGATTCTGAGAAAGAGAGAAAGAGATGGGAGAGATAAAGGAAGGAGATGGGATTATTTGAGAAGGAAGAGAGGCGCGAGAGAGAAATGATGAAAAAAGGATAATCCATGTGATATTTTAAAAGTATTGTATCCGTCGGATATAACGCACGAGGTTCATGCCTTTAGGCACAATTTGCCAACTCCACAACTCCCAACTCATCCACTTTTTTGTTTCTTTGTTTCTCTTTTTTTTTTTTTTTTTTTTTTAATTTAAAAAAATTAGGCTCCCCAATTTTTCTCTTATCTGATTACTTTAATGATTTAAACACATGCTAAATATCATAAATTCATAATGGGCTATACACAAAGAAGAAGCTATATTTTATTTTATGTTTGTTTTATCATTTACCCGGAAATAACGGGAGTCCAATCAAAATAGTAATGTTTTTAGTAAAATATCTTCAATATTGGTGAACATCCAAACATGTTTTTCATACTGCTCACTTTGGGTTCTTCTGATATTGTACGTTTTCTATTGTAAATTTGTAATAGACTAATAGTACAAGATTTGTATTATATTTTTTTCTTCCAAAACATATGTTGTTTTCGGATTTACTTTCCTTAATAAATTTTCTTGTGAATTTATTGATGAGTAAGTAACTGAATTTGCCTTTTCTTTTCTTTCGAATGTTTGTTCATCCTATAATTTGTAATGTTTTGCATATATTTCAATTTAGAATTTTCGTTACAAAAGACTAGCAACTAGCACAATATTAGAGCATCAATCGCATATAACAAGTCAATCTTATTGAATATTCGAAAAATACTTTTAACATCACTATTCAATAATATATTTAGCTGACGTTAATTAATTGAAACAAATTTCTATTAATTTTCTTTCCAAAATTTGTATGCTAAATTAATTAAGTAGAAAGCACTGCATCTTCGTACACTAATATTGATTTTAAATTATGTTTATTTTAATTTAAATTCTCGAAAACCTTTTATTGTTAAATAATTTGAAAGAATGATTCCAAAAAAAATACACCATTTAAATTTATATTATTTCTCATATTTTTTAATATCATTATACTCAAACTTCATAACACATTTGATTCTCTAAATCACACTTTACAAGTATATTATCTATGACAATCAAAAACCAATGCTCGTGAATCCGATTCACTACCGCTAGTTATTTTGTTCGGACTTCGGATTAAAGTGATCTCACATGAGAATGAGTACTTTCAAAAAATTCATTTCTATAATATATAAATAACTTTATAAAGTGATACCAAGAGGTGATTAAATGTTATATTGGGGACTAAGAGTCTAAAGCATCGATTAGACAATATAAACATAAAAGACAATGCAGCAACATAAAAACTACTTCTAGTTATTGGCATTCCTTCACGTTCTAAATAATTTCATGTTAAGTTGTTATCTACATTCATAAATGAGTCGTGAGCAACCAATTTGCTTAGTGAGTATTGAATCTCTTACTTCTTCACATGCAAATAAATCACCTAAAATCAAACAAACAACACAACATGGCAACCATTATATAGTATTAATTTGATTTTATGTTTAAAACTTGCATTGCACGTTCAGTTTTCATGTATCTCCATGTAAGTGTAACCATCGTCATACAATACATGACCCCATGTGAATAGCTAATATAACGTCTCTTTGTGCTTTTGAAAAATTATGCGCCACCACATAACCTCCAAGGCACAACTCTTGGGAAAATGAAAAACATACCAAACAATTGTTTACTTAATTTTCTTAGGAATAAATTTACTTTTATGTATTTAAAAGCTTCTTCACACTTTCAGATTTAACATCTATTATATAATTTCTTAATAGTTAAAGTTAAACATTTAGAATAACTTCAATATTTTTTTTAATTCATTATAAACTTTCTAAGTAATTCATTTAGCATTTTTATCCTATTTTATTGTCTAAGTGCTCATAGATTGAACACAACAATCATATATTCACTCATTGGTGTTTGCACGACATTAAAAGTTATGAAGCGAGACTTGCCCTGGCTAACTTGAAGTGTGACTAGGATTTTTGGGTTAAATTGTAGTACAAGATTTGAGTTTGGCTTAGTTAAGTTAAGACGGTTAAATCAGAAATACTTCAGTTAATGTTGAAACTAAACAATTGAAGGTTTATGATTACCAACATATTGAGATTTTTATCAAAGATTTAGTTCAACTAGATTTGAGTGAAAATTGCGGATTATCTAGTCACCAAGTTTTAAAAATAAGGTTAGGTTCAAAATTAATACGAGACAATTGAATATCTATATAAAAATGGTATTGACCAAAAAAAAAAAAAGTGTGATACTCGCTGTTTCGGTAAATTTTAACCGGTTCGTTCAAAGAGCCTACAGAAAACACGGACCAAATATATCAAACGATCTCTTATTATTCAAGTAGTAATTATAAAGATATAAGTATCAAAAATAGTGTGAGTTGTTAATTTTGTCCCTCCTAGGGATGATGTAGATTTCGTTCCTCTTGGTGTTGATGTAGATATCGTCCCTCTTGGGACTGATGTAGATTGCGTCCATTCTAGGGTTGCTATAGATCTCGTTTCTCCTATGATTGATGTAGATCGCGTCCCTCCTATGGTTGTTGTAGATCTCGTCCCTTCTAGGGTTGAAGTAGACTCCGTCCTTCATAGGGAAGCTGTAGACTATGTCCCTCCTCATGGAGCTGTTTTGGATCGCGTCCCTCCTAGGATTAACACAGCTCCAATTCATGTTTTTACTTGTGATGGTGCTCCTTTAGTATTTGTAGTGGATGATCTCGCTTGTTTGCTTAGGTAGTTTGGAGCACATAGTCTCTGAAGGTATACTTTTGATTCTCCCATAGCCTCATCTTTTTTCAGATCCCATAGCCTCCTTTTTTTCGGATCCCCTGTAACAAAAACCATTAAGTCTTATTTATAGGAGAGGGGGTCGGTTAGGTTTTTTAATCCACGTGAGTATAGGAACCGCTCCTAGAAACCCTAATTCGCTTAGAACCCATTCTATGTATTTTTTACTGCATGTCTTAATGTTATGGGTTTTAACCCTATGATGAACCCAATCTAAAGAAATAATTTATTCCAAACATTTGCTGCAAGATTCACTGTTTATTCAAACCCAAAAATTATTTAAACAGATATATATATACATTAATTTTCACATATAGTTACAAAATATATTAAATAAAATTATACTATCTCTAAGCAGAAAATATATAGTTCTCCATCAAGTAATTAGTTGTAAAACAAATAAATAACAATAATTTCTTGAAGAAATGTATGAAAGTAATATAAGTTTTTAGAAATGCAGTTGCATAATTCAAAAAATTATAATTTAATTTAAGAAATGCATTTGTCTGTTTTTTTTTTTTCATTTGGCTTTATATAATTATAGTACCTATAAAAAAGGTTTAAGTTGAATAACTAAATATAAAAAATAATATGAATTAAAAAGAAAAAGAAAGAGTCAGATGCATGTCTTTCACGTGCTGAGACGTAGTTAATGTCGATACATCACTAGGCACGGCGCACTTCCCCTTAAGCCTTTAGGCTTTTTGTCGCTTTCTTTCTTATTCTCACATTCTCATTTGACTCCGCCTCTCTCTCGTGAGTCACTACGCCTTCTTTATTACTATTCTTTTCATATATAAATTTGTAATTTTTGGTGTACTTCTTTTTTCTGTTTCAAGGATTGTTTATTTGATTTAGTCACGTTTGGTCTGTGTTGACGATTTGATGTCGATATCTTTTTTCAAGCTGACAAATTCAGCCCTCTTATCGACCTGTCATATACCAACTTGCCCTTTTTTTTGTCCTTAATCTCATTCCCATCCCGTCGACACAAAAAAGTTTTTTTTTTTTGGTCTGGACCCGTCGACACAAAGTATAAAGGGATCTCAAGTATAAACTTTGTTTTCTTCTCAAATCACACCATATAGGTATGAAAAAACAATTGGAAATGTCCAAAATAACTTTAAATTTGAATTAAAGATGATTGTTAATGCTTCAAACAACGAAATTAAATATCTCAATTCTATAAACACACACACACACACACACATAAATATATATATATATATATATTACTATAAGCATATTTTGTTAAGAAAATTCTTCACAAAGACAAAAAAAAGATTTTGCATATCTTCATAGGTGCAGTTCAAAAAAAAAAAAAGAAGAAGAAGCATATCTTCATAGGTTTATTTTTTGGAAGCGAATGTTCACAAACTGTTTTACAATATTCTGACAATCTTAGAGCAGGTGCTCTTAGAAACTCTACAATAACACAAGTCACGAATACTTGAATGGCAGAACCTTGGTTTGGTCCAAAAATCTTCTCTTGTTTTTTGTTGTTGCAATTTTCTCAATCATTCACATTAGATCCATTTAGGTGCAATTTCTTTTAGTTTTGGGCTCATACATGGCTAGTAAACACAATAATAATGATTTTGTCTGGGCTCATTAAGTTTACCTTAGATGTTAGTAATTGGTGTAGGGTCAGTTAATAAGCTCTGATAAGAGAATATGGGCCCAATGTAATCTCAAATCTGAGTATTCAAATTCATTTCAAGATTCAACTCACAATTAGGCACAAGGCAAAAACCAAAGCATTCAAAAAACAATCTATCTTCTAAGATACAAAGCCCCAAATCTTTCAATCAATGACAGTGAGCTTCTTATACTCATCTCCGGATATAGCAGCTTCCATCATAGTAATGGGATCGATCTCTCCGTCATTATTCAAAAACATTTTGACCAAATTCTTTGAAAACCCACTCACCAACGCCACTCCTTTCTGCGATCCCGGCACCGGCGTTGCCCTCGAATCCCTCAGATTCCAGAAAACTATCTGCGGCACAGCCTCTCCGTACCCGTTCTCTCTATACTTCCTCGCTATCGCCTGATAATCTGTTTCCCATCCATTCCTCGTAGAAGATGAAGAAGATGAGTAGTTAGCTTGATCGAATTCCATGTCACTGAACACGAAAACCCTTTTGATCATCTCCTCCGGCTTCAATTTCCCTTCCACCGCCACTCTCAGAATCAGATCGAACACTTTCTGAAAATCGGTGTTCGCTCCCCAATTCATATTCCTCACAAAGTTTGTTTTCGATCTCAAATCCTCTCCTTTCACCAATTGCAATTCCGGATTCTCGCTGAAAGTTATTAGCTTCCCTTTCCATGGCTCTTCCGATAGCTCAGATACGAGCAAACCCAGCGCCACGGAGACCTCCATGGGAGTACCCTCCATTGATCCCGAAACGTCCGAGACAGCGATGCAATTTGTAAGTGAACCTTTCTTTCTCAGATCATCCACCGATCGTTTCCATTGCAGCTCAGCGACCTGTCCACCATCGCCGTCATCCAAATCTCCGATTATCTCGTGAGGCAACAGAGCTCCGGCGGCTATCGTCGTTTTCCCTGTTTTCGCATCGTCAAGATATTTCTGAAATCTCTCGGGATCGTGTGTCAAGAAAATCTCCTTGTACGATTTCATCGCCACCGATGCTACACGATTGTACGGAAGAGATTCCCAATTGCTCGCTCCCATGTATACCTCAGGGAGTTGCAGAGTGCTCCGGAGAGGAACTAAAACCTGTTTCCGTAGCCGATCACGGACTCTGTACGCGTAGTGAGCTTCCTCGACGACTTCGTATTCTGGGGAGGACTCTCGGGGAAACAATTTCCTAGCGATGGTCTCGCAGAGAAGAGTTACTTTGTCGAATGAAGAATCAAGCGACGGGCACCATTTCGCTGCCAGAGAGATCTTATTTGTTAAGCCGGAAGTCAAAAACTCCATGTCTCTCCTCAGGTGATCTGCAAATAGATCGGAGACGCGTTCGTGGAGAAACCGATAATCTGGATCGTGAGTATATCTGGTGTATGCTTTCTTCCCCATGGAAAGCTTCTTCTGCTTCCGATCCAAACTCGCTCTGGCTTTCTCCGCCTGGTTCCTCTTCTCTGCGTTCGCAATCCTAAGATCCCTCGTCGCCGCCGGCTTTTTTCTACTGCCACGACGACCATGTCCGCTGTGACTACGGGAAGAGGATCCACCGCGACCACCGTAAGAAAATCTCGAGGATTTGACAGAGAAAGGAGCTCTTCCTCTACCTCCAGAGGATCTCCCGATTCCCCTCTTCCTCCGACTCCATTCAGATTTCTGGATACTACGGATATCAGATCCTTCTAGAATCCGGTACAGAAGCTCCGGAAAATCCTTGAAGTAGCCAAATTCCGAGAGCGGCTCTAGGTTACAGGCTAGGGTTTTGGGATGGCAGCCGTGGAGCCACAACGCCGCCGTGTAAAACCCTTCCTTATTCGATTTTCCTGTACCACGGACTCCACGAAGGTTACAGATAAGCTTGAGAGTGGTTAAGGCGTCGTGGTCCCACGCCGCTCGAAGTCGTTGTTGCAGAGATTCCTTAGGCGTGCTGGGAACAACGTGGAAGAAGAAATCAAGGCAGGGATTACCGGCGGAGAGGTACGTGGCAGCTCCATTCTCGGTGTGGCCCATTTGAGGAGAAGAGACGGCGTTGACTACTCTGGTTGACCTGTTGAAGTTCGAGACCATTGCGTCCATGAATGGATCGCTGGGACCAGAGGCGGTGATGGGTTTTGGGAGGGTAGAGTTGGGGTCTCGGAGCTCCGGTGGACCAGTCAAAGGAGAAGACATGGTTATGAGATTTTTCTTCTTTGGTTTTCTGGTTATGAGATCTCTTTTTGGTTTCGTGGGTTGTGAGATGTTGTGGCGAGAAGGTCGTTTGTTTTAGCCTTATTTTATATATCATTGCCTTGGCCATCACGCTCGCTCATTGACGAATAGTGGTGTAAGGAAATAGTCCAAGATGATATGGCGGGACCAAAGATGTTATTAAATTAAAGTCAGAATTGTACTATAATATCCTTAATATCTCTAGGATTCCTCCTTCGCCATTCAAATCTCATCACTAAAATATTTGCTCTGTTTCTCCAAATGTATCAAACGTGGAGTTAGTATTTTAATCGTATATTGAGTAATCTAAAGATTCGAACGGTGATAACGCTGGGGATACACACATCAACCCCAAGAAGTTTAATTACATTAATGATACAAATGAGTTGGTTCCAACTCAAACCACTTTCGCCTCTTGATTTTTTTTTTTTTTATTAAATCGGTGAGTCTCATTGCAGGTTTAATCTCTTAGTTTGAGCCATAGAACTGAACTTAGTCCTTTTTTTATGATTAGATTCATTTAACTGATGAAGCTGAAGTACTCCAAGAACACTTTTTACCTTGAAGAAATTACAGGAGCCTTTAGATCCAAAATCTTGGAACTAAAAGCAAGTGGTAAACTGATGAAGAACAAGGTCTCTTTATCCAAAACATAGGTATATCTGAGAAGAGAGTAAAGGCTTTTGATAAAACAAATCAAAAGAGCAGATAAAATTCAAAAGGAGGTGGAAAAACATGTTGGACATATGGTAAAAAAGGGTATTTTAAGAAGCAATGCTACATCTTGAAAGAAACAAGTCAAACTCTGCATCAAGAAAATGGGAAGCTTCCAGTAACTTCTCAGTCTATTGATGCAGCTTTTCTCGTAACATTTAAGGCTTTACTTGGTTTGCAGATGTCGATACAAGCACATGAATACTCGACAGAAAATTTTCATTTCACATGGCTTGCAGAAAAAGATTGGCAACGTATTAAATGATGATAGAGCTACCAATCTGCTTACTCAGGTCAAGTCAAATGGTAGATAAATTATAAAATAATAGTATAAGACTTTTCTCTAAATAACAAAAAGGAAAATAACTAAACAGAGAATAAAATATTTTGAAGTTATCCAGAAAAAAAGTTGCATAACAAAACAAAAAAAGTCTTCTTGGACATCTAAAAGTCACTAGATACAAACGTAATGCATTAAAATTTGAATTCAACGAGGGAGAAACGAAAAACAGAAGTTGGAAAAAAGAAGAGAGAAAAATCCAATGCATAAGATTTTACACAAACATCAGCAAAATTAAATCATAACAAATGATTGAATTGTCACCATAGATTTCCACTTACAAAATCACAGTATTCTACTTTCTCCCACAAATGATACCAGTATATGCGTATATGCTATATGCAGCTGGATAGTTCGTAGGCTAAAATCTAAAATAATCTCGAAATCTGTAAAATAGAGAAGCGTAATGGATATGAGTCAATCTCTGTCTCAATCATGCATGTGAAACGGATCCTCTGTATGTTTTATGTATCAGCTTATATATCAAAACCTTGACCCAAAAAAAATCAAAACAAAAGTCAAGTACAAGTTGAATTTTCTCTCTAGACTTTGATTCTATATATGAGATCCTAAGTAAGGCGTAAGACACATCAAAACAAAACAAAACAAAAACAAAAACAAACAAAAATGAAAGAAGCACTTTATGTTTTGTGTCTTGTTCTTCTTGTCTCGGTTTCAGAAGCGGTGGTAACGAAACCAAGATTTGGAGACTTCATCGGATGCCTTCGCTATCAGAGTAATCCGGAGAATCCAATCACTGATGCAATCTTCACCGCCGATAACACCACGACCTTCTTGTCTTCCTACGTGTCCTACACGAAAAACTATAGGTACTTAAGCCCTGACTACAAAAAACTAGTAGCCATCGTGACGGCTAAACATGTATCTCATGTTCAAGCCACGGTGGTTTGCGCAAAATCCAACGGTATCCAGATCCGTACACGAAGTGGTGGTCATGACCTCGAGGGTCTTTCTTACAGATCCTCTGTGCCATTTGTTATTCTCGATATGTTCAATCTTAGGTCTGTTACCGTTGACGTGTCGAGGAAGAAAGCATGGGTTCAAGCTGGTGCGACCTTGGGAGAGCTCTATAAAAAGATCGGTGACGCGAGTGAAACGCTGGCATTTCCGGCCGGCGTTTGCCCCACGGTAGGAGTTGGAGGACACATTAGCGGTGGAGGATACGGGAATCTGATGAGAAAATACGGAATCACGGTGGATCATGTCGTTGATGCTCAATTAGTTCATGTCAACGGCAAGATATTGAATCGAGCTTCCATGGGAGAAGATCTCTTTTGGGCGATTCGTGGCGGTGGCGGTGGGAGTTTCGGAGTTATCCTCTCCTGGAAAATCGACCTCGTCGAGGTTCCAAAGATTCTAACAGTGTTTAGGGTTAACAAAACATTAGAACAAGGAGCCAATGATGTTCTCTACAAGTGGCAGCTTGTTGCTAGCAAATTCCCTGAAGAACTTTTCATAAGAGCATGGCCTCAGGTCGCAAACGGAACCAAACCTGGCGAGAAAACCATCGTGGCTGTATTCTACGGTCAGTTCGTGGGTCAAACCGATAAGCTGATGGCGATATTGAACCAGAATTTGCCTGAGTTAGGGCTTAAACGTGAAGATTGTCACGAAATGAACTGGCTTAACACGGCCTTGTTTTGGGCCGATTTCCCGGTGGGTACACCGGCGAGCGTTCTTCTCGAAAGACCGGTTACAGGAATATTCTTCAAAAGCAAATCAGATTACGTCAAAAAACCGATCCCCATTGAAGGATTGGAGAAGCTTTGGAAGACAATGTTTAAATTCAAAAACGTTGTGTGGATGCAATGGAACCCTTACGGTGGAGTGATGGATCGGATTCCGGCAAACGCCACGGCGTTTCCTCACCGGAAAGGAAATTTGTTCAAGGTTCAATATTCCACGACATGGTCGGACGCAAAGGAGACAGAGTCTAGCCTAAGTCTAATGAAGGACCTTCACAAGGTTGCGGAACCTTACGTGTCAAGTAACCCAAGAGAGGCTTTCTTTAATTACAGAGACATCGATATCGGAAGCAATCCGAGTGGTGAGACAAATATTGATGAAGCTAAGATCTATGGAACCAAATATTTCTTGGGGAATTTTAAGAGATTGATGCAAGTTAAAGCCAAATATGATCCTCAGAATTTCTTCAAGAACGAACAGAGTATTCCTCCTCTTGATGTAATAATGTAAGTATTGCAAAATGAATTATATATAATATAAGTGAAACCAACTCTAATCACACAACACAAATCGACACAAAAGTTCCAACTCCAATACATAATTACATAAAACACATAGAAACATCTGAAAAGAAGAAAAAACAATATATATACTCTAACCAGACACAGAGCTGTGTGCGGTTTGAGAATCTGAGACGCTGACCAAGAGATGATGCATAGCCTTCTCGTAATTCACGAAACCCATGAACCAGAAGTCATGACCATCCACCGTCGTCACCTGAATATACTTTTCCGGCGGATTCTCCTTCACCACCACAGGATTCACCGTCGCAACATTCACCAATGGTATAACCACCTGAACAAAAACTCCCATCAACATCAAATACATTATTACTTCAAAATTTATCAAATACAACAAAATTTATTTACCCTGTAGTAGCTCCAAGCTTCTTGGCCGGAAGGTGCGGTGAAGAAGAGAGGACGGTCACTGCAGAAAGCGACGCGAGCCGTCGAGAGATACACAGTTCCGGCGACAGGGCCTGTTGACGTGGATAGGTAACAGGCGAAAGTCTTTTTCAGCTTCTCGTTCGGTTCCGTTCCGAAGATCTGCCGGAAAAGCGACTCGAATCCTCCCTCCGTTATCGCTTTCGCCGTCAGATTAACTTTTCCCCACGCGGTTTCCGACATAGACGGACCCGTCTTCACTGCAAAGTTCATGACGGTAATTGCAAAATTCGTCAAAATTGAAGAACCAAATTGGTCAAAATTGGTGAGTAGAAGGAGACTAACGATTGTGCCAGAGGTTACGAGCGACGGTCTCAGCCTTGCGGCTCCAGGTATGGAACATTCCGATGACGGGCTCGAGAGGATTGTTAGTTTGGTGATGTTCGACAGGAGAGTAGATGATGTACGGTTGGTATTGCATCTGTTGGTTATCTCCGGCGACCCAAGCCGCCGCTTGCTGGTTATCGGGATGAGCTACGGGAGCCGCCGGAGCTCCCATCACGTGAGTTCCCCATTTCTTCGGATCCGAAGAAGACGAAGAAGGTGGTTGTTGTTGGTCATGTGTTTCTGGGGTTTTGGGATGTTCTTGATCAACGATCTGAGGCTGGTGAGTCTCTTCTTCGTGCGATCCTTTCATGGCTGAGTCTTAGTTTAGCGGATGATTCAAGAATGTTCTTTCTTCTATTGAAATGGATTTGATGAGTTGAGATTAAACTTTTGATAATTAATTTATAAGGTGTGGATTACACATATATGACGCGGTTTTAGTGTTTGCCTTTGGGATAAAGAGTCGGACTTTATTTTATGCTGGATTTTTAATTTTAAATCCTTAGCCAATAAGAAAATGAAACGATGGTTTTTAGATGTTCGGTAATAAAATAAAGATTTTCGAGAAACAGGTTGCCGTGTCGGTGATTACGTTTTTGCTATAATCTTTTTGCAATTACCGAGTCTGAGAACAGATTAAACAAACCCCAAATGAATAAGATATGAAATAGGTGTTGTTATTTGTCCGTCGGCAAAGGCATAAAGGGCCACGTTCGTCTTTTTGGAATGATCGCATGTTTTGTTTCCGTGTAAGGAAACAATAAATACATTAGAAAAGGTTTTAAACTTTCCTTATGCAAAAATTTATAACCAAAATATTTGTAAAATGAATTAGGTTAACGACTATGGTTTGTCATAGAATGGTACATGATGGAGTTCTAGATAAAAGATGGAATTCAAATCAACTCGACCGAGTTCGGAAATGGGTTGAAAAGAATACGAGAATGTAAACGTCAAGTTCATCAAATAAATAAGTAAGAAATCTAGTGTTAAAAGTGTATTTCGAGATGTATTTTGTCTTGTTCGCGCTCTTTTTCTTTATACTTCATGTCCTCGTTAATGTTTACAATTAATCTTAATAATTCTCTCTAGATATTACAAGGCCTTTGAATCTGCCGCATCCGCAACTTCCCCACAATATACCTCTGGTTTTGATGATCTCCTTGGTTTGGGTTTATCAACAACTCATTCTTCATCACCAGCACCATCACCGCCTCTTCTAAAATTTAACCCAAGCGTTGCTCTAGATCCAGTCGCCTTACAACATAAATGGCACTAGTTGCCAACCTCATCAACACAAATTTATTTTTTCCGCGATTTTTATCATGCAATGTTATTTTCTTGTGGAATTTGACTGGTAAGAGAGATTGTAACTTTCTTAACTTCATTTCGAGGAATGTTCTGTGAATCATCAGGTGATCGCGGCTATGACAGTTCCACAACCACTTATCAGGCACATGTATATTCATTTCATTCATTGCATTGCATCGGGAGGTCAAACTCCAAACTTCAAGTTCTTTTTTTCCATCAAACCATCTCACCGAGTATATCATGAACTCGGTGATATATATCTATATGATACTATCAACACAAATGCAAAAAAGTATAATAAATTTAAAAATTTAAGTATATCCCCATATTTCATCACTATTCTACAATTACACCAACAAATTAATACATATGATTTGTCAATTTATAACAGTCATTCCCCAAATGTTTGATTAATAAACCCTTAGGTTTGGTTTCATAAGATTATATATTCAAAAAATAACATAAAGACATAAATAAATTAAGTTATGATTAATATTATATGTTTATAGTATATTAAAATAGAAATTTTTTTAAATATGGTATATTCTAAATACGAAAACCATTAAATCACTACGACACATTGGTTGTAAATGGAATGAAGAAAAAAATGAATGGAATGGAAAAAAAGTTAATGATTTTTCATGGAATAAAATTGGATGATCCATTCCACATTTTGTTCATCCCCTAAGTGAAACGTTAAGAAAATTAAAGGGTTAATTTCAAAAATATACTGACTGAGTTATAAAATTTGAAAAGTAAACTATGTTTATTATTTTTGTTAAAACTAACTCTTTTATGTGAAATTATATTTTTGTCCTTAATTCATTATAATATTAATATTATTCTAGAAATTAAATTATATTAAAAAATCAAAAAAATAATTAATTGGTTTTGGAAGAAATGTATTAACGATAAAATAAAATCTTAACTACAGATTTTGGCAAAAAATATACTATTGATTCTATATTTCAAAATGTACTAATATCTTCAAGTTTATGATTGCTATTTCAGGTATTTCAAATTGATAATTTTTAAAAATACTTTGAACTTCCTTCTTTCACTAAAAATACTTCGATTTTGTGAAATAAAGCTGGAGCATCAATTCCCCAAATGCTTGATTGAATAAACCCTTACGTTTGGTTTCATAATATTATATATTCAATAAATAACAT
Source organism: Euclidium syriacum (assembly GCA_900116095.1). Lineage (NCBI taxonomy): Eukaryota > Viridiplantae > Streptophyta > Magnoliopsida > Brassicales > Brassicaceae > Euclidium > Euclidium syriacum. The sequence goes on along the minus strand of FPAK01000007.1, from coordinate 9,698,905 downwards.
AAAGACATAAATTAATTAAATTATGATTAATATTATATATTTATAGTATATTTAAATAGAATACTTAAAAATATGATATATTGTAAGTACGAAAACCATCAAATCACTATTAGTTGTAAATGGGATGAAGAAAAAAAAACCGAATAGAATAGAAAAAAGTTGATGATTTTTTATGGAATAAATTGGGATGATAAATTCCACATTTTGTTCATTCGCCAAATGAAACGTTAGAAAAATTAAAGGTTAATTTGAAAAATACACCGGTTGAGTTATTGAATTTTAAAAGTACACTATGTTTTTTTTTTTGAAAACTAACTCTTTTATCATGTGAAATTATATTTTTGTCCTTAATTAATTCTAATATTAATATTATTCTAGAAATCAAATTATATTAAAAAATTGAAAAAATAATTAATTGATTTTGGAAGAAATTTATTAACGATAAAATAAAATCTTAACTACTGATTTTGACAAAAATAATACTATTGATTTATATTTCAAAATGTACTAATATCTTCAGGTTTATGATTGCTATTTCGGGAATATGTTGATAATTTTTAAAAAGATATATTTAAAGGATTTTTTTTCTAAAAAATAAAACTCTAAAATTAACTATTGTGGTTTACTCTTAACCACAATACAATTTTCGGTTTAATATCACAATATTGAAATAGAATTTAACTAGATTATTAATTGAATTATGTTTTATATAATATTTTGTGAGAAAAGTTTGTTGGTTTTTGGTTTTATTTTCGTCAGATTTTTCTTTTAAAAAAATCAGTTAAAATCTTAATTTTATTTTATTTTTTAAAGCTTTTTTTCGAGATTTTTTATTTAATAACTGATTTTTTATTTTTTTAAAAATAGAAAATGAATATATGTAATAACTAAATTATTGTGAGGTTAATTTCGTAATTTAATCATTGAAAAAGTGTAGTTTTCAAAAGAAAATAAAAATGGTGTATTTTTCACTTTAGATTTTAAGAAAATCGTATAACATGATAACTATGAGCCCAATGCCAGTTTTAAGTTCTTACTCAAAAAGCCCATTAAATGTAACCCGTCTAGAACTCTTCTAGACCGGGATTCAAATTTCAATTGTATCTTCGAGAAGATTAGAGGAATCCTCCAAATTTTCGATTTTGATTTAGGAAATTTTCAATTAATCTCATTATAATTACGCGTATAATCGTCAGAGATTTTGACTTTCCCTCTTCCAACGTAATTTCCCAAGAAAATCCAATTCGGAAAATGGAAATAAAAACTCTTTGAAAAGCAGCTTCATCTGATAATTTTCTCGCGGTGTTTTCTGATTCATCTCAAATCGTTGACCGTACAAACAAGGATGTCGAAAGAGGGACAAACGGTGATCGGAGTTCCGTATTACGCGGGACAGAACCCATACCAGGCCGGAATTGTGCCGCCAAACGCTATCTACGGTGATCCGTTGGGTGCTCCGATCCAACAGACGATTTATCGGGACACTCCTGCTCCCTTCAATTGCCAATATTGCGGCAATACTGGTCTCACCAATCTCAGGTATGATCATCGTGTGAATATGTAACCGGCATTTAGGGATCCATTTCAATCGATCATGTACTTGGATCTGTTTGAGGTTCTTAGACTAACGTGAATGTGAATTTACATAGAACAGAGAATTACTGGTATATTATCCTCTCTGTTCCTTGTCAGTGGTTTTGAGTATGAGATGTGGAATTTTGGTTGTTTGATCGATGGCTTCCTCCTTCTTTAGGGTTTTGGTTCCAGGATTCTCGAACTTGTTATTTTGACTGCGTGGTAGCTATAGAATGTTTGATCGATGGAAATTTCTTGCTTATTCAATGTACGCTTGTATATGAACAAATTGTTAACAAGCACTCGAAAGAAAGGTGAAACGAAAATTTAGCCATTTCCTGTTGTGCATCTATTGTCTTGTTCTTCTGTTGTTTACAATATCTTTTCCACATTATTAGAGTTCTTCACTTCAATATATACTCTGTTTAGATGACCGAGGTGAAGTGATTTCCAAATTTGCTTCATTAAGCAGCTCATGAAGTTAATCTGCTTCACGTTTTTTCGTTTATTGACATTCATGTTTAGGACCTACAGTTCTCGGAGATTTGAAATCATTAGCTGAATATTTCATATAGCATGAGAACCTATGGTTTTATGTGTATTTTGTCTTTGTTTGTGATATGCTTTTGTTATATTTGGATTGGAAACAGATCAAAACCAGGTGTAGCTGCAGTGGTTGCTTGTATGATGCCATTTATGCTTGGATTTTGCTTTCTGTGTCCTTCAATGGATTGCCTCTGGAACAAACAGCACCATTGTCCTCAGTGTAACAACAAGGTAACTTAAAATCTCTTCTTCAATTCTTGTTTATTTCCTGAATTAAAGATTGTTCCATACACATGATTGATTTTTGTTTGCAGGTTGCTGACTTTGAGAAATCAGATCCTTGCCTTGTTATGGATCCACCACAGTGGAAACAACCGAGCTTTGCTCTACCTGCATGATAGAGATGCATTCTTTTTTCTTCTTATTGATATTGGATTGTGAAGTTGTGTCGTTCCGTTGCATATGTATTGATAAAAAAAATCAAAAGATCCAGAATGACTCTATAAACTTAAAATCCCTTTGCACTGATTCATGAATTGAACCGGATGGTCTTGTGGTTTGTTTCTCAAACTCTAATCTCATTATTTAGAAACGAAAACTAAAATCCCGTTAGTCATGACCAAATTTGTAAATTTCTTTAACCATTTATATTCTTTGTAAATTTGTATCATTGGTTCACTGTCAATCGAGGTGTAGACACTAGCAAATTTTCTTTTAATTAGCTAATAACAGTTTTCACTTTTTAGCAGTTAGGTTAATGGAAAATTTGGAGGAGCTTTGTAAATTCTTAGTTGCTTGCTTCTTAAACTGTTGCTAAATTTACATTTTAGAATGAAATTCGTATGGGTCTTTGATTAATCTCTGAGAAACTTTGAAGTAAGTTTGAATATTATTTATTAATGGAGTTTTGATAGAGTGGATAAATAAGGGAGTTGCGTGCAAAGGTGAAAAGGTAGAGAAATTTTTAGTGCAAGACAGGTAATGAATGAAACTGTTATTGTCACGAAGCATATGCCCTTGTCTGCTGGTTTAATGTTCAAAGCTTATATCACAACAGTGCCTTGTGTTTCTTTGTTGGAATTTATCAACAGTGGTAGTTGCCTCTTCAGCGTATGAAGTGGCTTTGTTAGGTTGGGACCATTTTTTTTAGATGTCTATCTATAGCAAGAATTTTTGTAGCCTTGATCAAGTTTTCGGATTAGTTCTTCGCTATAAAAGTCTAATCATGCTTCGAAAAAGGGTCAATTAAGGAAGATACAAGTGAATCTTCTATGGGGTCCATGGGTTTACAAGTTTTTCAAGAGATTTGTATGATTTTTGCTTAGAGAGTGGAGAAAAAAAGAGAGAGAGGACCACACAAGAGGAAAGCTAACAAATATGTGATGCAAGTAAAAACTACTCACTCCTATATCAAATAAACCCATTTGTTATTTGTCATTTTGTCTCACAAAGCTCAAGCTCATCCTCAAGTCACTCCCTCACAAGGGGTATTGCTTCTTCACACGCAACCTCTACACAAAATATCAAACACTATCTTTTTGCTATTTTAAAACTTATATATTTTACTAAACAAAGAATAATTTCCAAATCTTTCGGATCAAAATCTCGAGACTAGAGCTTGTAATATAATTTCCTCTTCGTCGGTGGGATTCAAAGTCAAAGCCTTGTCTACTTCCCATAACAAATTCAAACGGTTGAGTTACCATTTTCAGAGGTTCCTTTGTGCATATTGTATCTTGGATAGGTGAACAATATAAACTTTGGGGGTGGTTGATGATGATATATAATAATAACTTTGTGTAATTATGGGGTTTAGGTTTCTGTTGTCATCAAGAAATAAATATGGGAAGAGTCACATCTCTAGTATTGCTTAGAGTCTAGGCAACATGTCTTTGGAGACTGACCTCACTCTTACCCTCTTCTTTAAGTGCTTTGTAGGAGAGCTCATGGAAACAAGCAAGAGCCATAAAAAGAGATTCCGCCTCTTAAAACCAAAGAAAACAAATTTGATGAATTTAATTATAAGAAGATTCTCTTTGTGTTTATTTGAGTTTGCTTACCCAACTAGGTTCCTTCTTGTTTTATGTTGTTTAATTATGGTGTGGTGGTTGGGTGAGGAAAACAACAGAAAAGAAAAAAGGACTAGATTTCATTTCAAAAGATTTATATTAGCTTTTTGCATTACGGATGATGCACTTTCCCCACTTCCATAGTTTTCTTGTGAAATGTTCTTAATAACACATCTCATTCTATGCGCTGTCTTTTATTTTTTTTGTTTTTCTCAATTTTGTTTGGCTAATTTACTCAAGGACTGATAAAACTAGGTTGGGTAAATATTCATTGGCTTTTATATCAGGTTTGGATTTAGATCGGTTATATGAAATTTTAATTAAGATTCACTAGATTTGAATTATCTTATATTTCATATTTAGATAATGCTGGAATATACATCTTTGTATTAAGTTTCACAGATTTCTAATTCAGAATCAATTGAGAATAAATAGATTGATCCATATCTTTTATATACTAGTTTTGGTCCATTTAAATTTAGATATAGGATCCTAACACATTATATCGAAATGACGGTTCTTCCATTTTTATTTTGAACCGAATTTCACTTTATGATCAATTACATATCCTAATTGAGAAACTATACTTAGATCCACAAACCTGACTTTGGTACCATTTTAAGTTTCATCAGATACCAACTCCAAACCAATTTGACTATGAATGGATTGACATACATCTTTTATATGTTAATTTTGGTCTCATTAAACTTACATGTGGGATCCTAACACTTGTAAAAAGAATTTGGTCTTGCGCCTTCTTATTCTCTCATGTAACTCTTTTGATTTTCGATTGACAACTTCTTCGAATCGTAGTAGTAATATATGAATATATTTTCATAAAAAACATAAACTTTGTAATTTTATTATATATTATACCGTAGAAAATAAGAAGAGAAAATTGAAATACAGAAGAATTTATTTTGAGAACATATTCGATCATTCTTTTTTATATATTTCGTTATTCTAAATAAAATTTGAATAAAAAAACTTAAATAACAAAAAAAGATATACTGGTCAATGATAATACATGGAGTTCTGTAATTCCAAAAATACCATTAATGAAATTTTTTTGTAGTATTTTTGGAATTCGAGAACCCCTTCCTGAATTATGGTTTTCCTTCCCGAATAATGTTTTTTCCTTCCCAAATTGTATTTTTGGAAATTCGGGATGGAAAAAACACAATTCGGGAGAACCTTCCCTAAATAGTGTATTTCCTTCCCTAAAAAGTTTATAGTATTATAGTCTTTCATTATGTTTTTCATGGTATTATAGTCAATTACCCATAAAATTTTTATTATTTTCTTATTTTATGATTTATTTTTATTAAATTTATGAAATTAATATGAATATAAATACTATTTAGTTGATGAAAAAAAAAAAATACCATTGTCATTTTTGATATTTTATAATTATTTAGAATCAATTTTTTGACATTTAACATTCGTTTTCTTTATTCATAAAACTATTAATGTGATTTTAACATTAACAACACATATGAACTTAAATATCATATTAATATTAATTGAGAAGTAAACTAAAGAAACTAATTAACTTATTCAGATTCAAAAACTAGATATGGACTCTCATAATCCAAGATTCAACCAAACTAATATCCACACCATTCCCAAGAATGATAGATGAAGAGAAATGACTGAGTTTAGATCCATAATTTTATTTAATGCAATCTACATGGCATGCTTATCATTAAGATCATATGCAAAAGATTAAAGATGATCCTCTTGAGCTTAGACCCAATCAACCCTGTAGCTAGATGTTTAATCATAGATGATATTATGCTAGCCCAAGAGAATTTCCATGCTCCTTGAATGTATATGATGTGCAAATCAAAGTTTGTAGCCATAAAAACTGACATGAGCAAATCGTATGACATGGTCGGATGTGGCTTTTTCGAGACTTTCTTTTCAAAAGTTTTTGTGTCAAAGTTTATATCTTGGAAAATGGCATTTTGTCAGTGTCTTATCATGTTCTATCAGTGAAATACGGTGACGCAGAAGGTCAAAGTATCCCCCACATAAGAAAGAATGGACTTGTTGATGAATACGCTAATTCACATTTCATTTAAACCATCATTAATCCAACAAAACTCTCCTAGATATTATCAAGTGTTTCCACATCGCGATAATCTAATACGCATATTAAGTGCATTCTCGGTTTTCTTTCTTTTCAATTTTATTTTAGTCTTTTCATGTTTATTGTTTACCTTTGCTTTCAAAATTGGGAAGTGAGAGGAAAAACAAAGAGTTTACCAGTTTCAATATTTTGAAATATTGTGCCCATAGTAAAACACACTAGACAATCGTTAAAGAAGTTATACACATCACAACTCAATCATCAAACTATCTAATCTCACCATATGTGAAACATAAATTACATAAACTCATCCTCTTCAATATTTTTGCACATGGATGCACATGAATAAAGGGCATGAACAATCAAAATAAAATGATAACTAATATGAAAGCGTATTTCATGGTAATCCCTAGCAAACTCTTTTACTCTTAAAGTATATATCTAGTCTTTGAGACTCACTTATTAAATCATAGCATTCATCCATGAACATGGAAGTGGAAACATCTTTGATGCAAGGCATGCGACTATCCTTACAATCATGAATTTCAAGGTTTGATTCGCATGTACATTTTAGTTGGCATTGTGGAACCCAATATATTACCTCTTCAAGTACATGCACTACCATTATCTCACTGACCAAGATGTCACCAAATTAAGCACAAATCCCATCTGTTATAAATTCTAAGTGGATTTCAGTGTGTATATTTTTCTTAACAACTACTAAAGATGATATCTTTTTAAAATTTAATATAAAGACAAAAGGATTAGGAAATCTAATGGTGAATGCATATAGAATGTGGTTGGTGGAAGTAACACATAACCATGCAATATAAGTAAAAATAAAGGCGTGTGGGTAATGGATGGTTTGTGAGATTAGTGTGTAGGTCTCCCACGTCTCCCAAGTCGCAGCCCACTTGGAATTTTATACAAAATTGAATTTCACGAAACACAAGTCAGCATTGTACGACTCTTTCCATCTTTTTCTTCCTTGTTTATTTTCTACTCTTTTCTTTATGATTTTTTTTCTTTCTCATGGGGTTTTTTTTTTCATAAAAAAAATTGTACTTAAAATCGCAAAAAAGAAAGCTAACTTTGAGATGCACTTTGCTTCCCGTAACCAAAATGTAACCACAAAACGGAATTATGTTCCAAACGGGAAAACTTGCTGAGGCGAAGAACTCAACTGAAAATCGGATTCTACGTATAAATAAATAAATATGTATATATATATATATATGTATCATATACAATTAAATATATAAATACATGTCACAACCATGATCGTCATTATGATCGTGAAATAGGGGAAAGTAGAGATAAAAGTCAGATCTCATTATCGAACTATTATTATTGTATATATAGAACTCTTTATCGTACCACTTAAAATATCACGCATCGCTAGATTCTAATAGTATGAGATATCGAAACTATACTGTATTTGGATTTTCTATATATGAAAATTAGGTTGGATAACCACAAAATAATTATTATTATAGTGAATGCTAAAAAAGTTTGGAAATTAGACAAGTAACCGGTTGACTAAACAGAATTACTGTTTTGCTCTTCAAAAAAGATGACACTGTCCATGTTTCAATTTTTTTTATCTTTTCCCAAATTTTCAATATAATTCTACATATAAAAATAGAATAATGCACTTTATCTGTAAAAATTAGTAAAACATTTAATTTTGGCTTCGCTTATAATAAGTTATTAGATATAACATTATATTTACATGTTGTTTATCATAATCACTAAAGATATAATCTAAAACCAACTAATTATGGTCTAGTATTTATTGTTTTGGAGAATGTGTTGATTCGTCTCCTCCTAAATTCGATTTCACGTAAAACAAAATCCATTTGAACATGCAGATGTTACGCTTTAAGTCCATTTGAAAATCTTATAAATTGGTTAGTCGATGTTAATTAAACGTTCAAATTTTAATTATCATTTTTTGCCACATTCCGTCACTATCCTTTATACTATATATGTTGTTAGTATACAAGTAACTAAATAGTTATATTCCAAATCATATGAACATATACACCACATAAATTTATTCTCTTTTTATTTATTTTACAATACATCTTACTGTAGACGCATATTTGTTATGGTTGCTAGAGTATTATATTATTATTCAAAAGGTTTGATATACATTTTTGTATTGCGTGGTTCTAATCTAATATATATTATCCCTATATATAATTGGAGTCAAAGAAGTAACTTGTGGGAGAAACAGAACAAAACATTTGAAAAAATCCACTATCCACTAGCAAATAGCAATAATGCCGTACGACGAATCGAAACTGAAATTTTTCTCTCTTTGGGTCGGAAAAAATATTCTTTACCTTTCCTTGTGGCATACGGAACATGAAATCAATCCTTAATTAAAATATTACAAGATTGTATTAAAGTTGTTAATTATTTGGACTCAATCGATAATCACCAAGTTGATTGAGATTGCTTGTAAGTACAAGAAATCGCAACTATGTGTCTACCACCACTAATATCGAATATCTATGAGCTAGTGAGAAGCATATATAGGATATTTTTTAGGTAACTTATTCTTTTTATTTACTTCAGCTGACTTAGTAATTCAACACGAATCCAATTGCCTATACCGAAACTTTTTCCACATGAAATTCTCTTTTCTAAAAAAGTTATCGGTTTACAGGTAAAAGAAGTATGAAATAGCCAAACTATAAGATCGGAATTTATTTGTGGCAAATGAAAAAGATTATATTGGTTAGGTTTTCTATAAGGCATAAAAATGCTAATAAATTACGTAAGAATTAACAATATTATCTTGCTTTAACGGAGTTGTTTCATTAATTCAATTTTTAATTGCTTAGTTTCTCTTTGGTAGGTTTTGTGTCTCACAAGGTCGAACACTCATCAGACCGTTACCTAACTTTTCAATTCAGTTACGTGTGGCATAGTAATACGATGGAGACACAAGTAACAGATGCTGTTGAAACACAAGTACTCAGTAACTCACAAAGAATGTTTTTTTTTTTTCAATTAGAGTAGGTTTGAAGATTGGAATGGAATCTTTAGATAGAGAGAGAGATTTGATTCTCTTCGAAAATATTATCCTCACGGAATTTGGTTCTTGTTGGTGATTCTTTGAAGCTCTTATGCTTATGCTTGTTTCTTTTTTTTTTCTTAGAAAAGAAGTTATTTCTTTTCGTCTACTTTTTTTTTGAATGGATTCTTGCATAAAAACTTCCTTTTGATCCTACCATACTAGAATCCTATGACGGCATAGATTGTTGTTTCTTGTTGTTGTTACGTATAGATTGTTTCTCCCTTTGTTCGATTTACTCACAACAATAAAACTTAACTGAAGTATGTGAAAAAATGATTTTTTTTTGTTAATATATCTTTACAATTTTTTTATATATTATACTAAAACTAGGTGATTTTCCAGTCCGTTAGTATCTTATTTGTAAAACATATTGACTTCAACTCCCCTTCTTCCTTTCCAGTCAAAGTGGTGATCACAGCCCTGTGAGTTGCCTTGATGCTGAGGTACAGAGTCTCCCCTAGTTCCGGTTGGTCGAGAGATGGTCGGGCTAGCATGTGGAATTTTATTTCAGTCATAGCGATTTTTCTTTGGGGTGTTACAAAACTCTGGCCAGGGTTTTGGGTGAAGGGATGTAACATGTCAGCTAGGGTTGGTACAAGCCTATTGAATGCTCCAACCTGCCCAATGAACCTTTGCCTCTCTTATACATTTTCTGATTCTATAAAACCAGTGATCAAGGCTGGTCATGAGTTTCTGAAAACCAGAATCGAAGGAAAAAATGTGGTCGTTCTATATATTTTTATTAAAAAAATTAATTTAACGAATAAAAACAATTATGTATTAAGTAAAAACTATAAATATTCTAAACTTGTTATTCAAACTTGGGTTGCTAATAATTTTCTAAAGGCAAATAGACTACTACATTAAGGGAATTGATGCTTCCTTGACATCCTCCAAAAATAGGCCGCCAATGATCATCTGGTTCTAAGTGATCCACCAGACTTCACATTCTTGGTGAGGAAAGTTGGACTTCAACAGGTTCAATGCCGCCTCAAAATGCCTTTTATGCTTGACATGGTCTTGCCCTTTGTTTGCCAAACTTAGGGGCTAAGTAGCCTAAAGCGAACACCATGGGGCTAAACCAACCTCCTATAAAACTGGTAGAGGCGGAGTCTGACAGAGCTCTCATGTTATTAATCCTACCCATGTATTCGTGGAGAACTTGGTGATTTGTGGATGGAATGACATTCATCGCCTTTTTCATTTGATAATTTATTGTATTTTCAATTCTTTTTTTTTTTTTTTTTTGTATTATTATCTTCTCATTCAGAATGTGTTGGAGAATTGGATCACCTTCTAACAAGTTAAAACGATAAAAAAATCTCTAGCTCCACTAGAGTGTTTCCATGGTTACTTTGCAAATACCCAATTAGTATTTTGAACATTTATTACGTATACAAGATTAGCTGGAAACTTGGGCATGTATAAGTGGGGACCTTATTTGAAATCAGATCACATCATTGATTGTAAACAACAAACAGCATTTTTCCTTAAGATTTTGAGTTTGAAATGTGTAATTATAATTGTGTTGTTTCCACCGAATAATTATGACCTTTTTGACATTAAAAGAGATAACTACTCATCACACTCTTATTACGTTTTCTGCACTTTTGACAAAAAAGCTCTCTCTTTTACAGCCTCTCCGTGCCATTATTACCCTTTTTAGTTGTAATCCTCCATGCATATATCTAATCATATACACAAAATTACATAAATACACTTAAATAGGTATATACATATATTTATTCAGTATATCAATCATAATTATATTACTATTATTTTCACGGTCACGTGCAGAGATGAAATAATTTCAACTCTAATAATTTCCTTTTTTATACGAGCAATACACGTACCTTTTTCATTAATAATAACGTAATTATTATAGTTTTTAGTTTGAATACTAATAATTTCGGCATGGGATTGTCATGTCATGGAGAGAAACCAAAACTTACGTGTACCAAAATACATATTTTCCGTTTGTGGTAACTTCTCCAAAATAAAGTTGATACACTAAATTTATACAACAAGTTATAAACAGATAATTTATTGCAATAAGTGGACCGTTGGGAGAAGAACTGAAATATGATATGCTATGGAATAAAGTTTAATATGTTTTGCTTGAATAGGGTGGTTAATTACTTAGATAAAATTCAACTAGTTTACGAAATATGAGAATAAAAGAAAGAGAAGACAGAGATTCGTTTTCAAGTAAAAAAAAAAATTTCAAAAAGGAAGGAGAGTCGTATTAATATTAAATTATTTTTAAGATAGTCAACATTAAAATTAAATTAAAGATTTCCTCTGAAACTATTACAACTACTGGTCTCTTCATCGGAAGAAGAGAAAACCTCCGTCGTGAGTCCACTTGAAGCATGATCTGAAGACGAAGAGCTTGGCAAAAGGTTCAAATCCGTAGTCCTTTCTTTTCTCATGAAATCGAAGAAGATTGGTTTCGTTTTATCTTCTTCTTCGGTTTGGTTTGTAATTATATCAATTTGTTCATTATATCTGATATTATTCCGGTTATCTCCTTCGTCGTCGTCGGTCTTGTTACCGACTCTTTTCTTAAGGAAGATACGGCAAAGAACCCAGTTCTCAGTGGGACCCATGGAACTCTGCAGAGAAAATGGAATCTGAATATTGAGTGGTGGAGGCTAAACCGGGAATTAAACCGGGAATCGATAGATTAAAAATAAAAGTGTACCGGAGGAGAGGAAGAGAGGCGATATTCGTGCATGATCCAATCGGTTCTAGAGCCATGAGGTGGTTTGCCTTTGTAGAAAACGAGCGTTTTCTTCAAACCAACGACTTGATTTCCTCTGGAAGTAACCACACGTTTATCAATACCGGTGGCTTTCCAGTAACCCGAACCGGTTGCTCGATTGGACCGGTTCCCATTTGGGTATTTCGCTTCCCTTGTGCTAAAGAAGTACCTCTCCTTCTCCGAATTGCCTGTATACAACCATAAGAGTCTTATGAGCTTAAGGTCGACAAGAATTGAAAAGCTAATTTGAGGGAAATTGAGAAAGCGAACCAGGTAAGTCCCAAGGATCGGCTCTGCAAACATCGAAATCAGGGATGATGGAAGCTGGTAAGGGAGAAGAAAGGACTTTTCTTTTGAGGTATTGAACAACAAGCTCCTCATCAGTGGGATGAAACCGAAATCCAGGTGGCAATCTTAGAACTCCATTCTTCACGAGCTTAACCTTATCCATGGAATCCAAAAAATAAAACAGGGAACAGAGAGAGAGAGAGAGAGAAATCAGACAGAGAAAGGAAGAAGAGAGTGCGGTGTAGGAAGAGGGAAACAAGGATGGTCTGTTTTTATAAGGTAGAAGACGATACGAACAACTCCTTTTCTTTTTAATTTTTTAATGTTTTAATTTTAATTTGTTTTTTTTTGGCGTAAACCATACTCAATCTCCTTCCTCCTTTTGACGCCATTTTCATAAATCTATCTTTTCTTTTCGTATATTTAATATATTCATTACTATATTTTTTGTCTCTCAATTATTTTTAGTCGGTATCTACCTCTTCTCTTTTTATATATATCTTTCATTTGTTAAAGTGTAAACTCTGCAAATTTTTATTTGTTATCACAGATAGTTTGTATGTACCAATGAAAAGGACTTCATTTTTCTTTTTGTAAGAAAAAATAAAGCTTAATTAATTAAATACTCAAACAAAATATATAACGTGGAGGTGTGATTAGATTGTTTTTACTACAAACATTACCCAACCGAAGTCGTCCACTCTCTAATTTGCTTGCTGTGTTGAAACAAAGTAATTAATTACTTTGGGTTATATCCAAGGGTAGTATCGTCATTTTTTACATGTTTTGTGCTTTGGGGGAACCGGAGAAAGGTTTTTAAGTGACGCGGCGGGACCATACGGCTAAAGCGGCGATGCTGAGGTTAGCTGACGTCATGCTGACAGCCGGAGCTCGACCTCTGCGTTTGCACATTTACGCATATTATTCCTTTTTTTGAGATTCTTATTTTGAAACAAATTCAATTCCACTGTTACTTTTGGGTGTCAGGAATTTAGTTTTGATAAATGAAAGTAAATAAGTTCTGAAAAATTGAGAGAGAAAGGCCAAAATCGGGTTTCGACTGGTGGTTATGAGAGGGGGACAAAAGAATCGTAAGCTTCTGGCTTTGAAGTACTTTGACAATGCTTCTCGAAGCACGATAATGTTTTCTGCGATGTTCAAACACGTTACAGGCTAGTCCAATATCGATCCAAATATTTGATTATAAATTTATAGTCATTTTGTATACATACATCATAAAATTCAATAATAAAAGAATCATTCCATATCCAAGGAAAAACAACTCCAAGGCTGATCCAAGTAAATATTTTAAGGAGGATAATTACTCTTGGAACTTTACCAAATATGCTGTTATACTGTTAACTCGAAAATCAGTAGGGCGGTCTTGTTAAATTAAGCAATAAAATGCAATTGCTTGAATAGAAAGTATAATATCCATGATTTAATACTTACTCTTGCATGGCCAATTATCTCCTAAATCTTGTAATCGGAGAAAGCAAAAAATGGACATAAGCATAGATGTTGGAACGAGAAAATGTTGGAGTACGCCTAGGACACTGATAATGCTCTTAACATAAATTTAGGGTCTGAAATGTCATATTAATGACTCGTGAGAATCATATGACGATTCTTTCGGGCAAAAATACATCTTCAAAGATTTGGGACATGATATTGAAAATGAGCCTTTCGACGAGATTTTTTTAAGGTAGGGCTGCTTTGAACATGTCACAACCATTTTTGAGTTCACCTCGGAACGAACTCTAGGCAATCTAGGGTTGAGATTTTCAAGAGCTTGAGTCTTCTGACACATGTCTAAATAATGTTGGAATTATTTTCAGAGCGAGGTTCAGTCCACCAGAGAGAAAATATTATTTCGAAACAGAACCGTTAAAAGTCTCTGAAAAACATGATGAGGTGTGTTTTCCTAAGATTCTCCTAGCACTTAGGTTGAAAAAGAGAAAAAAGATCATGAGATAGGGGCGAGACCGAGAATATATTGAAACTGGAAGGAAAAGCGAAATAGTTGAATCTGAGTCATGGCCCAAAAAGAAAGGGTGGTCTGCAAAAGTTATATGTCGTTTTGTATGGCCATATGATAAGATAATGGATATAAAAAAAATGTGGATATTGTCTAAAAAAATTTTTGAAGATCAGATCTTTAGAATTTTTAGAATGCAAATGTGTGAATTTTAAAGAAAATAACCAGTGAAAACAAAGAGAAAATCAACTAAAGCAAATGTATAGTGATAAATTATCATACCATCTCTTGTAGCGAGAGAGGGTTGTATTAATAGAGGTTACATGATCCAAGTTAATAATTATGGTTTGATTGATACCAAAAATGTCCAAAGTCGGTTGCGAAAAAAAGGCAGAAGACGTGTCATTCTATTTATTGTATATGTAGCATCATTGTGTTTGTAATTGATACATAGTCTTTTACGTGTTTTCTATGTTATCGAAACTTGTGGATTTGTCAACAAATAATTTATTTTATCGGCTCATGACACATAGATATATAAAGAACTCTAACATTAATCGAGAAAATATCTTAGATGGAATGAACGAAAATAACTTAGTAAACAATCAAAAAATATATAAATCGAATTGTGATACTCAATTCAGATTGCGAAGACTTCCCTATAGCGTTTCTTTATATATTTTTTATAACTCAAGTCAAATTTTATAAAAATGTATAACAAAAATGTATGTAAGTAAATCTTTCTTAAAAAGAAAAAAAAAATCTTTCTAAAAAAGAAATGAAAATAAATCTTTAGAAATGAATCTTTCTAAAATCTTTTTTGTGTATACATCATATATGCATATGTAAAATGGCCTATGGGCACACACGCACATAGTATATCATTTATATTTGCTCCATTATCTCTCTAAGTGCTTTTCCCTCGTGTTGTAGGGATTCAAATTCGTGGTTAGTGTTTTACACTAACGCAATATATTTCTCCTTTTCGTTATACTTATATATATATATATATATATATATATATAACCTATCTATCGAATTATTTTATTTGTGGATTTTTAAAGAATTATTATTTATATTAAAAAGATAGCAAACGATTATGAATTACTTAATATATTCCGTTATTCCAATTTACGGAGTGGGTGCGCTTATTCTATCCATGTTTTGAATTTATCAGTATATGGAGTAGTATTTTCTAGTCTTAAAGGAGTTTTAGAATAATGATAGAGCATATCCCCTTGGTTAATAGAGACTTATTAATTAATATTGACAACTCAAGCCAACACCAAAAGAAGAAATTATGGAACTCTCCGAATTTGATAACCATCTGAAATAATCTCTGACAAGTCAATGATTTCTTGGAAGTGAAAGAACAAAATATATATGTGTATATAAATTCGAACACCAACTTGATAATTAATTGTGTATGGACCATTCCCTGCATATTTATACAGACCAGTGAGACAACAATCTCCATATATTATATGTGCATATGTACATAGTATATGAGATAGAAATTAAGAAACGGCAAGAAAATAATAACTAATAAAAATGCAGATTAATAATTAGAACTAATTCATGTAAAATAAAGATAAAATAAAATAAAAAATCAATGTCAAGGGGTCCGTGAAGCTGACAGTGTGCTGTAAGTTCCTCCAATCCCGTTGTCAACCTTCCTGTTTATATAGATCACATGAAATTTTCTTTATAATTAAATTAGAAAATGATCGATTTCGTCCAAATGTATGTTATCTTTAAAATAACAAAGGCGTGACGTTATTGTCGGTATAATAATATTCACTATCGAACACTACAAGTTACCTCTCTATTAAGACCAAGGATTATATTTATTTGCATATAAATATTATATCATGGTTACTAAGGTTATCTTCGTCACTGTTATATTAAAACGATAACTTCCACTCTTTTAGTTTTACTTGAATACTATTACATGAGTTTTGTACTACCCGTCGTTTTCGACGATCTAATAAGATATGAAGTTCACAAGAATAAGCTTTTTTTTTTTCTGGTCATATCACAAGAATAAGCTATATACTGAATCACTGATATACATATCATTTTTACAATTTTTTTGTTAAAAGGTTTTTTTTTACAGTTTATTTTCAAATTCGTGTTTTAATTTTCATTTGTAAAAAGGCGTAATCTCTTCTTCTTCTTTTTTTTTTGCCAACAAGAAGTATCATTGATCGCTTTTGGATCCGAACCAATTCAACAACTTCTTTGATGTATATTTGATTTTTGCCTTCTCGAATGGTGATAAGGTCGATGATCCGTTCGCGTAAACTTCTATGCATCTTCAGCTTTTAGTTCATGAGACTTGTTTGACATCTCCGCATCAGTTAACTAGCTAGATTTGGTTTTGTATTTTAAAATTTGGTGTGGCTTTCAAAGCTCTATCCCATTGTATTTTGTAGCTCTTCTCTAATATATTCAATCTTTTCAAATGAAAAACGAAAATGTTACACCTACGTACAAAAAAGATATAATTTTCCAATTATAACCATCATATCGTCTCAATAAATCGTCCATGAGAAGAATTATTATTAGATATTTCTGACATTTATTAATAAACTTACACTTATAAAAAGGATTTTACACATGTATATAATAGTAGGTATATGGGTAAATATAGATGGCGAGGAATCAGTTGATATTTGAAGATAGAGTTTTCACTCTCAAAGAGGTGGTTCTTAAAACCATAGTGGAAGCTCGGAGCTGGAGCTGCGCAAGGAACATCACCTCTGAAAGTTAAGGAGAGTAGTAGCGGCGCGATGCCTTCATCTTCTCATCTTTATGTATGTTATGTGGATGCAACATAGAATGAAACTTCAAAAGGTGGGGGTTTTGCATGTATCATCACATCTCTACACTCATCTTTGGATACTTCGAAATCTAGCTCTTGCTCCCACATTGGGTCAGCATTAGCATTAGAGGCTTTTGCTATGTTTGAAGCTCTTGGAAAAGCTGTCGGAAGAGAGGTTTGATGATGTATATGTTTACTTGGACTGCTTTGCTTTTGTGCAGCTTGTCACAAATGAATCATCGTTTAATAAAATCCATACTATTCTAGAAGATATTAGAGGTTTTCTCGTTCTCGTTTCTCTTTTATTGAGTTTTTCTTCCACGTTCTAATGATGTGGATGCGGATACGTTCGCTCCAAATCTGCTCTTATTTGATTGGATGATTAAGTTTATAAAAGTTTGTCGTAAAAAAAAAAAAAAAAAAAAAAATACATGTAAGTATACGGGTATAGGATGAGGAGCATTATGGTAAATAGAGAGAATGAAAGAACGAAGGGTCCTACATGCTTCCAAAACGACAGCCTCCCACGTCGGATTAAACACTCGGAGACACAAAATGCAACATCTCTGATCTCTCCCTCTCTCCCGATTTCCCAAATCTTCTTTGTCTCAAATTTTCTATCACATTCAATGAATGGTCCCGTATCGAAATGACAAACCTGCCCTCTCGTATTTTCAACGAATTTAATTTAGTCCAAATGATTGATAAAATACATTTATAACAGATTTTGACAAGGAAACAAAAAAAAATTGAGTCTAGGAGGCTCAACCTCATTAATCTAATCGCGAACCATTTCAGTTTTTTTTTCCCGATGAATCTGCCAATTAGAAATATGGGTTGCAAGGAATCTCGGGGTTACTTTGAAAGAACTGAAAATTGTGGGGTCTCGGAAAGATGTAAGAAGTAAAATATTGTATGTCCTCTTATATTAATATTACTTTTATTTATTTTACAGTAAAAATAAAACAAATAAGCAAATTTGAGGAAAAAATATAGATAAGAGATTCCTACAAGCAAAAAAAGAAAAAGCAAGCACACGCACCCCACTTGCGACTTGGTCATCATCAATGGTCTAAATTGAGAAATATCAAGTAAGGGTTTCGTAAGTATATTACGGCTCCGATTTTCTTTTGTTTGCTAAGGCATGCCGTATAATAAATTTTGTAATATGAGAAATGCGTGTGAGGACGTCAACGGATTTTGCGTGGGGATATTGGAGAGAAAGTGAGAAACGTCAAAGGATGCAACTATAAACTACATGATTTTGAATCCACAATAGTATTTACTTAAACATGAGAAGATATATATTCATGGTTTAGTGGTTTTGTTCTCAATTCAACTTTCATGTAGGTTTGGGGTTAAATCTCTTTTTCTACGTTTGGTGTGAAATCCGAAAATAATATCGATTAGTATTTTTAGGATTTATTTACGTACGAAGTATAATTTTAAATTATATTCGTATATACAATTTTTGATGTGATACAACATTTAAAAGTTTCTATTTGAAATTTAAAATAAATGATTGCAAAACATTTTTTTATATAATATTACCTAAGAACAGTAAAGCAAAATATACTCCACATTCTTAAACATGTGATTTTTTTTTTGAGAATTATCTTTTTTTTTTTTTTTAACGTATTCAAAAATTAGAGACTGCAATTTGTCCATTACATCGCAAAACTTTCGAGTTAATCAAAACTTTCTTACATAAAGAGATATAAATTTCTTTTTTGTAGAGAATACTTATGCTTGCTTATATGGATTTAACCATATTTTGATTCTCATTTTATTTGCCTTCCCATCTTCCTTAATAAACTGATCCAGTTTTCATGATGGTCTTTGTTTTAATTAACAAAATTAAAATGGTTTGTTTAAATCTTCAAAATGTCACGAACTACCACAAATCTAATAAATTTTTTATATTTGATAGTAACTCGGCAAAAAAAAACTGGAATAACCTCGGATAATCGGATGAGACGGAATCTACACAATCGAGTTTCTCGCAATTCACTTTTTCTTTCGATGGACAATTATATCGCCGCTCCAACCGGAAGGCTTTGTAATGGCAGAGGCAGGAAAATGGATTAAGTTCACCGAACCAAATACCATCATCACGAGAAAGAAAAAGCCATGGAATTGATCTCGATTGGCCATATTTAAACCCTAAAGAAACTATGCATAAATTTGAATATATACATAAGCGTCGTTTTATAAATAAATTTAGATCTAATCATCTGTAGGTTGTAGTCGTAGACTACTAAATAGTCCATAGCTATAAACAATATGTTTTAACAAATATAGTTTAATATATAAAATTTATTACTTTATCAAACCCGCGATGATGACCGTATAAAATTTAATTGCCGGCCCAGTTGGAAGGTTTCCTACTTTGTTCAGAAATCCAACTAAAATATTAAATACGTAATGATTTCTTAACCTTGCATAAAATCACGTACAAGCAATCATATGCCATTGATGACCAATCTAATAAATATTTATAAAAATTTTATGTCTTCAACCTTACATAGGAGTATAAGAATAATCTAACTTCTATGTAAGGTTGCAAATTATATTTATGTGATTGTTTAAATCAGTAAACATTCTACAGAAAATATGTATAATCGTAAATTTATCCTAATCGATTTTCATGACTATTTTATAATTGTAGTTTATACTCAAGATTGAAGATGCATTTAAATAAATATATTAGAAATTCAAAACTTTTGGTTGTAGTAATTAAAAAATTAATCTACAGTCGTTTTTCTAATTTTGAAGAAATGAAACATTCATGTAATGGTTTGAATCAAATGATTATTTTTTGATGTCCCTTACCAAAATAAATTAAATCTACACTGTTTGATACAGTGGTCTCCCGTAAAAAACACATAATATACACTGTTTGAAAAAAAAAATTAAAGCATTTGAGTTTCTAGAACCAGATAAATATATAACTCTTTTATCGGCAAATCAAATAAAAATAATGAAAATTCAAAGTCATACTCATAATCGATATCGAAGTTGACTACAAATTATTTTCTATATCTAATGTATTTTAAGGAGGAGCTAGCTTTTGCTTTTATATTCTATCTAAATAATATCAGTTTCTTCATTTTGAAGTTACACTTTGTCAACCTCAAAGTTGCATACCTCCTTTCATAAAGAAACTTTTATTTAAATATTTTGCATTTTCTATACATGTATTACAGGTTTTCAAATGCTTTTTAACAAAAAGGAAAAGGTTTAAAGTGCTTTTAAATCTCTCTTTAATTACCCTGGATTTTATGTCTTCAAAATTTTTTGATAGACCAAAAAATGTGCGAATATATATGAGTAACTACTTAATTACTAACTAGAAAGCACAAAGTTGCACATTTATATATAAGCTCTCGGCCGAAATATCATAATTATAAGAGTTTTTATTTGAGCGTGTAACTAGTTAATTACTAACTAGAAAGCATAATGTAATCAATACTTATGCTTATAAGTTAATGAAGAGCCGGAAGATGAACGAGAAAATTCTGTCTTCTTTCTGTGGGTCCAAATACTTATAATATTTTTAAAATATATTCACAAAGTGCATTATGATTCAGGAAAACGTCACAATGTTTTTACAAATATTACTGGGTTAAAAAAAAAATTACTGGGTTTTAAGGGACTTGGGTACGGAAAATAAAAATAAAAATACATTTTACTTATAATTAATCATCTTCTTAGCTATACGAAACCTAAAAAAATACAGCAAGGTACTGCAGCTGCTTATGTCATATATGTGAGCTTGGAAGTTCAAGAAAACCCCACAATAAGAAAAGACGAATCCTTTTATGTGAAGAAACCTGAAGAATGAAGTTTTTTTTTTTTTTTACATTTGAAATGTGTTTTAATTTGATTCCTTTTCATATTTTTTGGTGTGGATTTGAACATTGTATGGCTTTTTATGGCATGTGACTGAACAACTTATTAAAAAGATGTTTTTTTTATTATTCTCTCACGTGTGTTGCTACCAATCCGTGTGCCAACTTTCTCTTCTTTTTTTCCGAAAAAACGAAAATAGTTGTGCTTTTGAGAAGAAAAAAAAAAGTTGTGTTCTTTGATGCTTATTCCAAACTTGAAAGACACAAGTTCCAGCCTATTAAAGGTTAGACTTTCAAGTTCTTCTCTTTTTACTTTCTTTTTCTTTCTCAAATCTCAAAAAAGAAAAGAGAAAAATTACACTAGAGATATTCTGACTAAAATTTTAACATTTCGGTTTAAAATTGAGTTTGGTATGTTAAAAAAGATGTTAATCTAATTGAATGTATTTCCCATTTTGGATTGTTTATTTTAGTTTGGTTAGTTTAAATTTGACTTATTTCGAATTTGGTTTGGATTGGCCTCACTCAATCAAACTTCATTTCGGTTTGGTCCATCTTGGTTTGGGTTTTTAGTGTTGCTTTGAGACCGTAAGCCGGATTTCTGCTACTCTTGTTGTTTAAGTTGGGCCTGTTGAAGTTTTAGTGATTCATGATTGAGGATTAGAGAATTGTATTGGGGGTTGAGGTTAACTGACGTAGGCCCATTATGACTTACCGGGCCTACATGTATTGAGATTTTTTTTCAGTTATTTGAAATTGAATATACTTATTATAAATCGCAACGCATTTATTCACCCGTTCTACATTAAATCACTTGTTTGTTCCACCTGTATTGTCCGTCTTTGGTGATCATATTCGAACTTACACTTTTGAAGATATTTATTTTGGTTTAAAATCTCAGTCAACCTCAACATTCAGTTGAGAAATGTTAATTGGAAAAGGATCTTAGGAAGTGTTTGTGATTATGAAGGTATAACTAAAAAATACGCATTAGTAGTACTGATGATTACAAAACATATGATGGAATTAATTAAATTGGTGGGCTAATTGAAATGAACACAACAATAAGTTGGAAAAGTAAAGTAACCAAACACGTCGACGAATTAAAAAACAAATAAGAATAAAATGGGCCGACGTATCGCCACGTCATATAAAAGTCTAAAAAGCACAACCTGCCTTCACCTTTACTTGAAAAGGAAAATATGGGATGTGTAAACGTTCAATGCATCAATCTTCAAATTGTATAATGGTGAATGGTCCATACCATACGTATTCCATAAGTCATATGGTCGTTCACAACAACAAATACCATTTCTTTTAGATATCAACTAGCATCTTAATCTATCGCTATATGTTTCACCAAAATCGTTGTTAATCTTTAATAGTACGTAATTGGTTACAATGAATCTAGATTGTAACGATTGAATTTGATGATAATTTCTGAGAGAGTCTATATTAATGAATAAGCTAAAAAAATTAATATGATATCAGAAAATTGTGATGAATTGGCTAACAAAGTTACTAAAATTTTATCTCGTTATAGAATAGAACTGCGAATAAACGACAATATAATTTAAAAATATATTAGATGATTTAACTAGTTAATAGGTTTACACAATAAATGATCTAAAACTGTTTTTCAAAAAGTAATATGAAGTTCGAGCTACTAAAAATTCACAAGCTTAATTAATACGAAGTAAGTTTTTAAAATAATATAATTGCCAAAAAAGAAATTTAACTTTTGAGAATTTTCTTATAGAGCGATTATAAACAAAATGTTTCTTAAGTAAGGGAATTGCTAATTTTTTCACGGATAAGCAAATTAGTTTTGTCAAGAAACGTTGATGACTTTGGTAGAGATAAATCTATTGTTTTTTCATATTATTGAGAAACAGTATTTGGAGCCGGATAACATATAAATCAAGGATTAAGTGCAATGTAAACTAATCCACGCAAGTTACAAATGATCACAGTTTTTGCTTAAACTTTTTAAATTAAAATTGAGTAGCTTTGACAGATAGTTTTAGGTGTGTCATTAAAGTTCTTTGACAAGATCTCATAAATCTGAATTCCGTGAAAGAATAATAACAATTATATCGTATATTAAAAAAAGTTATCAATCAATGCATGCAGCTGAATTATATAGTTTTTTGGCTGTTTCAATGTAAAGTACACTATTTACGTTTATAAACGCAGATAGACTAAGAAAAAATGATGTTCTCTTTGTACATCAAAATGAACCAACCGCAGTTAAGAAAAGCTGACACGTACGTTTCTTCTTCAATATATAAGTCTTTTTCTTATATTTTCTGGAGAAAGTGAAACTAAAATATATAATAGTGAGAAAATGAAATTTGTTTTAACATCAAAGGAAAAGCATAGAGATGGGGTAATGGGAATGAGATGTTTCCAGTTTCTAGGTGTATCGAGAAGATAACAATTATATGGCTACTTGTGGAATCTCCTGACCACTCGACCATATTCTTTTGTTTTCGGAACGTATGTATCAAGTTGTAATGAAACTCTATAGAGTTCCACGTTTATTGGCCCCTTCAAACTTTGGGTCATTGTTTTCTGTTTCTGTGTAGTCATTTCAATATTTGATTTGTGCGGGACAGTCCACTTTGATTTCAGTTATCCATAAATAAGTAATTTTTTGTTCTTGGATAAATATGTAAATATTTGTTTTCTTCGTCAAAATGGTTTCATTCAAATAGAATCTCTTGAAAGAAATACTAGAAACTCCACGAAAATAGTAGGTGCATAAAATCTTCTAAAAGTTGATTCAAAGCCGAAAAGTAGTAATATGATCTACCTGAGGTCAATGAGAAAAAAAAAATCACGATTACCATATTTGACCTAAACATTTGTGGCCGGTCGACGATAACCTCAACGATAATAACATTGCCGAAACCCAATGTAAGAAATTTTTTGTATGCACCTTATAGTAAGTCGACGATTAGTACGAGAGGAAGAATATCACTCAAACCCATATAAGAATAAGATCGAAGGCTGACTAAGTACATATGATTAACACTAGGAATTTAATATTTTCAAAAAAGGCTCAGTCTATTCTTCATGCAAACATTTAAAAGAAACATAAAGTTTCAATCAACTACAAAATCTTCAAGTGTGAAAAGTAATCTCCAACTGTTTTCCCATCTTGTTTACACGCCGTAACATCAGCATGAAGTTGATGTTCCTTCGTTCCTTCATAGACCGAGTATCTCAATACTCACCCTTTTGGTGTGATGTTGCTACTCATCCAATTGATCATCATGTTGTTAACTATGTCCCATTTTCTCGCATCTTCTATCTCGCCACCAGGTTGTTTGAGAGTCCCCTTGATGAATTTGAGTTTTATTTTGGTTGGGAGAGTGTTGATCATAAGCTTTGACCAACATTCGTAGATTTAATATAATTGGTGTAAGCTTATGACTTGTGATGTCGGTATGGTATAGACATTAATGAGAAATCAAAGCCGTCGTTCATGCGGGGGTGCATCGATGACTTGTCTGCTGGTTTCATTGCTGCCGACCATGAGTGCTCGAAGCGGTTAAGGGATTTTTTCGAGAAGAGTAAACCTTAGAACATGCGAAAGCAAAGTTGTGATACCATGGCAAACTAAAAAGAAAGCTCTGAATGATTCATGCTAGTGATATCTTAGGAATGCATACATTAGGTAGAAGAGTTGTAATGTTAAATCTTGTCAGTTTAAGAAATAACAATACATAGGTAATTCTTTCTAAAGAGAGCTTATCATAATCATAATCTTTGAATGTATATTTTATGTCTAATAAAACCGCATTTGACACTATATTATTTGATATTGTTTTTCAACATAAAACAATATAGCTGTTTTGTACAATGAAAAATTTGAACCATATATTTTTTTTTTCTGAGCAAAACCGGCCCAAACCTAAGTGTTGCCTAAAATAAAAAATAAAAAATGATGTCCCTTAAAACTTGAACCGATAAAGAACGGAAGAGATACTTAGTCATTATACTACAAACACTACTAGTTAAATTGATGCCACTTTAAAATACATATAAAATTTGGCGTCTAAAACATTTTTTTCTTGAGCTTTAGTCTATGGCTGGTCTGAAAAATCTTTTACTATTGAATTTATAGAGTTACAGTAGGGACCAAAGTCGTAGACTGTAGAACTGTATTGGCTAACTCGAATAAATTCGAATGAAATATAATAATAAAAAAAACTAAAAAAAAATATGATATTCTAAACTAAGTCTAATATCTTTCTTGGTGTTTTTTTTATTTGATTTTCGTGATGACATTCTTAACGTCTGATCGGATGTGTAGTCGTGTGATTCCATGTCGTATTGCCTGCTCTATAGCTTTGATGATTGTGGTAGTTTCAGAAATCATAGGGGACTTGATAAAAGTTGAGGTCTTCAATTCCTTGAGCTAGGAGATTCTTGTTGTGATTGAAGAAAACTCAGCCGTGTCCCGCCATCGTTGAGATCTCATTCCACACATTTCTATTCAAGTGTGATATCTGCAATTTAATAGTATTATTTTTCTTATATATACTTGTATGTATTATGTATATTTATAAGAAGATAGTCTCGAATAAGAGGTCATTTTCGAATATAGGAACCTGAGAATGGGTCTATTTGATTGATTATACTGAGAAGGGATTATTAATTGATGAAATCATTGAAAAGGACAAAAAGGAGTTTTAGGAGATTAGAATCGCTCTTCAATCATTACCAACTTATTACTTTACCTTTCTTCCCTCACTTTACTATTTGATGTCGTCATTCTCCCTTAAATTAACTAATTAGACCACAATTTATTAATTAGAACGACCGATTTTCGAATATCTTAAATTCTTCACCCATTCTCCAAGCATACGGCACATCCGTTTGATTAAATATATAACTTTTTATCAATATTATGTTGTTTCGTTACTGAGAAATTAGTGACGTAGACGGCAATACATGTAGTTTATGCATGCAAAATTATTTACCCTCTGTACTAGAAAACTTATAACTCAGATTTAGAACAAGTTTTCTGACATTTCGGAATTCACTTTCTCGAATGTGTATGATTGAATTTTTTCTAGAAAACACCATTCTTACAAGATTACTTAATACTTAAAGAGTGGTACACGTAAGTATATGTGGATTCGTATTTTTCTGTTGTAAATAGTTTAGCACTTTGGCCATATATGAATATTAATAGTGATATCAATTTTAGCCATTGCATCATCAATTTTTGGGATTTGATTACTGATTTTAGTATAATTTGGATCTGCGATAATATCCAATAAAAATAAGTATTTAAAATCACAAATTTGTGTTAGAAACAAATTAATGAATTTTCTCTTTCGTTAATTAGGAGGTAGTTAATTGGGAGGTTATGGACTGAACCGTATACATCCCTCCAGTAACTAACCTAATGTCCAGGTCAAATTGATAGCTTTTGTCCAAAAAATGGCTTTAAAAAGAAGTAATTCAAGAATTGATTAAGGTTTGAGTGACGGATTTCACATTGTCACCCAGTCAATTAATATTTTACTATGCATATAGCAAGTCGGTGGATGACATTACATGTATATAAGCTGGAACCCAACATCTCATTACATTAATTTTATTGTTCTTTTTATTTTATGATGTTAATTTAATTGTTACATTGGTGTAATTTTAAATTTTACAAAATAACTAAGTAATTGGCTTATCTCTATCAGGCTAATATATTATCATGGTTAATAAAAACAAAACGTATACGATTCTGACTAATATAGATTAGATTCAATAGACCGATCATAATGATATAGCATTTATTTAGTAAATATTAATCATTTTTCGAATAAATCATAGATAGGTATGTATCATTGGGAGCTATATGTAGCATAGCTGCATAAATCTGTGAGTGTGGACATCTAGATTCGTTTGAACCGATTTAATCAGAAAACGATAGGATCAGGGGAGGATTAATTTCACCCACATGATTGTCATTTTTCCTTTATGTGGCAGCAACATACGCAGATTTATATGCATACATCATTTATCAATGTGGGTCACTTATGTGCTTAAATTATTGGGGTTTGATCAACCAATGTTTTTTTTTTTGGAGTTCATTTTGCTAGTGAAAGCTCACACAATATTAGAAAAAGAAAAAAAAAAACATAATCAGTGTTTGAGATAAACTATTTTATCAGTTGAAATATTAAACTGTTTTGAAAGTATAAATATGTTTTCTATTTTAAGAAGAAAAATGGCCGTCCACAAATTACAATATGCACTCATGATTTGATGAATATCAGAAAGTCCATAGCAAAATAAGGAAAAAGGAACGATTAAACAAAACAAAAAATACATAATAATTTAACAAAAGAAAACTAGCTAGATCATTAAGCAAAATCCAAAGATTCAAAGATAAAAACAAGAGATAGCTTGAGAGCCTTAGAAAACTAGGTAAAATCTAAGAATCTAAGATAGGGTTTAATTGTGCATACAAAGTAGTTATACAGTGTTAAGAATCCAAATCTCTCTAGTTGAGTTTTGGTTTTGATAGGTGGCCATTGGTTGATGTTTTGGTCGGTGGAAGGAAGGTTGTGTCAGTTTTTCCTTGGAATGTCGTTAGGTCAGTTGGGTTTCAACTGTTAGAAACATATGTCACTGCGCTTGGTCTTGAGACGGGTCAATGACTAATGGTCGATGGGTGGATTAATGGCTCATGGGACTGGCATGTGCATCCTAAAACATCCATATATCAAGAACCACAATGTCAAATTCTTTGAAGTCACTTTTATTTGATTGATAACTCAATTTTCTATGACGTATCCAAAATTCAACACCAAATTCCAAAGGGAATATGTCGACTTGTAACCATAAATCTATATTCTCACATAACTCCTCACGACAATCGTGTTCTTGTAATGCTCGAAATCCACCGACACTTTGTCTCACAATTTCTATACTAGAAAATAAAAAGCCCTCTGCTTTAATATACACACCAAAATTCATAAGTTTCAATGTGCCCACCAAACTTTATTTATACATATAGATTTGATGTCACAACCCTAGTGACTATCCAAGATACATGTAGCCTCACATCTCTCATTTGTTGCTATTTCCTTGATACTCTTGTTATGCATAAAATAAAGCGAGTATCTTTG
Source organism: Euclidium syriacum (assembly GCA_900116095.1). Taxonomy (NCBI): domain Eukaryota; kingdom Viridiplantae; phylum Streptophyta; class Magnoliopsida; order Brassicales; family Brassicaceae; genus Euclidium; species Euclidium syriacum. The sequence continues at coordinate 9,670,685 of FPAK01000007.1, read as the reverse complement.
ATTATTCTTGCTATAGCACAAATACCTCATGAGCATGACTAAAAAAAAAACTTTGATTACATGAAAAAAAAAAAAAATTCGACATCTTCATAAACTTAAGTCATTGTAACACAACGAGAACACTAGTGTATTATTAGGCTAAAAATTTGAATTCTTTTATTAACAAAGAAAAAGACTTGGATACCATCAAATAGTTATATTTGACAGTAATACCATATGAGTTTTTGTAATTCCAGAAATACCAAACCCTTCCCGAATTTGTGTTTATCCTTCACAGATTTCATGATTTGTTTCCTAAATTTTTGGAAAACGGAAAATCCTTTCCGAATTTGTGTTTATCTTTCACAGATTTTATGATTTGCTTCATGAATTTTTGGAAAACGGAAAATCTTTCCCGAATTTGTGTTTTTCCTTCACAAATTTCATGATTTGCTTCCTGAATTTTTTGAAAACGGGAAATCCTTCTCGAATTTGTGTTTATCCTTCCCAAATCGAATTTCATGATTTGCTTCCCGAATTTGTATAGATTAGGGAAATCCTTCCCGAATTTGTGTTTATCGTTCCTGAATTTCATGATTTGTAAAAAAACAATTTAAGTGAACATTTGTACATATTTGGATAATCCATGATTTGCTTCATGAATTCTCAAAAATATTATTAATTTTTTTTCATTAATGGTATATTTCTGAAATTATGAAAACACCTAACAATATAATATTTGATATAAATTTTCATGCTATTGTTGTAAATTATCCAATATGTGAATTCTTGTGTTTTAACTTATCTTTAAAAAAAAAAATAGTTTATGTATTTCAAAGTTCAAGATTATTATATTTCCCAATATTTGAAACACACAAAATAAATAAATATAATTATATGAAAGAAAAACACTATATGGATTAGGGAAGTTAGGGAAACGTGATTGCAATTTTGTAAGAAGCGCATGTGAACGTACGTAAACCAAAAGCATTTTAGGCACCAATCAATAAAAAAATTGGCTAGATAAACCAAAAATTGTTTGAATGACAATTAGAGATGGGCAAATTAAGGTGGCGGAGAACCACAAAAGTGGCACCTCTCATATTTTTAAAAAATCGTTACCAAATAAAATAACCTAAAAAAACGAATAAGAACAAGAAGGACTTAACAAACCCATGATCATTGTTATCATTCGCCTACCACGTCACTCCTCCTTGTCCATTTCTCCCCACTTTTAATATCTGTTTTAACTTACCCTCGAAAAATGGTCACTTGTTTCGTATTTTTTTCTCCAGAATTTCCCATAATATTCTGATTCCTTTCATCATAGATATATTGAAACAAACGAATTAAATATATATCCAACCAATCTCCAAATCTAATGACACAAAACGGTAAAAACTTTTCTGAAAAAAATAGTGGCTAGCAATAAAGGGTCTACGGCTATTATAGTTGCTAATCACAAAAACAATATTAAAAACGATATCTCAAACGTTTAGTTCAGCTATTACCGCTTCTTCTTACCAACCACTATTAAAAAAAAAAACAAAATCAAAGAAAACTAGTAGCAAGAAATAAATGATAAGTATCACTTCTGCTATTAACAATCAAAAGTATATATTCCTTACGTTAAGTTACCAATCACACTCCTCTTTGACACTTATTACCAAAAGTGAAATATAGATGCATCCTTGAACAAATAAATCACCAAGAATGGTAAATTAAAAGATAATGTTTTGTTCAATACAAAAAAGAAATATCAAACAAAAATTATACAAATTGGAATCAATTAAAGGAGTTATTATTAATCACAAAATGATAGTCTAAATTAAATAAAACGATCGAGTCCTGAAAACGCGGGGGAAAAACAGGAGAAAGAGCCGAAACAGAAAATGCACTGAAGACACGAAAGCAGAGAGAAGAGAGAGATGCCTAGTCAGCATACGATGACGTGGCAAAGCTCTCGTGTGTCTCTACAAACTCTAAAGAAACGGCTATAAATGGAAGCGTATGGAGAGGTCACGTGATTTGCACAAAGTTTTTCATTTTCATGCTCTTATTACTACGCCTCTCCCGTAACGCATCATTTTGTTCATAACCTTAATTAAATATGTTTAACCCTCACGCGCCACGCTCCTTAGAGTTTATGCCCAAAAACATGCATGATTTAATGTTTTCCTTTTGTTACAAGAAAAAAAAAACGTTTTCTTGTACACTAGAGAAATTCTGAATGAGCTGCGAAGGGTTCACTTTTTTCCACAACTTTGATTAATCATGGAATAACAACCAATATTTTTTTTAAAACGGCGTCAATTTTCCGCGAATAAAGTACTACTTTATTTTGTATTTTTACTGTTTCCGACGCTACTTTAACTGCATTGCCTTAATCTAGTCATCAGAATGTAGTTTTCTCCCTGTATTAGTGGGATTCCTAATATTTTTACCTATAGTCCTATACACAAAAACCAACTTAAGTTCCTAATATGAAACCTACCTTAGCTGTCTCGTTTACGTCAAATATTTATATAAAGATAATAATGACAAAACTATTAAATTCATGGTAAGCATATTTAAAATTAAAATTAGCCAATGATTAGTTCTATAATTGTAAAGCAAGGTCTATATATATATATATATTATTTTTTTTTGGCTTAAAGATCTATATTTATTATATTCATTAAATACAAAGATAGCTAAGTGGGATATTTTGGATCGTCCAATTCATATGTTAATGTAATTTTCATTTTAGAAAAATAATATATTATTTTGAGACTGGAGATTTTTCTTTCAAAACATGGGGAGAAAGACAAATCAGGCCTACACAAAAAGTCCAAGAGCAATTAACATTGGTTAGTACACGAGGTAGAAGAAGGCGTGATGGTCGTAGTGGCCATGTTCCATCAACTTAGGATTTATAAGAGTATTCTCTCTATTACTTCCTCTTCTCTAATCACTCTCAATATTTTATCTTCGATGTGACTGATAAATGCAAAACTGTGGAATCTTTGTAGAAACAAAAAATTTCAACAAGTGTGACACCAGTTACCCAAGTTGTGGAATCTGCAAATGTCTTTTTTTCTTTTTTTTTTTCAATAGAACATTGCTGATGATTTTTTTATAAAAAATAGGATATTGGGTTCGGTAATTCGGTTCAAGTATTTATATAAATATTTTAATAAGTTTTTTTTTTAATTTGGTTTAGTACGATAAAAATCGGTTTGAAAAAAATATCTGACCGGTTTAGGTGCACTGAACCGAACTGATAACCAAACGAAAAAATCAAAGTGGTTTGATATATAACCAAACTTAGGCTTGGTGTTCGGGTATTAGGATTGGATCGGGTCTTTCAGGTTATGTCATAGGGGTTAGGGATCCATCCAAGTATTTTTTAATTTTTGTTTGTGTTCAGTTTTACTCGGGTGCGGGTATCTAAAATATATGAAAATACACAAAAAATTGGTTAAATTTGAATAAAATGTGGTTAAATTTTGACAATTAAAATCAAGAATTTTCTATGATATTTTGAGTATTTCGTTTGTTTTTGTCTAAAAAAATGGATATATTTGGTTTTATAATTGTCTTTTAGGGTAATTGGGTTATAATAAATATAAATTTGATTAAAAATTTTGGAATACGATTGTATTTCGGGTATTCATTTAGTTTTTTGGTTCCGTTTCAGTTTCGGTTCTTCAGATATAAGATATTATGATCCATTTATGTATTTTCATCGGTTTCGGTTCGGTTTAGCTCAGTTGTAGAATAGATTTTTTACATCATTTTAGTTTTTTTTTTTTTTGTGATGTTTAGTTGCATGAAAAATGCTATTTAATAATTATTGCTAAGTGAATTTTTTAAAATTTTGGTTATTTGGTTCGGCTATCCGACGGGTATTTAATTTGTTATAAGATTGAAAATAAAATAAAATAAAAACTAAATAGCCAATTGACTTATTGAATTCTAGTTTGTTTAACTAATATCTTTTTTAATAACTTAATTAATTTATTTATTTTGTATATTCCGCAATTCAGTAATTACCATTTATATTTGAAATTATTCTGCAAGATTTAGTAAAAATCATTTTGCAATTAACCATTTATATTTGAAATTATTCTGCAAGATTTAGTAAAAATCATTTTGCAATTAAGCAAATTCTGCAATTCCATAGCAATTAAACGGTTATCATTTACACCATTTGTAATACTCTTTTCTTGCTATCTTTATTAACTCTTAAGATCCAAAAGATCTTAGTCTTATAACTTTTAAATTTTTGCATTTCAATAGAAAACTCTTTGTGAAAAAAAAATGATATATATTATATGTGTAATTTAATAGTTTTTGTTAATATTGTGGTGTGTCATTTGTAATATGTATAGTTCATATTAAAAAAAATTGAGAAAAATTTAAACCTTGTAATGTAATCTAGTGATGATTTGGCCTATATTGGTTGATGTTGGGTAGACTTTTGGTCACCGTGATATGAAATGAATCTATCGTCGATAAAATACAGAGTACTATGAATTAAATCTAATTTTTTGGAAAGCTAGTGATTAAAAAGACGAATGCGTGAAGAAAATGTATTTGTGGGATGCACGCGCGCGTGAGGTGCGTGTAGGGAAAGAAAGAAGTAAAGAGAATTGAGTGAACGATAAAATGCAAACGCTACCTACTAGTTTCTCCACTTGTCATGCAACCAGGCTGAGTTCGTTTCCCCTTTTTTGTTTCTTATTTTTGTTTTGTTTTTTTTATTCTACTCAACACGTTACACGCTTCAAAAAAAATTAAACTCAAAATATTTTTGACTACATGGTTATTTTGGAGCTATATATAAACCACCTGAGGCTCCTTAGTTTCCTCCATGAAAATAAAAGAAGCATTTTTGTAGAGAGAAAAGAAAGAGAGAGAGAGAGAGAGAGAGAGAGAGAGAGAGAGAGAGATTTATACAGCTTTAGGGTTTCAAAAGAAAAACTGAGACCCTTTAGAAATCTCTGTACTTCTCAATCTCTATAGAAAATGGGAATCATGATCGATCACCATTTGCTCGCTATTGTCTTCGGCATCTTAGGTAATGTTACACAAACCTAAGTCCTAGTTTTTTCATCATCTCGCTTCTCTATTCGTTCTCTTTGATATTTTGCAACAGCAACTATAATGTTGCAACTTCGAATCTAAGTTTCAGAATTATTATAAACTATGTGTAGGGTTCCATTGTACTACTAAATGAATTAAAATCATGGAAAGTTCATCATGATCAACCTACCAAACTATTGTTTAGCTTTTACGACTCATTTGGTTTCATTAATGATCTTCTAATTATATAACAAAAACCCAAACTACCAAAAAATAAATAAACACGTTAAGCGTTAAAATTGAAATCGTCACGCATTGTTGTCCATATGATAATAGAATAGGTACGTGTATTGTGGTTAATGCAGCAATTTAATTCTCCGTTGAGGTTGGTTAGAGATTTCGGGGATGATTCATTTACTTTTGTCTCCACATAACTAGAGGCCTTTTAATCAATTATACAAAAAAATTGACTCGTTTTTTTTTGGGTGATATTTTTCAATTGAAATTACAGGAAACGTAATCTCCTTTCTCGTATTCCTCGCTCCAGTGTAAGTAGATACAATTTCTTCATTATTTTTTTTTAAATGAGTTTGATATAGAAAAAGAAATATAAGAACTTCCTCTGATATATTTTTTAAAAAATAAATTTTTCAGGCCAACGTTTTGTAGAATATACAAGAAAAAATCAACCGAAAGTTTCCAGTCTCTACCGTACCAAGTTTCGCTATTCAGCTGCATGTTATGGCTCTACTATGCATTGGTTAAGCAAGACGCTTTTCTCCTAATTACCATCAACTCCTTCGGATGCGTAGTGGAGACTATCTACATCGCCATGTTCATCGCTTACGCCACCAAGGATAAAAGGGTAATTAATTCCCTTTTCCTGATTCTCCTTATTCCTTAATTCCGCTATATATATATGGAACTAAATATGACTAATAAAAAATTTCATTTATACGTTACAGATGTCGGCTATGAAGTTGTTCATAGCGATGAACGTTGCTTTCTTCTCTTTAATTCTAATGGTTACACATTTTGCACTGAAAGAACCTAGCCTCCAAGTGACGGTTCTCGGCTGGATTTGTGTTGCCATTTCTGTTTCTGTTTTCGCTGCTCCTCTAATGATCGTGGTAATTATTTAAGCGTTAATGTAGACAAAATAGTTTCATTTATAAAAAAATAATTTTGGTTTGGGCTAAAATGTTATTTTTCTTTTGATGGTTGTATAAAGGCTCGTGTGATAAAGACAAAGAGTGTGGAATTCATGCCCTTCACGCTTTCTTTCTTCCTCACTATAAGCGCCGTTATGTGGTTCGCTTATGGCTTATTCCTCAATGACATATGCATTGCTGTAAGCATTTACTTTTTTACCATTTGACTAACTTTCATATTTTTGGTAAAAAAAATATACTGAGTTTTTATGTTTGTTTTGTAGATTCCGAACGTGGTAGGATTCATACTTGGAATGGTGCAAATGGTATTGTACGGAATTTACAGGAAGTCAAGTGGGATTGATGATCTAGAGATGGAAAAGAAAGTGAATTCTTCATCGGAACAACAACTTAAAACTATTGTGGTGATGAGTCCGTTAGGTGTGTCGGAAGTGCACCCAGTTGGCGTCACAGTGACGGAACCAGTGGTGGGTCCAGTACTCTCTGACGACGTTAATCATGAAGAACCTTCCAAGGAGGAGGACGGAAAGTGCCACGTGGAGACTTCTCCTGTGTGAATCTGTGTGAAGTGTCAATGAAAGCTTAAATATCTCTCTCGGTCTCTCAAAATTCTCTTTCTCTCGCGGCTCGTCGGTCGGCCCAAGGAAGAAATTGTTACAGCGGTTTGTGTTCCATTTTTGTTTCGTATCTTTTTATTTATTATTTGATGTACGTACTTTCCATATAAACTTTTGTGTTTCAAAATTTTATTGGTTTTCCTTTTTAAGTTAATATTCTATCTTTGTAAGTTACAAAATTGATACTAATAAACCGCAGTCCGACCAATACATATAGCATATTATCGTTAAACTAGATCGTTGTGTCGCTACTTTTGTTCAAAATCCTAATAAATCGTAGATTGTATCATGCTGTTCAAAAAGAAAAACTTAGCACCGTCAATTAGAAAACGAATGGTGTACCATTGACAACATATTGTCCAACGATTTTGAGATTAAACGTTTTTACATAAAGTAATTAATTAAGTTACTACTATCCAGAAAAAAAAATGAAAAACAAAGAGAAACAGCTAAACTGTCGTGAATCCAAATAAATCGTTGCTTATATATAATATTTTTTTCTAATTGAAGTAAGAAGATTAGCGCGGCAGTGTCTAGTTTTAGAAAGAATTAAATGAAATTAAGACGTCCCAATGCTTTGAAAAAGATGTCTTTACAAAAGAGGTGGAATATTTGTAAAATGTCAAGCTGAATTACATCATCAATCACGTAACAAGTAACAATCAATCAATATATACTCTATTTGCTCAATTGAAGAAAAGGATTAACTATTTATGCAACATATTTTTTTTTATTGTTGAAAACAAAATTTATTCAATATATATTCCACATATAGTTAAACTAGCTTAAAAAAATTTAACATACTAATAAATAACATGTATATTCATAAGAAAAAAATAATATATTTATTTACGTTTCAAACGGTCGCGACATAATCCGACAAAATTAACTCTATTACGGCGAATTTCGACAAATAAATGACAAGTTATAACTATATTTTCTAAAATTAGTATATGTAGATTGAAAAGAATCATCTATAATATGTTTAGTTGTGACTTTAATAGAGTACTGTCAAGCTATGTTTAGTTATAAGTTATAACTTTAGAATTTCTGAGTAAAGAGATCCTACGTAGTAAAACCTTTAACAAAAATAAAATAAAAGCAAGGAAAATAACAAATAAATTTAATAGAGTAGACAGTCAAAAGGTAAAAAAGGTTCCGACAAAATCTTGATAAGAACCAACCAGAAATCTTACGATCTGAATTGCTATCCTTAAAATAATTGTGAGATTGCGAGGGCATGTGACCCACGTTGTCCGAAACTAAGCGAGTGTGGACATTAGCCACACCACAGAAACTACGCATAAAAATAAGTCTAGAAACACTGATATTGGATCTTTGCAATTCAATCATCGATCAGATGTCAACGTCTCCACATGTGACTCATCGTCCAAAAAAACTATCTCTGTCATAATTCAAAATTCCAAAAATTAGAAATACAAAAAATTTACATGAACGTCATCAAGTCTCAAGAATCTCAATTAGAGTTTTTTTTTTTGTTATTAAAAGAGTCCTCTTTCTTTCTTTTTTTGCCCATATTGCAACATCACATATAATGTACAGCAACTCTTGGTCCCAATGTTTTTTTTTGTGTTTTTTTTTCTATGTTTAAGAATAAATGAGAGTTTTTTTTTGAGAAATTAAGAACAAAAAAAGAAGGTTAAGACTTAAAAAAGACCCAAACCGGTTCTAACCGGTACTGTTACTCTCTGAAGTACCTTGCTCACTTTGTCTTCGTTTCTCCCTCAAACTCTCTCCCCACATCTTAGCTTCCGCAACCGCACGTTCCCTATTGATATCTCGGTTCAAAATCCTCGCCGTCTCTCTCGGCGAATCTTCTTTCTCCGAACCATCTAAATCAAATTTACTTCCCGAACCACCTCCTTCATCACTACTCTTTGTTATTAACTTCCCTCCTCTTTCATCTCGGTTTCTTCTACTCTCATCTTTACTTGGATCATAAGCTTGGTTCGCAAGATAAGACAATGCAGTAACCACATCACCTATCAAAGGACGTGTAGCCGCCTGTTCTTGAATACACATTGAAGCCACAGCTAAAGCTTGGTATAATCCGCGAGTCGGAAACCGCCCTTTTAACTTAGGATCCGCTAACTTTATAAACTTTCGCCTGTCGTTAAACAATGGCCGAGCCTGTTCACACCAAAAAAGTTCAATAACTCACAACATTTAGAATAAGCGAATAAGAAAGTGAATGTGGAAATGTATTTACCCAAGCGACAAGGTTTTGCTCTCCATGAGGCATCTCACTATCTATCGCTTTACGACCAGTAATAAGCTCGAGAAAAACCACACCGAAACTATAAACATCTGATTTAACAGTCAACTGTCCGGTCATTGCATACTCAGGAGCACAATAACCATAAGTACCCATCACTCTAGTGGAGACATGAGATTTGTCTCCGGTTGGTCCGAGTTTTGCTAAACCGAAATCAGAAAGCTTTGGATGGAAACCCTCATCAAGTAAAATGTTTGATGACTTGAAATCTCTATAAATAACCGGCGGGTTTGCTTTATCATGCAAAAATTCCAAACCTTTCGCCGCACCAGCCGCTATTTTCATTCTCATGTTCCAATCTAATGCCTCCTTATCCGGTGGAAGATCTAAGGGCCAATCAAAAAAGTAGAAATATAACAATTAACAAAATTGTATTTTATCAGAGGCTGCCTAGAATACAAGCAACTACTACTTCTCAACTTGTAAGTCTACTTGTATAATTTTATAGGTAATAATAAAACAAATGAGTGAATGAAGAATCTGCTAAAGTTAGGGTTGACATTGACTTGAGATCAGAAAGAATCTTAGGCTGATTAGAGAGAATCTCTGAAGGTTCTGGAAATGGTAAAAGATTAGAAAAAGCGCGAGAGATTTTACCGTGGAGGTGATCTTCCAATGAACCTAAGGGCATGAACTCGTAGACCAAGAGGCGTTGATCTCCATCGGCGCAGTAACCAATAAGGTTGACTAAGTTGGGATGATGAAGAAGACTAAGCATAAGAACTTCGACCAGAAACTCTCTGTTACCTTGTAAACCATTTCTGTCTAATTGTTTAACAGCAACAACCTGACCAACAATGAAGATAGATGAATCAGAGATATGCAAAAAATGTATAGTAACATATATAACAAAGCAAGTCAATCTTCATGAACATTGTAATATAGCATCCATTTCCTCCATTAATAAACTCCATTAAACAGGACTAATTGGAATTATCTCTAGCATTCAAAACGTAAAAACGGTACCTGACCGGTACTGTCAAGCCTTCCTTTGTAGACACGTCCGAAACCACCTTCGCCTAAGAAAGTATCAGGATGAAAGTTCATAGTAGCAGCAGCGAGCTCACGGAAAGCAAATGTATGAGCAGCAATTTGACTAAGTCCATCTCTTGGAAGCAAGAGCTCCCTTCTTGATCCTCCATTACTCTTTGAAAGCTTTTCTCCACCTGTAAACAATCCACAATGCCAAACTAAGTTCCAAAGACCAAGATCATCCTAAAAGCATAAAACTTGCATCAATATATCCAAGATCCTGATTCAGTAAGATCATGTGATCCTGATCCTATCACAAGGTCCAATTCATCTACAAAGACACAAACTTTACACTTGTGACATCTCAATCAGATCAAAAACAAGTGAAATTGAAGCAAAGGGATCATTGATATATTCCTTTCATCTTTCGCCAAACTAAAATTGAATCAGAACAAACCCAATAAGCCTAAAAGCCTCTTTCAAGTGACATTAACCTAATCAGGATCGGATTACCAGATCTTGGAGGGGCAAGTAACCATAGAGAAAGAATTTATGATTGAACCTGAAGGAAGTCCAGAGAGATTATTGGATACTGTCGGTTGAGATTGTTTCTGAGCCTTGGATTCTTCAACTGGATTCAACTTTTCATCGTCACTTGAATCGAAACACGAGAAACAACCCATCTCCACTCAATTTTCGTTTAGCTAATCAAAAAACTACAAAGACCCTTTCAATCCTATAAATCAATGAACATAAATAAATGGATGAATAAGGAAACACGGAAAAAGTCAGAAACTTTTTACATAATCGGAAAGATATTTGGGAATTTGAGATTCCGGGGAGGAAAAATATCCAACTTTTGTTCAGATTCGAACTGGAAAAAAAAACGAATTGGAGTTGAGAGAGAGAGAGAGAGGAGAGATGAAGCAGCTTCTTTTGTCGTCCACGAGTGTTCACACTATTACCAATAGAGAATTAACAATGACGCGTTGCGGAAACTCAGTAAATCCTTCCTCCACTTTTCGTTGACGATAATCTTCCATTTCAAGCATATAAACTCTTTATTATTTTTTTGTTATTTCAAGCAAATAATCTTCAACTTTTTTTCGTCTTAAATTTTATCATTACAATCATTTGTTTGGTTCGATAAAAGCACAAAACTTTGAGATTTTGTTCTTTTATCCAAAGTGATAAAAAGTAGAAGAATAACTTCTTCTTTTTTACATATTTTGTCACTTATAATTAGGTGTGAATTGATAACCTATGTACAAATGAAAAATTTATCGCTTGTATTGTTACTAATTACAAAAGTTTTCTTGTACCGGCGGTATCTAAATCTACGAACTATCTAGGATTAGAAATCAATAGCAACTCAATCAACTCGCGTCAACGATGAAGACATATCCAAAACCGATAGACCTAATAAGGGTTCACGAGTGAGACAACAATCGATTTCGGTCATTTAATCCCATTTCTAATCAAGTGCAAAAAGAATAGCAAGACTACTTCGAGCTAAACAACATCTTATTCATTGGAAAGTATTTAGGATATTTATACAAACACTTGGTGTGTATAAAAATCTATGGCTGATTTTAAGAATAATTATTGTTTAAATCATCTTTCAAAACCATTCAAACGATAGAAAATAACAATCCTAGCCTAGAAAAAAGAAACTCAATTGAAAAAAATAAAATAAAAGAAAACAACTAGTAGAGATATGGATTGTTAAAAATGATTTTGTGCCGATTGGAAATATAGCGGTAAATTTGTTGTAATTTTGTATTACACTTTTTTTTAATGATAATTAAATTTATTTTATCCGTGTGATGGATGTATAAATGAAAATTTACAAAGAAATTATAAAACCATATATAATAGAATAATTATCAAAATGAGACAAAATTAGCTAACATTTTTTGTTTGGTTAACAATGAATGTTTCGTTTTGCGTCTAACATGTAAAAATCATATAAAATGAGGAGTTTGATTGGAGTTTAAGAAATCAACACACCCAAGATTCATGTTACATTGAAAAGTAAAACATCTTTAAATAAGAAGGAGCTAATTTAGAGATAATAGGAAAAAGAAAGATTCTGATATTAATTCAATTGTAATTAAGAAATACGGATTGTTGGAATTTTCAAGTCATGTCCAACTTTTCACTTAGTATGATATTGTCCGCTTTAGGCCACTTGTCCTTACGGGTTTGTTTTTGGGTTCCTTCCCTAAAGACCTCATATTAGTTGGAGTTAGACATTACTTATATACCACTTAATTTCCCATCATATTTCCGATGCGGGACTTTTTTCTATTAGAATAGACATCTTCAATTCTAAGTAGGTTTATGTTTAAATCCATCTCTAATTCTAACCAACTTGTTAGTAATTACTTGGACATTAAATTTCGAAGCTTATACAATACGGATAAGCCTTGCTTATACAAAGAGTTTATGGGGGAGATGTCTGTAAAACCAAGAGAAGAAAGATTTAGTTTTTGAGAAGTTGTCTAAATCAATAAAAAAAAAGTAGTTCTTTATACAAATATTTTCTTTGATTATCGACTTTAGTATCTCGGTTACTGATCTACAATAATAGAGATTGTTATTTCAAATCTCGCTTAGATGTTTGATAAGACGTCTTAAGTTATTGTTAAAGAGACTAAACATCAGCTAACTGAATCTTCACCATGAGATCTCTGTTGGCAAATTAACCACATTGAATGCGAAATCTTGAATATATGTTCTTACCTTAACGAATCCTCATACTTTTTCCCCATTTACGACAAAAAAATATGTTCTTACTTTTAATATATGTGTTCTTATCTTGGATAAACTACAACTTGACGGAAATGAAAAGGATATGAGAGTTAATGTTTCACTTAAAGTTAAGATCTTTCTTGCCGAGGTAATGCAGAGCATTAATGGTGAAGAGTGAAGATGATAGTAGACTTGTAAAATATTTGGTAATATCGGCGGCTATACATATATTCTCACATATTTTGTTTCGATTATATGATAACCTAAGACATCTTATTAAACAACTAAGCAAGATTTGAGATCTAACTCAATCTCTGTTTTCATACCCAAGATACAAGAACAACATGGTGTTTTAAACGCTAGGCGCAAAACATTGTTAACCAAATAAAAAATCAGTTTGCATTGTTAGCCAATTTTGATCCGTTTTGGGAATTTGCTAACTAAAAGACTCATTAGAAACCTCTAACATAAATTCAAAATACATCACAACATCAACTTAATTATGAATTAAAATCATCACTTAAACCCAAATATTCAAATACATTTTGAAAATAATTCCGTGTGTTCATCGGTTCACCCCTAAATAGTTTCTAAATATTTTTTCGTTCACAACCTGTTAAACAGGACAATAAAACATAGACTTTTAAAAATAAAAAGACCAAACTTATAAAAAAGAGAAAACAATAAGAAAGAAAAACAAAAAGTTTTCATGGTAGTCTCAAATCGAGAATGGTTTCTATAAACATGAAAAATAATCAGAGAAAAGATTGTAGAAAAAAGGAAGCAGCAAAAGGAACCCGATCATTTTGTCACACTCTCATATCATAGCTTAAAGTCACAACTTTTCATCAATTTCTCTTCCGAGCCATAGAAGTAGGGTTCCCATCAAACAAGTCATCAATGAAAGACTCAATATCTTCAGGCTGATACTTCACATACTTATCCGTCTGCTTCCCTGAATCAAGATGTTGCTTATACCTTCCAAAGAAAGACCTATAAGCCGGAATCACTAACGCCGAGATCGATACCCTTAGCTCCGATTGCATCTGCTCATCACTCACAATCCAAGTACTCTGTGTTTTGTGAATCTCATCGAACAAAGTATTGAAAATCTTGAACCTCTCTTTCAAAACCGGTTTAGACACTTTCCCATTCACCTGTAATCCTTCTTGGTTCATACATTGCAACACTTTCCCCCAAGTTTCTCTCTGGTAACTCTTATGGTATTGTCTCAGCTCCGTTGATCTTTTCCTTGTCCATGATTGTCCCATCAAATCTCTTATCTCTGTTGATCCTTTTATCTTCTGTAGAATGTATCTTCCGTTGTTCATAAGAAATATGTAACGGAGTGATAAGTCTCGGTACAGTTTCGATTTAATGTCTAGGTTTGCGTCAAGCAATTCCATCACCCTAATCATTTGTCTGGCAAACGCTGACGTTTTGTACTCGTCATCGTCTTCTCTTTGGTTTCGTTTCGTCTCTGGTTCAGGTTTGGTGTCTGTTTGATCCGATTGAGCCTTCTCGTAATGTTGGAACACTTGGTCTAACGTGTCTTTGTACTCGCACGCGTATTTGAGGTAGTTCATGGTGTAACGAGTTAGCGGGTGAACCGCACCGCTCGGAACTGGTGTTCTTCCGTTATCACTCTTGATTGAGTTCTCTAGCTCTCCGAATATGGTCACTGCTGCTTCACCTAGCCTTGTTTGGGCTAATCGGATCTCGTGTAACAGATCTGAATCAGATTTTTCCACCACCGGGATCAAGTCACGGAGCGTTTCGTACATGTCAAGGAATTTGAATAGTTTCTCCGATGACCGTTTCGTGAGTACCACGGCACCGGAGAAATCTAGGAACCGGATTGTCACGGCGGAGACCAAGCCGGTGAAGAGGCGTTTACGAATTGGGGCGTGATCGTGATCGGGGAAGACGGTATTGCAGAAAGATAACTCGCCGGGGAAAAGTACGGCGGAGCAACGGCGAACGATTGAGATCCACGAAGCGATTTCTCCTTCGAGTGAGTCCCAAGCTATTCTCTGCACGTCTTCCACGTTGATCCCTTCGAACCCAACCTCGCTTAGCTCCTCCTTGAACGCGTGCTTCCTCGACATCTCGTAAGACATACAGCACTCTGCTTCGTAACCTGCGGAGATCATCGCTCCGGCGATCTTCGTCAACGTTGATATTGATTCCGATGGAAAATCCGGGAAAGTTTCGTCCTCCTCCGATGAAACATTGTCTCCTAAGACGCATCGATCCGTTTCTTGATTGTTGTGATTGGAATTGTTTCCGTCGCTGTTTTTTTTCTTCTCCCTTGAACGATCTAGAAGATGACGGAACTCTTCATCCAAAAGCGATACTGCTCGGTGCTGAACCGAACTCGCCCGGTTTAACCACGAAGAAACTGGCGTTGAATCTAACCGAAGCTCCCTCAATCTCATAACCGATTCCGAAATACGGTTAACTGCGTCGATGAATACAGAGTCCTCTGATTCATCCCGCCCAAGACCCGAAGATTCCATCTTCGACACCAACGTGTCCACCGTCTCCGGGAACGACTCCAACGCTGGAGGAATCTCAGATAACGGATTCTTCTTAGCCGCGGCGGACGAAAGTGTCTTGATGAAATCGTCGACGGCCTGCATCACCTGGTCAAGGCTAGGCTGGGAGGATTCCGATTTCGGCGTCGCCGTCTCCACGCTGTTTTGCAATTGTTTTTCTGATTCATCGGAATGCTGTGTATTCTCGTGGCCGTCTGATTTGTGAACAAGAGTTTCTGATTCCGCTGCGTGATTTCCAGCTTTCTCCATTTTCGCCGGGAAAATTATTAAAACCCTATCTAACTGAATTTTCCTTTTTTCCCGTTTCTGTATTTTTTTTTTTTTTTGCTTTTTGTTGAAAATAAAAGTGGAAAAATTTGGAAGAACGGACGGAATTAGTGTGAGGATTGTCCCTTATTAATCCATTATTAGAGTTTCTTTCTCCTCAACGATACTAATTATGATTTTTTTCTCCGTTTTAATTTTATTATATATTTTTCCTTTATTTCTGAGGTTCGTTATTTTTGGGTATCCATTGAGCCGTTGACCGAGATGGGAAAGGTAATGCGTCTCACGATCCTCTCTTCTCTCTTTTTTTCTTCTCCATAAAGTAATAAAATATTAATCATACTAAACCTGATCAAACTTGAGGTTTATAATGTTGATGTATGGTGTATTAATATATTCAACTTTTTAGTTTACATTTGAGCTGATTGCTTATTTTCACTAAATACATACGTCGATCATCAGTATGATCGAGAATATGATAATTTCTCTAGTTAAAATAGTTTTATGATTTTTTTTTGATGCCTCATGTTGAGAAATTTGAATAATTTTTTCTGGCTGATATGCCATATGAAGTTGATATTAAAATTGGGTTTTCCTATGGTAATTAACAAAACTTTATTAAAAATAATAATCCACGGTTTATATTCTCTATCAAAATTCAGTTATCGACGAACCAAAAACTTTCTCACATGGAAATTCAAGTCAACACTCTGTTCCATCACCTTATTGTCACCTCCTTTGCTTGCCTTTTTCTGATCGTGTCCCACATGAATTAACCTTCTTTCAAGAATCGATTAAGTTAAAGTAACATGATATTATTTTATTTTACGATTCCATGTCGATACTGGTACGATTAGTGCAAAGTAACTAGAGTCATGACGTGAACAGATTGTGGGTCAATGTACAATCAATGTAAGCCTATTATATAATTCGAAGATAAAAATCAATGTACCATGATTAAAAAAAAGAGTTCGGGATGGGATATACTAAATGTAACTGGACTTATACATTATGATTGGTACATCTAGTAATAGTATACTAATTAAGTTCAATATGTGGAATAAGGAGGTTTGTGTATGGATTAAACAAAATAGATTATTGATATATATGTTATAGATTACATCAATAAACTCTAAACCCTCAAACCTAAACTCTCTAAACGTATCATCTAAATGGAAAATAAACAACAGTGAACCTGAATAAAAAAATTCGTGATCGGATATACATAATTGTAGTTGGATATTTTTAATATGATAGGTACGTCCAGTTATTATATACTCAGTTATGTATGTGGAATAAGAAGTCGTTGGTATGGATTAACCCCCGTTAGTCTACAATCTATTCTTCCAGTTCTTTTGCAATTCAAGCTAATTAAGCATCTAATTATAAGTCAAACCAATCGTGCATCTTACGAACATGAGATGATCGTTGATTGAGGATCAACGAAAGTCAACTTCAATCGTAAGCGATCGTCAATAAGCACATGTTTTGAAGTCGCAAAAGAAGCTAATGGATTCTAATTTTTTTTTTAATTTAAAAATCTTATTTTGATTTTGTAATTAACACAGTTTATCTCGCAATTGCGTCAATTAGTAATCATGTAGAGATTGGCTGTCAATCATGAATATAATAGTTTCATTGCAAATCAATTAGCCTTGATTGATAATCTAATTAGTGTTAAGTGTCAATTCATTTGTTTCGATTGGATTCTAATTTGGTAGTGCTATTTATAAGGAAACATGTCTTTTGTTTTCTAGTGGATAAGAACTCCCATTATATTTTTTTTGATGGAATCCCATTACGTTTTCTTTTTGAAAAGAAGGAGGTAAGAAAAAGGAAAACGGAAATTTTATATTATCTTTTCGTTATGATTTTCAATAGAATTTGATATACTCCCCCTTTCTAGTTTCTATGAAGACAAAGGTGTGTTTTTGTAAAGAAAGGAAACTGTATTTCGAAAAAATAAGTAAGAAAAGGAATACTCTGATCCGTGATTAAAAAGACTATAGAACTCGATAAAAGGTTTAAATCGTTTATAATAAAAAACAAAGTTTATATTTAGTGACAATAATAAAGTATATATTAAAACAAATTGGAATAGGATTTTGCTTTAAATTAGTAACACAAAAACTATAATAACCAAATAACAAAAAAAAAAGGATTGTATAGATAGATCTTAAAGATTATAATGTTTAAGGATAAGATGTGGGTTTAAGTTCAAACAAACATAATGTTTTAAAGGACTAAATCTTCTAATAATCTAGAAAAAGGAAACAAAAAACACGTAAAAACAAATCCTAAGGATATTAGAGATTGGAAAAGCGTTATATTATAAATAAAGACTTAGGGTACAATGCACTATATTCTTTCAAACACGCCAAAGACTCTTTCATACCTAACTCTCTTCGGTTCAGCCCGTTCGTGATCTCATCAGCTTAATTTCTTATTCGCTTCTTATTTTGTTCGTGTTTCTTCTTCTCCTTCGTATTATCACATCACAGTATGGCCACAACAAGGAAGATCTTTGGCTTCCTGTTCGTCATAACCGTGGCGGTTCTCTTGAGCTTTTGCTCGGCGACTATCTACAAAGTGGGAGATTCCAAAGGATGGAGCTCGGAGTACGAGGCCGTCTATGGCTCTTGGGTAGAGGGTAAAGAATTCCGCGTTGGAGATTCACTTGTATTTGACTATGATCGCAAAGTCAGCGACGTGACTCAAGTGTGGGACGCTTTGGAATACGAATTCTGCCACTCTTCTTCCCCTAAAGCCATCTACAACACGGGACACGATGTTGTGACCTTGACGGAACCAGGCTACCACTACTTTATTACATCAAACCATGATCAATGCTTACACGGAAAAAAGCTTGACGTTCTTGTCGTCTATGATCGGATTCCTCCACCACTGAGGTATAACGCAGCACATCTTCCTTTTGGAAAGATCTTCAGAGTAGGGAAAGAGAGAGGTTGGAGAATTCCTGAAGAGGATGACTTCTATAGCAAGTGGTCGATGCAGAGACAGTTTGAGATTGGAGACAATCTACTTTTCGAATACGACACGGAACGCGAGGACGTCTTTGAAATCAGCAGTGGGCGTGAATTCAAATCTTGCCAATCAACTTCTCTCGTCTCGGTGCACAAGACAGGACACGATCTCGTCAGGCTCACCAAACCAGGAGTCCACTACTTTATAAGCTCAAAACCGGGTCACTGTTTAGCTGGGGTTAAGCTTTGGGTAGTGGTGCGACCACTGCAGAAAGCCGTTTACTTACCCCAGTCTTCCTAAGAAGATGGAGTTGTATCGTGGTTACGCACCTTCAAACCCTAACCGCATCATAAGCATTCGTTTCTCTACTATTTGGTTTGAGATCATCCTAATAGTTTAGTGGTTTTTGTTATACAAACCCTATCTCTCTGTTTTTTTCATTGTTCGTTTAAAACGAAATTTCTTGACTTCTAGTTTTCCAATACTACTGATGTATAGTTTCATATTCCATTCATTATATAAAGAATTTAGTTTTCCGTTTAGTTCTTTTAATATTTGGCTTAAGATCCTGTCATAATATGCAGATCATACAAAAGATGCTTAAGTTCTTCTTGTTGTCAAGTTTTGAATCGATTTCATGATTTCCTTAGGAAAAAAGAGTTAGAGAACATGAAACAGACTAATCCATGTTAACTTATTAAATCATAAAAGTGCTTTAAGAACATTTATCTTGAAGGTATATTATGTAGACCTTAGATCCAAATAGATTCAAAATTCTTTGGCATTGTAGAAACCAGACCCAACCCACGAGTTTCACACATTTATAGAAGCTAAAATATGATTTGCCTTTTGTCAGAAATTTAAGTCTTCCCAAGAGTGGAGTTAAATAACATAATGCCAATGCATTGTTTGCAAAAGACTTGGGTCACAAGAAAGCAATAAACCCCTTTATTTCAAACAAAAAACATAAGAAATTAAGAACACACATGTTAAAATAATGAATGGGATTTAGCTTAATGTTATTGGATTAGATCTATATAAGTGAAAAGAATAAGAATTTCCTTGGAGTTTTTAGGTAAAGGAACCAAAATAAATCTTTACTCCATGAGTGTTTCTCACATCGTAACACCAGAATGAGCCAAAAAAGACTCTTCACATGTCTTTGTTTTGTAGTGGATAGAAAAAAGAATTTTAGTTAAACAGTGGTTGGCGTCAAAAAGAGATCACGGGCTGAATATATTGCTCAATCACACACTCACACTCACACACACACACACACACACACATACATACATTATCATCAACAAAAACAATTGGCAGAAAGAGAGAAAATAGCCACTATGTATCTCCGTTTCCTCTTTCTTCTGCTTCTAGCTACTTGCTTGACACATCAAGCTTTTGGCCGTGGTCGTGGTCGTGGCCATGGCCGGTCACCATCGGAAGGAAGCGTGGACCTTTCTTCTCGCATCACAGTCGTTGGAGTTGTCTACTGTGACACTTGTTCTATCAACACTTTCTCAAGACAAAGCTATTTCTTACAAGGTAATACACAAAGCAAGGATCTAGATTTAACGTCGCGTCAACTGTTTATCAGACTTGGCAATTTAGGATTTGTGATTCCGGTTTTTTGGTTTAGAATTCGGTTATCAGATGTTTCAGGTTTTGAGTATAGAAATTAGATGGATGTTGTTGGTTTATTTTGATTTCGATTACTGTTTTTTCGGATAAAGTAAAAAACAGAATCGGAATTGGCTTAATTATCTCTTTGATCCGGTTATTAAATTGGTTTTTGACTTTTTGGGTACAATTTCGGTTTGAGTCGGATCGTTCAAACCGGATTAAGTAACTAAACCCGTTTCTATTCTGGCTCAGGTGTGGACGTTCATGTGACCTGTAGATTCAAAGCGAGTGCACCAAAGACAACAGAGGAAGTGAACATATCGGTGAACAGAACAACAAACAGAAGCGGCGTTTACAAGATCGAGATCCCTCACGTCGACGGAATCGATTGTGTCGACGGAATCGCCATAGCATCTCAGTGCAGCGCCAAGCTAATCAAAACATCCGACGTCAATGGCGGCTGCAACATCCCCGTTTTCCAGACAGCAACCAACGAAGTCTCCATCAAGTCAAAGCAAGATCGAGTCTGTATCTACAGCTTAAGCGCACTCAGCTACAAACCTTCACACAGAAACTCCACATTGTGCGGCGGCGGAGGAGGCAAAAGACATCACCGGCGACAGAAAGTGGAAGAGGATAAAGAGAAGAAATTTAGAGATTCGAAATTCTTCTGGCCTTATTTGGCGCCGTACTGGTTTCCTTGGCCATACCCGAATCTGCCGCCGTTGCCGACTCTACCACCGCTTCCTTCTTTCCCTTTCCCTTTTCTTCCTTTCGCAAACCCTAATCCGGCGTTGCCTGCTTTCGATTGGAAGGATCCCACCTCTTGGATACCTTATCTTCCTCGTTTTCCTCCCGCCGATCAAAATCCTTAGGCCACCGGATCTTTCTATTTACCTCCAGATTTGGCTTCGTCTTTTCTCCTTCTCTGTTTCTTCGTTTTTTTTTTGTGATTTCTTGGTTTGATTGATTTTGTGTGAGTGTGATTGATTACTTATTAATGTGTAATTATTCTTCAATTACAGAAGATGACGATTTGGTTTGAGGAGGAAAGTTTTGATAGGCATTGATAGAAAACAAAATGAAACTCCTTGTGCCACAAATAAAAACTAATTGTCGTAAGCTACACACCAATGCATCGAAAAAAAAATCCGTTAGTGTCGACTCGTTTAAACGCAACGAAAGCATATGCATATGCATTTGAATGGTCCATTGAGGTTAAATAAAAAATTACTAAATAAACATAATTTATAATTATAAAACACCAAAAACCATATTATTGTTATACAAAATATTTAAAAATTAACATTAGGCAAGAAAAACCATAAATCAAGTTTCAAGTACCTCCTTATATAATCTTTATACAAAAGCTCTTCCTTTAAAAGCTTAAGAATTCGGGTCTATTGGAAATCTGAATAAACTTTTTCATAGATTATATGGTATATTTGAAAAATATGAAATGATAAAGTCTTCAAAAAAAATATTTCCGCTCAAAGACACTTTTTAAATGGCTCAAAGACGAGAAAGAAGAGACAAGGGAGAGTGATTCAAAGGGTAGAATATGTGAGTATCAAGTGGAATTCTAGTACTACATGTACTACATGCGTTGCATTTGGGTGGTGTCTAAAAGACACAAGGAGGTCGTTATCTTGTAAGCATGCAAGTGTGTTGATGAAGCTTTTCAGTACTACATGTCAAGTTTGATAACCTACTTTAGGCTATGTCATATCTTATGAAGAGGTATTTTAATTTCATTAGGATCGATACGAACTGTTTAATACTTCTATCAATGACAGATAATTAATTATATTGTCCTACATTTCGATCGAATTTAGACAGCTTTACTATCCTTTGCTATAGGTTTTGGATTTTATCCTAATTTTCATTTCTAGATTGTCTAATGTTTCTGTCAGTCCCTTATAAAAATGACGAGAGAACGAGATATCCTATTTTCCAATGTTAACCATTTAGGCATGTTTGGTTTAGCCTCGACGCAAACCTTTACTCACCGTTTTTAATTGATATATTGATATATGGAGTTTTTGATGTTAAAACGGTGGGAAAACGTGTAAGTTTTTTAACTTCGTTGTATACGCTTACAAACAAAAATACACGTTTTCGTAAAACCGTTGGATCTGCTATGTCCTCCAAGACCTGGGCCTTACGCTAGAGAATGGGTATTTTAACGAGCGTTTCTCCTAGAACATAGCCATGTCGCTTTGAGTGTTGATTGGCTCTTAACAACTCTGTGATAATCGGCGGTGCTCATGGAGTTTTTGCATTGGGCTTGAGGATAATAGCTTGAATTTATAGCTTGTGTTGTCGAGCGCTTCTCCTAGAACATAGTCATGTCATAGTCATGACCAGATCTGGTTTTGGTCATGTGCTCATAGAGTTTTTGCATTGGGCATGTTTTTTTAATGTAGTGCAACGTATGTATTCTTTATTGGCAAATTCTAGAAAAAAGAAAAAGGGATATTTTGGAAATGAGCGTGAAAAGTTTTAACGGTTAAGCAATTCTCGACAACACAATGTAAAAGGGAAAGCAATTTAAAAAGTTTAAAATCTCTAATACTAAAGAAACTTGATAATTTTTGAATTCTTTTTAACTACTATTATTTAGTAGGACATATTGCATGTGTTTTCCTTGTAGTAGTAGTGTAGTCAAAGTTTATCCAATCACCCCCTAAAAAGTGTTGGGAACTGGAACCAAGTAAAAAATTAATTTAAAAACAAAGGCTACCATAGAATGAAGCTAACTCAAAAAGAGTTCAGCTAATTTAAGGACAGAATGGTGGTTCGACCAGGAATTTGCCCCAACAGCAAAGAACTATTACATGCTTAAGACTGAGTTGAGATCTTTCCCTAATCCCATGAGTAAAATCATTGAGTGTACATTCTTCTACTGAAGGATAGATATTGATGTTGTACAACACTTAAGACCTAGAAATGAGTTTCTAGAAACTATCCTCAACGCATGTGCATGTGTCTCTTACAGTGTGTATTCTCCTCTTCCAGACTTTTAATTTTCATAATTAGCTCATCATTGACAGCAGAAAGTTCCTAATCGTGACCAAATGATGTAAGTATATATGCATGGACCGAGTTAAATAGATTCGATATTTATATTTTTGCTATATATAAATATAAGGACTAACCCGTAGTTTATTCCTCAAGCCATCCTCAGTTACATCTCTGCATGCTCTTTCATCTTGAATTATTTTCTCCACTGAGTTCTGCACCTTTTCCAACTCTTGGGTCTTAGCTTTAAGCTGGTATATTTTTAAATAATGAAAGCTATTATCCTCAAAAACCAAACCACTAAAAAAAAAAAAAAAAGACTTTGTAGGGGAATAAAACCCCCCCAAAAAATAAAGGCTTTACTTGTAGCTCAAGAAGTGCTTTCTGTTTCTGCAACTCAGCCACTTGTTCTGATGATTGTAGCTCAAGAATTGCTTTCTGTTTCTCCACCTCAGCCACTTGTTCTGCTGATTGTACCTCAAGAAGTGCTTTCTGTTTCTCCAACTCAGCCACTTTTTTTGCTGATTCCTCTTTTACCTTCTTCAACTCGGCTATTGCTGGATTAATTGAGCCTGTTTCATTGATGGAACTACAGTGGAAGAGAGCATTTTAAGGAAATGGTACTTGAGATAACAATATACAATATCTATCATGTATGCCAGATTCAAAGGAAGCAAACCTTATCCCAAGCCCATGTGTCTTGTTCGTAATCCCGACCTCAGGTCTTATTATGAAACCACTTCCTTGTCTCCCATCCTATTTTGCAGCAAGATTAACCATTAGAGATTCAAGAAAAGATATGTAACAAAAGAAAAATATTATTAAAAGATGCTTTTTCTAACCTTAGGGTTTTGGTTTCTTCTAAATGATTCATCAGCAGCATTTTTCCTGTATTGAGCTGGTACTACAGTAGAAGAGGAAGATCCCTTCTCTTGTTTTGTATTGTTCAAAGGTGCTTTTTGTGTCTGGTCTCGCTGTCTAATAGCTTCTGCAACGCTACGTTCATGATTCTTTTGTTTCCGCCTTGGAGCGTAACCAATCATATGGCACCTAGTAGACCTATCAAAACAACAAGATACAACTTCTAAGGAAAAAAGAACCGAAAAAGCGAGAGGTTTCAGTGGTACTGGAGAATCTTTAATAATAATACCAATAGTTCTTTTGGAGTGTGACCAATCGTTTTTCAAGTTTAGCAAGAACCGAGGTAAGCTCAAACCCTTGCTTATTATGAGCTGGTTGTATGAAATTAGCCTCCAATATACCGATAACTCCACGTCCATCACTTCCAGCTGCATTCCAAACCCTCCAAAATGGCTGAATAAAAAGATAAAAAAAGACAAAAAAATTAAGATAACAAACTAATTAAATCAGCTGTGAATTGATTAAGTTGTTGATTGATTAAAGTCACCTTGATAAGCCGGTTCTTGTGGTACACGTTAAACCCTTGTATGTCGATATGATGGCGAGCATCTTTCACAAAGCCAAGCTTTATAGAAGCAACCATCTGAAATATTTACGGAAAACACATGAGCAAGTTTTTAAAAATTGTTTTAAGAGATAAAGAAAACTATTTTTTAAAATAGACTAATTTAAGAGTTAAGTTTATTACGTTTTGATCTGGTGACGATTCCGGAGTACTTTTAGGTTTGTAAGTTGTGTCGTCGATCATCATCATGTCGTCTTCTAAGTTGTGATGTTTGACTTCTTCTCCACGAAGAATGATTTTAAAATTTGACGGAAGTCTAAGATAAAGAATCGATGCATAACTCTGCAAAAAAAAAAACAGAGACTGGTTAATGAACTGACTTGAAAGAATAATAAACGAATTGGATTGCGTTAAGAAACATGAAAACGCTTACACGTAGTGAATGTCGATAAGTCAAGAAATGCCTCGAGTTAGGATATGCTTTCGCCATTTCGATATTCTTCTCATCTCTGTTCACACCTCTGAGTTGAATATCCTGTAATTAAAAAACACATCACATGTTACATATATAGTCCAAAAATTGTTTGTATTGAAAAACCTTGTTAGTGATATATCTTACATCAGGATCTGTATCAAAATCAAGTTCCAACTTCCCCTCGTCGTCTTCCCATAGATTATAAATCACGATCCGAGTTCCTTGCTTATCTAGGGGATTAAACTGTATCATTCAACAAAGAGTATGAGATACAAAAGAAAACTGTAGTTTCGTGAAAGATTAAGAATATAGAAAAACGGAGATAACAAAAACCTGGTCGAATAAATCTGCTTCGGATAAATAAGGCGACCACTTCTCTATAGTATCTAAATTATCAAACCATTCATCTTTGGAGTTGTATACTATCTTCTTCCACTGGTTATCCACCAACTCAAAATCAACCTAGGTAGAGAAAAGTTTAACACTTAATAGTTAATACATTTGGATAAAAAAAAGAAAAGAAGGAGAAATCTAAATAAGACACTGAGAGCCAATGAAATTTTTCTACCGTGGGGACAATGGCTTCACATTTTTTTGTCTCGTAAAGAAATGTGTATGATAACATACCAATGCTCTGAGTCGCACTAAAAAAGAGATAAGAAAGAGTTAGATTGAAATTGTCAAACAAGGAAAGTGGAAAAAACAATCAAATGATGGTGAATGACTCACTTATTTCCGTTGGTTCCTCGACAACGAGTAAAGACAATTGCATCAGCACCAAGCCTCATCGTGCTAGTTTTGAATCCATTCCCGTCTTCATATTATTGTATAAGAAAACAACATTAATGTAATGCAAAAGAGATGAGATACAATTATAAATGAAATTGAGAGAAGGCTTACATTGACCAACAGCATTAGCCATATTGCGTTTTCTTGAAAATCCCAAGGAAAGGCACTCTCTAAGCCTGGTAGGATTCATTCCACTTCCATTATCTGTAGTGGAAACGTTGAATCAATCAGAGGTTTTTTTGGTGTGTGTAAACGTTAAGATTTTATACCATATTTTTCATTTTAGAAAGAAGAACAGAGACGATACAACGAAAACAGAGAAAATAAATCTACGTAGTTTAGAAGCCAAGCTAATCAGAGGACCTAGGAGACTAAGAGCATGGTATTAGTAAAAGCAGAAAGTTGTCTTAGTAAAGGTTAAGGTTTTATACTCTATTTTTCATTTTTGACAAAAGAACAGAGACGATACAACGAAAGCAGAGAAAATAAATCTACAGAATTTAGAACCAAGCTAATCAAAAGACTTAGGAGAATCTACCGAATTTAGAAACCAAGCTAATCAGAGGACCTAGGAGACTAAAAGCATGGTTCAATCAGAGATATTCATAATCATGTTTAGTAAAAGCAGAAAGTCGTCTTAGTAAAGATTCAGATTTTATACCACATTTTTCATTTTTGACAGAACAACGAGAGCAAAGAAAATAAATCTACGGAATTTAGAAACCAAGCTAATCAGAGGATCTACGGAATTTAGAAGTCAAGCTAATCAGATAACCTAGGAGACTAAGAGCATGATTCAATCAGAGGTTTTCATAATCATGTTTAGTAAAAGCAGAAAGTTGTCTTAGTATAAGTTAAGATTTTATACCATATTTTTCATTTTTGACATAATTGCATAGACCATACAACGAAAGCAGAGAAAATAACTCTACGGAATTTAGAAGCCAAACTAATCAAAGGACCTAAGAGAACAATGAAAGCAGAGAAAATAAATCCACGGAATTTAGAAACCAAGTTAATCAGAGGACCTAGAAGACTAAGAGCATGGTTCAATCAGAGGTTTTCAAAATCACGTTTAGTAAAAGCAGAAAGTTGTCTTAGTTAGTAAAGGTTAAGAATTTATACTATATTTTCATTTTTGAAAGAAGAGCGGAGACGATACAACGAAAACAGAGAAAACAAATCTACGGAATTTAAAAGCCAAACTAATCAGAATACCTAGGAAAATATAGGGAATTTAGAAGCCAAACTAATCAGAGGACCTAGGAGACTGAGAGCATGGTTTAATCAGAGGTTTTCTTAATCTTGTTTAGTAAAAGCATAAAGTTGTCGTATTTTATACCATAGTTTTCATTTTTGACAGAAAAACATAGATGATACAACAAAAACAGAGAATATAAATCTACGGAATTTATAAGCCAAGTTAATCAGTAAGATTTTATACCATATTTTTCATTTTTGACAGAATTGCAAAAGAGACCATACAACAAAATCAGAGAAAATAATTCTACAGAATTTAGAAGCCAAACTAATCAGAGGACCTAGGAGAATCTAGGGAATTTAAAAGCCAACCTAATCAGAGGACCGAGGAGAACAACGAAAGCAAAGAAAATAACTCTACGAAATTTAGAAACCAAGTTAGTCAGAGGACCTAGGAGACTAAGAGCATGGTTCAATCAGAGGTTTTCAAAATCACGTTTAGTAAAAGCAGAAAGTTGTCTTAGTTAGTAAAGGTTAAAAATTTGTATCATATTTTTCATTTTTGAAAGAAGAGCGGAGACGATACAACGAAAACAGAGAAAACAAATCTACGGAATTTAAAAGCCAAGCTAATAGAATACCTAGGAAAATATAGGGAATTTAGAAGCCAAACTAATCAGAGGACCTAGGAGACTGAGAGCATGGTTTAATCAGAGGTTTTCATAATCTTGTTTAGTAAAAGCATAAAGTTGTCGTATTTTATACCATAGTTTTCATTTTTGACAGAAAAACATAGACGATACAACAAAAACAGAGAATATAAATCTACGGAATTTATAAGCCAAGCTAATCAGTAAGATTTTATACCATATTTTTCATTTTTGACAGAATTGCAGAAGAGACCATACAACAAAATCAGAGAAAATAATTCTACAGAATTTAGAAGCCAAACTAATCAGAGGACCTAGGAGAATCTAGGGAATTTAAAAGCCAACCTAATCAGAGGACCGATGAAAACAACGAAAGCAAAGAAAATAACTCTACGAAATTTAGAAACCAAGTTAGTCAGAGGACCTAGGAGACTAAGAGCATGGTTCAATCAGAGGTTTTCAAAATCACGTTTAGTAAAAGCAGAAAGTTGTCTTAGTTAGTAAAGGTTAAAAATTTGTATCATATTTTTCATTTTTGAAAGAAGAGCGGAGACGATACAACGAAAACAGAGAAAAAAAATCTATGAAATTTAAAAGCCAAGCTAATCAGAGTACCTAGGAAAATATAGGGAATTTAGAAGCCAAACTAATCAGAGGACCTAGGAAACTGAGAGCATGGTTTAATCAGAGGTTTTCATAATCTTGTTTAGTAAAAGCATAAAGTTGTCGTATTTTATACCATATTTTTCATTTTTGACAGAAAAACAGAGACGATACAACGAAAGCAGAGAATATAAATCTACGGGTTTTATAAGCCAAGCTAATCAGAGGACCTAGGAAACTAAGAGTATGGTTCAATCAGAGGTTTTCATAATCATGTTTAGTAAAAGCAGAAAATTGTGAAAGGAATAAACCTTCAATTATAAGAATGTTGCTCTTCTCGTCTCTTGGATTTGTTTTTGAATCAACATGAACATATGTTGCTCCATTACATACCTGTGTTACATATCAACACAACATTGATATAACATAAGTTCATGTAAAAAAAAAACCAGAAATGTTGTCAATTCTCACCAGAATTTCATTATCTATAAATAACACACCCCAAAAAAAAGAAAATAAAAAACACACAAATATCCATGACTAATGCACCCTTTGGACAAAAACAAAACCAAATTGACCTAGAAAGACTAATTCTTGGCTCTTTGACTGATATGGTAGAATAAAGATGAAACATATATGGTAGAATATTAATTATGTAATTATGGGGATCATGTATAAGCTACATACCTCGTCCAGAGAATTGTCTAGAAGTTCGGCCAAAGCTGGAAAAAGAAAAACGATTAACCAATTGAGGAAGTGAGATTGATTAAAAAGGATGTGTCTAGATGAGAGGAGAGTTGGTTAATTACCTCCAAGTGCCCACTTGTGGCTTGTGGCGTTCGCATGAAGAAATTGAGGATGAACCCTAACCGCCGCATCATTATTACCTGTTGCAAAATTCGATCACAGAATTAGGGTTTCGGATTGCACAATTCTCAAATATCTCTGATTAAGAGAAAAGTGTCTGATAATTACAATAGCGAGGTACTGGCTCGTATTCTTCGTCATCGCCTGCTTTCCAAAACTGCCTTGAAAGCTTTGGCGTATCGGCTTTCCTGACGGTCAAAGGTTCGGGATTCAAAATCACCATTGACTTATTGTTGGATGAAGCAATCGTCTTTCTCGATTTCTTGATAGACGGGTTGTTAGTATCGCCGTTCTCAGACTGTCTTGAATCTCTCTTGAATCCTGGCTTGGAGAAGTAACCGGAGACACCGAGGGGATTAGGGTTATTAGTATTTCCATAACCGCTCGTGTTTCCGATCAATAGCTGTGGCTTCTTAGGAACGATTCGAGAAGAATCCATGGATGTAGAAAAAGGTTTGAAAGATTAGAGGATAGGGTTTCGAAGCTTGTTGAATCGCGAGAGAGGAGTGGTCTCAACTCAATATCTTCTTTATAGGGCAGAGAGGGGAGAGAGATTGGCTCTATTTCAAATAACTGTCCACCTTCCCAACGTAGTACCGCCGAATAGCACTTCTCTATAGGGCATGAGCCTAGTCACTAAAGTCTTTATTAAGATTCTTTAAACAAAAAAGGAAAAATTGTGACCAAAAAGAAAATAAAAAGCAAAAAAAGGAAAACTATTTTATCATTTTAAATTTCTTTGACTTATAAGTTAAAAAATCTTAGCTGTATATCCTATATTAAATGTTGTTTTGACCTCTACATATTTGCATATATGTTCAAAAAAGAAAAAAAAATTATTGAAAAACAGAAATTTTATGTTTAGAAATATTTTCATATAGGTAGGGCTTTTCCTTTTGGAATTTTTGGAAAAATACCAAAAATGGCTTGAAAACTACATCTTTTTTTTTCTTTTTTAGATAATTACATCTTTTCTTATGTGTTAAGACATCTTTTTCCTTATTAAAAATATAACCATTTCTTTTTAAAGATTTCAAATTATAAATTTTTCAATATTATTTCTGGATTTAAAAAAAATTATAAAAAAAAAACTATAATTAAAAAAAATTAGAAAAAAAAATTCAGATTTTTTTTTTTTAACTCGAGATTTTTCTTAGAAAAATGTTTGGTTTTGCACAAAAAACCCTGTAAATATTACTTTTAAAAAATTAAACTACCACTTTTCATAATTGTAGGAAAAATGACGAAGAATAAGGATTCGTTCAGCTTTGGTCGACAAAAACAAATATCACTGGAGTTATCAGCAAAATGTGGAAATATTTGTCGTGGAAAGAAGAAAAATAAAAGTCTTTTGGTTGGACGATGTCGTAAGTGTCTAAAAATGATCTTATCACAAAAAAGGAGTGACCCTCTAGAACAATAAGGTTCGAAAATGTAGGTTTGGACCGGATGCTCCTCAAAGGTCGAGTCTTTTACAAGATCGGTATTACGAAAAAGGAAGAATCAATACTTTACACCGAAAAAAGACAAAGCTTTCCCCATAGGAACCTTGCTCTAGCCGGACGAGGTCATAACTATTTTTGAGAATGACTCAACAAGAGTATTTGAAACTCAATGGTGGAATCGAGTTGGAAAACTAGTTAAAACCGAATCATGAGAAGAGCAAGTTTTATGAGAGAAGAGAGAAAATCCGTAAAAATATAGAACTTAACAAAACTTTTAGTAAATGAAGAATCGACTTTTATCTCGTGGTCTCTTATTCTTTCTTTTCTTTCTTTTGCTTTTTTTAACATGGTCGTCGGAGAATTATATTTCAGATAACTTATTTTCGTATTATGTTCGATTTGAATACTCAAAATGAATCATAAAAGGAATCAGTAAGGTATTTTCGTCAATCTTAGTCCGAATCAAAACTTAAAGTTTTGGGTCGGTTCGAATAAATTATAACCTAAAGTTAGAATTTATAATTGAAAGGGTTTGCTCTTAACAAAAAAAATTGGTTGGTTCAATTGCATAATATATTATTTTTTTATTAATTTAGATAGTTACATATATTATTATTTTCGAATATTTATTTTTTAAAGAAAATCTTAATTTAAGATTTTGTTTTTGTTTTTTCCATTTTTTTCTCCCACTGATTTTTTTTAAAGACAAAAGTTAAGAAAACTTTTCCTTTTTTTTAAACATAATAATGAAATAATCAAGTTATTTATTATGAGGATAATATTGTAATTTTATAATTTGAAGGTATAGTTTTCAAAAAAAGTTAACCCAAAAAAAAAATGATGTAGTTTTCAAATTTATAAACTCATTTGAGTATTTTTACAAATTTCTTCTTTTAGATTCCCTATGTATTTTACATGTTAGTATCATGATTTATTTCTATTAACTAATATCTTCTATTATAGATTTGATAATCTCACCTATATTTAAAAATAAAAATATTTGACGCTATCATAATGACGTGTCACTATAATTTTTTATTTTTTTTTTACTTTGATTAGTTTAAATTTGATATACTTATGGGTTAAAAAATCTTGTTGTATTTCAAAGAATGAATACAAATATATTAAATGTTGTTTTGACTTTTGTGTATATCTTCCATATGCTGGATCATACTTTCTAAATATCCTCTAGATTTTTGCATATATGTTCAAAAAATAAAAAAATTATTGAAAAAAAAAATTGTGTTTAGAAATATTTTCATATATAGGTAGGGATTTTCCTTTTCCCTATATATTTTACATGCTAGTATCATGATTTATTTATATATATATATATATTTACTATGATTAGTTTAAATTTGATAAATTTATGGATTAAAAAATCTAATTGTATTTTAAAGAAGGAATATAAATATATTAAGAGAAAAAGTATTAGATAACACAAAAAGTTATATTTGACAATAATAACATATGGAGTTTTGTAATTTCAAAAATACGATTAGTGAAACTTTTTTAATGGTATTTTTGGAATTCGAAAGACCCTTCCCGAATATGTGTTTTTCTTTCCCGATTACGTGTTTATCCTTCCCGATTACGTGTTTATCCTTCTTGATTATGTGTTTTTCCTTCCCGTAGAGTGTTTTGTTTTCCCGAATATGTGTTTTTCCTTCCCAAATATCTGTTTCTCCTCGAATAGTGTTTTAGTTTCCGAATATGTGTTTTTCCTTGCTGAATCTTTCAAAAAACAATTTTAGGAAACATTTGTACATATTCGGGAAGCCCTACTCGAACATGTACTATTTTTTTCCTACACTAATCTCAAGAAGCATTTATACAGATTCGGGAAGCCCTTCCCAAACATGTACAATTCCTTCCAGAATTTCTAAAAATATCATGAAAATGGGTTTTGGTAAAATAGTTTTGGGTATAGTTTTTCATATTATTATTGTGAATTGCCTATATATTAAAGGTTGTTTTGACTTTTGAGTATAAATTCCACATGTCGAATCATATATATTTCTAAATATCCTCTAGATTTGTGCATATATGTTTAATAATAAATAAAATTATTGAAAAAAATAAATTTGTGTTTAGGAATATTTTCATATAGGTTTCCTTTTCCCTATTTACCTACTAGTATCATGTAAATAAGATTTATTTCTATTAACTAATATTTTCTAGTATAATTGAAAATAATAGCATAAAACTATATCAAAAAATATTTTATCAGCTGTTTTCGTAGTTTCAAAATACCCTTGGAAATTCGAGAAGAAAAAAAACTGTTTGGGAAACCCTTCCCGAATAATGTATTTCCTTCAAAAATACCATAAAAATTTTCATTAATGATATTTTTTGTCATTAAAAAACTATGTATGCTATTATTGTTCAAAATAATTTGTTAGTGTTATTTTAGTCTTTTTTTTTATCTGGGAAAATTTCAAAAATGCCACGCAAACAAATTCGGAGGCCAAAAATGTCACACGGTAATTTTATTCCAAAAATGTCATGCTGGGATTACGATTTTACCCCTTTGGTATTAAAACCTTTTTTAGAAACATATTTTTGTCCTTTTTTGAAGCAAAATGTCATTTCAAATATGATCGTACTAAAAGTAAATACTAAAACCCCAAAACTTAGTTCTTAGAAATATTTTTTGGGGATTTAAGGTTGAATTAATTGATATTTGAGAAATAAATAGTCATTTCAAGTAGAACCGTATTAAAAATTCAATATTAACTATTTGAGAAGCAAATTGGTTATTTTTGGGAAACAAAATGTCTTTTCAAATATTTTTTTACTTAAAAAAAAATATTAAAACCCAAAACTTAGCTTTTAGAAAAAAAAATTTGGAATTTAGGGTTGAATTAATTGGTATTTCGGATGTAAATAGTCTTTTTAAGTACAACCGTACTGAAAATTGAATATTAGCTCCTTGGAAAACAAGTTGGTTATTTTTTGGAAGCAAAAGGTCATTTCAATTATGGTCGTACTGAAAATAAATACTAAAACCCAAAATTTAGTTTTTATGAACAAATTTGGGATTTTGGATTGAATTATTTGGTATTTGGGAAGTAAATGATCTTTTCAAGTATGGTCGTATTGGAAATTGAATAATAGTTCTTTGAGAAGTAAATTGGTTATTTTTTGAAAGAAAAATGTCATTTTAAGTATGGTCGTACTGAAAATAAATACTAAAACCCAAATAGGATAAATGACATTTTCGAAATTATGAAAATATGAACCTGACAATTTTGTCTAAAAATTTTGTATGGTATTTTTGGATTAAAATTTGTTTGTGGTATTTTTGTCAATTTTTCTATCTTCTGGTATAGATTTGACAATTAAAAATATTTGATGCTATTATAATTGTTGTGTTGTCGCTATAATTTTATTTATTTTTTAATAAATTATTTTTGAAGATTTGGTCTGTTAAGTTTTGTTACCAAAACATTTTTAAAACGGCAAAATTTGAATTTTTTAAAATTATAATTGTATTGAGTATACTAGTTATAGTTAAACCTAGCTTGTCTGAATGCTGATTCATTCTCCAAATATCTTCTAGATATTTCTATACATGTTTAATAAATATATAAAATATAAAAAAATGGAATTTTTTGTTAAGGAATATTTTGAAATACGTAGGATTTAATTTTTCTTTATATATTTTACTTGCTAGTATCATGTAAATAAAATTTATTTCTGTAGCTAGTATCTTCTATTATAGATTTGAAAATAATTTTTTCTATATATAAAAGACAAAATATTCGAGGCTATCATAATTGATGCGTTGTCACTGTAATCTTTTTAAACTTTGGTTAGTTTAAATATGATAAGATTTTGAAGATTTGGTTTGTTACATTTTGTTATCAATATATTTTTAAAATAGCGAAATTTGAATTTTTGTATTTTAATTATAAATGTTTGCTCGTTATAGTTAAAATCCTAATTAGTTGTATTTGGAAAAACGAAATACAAATATACTGTTTGGTATATTCACATGTTGATTCATATCCTCAAATATCTCTAGATATTTCCATATAAGTTCAATAAATAAAAAAATTATCAAAAAAATCAAAATTTCTGTTAAAAAATATTTCCACATATGTAGGGTTTTCGTTTTCCTGCTAGTAAAATGTGAATAATATTTATTTTTATAACTAATATATTCCATTATAGATTTGACAATATTTAGTATAATAAACTCATTGGTTTAAAAATGGTTTAAGCATCACACGAACCGTGCGATGATGATAGTAAAGTTTTATATAAGTCATCTAATGTAACACAAACTATTGGAATATAAAAAAAAAATTTATTAAATTGAAATTGGTAAATAAACTAAGCTTCTACGGAAACAAAAAAACTAAGCAACAACAAAAAATATTGCAAATTCATGATATCTATTAGACTATTACAAGTAAAATTTGGCACTGTGCTAAGTATTTGAAATACAGGCGAAAGCGTCATGGAGAGCAACAAAAGTACTCTTGCTACGATTAAGCGATCCTCTTCATATAATTCGTCCAATACCGGAAGACTACAAATAACAATTATGAACAAAAAAAAAAAGAAAAACGTACCTTACTTGAAAGGTAGTTAGGGAGTTAAAAGCACGATCCAAATAGAACAAACGTGAAGAGATTATTCAAAGTTTTTTCTTTAGTTGGTGAGAAATGAGAGATACAAGTTGTTTATATAGAGTTGAGTGATTAAAATCGTTTTAGTAATCTGATATGATCATGGGAAATACCAGGCCATATGTTCAATGTTTGAATTGTATCTTCTCAACCATGAGGTTTAATTCATGAAATCACATGGAGAATATGCTAAACACAATTAAAAAGTTCCTCAAAGATGAATCATATCAAACGGAGTTCAGAAAAAAGAGTTATTCAATTTACAAAACAAGTGATCTCCAACTTATACGTTTCAGACCTACGGACATTTGAATAAAGAGTTCCAATCATACCAGGATGAATCAAAGTACAAACTGAGTTGTTCTATAATTTTGGTTCATCATAGAATCTCAACAATGTAAATGTAACTCAAAACAATCAAGGAAAACTGATTTTCGTCACAGTGAGAACATTTAATTATGTCAATTTCTTTCTTTTACATGCACTTTAAAGTTTGAATTTAAATTTTTTAGATGCTCTGCATGTTGACCTATGTTTATGGAAGAATTTGATGTATTTTCTCTATATAATAAGGCTCAGATCATGAATAATAAAACTTTGATTATAATTTTTGGAACCTTTGAGAATGATTCTCATTTCAATGGTGTGTAATATCCATTGATTTGATCATGGTGTGTAATATATAATGATCATTCGGGTTCGTCTTGGTGTGTCATATCCAAAGAGTCTTTGATCCGTCTTGGTGCGTCATATCCAAGGGATCATCCATAAAATCTAAGAACCTTCCGCATCTCTTAAAAGTTTCATTCGATCCACCAACTTATCAAGAGTTTTCCGGTTCTCTTGTATCACCATTCGCTATTTATTCTTTGAAACTTCACGATTTTTTAGAAGCAGAGACTGTCCTTTTACGACCTTAGAGTGCAATATCTTTTATTCTCATCAATCCTTTATGATTTTCTATATCCCTAAAATACTATTGTTTGAAAGTTAATTTTGATTTAATATATTATCTTTTTAATGGTTTTACGTTAATTAGTTGAAACTTATATTCATATACTCATATAGCATATTTCCTTTTTCAATAGGATTAAGTCAATAAATTAATTAATGTTATAAACATGCATAAAATTTTATATAAATTTGTGAAAAATTTTAATCGAGTGATTGATAAGTGTGACAGTCGTGATTAGGGTTGGACCAAAAAATCGAAACCGAAGAACCAAACCGGAACCGGCCAAATTTTTCTCTTCGGATCCAATCAAAATACTCATTGGATCTTAAGATTAGGAACCATGGGTATCGATTCGATTCTAATTTTACCCAAAAACCGAATTTAAGAACCGAATACCCAAATCATATAATAATACTAGGTTTTCCTGGGATTAACCCATAAGAAAAATTATATGGGCTATATTTTCACTGAAACACGCATGAAACTCTATTTATAACTATATACTTCCCCTACTCCTTCCTCTCACAATCGATGTGGGACTTCTTGCAACTTTTTTTTTTTTGCAATGTTTAATTAATTACAATAAAATGTTCTTTACAACAACAATTTTGTTGGGAACAAAAGCAGAAAATTAACGTGTATTCTATTTCTTTATCTGATTATGAATTTATTTCAAGATGTCAAATGCACTACATTTGAGACTTTGTATATTAACAAGAATTTCTACTTGAAAAAAGAAAAAACACTAGTCATAATTGAATTATACACGGTTTACCGTTATATGAGAGTGTAGACTTTTTTTTATTTTATATACTATCAAACTAATTAATTTTATAAATAATTTAATAATATAATTTATTTATGATCAATTATTGGTACCCGGAACCGAACCGAAAAATTAAAAGTAATCATTGGATTCTAAATCTCTATAACTGAAATACCCGGAAACGAATGGTTCCTAGCCGGAATCGAACCGAATACTCGTTGCCAGGCCTAGTCGTGACAATAACAATTTTTTACACTGTCGAATTATGATAAAGCAACGGACACATGTCACAATAATTTTTAATAATATTTGTTTTACCCGTATCGAAATATAATCGAATGACTGATAGTATCACTATTATATTAATTACAAAATTTAAAGTTACATAAGATTGTACAAAAAGTAAAGAATGGCCTAGCATAAATGTGACAAAAAAAAAGGGGCAAGGATTTTGCTACAAAGACTGATGTGCTAAACTTAGAAGATATCATGAAACTACATTAAACCACGCGAGTGTTGATTTACATCCATCAAAATCCTAAACCTGCAAGTTTGGACGTTCGTGAGGCGTTTAAAGATTGAATATGCAGGTGGATTTTTTGTTGATTTTTCGAACAAGAAGAAACTACAAAATACCATCGTTCTTAAGACGACGATGGTTGTTTTCTCTTAAAATATGATAGATTGTCTTTTCAAAGGTTAAGTGGCAAAGAGTCATATTTAAAATTTTTATCAGTTTCATGCAAATATCGTTCAGAGTATCTGGCCAGTCCATATTAGGATTGGTCCCCAACAAACTACGAGAAACAAGTGACAAAGCCATTTATGACCACGAAAAAAAAAAAAGAGGTGATCCCTATCTTTCAAAGCTCACCACATATGATACATGGTTGGTGGCT
The DNA here is from genome assembly GCA_900116095.1 of Euclidium syriacum. NCBI lineage: Eukaryota > Viridiplantae > Streptophyta > Magnoliopsida > Brassicales > Brassicaceae > Euclidium > Euclidium syriacum. Next base: position 9,632,665 of record FPAK01000007.1, on the reverse strand, counting down.
AGCCTAAGCGTACTTCCTCATTCCATGTCAAATCAATCCCTTACTGATAGTCATACAATCTAGGCAAATCGGGGCATCCCTTGAGTGAACACGAGATTTCCTATCCCGCAATTGCTGCCAAGTTGTTGTGAGGAAAATGCCGATTTGAAAAGATAGTGATCATGTCACCATAACATATATTATACTTGATCCAGGAACCGAAAGACGTAAAGATAGGATTAAGTTAGTGATCTCATCAAATTATGCGTTTTTACATCTGAAGTTTCCACCACCTTATGTTGTTAGTAACCACATTCTTAACCAAACTTAATAAACAAACTTTCAAATTTTGCGGTCTAGTTTCGCCAATAAAATTAATCGAACTTCTCAAAGGCAATCTCAAATTCCAACCAAAAGCGAACTTTTGCACTAGTTTAAACATATATAATCTAAGTAAAATTTGGATTGCTTGTTCTTTTAATATCGAATAATGACATTAAGTAAACAAATCACAAAATGAATCGATCCGAACTTATAATTTGGATGATTTAGTGTTTTGAACGAAAACATCTCCGCGAGCTTAAAATCTGGGATGGAGTATTTCATAAAGCTTTTTGGCTCATATCTTTGGTGGTATTTGAGATTCTTTGTCTTACATAGGCTAGAATTGTATGATCCAATGTATCAAATAATTTTGGGAATACGCATTTTCTTTCGATGCAAAGGTATATTCAAATCAATGGGATACTTCATCTCACCTGACCTTTGACCCCACCCAACCATTACTACTCTCTACCATCTTCACAAGTCCACGTCAGCGGCAGTGGCACAACTGTAATTTCTCTGACCTTATAATAAGGTGAATTCTGCTTCTCATCACCTACCAACCAATAACACCAGCAAGAAGTTTGAGCTCCCATGGCGGCCTTCTCGATGACTCTGGTGCGTTTCCGTTTTTTTATTTTTCGTTGTTCATTCGAATTTGTTATCTCTTTTTCTCATGGCTTCTCCTCTTCTCTTGCTTCTTTTCGTTGTCATCCTAGTCGAATCCGAAGTCAATCTCACCTGCTCCACCAAGACTTTCTCAGATCAATACTTCCGCTCTCACACGTTCCTCGTTCCGATTACGGACCAAATCTTCGTTCGATTCCATTTCATTGTTTTCGTCTTCAACTAGCTTCTCATCCTCGTCTTCTACTAAAAGAAACCATCGCTGCTTCTCGGTTCAATCCAGTGCTGAGGTTAGAAATCTTCTCATAGACTGAATTCGAGTTTGAAATTCTCGAACCGATTGATAGTTCATTCAGCTTACTCTAGGGTTTTTCATTAGATTTGATTTAGGATTTCGTAATTCAGGTGTTAACTGAGCCCCAATCGAAAATAACTCACAAGGTGTATTTCGATATAAGTGTTGGAAATCCAGTGGGAAAGTTAGCTGGTAGGATTGTTATTGGATTGTACGGTGATGATGTACCTCAAACTGTGGAGAACTTCCGTGCTCTATGCACAGGTAGGTTTCAAATATCATTACATATGGTTTATGTTTCATTGGGGGGGCATTTAATCCTGTGATTGATCTGTTGCTCAGGTGAGAAGGGATTTGGCTACAAGGGTTCAACATTTCATCGTGTCATCAAAGATTTCATGATTCAGGGAGGAGATTTTGATAAAGGCAATGTGAGTTTCTCGCTGAATCCTTGACAGCATGATTCTCTATTTCTTTGTTAGCTTCATATTCTTTTTCTATCTACCAACTTCATTGATTACTTGAAGAAAAACATTCTTTACATTTGCTTTTCTAAAGTTAATAAGTAGAAAATTCACCATCCACTACTGAATGTGTGTTGAGCTCTTATTGAAAGATAGAATGAGCTCACATATCTACAAATCTCTTTCTGACTGCCATTGAGTTCCTTGAATCCTGCCACTTTATTTTGTTATAAACAAGTGGTTAGAATGTGGTTTCTCTGCTAAATCTCAAATAGTGAAAAGCTTCTTTTCGAATTTTAAAGCAAACTGGACTCACACCAGGATGTATATTCATTTCCTGAATGTGATACATAATCCAAGTCAGATCTTGGTAAGGAATGATGCTTGAGTTCTTACTTGTGCGGATTTAGACCCAAGTGCTTTGAACAGGCAATCTTTCTGTTGATTGGCACTTTGATTTGGATATCCTTGGCTTTAGAACAACTGATCCGTACATCTCTAGATTAGCTGAGGCTCTTTTGTACATATGCCTCTTCCAGAAATTAGATCATTATCTTCTGGTTCTGCACATTTTAATTACTGAAGGTCTTCTGGATAATTCCATTATACTGATACGGAAAATGTAATTGTTGAGCAGGGAACTGGAGGCAAAAGTATATACGGCCGGACATTCAAGGATGAGAATTTCAACTGTAAGTCGTATCGTGATATTCAGATTTGTCAGTAGTAATTTCATGAACGTAACAATGTGCAATACGCTGCAGTATCCCATGTGGGACCAGGAGTTCTGAGTATGGCAAATGCTGGCCCCAACACAAATGGAAGTCAATTCTTTATCTGCACTGTTAAGGTGAAACTTATTAATATTCCCTCTATTCTTAAGTAAGCAAGAATCTTGCTCAATGTTTCTTGCGTATTATATAAACTAGGGAATAGATTTTGGGATTTGGAACCACGCAAGCTTTGTTGGTTTATCTATTGAAGAACCATTAACAGTGTCTAGATTGAATCCAAGTGCTAAAATTTAATGATGTGTAACAGACGTCGTGGTTGGACGGAAGGCACGTGGTGTTTGGGCAAGTACTAGAAGGAATGGAGGTGGTGAAGTTGATAGAAGAACAAGAGACAAATAGAGGAGACCGTCCCAGAAAGAATGTGGTCATCGCTGACTGTGGTCAACTTCCAATGTCTGAAGCTTAAGGACTTAACCATTTCAAAACCCAAAATTGAGACTACTACTACTACGTCTTTTGCATTTTACATGTTTTCTTTTGTTGAATGGATTATTTATCCCTCTTTGTTAGTACATCATCAGTTTCATCTTTGTGACTTTCCTTTCTTCTCCCAAGAACAGGAGTCCAAGTTTGGCTTTAGAGGTTGATTAGCTAAGCAAATATTTTCTTAGGCTTTGCTAATGAATTATATAGTGCACCTCGTAGATGCTTACACAGAAGTTACAAGAATCCAAAGTTTCTGAACCCAAAGGACAGACAAAGTTAGCAATAACATGAATCGAGTTTTTCTTTCTGTTTAAATATACAAAACCAACAAAGGAATTTAGCCTCCAATGTCAAATTTTGTAGTTTAACATATAAGCAAACAGGCATATTATTCTATTTAACAAACCCCACAAAACTGAAGCTTGAGAGGTAGTAGTTTAAAGAAGAAAACCATCCAACTCTATGTATATTCGCAAAGTTTTATTCTTTTGTTTATTAATTAATATCAACACTCATTTACATCTTAATACTATTAATTAATTGAAAAGTACAAATAAAATAACCTTATTATGATGTGTTATATTACATATAATGCCATTGTAAATTAGTTATAAAAGTATATATTCATTAAGGGTAATTTTGACAAAAACTAATTACAATAGATAATAAGAATTGGGTTTTTGAATATATATTTTTTACGTGGCCCATTATTTCCAAAATATTCTATTCATTTATGATCTCAATATTTAATGAATATTTGTATATGTTACCAAATCATTAGTTTACTATAACATGATTTTTCAATATTTGTTAATATTATTCTTTTTACCTAAATTATGGATAGCATATCTACAAAAAATTTATAATAAAAATATTTACATAATTTATTATTCTTTTTCTTTTTTTACCAAAATACGTATTAAAAATACAACACTAAATATATCAAATATTATATTATTCTATAAGAAGTAGACATGTTTATTTGGGGGTAACAGAAAGGAAAATATTGTAATGGAAACGAGAGGGGAACGAGTAATTCTGGTATTGACAAAATTTCTCATAATATTCACGATAAAGAAACGGGGCGAAAAATGATATAACGGAAAATGGATGAGAACGTGAAATTTTGGATAACTAAGATTAAGATCTTAACTCTTATTAATTCGGATAAAACTCTATTTCGGGACGGATATTTCAAAATATTTTAGAAAATTTAGGAAATTTTTGAATAATATTTAGATAATTTATCATTCATTTAAAAAAGTATTAGATATTAAACAGATTATTTAGAAAACTGGTTCTCATACTCTTTTTTTTTTTTTAATTCATCTGAATACAATAAATGATCCAAAACGGAGAATATTTAATAAATGAGATGGGATTCGGGTCGCGAAATAGCCAAACCTAATCAAAGATAATTAAAAATATACTATTTAAGAATAAAGATAAAAAATAATACCCCGCGTAACGCGGAATCAAAACCTAGTTCATTTTATTAAGTTTCAAAAAATACGTTATTGTTATTTAATATGTTAAGAATACAGATTAGGGACATTAGACCATCTCCATTAATGAATTCCATTAATGAATTCCAAGAGGGGTTCTTAAAAACCAAATTTTTAATATTATTATTATTTTTTTAAACGCGAAAAATTAAAAAAAAAGATAAAAAAAAAATTCGGACCATTCACGGATTGCCACGATACGAGATCATGTTTATGTTTTTGTGTGGAGTCCATTATTAAAAAATTAAATTTTTTTTTTGAACCTGAGCTATAAATCTCTAATGGGGATGAATGCTCTTAGTCTGTTTCATGTTCTTTACTTCTTTTAACCGAAAGAAAATCATGAAACTGATTAAAACTTAAACATTGTTTGAATGATCTGCGTATTATAACAAGATCTTAAGACAAGTATAATGAATATGGACTCCGAAACTCGACATCATGAGTGGTACTGAAAAAACAAGAAGTAAATAAATTTCGTTCTAAAAGTAACAATGAAACAAACAGAGTTATAATGAATGCTTAATGATGCGGTTGGGGCTTGAAGGTGCGTGACCATCTGTTGACGCGGCGGTCAATAGGTTACAACTCCATCTTCTTAAGAAGATTCGGGAAGGTAGACGGATTTCCTCAGTGGTCTCACCAATACTCGAAGCTTAACCCCAGATGAACAGTGACCCGGCTTTGAGCTTATGAAAAAGTGGACTCCTGGCTTGGTGAGCCTGACGATATCGTGGCCTGTCTTGTGCACTGCTACAAGAGAAGTTGATTGGCAAGATTTGAATTCAAGCTCACTGCTGATTTCAAAGACGTCCTCGTGGTTCTTGTCGTATTCGAAAAGTAGATTGTCTCCAATCTCAAATTGTCTCTCGTTAGACCACTTTCTGTAGAAGTTAATCTTTTTTGGAACTGTCCAACCTCTCCCATTCCCTACTCTCAAGATCTTTCCAAAAGGAAGATGTGCTGCGTTATAGCTCAATGGTGGAGGAATCAGATCATAGACGACATGAACGTCAAGCTTGTTTCCGTGTAAGCATTGATCATGGTTCGAGGTAATAAAGTAGTAGTGCCCTGGTTCCGTCAATGTCACAACATCGTGTCCGGTGTTGTGGACGGCTTTAGGAGAAGAAGAGTGACATAATTCGTATTCCAAAGCGTCCCAAACTTGAGTCACGTCGTTGACTTCGCGATCAAAGTCGAATACAAGAGAATCTCCGACTCGGAATTCTTTACCCTCGACCCAAGAGCCATAGACGGCCTCGTTCCATCCTTTGGAGTCTCCAACTTTGTAGATAGTCGCCGAGCAACAACTTAAGAGAACCGCCAAGGTTATGACGAAGAGGAAGCCAAAGATTTTCCTTGTTGTGCCCATAATTTGATGTGGTAATACGAAAGCAAAGAGAAAACTAAGCTGGTGGATCAAGAAAGTTAGGTACGAGAAATCGAGATAGGTATGAAAAATTATGAGAGCGGTATGAAAAATTATGTCGAGCTCAGCTTCCTTTTTTATACCCAAAACCTGATGACTAAAGCTTCTTATCGTACCAATGTGGGATAATAGAAATTAACTTTTAAACCGACTCTTTAAACAACCGCTTATGTCAAAAGCCAAAAATGGCGGTTACAAGATATCAACGAACCAGCTTGACCCACAACATAAAAAGAGAAAGAAAACCACTTAGGTTTATTTATCTATCAATGGTACAGAACCGAATATGCCCCCACAACTTTAAAGGGAAAGCTGTTAAAACAGACGTAGAAAATAGCTTTCGAATCCTACATAAAAAAATAAAAAATCTATTTCAATGACAAAACACAAACAAATCTTTTTGATCATTTCCAAAGAGTTGGGTTTTTTTACTGGCTGACGTCACCCCATTGGACCTTGTGCTTAGCAGCTAGATAATGAGCACCCACTGGACCACGACTCCCATAAGGATAGTACTCTGGGATTCTCTTCTTCTCTTCTATCTCTTTCAGCAACAGTGTGAATAACGCCCAAGCTGCATCAAGCTCGTCACTTCTTATGAACAACCTTCTTTCTCCTTCTATTGCATCTAGCAGAAGCGTCTCATATGCATCTGGTATCTCCTTTGAATACCTAAACAACACAGTTTATGTCATTAAGATCAGTTATTGCTGGAGAAAGATTTCCATCTTGCTTTTGTTCTTAATTCACTCATGTACCTTGCTGAGTAGAGAAGATTCAAGTTACTGCGATCTAATCTCATTCCTAAACCAGGAACCTTGTTATTGATGTTCAGATATATGGCTTCATCTGGTTGGACACGGATGACAAGCTCATTTGTAGCTTGATCAAGATCACAACCACTATTCCGGTTATACAAAAATTCCAGGGACATGCCTGAACTGCACCCTTATCTCTTCACTGTAATTTTACTTAAGCGATAAGCATCATTAAGCAAAATTTCAAAAGTTTGAAGTTAAGAGTTCACCACCTACCTCTTAGTGTGTAATGCTTTGCCGGCTTTCATTAAAAAAAGCATTATCAACAATGAACATAAAATATTTCAAATTGTCAAGTTTTGTGTCTGCGTATTTTTATGTGAATTTCTCCAATTTGTCATGAAATATCAAATGCTCCAATATATGCAGCTGTTTTAGATTATAGTCCACCGGCTTGGCTCAGACATTTGATTCTGAAAGACAAGTCGGTTTGAGATTTTGTAACACTCTTGGGAGTGATTATTCAGTAAGAAATATAATGAAAGTTTGTTTGGTGAAAAATATATATATATAGCCAACATTAAAGGATTATAACAGTGCATCGTTTTCTTCTTTCTGTTTCCAAGAGGAGGGAAAGCACAAGGAGCCCAAGTTTGACTTCAGAGGTTGATTAGCTAACCAAATATTCTTTTTTATTTGTCAAGGGTTTTGCTGTAAGCAAATATTCTTAAGCTTAGCTAATGAAGCAATTAGTGCATCTCGTAGTTAAAGAGCACATTTATGTTAAAAAAATTCAAAGTTTTTTGAAGTTAGCAATAACATGAATAGAGTCTCTCTTTCTGTTTATATATACAACCAACAAACAATTGTTTAAATATATAACCAACAATTTCCTCTTGCTTGGACGGACTTGTTATATTTAATGGCCGGAAACTCTCTGTCAGGTACTAAGTTCTTTGTTTTGAGATATGTCTTCCAATGTTCCATATATACATTCTAGTTGGATGAAAAGGAATAGAAAAAGACATGATGAGCCCCCAACTCAACTACTCGACTATTTAAGAGTATGGTTTTGCTACAAGATAAAGGTTGAAGGAGGATTTTTGAAGAGGATGGTATGCCATCCAAGTTAATTCTAATTAAGCTCTAAAATTTTCTTGTTGTAAGGTGTTAAAGACATTTTCTTATCAATAAAATTTAACATTGATTAAATATATACAACCAACAAAGAAAAATTAGCCTCAAATGCCAATATTTTGTAATTTTAACTAAGAAAACATACAAGTAAATAGAAAAACATCCAGCTCTTCCTTCTATTTACGCAATAACAAACCCCACAAAAACTGAAGTTCGAGAGGCAGTTAAAAGAAGAAATAGAAAACCATGCAATTATTATGCCGCAGAGTATTTAAGATTAGCTTTCTAGATCATATCAACTATCAACTATAGATTTAATTTAACAATTTCGAAAATTAAAACTAATTAGTTAGTGGATTGAGCCAAGACCATGCAGAAGTGCAACGTAGTGGGCTTTCTCCCATTAAAAATAACTTAATATCGTGAAGGCCGTAGCAAAACATATCACATATTAAACTGATAAGAACAAATACTACACTTGATCTTAGCCAAAAGGCCAAGAAAGATATGAAAAACTAGTAGAGTTCAACTTCCTTTTTATACCTAAAACCTTATGATTAAATCTTCTCATCTTGTCGATGTGGGATAATATTAAGAGTTAATTGGTGTGAGTAGCAATTAAACAATACAAATTGCAAGCTATGACATTATCTGAAATATTTAAGTTGCTATGACGCTTAGTCACTATTTCGACATTGTTCATCTTCGTACTGTTCTTACGTTATTTATGTAATGACAGAGAGTGCCCTTATGACACATCCATATTAACCCTGACACCTATTTTAATTTTAAATTAAAAATTTTCAGATATACACATACAACATGTCATTTCTCTCCTCCTTATAGATACATACATACACGACAAAAAAAATTCTTTCTTATTATTTTTTTTCAACTTTCTTTCTCTTTCCTCACTCTAACAAAAATACATGTTTTATTTTATTTTCTCTCCCTTCTTTTATTTTTCAATTTAAATTATATCTATTATGATTAAAAAAATTAAAAATATATGAATATTTATTTAAATAATTCTTTATTTTTAGAGATATATATCACCTATTTAATATATTTATTATTATTTATTAGATAAGACATAGATTAAGATTTTGTACATTACTTTAATTTGTACACAAACATTTACATATATGGTAAGTTACTCATATAAGAATCTGATATATATATAAACATTTACTTTTACGTGAATCCAGTCTGTACGCTCATTTTAATTGTACAATAGTAAATATGAGTGTACACATTGGATTCATGCATATCCAGTATGTACATGCACATCAATAATAAATTACTCATAGATGATTTACTCGTACATATATCCACTATGCACACTCAAATATACTTGTACACGAATCCACTATGTACATTCAAATCTACTTGTACATGAGTAAATATGAGTGTACAGACTAGATTCATGTACGAGTGAATGTTTGTGTATATGTCTACGAGTAGAAGGTATCTACACATATAAAGATATATACACGTGGATATATCGATAAACACTAATTAATGATACAACTAACTATATACAAGCAAAAGATATGTACAAACAGTAAAAAATATACATAAAAATATACCCCACTATATACATACATCTACTTCAACCTTATTTATTTTGTTTTTAACGGATATTAAATTTTAATATTTGATATACTTCACTAAATTATGGATATCCGGATTTTTCGAAACAAATATGTACTATTCCGTCATGTACAAATATATAAGCTCGTAGAAACCAACGCCTATGTCAAAAGCACAAAACGGTGGCTACAAGAAATCATTGAACTTAAAAAGAGAAAGAAAACCACTTTGGTTTATTTATTTATTAATGGTACAGAACCGAATATGCCCCCACATCACATCTTCAAAGGCTAAGTTGATAAAAAAACAGACGTAGAAAAAAAGGCTTTTGAATCCTACATAAAAAATCTATTTCCATGACAAAACACAAACAAATTTTTTTGATCATTTCCAACGAGTTGTGTTTTTTTACTGGCTGACGTCACCCCATTGGACCTTGTGCTTAGCAGCTAGATAATGAGCACCCACTGGACCACGACTCCCATAAGGATAGTACTCTGGGATTCTCTTCTTCTCTTCTATCTCTTTCAGCAATGGTGTGAATAACGCCCAAGCTGCATCAAGCTCGTCACTTCTTATGAACAACCTTCTTTCTCCTTCTATTGCATCCAACAAAAGTCTCTCATATGCATCTGGTATCTCCTTTGAATACCTAAAACAACAATAAGTTAAAAATCAGTTATTGCTTGAGTAAGATTCCATCTTTCTTGTGTTCTCAAATTCACTCATGTACCTTGCTGAGTAGAGAAGATTCAAGTTACTGCGATCTAATCTCATTCCTAAACCAGGAACCTTGTTATTGATTTTCAGATATATAGCTTCATCAGGTTGGACACGGATCACAAGCTCATTTGTAGATTGATCAAGATCACAACCACTATTCCGGTTCCGGTTATACAAATTCCCTGGGACATGCCTAAACTGCACCCTTATCTCTGCACTGTAATTTTCACTTATATAAGCATCAATACGAAAAAAAATTCAAAGTTTGAAGTTAAGAGACACCTTACCTCTTGGTGTGTAGTGCTTTGCCAGCTTTCATTAGAAAAGGCACACCGTCCCATCTCGCATTATCGATGAAAAGAGCAGCAGCTGCAAATGTCGGAGTTAGACTACCTTTAGGCACAGTCTTGTCATCGGTATAGCCTGGATACGTAACTCCTCCTTTAGTGTGGCTCTTGTACTGTCCTATTACCACATCTTCTATTCCAATTGGCCTCATTGAACGTAAAACCTTAACCTTTTCGTTTCTGATATCCTCTGCATCCAAACTAACAGGTGTTTCCATAGCAAAGAGAGCTAAGATCTGAAGCAGATGGTTCTGCATTATATCTCTTATTATTCCGTAGTGGTCAAAGTACCTAAATTTAAACAACAAAGGAGACGTAAGGATTCGATACAGAAGAGATATAGTCAGATAATGGGAGACGTAATTTTACCCTCCACGTCCTTCAGTGCCGAAATCCTCAGAAAATATGAATTGCACATTCCTTATGTACTGTCTTGACCATAGTGGCTCAAAGATAAGGTTTGAGAATCGAAGAACAGATAAGTTCTCGACTAACTCCTTTCCTAGGTAATGGTCTATCCTAAATATCTGATCTTCCTCCAGATACAGCTTGAGTGATTTCGTTAAAGCAGCTGAGGTTTCAGAATCTCGACCAAAAGGTTTCTCGACAATGACTCTAGTCCAACCATTGACAGATGAAGCAGAAGAGCTTGCACATTTCACAGCATCTACGAATATGTTCGGAGGGATTGACAAATAAAAAAGGCGGTTCGAGATTCGTCCAACCTGCAGAAAGAAAATGGGATAAGTACACACCTACGAGAAAGAACTAGACACCACATGGCAATAGAACAGATCAATACCTCATGTTCCTTGAGCTTCTTGTCTAATTCAATAAAATGTTCCGGTGAATCATACTGACCAGATTGGTAAAAACATCTCTTGAGAAATTCTTCCATTTTTTCACCACAGTTTGCCCTAAATCCAGATGGAACAACAATGGCATAAAAGACTTGTCTTCACAAACTCTATAAAAAGAAGCTAGAATTGATTACCTCTTATCAATTCTACAGGTCAGAGTTTTGCTAACCATGTCTCTAAGTTCAACATCTGTCATCTTACTCCTAGAATAACCATATATCGTAAAATGCTGCAACACAACAACAACAAATTCTCAATCACTACGCTTCAATATGGGCAAAACACAAACACAAATATAGAGAAGAAAACATAAGAAGGCAACACATACCTCAGGAAGACAGTCTTCATAGTAAAGAGCGAAAAGAGCCGGGAAAATCTTCTTCTTGGCAAGATCACCAGAGGCTCCAACCACCGTGATGCTAACCGTTGACTGTTTATGACCATTAGAATCTACTCCAAGATTGGCTTCGTCTTCAGATAGAACTGATAACACCTCGTCTTTCAATTTTTTCAGAGAAGCTTTATTCTCTGTTGTGTTTGATTTGGTGACTAGTGCACCTAAAACCCAAATGTAAATTGTCAGAGCTAATCCCTATTCTACTGATTTACAGTTACATCAAATCAAATGATTCCATGGGGATTGGAACTTGCCACATATCGATATTCAAATTGCAATTAACAAGCTTACTTATTCGACAAATCCAATCGAGGATACAAAGAGAGAATGAAAGAAGCGAATCGAACTGACCATCTTGCATAAACACAGAAGCACGACCAGACTTCCTCTGGAATCTAACACAGAGCTCATGAGAATTCAATCCTTGAGGAGAAGCAGGCAGGAACGAGAGTGATCGATGTCGATTACCATTAATCGTTGAGAAAGAAGCCGAATAGCCGGAACGATAGGATCGGGAGGCGACGGAGGAAGACAAAGACGCCATCGCCAGAGGTAGACGGAGAAGGATGATGGGGTGGGTTAAAGAGAAGGTTTTAATAGTTCATAAGAAACATCGAAAGGAGATATAAGGGCAATTCTGCAAATAAGAACCTTTTCAGATCTCCCAAAGGTTGTCCCTTTGCCCTAAAATTGTTCACTGCTGTGATGGTATGGCTACGTGAACGGTTGCTGGCTGCACAAAATAATATTCAATTCAAACTAAAACCCAAGTGGACTTTTGCTTTCTCTTTTTTTCTTCTCTTCTCTGTTTTTTTTGTCATAACATAACAGATCTCCGAATATACGTTTTTTCTCAAAGATGCTTTCTTCTCTATTTACCTACTTTCTTATATTTCTTTTGTTTTGGTAGTGAAGATAGTTAATTTTATTTGGAAGTTGAAGATTTTGGTCTTTTGTTCTGTGAGCTTATAGATTCGAAGTAGTCTGAAACAAAATTACTAATCAAAATTTTATGAGTTTTTACACTCTTACAACAACAGCTTCTTCTTAAAAGAAAAAAGAGAATTTCCCATTTTCTTCCCCCAATAAAGAACAAAAAATCAAATACTCTCTCTCACAAACTACAATGATAAAACTCGCAGGCAAATAACCTGCACAATGGCTCAACTAAGAGCCAAACATCTCGCATTCCTCTCTCTCCCTAACATAATGATTCTACGGAGACAAACAACGACAACAACAAAAAGACTACCAAAAACCCTCGAAAAAAACTGTAATTTGAAGCTCAAATTCAGAGAACGAGGGCGACTTTCTCATGTGATATAAGCGGTGATGGATTGGCAATCAATGGCTCGTAATGGTCTGCTCCACCACCACACCAACCTGAGAAAACAAGTTGATGATTTCATTATTACCAAATCCAAACTGTAAAGACTTATTCAAATGGAATTTATTTTCATACCTGTTCCTTTCATGAATAGAAACACTGGGGACTCAATAACTTCACTTCTTGGTTTGTGAGGAAGGAAAAACACACAGTTCTCTTCTTCCACCATCCCATCTGATCCATGTGCTTGCACCTACCCACCAACCCACACACAAAAAACTTTACTTTTCAAAAACCAAACTTGATATTACACAATATTAGCAAACTAAAAAAAGGTTTTTTTTGTTACTCACCACATAGATTTCTCGTTTGAATTCTGTTGCAAGACATTCAATTGCTATGTCATCCCCAAAAGCAGCAGCATGTCCTTCTCGGTTCTCATCTACAGATAACAACCCATCTTCTGTATACTGCAAGGTGATGATGTCATGCTCATCCTCTGTTGACCCTGAAATCGACATGTACTTTGCCCAACTAAGACCATCGTTCACCGGAAGACACCTCTCTCTGTAGATTGACTCTGCAGCAGTTTCTCTACAATGGAGAAAAACAAAATATTATTAGTAAACAATACAAACCCTAGACAAATAACCATTTCTCCTAGAGACTATAGAGCATTGTTTCACGATTGTCAATCAATAAGACTCACAACAAATTATACATTTTGCTTTCTTTTGTAACTCTAATTGAACCAATGATTTCTTTTGACCTTCTTCCTAATAATTCGATTCAGAAAAACGTATGCATAAGCATAAAGAATTAAAGATCCATTCCGACCAGAACTCGTGATGAAACAGAAACCAGATCTATATTAGAACAGAGGAAATACCTCTGCATCCCAATCTGTAAAAGCTCTTCAATGGCGGAATCTAGACTCTCACGTTCGTCCTTTTTGGCTAACAATTTCTCCTCCTGGACGATATGAATCCCCCATCCGGTCTTCAGATCCGGCGAGTACATATGCCTAATCGCGTCTGTGATAACCTCTTTCTCTTCCTCGCTAGCGGATCTGAAATCCTCCAGGAATCTCCGTACCGTACGCCGCCGGAGGTCTCGCGCGTCGAACCCACGCCCCTCCATAGCCTTCTGAGACGCAGTGAATAGGCAGTTCCCGTCGGAGGAGACTTCTCCGCCGTGAGAGAGACGGAAAACGACGGACGCGGAGGATTCATCTTTCCCAGGATGCTTCCAGAGCACACCCTTTGCGTGTAGCCGTTGAAGATGCCGTCTTTGTTGCTCCTCTAAACCGAAAACCTCATCCCACGCGGTAGTAGTTGTGGCGGCCATCGTTTTCTCGACCGCTTCCACCGCCGCAGCAGCCGCGGATTGGTCAACAAGATCCACGTCATCAAGAGACACGGCGGATGTCGGCGGTTCCCTCCACGGAACGGTAGGTGACGGGGATTGAAATGTCGTCGTTGAATCACAGAGAAGCTTTCCCATTTCTTTAAGATTTATATAAATGCCGTAAAGATAAACCAATCTTTTTTTTTTCTGTTCAGATTTTGCCTTCCCTGGTTCAAACGAAACTGCAAGGAGAGGAGAGGAGAGAGAGAGTTGCAGAGGAAAAGGAGAGAGAAAGGAAGGCTCTTTGGCTCAACGGCTAGATATGGGATACGAGAGGATACGACTGTTGGAGTTAACGGTCAGATCTGTGAGACTATAACGCGGGAGAGGAAAGTAAACCACGTGGCGTGATCGTAGTGGTCTTTCTTAATCCCTCTGACTAACGAATGGCTGAGGCTGACCTTGCACCGGTGGACCACACCACTCAAAAACACCAACCTCTCTTTTACTATTTTTATTTATTTAAAATATATAAAATAACTAAATGGTTTTCAATTTTTCCATCTTCTCCCGTTATCTTATTTCTTATTGTCCCACTAGGTGTTGGTATTAGCTGGCGCATCCTCTAACGTGCACATGGTGTCTCCTTTTTGCTAGGTTACCAATTATAGTTAAACACATCAGCTTTCGTTAAGGGATTGACCAATGAGAGAGCTTGCTCACACGCTTGAGATTTGTCAGGGATGGGCCTTATACACGAGCTGCGCTACATGTGCGGATTTGTCTTGGACGCCGTGAACAACGTCGTGAATATCGCGTTAGAAATTAGAATATACGGAATTTAACCTGTAACGGCTAGTTAAAAGATCAAAATCTTTGCTCTTCCAAGATTGGTAATAAATAATAATTACCCTAAGTAGTAAAAGTCCGATTTAATGTTGTAATATGAATATTATTACTTCATCCTAGACATATTTCTAGACTTGTGGAATCGATCAAGTCCATGAAGTCAGTTTTCTTTGTCGTTCTGCAAGTTATCTTTAAAGTATTGGTACAAAAGCAGCAAACCAACTTTGTTATTAGAAACCAGCAAAGTTAGTGGCTGGTTTTACAAACTCAAATTCCATGAAACAAGAAAAATACACACAACAAACATATATATTGCTTAATGTTTTCTCCCATGCCATCACGAGCATTTGAGTCAATGTTTTGAAGGATCAAGAACTTGACCCATGAACAAAATCACGCCGCTCTTGTCCTCTCTCACCGTGAATAGAAATGGATGGTTAGCTACATAAGATGGTCTTTCCACGAAACAACAAAGTGATATAGTGCCAACAGAAACGGCTGCAGCTTCAGTTCCCTCTTCATTCACCTCAATGCAAGCTTTATGAAAAATGTTTGAGACGTACAGATTGGAAGATGAATCAACCATCTCACTGAGACTACCTCCACGAGTAAACGGTAAAGTCAACCCCATATCCTTCAAAACATCTGAAGCTTTAAACTCGGAAGAGAAGTTAAACTTAGGAATTCTAAAAGCATTCATTGATATACGGTTGAGTGGAATATGGTTATCAAGAAATCCTGGTTGGGATCCCATTTTTTCAAGCAAAGCGTGTAATCCGTCTTTATCAATAGGAAGATAAATGTACATGGAGAATTGACGTTGATCTTCTACATAAGGGAGTCGCAAAACTTGGAAACCATCATAGTCTTCAAGGTATTGGTCCTTATAACTAGTCATGAAGGGGACTTTCACAGAGGTGCCGTCAAGAAGGTGAAAATCATTATCTTCTGTAAACTCTACATCGAATTTTTCGCTCCAAGCTCCTTTGAAGTAGACTGCATTTGCAAGTATGAGTGCGCTGCTTTGGATTGTATCGATATCATCATGTGAAAGAATATCCTTGATGAGTCCATTGGTGTTGACTTCACCCCACGCGTTCACCTCATCAATCACCTCACCAGGCTTTAAAATTATGCAATAAACCAAATTGACCAATCATTTTATAGAACTCCATGTAATAAATATAACCCACACACAAGAAGAAATAACAATGTTACTAGTCTAAAATATCACTCCCTTTGTTTCAATATACAAATCTTGACAAATTACTTTTGTTTATATATTCCGTTTATATTTAACTAAAAAGAAATCAAGCAATCGTTTAAAAACCACGTAATATTAATGGTCATAAATACATTTAAATTTACATTGACACTTGTAAAACATTCTCTAAAACGAAACAAAAGTAAAATCTCTAAAACATCCTATATAATCGAATGGATCAATATACTAATGACATGAGTCAATCCAACAAATTTACTAATTAAGAAATTGGAGAAGAGAGATTGAGTTACCTTGGTTGCAAAGTCAACTTGACTGCAAGTAGCTTTATAGGAATTCTCCAAAAGATCTTTAAAAGAAGGCTTGAAGGAGAGAGATTTGTCGATCCATACACCATTAGCTGTAGATAAGCGTAAATCACTTCTCTGGCTACCATTGGCGAAACTAACAGATATGATCTCGGCCAAGACTCTGTTGAGGTGATCCGTTGATCGACACATGAGGAATGAAAGAATTTCCTTTTTTGTGACGCTATTGGAACCGGCGGCGATGAGGCCGAGTAAAACGTTAATTGACGTCGGTGAGAAGACAAGGTTGGAGCCATTGGCGACGGTAGCTATGACATGCTTTGCTAATATTAGCACGACGTCGTTGTTCTTCTCAATTGATTGTCCCACCCCCATTTTCACAAAGAGAGAGGTAAGGAAGAATGGTGCTAAATAAGGATCAATGGGTTAGAAAGAAAGTCAACAGCTTGGTGGAAAATTAAATCATGTTCAGAAAGAGTGGTCAATACGTGGCTTGTCTGAAAAACAGGCCATTCTAATGATATATTTTAATACACATGCACAAAACGTTCACAAACAATAAGCTAATAATTTTTTGTTTTGTCTTATCTTGATCTATCAAAAATATTTTACTTGCACTTATCATAAATTATGTTAAGTGCAATGATAAGTTTGTTATACAAATTTATTGTTTACATGTATATTGTTGTGAAATTAGAATAAAATCATTGATAGAATCTGATTGTTCTTTGTGTGGTGTTCTTTGTGTGGAGAGCTATGCAACTACTAAAAAAACAAGGTAATTAGTATTATTTATTTAAGTAATTATTATTATTTTTTGGATAATACTAACAATTTAGCATTATTTTTGCAAATAATGTATTATGTAATAATGCTAAGTTTATTAGCATTATTTATGAGAATAATACTAAATTTAACACTACTTAATTAACATTATTTACCATATGTTTTAACACCATTTACTTTATGTTTTAGCATTACTTTTTCTCATCTTTTAACACCATTTACCATATGATAAATATTTACCATATGATTTAGCATTATTTTTTCTCATCTTTTAACACCATTTACCATATGATTTAGCATTACTTTTTCTCAATCTCTTAACATTATTTAAAAAATGATACAATCTAACAATACCAAATGATGCAAAATCTAACATTATTTTCTCTGTTTCAAACATTGTTTTATACAAAATCTAACCAAAGAAACCATTGTCATTCTCAAAGAAACCACAACTTAATGATGAAAACAACTTAATGATCTAACCAAAGAAAAATTTATAGGTCTTGATTGTTTCAACAAGGAAATTTATAACAATCCTTATAGGTCTAAGCAAACAAAATCAGAGCATTACGAGACAAAACCATTCTTGTACATTCTCTAAACCATTCCATTGCTTCTCTAAGTCATTACGAAGAGCCTGAACAAGATCAGAAACAGAACTTGAACCACTCCATTCCATTCTCTAAACCATTACATTTCTTCTCTAAGCCATTTCGAAGAACCTGAACAAGATCAGAAACAAAATATGAACATATAAGAACATGAACATGAACAAACAGAACATGAACTAAATCCAAATCATTTCCAGTTAATGAACATGAAGAAACATAACATGAACTAAATCCAAATCATTTCCAGTTAATGAACATGAACACTACTGAACCTGATTTAATAAAGAGATGAGTTTCAAGGCAATACCTGAATGAAGGTGTGGTTCCTGCTATGGAAACAAGATGGAAGAAAGATATTAAGTTCATTAGACACTTGCCTTTAGAGATAGATTTAAATGCATTTCAGAGAATAATACTTGTAATTACCTAATAATATAATAAGAATACTGCCAGGCCGAGACAAGAACTGAGCATCTAACTTATGATAGACAAGACTAGAATAGAATCATGTGAACCCCAACATCATAAAAGAGGAAGAAAGGTGTGAGATATGACTAACCAAAGCTGACAATGGAAAATAATCAAAGAGGTCTGTAAAGATTTTCCAAACATGTGCGTTGCCATACCTGAGAGTAAAAGCAGGCTTTATTAGGCAAATACAAATTGCAAAACGCACAACCTAAATAATCAAATGCATTTCAAAGTAGCAGCTAGTAAACTCCAAACTTGACTGTGTAAGATACTACAGTATAAGAATCAGCTTTTTTAAGAAAATAATTATAAGCTCAAGCATTAACAGAAACAAGAAGGAAAGGGAGTAAAGAAAGAAAAGACAATCCGACAATAACACTTCACCTATAACCATCATCCCTGCTCAAATTTTGGGCAGCATAAACTCAAGATCCGATGTCATCGGTATTCATAAATCTGAGAGGGAATAGACTATTCCATACCTTAAGATTTATGAATGGTGTGAGACCTATCTCATCTCCTGTTTTCACATTGTAGAAAATATGAATTATATAACCTTTGATCTAAAATATATTGTGAATAAAAATAATGAATGGTAATTAAGAATACCAAGTGAAATCTGTTGCACAACTCCCAAAACAATTTTCCCGGAATATGAATCTCCACCAACGTAAAATGGATTCGATATCAACTTCGGGTGATCCACTAACCACTGCAAGTAATCATAATCAATATACTTAAGGTATAAAAAACCGAATGAATAAAAATCATCAAAAAATGCAACAAGAGCAAACAAAATTTTAAGTATACAATCTGCAGAAGATGACTATTCAGAAGCAATTCAATATAAGAGCATGAATCTAACTAACTCTTAAACACTCATCTTCAACGAAATGTCGTTAATCATCAAATTATTCACGTAAATAGAGTGTAAACATTTGATTGCAAAAAGCTGAGATTGAAGAATGTAAACAGAGTCTCCAAAGCTAACCACCAGAAAGTTACGAAAGTTGCACTACTCAATAACAAATCCATATAAGAGCATGAATCTAACTCTTAAATCACTTACCTTCATCGGATGTCAATTATCAAATTTCCAAACTGTTACTAATTTTTAAACAAACTGTGAGGTTAAGCTTATATAGAGCAGAGACACTAATGGCACTTGGAATTTATACCTCATGATGCTTACACTTGATGAACATCCTAGAGCGATTTAGATTTCAACACAACATTGTAAACTTTACACACAGACTGGTCTGATGCATTATACCTACAATTCCAAAGAACACGATCATGTTCTCAAACTTTGTAATCGCCTATAACTACAAGCTCGATTTCAAGCCCGGAGCTATAGCCTAATTTTTCAAAGTGTAATCGATATCGAAACAGACGAAGAGAAAGGATAATCGCCTACAATTGCAAGCTCGAGTTCAATTCCCAGAGCCCTAACCTAATTCGATATGTTCAAACAGAATTTGCAGAAATCCAGAAATAATTGAAATCGAAACGATGAGAGAAGAAGTCGAGAGAATCGATTTTTAACCTAATGAGGGGAGATCTATGCGAGTATCTTTCTTCTTAGCGTTGATCTCCGATGAATGACGACGGAGCTCAGCTACGGACTAGCGACTTTTCTCTTTTCTCTTTTTCTTCTATTTTGGTTTTTAATTTTAGAACAAAAAACATGTGATTTGATTTTAATTAACTCTCAGATTTTATTCAGAAACCAAAACAGAAATAGATATTACCAAAAGACTTTGTCTGAATCACAGGATTTCAAGAAGGAATTTAGCATTACTTAAAAAAATGATATGAATTTGCATCATTTTCATAATTTTAGCATTACTTAACCAAATAATGTTAATTAAATGATGTTAAAACCCTTGTTTTTTGTAGTGAACTATCTATAACTAGCTTCCGAAACTTTAACATTTCCTTATGTAGTTTAAGATTATGCTTATAAGCTTATGTTCAATCTTTGGTTATATTGGTTGATATTATATATTTATCAATTTACTGCTTCGCTGATGTTTAGTTTTAACTGTGTATGTTCTTGCAGGTAAAATAATGAGAGATTGCTATGGAAGCAAATCTTGCTAAACCTGGCTACATCAAGTTGAAGAAGTAGAGAGTTCACACAAAGCCAAAGGCTCTAAGGGGAGCTGCTGAAGGAATAGCGTTGGCTCAAACCGAGGCTATTGAATGGAAGCGAAGATATGAGTTGGAGATCTACTAGAGCTCTTGCTTCGGTACTTTGTTCTTTTTCATCAATGTGTTATATTTTTATGTATTGGTTTGATGGAGACAAGTATTGGTGTTATTTTTCTTTATGACTTTGGTTTGATGATTGAAGACTTTGTATCTTTTAGTTTTGGGTATTTAATTGAAGTTATCTTGTGGTTTATGATTTATAAGTTTTATTTATGTAAACTAAATCTATGAATTTAATTGCAATATAAATATTTTATGCAAAATAAGCTTTAATACAAAATGATACAAAATAATATATCAAAGTACTAAATTATTTTAATGTATCATAACACTAAATTAATGGTATATAATAATAAAATATTTTACAGCATGAAAACAAAATCATGAAAAATACATTATAAAACGAATCAAATGTTAGAAAAATTATCATATACTAGACGCTATAATATGTTTGTCTATCGTAGCATTTAAAAAAATATTAGGATATTGAAGATCTATTATAGATGTTGTTGTCATAGCATTTATAAAAACACTACCATAGTCCTATAATAATATTTTTAGTGAGTTACAAATATCTATAGTGTACTAAAGCAATAAAGTTAGTGGCTGGTTTTACAAACCCAAATTCCATTAAACCAGAAAAATAGACAAATCAAACATATATATTGCTTAATGATTTCTCCCACGTTATCACCAGCATTTGAATCAATGTTTTGAAGGATCAGAAACTTGACCCATGAACAAAATCACGCCACTCTTGTCTTCTCTCACCGTGAATATAAATGGATGGTCAGCTGCAAAAACTGGTTTTGCCATCATACAACAAAATGATGCTCCAGAAATGGCTGCAGCTTCAGTTCCCTCTTCATTCACCTCAATGCAAGCTTTATGAAAAATGTTTGAGACGTACAGATTGGAAGATGAATCAACCATCTCACTGAGACTACCTCCACGAGTAAACGGTAAAGTCAACCCCATATCCTTCAAAACATTTGAAGCATTAAATTCGAAAGAGAAGTTAAACTTCGGAATTCTAAAAGCATCCATTGATATACGGTTGAGTGGAATATGGTTATCAAGAAATCCTGGTTCGGAATCCATTTTCTCAAGCAGACCGGGTAATCCGTCATTTCTACCAGGAAGATAAATGTACATAGAGAATTGACGTTGATCCTCTACATAAGGGAGTCGTAAAACTTGGAAACCATCATAGTCTTCAAGGTATTGGTCCTCGTGCGTAATCATGAAGGGGACTTTCACAGAGGTGCCGTCAAGAAGGTAGAAATCGCTATCTTTTGTCAAATTTGCATCGAATTTTTCGCTCCAAGCTCCTTTGAAGTAGATTGCATTTGTGAGTATGAGTGCGTTGCTACGGATTGTCTCGATACAATCGTGTGAAATAATCTGCTTGATGAGTCCATTGGTGTTGACTTCACCCCATGTGTTCACCTCATCAATCACCTCACCAGGCTTCAAATTAAGCGATGAGCCAAATTGACCAATTATTAACACAACCCACACAAAAAGAAAATTGCACTGTTACTGTTAAAATACGTCAAGTCTAAAATATCACTCCCTTTGCTCCAATAATTTCAAGTTAAAAACGCGCATATGTAGACAATTCTAATTTACTTTCGTTTAGAAAATGCCGTTAAAAAGAATTCAACCAGTCATTTAAATTACATAATATTAATGATCATAAACACATTTAAAGTTGCATAGAAACTTGTAAAACATTTTATAAACAAAACAAAACAAAATAAAATCTCTAAGACATCCTATATAATGAAATGAGACGATCCACTAATTTACTAATTAAGAAAGTGAAGAAGTGGGAGTGAGTTACCTTGGTTGCGAAGTCAACTTGACTGCAAGTAGCTTTATAGGAATTCTCCAAAAGATCTTTAAAAGAAGGCTTGAAGGAGAAAGATTTGTCGAGCCAGACACCATTAGCCATAGATAAGCGCAAATCACTTCTCTGGCTACCATTGGCGAAAGCAACAGATATGATCTCGGCCAAGACTCTGTTGAGGTGATCCGTTGACCGACACATGAGGAATGAAAGGATTTCTTTTTTGGCGACGCTATTGGAACCAGCAGCGATGAGGCCAAGTAAAACGTTAATTGACACCGGTGAGAAGACAAGGTTGGAGCCATCGGCGACGGTAGCTATGACATGCTTCGCTAATCGTACCACGACGTCGTTGTTCTTCTCGACTGATTTGTCCCACCCCCATTTTCACAAAGAGAGAGGTAAGGAGGAATGGTGCTAAATATGGATCAATGGATTATACAGTCAACTACTTGTGGGCAAATTATGTTTAGAAAGAACGTGGTCAATACGTGGCTTGTCCGAAAAACAGGTTACTCTAATGATATATTTTAATACACATGCATAAAACGTTCACAAACAATAAGCTACTATATTTTTGTTGTCTTGTCTTGACCTATCGAAAATATTTTACTTGCACTTATCCTAATTATTATGCACACCATGTATAGATGTGCAGTGATATGTTTGTTATACAGATTTATTGTTTACATGTATACTGTTGTGAAATCCGAATTAAACATTAGAAAAGAGAACGTTCCATGCGAAACAATAGAGCAAAACGAATTGATGTAAATACTTTTTTGTCTATAGTTTTTTTTTTATGAATGTTTAAATACATATTACAAACCTTTAGACTTCTTTATATAAATATCAAAATTCAATACATATTATCAGAGAGTCAGGCAGATCAAACAAAAATTGACCAAAAAGTTAATAAATTTTTGAAATTAAGAAAACAGAAATGCACAATGGTGGTTTTGAATTCACAACTCTCTCACTAGGAGACTTGACCACTAAACTACTAAACTGTGATACATTTCTTTAATTTTGTGGCCGTTTATTTAGTTGCCTTCTCAGAGGTTCGATGCCCATGCTTCCTTGCTTTATGTTAGGGCCAACTCATTTTACAAACCTTTATATCACTTTTGATATGCTGATTCATCTTACTTATCATCAATGCAATGACTCGTGATCGAGCGACCAATTTCTAAGATTATAATCCAAAGCTAACTTCGGAAATCCTTCAATTATGGTTCTCCCGCATGAGACGTGGTAGATTGTCGTGTTTGACTTCATCAAATTCTGACTCTTTAGCAATTGATTTGCGGCTGTCTCAACGTGCCTTCGATAAAATTGAAGAGACGGTTAAGTGTTGGTTACCTGGTTAGTACAACATTTAGGTTTTGATTGGTAGCACTAAAATAGAGTGGTTGGGATAAAAAAAAGTTTTAAGTGTACCAATTCGTTACCAAAAACTACAGTAAAAATGTTTACTTTCAATTTTCTTATCACCATTTTCTTCCACAACTTTGCACTATTCCCACA
Organism: Euclidium syriacum; assembly: GCA_900116095.1. Taxonomy (NCBI): domain Eukaryota; kingdom Viridiplantae; phylum Streptophyta; class Magnoliopsida; order Brassicales; family Brassicaceae; genus Euclidium; species Euclidium syriacum. Next base: position 9,608,493 of record FPAK01000007.1, on the reverse strand, counting down.
ACTTTCTTCCACCGCTCACCACTTCTTCTAACAGTTAAAATTTCCGTTCTACTTTTGTTCACCAATCGGACCCTTATTATTATCATTGATCCTTACTATTTGGTCCATTTGGAAAAAATTAGGTCGAGACTCGAGAGAGCTGAAAACTGGACTAATAATGAATATGATGGGTTTGTGTGTTGTAAGCCCATGTATACGTAGGCCCAAGTACAACATGCTCGGATTGCCAATATGAATACTCAACTCAAAAATCCTCCGAATCTTAAAAGGGCAGAGGTGTATCTGAAGATAAAGAGCATCTTTTGAGAAGACAATCTAATCATTAGGCGTAGCTATGAATTATTTAGAATCTTGTTAAGGTAAAGCTAACAATATTTTTATATAAATCTGCGTTAGTAAGAAACTAAGAATTCATAACTACCACATCAACTTATTAATATATGTATCTGTTCAACATTCATATCATAATTCATATGCATACTCTATGATTGACTGATATCGGGACAAAACAGACCATATGTAATTATTTTATCAATATGTGTTTATTAAATATCCGATTCTCTTTAAGTGTTTAACACATTCTTCTTGAAAAATATAAAACAATAAACATAAGAAAGAAGAAAATTACCCTCGAATGATTAACTGTTAAAACATGATCATCATATGTAAGGCATTTTCAATAGACAGAAGATATAAGAAAATTACCTAAATTATTAAATTTTCACTTTTCCTGAACATCCGGAACTTGTCTAAACTTGTATACCTTCATAAAAAGTATGTATTGAATTTAAATGGAAAATAATTAAAATAGTGTTGAGTTTCTAAATAATTTCACCAATTCATATATATTCTTTCTTTCTTCTTTTTTTGGGTCTGGGATTCATATCTCTTCAAATTTTAAAATCGTCAAATTCATATATAATTTTGAAGTCATTTCATGTGTAAGTATTAAAAAAAGCAAATTTCAGTGTACTTGAGCCATTACAACAGTTGTATGACGAAAAAAATTAACAGTAAATGTGGTAATATTTTTGCTTTTTCACTTTTATCAAAAGAATACGACGAAACAGCAAAAAGTATCGAAAGAATAAAAAAGCATAAAACTTGCATGGTTATTGAGGTGAGGTGGGCCGTATAATTGGAGTCCAATTTAGTAAATAAACCTGTAAATAAAAATAAAAAATAAAACGGTATATATAATAATTTTTCTGTGTCTCTCTTCCTTATCTTTAATAAAATTAGAAAAACAAAATAAATAAACTTCTCTCCACTGACATTGGTAAAGGCAGAGAAAAAAAAACTGTTCATCCTCGTCTCTCCCAAGACAAAAAAAAACCATGAAAATGAAGAAAGGAAAAGTTTACCCATCTCCTCCTCCACCTTCACAAACACCAACATCGTCTTCTTCTGCTTCATCTCACCAAGACGACTCTCTTTCCGTCTTGAGGCTTCTTCCGGCGACGATTTTGGTTCTGGTTTCGGTTCTCTCAGCCGAAGACCGTGAAGTCCTTGCTTACTTGATCACAAGGGGAACCACCATTTCCGCTAGAGGAATCTCTGGAAGCTCCTCTTCCGTTGATTCGAAGAAGAAGACGACGACGACGAAGAAGAACAAATCTAGCAAAAACCATAAACCACCGGTTTTCGACTGCGAGTGTTTCGATTGCTACACTAACTACTGGCTCCGATGGGATTCCTCTCCGAACCGCGAGCTAATCCATGAAATCATCGAAGCTTTCGAGAATCACCATGAAAATTCATCCTCCTCCTCCAACAGCAACAACAACAACAACAAATCCAAGCGAGGTAAGAAGAAAGAGAAATCGGGTCGTCGGGTCGGTGATAAGGATAATAAACCAGTCGTCGAGGTCGAGGTCGAGGAAATGGTCGAACCCACAGTCTCCGAGAGCCACGTGTCGTCTCCAGATAACTCGCCGGGGAGATTGAGTGAAGCTGAAGTGGCGGAACGACAACCGGAGGAAGAGATTGCCGAAGAAGAAGAGTCGACGGTTGTTTTGCCGACGGCAGCTGCGACTGGGCACAAGGGATTAGCGAGGAAGGTACTGCCGGACGTGTTGGGTCTGTTCAATTCCAGTTTTTGGAGACTTTGGAATCCGAACGCGTAAAAGCATCGAAACCAAAGAGCCTTGAACCAAAAAGTTATGCTTTTTTTTTTCCTTTCTCATCAAAAAACAATAATCCTCCCCCATCTTATGCTTTTAATTTTCTCTCATAATATATCAGTACTGGTACTTTGTTCATGTGAGAAATGCAAGCAATTTAGCTCGTTAAAAATCATAGCTTCAAGTCTTTTTGTTCGTCATAAAATCTGTGATTCTGGGAAAAATACTGTGTGCAAATGTTGGTAGCCAAATTTTTGCAATTTCAAGGTCTTTAATTTCTTTTGGATTTGGTTTGGTGGTGAGACTCTCTAGCTTAGTCTCTCTCGGAGCAGTACAGAAAATATGGAGAATTTCGATTAAATTTTCCAAGGTTATATTTTGCTTAGGAACAAAGTCTGTGGATTAGGTAGACTGTTTCAAGAAGTGGGCCAACAAATATTTTCCTTTTGATTATGGCATCCTCTTACTCAGAGAGTGTGTCTCATTCTCATATGTCATATCTATCTATCCATATACTATAAACATAGCTAGTTTCTTTGGTTATATATTTATGATTTACTTTATTCTTATGAGGTAGATTAGGTTTCAAGTAAATCAATGTATTTAAATAAATCTATCAATACTCAATTTGTTTATTGTTGTGATCGAACTCACGAGTACATTCTAATATTGGCAACAAAAATCTTTTGAAGTACAAGGAGAAGAATATATATGATTTGGGGTTGTTTCCTATAATGTTACTAAATGTTACTCTCTTTACCATAAAGTTGTTAGTAAAGCAATCTAATACACTTGTTTATTTGCATCTTTCTCCAAACCAATGTGATTTTAAGATAAGAGAATTTGCAATCTATGTAGAGATAATATGTAAAGTAACTATGCCAAAAAGGAATTAACGAAGTTACTATTTGGTTAAACAATAGAAAACTTTTTATTTGTCCAAATTTACTGGATATGGGTGTTTAAATTCAATTGGATTTGAAAGCTAAAAGAAAATCTTTCGAAACGGATACAGAGTTAAGTAAAAATGGTAGATTCGGAAATAAATGAGGATTTGGACAAAAAATCAAATGAACGTTATAAACTGAAACGTGTAAGAAGAACAAGGCGGTTACGAAAAAAGAAACGGTTAATATACTTTTTTCTATGTGTTCAAATTCAACTCATTTTGCCTTAATCTAGTTCGATTACACGTGTATTGAGTTCAATATCATCAAATTATTAACTAAAGCACTACAATTTGTCGATTACCACTCAATACATTTAATCTTTTTCAATCAACATTTGGCGCCGTATATAGAGTCAGCAAAACTCTTTTAATCAAGAATCGAGAATAATTGTGCCAAATGATGGAGGACCACTAGGACCAATTGAACACGAAACAAACCTAACATATTCTAAAAAGCTTTTGCAGTAGGTTTTGGAAAATATGCAAGTTAGGCGAAAAACTTCAATGAAAAGATATCAATTGTGAAGAGTTAGCAACTCGTACTCGAGCAGCAGCACCTAAAGACAATGGATCCCGTTAATCGTAGAGATTTACAAAGTTGTTTTCCTCCTCTGGTTCAATATTAACCATTTGTAAACATTCTTGATTCATTTGTAGCTGGTACTCAATGTATTTCTCCTAGTGTATTGTTGATATAAGCATTGCTAGTTGATCCAATGGGTTAACAATCTTTACCAATACGAAAGGACTCTTATGCACCATCTGCATATATCTTATATGGATTAGGATCTCCTCTTAGGATAAATCCATTTGAAATAAATTTGATGTTGCCACTACCATATGCTTTAATAGTTGGAAATGATTAAAACAGTTGTAACTCACAAACCACTCACGTGGCAAGGAAGAATGAGTTGAGTGGTTTAAATTTGAGGAGTGGGAAGGGGTACATCAAAAATTAGATTTCAGATGTAGCAATAGATTTGTTTGGCTACGCTGTGGCGATGTTTGGGCACGGATATGGGGTAGTCCCAAATAGGTCCATTTTGGGAAAGGCATGGATATATATATATATATAAATGCGGTCCGCGCGGACCGATCTGTCGGGTTCAAAAAATAGTCCGCTGCGTGTCGGCCTGCGTGGGCGCGGGTTTGCCCGGCATAATCACAAAATTCATCTCCGTGTTTTAGATTCTTCATATACTCGACCGAAAGCATTCGATCAATCATTGATACGTCGGTCAAAGTTGGAAGAGCAACTCAATTTTCCGATGATGATGAAATAGATGAGGAAAAAGACGATGTGGCCGAATTGGCTCCTCCTTTACAACTCGGAGAAGAAAGAGTTCTATCCGATTCTAAGAAACTCCAATTTCTACCAAAATCAAGCTACTCAAATTTGGCGATGGCTGAGAAACTTATGAACTCGGTGATGAAGTCACATGTGCTTTTAGCTACTCTCCTTGATTTTCCTTCACTTTTCTTGACATCAGATGAAATCTTAATTTATGTTCATCATTAACTAGTGTTGTTAGACCATATTTTGGATTTTCTTCTTTCGTCTCTTGATTTCTTCAATATATTCAATTTTGATGTTTCTAAGTTCTAATTTAAGTTGGCTCTATGATTTCTTCAATATGTTCATTTTATATTCTGGGCCTCAACTTCCTCATTCTGGTTGTCGAGCCCAATAACAGCCGTTGGCCCATAACAGGCCCAAAGCCTACACCACACGAGCCATTAATTTAGAACACCCTCCAATGTTCTCTTTTGATTTAAAATCTGTTGGGTTAACTATAGATATAGAATACACTAATCCTCCCCAAAAGATTAAAAAGCTTTGTTGTATTTTAGTTTTTGTTCTTTTCCAAATAGATAAAGAGGCTGCGACGGGTTATTATTAAAAAAGAAAAAAGGAGATTGTAAAAGAAAACGTGAGTATTCCGAAGAATTTTCTTAGGACATAATATTCAAACATGCATCTACCTTTTTTTCCTTTGCACTTTGAATGGTCAAGCAATCATGGACTAGCAATAGGAAATGGTGAGCTACTTTTACTTTCTTTTTGTTTTTTCCATTTGAAACTAATTAACAAATTGGTAGATAGTATAATTTTCAACCTCGGAAGATAGTTATCAACCACGTCTGCTCCATGTAAATTTCTTGCCCCCCTTTTACAAGGAATAAAAGTTTGACCAAAAAACCCAACCACATGTGAATATTTACCGACGTAAAAAAAAAAAAATCATGAAGATTTACTTTTCATGTTTTTACTCAAGGAAACACAAAACGTAGAACATAGCAATATCGCAGATTATATACATGCAAATTGGTATTATGTTCAATGAAGTAAACACAACAATTGGTACATTCATCATGCCATTGGTATTACCGTATTAAGCTTATATGACCTAGTTGACAATGTTTTGAATTGTTTAATTGTTGGCACACGAAATCATATAATGGCAATGCGGAAAAATCTGTCTTTTTGTTGTTGTAGTATTGCAAAATTGAATTAATATTCATGTAAAAAGATTTTAACCCTAAAAAAATGCAAAGGATAAACATTTTTGAACTACAAAGAACAAAATAAAAAGACCTTTTCACCCAAACAAAGTACACACAATAAATTTTATATTTTATTATACACGTGTCATTTCCATTGCTTGGAAGTTTGAAACCAAAGTACGAATATCTCACAAGTTAACCCATAATATATCTCAAAACTGCACCAAAATCTTTATTCACCACTTTATAAGCGTGGAACGAGTAATTAACCGATCCAAACTACTTATACTTTTGCTATGCGATTAGTCAATGAAAATTGATAGGACTCGTATTAATCAAAATTGATTTGGAATAACTTAAAAAAAGGTGTTGAGCCTGCAAATGATAATAAATCAAAATTCGAGAACGACTTTTGTGTTAAAAAGCAATTATTCTATCGGTTTAATATTAAGTATTCAAACATAGTAGACTTTGATTGATCAATTCAAATAAAGATAACAAAGAAACGCGGATGATATATAATACAAACGTAAACGGTAAACCCATATGATATATCATCAAGAAAAAAATACCCTTACGAGATATGACGTTCGAAAAAAGAAAACCGTGAACTGACATGACGTCATTCGAGGAAAAATCAACGACTCTCGTTCGTTAGTTATAATCTTCCACAATCCAATAGTAAAAATTCTTCGTACGTGCATGCATCATTCTAAGTCTACTTCAAAAAAACCGATCAAAAAGCAGGTCAGTAATTGATTTATTACGTCAGATGGCCAATAAGTCTCTCCTAGTTGATTAAAAGATGTTTATTAATGCGCAATTTTAAAGCACTTTCAATTCTTAACATTAATGCGTGTATAATATGTATATAGATCCTTATCCACACACACTGACACACTGACACACATATAAATATTTATTCGTGGCAAATTAGTAAATAAATCCCTCCCAAAAATTCTACTATGTTAAATTAAATTATTTTAACAAAAGCTAAAGATAGTCGTCCATCTCTTGAACTAATTAATTTTCCTTTAAATATATGTACATCTTTAAGAAAATACGGATTTATGGGTATTGTATGAAATGAGCAAATATGTAATTATGTAACTGCGTAATTCTTACATACGTGTCGTTTACGACACTGCCCCTTCTAGTTCTCCTTTACGATTTAGCAGCGGGCCGCCTCTCCGTCTTTGACTTCATAGTCTCCATAAATGTCTATATAATATAGACTAAACTATATTATGTTTTCACAAAATATCTTTTAGAAAAAGGAATCTTCTTCGTTTAAAAATCAGGTCGATTGGTCTGTATCGTGAAAAGATTTCTTTATAAGATTCCAAAATTAATTAGGAATTCATATGGAGGGATATGATAATGGGTCGTTCTATGCTCCGTTTTTGTCGCTGAAATCGCATCAAAGCCTTCCTAAATCAGAGTTCCATGGAGGCGAAGAAGAGACCTCAAAGGTCATAGAAGGTTCTTCGAGTAGCTTGGAGTCGAAAAAGAAGGGGAAAAAACAAAGGTTTGCGTTTCAGACAAGAAGCCAAGTGGATATTCTTGACGATGGTTATCGATGGAGGAAATATGGCCAAAAGGCCGTCAAGAACAACAAGTTCCCAAGGTAGGTTCCTATTCATTTCTCCTTTAATTTCTTTTTTTTTTTTTTTAGATTCTTAACATATAAGAGTTAAACATATATGCTTTAGTCCATTTCCAATCAGCCTTGGAATTTATGTATACCAAGTTTAGATTGATCTTACTTAATTTGCATATATGGTGTGATCAATATGCCAGATCCATGATCTATCTAATAATCAATGATTGTAACATAAGTATTTTGGTGAAAACCATATAAATATGTAATTAGGAGCAATTTTGAAGATTAATTACTCTTCTAATAGACTCAAATTATGTACATACTCATTCACATGCATCATGATGTCAAGATTGATCTTTTAACTGATTCAATGAATTCTATAGTGTGAGATCATTGATATACTTCTTTTTTTTATCTATATCTAATGATCAATGGTTAAAGTAAAAGTCATTTGATGGAAAATCATATAAATGTGTATTTGGAAACAACTTGGACGTACGGTTATCTACTCTCCTAAAGAGACTCGAAAGCAGTTTTACCATCTAAGGAATTTAGGAGAAATTAAGTATTTCTAAATAAAAATGGTTGGTTTTATAAATGTGCAGGAGTTACTATAGGTGCACATATGGAGGATGCAATGTGAAGAAGCAAGTGCAAAGATTAACAGCGGACCAAGAAGTCGTCGTAACAACCTACGAAGGAGTGCATTCGCATCCCATCGAGAAATCTACCGAAAATTTCGAGCATATTCTCACTCAAATGCAGATCTACTCTTCTTTTTAATCCCCCAATCTTTATACTTTTAGAGCCTATACTTCTGAGAGCTCATGTTGTAAATTACAAATACATATACATATGTTGTATTAATGTGACATGGTCAACCGGAATAACTTATAATATCTCCATATTATTCTAAGTGATGTTTCAAATTTTCAATTCAAAAAGGGTTAGTGATTTTTTATATGTTCTTATAATAAATGATTGTTTTTTTGTTTTTTTTATCACTAATACAAGATAGATATCATAGGTATTTTGCAATTCTTTTTAATTTGTGTATTTGCTTAAAATGAAATCAAAGGATTATAAGAAAACTACGTAAACGTCTTCACTAGTTTTTAATAGACAACGAGAACGATTTGTATCAAGATTAAAGAGGATTTTTCTTTTCTTTTTTTTTCCTTTCAATTTATATTTCTTGTAATGTTAATTTCAGTTGTCGGTTGATTAGTCCTAATGTTGGTTTGGATTTCTAAACCATTTTAATTTAATATAAATTATCGACACAAAAACTATAAAAGTGTAATTTATTATCAATTTTTTTTTTTTTTTTATAACACAAACTGCATTATATTGATCAGGAAATTGAGCATACATGATCATAGTGCAAGGCACTAGTTAAAAAAGTTGAAACATAGTTATAGAAACAGAAAGAGACATCAGTAATCGAAGCTTTCTTGGCTAATATATATATCAGCTGGTACATTTGAAGATCTCTTGTTCCATTATATCTTAGCCTTTGTGTATTTGTATTTCCAAAACTTGATTCCTCTTTTCCAGTTGAAGCTTCCAAAGTGGAGTTTATGGTTATTAAGAATTTGGTAAACTGTGTAATTATCACCTTCAAAGATGACCATTCTGTAGCCTTGACTCCAACACTATCATTATGGAATTGTATCATTAATAAATTACACTTTCATAGTAAATTATATCGGTTTATATCAAAGTAAATTGTTTATGAATTACACTTTCAAAATCTACCCGTGAGTGCATGAACTAAATTATATCGGTTTATATCGGTTGATTTGTGCTAGTGCTTTCCCCGTGTCACTATCCAATTTTAAGCATCGTAAATTTATATCGTTGACAGAAAAAATCAAAACAATATATTGAAGATAGATTTTTCCTCGCGAGTGCATGCATTCAAGGGACGACACCGACACGTAGTCAAACCGGCCAGCAATTAAACAAAGTTTTTTGGAAGGAAGATTCTGAGACCAACTTCGACTCAGAATCTGAGATGTGTCGGGTGGACTAATTGTCGTATTTTTGGATTTGTAAGAGTTTTCATCAAATTCTGGAAGAGAAGTGTACGTTCTGACCCAAATAGTTTTTGTAAACTTTCGTGTAAATTATGAATGCGAACTACAATTGATTGTTTGCATGTGTGGATTTTTTCGGAATTTATGATTTACGTTTTCAGTTGTTTCTTGATCTTTCTCGCCTTAACGGTTTTAAACCGAATCGAGTGCAATTACTAAAAATCTATGCCTAAGATAGACACGTTGCTGTGTATAAATGTTTGTATGTTGGATTGTGAGCCATTTTTTATACAAACTCATCGACTTTGTCTCCAGTTGTTGCATTTCATCAACTCCTTTTTATTTTGTCAAAACTTTGGAATGACTTAAGGGTTTCCCACACTTGTACTCATTAGATGAAGTAGAGTGTCAAAATGCAAATTGTTGTGTTATAAACTAGTGGATTTATTGGTTTATGGATTTTAATGGATTTCCAAATCCATGTAAAATCTAGTGTTATTGGTTCTATGATTTTAAAATCCTTATTCAAATCCAGTGTTATTGGTTCTATGATTTATAAATACTAATTCAAATCATCCTTTATTCAATTTTATGGATTTGTTTATTGATTTGATTTCACAAAAGGATTTTGGTGGATTTAGAAGTGTTTTTCTTTGAAAAATACACATGCTCAAATCTTAAGCCAAACCATGTTATTTGGGATAGTATTTGGAAAAAAAAATTGTGCTCTAAAAAAAATGAAAAGTTAACCACGTTCACATGATCACATCTTATTGCCATTATCATATATCAAAACCCAACAGTACTCAAAACTCAAAAAGAATACATTATTTTTTTAAAAACAAAACCTAAAAAAACGCATGACCTGAAAATACAAAATGCATAAAAAAAAAGTATGACGTACGTCCATCAATAGTACGTATCCTAAAAACTCATCACCCCATAACATTACGCTTAATCCATCCATAACGTTCATCAATGGACATACTTACGAATACATCTTTCATGCCTAATTGGTGAATTACTTTGACTGCATCGTAACGGATATTTTCTTCCAAGTCTAAGACTTCTTTGATAGCTTCCCACAAATTATTCTTCTTTTTCTCAGTCTCTCTTTGTTCAGCCTCTCTTTGTTGTCTTGCTTCTCTTTGTTGTATTAGATTGAAGAGGTTTTGAGTAATTGTGGTCAATGAATTCGTCTCAGTAGAGATTTCTTCTACATTGAGGACTGATTCATCTTTATTGTTAGCAGAATTACCTCTATGTCTCTTTCTTAAAGGAAGCTTTTCTACAGAACTCCTTCAAGAGGCTGGTAAAGAAGGTGAAGGTGTTTCATGATCTTCCTCTTCATTTATGTGAAAATCTTCAACATAATTTGGAAGTTCCTTTCCTGCAATTTCACTTGTTCTGGCATCAGTGCTCTCACCTAATCCAATTGCATTCCCACCAGTTGCTATATTATTTTCAAATATCACTTTGAGATCATCGAATTCTTCAAAGGTTTCATCACGAAATTTTTTGTAACTCGGATGCGCCTAAATCCAAAGGAAAAAAATATAGTACTTGTATAGTAAGTAGTGAACGTATAAAAACCAAACTATGAAAGAAGAAAAAAATCATTTGCACATAGGATATTAATATCAAACAACACATGTGGTTTAATCATCGTATAGAGGAAAAATACACTTCTACATAAAACATACCTTGACATAATCAGCCCACACGTCGTTTGAAGCCGTGAAGCGTTTTGTGTTTGGATTCCATCCAAATCCAGAACTGTTGCGAAGAAGTTCAACACCATTTAGATATTTTGCCTTTAAGATCTTCATTCTATTTACGTAGTTTTTATGAGTTTTGGAACAGCCAAGTGTTTTATTAAGAACAAGTAGTATTCTTCTCTCCACAGTAAACTTGGTGAACGTACCATTCACATCACGCCAACCCGTAGCAACAGCATCAACAAGTAAATCGAGTAAAAGTTTGTTTTATTGTGGACTCCATGGTATGTATTCTTTTGATTTATCGAGGGTTGTGAATCTCCCATTGTTTTTTGCTTCTAGGTTTTTCTATAAGAGAAAACTGTAATTTACATACGTCTTTATATAGAGATGTATAAAAAAGCGGTTCCTTTTCGTAATAAAAAATGTGACGTATCGCAAAATGTGTTGGCTGCTTGTAATTTTGATCTTGAATTCATGTATGTACTTAGTGGATGGGAAGGTTCAGCTCATGACTCAAAAGTATTAAATGATGCTTTGACGAGGAACACTAATCGACTATCAGTTCCACAAGGTAAACGTCTTTTAAATTGTAAATGCATTTTTTAAGCAACATTACTAATGATATTCTTATTATATTTTAGGAAAATTTTATGTGGTAGATTGTGGATTTGCAAATCGCCGAAATTTTTTAACTTCTTATCGTGGTGTCCGATATCATTTACAAGAGTTTGCCGGTAAAAATTGTCAACCAGAAGATAGAAAAAGAGTTGTTTAGTCTTCGTCATGCATCTTTGAAAAACGTAGTCGAGAGAATATTTGGTAATTTCAAATCTAGGTTTCTAATTTTTAAGTCTGTCCCTCCTTTTCCGTATAAGTTACAGACAGATAGAGATTGTACTTACTTGTGCTAGTTTACACAATTTTCTTCGTAAGTATTGTAGAACATATACTTTTCCTGAAGACAAAAAAACCCCAGAAGAAGTTCTTGAAGAAATCAGAGAAAACAATAACATTAATGAAGCTTTTACAACCCAAGATCGACAGAGAGAACAAACCAATCAATGGAGAGCAATGGAGAGCAACCATCGCAGCAAACATGTGGAAAGATTGGGAGGATAGTGAAAGTGAAAGTTGAGAAGAAAAACAATGTATTCTTTTTTGTTGCCAAGGATGGGTTGTGATAAAAAAAAAAAAAAGGGTTTTGTTTTAAAAGACTTTTTAATTTTATATTTTAGTTTTTAATCATAAAATTTATCATAAATCAATTTGATATATTTTACAATCTATTTATTTGGATTTTCAAATCCATTGAATATCATTTCAAATCCACTTCTTTTGATTTCAAATTCATGGATTTTACATGGATTTCCAAATACTACAAATCTCTTAAAATCCATGAACCAATAAACCCTTTTTTTAATCTATAGACCAGATCGAAGCAAGTTGAATTGCGACCTAAAAACTCACCTGATTGACCCAAACCATGCATCAGTCTCGATTAACAATTCAAAATTTGACAAAAGCTTCTCAACTCAACATCCAGTTGCCAAGACAAACAAGAGGAGTTACTGAAACAAACAGCAGCTTTGATCTAACAGTTTCATGGATTTATTATTACCATCTCAAAAACAAGAACCGGTCCTTAATCCTGCTGATGAATTACAAAACATTCAAGAATCCAAAATGTTTGAGAGGTTATTAGATACGAGCGGATTCTGCTTCCATATACTTACAAATTCTCTCCATAACCTCTCTTCCTTTAATGCTATTCTGCATGAATTTCTCCGCACACTTCTGCTCAACTTTCTCAGCCATTGAAGCTAGAGCGGACAATGGTTTAATCCGAATGCTCGTCTCCTGGCTACAAACCGTCCAAGCCGCCGGATTTTCCGGATGCGGATCGTATCTTATCCTCTCCTCCACTTCAATAAACTTCTGAAGACTAATATTCTTTGTCGTAAGCTGAAATTAACCAAAACCAATAATGAAAAATGAGATAGTGAGGCAAAACTTTGACCAAATGTTTCACCAGTTCCAACACTATATTACAAATTACAAAAGCATAGAGAGGTGGATGATACCTGCATGGAACGTGATTTGCCATCCACGACTGTTGATTCAACACAGTGACAGATGTCTTGGCCAATGATCCTGTGGAGGAACCATGGACCAGGAGCATGGATGGTGAGAGCACGTGTGGTGTGGAGTTTTCCGGTCTCAGTGTCGAGTTTTCGGTTTAAGGTGTCGACTTCAAGGATATGTGAGAGGATACGTTTGTTTTCAGGATCTGCAAACTTCCTCCATGAAGCAGCACTTACCCGCTCCCATGGATGCTTGTAGACATGTTCTTGTTTATATGCTTTTACCATCAAGAAATCTAAAACCAACACAAATTCATGAATAAATACTCAGAACAATGTGAAGAGTTTAATCAAACCCAAATAATAAATGTTTTATGTACGGCAAAAAAGTGTAAATTCCAGCAGAAACACAAGAAAAAAAGCTTAGGCTGATACAGAACGAAATCCAGGTTTCGAATCCCAGAGAGAGTAACGACTAACGAGAAATTTTATCCCAAAAAATCAGCAAAAATGAAATGCAAGTACAAAATTTTGATGGAATTCGCTATAACGATTGCAATTCAATGGATCCAACATTGTAATTTGTTTAGAAAACGATGGATTTAGCTATGAGATTCAAACAAATTTCAAAGACGAGACCACTACGAATTGGAAAATTTGAACATTGATTTCGCAGATGAACGATCGAATCACAGAAATTATAATTCCAAATTCAGTTATATTACTTCAATGAAACCCACATCAAACCTAAATAAGAAATCGCACTTTTGAAAAGGCAGTTTCTGCCACAAAATTGCAGGAAACAGATGAAGAAATAAACGTACTTACAGTTGACTCGATACGAATCGAATGGAAGAGAATTGTGAAATTAGGGAAGAGAAGTACCTAGATAGGTAGGAATATTCAAGATCTTGGTGATGAGCGTAGAAATAATGATCCCAAAATGGAGGACGTGACGAGAGGAAATAGAGGATGCAAAACAATGGCGGTCTGGAAAGAGACCTGCGGAATGGTTCTCTCTCTCGTGCGGCACAAGTTGTTGGGCCTTCAAAAAGCCCTTTCTATAGAGCCCAATCTTGAAGCCCATTAAGAGCTTACTGAACTATAATGGGGTTTGCACGAGTGACGAGACCCTACCTTATTTCCACCTTAATCTCCTTCTCTCCTCTCAAGAAATGGTAGCCTATGTTTGGTTGTTTCATGATGAACCAGGTCCTGGGATAAATTTATTGCTTTCAACTATTGAAATACATTGATTTTGCATCATCATGTGATGCATTTTTGAAAAATAATACAAATAAAAATGCATTTTTGGATGATTAATAGTTAGCTAATTCTCTCGTATGGCTATATATATCGATCGATCTATGAGTTAAAAATAGCGTGAAGCTATCCATGTTTAAACTCCGGAGATGAGCACTTCGCGATCTCATGATTTATATGGGTAACTGTATAGACATGCAAAGTTGTTGAGGCTGACTCCGATGCCTCTGAGTATAAATAATCTGGATCAGAGGAGATGGAAGAAGAAGATGGATTCTCTAGATTCCTTTCAAATAGACAAAAAAAAAGACCGGGGTAAAAGCTCTAAACTCTCAATATTTTTCTCTCTTTTGTTAAAATGTTCTCTTCCTTGCAATCAATAGTTGTATTAGGGTCAGGATTAATAGCTTTAAAGAAAGGAATCATTTAGAATTATGCTTTCTTTTGGTTTGCTTTATTAGCTTCTTTTGTTTTAGGTTAAGATTTCTCCTCTTTGCTCTTTTTTCATTTTTTTTGGGATCAAAGATGGAGTTTTAAATGAAGATTGCATGTACAGTTTTTCCTTTTGGGCAATATATTTAAATTTTATCCAAAAAAAAAAATACATGCATATATCATAAATCATAACCATATATATGACACAAAAACAAGAAACACGATAATTTTTTTTCCTTTTAATTATAAAAGAAACGGACACACAACATGAGGTTTTAGAAATAGGGGAAAGCAAGTCATAAGATCCATCTTTACCCTGATTTGCTTATTTGGAAGCAAGAAACTTGTTGCACGCACATACACACAAAGACACACAGAGATATATCCTTA
The DNA here is from genome assembly GCA_900116095.1 of Euclidium syriacum. NCBI lineage: Eukaryota > Viridiplantae > Streptophyta > Magnoliopsida > Brassicales > Brassicaceae > Euclidium > Euclidium syriacum. Next base: position 9,593,384 of record FPAK01000007.1, on the reverse strand, counting down.
CACCGAATGAAACCAAAGTTTTATATGGTATGAGGTTAGATATAGTTCTCATCATAGTTTTCCATAGCAGTGGCAGTGAAGTACACCTCCATCGCTTTCACATCGTCCGTCACAGGAAAGAGACCCGAATCCTGTGGGTGGGGCTGAGGCGCAACATGCTTTGCATTGAGAGTCAACACATGGAGAGTTAGCGCATTCTCCCAAGAATTTGAAACACTGCGCCTCGCTCTTCGGAAGTTCTATTTATATCACAAAAACGATAGATTAAAATTCAACCAAAACGTATATGTGTATACATATATATATATATATATATATCCAAAATGCGAACTTTAAAACTAATGAAGGTGCATGCATCAGCTAATTACCGGTGGAAGCCAACAAGAGGACGAGCAAGAGAGTGGTGAAACAAAGGGAGTTAAGTGTGATCTTCGCCATCTTTCTTTGTTGTACTTGGGATTGCCTGCCAAATTTTTGTTTGATGATTGTTTCTTTTGGGTTGAGTTATAGACGAATCCTTAGGTATGCCATTATTTATAGGTAAAGTTTGTTGATTTTTTTAAATAGAAAATCATTATATCATTACTTCTTTTTTTCGTTAAGACCATATAATGTCGCCATGAATGTGTTGCTTGTTTTTCTTATTATATAGTTTTCATTTTGACCATGTTATAATAACTAACTGGAAATAATCACCCCAAAATGAAGGCTGTCGTTATCCCACGGATGTAACTCATATATTTATCCTAAGCTCTCTCGTTTTAAAATGGCTATTTTAAAGGAATAATATTTTTATTTTTTTTGTTAAAAGTGTTTGCTAGGAATAATATTGTTTATGCCAAAGATCTACTAAGCACGAATCTTTTGACACTTTTATATCTGATAATTAGGAGCAGTCAACTTCTTTTATTTATAAATGAATGTTAGGGTTGCGACAGTATGGCAACAACTATGGCGACACCATAAAATTGTTCTATGCCGCTTCCGTTTTCATGTTTTTTCTTCTTAAAGTTGTTGTAACGGAAACATATATATAAATTAAAATAAAAAGACACATACATTTGACATGTTTACCAACAATGATCCGATAATGCTTGGTAAAACAGACCAGTTATTCCATCATGTCATGGCACTAAATGCTCTGATTGAGAATGATGTTTCCTTTAATTCCTATATAGTGACCTTCTTTATACGAGCTTCATTCATGAGGCGTGACCCTAGGCTAGATGCCTTCCAAGAAATCAAGAATCAAAAACAAAAGAAGACTTGAAGAGGTTGGAAAAATAGGCAGAGGCTACTTCCCCTTTAGAATCCCCTCATGCAAAGACTGCATTTCCCATAGCCATTTGTAGATGTCATTAATAATAACAGAATTTTGGAGGCCTCTTGATTTTATTGAGTTGAACCGATACCAGTAACAAAATACAGACCGGTTATCAAAAAAAGCATACTTCATCTAAAGTAAACAAAATACTTAAAGCTAGAATCCAGTTATATGTTTATACAAGAGTTGAGGGGCTAGGTTGGACCGGCCGCGTGAGAATATCAGTGATGTAACTCCGGATTTCTGGTATAATTTTCTTGATATATATTGGAAACCTGCATTAGGTAATAAACAATAAACCTGCTTATTAAGTAAAAAGAAGTTAAAATTCAGAAATTCTTATAATGATGGAAATGATATTTTACATACCATGACTCAGAGCTGAGCTTAGTGTAATGCTCAAGAACAAAGTCTGTGCAAGCTCGTCTTAGTGCTGAACAATTAAATGTATCTGCTAAGTCATACATGAATGGTATGTTATCCACACAGATATCCTGCACCACCAAAAGTTCACTTTATTAAGTCGCTCAGTGGTGAAAAAGCACAAGACTTCTCGGTTTTTGAGTTTTTACCTGTGCAATTGTGTATTCACAAAGACGTTTGAGGCCTTGAAGAAGATACTGATCAGCTGCTACAAGCAGTTCTTGAGCCAAATGTTTTGTGATGTTAATGTCTCCTGTGTAAATAAATCTGCACATTTGGGTTTTTATGTCACTTCTCAAAACTCTTTGGATTATTTTATCGTATATTCTAATGTGGAAATGTCAGAATCTTACCTCATCATAAGCTCAAACACTTCCCATCTTATATTAGGGATCTCTACATTTTGTGCGTTGCGTTCCTAAAATCCCATTTTCGAGTTAGTTGAGAGATTTTATATGATAAGTGAACATGTATGTAACAACTCAGAAGCTTACCTTGTATAGACCATCAAACATTGCACGAAATATTTCAGAGGAAGCTACCAAGCAAATCTTGTGAGCATAGAATTGTTTACCTATTTATATATGCCATGGAAATACTCAGTTATGGTTATCACCAGGTAGATTTAATTAATAGAAAACATGAATTGGATTAAGTGTTGTACCATCGATTAAGAATGTTACATCTGACAAAGTAGAGTTGTTCACGAATTGCTCACCCAAGAACACCTTCAGTATTACACAATCAATAAACAAGTCAAGACCTCAAAATCATAAATTATTTTTGTTACTTGAAACAAGAAAATGAAGATTTTTTTACCCGTTGAGTGGGTGAAGAAGGAGCCGAATCTTCTGGTGCAGAAGATTTAGCTTTTTTAGCTAATTCGTATAAAGCACTTGAACTGTATTTCTGCTGCTTGATGCTCGAGAAATATAGAAGCTCCAATAGAAACTCCATTCCTGCATTAGTAATAAACTATTTGTCAATGAACAACAAAAAGAGTTTTCAAATAAAATTCTGAAATGAGATAATTACCATTGCTATCAATGAAAATTCGTTTTCCATCTTTAGGGTCACAAAGATGTGCAAGGGCGAGAGCAATTCTTATTTGTATAGTCTTCTCGGTGGTTCTCAATAGATATAATAATTGGTTTAGCACCTGAGAGAAAGGTGGAGACATCAGAGGACTAAAACAAAGGCTATACTTAACTAAGAATCAGAAGGTCTTTCGGAAATAGGCACTTACTGGTCCACGAATCTTGTTCTCTAACCTCTTTAATGTCCTTGCCACACAATCCTTAGTGGGCTGCAAGGAGAATAGTTGTAATCAGAATTTGGAAATCTCATAAGATTGGTTTAGCAAAACTTAAGCAGACAAACGCTTACCTGAACAGTGAAGTTTTCATCTTGAAGCTTTTGAATTCCAGCAGCCTTTATGAAATCAGCTACGTTTTCCTCGTTATCTGCTAGACCATACAAAGCAAAGGCAGCATTGTGTTGCACCGACCCCGTTTTCACATCAAGAAGATTTAGTAGTGAAATTATGCCTCCTCTTTGTCCAATTCCAGCTTGATTGTGTGTGTCCTGCAGAATTCAAAACATTGAGGGATTTGTTTAGATATCCTCTAAACAAATAAATTACAATTTAGCATTCATCTACATTCAGATTCTAGAAGCGATAAAATCATTTTCACAAGCCAGATCAAAGTTATAATTACCTGTGCTAAACGACCAAGAGCAAAAGCTGACATTTCTACGACCTGCTCATCTGACGAGTCAAGCATCTTAATTAATGGTGTAATTGCACCTCTCTGGGCAATGTGAACCTGCATGATCATGTTCACAGTTATGTTTTACTATGTTTCTTCCTTCTTTCAACCTATCCATATATATTGACGATTGTATTACAACATGTCAGGAAGGAGACGAGCTCATACCTTGCAATCTGAATCAGGTGCAGCAAATTGGCCTATTAATAACGCTGCTTCTCTTTGTGTCTCCAAACAAGAAGAGCTGTAGCAGAAATCATAGTAAACAGTTACATAACATAATGCCAATCTTCAAGAGTAAACATTTGTTCCAGCAAAAGCAGACCAGCACAATGAAAACATACACATACCTAAGTAGACCAATTACTGGTTGTAAGGCACCAGCACGAATAACCTCTTTCTTAATATCAGGAGATGAGTGGACAAGATTTCCAATTGCCCCAATCTGAAAATTCACATAGTAGATTAGAAAGAACTGAACAGAAAACCAATTGCAACAAACTAAAGCAAGATGAGAACTAACCGCTTCACCATGCACAGAAGAATCGTCTGCTTGAAGCATCATTACAAGTGTGGGCAATGCATTCAACTCCACAATCTACATATTAGCTTATAGTATAAGAACCATGTCTCTTATAAGCCTAAACAAAACATAATCATAGCGAAAACATACTTGGGTCTTGTTCTCATCATTCCTAAATGAAACTGTTCGCAAGGCCCCTGCAGCAGCCCTATGTACTTTAACATCAGGATAATCTAGAAGCTCAACAAGTGGTGGAATGCCACCTTCAACCCTGAAAATAATTTTCAAAAAGTGTCTAGTCAAAAACCATAGCATAGTAATGATTAAAACCATAAGGAAACTGAAAAACTCGTACCTTATATTATTTTTAATCCTTGGATTGTCATGAGCAACGTTAGTGATTATATCAGCTGCTCTCCTAATAACAGCATTAGCAGCAGTGCATCCACAACAAGTCTCTCGTCTCTTTAACAACTTCACAGTGGGAGCTATGGCCCCAGCATCAACAATGAGCTGCTGGTAACCAGGCTATTTAACAGAAGAAACTAACATTAGTAAACATCACTGCAAGATTATCGCCAAGCAAAATGCATATAAGATAATTAAAACTCGGTTTTATCAAAATTTTAGTGCTAATAACTTATCATCCACAATTTCATCAAATACAGTTAAAGAGTGCTTACTTGAATTGCAGCAATAAGTCCAAGGGAAACAGCACAATCTTTCTCTAGTTTATGATCGCAAGATTCAGGAACATTCCTTTCGAGTGCCAAAGACCACGGAGATTCCAAATATTTCACCAAAGCAGGAATAGCTCCATTTTCCACGAGCATTTCCACATTTTCATCTATATGAACAGATAACAGATCAGAAGATAAATTAAGCCAGAAACCAGATCTAGGATTCGCTTTACTCCAAATAAACTACTATGAGCTAGTGTTAAATATTGTTAACAAGAATCCAAAATCTGCTCAAACACACGACGTTTAGCATAGAATCGAACAGCTGTAATACACGAAGCTGGGCAATTCAACAATCGGTAAAAAACGATTCGAAAATCAACGATTAGCAACCAGAGAGATTGAATTGGGTTCAGTATAAAAGCCGAAGATAAGAGAAATGAACGAGTACGGTACCAATTTTAGACAAGGCGCTAATAGCCGCAGCAGCTTCTTCGACAGCTGCGCGATCCGATTCGGCATCTGAGAAGCTGGAGTTAAGAATCTCAACGTGTTGGCGGATCTCGACGGCGAGATCTAAGTGTTCATCGTCGGCCTCCGCGAATTGCGTGACGGTCGGCGCCATTTCTGTGTTCCGACAGAGCTTTCGCTTCAAATTTCTTTCGGTGAGGCGTGTTGATCGCTGGCGCTTCGGATGGCTTTCCATTGGCGAATGGTTTGAGATCACTAGCGAAGGATGGGGATGAGACAGTACAAAATACTAAGGCTAATCTGAGCGAGAGACTTGAGAATTTTGAGATTTCATCGGCGTGAACTTAATACCAAAGCGTTGGAGGCGGGTTGATGAATTTTTATTAATTTTGGAGCCAAAATGGTTCCCCCTCTTTTATTTTTGTTTGGTTCGAAACTTTCCCTCGTCCCTCTCTCTTGGAGGGAAACTTTTGCTTTTTTTTAAATAGTAATTTCATTACCAATTATAATAAATATCGTGAAAAAAAATGGTCCTTATTTATTTATCTTTTCCACCTAAAAGATTAAATATATTAGATGAAAGGGTTGCACAATTGAGGATAGGGCTTAAAAAGCTACATATAATTTTAATTTCATAACTTAGACCTAATGAATTAATCGATGTGAAAACGTTGAACAAGTCTCAAAAATAAAACATAAGACGCGTAAATATATACGCAAATAGATCATCGGCATTAGCACTGCATCATAAGGCCAAATAATGACAGATACATCAACATATACCTACTAGATATCTAAGTTGAAACCAAAAAAAAAAAAATTTGACATAGACTGGTGATTATGACATGAAAAACAAACCATATGGTCGAAACCAAGAACCGACATACCAAAATCTTTTCGTCGAAGGAGGCAGAGAATAATCCAACACAGAGGAGTTAATAGAAGAATGGTTCCTCAACAAACCGTTGACATCTCATCAATCCCACATGAGCCAAAATAGTTTAAGGCTCAAAATATAATCAATACAGGTTAAATATGCATTTTCTTATAAAACAATTCAACGTATAATTGAAGTTGAATATTGAATCATCATAACAAAAATCCAGCGAAAGAGCACCGTTCTTTACCACCTCGAGGATGTTCACAATCTCCATTTAAATTTAAATGGCTTAGAAACTCGGTCAAAAGCTTGGAGACTAATAAATTCATTAAACAAGTCTAATCGGTACCATTTATATAAACTTCGATATCTACTTGGGCCAACAATTTTAACATAAAACCCCATGAAATAAAAGTCTTATAGGCCATTAAAGACATGTGGTCAATCCGAAGTCTTTGATTCAACACAAAGATAAAAATCATACGCGACTTGCCTTGTACAGTCTTGTATGTATAAAGACACATTATTCACATTGGTTCTTTTAAGAGAACGCCCACCTCATAAACCTCTCCATTAGCCATGAGACTTGAGTTTTCAAGAGTATAAAGATAAGATAACCTTGTTATGTTTGACTCAATCACGCTATAAATCCCGTAAGACTAGCTATTGACCATTCTAATCGATTTCCTTTATTGAATTTCAATAGTTCGTTTATATGATTTAATTATAAAGATCATATTTTGTAAGATGCATAAAAAAAATCACTCATATCATTGTAAAAAGGTACCCTTGACGATTGAAATTAATAGAAACCGGTCTTCTTGACAAAGTTGAGTACTTTGTTTGCTTTTTAGTTCTTAGTGAGTGATTCACTTGGTGGTATTGAAGTATGCGGATAAGGATTGTTTAAGTGATTCAAACCTTTTATTTTTTTTGTCCATTGACTGAGTGAGTCAATCGTCCCTCATTAATTGAGTGAGTCAATATTTCATTTATCATCTTCATCTCAACATCATTCCACCTCCCGCAATAATCAAGTTTGGAATCTTTTGATCATTTGAGTGATTGTAAGTTCGCATGATTCCAATCTTATACCAATTGGTATAAGCACAAAATCCACATACGCTTATTGATCATGTGATCTCGAGGTCTACGGCTTGAAATAAGTGATGGGAAGATGGTAGTGGTGGAGATGGAGGATTTGGTTGTTGAATCCACAACAACACACAAATCAAATTGCTTGAATCTCAACAAACAACCTAAAACGAGATGAGTCGAAGTGCACCACAATAAATGTGAAAGTTTGGTGATACAACACAAATCTAATTTTAAGAAATATACGCAAGTCATATAGATCCAAAAATATTTAGTACACATCTTGAAAAAATGAAAAATTTCGTATAACTTTTATTACTTCTCAAGAAAACATCTATATTACAATGAGATTGTATGAGCTTGAATATACTCAAATACAAATGATACAAAATCAAAAGAAGAAACAAATATATCAACATAAATATAAATAAATATAGGTAATGTCCGATAACCTGATCCAAAATGCACATATCTTTAATGGTGGGTGGGTTGAGAATCGAGTCGAGCTCCAATCATTACGATTCTTCATGATTACGTCGCTAAACCTTAAAAATGGGAAAATTAAGAGATATGTAGTAGATTTTGAGTCTCATCTCATGTCATATCTAGTCTGCGTTTTTAGCTTTATGTTTAGTTAATGGTTACGAGTTACGAGTCTCCACAGTCTACCAATTTTTTATTCCCAACCGGCTTTCCAGCGAATTAAGCTTGTAATGATTGGAGCTCGCGTCTTTTGTATCACGACAGCACTACAAAGATCATCCATCTTCTTCCCCAATATCCCGACCCGACCCGTTTTTAGATTATCACCCGCCACCAGATCCACCGCCACCATGAGTACCACCAGCAAAACTCAAGAGGAACTCGATTCCATTTTCAAGCAGAAACGAGTCGTGCGGTCTACTGTGCGCAAAACCCTAAAAACCATGGATCCTTCAATCCGAACCCAACAAGGTTCAATCATTTTCCCTTTCCTTTTTTTTTTTTTCTGGAACAAAAAAATCTGATTTCCGGTTATCTTGACTGTAGATGATGCCATTCAAAACACTGTTCTTGAAGCTCCTTGGTTCAAATCATGTCGGGGACTGTGTGCTTACATTAGCTGCAAGTCTCTCAATGAAGTCGACACTTCTAAAATTCTTTCCACGATTCTGCAAAACCCTGGTACTGCTCTTTTATCCCAATCCTTACTTAGCACTATTTAGAATTTCATTGTCAAGAAGACATATAAGAATGTTGAATGACTATTTGCGATTAGTGATTGGTTTAATGGGATGTGCCTTAAGAGTAGCACAAATGAGATTGCATCTCTGTGTATGTTATTGATTCCAACTTTCAATGCAAGGATCTCAGTTTCATCAATCACAGGAGGATCTGATAAGTTTCAGAGACCAAGAACAAACCAAACCATAGAACCTTAATCATAGGAAGGAAATCTATAACCCTTTGCTTATGCTAATCCAAGACTCGAATCTTCTTGATGAAGACTTATCATGATCATGCTTATAATGTCAGCTTGTTCTTGAACACATTGATTTAGGAATGTGTTATGAGTTTCCTATGCATTTTTGTTTTCTTAATTAGATTTAAATACAATGGCACAAAAAAAGCTGTATGTCCCTCGTGTGGAGGATAAGAACAGTAACATGCGTATGCTTCACATATCTCATATGGATGACCTCATTGCAAACTCTATGAACATTTTGGAACCAGCTCCTGTTGATGCTCAAGGGAAAGAGCGTGAAGATGGTAGCATTCTAGTTTTTTCTTTCTACTTACCACTAAAAGCTTCACAGAATCAGTATTATCTGGACACGCTAGAAATGAAACATTGTTTTTCTATTTACAGTGATGCAAGCTGATGAACCAATGGATCTACTTATCTTGCCAGGTATGAAGAAACTATCTCATTTCCATTTCGATTTATTTTTCCTTATCTCTGTATCTAATCAACTTTTGTTTTCACTCCCTTGTGGCCAGGGCTTGCGTTTGACAAATGTGGACGACGTTTAGGTCGTGGGGGCGGGTAAGTTTGCACTGAACCCAGTTTCGTTTCATCATACTGCTATAGATTTATACTAAGGTATCTCTAAAGAATGTAGTTTGATACCTGCAACTAGAAATGCTTTGTCATGCTCTAATTTAACTCTTTATGTATATATGGATACGAATCTGGGGGAAAAAAGTTACTACGACACTTTCTTGAAGAGATATCAGGACCGTGCAAAGGAGAAGGATTGGGAAAATCCACTTATGGGTATATAGACCACAATCAAAATTGATACTAGAGAATGTTTTCAATAGAAAGATAAGCCAATCACTTTTCTTTTTCCTTTTCTTATTGCAGTTGCATTGTCATATTCGCCTCAGATTCTTGAGGACGAAAGTATTCCTATGACACCGAATGATGTTCTGATCGATGCTCTTGTGACACCTTCTGGTGTGATTCCCATTAGCCCACGTGCTATTGAGAGGTACTACACAAAATGTCTTTAGCTTTCTCTTAGATATATATTCTAATTGTGCTTTGACTATGTGTGTGTGATTCTATGTTCTTAGAATGTAAGCTCAGGAGCTTGTGTTTGGAGGTGAAACTCAGATCACTTTGTTGGTTGGCGCCTGAAACCTTGACTTTGAATATCTTCTTGGCTGCATATATAGACATGGTGCATCTTTTGGTTTTGGGGTCCTGTTTCTTCCGAGCTTTGTTTATGGATATTTGTATCCTACTTGAATATTTTGTTTAATGTAAAACAAAACAGTTAAAAAAATACTAATAAAATAAATGCCAGAGGCCTATTTGTTAAGAATCTATCAAATCTCACTTAATGTCTCTATATTTTAACTTGCGTTTGAAAGTTTTATCAAATGGTTGCAATTATGGACTTTCCAAGTTTGAGAGTTTTTTTTTTGTTTTGTTTTATTGACTCCAATTGTTGTTCTGCTTAATTAAGAAATTCCTAAATCATGATCTTAATTTAAAAAATGAAATTATAATCTGCAATCACTTCATATATATGAACCGTGAGAGGATCTAAACTTCCAACAACAATTTATATGTTCCATAAAAAGTTTACATGTTCCTAAATGAAAACCAAAACCTACATTGTAGCCCACGTTAATATTTTTCTTCCGAGTTAAGCTTAGGTCCTACTTGCACCACCGGATTCCTCAGACGGATGCTGAACAGCTTCAACCTGACCCACCACGGGATTAATTGACCACTGTTCGGGATTAACCATTTCCTCCTTCACCATCTTCAGAGCCTTTATGATCTCCTGGAGGTGTTTGACTGAGTGATCCCCCTGAAAATTATATAATTAATTAGCATGAGTTAAAGATTTGTTCAGTTGGTAAGCAAAACACAACACCCACACAGACTCACCTTGTTGATGTGCTCCTCAAGCATAGGAATTGTTTTGTCACGGAATGCATCTATACTTGCAATTGCTTCAGCTCTTAAGTCATCCGCCATGATTCAACCAAAGAGAAACCCTAAACGAAAACAAAAAGGATCGTGTATGAAATTACGATGAATTCATAACAGGAAATACGTCTAACAGTTTGTGTGCAACAATCCAAGAACTAGAACGACCTAACAAAACTCGAATTTAACCTCATTTACGTCCACATAAAAGAACAAGAGTTACCTTTCGCTCTTTCCGGTAAAATATAAGGAGACGATTGTAACGGTCGCAGGCGGTTTCAGATCACTCCCCTGCCTCCGGCGTATTTTCTCCTCCCTTTTATATAGACACGCTGTTTTGTTTTCACAGCTCAAGATACAATCAAAGCCCATTTATCAAAAGCCCATTGGGCTAAATGCAACGCTCCAAAAGCCTAACTATTGTTGTTTCCTCGCCGCTTTCTTCATCTCGAACTTTAGAAGTTGAAAACTTTTCGTCAAACGGATATTTTTATATCTACTCTTCAAATCTTTATTCAATGTAAGAAAAACAAGAACAGAGTGAAATTACGAAAGTTTATCTTTGTTTCTTCAATGCATTACAACCATACACATATATATAAGAGTCTTTTAACTTCTTTTTCCTCTTTTCTATAAAATGGCAAAACGAAAGCAGAGGAATGAGAGAAACTAGGACGAGCAAGAAAGCATGCAGACACCTGGCCTGTAAGCCCAAGCTGGAGGCAAACGTGCATACTTTTCCATCCCAGGCTGATCCTCGTAAGGCCGTTTCATTAGACGGATCAAGTTATTCACCTCTGAGAAATCGCCTTGTTCAGCTGCATCTATTGCGCTCTGGCACAGATAGTTCCTCAAGATGTACTTTGGGTTCACTGAATCCATCTTTGCTTTTCTTTCTTCATCTGATACTTCACTACCACCCACCTGACATAAATAAACACTCTGGTTTTAGTTTTGTCTAAAGTAACATTAGAGGTTAAGAAGAAATTGTAAGAAAAGAAGTTGATACCTCTTGTATATAGCCTCGCACCCATTTGATCCATGCTTCTTTTCTTTCCTTTCCAATATCCAAGAGCGCAGCTTTCAATGGTTTCAGTAACTCATCTTCAGGTGTGTCGGGGTTTGCTTTTACATTTGAAAGAAGCCGGAAGAAGTTTGTGTAATCGACTTTATCAACAGCCATATTGTTCAGAAGTTTACTAATCAGCTCCTTGTTATACTTTGTAAGACCAAGCTTCTTTGACATTATGGCTTGATACTCATCCATGAATTTATCACCGTACCTGAGAATCACCATTCCCAAAAACTACTTAGTAAAATTCCTAAAATCGAATCAAGAATAGCGCTTAGTTACCTCTCCATGGCGTAATTTGCTTCCTTTTCATTTATCAGTTGAGCAACCGCCAGAGTTTTAGCGAATTGAGCAATATTCCATAAACAGATGTCAGGCTGATTTGCAAAACAGTATCTTCTTCCTGGTAGATCTGTCGTGTTTGGTGTGTAACTCGGATCAAAAGCATCCAAGAACCCAAAGGGACCATAGTCAATGGTTTGACCCAAAATGCTCATATTGTCAGTGTTGAGCACACCATGTGTGAAACCTACACCTTGCCATCTTGCAACCAAGCTAGCTGTACGCTCAGCTATTTCAACAATCCATGCTAATAAAATTTAAAAAGCACACGAGTTAGTTCAGTATTAGCCATTAACGTAACTATTTGCAATGGCATTTTGTGATGAATGTTTCACTAGGAGATTACCTGCGTACTTGTTCGACGTTAGATCAACAACCGAATCATCTTCATCACCGGTTTTGAAAGATAAGCTATCGCTTCTGTTCATGCTCTCTATATGTGGGAAATGATGTTTAATGGCATAGTCTGCCAGTTTCCGAACAATATCAAGATCCTCTTTTCCTCTAGAAGCATGTATCTGGAATGAGCCAAAGCGGAGAAATGACTGAGAAACCCTGCACACGATTGCGCCAGGTTCTTCCTTCGGATTGCCACTGCAATACAAGAAGGTAAATTTTTATTCATGAAGCAAAATCAAAGTTTCAAGTTAGACAGAGGGTTTTGGACATACTCATAAAACATGTCGCGAGTGACATCTTGACCTGTAGTGAGAAGACAAAGGGCACGTGTGGTAGGGATTCCAAGAAAATGCATGGATTCACTGCAAAGAAACTCCCTGATGCTACTACGGAGCACTGCAAGCCCATCAGCAAAACGACTGTAAGGAGTCCTACCAGCACCTTTGAGCTGAAGCTCCCATCGTTCGCCTTTGGAGTTCAAAACTTCACCAAGAGTTATGGCACGACCATCACCTAATTGTCCAGCCCACATTCCAAACTGATGTCCTCCATAGCATTGCGCATAAGACATTCTGTAGACAAAGAATATCAATAACTGCGATTAGAAACTTCGGATTTAAGAAGGTTTTGAACCTAAAAATCAGATTTTGGGTAAAGATCACTTACGCTCCTGGCAAAGGTTTAGCACCAGACAGTAGTAGAGGGAAATCTGGCCTTTCAAATCTGAAATCAACAGAATTTTTCCAAGAGTTAATAGAAGTCACAAGTAGAAAGAGTAAACAAAAGGTTTCAAAATGGCAACAGATAACATTCCTAAGAGTATATGAAACAGAAATGAACCAAATGCGCCAACTTCATTGAAGAAACTTAAGAAGGAAAACCATAAAGGCGAGTTTGAAGCAATGGCATCAAAAGTTGCTCATCTACATGCTAATTTTCCTATGCCCATTAAAAACCAAATTATCTTCTGCACAAAACACTCGGACTTTAGTCTGATCATACATAACCAAACTCACTCTTTAGGATCCAAATCTACTAGCTCTGCAACAGAATCAGACCATGCTACAAGCTGAGGATCATCTACTTCTACTGATGGAGAAACTTTTGTATAGCAAGCATGTAATACCTGCAAGTCATCATAAATAATCAAGATTCAAATGCCAAAGTTAATCAGCTTAATGGGATATAACAATGAAGCAGATTCACATAGCATCCGAAAGATTTGATCCAATCTACGCTGGTAAAGTTAATAATCAATCAATCTAAGCCCTGAAGCAGTAAGGATATCGAACACAAATGCAGAGAACTTTTCACCTCCACAAATGATAATATATTTCCACAATTCATGAAGCTAAATTGTAAGAGTTTTCCGCAATTTTGTAGAAAATGAGAAATAGGCACAAGAAAACTCCACAAAACTGAAATCTTTAGCCCGAGTACAATTCACTCTACCAATAAGTATAAATATCCAACTTGATGATTCCAGATTAAATCAAGAAAATGTTACTTTTGTTTACGACCCTGATGAAATCTTATTGACAGAGAAAGAAGAAAGCAATCAAGAATCCTCCTATTATCTCCGATCGATATCGAAACGAGAAAAAAAAGCCACAAGAATATCTACCTCACGGGAGATAACGTCGCTTCTCGGATCACCAGGCAATTCCTTAACAAATGAGTGGTCCCAGTTTAAATCATCGAGCTTCCGTTTGATGTTACCACCTTCATCAACGGCTCCCAGAGATTGATTCTGCAGATCTTTCGCTAATGAATCGGCGGCCGAAGCGGTTACCGGCGTTGGGGACGAAGAAGAAGCCGGAGGAGACTCCATCCGGCGGTAGGAAGAAGATCGGGAAGGGCTTAATCGAAATTGTCGCCGAAGAGAGGGACAAAAAGGGTATTTTGCAGCTCTAGACGAAGAACTGAAGAGATGAAGCGGTCGGAGGCAGAAAGACGACGAACACACACGCAACATTTCTTCTGTTCCTCTCTTCACATTTTTCTATGGGAACTTGTTAGTTTAATTTTGAACCGAACCGCCTTCATTGGTTCGTCTCATTCAGACCGTTCTAACAGAAAATCTGTCGGTTTACTCACGGCAAAATCGATTCCCGTTTGGTAAATAATTTGTTTTTCCAGTATTTACACATATTTTCTTTTCGCATGAACTATTTTAGAAAAAAGAAGAAGAAGAAGAGAATTTGTTGATTTATTTCGAATACAAAAAATAAAACAATACGAGTATGGGTTGGTTTGTCTGTAATGGTGATTCAAAGTGTTCGTAGACAACCCGTACCGAATTTATGATACAACCGGGTTTAAGACAGAACCAAAAAAGAGATACGAAAGAAGTGAAACGACAAATCTAGCCGTCGTTTGTGTAACTCAAACCAATCTATGAAAATTAGGGCACAATATTGTCGTTTCACGTCCGCGACTCATAGAACCCTCGGAAAATCTATCACGGTTTGTCCAGAAATTCTGAATTCCGCGGCGAACTTTCAGCTTCCCGGAGATCTAACGTTTGTGAAACTCAATCTGGGGCCGAGATTTTCTTGCGAGATCCTCCCACGTTCCGATCTTCTTGTTTTTCAAGATTTGTCATCCGCTTTGCTCAAATTTGTGATCTTTCTGGAGTCATGTTCTCGATGGGAAATTTTGGCTGATCGAAGTTTTCGAGCATAGATCCCGAGAACAGTCACGAATAAGGTATTTGCTTTTCGATCTTACATTCTTTATGCGCAATCTGAGTTTTTGTTCATCTTGAGCTCGCGTTGATGTCCGTGGTTCGTCGGGAAATTAGGGTTTGGGAGAGAGTAGCCTTCTAATTGGACATAATTTTCATAAATTTAGCAGAAATTCGATTTCTTTAATGATTTAAGGTTGCTTAAAGCAATTTTTCTTGATTCTTGGAATTTCTGTTGCTCGAAACTCATCAATCCGCCGAAGGTAACATGTTTGGTTATTGTTCTTGAGTTTAAGAACTCTGAGCTGCGTTTTGGATAGTGTAATTTGCTGTGTGAAGAGTCTCATGTTCAATTTGTCAAATTAAGTTGGTGCTTTGATGCACTTAGGCTTCACAGTTTGTTTGTTCTGTAAAAGAGTGAATGTATTTGGCTTCTTCCTCGGTTAAAAGTTTTTTTTTTCTTTTTGGTTTTGCAGCTCGTGCTTTGGTGGACACAGACAGGTCTCAGAACACGTTTTTGATTTCTTAGATTCCGTGTGAAGAACCATCGAGAGAGGAAACAAATGGATTACCGACCTTCTGATAGTAGTGGTAAGTCTAATCTTCTTTCAAAGATGCTCAATCTCACTCTTTTTGCTGTCCACAATTGGATGTTTCTTCTCGAAGTTCATTTTATCTGAATTTTTACTGATTCTTTTGATTTCTTGTAGCTTCAAACTGATTTACTATGTTTTGTTTGTATAATCGTATTTGTTTTTCTTCGGGAACTCAGGTACGGATGATGACCTACCTCCATCACATCAAAGTAGATTTCAAAGAAGCGGAAGACCAGCCGGTAATGGCAGGCCTTCAGTTCTCAATTCTGCTCCGTTATCAAGGATGCACAGTGACATGGAAACTCAAATTCATCAAATTGAGCAAGAAGCCTATATATCAATACTCCGTGCTTTTAAAGCCCAGTCTGATGCTATTACCTGGGTACTTATTGTGCTTGTTCTTCTCCATTCACTAGTTCGTATTTATGTAACTTCGCTGTCTAAAATAAACTTACCATTCTTCCGTTTGTTCTTCTTGTTCCTTTTAAAAATTATTCAGGAGAAAGAAAGTTTGATCACTGAACTCAGAAAAGAACTTAGGGTGTCTGATGAGGAACACAGAGAGCTGTTATCAAAAGTTAATTCTGATGACTTGATCAAGCGAATAAGGTCTGTTTTTATATGTTTACAGTCTCTAATATATCACTGCGATTAAATAAAACCAACTTTCTATCTAACGGTGTTAATTTGAAACCATGTCAGAGAATGGAGAAAGGGGAACAGTAGCCTTCAGACCGGTGTTCCCCAGATGGTTCACGATGCTACTCCAAGTCCAGCTGTATCAGGATCACGTAAGAAGCAAAAGACATCACAATCAATCGCCTCGTTAGCAATGGGCCCACCATCTCCTGCTTTGCACCCATCGATGCAACCATCTTCATCTGCACTTAGAAGGGGAGGTCCTCCATCTGGTCCAAAGACCAAGAAGCCAAAGACAGTAAGTCAACATGACTCTTGGTTTTTTACACTCATCATTGACTTAGGGATGATCTAAATTTCATTATCTGTGATTGATGAAGTCGATGCAGTACCCGGCTACAGGCATTGCTGGAAGGCCCCAGGCTGGTGCGTTAACGAACGAACCAGGTGAATCGGGATCGTATGACCCGTTGATTGGAAGGAAAGTATGGACAAAGTGGCCTGAGGACAACCATTTCTATGAAGCTGTTATAACTGACTACAACCCTGTTGAGGTATCTTATCTTCCACTGCTATTAACTATTTGTCTTTCTTATTGCCAAATCACTGTTTCCTGAGTTTATTTTTCCTTCTTTTAACATTGACAAGGGACGGCATGCTTTAGTGTATGATATAAACACTGGAAATGAAACTTGGGAATGGGTCAATCTTAAAGAGGTAATTAATCAATCTTATTGTATATGTTTATGATCTCCATTGTTCTTGAGAGGCTTGTCAGTTATTTTTATATGAATGCAATCCGTTTCAGCACATGTGATTCTTTGGATACTTTGTCATATATGATTCTGAATGTTGTTTATACATAGATATCATCGGGAGATATAAGATGGGAAGGAGATGATCCAGGGGTTTCTCGTAAAGTAGGACATCCAGGGCAAGGCCGTGGAATGACAAAGTCATCGGCTCGTGGTGGTCCAACAAGCAACCCTGGTGGTAGAGGTAGGGGAAGCTTGAAGACGCAGCAACCAAAGACACAGAATGGCATTGGGAAGAAAGCTTTAGGAGACATCGAAATATTCCACACTGATACACTAATAAAAGAGGTAATCGTCCAAAATTTTCGATACCGCGATGAAAATGTTCACATTACTATAATTAAACTTTACGAATATTTTGTAACAGGTAGAAAAAGTGTTTGGGTCAGTGAACCCAAACCCAGCAGAGGTAGAGAAGGCAAAGAGAGTGCTTAGAGTAAGAATCCTATTGAATCTGGTCTTCACTCATGATGCATTCTATAGTTTCTCATGGTTGACTTTAAGTTTACTTTGGAAATGATGGCAGGATCATGAACAGGCTCTTGTAGAAGCAATCGCAAAGCTTGAAGAGATATCAGATGGAGAAAGCGGTAATATTTGATAGGGAACGGGGCTCTTCTAACTCTCCTCAGGTTCAGATCTTTCTTCGGATTCTCGTGTGGTTTTGTTGACTTTCTGAAATATAACTGGCGGATATTTGGCGTAAAACTCAGATGATGATGGAGTGGGAGCTGAAAGAAGGTGTAGATGATGATGGTGGCAATGTGAATTTGAAGAAGAGAGGGAAGGATTTTTCAGAACTTGTATGGATTAAAAATTGTAATCTTGTTTAGGGAGATAAGGATTTAAAATGACCTTTTTTGTGTGCCACATAATAACTGGATTTGGAAATTAGGATTGTTAAGTAAGCATTGTAAAATCCATATAAATGTAGAATGTTGCAGATGACAAGACCCAAGGGATTGTGATGGAGCAACATCCTCTTCCCTTCATGACAACGACAGTAGTAATTGTCATGAATACCATTTCTGACATGTATTAATGCGAGGAGACAGTGACGCTTGAAATGATGGACACAATTTATTTTTCCCAAAAAGGATTAAGGAAGTAAAGGATCTTCCTTGACAAATTTTTAGGAAAACAAACAAACAAACAAAAAAGTTAAAAGTAAATAGTTGGTGAATAGAGAGATTTCTTGTTGGTTTTTCTATTACGTTTTTTACTCACAAATGTTAATCGTATTAATCGGATTTTCACTTTTTCTCATATCCGTAATGTTTTTAACTTGTAAGCTAACGGAAGTTAAATATGTTTTTCAGATATTAATTGCGGTCACTGTACGATACCAATATTCTGGTTAATAATGTATTGGATTTGTAACATAACAAGTCACCTGACGAAATTATTTTAAAAAACTTAGTTAGCGAAATTAGCCTTAACACTGCGTCAAATCCTCCAGTCTTGTTAACGGTAAAAAATATTATTGAAAAAAAAACGGTAAAAAACGTTGAACAGTAATGATGACGAGTCAGACGAGGTCAAAGAAGCCATTCAAGTTTTTGAAAACGGCTTAACCTTTTTTTTATTGGAATCTCGACTTTTTTGAAATTCCACTCACGCTTACATAAATACCCTTTTCTTTCACAGAATTTACGTTTAGAAATTGGAGGGACCTTTTAGTTTTTGCAGCTTCAAGGCATAATCCCGAAAATACCCCAACGAAACCGACCTCAAACTTGGTGGTACTAGTGTAATTAATAGCAAAAGAGAGACTCTTTGTTGACACGAACTTCGAAAGCGTCGTCCTTTTTATTTTTTTTCCATTAAACGGTGCTAAAAAAACGAAGAAAAAGCAGAAAAACACAAAAAACATTTCACTCAGGCGCATATGAATATCTCTCTCTCTCACTTTGCGTACTTAGCTGCTAAGTAGCTTAAAGTTGCCCCTGCTTCTCTTTCTTCCATTGTTAGGGTTTCTGGATCTCCCCACCTCTCTCCGTATGTTCCATTTCAATGCCCCATTTTTAAATTAATCTTCTTTAATCTCTCTGTAGTCTAAAATGAGTTGTTTATTTTAAAGGAGGAACCTTTAAACACCGCTTATCCTGGAGAGGTTTGAGGATAGGAGAAAATGTCTGCTACTAGAGGAGGCCCTGATCAAGGACCGTCTCAGCCTCAGCAGCGTCGAATCATCAGAACCCAGACTGCTGGTAACCTTGGAGAGTCATTTGATAGTGAAGTAGTTCCGTCTTCTCTTGTTGAGATTGCCCCCATTCTCCGTGTTGCTAATGAGGTTGAATCCAGTAACCCTCGGGTCGCCTATCTCTGTAAGCTCTTCTAAAAATCATCCCTTTTTTTGTTTTCATTTCGGTTTGTATTTTGTATTGATTCTGAGGATTTTTGTTTTCTGCTCTCTCCCTTTAGGTCGGTTTTATGCATTTGAGAAAGCTCATAGGCTGGATCCCACTTCCAGTGGGAGAGGTGTTCGGCAGTTTAAGACTGCTCTTCTACAACGTCTTGAAAGAGTGAGTGTTCTTTAACACTCTGCTTAACTCTTGCATGTGGCAGATTTGGATAGCTACTGATATTTGTAGGGAGAAATCTTGGGTTTTACTACTTTTAGTTAACCAATGTGTTCTACTGTTTCTTTAATTTTTTGCAGGAACATGATCCAACACTGATGGGGAGAGTTAAGAAAAGTGATGCCCGTGAAATGCAAAGTTTTTATCAACATTACTATAAGAAGTATATTCAAGCTTTGCAAAATGCCGCAGATAAAGCTGACCGGTTTGTCCAACTTACTTAAAATGTGTTTTTTTCAGTGTTTGAGAGAGCACCAAATTCCCAAACTAATGTTCTAGATGCTGTTAATTTTCAGTGCTCAGTTGACAAAGGCATACCAAACTGCTAATGTTTTGTTTGAGGTGTTGAGGGCTGTTAATCTGACACAGTCTATTGAAGTTGACCGGGAGGTAAGGCATTTTGACTTTTTAAGTCCTCCTGTATCTGTTTAGTATGTATCCTTGATTCATATATCTTTTCTTATCTCTTGTGCAAACGTTACAATGAAGTTTAATGTCTACAGATTCTGGAAGCTCAAGATAAGGTTGCAGAAAAGACACAGTTGTATGTCCACTATAATATCCTACCGCTAGATCCTGACAGTGCAAATCAAGCTATTATGAGATATCCTGAGGTTAGTCCTCTTGCTGTTCCACTGTGTGTAGTGACATTTGTATCATGTTATCAGTGGGTAATATAATCCTCACTGTAGATCCAAGCTGCTGTTCTTGCTCTTCGCAACACTAGAGGTCTTCCTTGGCCAGAAGGCCACAAGAAAAAGAAGGATGAAGACATGCTTGATTGGCTTCAAGAAATGTTTGGGTTTCAGGTAATTTTACTAGTTCGGTGATTCTTGCCAATTTTCGGTGAACTTTTGTTAAGAGTAATCTATAAATGCCTGAATACTGTGGTAGAAAGACAATGCAGCTAATCTTAGGTGCATCTGATCTTGTAACTTGCTAACATGCGTGATTTATGTGTATGTATCGTTCTGCAGAAAGACAATGTGGCTAATCAAAGGGAGCACCTGATCTTATTACTGGCTAATGTGCATATAAGACAGTTTCCTAAGCCTGATCAGCAGCCAAAGGTTTGTACCTTTGTTGAAAAACCGTTTTTATGTTGGTGTAATGTGTCCATGCTGCTTAAAATTGAATTTTATCTTCTTTTTTTTCCATGGAAAAATATATGTATTTGGATACTACGATGATCATAATATTCAGCAAACGTAATTTCAAGTTATCCTTTGTTTTGTTCTCATAATGACAACCCGTTGTCCTCCCACAGATGGATGATCAAGCATTGACAGAAGTGATGAAGAAGCTCTTCAAGAACTATAAGAAATGGTGCAAATACCTTGGTCGTAAGAGTAGTCTTTGGTAAGAGAATCTTATACACCTATTCTTGATTCTATATAGTTTCTGCAGGAGTAGCTAAGAATATGAACATGAAAGAAAATTGCAATGGAACTGGCTTGAATGAAATATATTCAGTAGCAATAAAAATATTTCTTTATATTTTTCATGCGCATAATTAATTAGTGGCTAATGTGCAAACACTGGTCTCGAGAATCTTTGAAACATTCTGTTTAATGTGATGATTTGCTTGTAGGTTGCCAACTATACAGCAGGAAATGCAACAGCGGAAACTATTGTATATGGCCCTGTATCTTCTAATCTGGGGTGAAGCAGCGAACTTGAGATTCATGCCAGAGTGTCTCTGCTACATTTATCATCATGTATGTTTCACTTTACAAAGTCTTCTGTAGTTTGTGCATGATCCCTGTCTCTTTTATACTTTTCCGCTAGTGATAAGATTGTGCTTTACTTCTCTTATCATTTGTAGTTATAACTTGCGAGCGTAATAATAAAGAATTCATTGAGTCTTATTCTGAGGCCAAACATGTGTATATGTGTTTCTGAGGATAAAGTGCCAATTGAAATCTTTCCTTAGAATTATAATTTTAGTACAATACAATTTCAGTACAATACAGTGATGGGTGACATGCTTGCTTTTTATAATACACAGAATTTTGTTGCTTTGGTGTAATCCCGAACGTGACATTTCTATACTGCCTGCTCTATTTAATGGTTCTGCAGATGGCGTTTGAGCTCTATGGCATGCTGGCTGGGAATGTTAGTCCCATGACTGGAGAAAATGTGAAGCCAGCTTATGGAGGCGAGGAAGACGCATTCTTGAGGAAAGTTGTGACTCCTATTTATGAAGTGATTGGAGTGGTATGTCTTAATTTTCGAGTTTTTCCTTTTTGTTTCAGCATTTTCCTTGCTAGTTAATATGTTTACTTATGTAATCGTACCATTCACAGGAGGCTCAAAGGAGCCAGAAAGGGAAGTCCAAGCACTCTCAGTGGAGGAACTATGATGATTTGAACGAATACTTTTGGTAATATATCTATCTACATGTTATCAAACGATAGTAAAGATCTTCATAAGTGGTTTTTGTGGTTAGTTAAATATGATTTTCTACACTGCAGGTCAGTTGATTGTTTCCGATTAGGTTGGCCAATGCGAGCTGATGCTGATTTCTTTTGTCTGCCTGTTGATCAGCCTAACAATACAGAAAAAGAAGGGGTACTCAATAACTACACCTCTTCTCTGTTCTTTTCTACACTTCTTTTACTGGAATTTGTCACACAGATTTAGTTTCCAGGAGGTTTGATTTTCATATGAAGTTTAGTCTCTCTTGCCGTCATCTCATATTCCTCATATATTACAGGATAACAGCAAGCCTGCTGTTTCCAGGGATAGATGGGTGGGGAAAGTTAATTTTGTTGAGATTCGTTCCTTCTGGCATGTCTTTAGAAGCTTTGATCGAATGTGGAGCTTCTACATTCTGTGCCTTCAGGTATTTCTTTCCCCTAATTGTTAATCCCCTCTTTAGGCGTATTCTCGCAAGGTATGACGCTGATGATAAAATTTTGGCAGGCCATGATTATTATGGCTTGGGACGGCGGAGAACCAAGTTCTGTCTTTGGGGCTGATGTATTCAAGAAAGTTCTGAGCGTATTTATCACAGCTGCAATAATGAAGCTTGGACAAGGTTGGTTGATGCAATGTTCAACACTTTAATATGTTTACTCGAGTGATAAAAGCTCATCTTTTAAAACAATTTCTGCAGCTTCTCTGGATGTGATCCTTAGTTTTAAAGCTCATCGAAGCATGTCACTACATGTTAAACTAAGGTACATCCTGAAGGTGATCTCTGCTGCGGCATGGGTTATTATTCTGCCTGTTACTTACGCCTACAGCTGGAAAGATCCTCCAGCATTTGCCAGAACTATCAAGAGTTGGTTTGGGAGTGCTATGCACTCACCTTCACTATTTATAATAGCTGTCGTCTTCTACTTGTCCCCTAATATGCTCGCCGGTGTACTGTTTCTTTTCCCTCTGCTACGTCGGTTTCTTGAGAGGTCCAACTACAGAATCGTAATGTTAATGATGTGGTGGTCTCAGGTATTCCTCTACTCCCTCAATTAATGTTTTTTTTTGCAAAAGAAAGTAATTTGAGTATTGCTGGCGTGACCATAAATAAACGTCGTTTATTTCACCTTGTAGCCCAGACTCTATGTTGGCAGAGGAATGCATGAGAGCGCGTTTTCCCTCTTCAAGTAAGGATTTTGTTTATGACACACACCATTGGATTTTAGTTACCATTGCAAGCCTGAGTCCTCAGTTCACTTGACCTTTTTCTTTCGTAGATATACCATGTTTTGGGTGTCGCTTATTGCAACAAAGCTGGCGTTCAGTTACTACATTGAGGTATGCGTTCCCTATATCTACTTCTGGTAACTCTTATTGCCACAATTGTTGGAGTCTGATGAACTGGCATTGCTCACAGATCAAGCCTTTAGTTGCACCAACACAAGCCATTATGAAGGTCCGTGTGACTAATTTCCAGTGGCATGAGTTCTTTCCGCGTGGTAATGCACACTCTCCACATACTCTATATGACTACTGGAATGAAATTTTATTGTTTGTTCTCACAGTCGCACCATCTCTATTTTATTTGTGCAGCAAAAAACAATATTGGTGTGGTTATTGCTCTCTGGGCCCCTATTATTCTGGTAAGCATGGTTATGACGAACATGTTTCCCGCTTTGTGCTGTAAACCTGTTTCTAATATTGATTTTGGGTCCATCCTGCTGTAGGTGTATTTTATGGATAGTCAAATTTGGTATGCTATATTTTCCACATTATTTGGAGGTATATACGGTGCATTCCGCCGCCTTGGAGAGGTATGCTGTTTATGATAATCTGACTGAAGCTGACTTATAACATGAAGTTTCCCTTGTAATTGTCTCTAATTCCTTATGTTTTTCTTTTGTTATAGATCCGTACACTGGGAATGCTTAGATCACGGTTTGAGTCACTGCCTGGAGCCTTTAATGACCGCTTAATTCCGGATGGAAAGAACCAGCAAAAGAAGAAGGGATTAAGGGCAACTTTATCTCATAACTTTACAGAGGATAAGGTTCGTTGAACCAAGTGAACTGCTATCACGAATGGTTCTTCTCGTTAGCAGAAAAAAAGGATGGTTCTTCTTATTGATTGCTTGTACTGAATGCTTTTTTCAGGTACCTGTTAACAAAGAGAAAGAGGCTGCAAGATTTGCACAGTTGTGGAACACAATAATCAGTAGTTTTAGAGAGGAAGATCTTATAAGTGACAGGTTAGTCTGTTAATTATGTATGCCACATATCTAGCTGAAAGAAACCATTTGGAACTCAACATTTTGTACCATTCATAGGGAGATGGATCTATTGCTTGTTCCATATTGGGCTGATCGTGATTTAGATCTCATACAGTGGCCTCCATTCTTATTGGCTAGCAAGGTTTGTTCTCTCACATAAACACATTAAAACTTAATCTGTAACACATAAACACATTAAAACTTAATCTGTAAAATTCTCTGATATATGATATTTGGCAATAGATTCCAATAGCATTGGATATGGCAAAAGATAGTAATGGGAAGGACAGAGAGCTCAAGAAAAGGATTGAGAGTGACACTTATATGAAATGTGCTGTCCGTGAGTGCTATGCTTCATTCAAGAATATCATAAAATTTCTGGTTCAAGGGAACCGTGAAAAAGAGTAAGTTGGGATAAGTTGTTCTAACCGTAGAGTTCGAGTAAATTTTGTTTCTTCCATATCTGCTTCTGATTATGGTAATAGCAAGTTAGTAACGTACCACACTTTATTTTATCTTGGTGTCTCAGGGTGATAGAGATTATATTTTCTGACGTCGACAAACAAATAGAAGAAGGTAAGTTGATTTCAGAATACAAGATGAGTGCTCTTCCCAGCCTCTATGACCACTTTGTCAAGCTGATAAAATATCTGGTAATGTTTCTTCCTGTGTTACTGTTTCTCTTTGGATTATATGTTATATAATTTATTTGGCACTTGAGCCAATATCTTTTCTTTCTTATCCATTGTAGCGAGACAATAAAGTGGAAGATAGAGATCACGTTGTAATCCTCTTCCAAGACATGCTGGAAGTTGTAACAAGAGACATTATGATGGAGGATTACAACATATCGAGGTTAGCTAGTTTCTGGCTCAATGTCTTGTCATATTGTCATATGAACATCAAATTCTTATATCTCCGGTTGTCTCTGTAGCTTGGTAGATTCTAGTCATGGTGGCGCTTGGCCTGGGGGGATGGTCCCTCTCGAACAACAATATCAACTGTTTGCATCTTCAGGTGCCATTAGATTTCCTATTGAACCAATAACAGAAGCTTGGAAAGAGAAGGTTGTGTGCCAGATTGGGTTAAATATACGTTATATTCCTTGAGTCTTCATATGATCTGTGCTAAAATTTGCTGCATGTATGTGCAGATCAATCGGCTATATCTTTTGCTGACTACAAAAGAGTCTGCTATGGATGTCCCCTCTAACTTGGAAGCAAGAAGGCGGATCTCTTTCTTCTCAAATTCATTGTTCATGGACATGCCTATGGCACCTAAAGTTCGCAACATGCTATCATTCTCGTAAGCCTTTTTCTGTTCATATTTAATTTTGAATCCACATTTTGCAATTTGTATGCTTACATATTGTTGGAAGGTGATTGCTTCTCAAATTCCAGTTAAACATATTGTGTGAAGTTGATAGTTTCCTCAAGTCTGTCTTTTGTGATGACAAAAGCTAAGATTTAGAAGTTAGAACCGTTGTATCATGATGTCTATCGCTACTGGTTTGTAATTATAATAAGATATGGTTGTGCATTAGAGTGCTCCGTAACGATGCTAGATGGGTTGTTTGAGTTAATCGTTATTTCAATTCTTTGCTTTCATTGAAGTGTTTCGTAACTTAACTGACTGGTTTTTTGTAGTGTTTTGACTCCATATTACACTGAAGAGGTCCTCTTCTCCTTGCGTGACCTGGAAACACCAAATGAAGATGGTGTTTCAATCCTCTTCTACCTACAAAAGATTTTTCCAGGTGAATTTTGTTTAAATTCTGTTAAAGTTGTAGCCTAAATTCTTGAAATCACGTCTTGGACCTAACCTTTTATCTCTAGATGAATGGAACAATTTTCTTGAGCGGGTGAAGTGCTCAAATGAAGAGGAGCTTAAAGAATCTGATGAATTAGAGGAAGAACTTCGTTTATGGGCTTCATATAGGGGGCAGACTTTGACTAGAACTGGTATACTCTTTTTCTGTCCACTGAAAGATTAGATGGATACAACAGATATTTGTTGTAATTTTTCGTTTTGATAATTTTGCAGTAAGAGGAATGATGTATTACCGGAAAGCATTGGAGCTTCAGGCATTCCTTGACATGGCTAGGCACGAAGGTATTTTTATAATTTATATTATACGACAAAAGAGGCATACATCAATTCCCGTAACTGATTATTGATGCTGACTCACTTTGAAATTGATTTTTCCAGATTTGATGGAAGGTTACAAGGCTGTAGAACTAAATTCAGAGAACAATTCAAGAGGGGAAAGATCACTCTGGGCACAATGTCAAGCTGTTGCTGACATGAAATTTACATATGTTGTTTCATGTCAACAATATGGTATTCATAAACGATCTGGTGATCCTCGTGCTCA
Organism: Euclidium syriacum; assembly: GCA_900116095.1. Classification (NCBI taxonomy): domain Eukaryota; kingdom Viridiplantae; phylum Streptophyta; class Magnoliopsida; order Brassicales; family Brassicaceae; genus Euclidium; species Euclidium syriacum. The sequence goes on along the minus strand of FPAK01000007.1, from coordinate 9,566,597 downwards.
GGACATATTGAGGCTTATGACAAGGTGTGCAGAACAATCCTATTTTGTTGTCTTTTTAGAACTTGTTGGAAACTTATGGCTTTGTTTACATTTGGTAGATACCCTTCGCTTCGTGTTGCATATATTGATGAGGTCGAAGAACCAGTGAAAGACAAGTCAAAGAAAGGGAACCAGAAAGTGTATTATTCTGTGTTAGTAAAGGTGCCTAAGTCAACTGATCATTCGAGCCTTGCACAAAATCTGGACCAGGTAATGCAAAGCAGTTTAGCATCTGTCTCAAGTTGTAGATATACTTCTTGTTCCGATTTTCACATGGATGTTTATATTGAAATTTCTCTGCCTTCTAGGTTATCTATAGGATTAAGCTTCCTGGACCTGCTATTCTTGGAGAGGGAAAGCCAGAAAACCAAAACCATGCCATCATTTTTTCTCGTGGAGAAGGTTTACAGACAATCGATATGAATCAGGCATGCACTTGTTTCTGTTCGCTAGGCCTTCTAGTTATCTTCATGCTTCAAGTTGATATTAAGATTCCCATGATTCATTTACTCAGGATAATTACATGGAGGAAGCCTTAAAGATGAGGAATCTGCTCCAAGAATTTCTTACGAAGCATGATGGTGTGAGGCATCCATCCATTCTTGGACTCAGGGAACATATATTTACTGGATCGTGAGTGTTTCATCACTTGTATTTATTTTAAGAATTTGTTTATGATATTTGGTTATCTAAGAACAATTGGTGTTGGCACTTCACAGCGTTTCCTCCCTTGCTTGGTTCATGTCAAATCAAGAAACTAGTTTTGTTACCATCGGTCAGAGATTACTGGCAAACCCTTTGAGGTGAGTGTGTTTGCTGAGATCATAATTGCAAATGATTTTTCTTTGTTATCTTACACAAATAAAAAATGCATTGTTCTGTTGCTCCTATATAGGGTTCGTTTCCATTATGGTCATCCAGATGTGTTTGATAGACTGTTTCATCTAACAAGAGGTGGTGTTAGCAAAGCATCCAAAGTAATCAACCTCAGTGAAGATATATTTGCAGGTATGTTCCATACTCTTTGCGGAGGACTCTCTGTTTCTTAGATTGACTTTAATTGATGTCTGGAGTGATGTATTGTCCGTGTGTTGTATTGAGCAGGATTCAACTCTACACTGCGTGAAGGAAATGTTACCCATCATGAATACATACAAGTTGGTAAAGGAAGAGATGTTGGTCTAAATCAGATCTCTATGTTTGAAGCCAAGATTGCTAACGGCAACGGAGAGCAGACATTAAGTCGGGACATTTACAGGCTTGGACACCGTTTTGACTTTTTCCGAATGATGTCGTGTTACTTCACCACAGTCGGCTTTTACTTCAGCACCCTGGTATTATTACCTTCTGTTCTGGTTAAATCAGATAACCACACAGCTAGTTCCGACCTGATTCATTTTCTAATGTTTGTTTTCACAGATTACTGTTCTCACTGTCTATATCTTCCTTTATGGACGTCTCTATCTTGTTTTGAGTGGGCTTGAACAAGGATTAATGACGCAGAAAGGCATCCGAGACAATGGACCTTTGCAAGTAGCTCTAGCTTCACAGTCTTTTGTTCAGATTGGTTTCCTGATGGCTTTACCTATGCTTATGGAAATCGGATTAGAGAGAGGTTTTAGGACTGCGTTGAGTGAATTCGTGCTGATGCAGCTGCAACTGGCGCCAGTGTTCTTTACTTTCTCTCTGGGAACAAAGACACATTATTACGGAAGGACATTACTTCATGGTGGTGCCAAGTACAGGTCCACAGGCAGAGGGTTTGTCGTCTTCCACGCCAAATTTGCTGATAACTACAGACTCTATTCCCGGAGCCATTTCGTAAAAGGGCTTGAGATGATGCTGCTACTAGTTGTGTATCAGATCTTTGGAAATGCGTACAGAGGCGTAATTGCATATCTCTTGATCACAATATCGATGTGGTTCATGGTGGGGACTTGGCTGTTTGCTCCTTTCCTCTTCAATCCGTCTGGTTTTGAATGGCAGAAGATAGTTGATGATTGGACTGATTGGAATAAATGGATTAACAACATTGGAGGTATTGGTGTCCCTGCAGAAAAAAGTTGGGAGTCATGGTGGGAGGAAGAGCAAGATCATCTTCGTTATTCCGGAAAGCGTGGTATAGTTGTTGAGATATTGTTATCACTCCGGTTCTTTATCTATCAATACGGGCTTGTCTATCATCTAACGGTTACAGAGAGTACTAAAAACTTTCTGGTGTATGGAATATCATGGCTGGTGATATTCTTGATATTGTTTGTGATGAAGACTGTTTCTGTTGGGAGGAGAAAGTTCAGCGCGAGTTTCCAGTTGATGTTCAGGTTGATAAAGGGGTTGATCTTCATGACGTTTATAGCAATTCTAGTGATATTGATCACATTAGCTCACATGACGATACAAGACATAATTGTGTGTATACTTGCCTTTATGCCGACGGGTTGGGGTATGCTGTTGATAGCGCAAGCGTGTAAGCCGGTGGTTCATAGAGCTGGATTCTGGGGATCAGTGAGGACATTAGCTCGTGGATATGAGATAGTGATGGGACTGTTGCTGTTTACGCCAGTGGCGTTCTTGGCTTGGTTTCCATTTGTGTCGGAGTTTCAAACGCGTATGCTCTTCAATCAAGCTTTCAGTAGAGGTCTTCAGATCTCTCGTATCCTTGGAGGACATAGAAAGGATCGTTCTTCTCGAAACAAGGAATGAATCTGAATCTGAATGCAGGGATGTGTCTAATTTATCTTTTTGTTGTTGTTGTTGGTATTAGTAGTGAATCTTTATGGACTGATTAATGTTAATTTATTTTTTTGAGTTTAGTTTTTTTTTAACATATCGCATTAGGTAAACATTTTAGTATGTGTTTTGTTGATCATGATATCATCCAAAAGTTTATCATATAAATTTTCAGTCGTCTACTTTATCTTCCTTCTGCTTTTGTTTTTGTTTTGTTTTCAATCTCTTTTTCTATTTTGGAAAATGTTCCTTTTCCTTTTCGAATGCAATTTGCTCTGAAGTTGTGACAAAAACTATTTTGCTTAGAAGATACAAATCGGAGGTTCCTTTTCCAGTCTGCATTTGTTCATATTCTTAACAAAGTTTTTCCTTTTTTTTTTTTTAATAAATATTCTCCATATTTCCTTTTTTTTTTTTTTCTCGATTTTAATTTTATCTTGAATCCTAATTGAACTTGGAAACAATCTGATGAATCTCTATAAATAAGAGATTACGGGCATCGATTATCAAATCACATCACAAGTACCCCGTCTTGCTAATTTCTATTGTTAGAAAACCCTAATTTAAGTTTTTCGACTAGGCTACATGGGGAACATCTGGACGACGAATGAATCTAAGAAGCACGCCATCGATTCGAGACAGCTCAAGCCTGGCGAGTTGATAGCGAATACGGAAGACGACGGCATAAAAACGTCATGGAGTGTAAACTACCAATCTAAGAAGCACCCCATGGTTTCTGAAGTTTCAAGATTGTCACTAAAGATCCGACAAATTGAGAGGAATATTGTGCGGAGTCCTAGCGGCCGTGAAACTCTCGCAGAACAAAAGCCCGTAAAGGATAAGAAAGATGGAGTAATAGCAGAATTCGTATCCTCCAAGATCCCGGACGCTTGCATTGCTACTGAAAAAACATGCAGATCCTTTGTGGTTTATCTGCTGTGCATGAAAAAGGAGGTCAACGAATGGACTACGCAACAAATCATTCCTAAGATCTACAAAGACTTGTTTGATATGAGCGGGGAAAAAGGTTTCTTCCTTGAAGCCGAGGTTCAAGTTGTTAAAGAAACTTTGTTTGATAATTATAAACTTGATAAAAAAACCTTTAACAAAAAAAACTATCAACTTGATCAAGATTGCGCAATTTGTCTAGACGAGTTATCATCAGATCATGGTCAGAGAAAGATCATGGAGTTGCCTTGTTCCCACAATTTTCATAAAGATTGTATTCTTAAGTGGCTGCACCGCAACCATTCGTGTCCCTCTTGTCGTGATGATATTGAAGATCCCCGGTCGAGGAAAAATGGTAGAGTGCTTCCTCGACCCATCTCAAGCTTGGCAAGATGGATCGTTGAGAATGTGTATGGAAGAACTTCCCTTGTAAGCCAATTGATTTTTTTACTCTTTATGAATTTTTTATTTCTTTATTTTTATTTTTGTTTTTTTTTACTTTTAGGAGGAACTTCACATTAAGAAGGTTGAAAATATATTGTTTTTCGTTATTACGTGTTTTATATATGATATTTACCATTCTTCCCATCTAACTAGTTTCCACTCTCTAGTTACAGATTCTCATTCTGGTTGGTAAGCTTCTTTTTAATTAGATTTTATTATTTCTTTCTTAATTCAAAGGGGTAAGTATAAAACTGTTACTTTCAGCCACGACATAACACATTTGAGTGAAAGCTTTGGGTCTACGAATCTGCTTCACTGGAATATGAGCTAGATGTTATTATAATTTTTGTATCGAGCTGATTACAACAAGTTGACTTTGGAAACTGTCTGCTCAAGTGAAGGTGAAAAGTAATTCCACGTGGCATAGCGAGGCACGCGTATCTACGGTATGACTAGTTGACTCCAACGTCCGTAACTGCATTTGCTGACGTGGAATATTCGCGTGTGTACGCTTTTGATCTCTCGCTCTGCTATTTCACTGTTTAGTCCCTTCTTTCATCTTCTCTCCTCCGAGTTTCTTCTGTTTCGTTTCCCGGAAAACGAGAGAAAGTTCGAGAAAACTCCATTTCTTTCTTTCTCCTCTTCTTTTCACCTCCGTTTTTCTATTGTTCGACGGGGCTCAAACCATCGGTTCTCTGCATTAACCACCATTACTACTCTCTCTCTATCTTTCCGTGTATTCCTGCGAGTCGATGTCAAAGAGATGAAAACCAAACAGCAATCGCGATACGCCGCTGCAATCCTCTTCGCCGTGCTTCTGTTTGTGCTAGCGGAGGCTGATACTGATCCGCTTGAAGGTAATTTCCAGATTCTTATCTAACTTTCAGTCTGAGAATGAATCGTAGTTAAGATTTCTGTTCGTCGCTCTTCTCCGGAGAGACGCATGACTAATGAATGCTTTCTTAGTTCCGAATGACCGAAACCTTTTCTCGACTGGAAATCTCTGGGGATTTAATCGCGAGTTTAGATCTTTTGCTATTTACGTGATCATGTAAAATCACCACCAAAACCTGTTCGACGAAATGACTATATGTAACTCTTTTTTGTCTTCTGCGTTAGTTTTGGCGCTTCAAGATCTCTACAGATCCCTGAACAAACCTGAACAATTGAGACGATGGAAATCGGAGGGAGGAGATCCATGCGGAGAAGCCTGGATGGGAATTTCTTGTTCTGGTTCCTCTGTAGTAGACCTGTAATTTTCCGGTTAACCTTTTTTTATCAGTTTTCTCTCAATTATATTTTCCAGTACGAACAAAATATGATTCATGTTATCGCAGACAACTACGAGGGCTAAAGCTTCTGGGCAGCCTTGGAAACCATCTTCAAGATCTCCACAATTTGAAGAACATGTAAGCAACTTCACAAATCTTGGTAGTTAACTTCATCACGAGACAGAATCATTGTATTGAACGACTTGGTGTTTGTTTTTCCTTTGTCTTAGGGATGTTAGCTTCAACAACCTCCAAGGTGAAATTCCATATGGCTTGCCTCCAAATGCTACTCACCTGTAAGCGTCTAACCAATAGCATTGATAACTTAAAGCTTACACTGCTGTGCAAATCCCTAATGGTTTTTGTTGTTTATCGATTACAGAAACATGGCGTATAACAATCTAACCCAAAGTATCCCTTTTTCCTTACCTCTTATGACATCTCTTCAGTCTCTGTAAGTGGATTATTCCAACTGTACATATATATATTGAAGATTTCACTGCATTGTATATAATGGATTCCCTCGTCTTCTAGGAACTTGAGCCATAACTCATTGTCTGGACCTGTTGGAAATGTGTTTTCTGGGTTACAGATTAAAGAAATGTGAGTCTTCTGTTCAGTTCTGTTAGTGTTTTATCACAATATATAGATGCAAGATACTGAGCTCAACACGCTTTGTTTGATAGGGATCTCTCATTCAATAACCTGACGGGAGATCTACCGAGCTCTTTTGGGTCTCTAAAGAATCTGACTTCACTGTAAGTATCTACCTGCAATCTGCTTTGTGCACGTAGGTGTAACCTAACGTTGGTTTTGCTCCTGTGATAACCAAACTGCAGGTACCTCCAGAACAACAGATTCACAGGATCGGTCATATATCTTGCAGGCCTTCCTTTATCTGACCTGTAGTTAACTCCTCTTTATGGTTTCATTTCTCTTTTCATTGAACTTCCTTTATTTTATGAGCTCAAAATGCTTTCTTGATGAATATGCCTTCAGGAATATCGAAGGTAATGAGTTCAGTGGTATCATCCCAAGTCAATTTCAGTCCATTACCCATCTGTGGTGAGTTACTCCCCGCTTCTCAAAAATTGGCTTCTATGACACACAAGACTGTCATGATAGTCATAGTGTTTCTATGAACAGGATTTGGGGAAACTCTAATCCGTGGACGTTCCTTCTCAACGTTTTTGGCATGTTGGTTTTTCTGGGAACTTTCTATGCATTTTTCGGACGTGCAACAACTGTTCCCCAGCTGATCGAAGCAAAAGAGATAACATTACCGAAGCTGTTCTCAGCTGCGGAGATTCAACTGGCAACTAACAGTTTCAGTGAGGAAAACCTTGTCGGAGAGGGTCCTCTTGGTTCTGTTTACAGAGCAAAGTTGCCTGATGGTCAAGTATATCACCTCTTCTCTCTCTCTCTTCAGATATTTGAAATATGAAGCACACTGTGATTGTTCATTTATGCGTTTCTCATGCTTTGTTGTTTTCCTTGAAAACAGCTTGCTGCAGTGAGAAACATACCAATGTCTTCGGAACAATTTTATGAAGTGCTCCAAACAGCATCAAAACTGAGACACCCAAATATTGTGTCATTTATTGGTTTGTGCATTGATGATAATGGGCAGCGTCAACTCGTCTATGAGTATGGGCATTTGTCATTGTACAATGCTATCCACGATCAGGTATCCACGCCACTTTCTTGGAGAGTGCGTCTCCGCATAGCTCTTGGAGTTGCCCGAGCTCTCGAGTAAGTAATCCCATCTTGACAAACTAGTAGTAGCTTATATTACCAATCCTTGCAGCTAATCTTTATACTGGTGAAAATAAACAACTTGCAGCTATTTGCACTTGTCCTGTAGCCCTCCTATTGCCCATAGCGATCTAAAAGCAACCAACATCTTACTAGACGCAGACCTTAGAGCTCGTATTGCTGACTGTGAGCTGTCTAGTTTAAGGCCACTTGCACTAGAAAACACTGGCTACATAGCACCAGAACATGAACAACCAGGAAGCTGTGGCATAAAGAGTGACATTTATGCACTGGGAGTGCTACTCTTGGAGCTGTTGACGAGAAGGAAAGCATATGACAGGTACACACAACGCATTTCACATACTAGTTGTTGGGTATACAATAGATAAGCTGAGCATATTTGACCTTTTCTGATGGATATTATTGCAGCTCACGACCCAGAGGAAAACGGCTACTAGTGAAATGGGCATGAACCAGACTTCATGACGGGAGAAGCTTAGAACATATGATTGATAAAGGCATAGCTGGGACATTCTCCTTAAGAGTCGCCTCACAATACGCAGACATTATCTCCCTATGCACTCAGGTATTGTCAACAGCTTTCTCTTCACTCAGGAACATGATTACATTACGTTAACTAATCATTTGATTCACAAACAGGGCGTGGCGACCAGGCCTCCGGCTTCACAGATAGTCGAAGAACTCACTGCACTGATACAAGACTGAGGTTGACACTTTCTGCTCAACACGCACCCGCTTCACCCAACTCTCCACTTGTCCAGTTTCTGTATTACATATTCGTCTTAGCATATAAATATGTAGATAAAAAAAAACAGTCTTGGTTAAAGCAAGTTTCTTAGCATATAATAGAAATAAAAGAGTTTGACATTTTTAAGTCTGTATAGATGGATAATTGTGTATAGAAGTCTGTCAGTTTAAGGTTTTGGAGTTTGGGTTGAGTTGCTCTTCGAGACGGAAGAGAAAACGCATTAGATGGATAAATATCGGGTAATGTCGAATCCGGTTTCCGAATTTTTTCGGGTTGTCAAACCGAGCTAAAGCTAAACCATGTATTCTATTTCTAGTCCTCGGAGTAATTAAAATAATCTATTACTAAAACGTAATCGCATTAGCCTTTATACATGACAAAACTTCATTGCAGTTAATTTTAATCGGGTCATAGTTAGGTCAATCGCCTTGACCATGGATGATGGATCGTATCTTGGTAATATCATAGTGAAGGCCAAAACTTAACCTTGTGAGCTAAGTGTCAACTATATGAGAAAAAAAGGTCGAACTCGCCTTAGGCATTTTTACAAACCGGCTAGAGCTCGGTTTAAAATCTTTATTTCCGTTTTCATCATCTTTCATTCAACCATTAATTCAATCCATTTTATACTCTATTTTACTGTTTCATAGATAAATCGATAGTAAATCCCATCACACGTGTGGCTTTGTTGTTTATCATCTTAATGTTAATTACGAGACTCGAGATTTATATAGAGGTGAAGACAATTTTAGTCTGTTAGGAATACTCCGAGCCACCAAAGAGGCACCAGGTGTACGCCATTGGCATATTCCGTATTTGCCTAGGCGACTATGTCAACTCGTTCGCCATGATTGATCTATATGGAGATCAGCTGATTGAATACGCGGGGGAGATTCGGACGAGGAAAGAGTACGGCCTTGTTAAGATCTAGAACAAGGATTTCTACGACCATATATCTGGTTGTTGGTTTGAATCCCGCTACCTTGAGTGCTATGTTTATTGGATCACGAGTAAGGTGATTGAGTGGTGTTTGACGTTAGAACTATCTGTTAGAACTCAATTTTATTCAGTTATTAATAAGCATTTGGTTTTGTAATATTGAGTATATATGTGAATGAGAAATGAAATTTAATAAGGAAATGAGTCTTATAAATTTATTTGAGGATTGAGTTTGAGTCTTTAAAATGGAATGTTTCCACTGACAATAATTTTTTTATGTGGAGATGTTAAAGTCCACAAAAATTAGTAAGAAGGAAAACTTCTTGTTTATATATGGGTTTCCCTATAATAAAGTTCAAAAGTTTTGTGGAAGTAAAAAGGTATTATGCAAAATCACACATGACGGACCTTGCTCGAACTCTTGGGTTTTTGGGCTCTATTAGTGTGAGTTGTCATTATTCCTTAGGGATAATTTTTACATTATAAAAAAATAAATCTTTGTATCCTTTTACTTGCATGTAAAGGTGAATATTCTAGAAAATTTCTACAAAATATTATTTTTTCTCGCCAAAGTTTATCCTTCGAAGATCAAACTGACCTTCCCATATAAATAGATGTCTCATCTTCTCTCATCATTCATCCTAAAATTAGAGAGAAAAATAGCAAAGGCTAAAAAGAGTTCATTCAGGAAATCTCTCTGATCCTTTATTCAAATAAATGCCTCGAGAGTAGAGCGTAGTAGTTCGTTCGCATATTCTATGATGAGTGTAGCATAATAGTCTATCACAGTTTTATCCTGGGATTCAAAAATCGCATTCAAACTATCTCACATTATGGACGATTTATTGAGTCAAGAAAAGAGATCATATCTCGACTCCGTATTCGTCTTATTTTAATCGATTTCTAGCACGCGTTTTAATCTCGATTTCCTTAACATTATCGTCTATATAATATCATTATTTCAATTCGGATTTTTGCGATCTAGTCGGACACACACATGTACAACATATATAAATGTACAACATATATAAAGTGCAGTTCAACTAGCATGGTTGTATAAATTAGACAATATCAAACCCCAATAGACAATATTGGGGACAACAATTTCCATCTTCCAATTTGTAAGTAGCCAGTGATTCCTTGTTTTTCCTTGTTCGTTTTTGGGTCCCTTGTTTCCATAAAAATAGAGATAAACACAAACCTCCTTTTTTTTGTCATAAACTTGCTCATTTTCCTTTTCATGAATCTCTTTTTTTTCATTCGTGACCAAAAAAAAGAAAAGAAATCTCTTTGCATTATTTACCACAGATACCAAATGTTAAGTTCAAAATTATATTTGAAAAACAAAACAAGGGTGATATTTATTAAATACAAAATATGATCGATAACAAGGCTCTGGGTATTCTATATTTCATAAAAATAATTTAAAACAGCTAAAAGGGACAACGTGGCAGGAATCAGGGGGCTCCACGAGATTTGTACGAGAATGATATTTTGTCTTGGCTTGTTCCAGCCTGTCAACGGTAATCTGTGTCCGTACAGGTTAAAAGCTCATCCTCCCAATACAAAATGACTGATCTGCCCCTCCGCTCCTGTAAAAGGAGGGTAAAACCGGAACTTTCTCCTTATTAGACGACACGACACTCTCTCGTCGTCATTACAGTCTCTCGTCTCTTCCTCTTCCACTTCCACAGAGAGGTTTTTTTCCGAAAATGGCGGCGATGAAATACAGAGGCACCGTTTTTATCATTTTCATAACCCTGCTTCTTCTTTCCTGTCCACTTACTCACTCTTCGTCTACGAATTGTAAGTTTTTAAAAATTTTCTTTCTTCATCATCGGTTCAAATATATAAAGAATCCTCCTTTTTTCAGCGTTCTTTTGGTTAGGAGAAACAGAATATACGAAAGCCATGAAAAAGGTAAACTAGCTTCTTCCTGATAATTTCAATCTTCAAATTATTAAAGCAAATGTTTTTTTAAAGGCCTCGTTTTTCTATTTTACACCAAAAAAAGGAATGAACTTTTGTGTTTCTAGCTTTGTATTTGATATTCGATTTTTATATGATATATTATTTTTCGTTATTGGAAATTAAACAGGAGAAGGAGATTGATGGAGGATCATCAGCTGATGAAGTTGAGGCAAGACAAGTTCCAACTGGATCCGACCCTCTCCATCATAACAACATTCCCTTTACTGATTCTCCTTAGATTTATAAATTTCCTTTCCGTTTCCCATATTTGTTTTATTAGTTCTCTAGTTTATAACACTTTTTCACATTCCAGTTTTGAGCTTTGTTTATCCGAATGTTAAATTGTGTTTCAGGTATGAAATGATTAATTTCGTTCATTTACAGAATTTCATATGAAGCAATTTTGTCATCGTCTGACTGATATTGTTAATTCGCGATTTTTGTGGATGCTTTTAGAAAGATGCCAAAGCGCGACTTCCAACTCATTTGAAAAAATAAAATAATTAAACATTTATTTGAAGCAAATTATTACTGTCATTGTTACAAATTATCAGTTTTAAATATTTTTCCTTGCTATCTTAAATACATATTTGGCATTTACTCCCATTACAATTAAAATGAACAAATCGACCTTAAGCAACTATAAAGACATTTGATCTTCATCTCGTAAGTTATAGGATGTGTCTGTTTAAAGTATTTTCAACTGACTCTAGTCTTTCTCCCAAGTCTTTCTTGTCTTTCTTTCAATAAATGCATGAGAAACTATATTCAATGGTTCTCGAATTAAACTTTGAAATGCTTTGTCATTTATAGCTTTCCACATAACCACATTAATGAAGAAAAAACCTCTATGCCATTATTATATTCTTTGATTCGGATGTCTCCCAAACAGACAAGTGTTAGGATCCGTAAGCTTCAAAAGATCACATCTTGGAGTTAGAATCAAACTGACAACAATAAAGTTGAGACTTTTGATGATGTTTGTTGAAGAATAGAGGAAACATAGTGTAAACGATGAAAAGAAAGGAGCATATGAACAAAAAACATAGCACAAGCGAGGTTTTACGAGTTTACTTTCATCTGCTACTTCTCGCCGGAATTTGTTTCCAAGAATTTACTAGATCAACAACGGTCACGACATGCTTTACTTGATCCATATTGTACAACTCAAGAAATTTCTCCATGTATCACTACTGAGATAGAGTTATGTTCAATTTTTCTAAATCTTGTGATCTCTATGCCAAGTATTTTCTTAGCTACTACTAGATCTTTAATTTCAAACCTTTCGATGAGCTTATGCTTAAAATCTGAGATGACATCTTTGTTTTTTGCTGCTACTAGCATATCATCAATATAGATGAGAAGATGCATCCTTAAACCATCACCCAACAGTTTGATGTAAGTACAACTATCATAATAGCTTCTTTCAAAACCAATCTCCAACATATACTGACCAAAATTTTGTATCCACTCGGTGATTGCTTTAAGCAATACATAGTTTTGTTGAGTAAGCATTATCTAACCAGGCTTGAATTTATCTTCAAAATCCTCAGGAACTTCCATGTATATCTTCTCATCCAGTTCACCATAGAGAAAGATAGTTTTTACATCTAAGTACTAGCGCTCATAATCTTATTTTGCAACTATGGCTAGTAGGATACTTATGGAAACGTGGTTCACCACATCAGAGAAGGTATCGTTGTAATCTATTCCTTCTATTACATCTATACTCATACCTCATTTCCACAGTTCTCAATCATCCACCTCCTAAAAATTCTTGGTGATTATAGGTTCAACAGGATCTCCATCAACTATGGTAACAAGAGCTTATGTGTAGAAGTTTTCTTCAGTCTCCTCAAAGTCTTCACCATAGTAGCCTTCTATATCAAACCTTCTAGGGAGCCTTACTTCTCTTTTTCTTGATCACGAGCTAAATGATAGTTTTATGGTGTTCTTAAATGAGTTTTTTCTGGAATTTGGAATTCTCTTGTTGGGGAGCCATCTACAAAGGTAATTAATCTTTCAGGGATCATATTTCTTTCAAATTATCACGTGTCTGCTTACTTACGCAAAAGATTGTTTCACGCACGATAGAAATTTTACATTATATATATGTCAAAATTATTTTAAAACAAGAACATATTTAAATTTAGATTTATAGCCATGTCAAAATTTTAGAACGTAAGATAACATAAGATTTTATTTTTTTGTTTAATTAGAAAACTGTGATGATCTAACTCATATAACGTTTCTTCTAAAACAAAAACAACCGTTATGTTGTTTATGCAGTTAATAAAGATAAAATAACATACCGTTAAATTCGTTAATTTTACAGCGGCAAACTGAAATATAACCATAACCGTTAAATTAAAGTGTTTTGGCGCGAATAAAATAACGATAAATATACCTTTTATTGCTATGCTTCTATCAAATACCCAACTTTTTAAATTTTTCCCCCCCTTTAGATAATATTTCTGTGAATGACATAAACTCCCATAGATTTGTTTTGTTACAATTTCCTTAGTTTAGTTGCCCCAAATTTTCCTTTGATTAATAACAATACCATGTTGGGGCAGATATGGTTTTAAAAACGCCGTAACGGAGAAAGTCAGGCACGTGACGAACACGACAGGCAGTATAAATATTGCCCTACACTCTCATCAGTAGTGATTCTCTGCGGCGCGTGGCGAAGGCGAAGGCGAAAGTTATGGCTAATCTTCCTCCTTCCCTCTCTTCGCTCTCTCTGAAATCTGTCGCTTACTCCGGGGCTTCTTCGAGCAACGATCGGAAGTTGTCGTCCGCGGAGCAGTTGGTGCTCGATCTCTGCAATCCCGAACTCAGGGAGAATGCTCTTTCCGAATTGTCCAAGGTCCGTTTCTCTCTTCGGAATTCAATATTTTGCTTCTGTGGATTTTGGAATTGTGATCGTTTGGGTTATCGTTTTCTGCGTTTTATTCAATCAAATTTCCAAGTTCTTCGACTCTTTCGTGTGGTGAATCTAGGACATGCTTTCAGATTAGCGTTTCTTCGTCTTCTTAATTTTTTTGCGGCAAAATTATTAGATAATTTGTAGGATAATAATCGGAACTATTACGCGATGATTGAGTTTTTTTTTTCCAAATGCATGTTGTCTTGATTGTGTGCAACTTTATATATCCAAAGATCGCTTTAAATTTTGATCTGAGCAATTAAAAGGCTAAACGGTTTTTGTTGTTTAGTGAACTCATGACTTTTAATCTCATTCATTAGGCAGAGGATACTTTGGTGTATATGTTCTTCTCACTGAAATTTATCTCTATCTGTAATTTGTATTTTTCCTTTTCTTTGATATTTCAGAAGAGGGAGATCTTTCAAGATCTGGCTCCGCTTTTGTGGCATTCCTTCGGTACCATTGCTGCTCTTCTACAGGTATTTCTCCTCTACTTTTGGCTCTTGTTCCTTATTTTTTCAGGGGAATGGTTTATTGCTTGATGGCTTCTCTATATACTGATGTCTTTTTAACATTTTGACTTATTTAATTTGATGTTAAGATCTAGTAATCTTCGACCTTGCGTTTCTTTCAGGAGATCATCTCAGTTTACCCTTCCCTGTCTCCTCCTACCATGACTCCTGCTCAATCGAATAGGGTCTGCAATGCACTTGCGCTTCTTCAGGTGCATAAAACTCTTGTCAATTTTCTCTTTGTTTTGGGAGAATGAGAAAACGTTCATCTATGTTTGTTCAATTTGGAAGACTATAACTTCTACTGATTCGTCCGTTCTTTTTTTCATATCCAGTGTGTTGCTTCTCATACCGAAACTCGAACGCTGTTCCTTAATGGTACAATCCTATCCGAAAATATTTACAAGAGCTTTATGGCTTATGTATATGTAGCTTTATCCTTTTGTTTCAAGTCTCCAATTCTTACATTTGTTGGATGAATATTGTGTTTCGTGATTTGTGGGGTTATCATATGCTTAACGCTTATAGTCGGTTGCTTTTCAAAATACAGCTCATTTACCATTGTACCTGTATGCTTTCTTGAACACATCAAGCAAGTCGAGACCCTTTGAGTACCTGCGACTAACTAGCTTGGGGGTTATTGGTGCACTTGTCAAGGTATGTCTTGATCTTTGAGTTTTTTCCCCTCTTCTAGCTAGAAAAACTGTATTAATGTCAAAAAGGTAGGAACACTCTCTTTAGTTACTAACAACTGTTCAACTATTAAAGAGCACATTGTCCTGGTAAATATATCGTGTTGATTTGAGAAACAACCATTTTAGCATGCTAAGAAGTTTAAGTAAATACTGTTATACTCGTTGTATTTCTTAGTTATATTGGTGTTAAAACATTGTTCATTTGGTTTGATAGGTTGATGATACAGATGTGATCCAGTTCCTTCTCAAAACTGAAATTGTCCCATTGTGCCTCCGAACAATGGAGAATGGCAGCGAGTTATCAAAGACTGTAAGTTTATCGACTTTCAGATGCTTATCTTGACATTCTTGAAACGTGTTTGTTTCATACAAATAACTCGTAGAAGTATTGCTTTGATGTCTCTGATTGTTTATTTTTGTGTCAGGTTGCTACCTTCATTGTTCAGAAAGTTTTGCTGGACGATGTTGGACTTGACTACATATGCACCACAGCAGAGAGATTCTTTGCTCTAGGTCGAGTTCTGGGGAACATGATTCAGTCACTTGCTGAAGGACCTTCTCCTAGGTTGCTAAAGCACATCATACGCTGTTATCTCCGCTTGACAGATAACCCCAGGTGCTAATAACAATCTCTTTTCCTTTATTTTGAAAAAAGCAATTTTATACACTCGTGTGCTTACAAAATACATTTATTGATTTACATTCAGAGCCTGTGATGCACTTCAAAGCTGCCTCCCAGAGATTCTAAGGGATCCTAACTTCAGCAGTTGTCTCTATGTAAGTGTCTATCGATCAGTTTCTTAATTGTTATGTTTTTTTAGCTAAATCTTGTTGCTTTTACTTTGGTACAGGATGATCCATCAGCAAGGCAATGGCTGCAGCAACTGCTTCACAATGTTAACCTTGGCGGGAGAGCACCTCGAGGATTCAGCCTCGATCATATGCTTGTGAATTAAACCCAACCCCGAGAGAGTTATATTCTAAGCAAAACAAAAAACTGTTTATTGATTGGACAAAAATAATTAGGCGATTTCAGAATTTACAGATGAGAGGATAGAAAACTCATAACCGATGATTTTGAGATGATATGTGTATTTTGGATTTTTTAGAACGCCTTATGATGTTTGCAATTAATAACTAAAATTCCATTCAAACATTAAAAAGTAAACCCCAAAAGTTTTTGAAAATCAACAAACCGTCTTTTTAAAAAGAAGCAGATGTAGTAGATATAAAATTGTCTATAACAGACTGTCAGATCTTGCAGGTAGTCTTCTGAAGAGATTGAGCGGCACAGAAGGGAGCTTATGCCTGAACCTTGGATGTCTCAGCACGTAGATCCCAGCGAGAAGTGCCACAACCTGAAACGGTGTAACATACAAGACAATAGCAGCTATAAGACAGAAGAACACAAACAATGTGGTTGCTCTCGGGTCTCTCCAGCTCAGCAACGATAAGAACCGCTCTCCCTGTGTCGCTAAATCCCCTATCACGGTCTGAACACGTCCCGCTATGCTCCTGAGCCGGTCATACCTCATCCTCACCATCTCAGAGGATCGAGAAGTCGGAAAAGTATCGAACTCTTCATCAAGCTCATCCGGATGAACAGCGTCCGCGTGTGACAACCGTGTGTCCATGTGTGGCGGATGCCTCGGTCTCCACCGGAAATTCCAAATCCCGATCAAGAACAGGTACAAGAAAACCGTTGGTAAGATGAGTTCCGGATAAAGAACCAAGATTATGAAAAGAACATGAATCAAGATTGTGGTGATTGGGTTTCTCCAGTGACAGATCTGATCAAACCATTTACCAACAGCAATGAGACCACTTAGAACATTCATGATCCTAAAGAAGTTAGCTTTACTTCTCCTCATACTCCACATATGAGAGTCAACATCAAGCATATACTCAACAATCTCTTTACGTAGAGGCGGTTCAGCTCTGTTCAGCCTCGCCGAGACAATATTCATCGCCTGGTGTCTCAAACTATCCAGCTGAAGAACCGATAACGGATGAATGTAATGCATTTTCGGTAGTAACGGTTGAGAATACATATGAAGCATGTTGATAAGTGATAAGCAAGTGAACCTCACTGCTAACTGTATCTCCCCTGTTTTCTTGATCCCTGAAGGGTGAAAGACGAGAAGCGGATACGAATGCGTGTAGATACGGTCGGATTCAAGAGTTGAGAGACGGATTCTCACTTTTCCGATTCTATTATCTTTCCCGCTTCCTCCTGGTATGTGTCCGTTATCGAATGCTCCGAAAGTTATGACGGTACACGTATCAAACACTTCCCATGTGTATTGCTCGTTCCATTTCGGCGTGAAGCTATCGACGATCGTTCTCGTTCTGATCCATTTCTGGCCGTATTTCGCCACACAATACGCATCGGTTGTTCCTTTACCGTCTTTCGTCTTCATCGGCATCAATCCATGAGCGCTTATGATCCCTACTTCAAGAACACCAATGCTCGGTTTCCATAACTGTTTCGCTGTTGGTCTTAAGTCGCTGCTGTAATGAGTTGATTCATCAAGAACATGGTATCCACCTTCAAGAAAGATTCTTAGATGAATCCTACTCGCGAATTTGATCTCTTTCTTCTCTCCGTCGACCATAATATGTTTCTCTAAGTTAAACCACCTCGAGTTAAGCGGTCTATGGTCTAACCTCCTCTGCACGTTCTGCAACGGGATCGCACACCGTCCTAACGTTTCGTCTTTGTTCGGTGCGACTCTATCTTCAACCGCGAGAATCAACGGTTCTTCAAAAGGCTCAGCAACAACAAACATCAGATCTTCATTCCACATCGGATTCAGTGTCTTGGTCTGAGAGATTCGTGTCCGAAGAGTCTGGTTTCCGAGCATGGCTTTCACGTAGACTTCAGGGAACTTGGTTTTATCATGGGGTATCAAATCTTGAGCCTCGATGACATTGACTCTAACATACCAAAGCTTTGGCGAAAGATAAACCTTTGACCGGATATTCCCTACACCTTCCGGTCCAACCGTGGCTGCATCGGAGTGCCAAGCGTCAGAGAAAGCTTCATCAGCTTGTGTTCCCATCCAAACAGCTAACATAAGCTCTCCTTTAACTTTACGTCCGTGTCGATCCTCCAATCTATACCACTGTGGAGCCAATGGACTATCAGGTGGAACTCGTTTAGGAATCTCATTAAGATCAAACATGATTCGACCAATGAAATCATCCAACGCAAAATCTTTGTCTTTCACTACAACTTCCAAGATTGATGCTTGAATCCTTTCCTTTGAAAACGCAAACACTTGTTTCCACTCCGGATTCGACTTCTTCTCGAAATGTTTTGTCATTCCTTTGTAGTTTCCGAGTCTTACTTCCACGTAAGGATCGCAACTACCGGTAACGTCTTTCCCCGGTAATTCTTTCGCCTTCACGACTTGAACGTAGAGATAATGCATCTGTTCAACCAAATCATAAGTGCTTGAGAGTTTATCACCTGTCACAGCTCCTGCACCTATCTTTGGTGATGTCTCCTTCAGTGCAAAATCTATATTCGGCCCTGGTTTCTGCATCTTGAAACTGCTTCAACTTTCTATTAGGAAGATTCTTGTGTCTTTGAGATCCAAGAACTCTAAAAAACCAAAACACAGCAACAATAGATCAGAGAGATTTTAACATGTTTACATATAACGAAATCAAATTCATGGACATGGGTAAGGAGTTTGAGATCTACACTCTTTTGAGGATAATATAAGCGGTGTAAAAATGTTTTAAGGAGAAAAGTAACAAAGGGGGTAAGTTTTTTTATTAGTTTTAAAATGTTATTTGGGATTATAGTTGAAGTTTTCTCACCAAACAAGCAGCTACCATTGACAGACATTACCCTATACATTAATATTCCCAAAAATAAGGTATTTAACTTTTGTAAATTAGCTTTCCTCTAATCTGATCCAAACAAAGCTTGAAAGTGAAAAATTACTTTAAAAAAAAAGAAGAGTAAACATGAAGATCCATATGTAACCCAAAAAAAAGAAACTAATCTTTGAGAGACAGATAAACCCTACAAGAAATGTTATGTTTTTTTATGTCTTTTACTCTTCACTATCGCTGTTACTTGAGCAACTGATCAAAACAACACTACAACTACACTCAATACAATATCTACAAATTTTAAAATAATTAAGACATAGTAATGTATGTACCTTATGGGATCTCTAATGGAGAATGGAGAAAATAACTTGGAAATACTTTTTTTTTTTGGTTTTCTATAAAGGAAAGTTGAAAAGAAAGGGAAGATGCTGAAAGCGAGATTCCTAAATCCTAAGCAGAGTGAGAATTAGTGAAGAGGTGGAACGAAGAAGAGAGTGTACAGTAGAAATAGAATATTTGGGGACATGTGGGTGTGCTAAGCTAAGATCTGCTGCTTTTTTGGGTGGACCTACTCTTTTTGACCTCTTCTTTTATTTTAAAATCCTTGTCCTTTTTCTAACTTTTATTGTTTTTGCCACTCCCCCTTAACTTTTACTACTATTAGTTTAGTTATTTTTCAGTTACTTGTTTATTTTTCTTACTAATGCATTTAATGCAGACTGTATATAATTAATTGAAAGAAATCAATGTTTGTCTAACTTGTTTGTTTTCTTGTCCAAACACCATGTTGAAAAGATAAATATTCTTTCTGTCTACAACTAATATTATTTTGTTTATCAAAACACTATAGAACCTTGTTTATATTTTTATTGTAAATGCAACATACACACTTATAGATGAAATTGCAAATTACAAAACCACCTAAGATATACTAAACATCTAACACACAAACCTTTAAAGCTATATTTCCATAATGACATTTTTTTTTCTTATTTTTCCTCCAATGTGTTAAAAGGAGAATCTTTTAAAGTGTGTGTTTTTTTTTTAATCTTCAAGTTTGTACATTGAAGTACACATTGTATGTTTCATCTCTTAAACTGAACAATGGAGATAACACAAAGTTCCTCTCTGTTCCACTCATGACAAAACTCATCGGATGGTATTGCCTCATTCCTTTACTTAACCTAAAGCTTGCTCCTTCTTTAAACTTTGCATCAGTCGAATCACATTCAAGCCTCAGTTTCATTCCTGCTTTCACATTTTGATCACTAAACACAAAGCAACCCTTTTTGCTTTCTGAGCTTAACGACACGCTTCCTGGCTTCCCATCAACTCCAGATACTAACCGAAAGCTAGAAGCTTCTTTATCGGTAGAAGAAGAAGCTCGAACCGCGAGGGATGAGCCATCAGTTTCTTGCATCACAAGCATACCAGGGAAATCAAACGGTTCGATCATGACTTGGCTTCCAATCAGCTCCTCTGGACCCGAAACCCGTTTTTTCAAACCATCATTAATTGTCACGAGCCTGAAAGTCGCTGCAACAGCGGCTTGTGTCCCTTGCTCAGACGATATTTCCATTGTGATGGTTCGGTTGTTATTCGAGAACACGTAAGACACGTTTCCAGATTCTTGTGAGAATGTGACAAGGTGATTGTTATGAGTTTCAGGTATAGATTCTATCCATTTCCCAGCTTTAGCTTGAGTTGTGATGCTCCATTCCTTGGTCGTGTGTCCTGCTAACAGATAAGGTCCATAGAGTATTGCCTGAAGAGATGCGTACTCCGGCCGATCATCTGAACAAGAACCGGTTTAACTTAAACCAACTCATATTTAATGCTATTCAGAGTACTCAAGAACAATGTCTTATACCTTTTATAGCTTCGGTTCTGATACTCATCGGTAACTCCATCGTTACTTGATCGCCGGATTTCCAGTTCCGTTTCAGTGATAGGAAATTACCTACAAAAGCATAAGGCAGTGTCCAAAACTTGATTCTCAGCTTTGACAAACAAGAATCTTAGTACAAGATGCTCAAATCACCTGAAGCTGGAACTTTCAGGGATTGTCCATTCAAAGTCACTTTAGCAGCTTCAGAGTTAGTCCAGACTGGGATTCTCAGATTCAAAGTAGACTCCTTTGCCATTCCCTGCAAGAACATTGAATCTTTCAGACTAATCTCTATTCACAGGAACGGATTGGATTTGGCTTCTGCCAAAAGTTTTACCTGTTTGGAAGATGAGATAGCGAATGTCACACGCGTATACGGATCCCAAGACACAACGGGATTAACTTTCTGAGATAGAGAAAGACCAGCTGATTTCCAATCAAGTGAGCTTGATATATATTGAGTAACATAAAGTGCTGGAGATTCCCCATCTTCTTGAAAGTAAATGGAATCTCCAAGTTTTGAGAAAGATTCAATTCCTGTAAACAAACACAAGAACCTCTCAAGATTCTGTAATTTCAAAAACAAGTACCAAATTCAGAGTTCAGAAATTTTACCAGTGCCATAGCAACACCAGAAGGCATCATAAGGTGATCCCCAACCGTGATAATTCACGGCTTTAGAAACACCTTTACCTAATGGAAGCATGTAGATCATCACACCAGGCTGTGTTCCTCTTTGAATTCCAAGCACACCGTTTGTCAAAGCACGCTCGTAATAGTCTGCGTAACTTACTTCTTTTGTCCACCTGAACAGATTCCTAGAGACCTTGAGCATGTTATAAGTAGTACATGACTCCTCGTTTTCAGGGGTTTCCAACGTAGTCGCCATTCTCTTGGGATCTTGCCTAGTATATCAACATTTCATTAAGAGTTGAAACCCAAAAGATCATGTTTAAAATGAACCAAACTCTAAAAAGTCAGGTAATGTTAGTACCAGAACTCTTGGGCTGATGTTCCTCCAGTTGCATAGCTGTGAGAAGCATTCACAATGTCCATAAAAAACATCGATATTTCCTGTAAACACGCAGATTTCAGAATTCAAGATTTCTTTAACAAAATCTCACGCTTTTCTGGTTTATATGCTTTCAATACCTTATGTAATGGATCACCAGTGATTTCGTAACGAAGTTGAGATCCAACAACAATAGGAATATGCGTGTTGGAATGGAATCCGCTAATATCATCGGCTTGAATCGCGAGCACACCGAGGAAACAAGGCTTGTCAAAGAGATGAGCGAGCAACAAGTACTTGGAATCTCCAGTGATACTGTATAGCTGATAAAGAACATCATTCATGCCACCAGTCTCTTCATTTAGTGAAAGCCAATGTCGTTCAACACTATACTTCTTTATCACATTACGAACACGGATATAAAAGTAATCAGCCATCGAAGTTGCCATTTTCAAAGCTTGATCATTCCCAGCCAACTTGTATTGATCCACCAGACCAGCTAAAATCTGTTACAACATCAAACACAGAAACTTTAAACCTTTTTTTGCAAACACAACTCAATTAGAGTCTCTGAAGTTTTTTTTAACCTTGTGAATGGTGTAGTAAGGAGCCCAAACAGGAGTTATAGCTTCAAACCGGTCGAAAAAACTGCTAGGAAAAGCAGAGAGATATCCTGTACCGAGTTTCTGCTGACAATCCGATAGAGCTGAGACTAGAGCTGACATTTTCTCCTTGAGTGTCTCGTTATGAGTACTTGCCCACATATAAGCTGTTGCACTCAAATAGTGACCTTCAAAAAAACAAAAACATTCATAAGCCAAATAGTAAAAAAGGTAACTTCTTTAATGGCCTAACCAATCTAATACCAAACATAAAAGAGGAAGCTTTATAGATTATACCGACGAAATGGCCACGGAGTTCCATATCTGGTCTCTCCCAACCTCCATAGTACACACCAGGAGAATCAAGACCAGCTGTTTTACGGAAACTCCATGTTAAACTATCAACATTCAACATCAATAGATACTCAAGGTTTGTCTGTTGAGCTCTCCAATGGAAAGAGGTTGGGTCAAGCCTGACATCGTGTAAAGAAACTTCCTTGAGAAAAGATGAATTCGAGTTCTTGATGTTTCTATACATCATTGTCCAACCGTATTCATCTTCTTCTTCTCTTAACATCTTTCTTGGGAGCAAACTAGACCAAGCTGTTTCGTCGGTTGGTGTTAAGTGGTAATGAGAGAACATCTCTGTCTTGAATGTCTCATTGTTTGATTGTAGAAGCTCGTAACGGAAAGAATGAGATGAGAGCTGTGTTGGAGTGTTTGTACACTCTTTGGCTTCTGTAACAACAACGAGAATAAAGCTAAGAGCAACAATGGTAATGATGAGACCAGACTTCATCTTCTTGTCTTAAAGAGACAAAATCAAAATTATGTAAGAAAATAGAAAACCCCAAAATCAGAAAAACTCAGAATTCAAGAAGAGAATGAAAAGACTCGAAACCCATTAAGAAATTGGTTGGGAGAGATTTAAATTGGAAGGAGAGAGTAATGAGAGGAGACATTTATAAAGAGTGATAAAGTGAAAAAGAGTTCCGAAGATTTAAGCAATGTCTACCACAAAACGAAAAAAGAAATGTAAATTTAATCACGTGAAGGAGAAAATGCAGAAAAAAGAGGGAGTTTTGGATAAAAATTCCGAGAAATAAAAAGAAAGAATTCCAGAGGAGGTCACGGATTGTTTGTCGCTTTCGCTGCCTGGTTTTGTATTGACTCTGTAAAAAGGACGAACTGTTTCGAGAGAGATCAGTGGGAGGCTAATTCTGGTTTTTCTCGAGAAGAAGAATGGACTTAGGAGGAACACCATGTCCGAAATGTAGACAATTATTTTTCCGATTTTAGGGATAGTAATGTTTTTTTTTCCTTTTAAATCGCTAATTAACGAGGATAAAGAGAGAGAGATGGAGAGGTTTTTCGTTGCAGAGATGCAGAGAAAGGTTGAAGGAAAGAGAGAAAAAAAAAAAAATATATATATATATATATACTTTAATTAATTTGCATACCGTCTAAATTGATACTAAATTTTGTGCTTTCGTGTTAAATAAACTACATTTTTTAAACACTCTTAATTCGTGACCAAAAAAAAAACCTTAATTTTTAATATATTATCTATTATTCAAACTTATTTAACTATTTTATTTATTATCTTAACAAATAAACTAAAATACTAGGTTAATTAGTTTGAAATTGAATGATTGGAAGACAGCTGGATATGCAAAAGTAACTGGAATAGGATGACATGTGAGTATAAAAAATTAATACAAAAATAGTCATTTGTTGTATAGCTTAAAGATTTCGTTGTATCAAGAAAAAAAAAGACAATTATATCAAATTTTTAAACATTTTAGGAATGGATGCTTCTTGTAGATCGTCTGGGTTACAACGACTTGCAAGGCATAGAGAATGGGGTTAGCTTGTAATTTTGTAAATGAATCTCTTAACACAATTTAGGTAATTGGGTTGAAACAGTCTTCTGTTTTAGTATATGTAGAACATACGTGTACTTTACAGTTTCTTCCTTCCACTAGTGAAAGACTATTTCAACCCAACTATCTAAATTGGGAGATAGAATCATTTATTGTTTGTAATTTTATTGAATCTTATTCTTTATAAGGTGGGGTAAACTTCCTTGTGGTTTTTGTCATCTCTTTCTTCAAGAGGGGTTCTCTTTGTACAATTACATTCAATATGTTCAACTACAAAGGTTGTGATTGATATCTAAATTGGGTAAACAAGAGGGTGAGAGAGTATAAGAGAAAGAGAAACAAATATGATTGGGCAAGTACTGTGGAGTTGTTAGTTCAGTCTTCACGTAATAGAACCATGGGATATGCTTTTAAAGTCTCAGTTCATTTGATAGAGAAATGAATACTCGTAGACACAAAGAGAAAATTTCAACTACGTATTGTATTATCAAGATTATCGATAAAAACATTAGAATCAACTATGTTTGATAGAGACATGTGATATGAATATAGGTTGAAAATTCGGTATGTTTTAGGAGAAAACATAGATAGTTTATTTTCTCTTAATGTTAAAATTGTTTGATTAAAGTTGTAAGAAAACGTTGAAAATATAATTTAACATTAGATTTAAAAGAATAGGAAAATGAAGAATATATTCTTACCATAAATATTTTACTTTCATTTTCAAAAGGGAAGAGGGAAAGTTATTTTGAGGTGAATAACAATCTGCCGCAAACAAAATTTACTTCTTTACAAAAAAATAAGTTTGCACTTAATCCAAAGATTGCAAGTGATGACTACAAAGTGCTCTTAACCGTTCGAATTAATCCGCTTCTATTGTTTCAATTATTCAACCCCTAAATGCTTGAAAACATTATATATCGATTACCTATATGTATGGAGGCATGCAATTATTATGTAGATGGATATGAATATAAATAGAAGATATACACTGAAAAGAGTTGTTGTGTAGTTATGGCAAGTGATGCCGAGTTAGTTACATGTATTCGTCAGATGTCAATTTTAAGAGCAAAAAAATCTTTTGGACATTCCGACATTTTGTTATGTTCATCTCCACTTAAGATATTTGATGCCGTCAATAATTGGGCCAATGGGACCTTAGATCAATTATCTAGTAATAATTATCTTTTGATGTGTAAGCAATGGTTCTTAAAAGTTAAGGTAATGAATATTATGATGACGTTTAGTTTGTTGCTTCAAGAAAAGAGCATCATCTACACGTCGATGTTAACAACCAAAGGTTTCTTTTTCGAGTGTAGTGCAAAGGATACACGAGTTACTTTTCATCCCACTTGTACTTCGCATATCTATATGCATAATAAGACAGATCATCCAAAAAATTAATCACGAGTTGTTGAAAACAAAATTTGTCTATGTTGCAAATCATTTACACGACATCCGTGTTTTCTAAATTCTTCGTAAAATTGTTTTATTGATAACAATATATAAATACAATACGATAATTCTCAAAATATCACAAAATAAGTTTTTGTTCCACATATAGTATCGCTTGTTTTTCTTCTCTAAAAAAATACCACAAAAAGTTTTTTCTTTAAAAAATACTACAAAAGTAAAATTTAAACTTTTAACCCTCAAAACTAATGAAAATTTTCATTAAAAAACATTCTTGTTTTTATTTTTGTAATAATAAATAAATTAGGTTTCCTATCAAAAGTTTTTGTTAGGTTTAAGTTTAACATTCAATTTAGCAATTTTTTTAAAGAGTTTGGCTGAATAAGAACATTATTTTCAATGGGTATCTAGCAGTTAAAACAAAGAAAACAATACAAAAAGAATGAGATAGAAAAAGAAGAGATGCTCCATGAGAATCCCTAGTATTACTATGAAATATCTATAAAACATGTGTATTTGTCTAATTGATTCAATTTTTCTTTTGAACTAAATTTAATTATCTAATTAAATCAATTTTAAATAATAATACTAATTTGGTGAGAACCCAAATTGAGGTTTTTACCAATGAAGATATTGTAAGGTGTGAGTCTTATTCCTAGTATCGGGTTTTTACTATTTCGATTGTACATTTTTTCGTGATGACTGAATCTGTAAATATATTGGTTTTTGTTTTTCCGAACGTTTTTACTGGTCTAGTCCGGTTTTTGTCTTTCAATTTTGCAAGATTTCAATTTTTTTTCGTCCATAAGTTTTTTCGTCTGACTCGCCGATTTCTTTTAAGTTTGATTCGATTTTCTCCATTCAATCGTGGACTAATATTTTGGTCACTTATCATTTACTGATGAACGAATGAGTAAATGTGGAGTCATATCTTATCAATTTATTTGGTGTGGTCAGTGATAGAGCTTTCTAGGAGTTGGTGTTTCTCGAAGAGATTTACTAGCCGTCTCAACAATGAACATTGCGGTGGATTTGGAGACTAGTAGAGGAGATTGAGGATCTTCATCGCTTAACTGATATATTGTGGTTTTTATGGTTTTAGAACCCATATATTTGTTAGTTTTAGAGTCTTTTGTAGGTCTTTATGTGGCTTTATAGATGTTTTGAGCATTTGAGATGATTTGGAGAAAGTGGAGCAAAAAGGAGCCAAATCAGTAAATGGGAGATGCAGTCTCGGATTTGACTTTCAGAAGTATGACATTGGATTAAGGTCTTCCCGGTACTCAAATTTGACAAAACTGGTGCCAAAAGAAATATATTTGAGTTAGCTTTCATCTCCAAGTGGTTTGAAGTGATTCTCATGTATGTGGCTCAAGATATGACCATTTTAATGAAGATATGTCTGATCTGTCGCGAGCTGAAGAAACTGCCCAACTTTACTCCATCATTGACCACTTGGGATGCAACTAGGAAAGCTTTCCTCTTGTATTTCTATGATGATGCTAAGTCAGAGGAGCTGCGAAGCAAGATTTCTCAGTTCAAGCAGGGTCCTAAGGAAGCTTTCAAGAGTGCATGGATCAGGTTTATCAAATACCAAAGAGATTGCCCACATCATGGATTTACTGAGTTGCAGCTGTTGAGTACTTTCTTCAGGGGTATCGATTGGAGGTATCAGTCATCTCTTGATTCAGCTTCTAATGAGAATTTTGTGACTAAGAGTGCAGAGGCAGCTAAGGAGCTCATACAGAATCTAACTCAGAGCAGCAACACTAAGAGTATTGATGCAAAAAGAGCTAATTCAGGAGTTGCAGTGAAGGAGGATATTAGCGAGCTGAAGGCAACTATGGTGAATATGATGAATATTATGAAACAACAGCATGTGTCTTTTGTTGAGGGAGGTCAGCTAGGTGGTCCAGTTGAGGAAGAAGTTAACTTTGTGGGAGGTAATCAGTTCCAGGGTCAAGGATATCAGAACAACATGAATTTTTCTGGAACCAACTACAGAGTTAACTCATTCGGGAATGTGAATAATCAGCAGTATCAAGCACAAGGTCAGAACACCAGTTTCAATAAGGCTCCTTAGAACAACTCTACTCCATCACATGATCCTTACATGGATATGCTCAACATAATTTATGAGGGATAAGCTCAAATTACGGTGGACTTCAACAAGAAGATAGATTTTTCTTACAATAACCTCAAGACTGAGTTTGATCAGTGGAAGACCCATGTGAAGAAGCAAGATGTCCAAATCGCCCAGGTTACAGATGTTGTAGGAAAGTCTGAGAAAAATCAACGTAGCTGCAATGCCATTACAGTAAGAGGAGGAGAAAATGCAGAAGTCGAAGCTGAGATTTTCACATCTGAGAATGCATCAATCGATGCACCTCATTGTGCCGATCGATGCAGTAAGTTCGTGAAGACGCCCAGATTTTCGGCTAAGGAGAAATCGAGTGCAGTTTCTGAGATTGTATCGATCGATGCACCTCCTGGTGTCGATCGATGTAGTTCTGAGCAAGCCAAAAATCCGACTCTTGAGGATGCGGAGAAGTCAAAGCCAAAAGTCTACACTACTCCTTTACCTTATCCTAAGAGGTCTAAGAAAGAGGTAGAAGAAGCTAAGTGCAAAGAGATGATGGAGAAGCTTTCATTGAACATTCCTTTCTTTAAAGCTTGCAATATGGCTCCTACCTTAAAGAAGTATGTGAAGAAGATGCTTGCAAATACTATAAGCTTTGATGATGGGGTGAAGATGATCTCAGAAACATGTTCACAGCTGATTTCTAGCAAGATGCCTAAGAAGTTGAACGATCCTGGTAGTTTTGTGCTGAATTTCAAGATAGGGAATCTCATCTTTGAGAGATCATTGTGTGATTTGGGCTCCAGCATCAATCTTATGCCTTTATTTGTGGCCAAGAAACTAGGTATGACAGATTTTACCTACACTTCTCTCATTCTTGTGCTTGCAAATAGATCGAGTCGAACACTTGAAGGAATTTTGGAGGATGTACTAGTTCAAGTCAGGAATTGCTGGATTCCCGCTGACTTTGTTGTGCTTGACTATGAGAGTAATGAGCCACGAGACCCAATCATCTTTGGTATGTCGTTTTTGCCAACTGCTGGAGCACTTATTGACTGCAGAAAGAGTACCATTGAGTTGAGATTGGATGATGTCTATGAAATTTGATATGAACAAGATGATGAAACGTCCAACAATTGATGGTCAGACTTTCTCAGTTGATGTTGTTCTAATGGATGAAGTTGCTGCTAAGGTTGTTGATCATGGAGAGGAAAAGCAGATGAAGCAGGATCAACCTGAGTTGATTAAGAAATCTGCAGAACCAGTAACTGCTATTCAGCAAAAAGCTCCAGATATCACACTCCGGCCGCCTTCAACCAAGCCAAGGTATGTGCATTCTAAGCTTTCCCCAAGTTTTGCAGGAAAACATTCTCTCCCACCCAGACAAATCACCCACCCTGTCATTCCTGCATTCTTTGGCCGTCTACATGCACCTACTGCCTACTCACCACCGTGGATGCGACGCATTTTAACCAAGCCCTTCTCTAAGGGATTGAGACCACCTTGATCCATCTTCTCCATTCACAGTCAAGCTAATGGCTGAAAACAAGCGCTTAGTGTGAGGCAACCCACTTGGTATTTTATTTTCTCTTCTTTTATTTTATTTTCTTTTTGTGATTTTTTTATTTTTGGTTTTCTCCTCTTCTAGATTTGTTTTCCCACTAGGGACAGTGTGAAGTAAGTCTGGGGGAGGAAGTTATTACTAACTATCTTTTTCAGTGTTTTTCTTTTGATTTTATTCGGTTTTTCGAGTCAAAAATGTTTTATTGAGTCAAAGCATTTGGGAATAATGATAGTTGGGAGGAATGCTGTGTTGTTTTGATCTTAATATACCATTTTGCAGAAGTTTAGTGATTATCCAAGACTAATGGAAAACTCAGAATGGTTCAACAAGACATCCACTGCCCATGTCTCCAAGTCATGAAGTTCAAGTAAGCCAGAGCTAATTTTATCTCTCACCATTATAGTCTATACCAACCTTATGCCTCTTTAAGTTTAGTCTGATACTGATTGGTCTCCAGTTCTCCCTTTAGATAGTGTTAAGTTTTATAAGAAAAAGTGCTTAAATTAGGTACCCATTATGAGCTGAGGACTCACAATCCGACGACGCGATATTCATTTTGGAAGGGACAAGAGTAGGGTGAGGATGTGACAATCCAAAAATACCTGCCAGCTCCATTAGATTTGAGATTTGCAATTGCTTAAGTTTTGGGGAGAGGGAAGAGACCATAATGTTAAGGCTAGTTTATTGTTGTGTATTGGTTAGAACTTTGTTCTTGTTGGGGCAATACTTGATGGTATAGAGATTGCAATAATGGTAACTTGGATGGATTGGTTGAAAGACTATGGTGCAAGTGTGTTGAGTTCCTAAGATCTGGGGAAGTACATGGTGGTATGGATTAACTAAGATTTTGTCTTATGTGATTATGGTAGTGAGAAATGATATAGTGTTCTTAGGATCAGATGAATTCCCAAGTATTCAAACATCTTCTCTGGTTTAGTTTTCTGTTTTGCTTGAGGGCAAGCAAGGGATAAGTCTGGGGGAGTTGATATATTGTGGTTTTTATGGTTTTAGAACCCATATATTTGTTAGTTTTAGAGTCTTTTGTAGGTCTTTATGTGGCTTTATAGATGTATTGAACATTTGGGATGATTTGGAGAAAGTGGAGCAAAAAGGAGCAAAATCAGTAAATGGGAGATGTAGTCTCGGATTTTACTTTCAGAATTATGACATTGGATTAAGGTCTTCCCGGTACTCAAATTTGACAAAACTGGTACCAAAAGAAAGATATTTGAGTTAGCTTTCATCTCCAAGTGGTTTGAAGTGATTCTCATGTCTGTGGCTCAAGATATGACCATTTTAATGAAGACATGTCTGATCTGTCGCGAGCTGAAGAAACTGCCCAACTTTCTGAGAGTGCATCGACCCATGCACCCTACTGCGTCGACCGATGCACCCTACTGCATCGACCGATGGAGTCGATGCAGTGCTGGACGCGATTTTAAGTGTTAAAATCGCCTTTTTTGCTCCAGATTGAACCCTAGTTGAAAAAAGAAAAATCTAGGTCGTCCCTAATGTTTATAAAAGGGATTTTTCAGCCATTGTTTAGGCTATGCTTGATATTATTTTAGGTTTTTGAGAGAGCTTTTGGAGAGACAAATCCCGCACTCTGTCTGTTTTCAGAGAAGATTTTGAACTCCTCTTTCTTAATATCAATCTCTTTTATGCTTTCTACTTTATTCATGATGTTTGTTTCATTCACCATGTCTGAGTAATTCACCAGTTAGGTTTAGGGATTCTAAGGGAATTAATGAATCTAAATTAGGGTTTTCAAAACTAGGAGTCTAATTAAGAGTTCTTCAATTAATCTGGCTATATTTACTTAGATCTAACCTGATCACCTAGGTTTAAGTCATAGATTAGATAAGAAAATGAAAGTGGACTTAGCTAATTGGAAAATAGATTAATTGAGCTAGTGAGACTAGTAGCAAAAGAATTTGGATTAGAGATCTAGTGAACATAACAAACCTGAACAATTGCATGCCTTAATTGTTAGATTACTCAAAGGAATTTGGTAGTTTAGCTAACTAGGCATAGTTAGAGCTTCGCAGCGGAAGCTGGTTCTCTATAGATTTGTGTTTGTGTTCTAGAACATTCCTTAATTAGATAACTAGGTAGATTCCCGCTTAGATTCAGATTCCCGAAGAAATCCTGAAACCTAGCGCTTTTTCCCATAAGTTTTAAAAACAACAACTTTCCTGCTTTAATTTACTTTTTGTCTTTTAAATTTGAATTTGAATTGCCTAGCTAAATAAGAAACTGGATTTAATTGTATTCCAAAGAGTCTTTTGGGAAACAATAACCCTGTATACTACATTTGTCTTAACTGTGCACTTGCAGTTTTATTAGGGAAAATTTTCTCTACATCATTAACCGATGGTTGGTGGTGGCTGATCGGAAACCAGTGTTGAACGATAAAGCTTGACAGCGGTTGTATTTTAAACATAATTTCATAAGGTGTCTTTCCTTTGAACACCTTGTAAGGCGTTGTATACGGTTTTATTATGTGTTCTTAGAGTAGAACTTTGTATAAATTTATCACCATACTATTAAGTATTTTGATTTAAATTATATTCTTTCTAAGAATTGTAATATAATAGTTTTGTATAAATTTATCGTCATGCTATTAAGTATTTTAATTTAAATTATGTTCTTTCTAAAAAGTGTAATAGAATAATTCAGTTGAAGCATAATGATCATATCTCTATAATGTTTTGTATGTTCTAGAATAAATCTTATTCTGTTAGTCTTTCCGGGACGTTGCCTTGCCTGGAGTAGAGCACACATGTTTCTTACGTGTTTATAGCTAAATCTTCGTCTATGAATTTTCTTTTACCTTATATTTCTTATACTATATCGAAATTACATACATAATCCTCATGTAACAAATTTTCTATACAGTGTGGAATATAGAAATGAGACTTAACTATTGAATCTCCATTGAATCCGACCTAAAGTGTCGGCTTTTTTTTTTTGTTATTCTTATAGATCCACATCTATAAACTTCATCTTCCAAAACTTTTATATCCTCAATCCAATAATGCAAATTGGAAATGATCTTATCTATTGAGTCAAATTAAATTTAGTTTGCTGTTAAGTTTTCTTGTTCATATTCTTCATGGGCCAGGCCCTTTTGTATTTTTCCATTTGGGCTTTAGCAATGCAAAGCAAAAGAAAACGCTCTCCTAAATCTAATCTAAGAGTTTCCTTGTCTTTCAGGTTTCTTTTCCGATTCTCATTCCTGATTTTGTTGCGATTCGATTTATACATATTCTCATCTGTTTGTTTTGTCTCAACTCAATTGTGTTCGTTGCTTAGTTTTTGCATAACGAATTCGTAAATTTGTCGTTTGTTTAATTTATTTTTTTAGGGATTTTCGAAATGTGAGTGTTTTAGAGATGGATGCCAGTGGCCGCGGTCGTTATTTCCCGGAAATATTATATGAGATGGTGAATGATCCATCAACGGATTCATTATTCTCGTGGAGCCAAGAATCTGATCAACTAGAATTAAATCAGAATCTTTAATTTTTTGTGAATAATTCAACTAGCTTTATCCTTATTTTTCTAAGTTTATTATGTTATGTAGCTCATTGATGAGGGTTCAAGAATCAAGGCGAGAGAAATGGAAATATATTGCCTTGTACTCTTACAAACAGCTAGTTACATGATAATGTGAAATATTCAAAATGAAACTATTTGATTCCCCAAATCTTTTTAATTAATTAATTTATTTCTTACAAATCCCAAGAGGCTTTCCGCAGAGGCAGTTATTGTGAGCGAAAGACTCCGCGTCGAGACGATCAAAAGGAGCTCCTGTCGGAATCTTCCCACACAGATGGTTGTAACTCACGTCAACGTGGCCGATAAACGACGCTCCCGTCATACTCGCCGGTATCGGTCCCTGGAGACGGTTGTTGGATAGGTCCAGCACCGTGAAATACGACCTTGGTCCGAACGTGTTCGGTATCCTTCCGCCGATAAGATTCCCGCTCAGATTCAGGTTCGAAATCGACGAACTCATCAGAGTCCCCGGAATCTCGCCGGATATCAAATTCTTGTCGAGATTGAGCGTCGCGAGCACCGACATTTTGCCGAGCGCAGCCGGGATCGGGCCGGTGATTCTGTTCATAGAGAGCTCAAGATCCGCGAGTCGGTAGATTCGGGTCAGAGATTCGGGTATTGGACCCCAGATTCTGTTACCGCTTAAAAGCAAACGACTTAGCATCTTTAACCGGCCAATATCTCGCGGGATAATTCCCGAGATATTGTTATTCTTGAGATCCAGATGCGATAAACTCGTTAATCTCGTGATTGACGGAGGAATCCCACCGGATATTTGATTATCGGCGAGATGCAGCACTCTTAGCCTCTGCAACTTCCCAATATTCGCCGGAATCACGCCGGAGATTCGATTCCCGACGAGATCTATCACTCTCAAGGAAAGGAGATTCGTGATGCAGCTGGGAATCGCACCGGAGATTCCCTGCCAGTCAGACATGATGATG
Source organism: Euclidium syriacum (assembly GCA_900116095.1). Classification (NCBI taxonomy): domain Eukaryota; kingdom Viridiplantae; phylum Streptophyta; class Magnoliopsida; order Brassicales; family Brassicaceae; genus Euclidium; species Euclidium syriacum. Next base: position 9,532,803 of record FPAK01000007.1, on the reverse strand, counting down.
CTGGAGAGAGAAGTGAGCTTACATATCGCGGGTGAGATGTTTCCGGTCATGAGCCCGGTCCGTTTTGCCCGCTGGAAAATCGGCTCCTCAGATACACCACGGAGGGCAATGGCGGAGACTCGGCCGGAATGGGGATCGCAGCTCACACCGTACCAGCCTTTGCAGCAGTCCTGACCCTTCCACGTGTTGAATATGCCAATGTAGGGCTCCTTGAGCTTAGCTCGGAACTCTAGAAGCGCCGCTCGATCGGAAGGTACACAAGCTTGGACCACCGTGAAGCTACCGGCAAGAAGCAATACGACGACGTTGCTCAATACAATCAGTAACGACTTCATCTTATTAGCACCCATTGTTCCGATCGAATGATACTGAGTATCTTTCTCTAAGAATCTTTGTTTGATGTATTTTCTGAGCTTACATTAAGTTGAAGCACGTTTGACATGGAAGCAGACTTAACTGTGGTGTAATATTTATAGTCAGATATTGATGGGCGCAAAGACGACGAAACCCATTGCTTCGTTGAACCTTCTCATTTCTTGCCACGTCACGTCCTTTGCATGCTTCTTATTTTATTAGTCAGATTTTTGACGAAATCGGAACATTACTAGTTATAACATGGTTCTGTTGTTTCTGTCGCCTGGCTGTACTATCCATGTCATCAGGCGCGGGCATGTTCTCGGTTTGACTCTCTAGAGTGTATATAAAAATATAAAGTTTGGCTCTTTAAGAAACCAAAAAGTAAGATCAAAATAACATAGTAATATTCTTGGAAGGCTGTTCCTTGTTAAGCCACGAGATTTGTGCTTCTTGTACCAACATAAAATCAACAATGACAGTATCATTAATCTTAATACGTTCATCACTTATACATGATTCACAGTTGTTAAGATGAGATTTAAATACTTAACAGATGTAGATTAATATTTTTCTCTATCTAAATGGTTGTTTAATGAACTCACAACATAATAATGTCAAGCAATTCCATTTTAAACCTTAGGCCGGATAACAGGTTCGGTCATAACCTTGTTTAAACAAAAGGGTTCAAGAATTTTGCAGTGGTTGTAAGAAATGCAGTTAGAAATGGCGGGAAAAAGAAGCGGTTATACAAACATTCAAATGGATGAGGTTGAGCATTAAAATTTTCGTAGTTTCTTATTTTTGTCTACTTCTTGATTAGATTAATTACTACTTGTATTTATTTATGTATAGATGCATGACTCAGTTATATATATATTATACTGTCACTGATCTTATCGCTGTATATGAACATGTGATATTTGTCCTTGTTAGCACACATAAAGAATATTTCGACCCTTCATGTAATGAATGGTTTGTTTGTATCGATTCAACATCTTCTTTCAACCTTGACCTAGAGTCAATGGTGAAATCTATATATATTTATAATCGTTTAACTTCTAGTTCTCTATTATAATTATAATGGTTCTTTCAAAAAATGTTTATCCACGAGTGTTCGAGTTATAAATTCTGCAAAAATAGTTAATGCTCCATTTTCGTTCAATTTAAATTCCTTAATAGAAAAAGCTACTAAAACAAATAAAATGTGATGGTGTTCGCTTAAAATACTTTACAGTTTCTAAGCATAAATGCAGTATATCTTGCATATATATATTTTCTTTTAAATACTTGAACAAATGTGTAAAACAACCACAAAGTGTATATTTCACTTGAGAATTCTCAGAATTTATGGTCGGCCCTAAATGTAAGAGAAATATGGAAACAGCTAGAGTAAACGTGATACAGAGATTTGGCAGTTGTTTAATTGTTTAAAGAGATTTACAAGGAAGTGGGAAGTCAGAATGGGTACATTAATGGCTTTGACGTTATTTGAAACACAACTCATGTGCTCGCATGTGCTTGAGTACTTTTTTTTTATCACCCTCCTAATTTACATTCACTTCTTGGCTCTCATAGTATATTATTTACGTTGTAGATCAAAGCTCAAAGCATGTAAATACAATTCATCACTACTCATATTCTCTGTAAAAGGATGGTCTTAGGGTTTGAACCCTGGTACTTTTTTGGTCTAGTCATTGCGTTACGCTTTGAAGCTACCGTGAGGCATTGTAGTTCCCACAACAACTTAGGTGGACGTTCGCCGGCATCTAATGCATTTTAGAGCGTTTTTCTAAAGTGTACTTTCAATCGAATGATATACTAATTTCGATAATGACAATCGTTAATTATCCAACTTTACAAAATGACCCAATGTCCAATAATCATAAATTTAGCCGGATGTTAAGTAAACATTAATTAATAAAATGAGATATACGATTGAATGTAAGAATATGAGAAATATGTGGGGAAATATAAAACTCAAAGTGAAGGTAGTATTCAGGGGAGTCAACAACAGACGATTTTTCCCTACACGTGTCTAAATCATTGGAGGATATATCAGTATATCACTGAGACTTCACGTGTATTGATGCTTCAGAAAATGTTTTCAAAATGTCTGTTAGCTAAGGTGCATTAGTTTGAAAAATCAAGTTTTACGCCTAACTCTTCAAAGGTAGTCTCATCAAATACCCCAATTTTCCATAAACTATGCATGAACAAAGAGAAGTCGTCATATTTGCTTTGAATAAAGTCAAACTTCATTTAATAGGAAAAAAATAAACTTTTTTAAATCGAAATATCCGAAATGTAGACCCAGACAGACAAATGGGCGACCCAACGTTAACCTTGAATCGCTTCACCTTCCCTACGGGGGGAAATCCCAATTTTGAAATCACAGAAAAATCCAAATCCAGTAGGCCAAATTGAACAATCTCCTTCTTGAAGACGAACCGTTTCTCTGTAGCCTCAGTTATTCCCTTCATCTCTCTCATGGAGGAAACCGGTTTGGATCCCGGATCCGACCTAATTCCGCCTGCTTCAGTCCATCTCTCCCCCTTCTCTTTTGTTCCGCCTCCGCCTGCTCGTCGCTTGTCAAGTAACTTCGCCCATCGTTGCCAGCCAGTGAAATCGTCTCCGCCGCTGGCTTACCTATCTCTCCAGGGTCTGCTCGTTAATTTCGATGAGGCTAGCTCGGCGCGGTCCATAGCCGGCGACGGATTGAGCCGAGAGGAAGCCCTCGCGTGGGATCTCTTTACGCCTTCTCAGAGGTTCCTGATTGTGGCCGTCATTGGCGTCGCCGCCGCTGAGTCGAAGAAGAACGGTGTAATTCGACAGCTCCAGAAATCAGTTGATCTGAGGGTTTGTCTCCTTCTTTTATATCTGCTAGGGATTGTGAAATTTCGTTAAGATTCGCTCCTTTTGACGGTTTTGTTCGAGTATAATTTTGGCGATTTTCCCGGATTGTTCAATTAAAGCACTTGGGTTCATGATTTTGATCAATTATGCTTCAATTTCCGTTACTTCTTTTTGAATTACATAGGGTTTGCATCGTACAGTTGTGTTTATCTCTCTAGATCTCGAGGTTTAAGCGATTATAACTCCATATGTTAGTTCAAATTCTGGGTGTTCTAAATTTTTTGATTTCAAAATGGTCTCACTGATTCCAAAAGTGTGTTTTTTTTTTTTTGTAATTGCAAATGTTCTGATTAATCTGTAGTGTGGATTTCTCAGGATCAAGTTCTTTCAAGCATGCAACAAAAGCTCGACGATCTGTGTCAACAGCTAAATCTTGTCAAGGATCAGCCTCGAACTGGACCCAAGGCCTCAGATCATAAAGATCTACAATCAACTCTCAAAGAAAAGTTCGGATCTGAGAAAATCAAACTCGTAGATTGTAGCTGCTGGCTATGTGATCAACATCATCATCATTCATCATCACTTACTATACAGGTTTGTCTGCCCTCTTGGCTCTGATTTTTCCATGGCAATCATTGAAATCTTTATATGACCCAATTGATCATGTTCTCACTGGTTCTGCTGCTTAGGATAAAGCTCCCATGAATTTAGTGATTGACGCGGAGCCAGAGGAAAGGCGTATGTCTGACATGTCAGATTGGTGTTCTAGTGTCACTTCTGCTGCAGAAATCCATGTATGTGAATTGCTAAAACAATCTTTTTTATTGTTGGGTCTTGTTTGGTTTTTGTTACAAATAAAGAACAAATGTTTCATTGCAGTTTGATAATCTGTCACTGGACCAAGACATGCTTTCCCTCAGAAAAGAGTGTCAAGAGAAAGATGCAACAATAAAGGACCTAACTTCATTTCTTCAGTCCACCAACAAAGCTGGTTCAAAAGTAACTTTTTATTCCTACACTTTTCCAAACACTCATAAGTTTTTTAGTATTACTTACTCAAAAATATTTGCTCTTCTCTCTTCAACAGCGAGAAACAGAGCTTGAAGAGATTATTCGCAGGAAGAAGACAATAATTAAGAAGCTCAAGAGAGACGTACTGGTATTAGAAGAAAAGGTGAGAAACTTGACCAACGCCTAAAATTGTTACTGGTAAAAATGATGTTTATGTTATGGTCCATCTGTTGTGAAATGTGCAGGTCACACAGCTCACTAGGCTCCGGAGGTCCTCCTATTCAGCTGCAATCTCGAGTACTCGTGAATTCCCAATGAGAGTGGACAATGCTCTTTATGATATGGATGTTCCTACAACGTCTTCATCCTCTGATTCAGAAACTCCTGCAAACACACCTCGTCGAATTGTGTTGGAGGATGTTCGAGCTGATACCATGAAGGAGGAGGAACACACACAAATCCATAAATCAGCGCCGGCCAAATCCACGGCATTGCTTGTGAAATCCGTGAAACCGCCGCATTCAGTAGTTACTCCATCGAGGCCTGTCTCAGCTTCTTCTTCAAGGACGAGAAGGGCTTCTTCTTCCGGTGATTCAAAGAAACCTCGAAAGCCAGTTCAGATAGCCCCAAGAGAATCCTCTGGTTCACATAAGAGATGGGTTTAGTGAATATGTTCTTGTTGGTGAGTATCAGTTTTTAAAAGACGAGTCAAGTGAAAATTACTTTGTTCAAAACTATACATATGTGCATGGTTTTTGATCGGGCTTTCAATGTAATTCTTCTGTTCGGGGAACATGTTGAAGTCTCTGAACTCTGCTGAACTAGAAAGAGTTCTTAATGTAAGTAGGTGCTTGAATTATATGTTCCAGAAATTACTACAAAAATGGGATTTGTCTATGTTGGCACAAACCTCAAATAGTAACACTCAACAAATAATAAAGAAAAAAAAAACTACATTAACAGTCTCGTAACATACAGATTTGAGAGATCTACTACATACTTGTTAGAGTAACAGAGATAATAATATATTCAGCAGACTAAGACTAGTACACAGAGACTAAATTGGAATCCGAGTGTTTCACAAGTACTATCTTCAACTTGAGAAGTTTATTCCAAATTTTCTTAAACTGTGGGGGCTTTGATGGAAAAATCTTCAATTTCAGGGGCTTCTTTGGAATATCCTTAGATTTCTTCGAAGCTCTGCTCCTGATTATCAACTTCAACTTTAGCAAGAAGGAATTTCTCTCTTCAACTTCAACAACGGTGACAGGAATGACCTTTTCCGGCTTCTTCTCTTCTCGAATCAAGAAACGATGAAACAATAAGTCAGACGCGGTTCCTCTCTCCTCAGGATTCCTTGCAAAACAAGTCTCGATAAACTCCCTTGCATCGCTAGGCACGCTCTCTGGAATCTCTGGATCATTACCGTCCCAAAGAAGAGCCGCGAGATCTTCTGCTTTAACCCCTGGCCATGGCATCTCACCTTTATACATCTCTAAGACTAAGCACCCTAACGACCATAAATCTAGGGTTTTATTCGCGACACCGTCTTTGAAAGACTCCGGAGGCATGTAAATCGGCGTTCCTACAAACGGGTAATCGGTTTCCCAGTAATCCGGAATTTCTCCGACTTCTAACGAATTTCCGAAATCAGAAATCTTCAACTCGTACGAAGAATCTCCCGATGGAAAGACGAGGAGATTGTCGGACTTGAGATCACAGTGAACGTAACCGTGGCCGTGAATCGAGACCAAACCTTGGAGGATCATACGCGTGAAGTCTCTGATCATGGAATCGGGTAACTTTCTGTCGGTGTAATTTTCCATGAAAGAATTTAAGCTCCCTTCCGATGCGTACTCGAGAAGCAATTTGTAAACTCTGTATCCGTTACTGAAACCTTCTTCCAAATCGCTTCCATAACATTCAACGATTCCCGGATATCCTCTGAGTTCACACAGAATTTGAAGCTCCTTCTGGAGAGAGTCATAATCCTCGATGTGGGAGGTTTTTACGGCGGCGTGAAACGAGGAGCCGTCGCTATTTGTGTACTTGACGAGATCAGCTGAGCCGTAAGCACCTTTCCCCAAGAAATTCACGAATTCTTCGTTCATTGATTGCATGTTAAAGCTTGTAAGGAGTTCAATCACTGGCGAGGAAAACTGGAATTTGCGAGAACAAAAAAGAAATAAAGGATGTTGTGGCGAAATAGGAAGAGAAGTCGTCAGAACATATATCTACTTGGAAGGATGTTTTGACAAAAAAAAAAGGAAACTTTTGAAGGGTTACCTTATTTCCTTTTTATTAACGTTGGAAAAAATGATAATATGTATCATGATTTTAATTCACTAACTATTCACAAGCCCGGCTCAAAATTTATTGGGCCTTGTGCTATATATTTACACATTTAGAACTTAACCCTAATCACACTTTTTTTTCATTAGAAAAATAAAAACAAAAATCTTAAAATGTTGGTATAAATTTTTTTCACAATTTTTGTTCTACTACTCAAGGATACGATTTTATCTACGTAAATTGTGTTCCCCAACTTGGACCACTAAAGCTCTTGTATAAGTTTTTTATCTTGTAATAACGAAAAAAAATTAAAAAAGTATTGACATATTTAATGACTATTTTGTTTTTTATGTACTAATTAAACATATGTTAAAGAGAAAAAAGATGATAATTGTACATTAACTTTTTTCTAAGACAATGTTGGATATGGTCCAATAAATTAGAACTGATTTTCTTCCATCTGATTTTCTCAAAGATTTTTCTAGGATTTACGGTAAGGAGACAAAATTGGAGAAGATGAGAAAAATATTGGAAACTCCAAAATCATAAAAAAAAAATAATGGAAACTCTGGCAAGAGGAGAGATTAGAGAAGTTTTATTGTACAAACACTATCTTCCATCCGTTTTTTTTTTTTTTTTTTTTCATTTCCTTTTCTTTTAAAAAATCGATAAATGCTAAAAAAAGGAAATAATCTCCAGTGCTGTAAAAGTAAAATCATTTGATAAAATCGAGATAGGTTGTGAAACGTACTATTATTAACCGGAATGATGAATTTATCGTAACTATATAATGCATATTTTATATAACATGCATATCCAAAACTCCCACAACATATAAACTGTAGGAGAAATCGAGTAACAAAGATTTCAAAGGTAAAAGTTTTATTTGATTTCTTTCTTTTTAAAAGTTCTGATAATAACACACTCTTTATTTATAGAGTTTGTCTAATCTAATTATTGTTTGCCTAATTAACCTACACTTCTAGATCCTTCGAAGCAAGTGAAAATTGTTGTGTTCAATTTAAAAGTGTTTCAATTTAGTTATGATTGAACTTTTGAACAAGAAAGAGCTGCTATATATTAATGTAAGTAGGTGCTTCAAAATCTTATGCAGTTAAAAGAGTACAATTCTATGTTCCTGAATTAATTGAATGTTCGACCTGTATTCTCACAAAACTGAGTTTTGAATTAGGTTCTTTGTGTTTCAAATGAAAATTTCGAAAGTTTTGAATTGGTTTCTTTATGATTTTTCAATATTTTTGCAATAATTTTCATATTTATCCTAACATCCATACATTAATGTCGATGAGGAAATATTAAAACCATAACTTTATGAATTCATGATCATATAAGTGTTCCATGTGAATTAAAATCTCCTTATACTAATGCACCATAAATCATGATAAAAAAAAAAAAATTAATACTCGATGAATTAAGAAAAACGGTAAAATAATATATTTTTCAATCTCAATTTAGATTAGTAAACTGACAAAATTAACAAATTTTGATAAGTTATTAAAATAATAAATTTTAGAGAATTTATTTGTAAAGAATATGATACCTTCACTATCAAAAATTAGTAGTTATATAAATTTAGTCAATTCTATAAGGTTCATAACAACTATTTATTTTAGTATTGTGTGTTTTTTTAAATTAATCTTTTTTTAGAATTGTTTTGACAATTTTTTTATTGCATCAAAAATTTATAATAATAAAGAATCGTTATATTGATATGTTAGATGACAAATTTGGACAACAAATATTGCTAGTTGTTCACAGATTTCCCTTATCCCTTAAACTCCTAGTTTTCAAAGTAGTACCCTCTCTTACGATCTATTAATCGTTCATGTATATGAATACGACAACAGAAGTCTTTTCGTTCAGAATATGTTAGAGCAATCTCAATTGTAATCTCTAAGTGGGTATCTAATTATTAAAATGAAAAAAAATTGAAAAATGAAAAAAGAGATAAAACTTTAGAACCGTTTTTCACTTGAGAACCCAAAGAAAAATGTGAGATATTCACTCAATAATTATCATTTTATGGTTGGTTTATTTTTATTTTAGACTTATTTTTATTTTAGTCTTAAAATTTAATTGGATAATTAATATTATTTAGAAAAAATTTATTTTAGATGTGTAAATAGGAACTTGGAGATTCCAAAAAAAAAAAAAAGCGTTGCAAAAACTTCAAACAACAATGCAATTCTACTCTAGTCAATTTTTCTCTCCACTTGGAAAAAAAAATACACACATTTCTCACACACTCACAAAGCGCGAAGGGAAAGGCGGGAAAATTAAGGCTCCCAAATAATCGGCAAAGGTCAAGCAATGGAGAAATACTTGGCTGCGCCGGAATCGTCGCCGCCAAAGCCTACAACTACGGCTAGGTAATTCGATCGCCTAGGTTTTTCTTTCCCACATCTTCTTCTTCAATTGTCGATTTGTTTTTGTTTTTCTGTATGATTACGGAAATTTATCGACCCTTGAAGGCGACCATGGAAGCGATCTTTAATCGAATTGAACGGACGATTGGAGGCAAAGTACCGACACCAACTGTATACTCTACTTGCTCATTCCTACTCCGAGGTTTCCTCTCGTTATTTTTCAAAATAATTTTAGTCGCTTTTCCTAAGATTAATTCTTCGTCGAGTTGACATTTTGGTAAATTGGGTGGCGAAGATTGGGAAATTTCCACATCTTTATCATGCGAACGAGCAGCCATGTCAAACCCATGTACGAATTTTTCCATCTTTAATTTTCTCTTGATTAAATTTTGGAACATTTTGTGGAGACCTAATAGTTTGTATTTCAGATAAGCGAGATTCAAAACCAGCATTACTTGAGAATGTTAGTCTCTCTTGCTCCCATATTTACACTTTCTAGTGGTTTCAATCGTTTTTCTTTTACCATTATGAGAAACTCATATCTCGTTTTGAGTATCTAGAATTTGAAGCTGAGGTTGGTAACATATTTATAATTGATCTATTTTTCTATTCATTTGGACTCTTTTTTCCATGGTTTTTAGGGGAGGAGGTGTTTTGGGGCTTGAGTTCGATAATCAGGTGAATCCTCATCAATACTCTTGGTCTTGTCTCCAAAGATGTGCTTATTCTTAAGAGATAGGATGTGTCCCAAGTCCTTGTGTGTGATTTTGCCTTCAGTTTCTACTCATTTGATTTTTGTTGTTACCATTTGTAAGGTAAAGGTATTGTTTTCAGGGAATATACATAGTGTCTGTTACAAGATCAGGATGTTTGATGGTGCATGACTTTGAAACTCTGTATTGCCAGAGTAAGGTTGGCCAAGGTGAAGTTACGAACATTGCTCATTGTATTTACTTAGTGTTATATCGTTAAGGTGTCTCTTTATTCGAAAAGCTTATCTCTGTATTTGTTTCTGAGCTGGAATGGTTTCCAAGTTTTCTTTGTTAAACATTCAGGAAATTCCATTTTAAACATCCAACTTGATTTCAGTCAAATCCCAAGCAAACGTGGTAGCAGTTAGCCTGAACTTTGTTTCTACGTTAATATAGTGCATAGCTCCTTAATATACCTCATTGTATTTGAGACTCTGCATACTCTTACGTGTCTTGCAAAAGAACAAAATTATCCTTCTTTGAACACCAATCTTCAATGGATTTATTTATATAACAGAGTCTATAGAGTAAGGTATAAACTTCTCTGAAGCATCAATGATGCAGATGATGTTGCTGGATCATACTTTTTCATAGTTTATTTGCTCATATTATACAAGTTTTTGTACTTTTGTTCATTACGGTTTTGAATCCTGAGTAATTTTACTGAGTTTTCAATAATAGGTTCTGCGGAAGATGAAAGTAAGCATGTTGTGCATTTGTCTTTCCCTCCCGGTCGGGAATTCGATGTCGCTAGGTGGAATCCTACAAACCAACATGAGGTTTTGGCTCAAGACAAATGCACATCTCAATTCCTTCTTATAACTTCATGTCAGAACATTTTTTTGAGCAATTATAGTCCATATAGGTAGCTTGCACATCGAGGAAACGTGATAAAGTGCTCATCTTTGATATCAGTTACATGTCTCCCAAACTAATTGAGGTAAAATATGAAACATGTGATTTTAAGACTCACCGCTCATCGAGTCTTAGGCATTTCAATGATGGTTCTAATTGTGATACAGGAATTGGAAACCAGACAGGAGCCCTCTATTACTGGCCGCAAAGTTTTTAGAGGTTTATCTGATATTGCCATTGCTAGTGATGGAGATTCAAGGTTTGAAGAATGGCTCATACCTTTCGGGATGCAAAACTATTGTAGCTACTTTCTTCAGCAAAATTTCTGGATTTGTTCTTTTATGCAGAATATTTTCTCCAGATTCACTTGGTAAAGTTCATGTGTGGGATAGAAGATCAAGCGCGTCTCCATGCACTCAACTTTCAACAAACAGATATGATTCAATCAAGAGTATTCAGATTTATGTGGATAATCAGGTAATGATGAAATAATACACTCCCTATGCTCGGTAAAGTTCTTTTGGTCCACTTTGTTTCTTCCTAGCGACTGTGTTTCTTTCATCTTACCATGTAGACCATTTTTGGAGCTGGTAAAGAAGGAATCATTCATATCTGGGACCTTCGTGGAGGAAGGAATTCTACTGCTTTTCAGAGCCGCAGAGATGTAAGTCTTACCTTCGTTCTTGTGTTCTTTGGCTCTGCCAAACACGTATTCGTCTTCACGTTTGTGATTTTTTTGATATTGGTATCGTTCAGACGAGCCACTTGCCTTTAGCATCTCTACCTCTTGCACCGATGCTGCAAAAGATTGAATCTCTTAAGGTAACTTAAATCTTTTGTTTTGAATCTCACTTGAGCAACCCTTTGGAGGCTTCTGCGGTTTTTCTTATAAGAAGTTATATATTTGAAATCTTTGCAGGCACAATCAGAAATCGTTCCTAAAGAAATCCAATCCATCAATGTAAACCCATCTTGTCCTCATCAACTAGCATTTCACCTTGACGATGGTTGGTTAGTCATTCTTTCATCATATAGCTCATTTCACTTTGGAAAAAAGCCATAAACAAAACTACACTTTCTTGTTTTCGTTTCATCTACTCTTATGTCATTTATGTTTTTCATCTGGTGGGTTTCTCTCGTGCAGGTCTGGTGTTGTGAACATTTATAATTCTCAAGTTACTCATGTACATTGCCCCCCTCCGGCTTGGTTGTAAGTTAAAAAGCAAACTCAGTAACTTGCAGCTTTCTTTCTTTTTTGGTGCCAATAAGCATTTCATTTTATCTAAATGGATTTTTCTTTGTTCACTAGGGATGATTCCAAAAGTTTGGATAATTCGATAACGCAGAAACCTTCATGGCTACCATCATCATCTGTAAGCCCTGCATTTTGTACTACCATTAGTTTCAGAGTTTTGGATCTCATCATACAAAAACATACGTTTCCTATTTTTTTGCAGATTTATGTGGTTGGATCGAGGAGTGAGAAAGGGATTCATGTTCTTGATTTTCATCCAAGCTCCAAGTCTCCTTGTCACGTTGACTACGAGTAAGGATTTTCTTAGATGTTATGTTCTCTCTTAAACTTGATGGCTACTATATTCTTGATATTGCTAATATCTTGTTGCAGTGAGGATTCACAGAGAAAGGAGAAAAGAGACAAGTATAATCACAGTAACAAGTTTGTTTCTTTGTCCGAGACTGTCACAGCTTGTGCTGCACATCCTCTCAACAGCATGATCATAGCTGGAACTCAGGTATTCAACTTTGCTTCAATTCTTTATCTTTTAAGACCCATAATTTAGGATTATTAGTTTTCGTTTGAGCAAATTGACTTTGTTGGTAGTAATAGAATGGTGTATCAGACAAAAAAAAACAAGTGTCAGTGACTTGGTTTTATAATGGAAATGGTGATTCTGCAGAAATCATCTTTACTGTTGATCGCGGAGAGACATAGCTCATCTACATCAGAAACTGTAGAAGGTGAATTGTAACATTATACAAGCTGGAGATGTTAGTAACATAGTAATATATTATTATGTATGAATAATAACAGTCAGATGGGAATAATAACTGATGACTTCCGTTGTCTCCGGTCTGATTCTACCAATTTTTTTTATTTTCTTGCTTTTAAATTATTATTCCCCAACTTCGCACTTTCCAGAGGTTTTTTGAATCTCATTGTCTATTGCCTCTTTAGTATAATGATTTCTTTTCTTTACAACTCCTGTTCTTTATTTTACATGCTTGAGTAGTTTTTTCTATTGGTTTTAGGATTTTCAAAGAACAACTATTAATTTTTAATAAACTAAAGACGGCCAATAAAGGAGTCTATTTGATTTTACCATCGTGTTCTTAAATTGGAGTGGTTACCGATCTTCTTGTAATTCGTTTAGTTTAAGTGTTCGGCAAAATGTATGGACCAACCCAATATGAGCTAGTAATATTTTCCTAACCAGTAAAAGTTGATGTTTGGAAGTATAATGAACAAATCGATACTTGTTTGAATTTTTTTATACAAAATGACATATGGCAATTCTTGATATTTAATCTAATTTCTTGTTTCAAGTACTAGAATGATATTCATTTTGAATTTGTTTTCTTGAACCTCTTAGAATCGTCTTATGATCTATTATTTTTAATCTTTGTTGAATCCTTATTTATTTTCCATTACTTCCTTGCTTATCTTGTGTTTTATTAAATAAATTTTGTATTTGTGACTGCAAAAACCAAACAATCTGTATAAGTTAGCAAATGCATTGAGTGAGCACGGATAAGTTAGCAAGTGTTGAAACGATACAAATTCACTTTGCAATTTCTCGAAGAGATTGGCTGACAGTTATTTTTTACCTAAATGACTTTGACATGTCTAGTTAAAATGTTCCAGTAATGCGTTTTTATTTGGACAGACAGAGGATTAAGAGACAATTTTTTGGCGAATCAAAGGCAAGAGACGTTTTTAAAAAACTTGATTTAAGTTTGGATAGTCAAGCAAGTTAAACTGTCGTAAAAGCTTCTACTCTTTTTAGCTTTTTGAGTGTAGAAGTTTGTAAAGAATGTTTTTCCTAAAAGAGACAATATAATTAATATTCATACAAAGAAAAATATAACATCATTTAATTCTGATCATAATGTGCCACTACAGACAGATGTCTTAAATGACAAAAAAAATCTAGTTCCTTCACATATTTTAGAGTTTAGTATGAGTATCGGTACATAATTCTTTGAAACTGCTGAAAAAATATGTTTAGTGATGATAAATCTTACAGAAATGGTGATAAAGAAATGTAGAGAAGAAACAAGTAATTAAGCTTACCCGGTTCGTTCATAAGAAAAAAAAGCAAAAAGGCTATAAGACATACATACATATAGGCTTTTACGCATGTGGAGGGTTTGAGAAAACGCTTTATTAGGTTAGGCTTTATGTACTTTATATATGGGTTTGGTGGGTTTGGTTTTGAAAGTTAAACACAATTACTTAACAATGATTTTATCATTCATTAAACTATTAGCTGATTCATTTTTTTCTTTAAGTTTCTTGACTTCTTTTCTTGCTGATGTAAACAACTCGACTTTACTAAATTATTGCAAAACAACTCTTAAGAAAAATGATCAACTCTACTAGTGCAGAAACCAAACCATGCTCTTATATAGACATCATAGGAAGGATCTGTTTTCGACTATTTCCCGGATTTCGCTTTTATGTCACTAAAGGATGTCATTAAAGGTTTTGAGTGGTTTGTAACCCACCATATGTTAGGATTTGTGATGCGGCTAAATGAAAAGATTCTGTGAATGCGTAATATGCATGTATATTGCGTAATTCATGAATAAAATCTAGAGTGACATAATTATGTGAACGGACGAGAACGCAGTGAATAACCTAGCTGTTTGTATCTCTTTTTATCGATATATGTAAGAGTCCGAAGAATAGTGACTTGAGAATTTATATATTGATGATGTTTCTAGGTACATCATTATGCAGTTTTCTTTTCTGATATTTAAGATTTAATCATCTTCTTATTCGCATTTAAGATTATTTAATATTATTTTTCTATGGCTTTTTAATAAAGATCCGGTTACTAATTTTTTTCGATTTTTAGTTCTTTGATTTGGTTATCTTGGATAATCCGGGTTTTGAATGTTAGTAAATTATACTTTACATTTGTTTCAGATAAACTTTTTTTTTTATTTTGATTGATAAGACCAGAAAATGGCGGAAATGTGTGTTCCATTCCATCCAAGTGGATAAATAAACAATCATGTAGAAAGAGAGTGGGAATCAAGTTTTGTAACGCAAAAACACTATTTTTATCAAAAGGGAAAAAAAACACAATTAAGCGGAAAACACTCGAAAGCGACCATTTTTTTTTTAATTTCTCTAAAATGAAAAAACATGAGGGCATTTTGGTAAACTTCAGAAATGGTCTCAGCCCTCTTCACATGCGCTCTTTCTATCAGTCCTTTTTAGAGAAGAGAGACAGAACATTCTTTGGATTTTCTCTCTTTCTCTCTCTCTATCTAAGATTTCTTCACACAGACATCATCTTCATATCACAAACTTTTTTCTCGTACAATTCGCATTCAAAATCTCTTCTCTTCCCTTTTTTATCTCCTTCTTTTACCATGGCTTCTTCTGAAACCAAAACGAACAAAGAAAGAGAAAAAGAAAAGGAAGAAGCCATTGCAAACGGTGTGAAGCTGAGAGCACTTCACGCAGCAGCTCTATTACACAAATCAAGCCCATCCTCTAATTACAATAACATCAGAATCATCGCATCTTCCTCCTCCGCTGCTTCTCCAGCTTCTCGCCATCTCCAAAACCTCTCTGCTCATGATTACCCTGTTTTCACTCCTGTAATAACTTTTTCTCTTCTGTCTCTCTCAGTATCTTACTTTCTAGGTTCCATGAGTAATCATACTTTCACTTTTTGGTTTCGACATTGTGTTTCGGAATTTGGATTTTGTTTAAAAAGCTTTTGGAATTCTAAAGAACATGTTTAAAGCTCATTAAAACCCGAGATTTTATTGGTTTAATCCGGTTCAATCTCGTTAATTATTGCATTTCAGTCTCCAATTTTGAGAGTATACATAAATATATCTTTGTTAATTTATTGTACGATGTCTTTATCCGTTTTGGTTCTTTACAGACCGTTCACTATTTACATTTATATAATTTGTTTATAGTCCTATTTAATAATTTTAATCACTGTTTACTATTAAAGACAAACGGAAAAGACCTGAATTTGGTATTTGTTTGGTCTATTGTGTTTTGTCCTTAGCTGACACAAATCTATACAGAAGTTACTGTGTATTTTACTTTTACTGTACACATTTTTAACTTGTATTGGTTCTTGGAACAGAGCTATGAGGATGAACCTGTGTCTGCATTTCATCACAAGAATCTTAACAATTTATCTGAGAATTGGGATGAATGTGGAGATCTTGAAGATCAAGATTTGAGACATACTTATCTCTCTGATTCTTACAAAACTTCAACTTCAAGAAAGACTAATACAAAGCCTCATCAAGATTCTCATCATCATCATCATCATGTTTATACGATGTCCGACGCTCTCAGATCTCCGCCGTTACATTTTTATACATCAGGAAGAAGCAACTGTGGCTCCGTTGACTTTAGATCGGTCTCTTCTTGTAATGATTACAAACAGAGAGGTTTCGACACCAAGAGTTTAAAGAACTCTAATCTTGTTGTGCCCTTGACGGATTCTCATTCCGCTGTTGTTTCTTCTCAGCCAAGGAACCGTGGAGGAAGAATGATGTCTTGGTTGTTTCCTAAGTTAAAGAAGAAACAAAAGAGCAATTCGATGTTTAATTCCCCTAGTAGATCAGAGGAAGTTTCTGAGGTGTTGAAGGATTCTTCTGGTTCTGGTTTTGAGAAGTTGAAGAGAGAATTGATGGAAGCAAACCGAAGTAGGGATGCAGCGTTAACACAAGTCTCAGAGATGAAATCTTCGTTGGGAGAGTTAAGTGAGAAGCTTCAGTACTTGGAAACTTACTGTGACAGTTTAAAGAAAGCTTTGAGAGAAGCAACAGAAGTAGATAATGAAAATGTTGCAAGAACCTCAGAGAAGACGAAGATTAAGAACTCAGAGATGCCAGTGAGTGAAGATGTGATGGTTGAAGGGTTTTTACAGATTGTATCAGAATCAAGATTATCTATGAAGCAGTTCTTGAAAACATTAGTTTCAGAAATCGACGAAGAAGACTCGACTTTCATTGGTAACATCAACACTCTCCTTCAATCACACAACGTATCATTCACCTCTAAGTACTCCAAAATCCTTCAGTACCACTTAGAAGCCATCATAAGCCAATCCGTATACCAAGATTTCGAGAACTGCGTTTTCCAGAAGAACGGGAAGCCGAAACTACTTGATCCAGAACAAGATCGACAAGCGAAGTTCGCGTCTTTTGCGTCATTGAGAAACTTAAGCTGGAACGAGGTATTGAAAAAGGGTACAAAATACTACAGCGAAGAGTTCAGTAGATTCTGTGATGAGAAGATGAGTTTGATCATTACAACATTGAATTGGACAAGGCCTTGGTCCGAACAAATGCTTCAAGCATTCTTCGTGGCAGCAAAATGTGTATGGTTGCTTCATTTGCTTGCCTTCTCGTTCAATCCATCGTTAGGGATCTTGAGGGTTGAGGAGAACAGAGTGTTTGAATCGAGTTATATGGAAGATATGGGTGCAGATAGAGACGGGAAGAGATCATCATCGTCCCGTGGACTGGCTCGGGTAAAGGTTATGGTGATGCCTGGGTTCTATGTTCAAGATAGGGTTTTGAGATGTAAGGTTCTTTGCAGGTACAAGCCACTAGGCTAGTCTAATCAAATTTTATTGGTTTTGGCTTTTTTTCATCTTTGTCTCTTGTGCTTTTTTTCTGTCTTAGGCTTCAGTGGTCTTTTTACATTTGTCCTTGTTAAGAATTATTATTAGGTTATTATCAAATACTAATAGATTTTGTATCATTTTTTCTTCTATATCCGAACATGTATCAGACTGTTAGCAAGGCCCATCACTTATTTTTCATGCCTCCATCTCTTTTACGTGTGGGCTGATCAAACAAATTGTATTAAAGAACCTATTTTATTATGTAGTATGATGTCAATGATTGCGAGTGTCTTAGTAGCTAAATTTTACACGTTTGTTTGTCTTTCATGGTTATCCCAAATCTATAACTATAACATCCCGGATGATTCAAAAGTATAAACTCTTTGCACTTCTTTATATTTATCATGCAAAATCCACAAATTGTTCAATGAGTTGTGTCTTAACACAGTTCGTTTCCAAGAGATATTTTTTTATCGTAATGCTTCAAAAAGTTAATTTACTTTTATTTTTATGAAATGCTAAATTGATTTATCAGAAAAAGAGTGTATTTGAAAAGTCATCTCTCTTTTTTTGGTCAAAAAAGAGTTGTCCTTTATTGTAACTTTTTGCTTTGAAATACTGTGTATCTTGAAAAACTATATCTCTTCCGTAATTCTGTATTTTTACACATATATTCACATATAACCCTATCAAAATTGACCCGTGTACTTAAGATTCATCTTTTTTATCTTCTTAATCTTTATCATAAAAAAATACTTCAGAAATCATGTCTTTTTATCATATCTTAGAGAACGGTTTCCTTATTGTAAATCTTCGTTTTTACAATTTCAGAATATGTTACAATTTTTCAAAAAAGTTGTGTTTTATTATCATAACACTTCGTTTTTCACATTCTCTTATCAAAGTGAGAGTCATGTTGTCGTCATTTAATTTTTGAAAAAATGCCAAAAAGAAAAGAATAAGGACGAATGAGGAATAATGTGACCAAACGAACCTCCTTAAAGTGACAAAATAATGTTAGCCAATCTTTACACTCATTTTTGACCAACGAAACACACACGGCAACGTTATCAATACGGCAAATACACAACCAAAAAAAGTCTCCTTTTTTCCTCTGCAATGGCGGGCGCTAAACCCAGAAATATGAGAATAGTGATGTTCCCTTTCATGGCACAAGGCCATATCATCCCTTTCGTAGCTTTCGCCCTTCGTTTAGAGAAGTTGATGATGATGATGAACAGAGACGACAATCATCACCATCTCGAAACAGTTATCTCTATGGTCAACACTTCTTTGAACATTCCCAAAATACGCTCCAATCTTCCACCTGAATCATCCATAACACTCATCGAGTTACCTTTCAACAGTTCCGATCATGGCCTCCCTCACGACGGTGAGAATTTCGATTCTCTACCTTACTCTCTCGTCATCACTCTTCTAGAAGCTTCTAGGTCGCTCCGTGAGCCCTTCCGAGACCTTCTTACGCGGATCTTGAAGGAAGGAGATGATGTTATGGTGATTGGTGATTTTTTCTTGGGTTGGATCGGTAAGGTTTGCAAAGAGATCGGTGTTTCTTCAACGATCTTCAGCGCTTCTGGTGCTTTCGGGTTAGGCTGTTACAGATCTATATGGATTAACTTGCCACACAAAGAAAACAAACAAGATCAGTTTCTCTTAGAAGATTTCCCAGAAGCAGGGGAGATTGAGAAAACTCAGTTAAACTCATTCATGTTAGAAGCTGACGGGAACGATGATTGGTCGGTTTTCATGAAGAAGAATATGGCCGGATGGTCTGATTTCGATGGATTCTTGTTCAACACGGTTGCTGAAATCGATCAGATTGGGTTATCCTACTTCCGCAGATTAACCAGTGTTCCGGTTTGGCCGGTTGGACCGGTTTTGGTCTCTCGAGATAAAAAAGCGGGGTCGAGGTCGACAGAGGACGATGTGAAGGCATGGCTTGACTCAAAACCGGATCGTTCAGTGGTCTACGTATGTTTTGGTTCAATGAACACTATTTCTCAAACCCATATGTTAGACTTGGCTAAGGCATTAGAGAGTAGCGAGAAGAACTTTATATGGGTCGTGAGGCCGCCGATAGGTGTGGAGGTGACGAGGGAGTTCGAGGTGAAAGAGTATTTACCGGAAGGATTTGAGGAAAGAGTAGAAAGATCGAAAAGAGGAGTGATTTTGAAGAAATGGGCACCACAAGTTGAGATATTGTCTCACAAGGCAACAGGTTTGTTTTTGAGTCATTGTGGATGGAACTCGATACTCGAATCGCTTGGCCACGGTGTGCCATTGCTTGGTTGGCCCATGGCGGCCGAACAATTTTTCAATTCGATATTGTTGGAGAAACATATTGGTGTGTCGGTTGAAGTGGCGCGTGGGAAGAAGTGTGATATTAAATGTGATGAGATTGTTAGAAAGATCAAATTGGTGATGGAGGAGAATGAGGCAGGGAGAGAGATTAGGAAAAAGGCTAAGGAGGTGAAGGAACTGGTGAGGAGAGCAATGGGAGATGGAGTTAATGGGTCTTCTGTTATTGGTTTGGAAGAGTTTCTTGATCAAGCAATGGTTAAGAAATAGAGGAAGAGAATATATGGTTTATATCATCATCTTATTATGAATCATATTGGAAAAATGAATAACTGTGTGGCTGCTTGTCATACCACACAAGTATTGTGATAAGGCATGCAGGAGTTAATCTTTCCATAATACTTTTTTATGAATAAAAATATTTAACTACTGAGAATAATACATGATATGACAAAAACAACACTCTTTGAAGAAGTGTTATTAAAATGCGACTATTTTTGAGAAAAAGATAATGAACCCATCTTAGATTTACCTAAAATGTTTAGTATTTTTTCAAAGGATTCTTCAGGTTTGAAAGCAAAGCAGCCATAATCACAACATCGTTGTTGAACAATGAAGCAGAGAAACTTAGTCAAGAAGTAGGTCTGACCCCATTGAAAGCAGAACAGCCATAATCACAACATCGTTGTTGAACGATGAAGCAGAGAAACTTAGTCAAGAAGCAGGTTTGAGTTTAGAAGTAATGGGTTCAGAGGAAAAGAACGTAATGGGTCACGAAGAAGTTAAAGAAGGCTCAATCTCTACTCAGCAACATGGGTTCAAGGAAACAGACAGAAGGAGACAAAAGAAACAGAACCATACGGTCTTTAGTTGTGCAGGGCAAGCTGAACAAGTTGTTCTCCATAATCATTTCGAACCGTTGGAAATGCTTGAATCTTGTGGCTGAGATTAGTCCACATATTAGAGTTATTGAGATTTGTGTTTTAGGGTTTTGTGAATTCTAGATCTTTCTTGATTGTATATAAAACAAATGATAACAGTTCATGGTAAGCTAAGTAAGAAAGTATTATTGAGAGAATTTGTGATCGTCTTTCTCATTTTATTATGGTATCAGAGCTGTGAAAACCTTAACAGGTTAATCCATGGCTGATTTGTACCCTTTTCCTTCCGATCTACATGTTACCAGTTCTGTTACTGTCAAACTCAATGACAGTAATTATCTCTCTTGGAAAATTCAATTTGAGTCGCTTGTTCGCAGCCAAAAGCTCATGGGTTTCATTAATGGTGCTACTCCGTGTCCAGCTCAAACGGTTCAGACCGGAGAAGGTGAAAATCGTGTGGAGTCACCGAATCCTCAATATGAAGCTTAGGTTTGCACATATCAACTTTTTTTGTCGTGGATGTTTGCTACTTTGTCTGAAGAAGTCCTTGGTTGTGTTTATGGTCTCTCAACATCCAAAGAAGTGTGGACAACGCTTGCCAATAACTTCAACAGGAGCTCCCTTGCTAGAGAATATGAGCTCCGCCGACGTTTCCAGTTGCTGACTAATCGTGGCAAAGATTTTGCCACCTATACTCGTGAATTTCGAAGCATTTGTGATCAGTTGAGTTCTATTGGGAAACCAGTTGATGAAGCAATGAAAATATTCAGCTTTATGAATGGTCTTGGGAGTGAATATGATCCGATATGTACTGTCTTACAAAGCTCAATGTCAAGGGGTCCTCAACCTACTTTTAGTGATATTGTGTCTGAGATTTCTGGATTTGACTCTAAGCTGCAAGCTCGTGAAGCAAGTTCTGAGGTTACGCCCCATCTTGCCTTTCATACTCAACAATATAACAATTCAGCTGGGTCTCGTGGTCGTTTTGGTGGTTCAAATCAAGGTCGCGGTTCTGGTTCTCGAGGAAATAGAGGTCGTGGTGGTTACACCACCAGAGGACGTGGTTTTTCACCACAAGTTAACACAAGTGGCTGGAATCAAAACGCTTCTTCTGGACCTCGTCCTACCTGTCAGATATGTGGTCGCATTGGGCACACAGCTCTTAAATGTTGGAACAGATGGGACAATTCATTTCAAAGTACTGATGTTCCACAAGCCTTGGCTGCTTTACGAGTTTCTGATGATGTTGGCAATGAGTGGTTTCCAGATTCTGGTGCTTCTGCACATGTCACGGCCTTTGCCTCGTCTTTGCAAACATCAATGCCTTACAATAGTCCAGAAACAGTCATGGTAAGTAATGGAGGACAGCTCCCTATCACTCATGTTGGTTCAACGGTCATTAACACTCCACAAGGTAGTATTCCCTTGCTTGATGTGCTTGTATGTGATGATTATCCGTGTGGTGTGTTTTTGATTCTAATTGGGTCTATATTATTGACTTACAAACCCAGAGGGTGGTGACCAAAGGACCTCGACATGAGGATCTATATGTGTTGAAGAATCCAGATTTTGTGGCGTTTTATTCTAATAGACAGGTGATGGCAAGTGATATGGTGTGGCATCAACGCTTGGGTCACGCAAACCTTCAGGTTCTTCAACACCTACAACGGAGCAAGGCAATATCTATGAATAACAAAAGCTCATCTCTCATTTGTGAGCCTTGCCAAATGGGGAAGAGTTCTAAGTTACCGTTTTTCACTTCCATGTCTGGTTCTTTGGAACCACTTGATCAAATCCATTGTGATCTTTGGGGTCCAGCACCTATTGTATCGAATCAAGGTTTCAAATACTATGTAATCTTTGTCGATGATTACTCTCGTTATTCATGGTTATTTCCACTCAAAACTAAATCTGATTTCTGCCAAGTTTTTATGAGTTTTCAAAAACAAGTTGAAACTCAGTTTAGTAAGAAGATGAAGGCCTTTCAAAGTGATGG
This sequence comes from Euclidium syriacum, assembly GCA_900116095.1. Lineage (NCBI taxonomy): Eukaryota > Viridiplantae > Streptophyta > Magnoliopsida > Brassicales > Brassicaceae > Euclidium > Euclidium syriacum. The sequence goes on along the minus strand of FPAK01000007.1, from coordinate 9,510,243 downwards.
TGGAGGTGAGTTCATGAGTAATCGGTTTCGACAACATTTATCAGATCATGGAATCAGACACACAATCTCGTGTCCCTCGACGCCTCAACAAAATGGTCTTGTTGAGAGAAAACATCGTCACGTGACTGAACTTGCTCTATCGATGTTGTTTGAGAGTAAAACACCATTTAAGTACTGGGTTGAAGCATTTTATACTGCCAATTTCGTGATCAATCTTCTCCCCTCATCATCTCTAGAGTTTTCCAGTCCACATAAGCTCTTGCTGAAACAGAGGCCAACATATTATTTTCTGCGGATTTTTGGCTCAGCCTGTTATCCGTGTCTCCGACCGTATACAAATCATAAATTTGATCCCCGGTCTCTTCAATGTGTGTTTCTCGGCTATCAAGCTCAATACAAAGGTTACCGATGTCTCTATCCTCCAACCGGGGTAATTTATATTTCTCGTCATGTCATTTTTGATGAGAATTTGTTTCCTTCTGCTGATCGGTATCGAAAATTCGTGGAAAAATTTTCCACGAAATTTTCCACTCCATTGCTTCAGGCGTGGCAGTCGGCACCCGAAATTCCACATCTCCTTCCTACTGTTCCAACTACAGTTAGGCAGCAACTTGTGAACAGAGAATCAGAATTTTGCAATTCAGAGGTGTCTTCTCCTCCAATAATTACAGAGTTTCCAAGTTTTCATGAGGAGTCTCCCGCACCATCAAGCACCTTAACGACAAGTCCTGCAGATAGTTCTCCTCTGTCAGTTTATGACTCCTCTCAATCGCAATCAATATCTGCTCCATTTCCACCTTCAATGGAAAACATAACGTCTTTTCCACATGAATGTCAAATGGTTACACGCTCACAACATGGTATTCACAAGCCGAACCCACGTTATGCTCTTCTTACAAAACTTGATCTTCCTACTCCACCTAAAACTGTTGCTGAAGCATTGAAAAATGAAGGATGGAGGTTAGCGATGTGTGATGAAATGGAAGCTCAGTTTCAGAATAACACTATGTCATTAGTTCCTTTAACCGAAGGAATGCATGTCTTGGGGTGTAGATGGATCTTTACAGTAAAGCTAAAAGCAGATGGTACTCTTGATAAGTTGAAAGCACGGTTGGTAGCGAAATGATTTGATCAAGAGGAAGGAGTTGATTTTATTGAAACATACAGTCCAGTGGTTCGAACTTCGACAATTCGAATTGTTCTTAGTGTTGCAACCGCTAAGAATTGGTCTATTGTGCAGTTAGATGTAAGAAATGCGTTTCTTCATGGTGAATTACAAGAAGAGATTTTCATGGTTCAGCCACCGGGTTTCGTCGATCCCAAGTTTCCAAATCATGTTTGTCGATTAAACAAGGCCCTCTACGGTTTAAAACAGGCGCCACGAGCCTGGTTCAATAAATTCACCAATTTCCTTTTGGAGTTTGGCTTTAAGTGCAGTAACGCATACCCATCTTTGTTCACGTTTCATGATCAAGACCATACTCTGGTTTTGTTGTTGTATGTTGATGATGTTTTGTTGACTGGAAATTCTCAGGAACTGATGGATACTTTAATTAAGGAGCTCAGCAACAAATTCTACATGAAAAATCTCGGGTCTCTGCATTATTTCTTGGGAATTCAGACTCATTTTAATGAGCATCGTCTATTTCTTAATCAATTGAAATATGCAGAGGAAATCCTCTATGAAGCAGGTTTGACTGAGGCAAATCCTATGCCAACGCCTCTTCCAATTCGTCTTGATCGAGCATTTCAAGATCAGACACCATTCACCGATCCTACATATTTCCGGAGCCTAGCTGGAAAACTTCAATATCTCACGCTTACTCGGCCCGATATACAATTTGCGGTTAACTTCGTTTGTCAAAGAATGCATTCACCAACACTCTCAGATTTTTCTCTTCTTAAACGGATTATCCGCTATGTTCGTGGAACCTCTGCGTATGGCCTCCATCTTTACCGAGACAGTGTTCTTACAATCACATCTTATAGTGATAGTGATTGGGCGGGTTGTCAAGACACAAGGCGATCTACAACAGGTTTTGGTGTTTTTCTGGGTTCAAATCTGGTTTCTTGGTGTGCGAAATGTCAGCCAACAGTCTCGCGGTCGTCGACTGAAGCGGAATACAGAGTATTAGCAGTGACTGCCACTGAATTGACTTGGATAAACTTTATTCTCCGTGAACTTCACATAACTCAACCAGACCCAACTATTCTCAGGTGTGATAATCTTTCTGCTGTCCATTTATCTGCTAATCCAGGAATTCACAGCCGTTCGAAACACATAGAGGTTGATTACCACTACATACGAGAGCGAGTAGCTCTTGGGCTCATCGAAATTCAACATATTCCGTTGTTTGACCAAATTGCAGATATATTTACAAAGTCTCTTCTGCGGCGTCCGTTCGAAGAATTGCGTACCAAACTTGGAGTTGGAATTCTTCCCAACCCAAGTTTGAAGGAGGGTGAAAGCAGAGCAGCCATAGTCACAACATCGTTGTTGAACGATGAAGCAGAGAAACTTAGTCAAGAAGCAGGTTTGAGTTTAGAAGTAATGGGTTCAGAGGAAAAGAAAATAATGGGCCACGAAGAAATTAAAGAAGGCCCAATCTCTACTCAGCAACATGGGTTCAAGGAAACAGACAGAAGGAGACAAAAGAAATAGAACCGTACGGTCTTTAGTCGTGCAGGGCAAGCTGAACAAGTTGTTCTCCATAATCATTTCGAACCGTTGGAAATGCTTGAATCTTGTGGCTGAGATTAGTCCACATATTAGAGTTATTGAAATTTGTGTTTTAGGGTTTTGTGAATTCTAGATTTTTCTTGATTGTATATAAAACAAATGATAATAGTTCATGGTAAGCTAAGTAAGAAAGTATTATTGAGAGAATTTGTGATCGTCTTTCTCATTTTATTAAGGTTCACGGTCTGAAGGACTCCACACTCCTAAGGCGGTTTATGGTTTGTTGGCTAAAATCTTAACATTTTTTTTTTGGTTAAAAAAAATCTTGACATATTTAAACTATAGAAAAATACTCATTTAATAAATAACAAAAAAATAAAATCCGAATTCCATAAACTACACAATCTTTTTATCAAAAAACAAAAAGACACAATCAAATAAATAAATAAATAACAGAATGTTCTAGGGTATAAACCCAATGGCAATGTGGTATATGTTTGTAGAGAAATATGCGGGAAACAACTAAATCACAAAATAGATTTTACTTTCCCGTATCTTTTTATACATATATATTTTTTCTTTGTTAAGGAACTTTTATATATTCTATATCCTAAGCCAGATCTGTAAATTTGTTTATTAAGACTACGTTAACCCCTTTTGATCAAATTTAACGAATTTCGCGTTAAATACAATAAAATCTCGGTAAATTAATATTCTATAAATTAATAAACTCTATAAATTAATAAATTTCTCTGGTCCCGAGTCAGGACAATATAAAATTTAACAAAACTCGATAAAATAATAAGATAATATTTTATTAGAAACCTCAATATAAATATATGATCCAATAATATCATAAATTAATAAATATGTATATAAATTTATATATACATAAAATATATTTTAAAGAATTCAAGACGCGATAATTGTTTCTTTACGTGTAACCACCTCGAAAGGTGAAATAATATCATCTTCAGTCTCACGATTCAACATTAGCGATTGGAAAATATGATTATAAAAAAAATATATAAACAATTTAAAATATATTTTTCATGAGAATAAATACTAAATATTTATTCTTTTTTAAATTAATAAATTATTAATTTCTCGATAAATTAACCTCTATAAATTAATAAATTTCTTAATTTGTTATTAGTTTATTATTAATTTATAGAGGTTTTACTATATATCTACAAAATTTAGTCAAACTCCTCCCACAACAAATAGCAATTGGGAAAAAAAAAAATGATTGCCGTGTTGTTTTAAGAGATTGTTTTAATATGAAAGCACCAACACCTTAGACTTGTTAAAATAATAATTGCTCTATATAAACTTACCTAACCCACGAGACCGAGCTTCTCCCAAAATAAAACAAAAAAAAAAAACAAGTTCTCTTTGTGGGATTCGAAGATGAGACGTTTATGGCCGACACGCTTCACCTTCTTGATGGTTCTCACGGTCGTCATCACCATGATTGCAGTAGCTTATGGTTATTCCTCTGTTGCATCACCAAATCATAAGTTCCCTCATTACAAATATAAAGCCCCAACTCCTCCAACGACTTATTCTCCTTACCGTTATTTCTCTCCGCCTCCACCTCCTCCTCCTCCTCTGGTTACAGATTCAGATTCTTCATCTTAGGATCGGTGAATGATGAGCAGTACGTCAATTCTGGATTTTCTTTCATATGTTCACTATTCTTTTTAATTTTTTCTTTAATGTAACAAAATTAATGGTTAATTTTCTAAGTAACCTTGAGACATGTGTGTACGAAATCGATTGTTAACGCTATATGTGATGAACTATAATTATCAGCATTATTAGCTTCTAGTCTCTTCTCATTTTTATTTTTTTGTAGATTTTTTACTTATAAGGTATTTCTCTTGGATCACAATTTATTTAGTGTACTTTATGAGCTTTGTTCGATGTTTAGGGATTTATTTTACCAAAATAGCAATTTAAAAGTAAATAATCTAGAAAGAGTTCTATGGAAATTGCTGGTATAGGCTCTTTTTTAAATAAACAAAAAAAATACAAAAGAAAACATATAATAGAGAAAAACTTTAGATAACATATCATATCTTGATTCTGCTTTGTCGTTTAATTTATGATAATTTATACATTATATTTGATTTTGGAACTTAGACCAGATCAGCTCATGATAGCTAGTGAACACAAATTGCTTTGTAAAGAAAGGATTTGTTCTGCCAGTTTAGATTGAGTTAATTATTCCACCATTTTATAAGTTAAAGTTTGTCAATTCAGTAACTTAAAATGACAAGATTCTCATGTTTTCCATGGGTTTTCTGGATTAAATTTTGGCTTTAATAGGAAATTTCCGAGATATAATTACATTAAAAAGTTGGAAACCATTGTTTGGAAATTTTAACGAATTTTATTGGACTTAGTGGTGCTCCATTAACAAACCAGAAAAACTTAGTGGTGCCCTACTACATTTAGCTTTAGTACTTTTATTGAAAAAAATCACAGTACAAAATTGAAGTATTATTACCCATTGACTTTTTTCCTTTGTTTTGACTTACTGTATTGATTAAAAGCACGACACGGTTTAGCTGTAGCCTTTAGGTGATGAGGAGGCAAATTTTATCTTATTCTTTTAGAAGGTATTGAAAATCGAATTAAACACTGCGTCAAAATACAAATAAATATAAAAGGTCAGAATAACAGCTTAATATATGTACATACGAAATTATCAACAGCCAATAAGTTATTAGCTGTTAACAGCCAATAATTGTATGAAATACGATAAGTTTCTTCTATGACTTTATAATATTTTATGCGACTCTAATCTAGAACTACTCGGCGATAAAATGTTCCAACACCATGGATACAATCATACAAACCTTAGATTTACTTCGCCCAGAAAACAAACATGATCAATTAAGCTCGCCTCTTCCATTTCCCGACAATGTATAAATGAGATTGAAGAAAACCTGGAAAATCCACCATGCCTATTAAAAGGGAGTTACGGAATCTAACATTTAAGAGAATTTCAAGTTTTTTTCAAATTTCTAATTATTGAACTTAACATTTAAAAAATCTCTTACAAATCCAAGGTTATTGTAATAATGATTTATACAAATATCCTTAAATCTTAGGTTATTGGAAAATTGAGATTTCATTAATTAATTATATCAAAATTTAAGATTATTTGAGAGATAATTAATAGTTAAAAATCAGGGATTTCAAATACCACCTCAACTGATGATATTTGACAACATCTTTATGATTAGGATTTCTCAAAATAATTCCAAATACTTGTTTCAATACCCCCTCCTAAATCATTTGCCACATCTCCTTATCACCGCTTCAATTTCACCGATATGCGGTCCGCTAAAAACTAAACCCATCCATCATATGATAAGGAGAAATCCTAGACAAGCACATTAAATGCACTAGGTTTAAATGAGTAACTCTGATAAACGATCTTTATGAAGTCAATATACCACACATACCGACCAACATCTAGTAACAGACGGTAAACACTACTTCAAAACGGCTGAATTAAGGAATTAATCGCAAATCTATTAAGTTAATGTGTGAATGAAGACATGAATCAAGTATATAAAAGAAGATGGAGACAAGAAACTAAGGGACATTTCATAACAATTCCATTCCAACACTCACACAGGAACTAAACACTATTTTTATCTTTATCTTTGGATTGAAACTCTACTTGTATTCTTGTTATACAAATTCTACTTGTATTCTTGTTATACAAACTCTCATACTAGACAATCCCTTTAATTATATATGATATGCATCAACACTGCATTTTCCTCCTTACAGTCACTCTAGTTCGCACTCCTGATTTTAGATCAATTCGATTATCGTCTAGCATCCGGTCCTTTGCTAACCAAATATAGCACGATCCATAAACCATTAAACTAATTACAAATATTTGTATATGTTGAATTCTAACATCCACAATTACCAATATAAACTTTATCCTTACCTTCTTGTTTTAAATCAATCCCTTGAAAAAATAGTCTCCATGAGATTATATCAGAAGCCAACATAGCATTCTCGATCTAGCATGGTCATAATGTCTTTCAAACTCACTTAATGCTCCATTGATTAAACCCTTCCTGCACAGCCTCTCAACCACATTTGTAATGTCTACCAAATTTTATGGTTTTGAGGTGAAGAGTGCTTTACGCATTTTCTGGGCCGAAACCGCCATTTGCAAGGAGACTTTGATAACCATAAACATTGGTTGTGGTGTTGATGATGATATAAACGACAATGACTATGTTGGAGAAATAGGTGATGTATTTGGAAGTCTGGCAACTAATGAATTTGGCATTGATGGTGATAAAATCCGAAAAATAGGAATCAAACTCATTCTTCATCACAATTTGGTACAAATAAAAGTGTTTTCGCCGGAGTTTGAAGAAACCACCACATGAGGTGGATGCATGGAAACTAAAGTGGAAAAGAGACAATGGAAACGACGTAGGCGATAGTGGTGGAGAAAATGATTAGAGTTAAAGGCGATATTGAAGCACACATAAAAGGCCCAACACAAATCAACCTTATGACCTGATACAAACCCACAAACCTATGTAGTTATAGCATGGTAGATAATCTAAGAAAAAATAGATTCAATCTTATATTAGCCAAGAGATAAGATCATTGAAGAATGAAATAGTTTAATGGACCTTTATTTTAAGTATAGAAAAATAAAGAAAGGAAAAGGATTTAGGTTGTCACCAAAAACCAAAGGATTTTAGATTAAAATTAATTTTCCAAAGTTGTTGCTCTTATATATATAAATCTAATTTTCTTGAAAATCCTAATTATATAGGTCTGTGGACTTGTATTGGAATCTGGATCATACGGTTTGGGTTTAAGTTATGCCTTTATGTGCCATTCAACATGTGTTGGGGAAGAAAATTGTGATGGTCATAACATTATTAGTGATGGTGGTGATGATGATATATCATTGTTAGTGGTGATTGTGGTGAAAAAGATGTGTTGTACTCGGAATTATGGTGGCTAATGAATTTGATGGCGTATAGATAGATTTGACTTAGGCTTGGGCAAAAAAAACCGGAATAGAAGAACCGGAAAAAAACCCGGTTCGGTTCGGTTTCGGTTCCAGGCGAAATACCCAACGGATCCTGAGACTGGGAACCGTGGGTATCGGTTCGGTTCCGGTTCTTACCCGAGAACCGAACGGGTAACCGAAAATCCGAAAATAAAATGGCCCATATTAAATATCATAGTCCTATTGAGTAGATTTGAACTAGAGTTCAAGCCCATCCACTGAGAACGGAAGATAGTATATGAAGCATTAAATATAGGACAAGTTTGAGAGTTCTCCTGACTGATGTTGTCGATGTTTGACTCCAAAAGTTCATGTTTTTGCTTCTTTTTTTTCTTCCATCGTTAAATAAATTACTTTAGTTGGGTTTTATTGGGTCTCGATCACTTTAGTTTTTTTTTATAACAAGACTTTAGTGTGTAACACATGCTAAACCAAAATCAAAAATTTATTTCCGTTTTTATTTTTTCTTTTTTGTTGGTCGTGTAAAAAAAAAACAAAAAAATCGGGTACCCGGAACCGAACCGAAATTGTATGGTTCCTACTCGGAACCGAACCGAAAAATGTAAAATACCCAATGGATAATAAATCTTAGGAACCGAAGAACCGGAATCGATCGGTTCCGGATATGAACCGAACCGAATACCCGAATGCCCAACCCTAATTTGACTAAAGAGGAACAAAAGTCACTCTTCACACTTCTAAAATGAGAGTTTAGGTAATAAAATCTCATTTACGACCTTGTTATCGATCCATTTCAATGAAACCCAACAAAAGAGTACAAATAATTAGAGTTTATGAACATAAACTCATTCCACAATTAGAGAAATTGACACGAGTTGACACAATTACCTAAAAATAACGATTAACAAGTAAGATATTATGGTAAATAAAAAAAAACCCAAATTTGTATATTTTAAATATTTTAACACGTTATGGAGAATATAACTCGTTATTAAATAAAGTATCACATTTTGTATAATTCGATATATATACTTCTTACGTTTTATTTTAGTTGTCATTAAATTGAAAAATTAGAATTACATTTATATGCTCCATGGCATAAAATATAGTTTAATACATGGCATAAAATATATGTAAACTGTTACAAGCAAATGTAAGGCATACGACCTATACTTATCGATATACTTTATCATAAATATCGTATTTGGTGAATATTTACCACGATACAAAGAAATGTTCGTCGAATACTTTTTTCAAACAGAAGGCTATGTTTAAAAGCATCGGACTGGTGAGAACGGAAGCGGATGAAGTTGGACAGTTGGAGATGTATCCCAAATTGATGAATGCTGATAATGTGGATCGATGATATTATATGGAACTGTCCGATTGTGAAAGAATTGAAAGAGCTGCGTTTCTTGAAAGACAATCTAATGAAAAACAAGTCTAACCAAAAGTTCTCCAATCTCCACCACAAATTTCATGTAAATGCCTAATGATTAACCAATTAGATTTTGTCACCAAAAAGATAGACTCTGAAATGAGTAGTACTTTATTATCTTTTTTAAGAAAAAGGAAAATAAAAACAAATATGTGATACCTATATAAAATTATAGGTTAAGATACATCACCTTGTAAAGTAAGATTCAAGTTTAAGCTAATGCTTTGATTCAATGGTAGTTTGTTAATTTTCCTTTATTTGGGGCTCTGTTCTCATGGGTGATAATTGCTTTCCTAATTAGTAACCACTTTGTCTTCATTTACGAAAATGATATTATTGTAATTAAATAAACTTGAGGCCTCCGTTATCAGTCTCAAACGAGTTCAATAACACATGACCCTACACTTCTACAGTTATTAACCTCACACTACTGTATTACTTTTATTAATGCGCACTGTTTTATGGGTTTATTACTGTGTTTAAAGTTACACTAACGGTTTTTTATACTAACGTCTCTCTAACAATAAAGAATTTTAAGAGCTAAAATTTTTTCTATCGCAAAAATTATATTCCATAATCCCATTGTTCCTTTTGCCAATAAAACACAACGTATCACAAAAATCTAACACATATGTGTGTCATCTCCTGTCCAAGTATCATTATGTACTCGCTCTCACAATTTCTTGCTTTTACACATCTTTTATCTTCTATATACAAAGCAATGATTAAAATATTTTTTTAAACCATGTAATCGAGGTTAACCCGACTATTCCTGGTATGAATAAGACGGCATATAAATATCTTATCCACCAGGTTTTTAACTAGGCCTTTGGCCTAATTTCGGTTGGAAATATATGTATGTGATTTTGTTTCAAATGAAGATTGAATTAAGGGAAGGCAAACTAACGGATATATTAAGACGACAACCACTAAACCATATGTAGTTGGTTGCGAGCATCAAAATAGATTTCAACAAAACAAATACTTCCCCCAAAACTAAAGATCATTTGGCCTTCCCCCTTAGAAATCATGTTAATGACTTACTATTCAAACTTCTTTTGTACTTTATCTATGGATGCTTATTTACGATTTTATAAATAATAGTTTTTCTCGATGGTTGGGTAAAAATATTAATAAAAATGAGTGTAAATGGAGAGGTTAGAAATCATGACCCACGTTTAAATCAATAAAAACATAAAATATATGGATAACGGAGTACTAATATTTTCTCCATTACAATAATTTGATTTCTTCAAGTATACGTGTTGGTGCGTGAGAGGTGGTTGTGTGAAGCCGAAGCAAAACTTCTTGCTCGGCTCATATAAAACAAACAAAAAAGGTTTATGACTCGCATTGATTTATTATTTATAAAAATCTAAATATGCCTATATATGTATATACGTATACAATTAACGAAATAACACAACATATGCTTACCTTGAAAATGAAGACATCGTCGAATAGAAAATGAATACAACATTCTCATGAATTTATATATTAATGTCATATTTCATAGGTATATATTAATATATATATATATATATAGCACACGTAAGGTTAACGAATTAGACATGTCTGTAAATTATACCTTGTGAATGAAGAAACTAATAGAAATCCCTAGAAATAAATTATATATTCAAAAAGAAAGAACAAGTGAAAAGCACTTCTCCTTTTTTTTTTCCGTAGGTGTTTGCATTACGGGTCTCTCTCAAAACCGTTTTCGTCCACGACCCATCAACTAACGTTTCTTCGTTTGGTTAAATTAGTTATATACAAAGATACATTTGTTGTTGGTGTATTTTATTTACCTCAATCTATATAGGTCGACTAAAAAATGTGTATAAAAAAAATAATAACAAAAAAAAAGGACTGGGGTTTATTTTATGTTTTAAAAAAAAGCAACAGACCATATATTATATTATAATAATTATGGAATAGAGATTAAAAAGGAAGAAGAAGAAAATTGGGTTGTCTTCCCAGAATTGTAAGCAAACCATACAACCATCCCTTTCATCATCATCATCATTCTCCCTTCATCAAGTCTTCTCTCTTTTTCTCTCTCTATTATAAAAACAAACCTCACTAGTTCACATCATTAATCGATCCTTGAGAAAGACAAACAAATTAAGAGAGAAACAACAACAACAACAATAACAACAACAACAACAACAACAACAAAAAAGAATGAGGAAACCAGATGTAGGAGGAGTTGTAACAACTCAACAAGTAAAGAAGATGAAGAAGGGACTTTGGTCTCCAGAGGAAGACTCAAAGCTGATGCAATATATGCTAAGCAATGGGCAAGGATGTTGGAGTGATGTAGCCAAAAACGCAGGCCTTCAAAGATGTGGCAAAAGTTGCCGTCTTCGTTGGATCAACTATCTTCGTCCTGACCTCAAGCGCGGGGCCTTCTCTCCTCAGGAAGAGGATCTCATCATTCGATTTCATTCCATCCTTGGCAACAGGTTTTATATTTTTACCCTCATTTTGGTTATTTTACATGCTATTACCAACTTCTTCTTGAAAAAATGAGCTAACTATAATGGATAAACTTTGTTTTAGCAAACTAGCATCTTTTTAACCCGAATCTTGTTTCTAAATTGTCTAGCTTATTCTATTCTCATTGCTATAAAAGTACAAATAGTATATTTAATTTTTTTTTTTTTAAAAAGAGCATAGAAAACCAGCCGAGTGATTTAAAACAAAAGTCCACCTTAAAATGACCAAATTGTTGAATTAGATCTTATTATGTTTTTAATATATATATATATATATATATATATATATATATATATTAAAAGAACTGTTACTTTTCACCCGGCGGTTGATAAGAAGTGAACTATCTATATTGTGAATATGACTATTAGTTGAAAGAAAATTATGCATCAAAAAGAAAATTATTTGACTATATTCCTGTGATTTCTCTTCGACGTTGGCGAAACCCTTCTCTTTTTTAATACGCATGGGATTTCAGTTTATACTACACAAGATACATATCCATGGAAAATCTATAATCGAACTTTACGTGGAAGGATAGAGTTTGGTTCGAATTTTCATTGGCACGATAACTAATTAAATTCAAGGGAGTGGATGATTGTTTGTGAAGAAAAATTGACCCAATAGAAAGTTGAATTATATAATAATAGTAACAATAGAAAAATAGACGCAAAAAACCAAATTCGGTATGAGTACATTCACATGTAATGTAACTATGTGAGTGGTCAAAGTTCGTTAATCGTGGGTGTTAAGACTTAAGAGTGCATCTCATCCAACAACAAACAAACACATGTTTTAGTGAAAGCGTCGTTTGTCTCTTTAGCACCTTTACTTGATCTCTTCTTTAGGGTTTTACTTCAACTTTCATCTTTTTACATATATACATTTATTAATTAGTTCTTTTTTCTGTCACTTTCACTAGAAACATAGATTTAGTATTTTATACGCAGGACATGACTTCCCAATTTTCTTTTTAGATATGCTTTTTTTCACGACAGACTATATAATAAATATAAAGGATAACGTAAAGATAGTAGAATGTTCTTGATTGCTTTTAAAAATAAAAAATCTGTATCTAAATCCCATGAAAACCATGCACTGGTATATATTCTACATGGAACATCGTTTCATTAAACAGCTTTACTCTTTTTCTTCTTAGGTGGTCTCAGATTGCAGCACGATTGCCTGGTCGAACCGACAATGAGATCAAGAATTTTTGGAACTCAACGATAAAGAAAAGGCTAAAGAAGATGTCCGATACAACCAATCTGATCAACAACTCGTCTTCATCACCAAACGCAAGCGACTCCTCTTCAAATTCCTCCTCTTCTTTGGAGCTTAAAGACATTATAGGAAGCTTCATGTCTTTACAAGAACAAGGATTCATCAACCCCTCTTTGACCCAGATACCAACAAACAATCCGTTTCCAGCGCAAGACATGATCAGTAACCCTCACAGTGACGATTTTACCCCTTATGCAGATGGTTTATATGGAGTAAACCCAGGGGTACAGGGGGAATTCTACTTTCCACCTTTGGCAAGTAGTGTGGGATGTGAAGAAGGTGATGATTGGTACAAGGCAGATATTAACAACCACTTAGACGACATATTGATCAACACTAATGGAGCTGGAAACACACCTGCGAGTATGAGAATGGAGGAATATTGGGACATTGACCAGTTGATGAACACTGAGGTTCCTTCGTTTTACTTTAACTTGAACTTCAAACAAAACCTATGAAATTTTTACGTCATCTCTTTCATTTTTTTTTCTGCTGCGAAATTATACTCGAGAGATTCTTAGCCACACATAAATGCAAATATACATTGTTATAGATGATAGATGAAAGTTAGAGAGTGTTTTGTATTTCAAATAATCTTTCCGTACTAGGGCCTGACGTCCCATGTGTAATGATTAGTCAATGTAAAACGTTTATATATATATATATATATATATATATATATCCCTGAATAAAAGAAGAAATAAACACACATATTGATAGAAAAATATGAGCACAATTACAAGAGATTATATACATGGTTGAGAGTATCAAGCAATGAATCTACATAATCTGTGATTAAGTAATTAGAGGTGATATCGGAAAGTGAGATGATAATGAAGACATTACAGTACTCTCGAGTTCTTACTAATTTTTTAATATTTTTTTTTAGGGTCTACGTTTTTTCTTAAAAAGAAAAAACAAACAAACAAACCTGCGAACCAATCACGTCTACGCACGCGTACATGTATAGTTAATAGTCGGTTTTTAATAGAATTTTTAGATTGTACGCATAGTTAATAGTCGGTTTTTAATAGAATTTTTAGAACCGTATCTTTACTATTTTGTGGATCCCATGTCATAATTAAATTAATTTTTCACCTTAGAACATGTACATTTAGAACATGTACCTAGTAGAACATGTACCTAGTACCATTGTACCTGTTCTTAACATTTAAAATAAAATTAAAGAGAAATTAAGTTTTTTCATATTAAAAATGATCCTAATGGGCCTTCTCTTGGGCTTTCCTACCAATGCAATTCTAGGCTTTCTTGTTAAACCAATCCCAATCTAACATTCCAATCTCTCTAACCATTTCAATTAACTAATAAACTAACAAAATAAATTAAGGAGAAGATGAAACTTACATGATTTTTGTATAGAAATTAGAGAGACTTCGAAGCTGGAAGAGGAGGAAGTGAGAGGAGAGTAATTTTTGGAACAAAGGTTTTCTTTATATGATGGAGTAATATTTATCATTTTCTCGTCCTCTTTGCTTTATGAATTTTGGGTCTAAGTTAATCAGATTAAGAAGGGTTTCGTATTTGTGTCTCTGATCTTTAAGTTTTGAATTTAGAAGAAATAAACACAAATGTTGTATTCAATCCTAATTAATATATTGCTTTAAAAAAAAAAAAAAAAATTGGCCTTCGTAAAGAAGAGAGTCAAGAGACCAACAAAAGAAAGCAGTTTGACTTATGGATCTTTTAATTTTCTGGATTTTTTTCGTGAAAATAAAAGTTTAATAAATCTAAACTGTAGGAGACAAGAAAAATAAAGATATGAAACGGATGATCACCATGGTCAGTTTAATAACCCACTCTAGCGAGTATATTTGATGTTTATATTTTAGATTTTTAAACAAATGGCCAAAGAATAACATAAAATTTTTTTTATAAGACACGTAAAATAACAGAGGCATGTTACAAAAAAAGAGTAAAATAATAAAATGGCTTTTCGTTAGTATTTTGGCCAATAGATGAGGTGACCCACCAAAGGCGGAGATCTCAATTTTCCACCTCACGAGGAATACTCAACTCATCTCCGTATCTGATCACTAATCTCTGTCCGTATATTCCTTTTTCCACATCCACCGCTCGATTTCCATCCAACGGTCGTCTTTCATTTTGCTACTCCTTCTTCACTTGCCCTCACGTCCCACTCTCGCCGACGCTACAACAATGGCGTCTCTCGCTCTCTCCGGCTCCTGCTCTCTCGCCTTTCCCCCCAAATCCAGATCTGTCTTTCTCCCTCGGACTCCCTCTCTCAATCTGCCGAAACCTCTCCGGTCTGCTGATTCCCGCATCTCCAATCCGCTCAATCTCAACTCCTTACTGAAGAAATCTTCACTTCCCGTTGCGTTCCGACGGAGATCAACATTCGTTCAGGCCTCTTCCGCCGCTGCTGCCTCCTCTTCGTCCTCTCCTGCTCCCGTGGTCCCAGCTCCGGCGCCATGGCAAGGAGCCGCGATTAAGCCGCTTCTGGCATCGATCGCCACTGGTTTGATTCTCTGGTTTGTCCCCGTTCCTGAAGGAGTCTCCCGCAACGCGTGGCAACTACTCGCCATCTTCCTTGCCACGATCGTCGGGATCATCACGCAGCCGCTTCCGCTCGGCGCCGTGGCCCTATTGGGACTAGGAGCTTCGGTTCTCACCAAAACCCTTACGTTCACTGCGGCGTTCTCCGCCTTCGGAGATCCGATCCCATGGCTCATCGCTCTCGCCTTCTTCTTCGCCCGCGGTTTCATCAAAACCGGTCTCGGCAACCGCGTAGCCTACCAGTTCGTCAGACTCTTCGGGAGCTCCTCGCTCGGGCTCGGTTACAGTCTCGTCTTCAGCGAAGCTCTCTTAGCTCCGGCGATTCCTTCCGTCTCGGCTCGTGCCGGCGGAATCTTCCTCCCGCTTGTGAAATCACTCTGCGTCGCTTGCGGTAGCAACGTCGGGGACGGAACTGAGCATCGTCTTGGGTCGTGGCTGATGCTCACCTGTTTCCAGACTTCCGTAATCTCTTCTGCTATGTTCTTGACGGCAATGGCAGCGAATCCCTTGAGCGCAAATCTGGCTTTCAACACGATCAAGCAGACAATTGGGTGGACTGATTGGGCTAAAGCTGCGATTGTCCCCGGACTTGTGTCATTGATTGTCGTTCCGGCGCTTTTGTATGTTATTTATCCTCCAACAGTAAAGAGCAGCCCCGATGCCCCGAAACTGGCCCAGGAAAAGCTGGACAAGATGGGACCTATGTCCAAGAACGAGTTGATCATGGCCGTCACTTTGTTTCTCACGGTACACTCTTCTTCTGCTTCATGAGTTTTGTGCTTTCTTGATCTTATGACACTAGACGCTACTCAGCTTAATTTATATGAAGCAAGGGCTCTGCTTTTGCTAACTCGTTTGATTTGACTGAAAATGTTCTGGTTTGGTGTTTTATTAGAATCTTAACAAGTTGTCCCGTTGACACAGGTTGGTCTATGGATCTTCGGAGCTAAGTTGGGTGTAGACGCTGTGACTGCAGCCATTCTTGGATTATCAGTCCTCCTTGTGACAGGTGTTGTGACATGGAAAGAATGCTTAGCTGAGTCAGTCGCATGGGACACACTTACATGGTTCGCTGCACTCATTGCAATGGCTGGTTATCTCAACAAATACGGTCTCATTGAATGGTTCAGCCAGACAGTAGTCAAGGTTCGTTAATTTTTTTTTGATGTAAAATGCTTAAGAAGCCTGATGACGACTTAGCACATTGGTAATGAAAATGCTTTGGGTTTGATTGCAGTTTGTGGGAGGATTGGGTTTGTCATGGCAACTATCTTTTGGAATCCTCGTCCTCTTGTATTTCTACACTCACTACTTCTTCGCAAGTGGAGCTGCTCACATCGGGGCTATGTTCACTGCGTTTTTATCGGTCTCAACAGCTCTAGGAACTCCACCTTACTTTGCAGCCTTGGTTCTTGCATTCCTTTCAAACCTGATGGGAGGATTGACCCATTACGGTATCGGATCTGCGCCTATCTTCTACGGAGCTAACTACGTGCCGTTGGCTAAATGGTGGGGATATGGATTCCTGATCTCAGTTGTCAACATTATTATCTGGCTTGGTGTAGGTGGTGCCTGGTGGAAATTCATTGGCTTGTGGTGAGGACCACCACACTCTAGTATTCCCCATTATTTTTCCTTACTCTGAGTGACTCCTAGAGATTCGGATTTGAGAAGGATTAAAGTCAATGGTTCTTTCGATTTTTTACTCTCTCTCACAATTTGAGGTGTAAGCAATTTTTTCTTGCATAAGTTTTGTTCTGCTAACTTTATTTTTTAAGTGAGACCACCACTTTACTTGATAGTTATTTTCCTTCCACATTCGTGAACCTAACAAAAAGTAATCTTGAAAATGATATCTATTACTGTGAAAGATTTGAAAACTGAGAATGAATAAGGAAATGAATGGATCTTATTAGCTGAAACAATATACGTTATTATTACTCATACAATGTTGTTCTTTGACAAATATGAATGATGAGGTATTAGAGAACAATTGACAAACGACAAAACAAAAATAAATAATAATAATAATCAGAAATATGGGAAATAATAGAGGCAAAGAGGAAAGAAACACTTGGCCTTTGCTACAACAGGGGGACAATAATCAATTTAATGAGGTAATAAAAGGAAAAAAGTAAAGAACTTTCAGAAAGAAGACTGAAAAAACTGAGCCTTTTAGGGTTATCAGAATCGAAAAAAGCGCTTACCCGGAATCCTTGGCTTTACCGTGTGGCTTTCTTGAATAATAAAATAAACGAATCATCAGTTTCACAGCTTCACAGAAATGTCAACCCCTCTCTCTCTGAGTTAACGATCCAGCTGCAGCTGCTCAAGCCACGCATCAAGAATGTCACTCTCACGACCGTCACTGTGAGGGTTCACACTCGAACCACCTTGAACCATTGGCCTCACACCGTTCATGTTCATCATGGCTCGGTTTGTGTTCCTAGGTGATGCAGAGTCTTTCACCATTTGCTGGACCCATGAACCATCTCCTTCTCTGTTTGGGTTATTAGTAGCCAAGGAATGAGATTTCCTTAAACGACCTAGCTCATCTGATTGTACCGACCAATCCACCTTGCTTCCATGGTTCTGGTCCCAATTTGACCACGGACTTAACGGGGAACCAGCATCATTCGTCGGCATTAGCTCACGAGGAACATTGGATCCAAACTCCCGGGAGCTGAGGCTACGTGAATGATGCAGCTGCTGTTTCATTCGAGAGTTCATCGGAGAAATAGGCTCCACAGCTCGGGGTGATGAAGCTTGCTGCATCAAAGAGTGTTGTTGCTGCTCCACATTCTTTGGAGAAGACATTAGATTGGTCTTAATAGGGGAAAGCATGCTCTGCTTATTACTCTGCAGCTGATTAAGAAGCGCGGATTTGTGTGACGGCGATAGAACAGATGAGACAGCAAGTTGATCAGAGAAACGAGGGGATGATGAAACCTCGGCTGCTGAGAAAAGATCCTCCAGATTCGAAGGAGTCAGTGACTTGGGACGAGCGGAATGATTCATGAATCGTGGACTGTGCATTTCTCCAACGAGCTGACGTTGCATTTCAAACTCTTGCAGCATGCTAAGCTGCTCAGAAGGAATATCTCTAGCGTTGAGAGAAGATCTCAG
This sequence comes from Euclidium syriacum, assembly GCA_900116095.1. Taxonomy (NCBI): domain Eukaryota; kingdom Viridiplantae; phylum Streptophyta; class Magnoliopsida; order Brassicales; family Brassicaceae; genus Euclidium; species Euclidium syriacum. The sequence goes on along the minus strand of FPAK01000007.1, from coordinate 9,491,652 downwards.
ACGACTCAACTGGAGATTGCTTCCAGGAAGATGCAACGCTGGTATGTTCTGTTGAGGCCAACCCATCGATGAATGAGGCATCATACCATTTCCGGAAGGTGAGATCGGTGGGGTGTAGGAATGTTGAGCAGCAGCAGATGGTGAGCCTGGTAACATGTTCAAAACTGAAGCCATGTCCATAGTAGAGGCAGAAACAGAAGAAGAGCCACGAGGAGATGGCAATCCAGAGCCTGTGGAAGCGTACAACGGACGCAACTCCTCAGTTAAATGAGCAAAGAAGCAAACCCTTCGGTTGCAACTCATCCCGTCTTTACACAATCGTGTTCTGTATTGAGCAGGGTGTAGCCAGCATTCAAACACCCCGTGCGCATACTCACACATATCACCTTGCTTACAAGAACCCTTTTTAAAATCAGGGCATGGAACACAGGTGTAGTGAAACTTCCTCGGGTCTCTTCTCCTTGCGTTCTCACCAGGGTGTGCAAATGGACATTCAGTCCAGTCATGGGAGTAAGCTCGAGAACACGGACGGATCTTAAAGGAGAACATACGAAACTCGTCTGTCGAATAAATCCCACTTTTGATGTCAGGCAATGACGGATCAATCGGGTACTCTTTTTTCTCTGATGCAAAAGCTCCGTCTGTGCCGTTTGGCTTAGTCGGAGATGATACAGAGTCTAAAGAGAGTAAAGAGGAGCCGTTATCTGGAGACGATGAGAGAGACCGGAAACTTGAACCCAAGCTAGACGACGAAGCGTGCAGATCTTCAGATATAAGCTCATCTTTCTTCAAGATCTCTTCAAGGATAGTTCTCAAACCAGGAGCATGTGGAGACACAACAAGGACATCAACAGGACGGTTCCCATGAGCATCAGGGATATTAGGATCTGCTCCTGCACTCAAAAGCAACTTCACAACATCCAAAGAATTCACCGAAGCACCAGAAGCAGCGCAATGAAGAGCAGTACTTTTATCTGGACCACTAGAAAGATTCAACTCCGCTTCAGGGAAAGAAAGAATAAGCTTAACAACGTCTAAACTTCCGTATATCGAAGCAACCATAAGCGGAGTTCTTTGCTCAACAACCATTCTTCTAACAAACTTCTGCCGTCTGTACCAAAGACCCACCTGGTTGATACAAGACACCACAGAGAGTTGTCGCTTAAACCCTTCCACATTGTTGTCTGCAGCAAACTCAAGTAAGGCGGAAAAAGAATGTTCCCACTCAGCATCGTTCATCGGTTTGGCCTGTGATTCAATCTCTTCGTCTGACAGTGATGTCAAAGTTTTCTCTGAATCCAGCTTCTTAGAGAGACCACACATGCTTCACGGAAGAATCAACCAATAACGTATGCCTGAAATGTAGAAGATACATAGAGTATTGGTCAATCTAAATCGGCAAATAAGGTAATATAATTGAATTGATAATAATAATAACAATTTGACTGAGAAAAAGGAAACAAAATTTCTTCTCAGTTGAATTGACAGAGAGACAACGGAAAGTCAGAAAATTTACCAAAAAAAGACTCAAAGATCAAATCCCGTCACAAACGGATCTAATAAATGCTTAGAATTAAGTTCTGACGCTAACCCAGGAGAAAAACTGATCTAAGAACCACCAGATTCAGTATATTTCAGATGAACATCCTCATCAAACATTCTCTCACAACAAAAAATTCCTACCAACCAAATAGATAAACAACTTTAAAGAGCAGACGATTCAAAATACCAACTACCTTAAAGCCAAAAATCAATAAAATTAAAAATCTTAATAATAAAAGCCAAAAGAACAAGTCAATGAACAGTCAACCACAATCGAAATCTCTTAACTCCACGAAACCGAACTATTTGACTTAAATCTCAATCGCCCAGTAAAAACACTTTCGTAACAATAAAAGCTGAGAATATCTCTTAACAAAACACATAATTAACTGAATCAATTAAAAAATGGCTTCTTAGCGAAGTTCTTCAACAAATCTAGTACAGGAAAAAACAAAGCTCAAGCTTACCTGTGGAAAGATCACAAGCCGAATCGTGCGATCCGGAACACAAGACTTCTGAATCTAATACTTAACGCCGAAGGACATAATCACATTTCCAGATCCAAAAGGGTAGAATGCAAAAGCACAAATCTAAGACGGAGAAGAAGATCGATCACCTCAGCTGAGAGAGAGAGAGAGGAGGAGCGTTTTTTTTTTTTTTGAAAGAAAAACGAAAACGGATGAGAGATTACTGGTGTGACCGGAAGAGCTGGTGAGAGATAGAGTAGGGAGGTTAAAGAGTTCTGCAGCGTATGTGACGGGATAAAGCGGTAGAAGGTGGCGGGCGCGTGGGGAAATATTTAAGCGTATTGGAATACAGGTTTGAAATCCACGTAAAATAAGAATCTGATTCTTAAATCAGAGCCGTTGGATGTGAGGAGCGGACTCGGAGTGACTTTTAGACGGTGGTCAAGGTGCAGGTCTTTTGGGCTTTTTTTAATAAGTTTATAATAGTAATATATTAAGGATATTTTTTCAAAAAATTTGACAATTTTAATACAAAAGCATAACGCGCTCATTGGGATAAAGCCGAGAGAAAAAACTATAAAAGTATTTTACTTCATAGCTAACTAGTTAAAGCATCTCTAATGGAAACTCTTAAGAAATTTTTAATCCAAAAATCTGTAAGAAATAGATTAAAAAATTAATTTTTTTAAAAAACTTTTAAGAGACTGTCTCTATCTTTTGTCACACGAAATTCTATATTCTGCCTCATGTGGCTGAATCTGTATGACCACTTTTTTTTTTTTTTTTTTAACTTTCAGAAAAGATGTAAACAATAAAAAAAATTTAAGAAACTCATATGGAGAGTTTCACGGTTGTGGATGCTCTTACTTCGTGCATTAAAAACTAGGATAATATTATCTTCTTCTCTTATCTTATGATTGGTTAAAATGATGCTTTGTTGAAAAGACTTTACAGAGAGCTATGAAGTTTGATAAAGAATGCGATGTTTGTTTGTTTCATAAGAAGGTGATGTTATGCATGTAATTGTCTATATTGAGTGATTATCAATGATCTTTGATAAAATTATTTCGTTAAAAGAATTGAAACGTAAAAACTTAATTTTGGTATAAAAAATGAAAAACATTAATTCAATTGTAGTTAATATGCAATAACATTTTTTATCAATGCATTATATGTAAATTCAATCTTACTCTTCTCGTCGACACAATTTTTTTATAATTTTAAATTTCCATATTGCGTTGATCGACACATCTCTCTATGTCAATCGACGCATGTTCCGATTCCTTAAAATCATTATAATCTTATAGCTCTACAAATTCTTTAGTTTTTGTACTCGTTCCCCGCACTTATTCAAACTCATCCCCACTTTCTAAATGCACTGCATTGATGTACTTTTTCTCCCAATGAACCATCTTCCACTTAACAATTGCTTCAGTTCGAGATATTCGTGTCTTTCTTGACTCGAAAAGTGATAGTCTCGAACTTTACATTGAGATCTTGATACAAGCAATCTATCTTGGCATGTAGATCAATCATGATCTTTTGCTAACCCACAAGAATATGATGTGTCATCGATTTAAGTTCATTCATGTTGAATTGGGGGAGTGTGGAAAGGACCATTGTATCCATTGTTTAAGTTAATCTAGAAACTTAATTCTTTAACTTTTGTATTCGTTCTCCGCACTTATTCAAACTCATCCCCACTTTTTAAATGCACTGTATTGACATACTCTTTCTCTCAATAAACCATCTTCCACTAAACAATTGCTTCAGTTCGAGAAATTCTTATCTCCAATATATCGACTCGAGAAGTGATAGTCTCGAACTTTACATTGAGATCTTGATACATACAATCTATCTTTGCATGTAGATCAATCGTGATCTTTTACTAACCCACAAGAATATGATGTGTCATCAATTAAAGTCCATTCTTGCTTAATTGGGGGAGTGTGGAAAGGAGCATTGTATCCATTGTTTAAGTTAATCTAGGACTTGTTCTAGAATGGTTGATTGATGTTTGTGAATTTATTTTCAACCAGTTAATATGGAAACTTAGATCCATGGTATACAGCTCCTCCAATGTAATTCCTCCAATGTAATTGACATCTTTTTCTTCAAACACTTTGTCTTACTCACAGGCTTCAACATCACCAAATGAGCATACTTTTCGGTCTTCCCCAACAAGAGGTTTTTAATGGAATGCAAATAAGCTTTAACTTATGCCATTTCACTTCCATCTACACTGCACACCATTTTTTTCCTTTCGTAGTCATGCATCTTTGTATTGTTGTCCGCGGCTAGATTCATGATAAGAATGTAAGCATTCTTGGGACTTCTAATCATGAAGTTCCCATTACTAGTTGATTCAACAACCATTTAATAATTCCAATACACTCCTTATATGGAAGTACTTCACTAAACTCATGGTGAGAACTGTATTGTTGGTATGGCTTGAATCAAATCCACGCCTTGAATGATTTTGCGTGTCTTTGCTTAAAGGTAGAGATTTTGTACCTCTATTCCTTGGACCTTGCATCATCATATAAATTGTTGAGAAACACATTCTTTATTTCATTCCAAGTAGTTAGTGATCATGGTGGAAAAGTGTTCAACCATAGATTATGTTTCTATACTGAGAATAACAAGTGATAAAATAAAGTGTAGCCTAAACATATAGATGTGGCGTTAAAACCTATTTATAATCATAAAACACGACTTAGGGTGATCTTCTCATAATTTCGAGAAATTTTAGAGGCCAAACTGCAATTTTTAAAGAAAATTTCTTTCCTTGCCCTGTTACTGCATCGACAGACGCATAACTTATGGATGTGCAATTTTTTCATAAAATCGCCAAGTTTATCCGTTTTTGCTCAAAGCTTCTAACTCGTCTCAAATGCTCATACAACATAATTAAACAATGAAGACAATTTAGATACAACATAATTAAACAATGAAGACAATTTAGAGACTCGACAAGTCTATACAAAATTTGGTTATAAATCCTAAAATCTATTTAATATCACCGGTGATCATTATTTTTGTCGACATTGATGTTTCACACATGATATGTTCTTCATTACATATGTCCATTATGTATCGGCTATGATAAGAGATGCACGGTGATTCGTCATTTCGCTAAGCCATCAATTTCATATATCACAAACATCAGTTTAGGCGTTTGGAATATATTTTTTTCTTATGAGGTGTATAATTTATGTTTTTCATGTTTAATTTTTGAAACCATTTAGTTGTAGATAACTTAAATAAAATTTTAATATTTTTAAAATTTTACGGTATACATAATCATTTATCTTGGTAGATTTAATAATATATTAATCTACCGGTGGTGTTAGTAATACAAGTATTTCGAGATTAAATTATAAAATAAATTTTTAGTAGTTCCAAATTCTTTTAATAAAACAACTTATTATACTATTTGTTTAATTTATTGAAAAGTTTTTTAACAAATAAAACTCTTTTAGTTTAGCTATGTTTTATGCTTTATTGTTTTTATTTCTCAAAATTTTGTTCCCATATAATTATTATTTTTTGGTAAGTTCACATATAGTATTAATGATTTTCATATGGCAAAGAAAATTTAATATTTTCCCAAAAAACAAATTGTCCTTGCCATATGGTCCCTACATTTTCCACGTGTCACTCGTCCCAGCCGATCACTTGCGTCTCACTTGGACCCAAATTTCTGATGTTAATTTAATTTATGTCCCAAAACATAACTAAAAAAATGAACCTATGATAACGTCACTCGGAGAAGATCCCAGATCTACGCGCGCTGGCATCTTTCACAGAGCGCCACGTGGCGAAAGTTTTTACTTTCGTGGGGTGATCTTATCAAATCCTTATTTTTTTCTAAGTAGAGTAACTTACTCAAACACAATTTAAAGTTTTTATAAAGAAAAAACAAATACAATTCTGGAAAAAAAGAAAGAAATTCCCCAAAATCTAGGGTTTTCTTCTGCCCAATTCTTTTCTTCTTCCACGGAAATTTCGTCACTGCCGGCTGTCGGGTGTTCTCCAATCGCTTCTCTTCACCAAGTTCCCCTTTGGTTTTGTTAGATTCTGATTTTTTTCTGCTCCGGTTTTACCTCTGAGCTGTGCGAAATTGTGATCGATTAATTAACTTCAGGGTTTCAATTTAAACAAGTTATCTTCCTCGAAGGCGATTCCAAGAGCTCTGCTCTGAATTCCCTCTGGTATGCTGATTTTTTCTTTCCTTCTTCGTCATCTTTTTGTTCGGTGTTTAAAGTTTTTTCGTTGAATTTCGTGAAAGAATTGAGAAAGCTAGGTTTAAGTGTCAAATATGTGCTTGGATATGATGACCTTTTGCAGTTTGAATTGTAATTTCAAGACGCGAGAAAATCTAGGTTTTTTCACCGATTTAGCATGCTTCTGCATTGCCTAACAGTCCAGAAATTGCTATTTTATAGTTTTCGAGTTTGATTATTTCACGGTCTAGTGATGAATTATTCTCTTTATTAGATTTTGAGTTGGTTACTAACATGTGTTGACCTAATTTTGAAGAGATGCAATCGAAATCGGGAAGAGGAAATGAAGCCGAAGTCAATCAACATGCTGTTCAGCAACCGATGATGTATCCAGAGCCCTGGTGGAAAAACAACTCTTTCAGTGTCGTTCCTCAAGCGAGACCTTCTGGAATTCCATCAAATTCATCTTCTTTGGATTGCCCTAATGGCTCCGAATCAAATGATGTTCACTCTGCATCTGAAGATGGTGCGATGAATGGTGATAATGATGGCGCTTGGAAGGATTCACAAGCTGCAACTTCTTCCCGTTCAGGTTTGTGTTATTGGTTTTGTGACTGGGGACAAATCATTCTTCTGTATCGCTTTGGAGTGTGATCTCTTTTGATGTTTATGGTATTGTTAAAAGGTGTTACTACTTGGTGGAAGAATGAAATGAAAAGGGCATCTTGGTGATCTAGGCCCTATAGGAGAAATGTGTTAATATTTCTGTCAATGCAATGTCTCGTTGAAATGTGACATTGCTTTGTTTTAGTATCTATAATAGTGTGTCTCTTTAATTGTAAGTAGATAACCATGGAGTGGAAGGGAATGATACGGCACATTTGGCGGCTTCTATGGGTAGTATGCATGATCAGCAACTTGCACAACCACCAGAGCTTGTTGGACACTACATTGTATGTGGTTTTCCCTTTCAGACAAGATGTGTCACTTCTTGATCCGTTTGTCTGACTTGTTATTGGTCCCTGAAAATGCGTTATCTTGTATAAGGCTTTTAATGTGTATGACAAACTCAAAACTCCATTTTACAGGCTTGTGTCCCAAATCCATATCAGGATCCATACTATGGAGGAATGATGGGAGCATATGGTCATCAGCCATTGGTAACTCGCTGAAACCTCTCTCAATCTCTACAATAGTTCCATATGGTGCAATGTTGTTTATTTGATGTATGTCTGGGATGATTCCGGATTCTTAATTATATATTTTAAACCTGAAACAAATCTTGGGGATTGTAAGGGTAGTAATTTTGATTATCTAAGTCATTTTTTGTGCAATGGTTTAATCAGGGTTTTCGTCCATATGGAATGCCTCGCGAAAGAACAGCGCTTCCACTTGACATGACACAAGAACCCGTTTATGTGAATGCAAAACAGTACGAGGGAATTCTGAGGCGAAGAAAAGCACGTGCCAAGGCAGAGCTAGAAAGAAAAGTCATCAAGGACAGAAAGGTATTCTCATTTGTCGAAAGTGTATTTAATTGGTAAAAGGGAATAAAACAGGAATTGTAGTAGCACATGTTGGGATGATCCAAGCATAGGTTGTATCTAAAATAAAAGTTCAATGTTGTACCCATGCTAAGTATAAAGAGTTTCTAAGTTTCCTATGTAGCTCGGTTGATTTGTGACTCTGGTATTGATTTATGTTTGAAATGTGACAGCCATATCTTCATGAGTCAAGACACAAGCATGCAATGAGAAGGGCAAGAGCCAGTGGAGGCCGGTTTGCCAAGAAAACTGAGGTAGAAGCAGCGGAGGATGCAGCAAGAGGGAGAGGAAGAGGAAGAGAAACAGGTTCAGCAACGAACTCATCAGGCTCTGAACCAGTTGAGACAGACTCTAACGAGACCCTGAATTCTTCAGGTGCAATATAATAAAGGGCCAAAGCTCTGAAAGGAGAGAGACTACTTTGGCTAAATATATCCATTGCCTCAAAACGGCAAATCATTCTTGGCTTTTTTTTTTTGGTTTTGTGTTTTGCTAGTTGGTTGGTTCTTGTCAGAGTCTGATATTGTGTGGGTTTTGCAGTTATGTTGTACAAAAGAGAGCTGAGTTGTGTTAGGTGGTAGATTTGGAACAGAAGACATGGTTAGTGTAGTAGGTTTTGTTTCTATTCTTTACCAGTTTCCCTTTTTCTTTTTCTTTTTGGAAAATTGGAATATACGTTTGTTTAATTAATCGTTTTGAGCAGAAAGCATAACATAGCTGTTCATGTTATCCGTTTTGTATGCCATGCATTTTTTAATTTATTTTGCTAGCATAAGTGTCAATTTATCTCTTACTCTTGGTTTGCTTATATGTCTCCTATCTCATTTTAATGGTGGAATAAGTAGGAAACACAAATGTTTCCGTCTATAATTCAGAGTTTACACACGTGTATCCTCGGTTTTTGTTATCAACAAACATGCTCCATTAATCTGGCTTTAGAAGCTAACTTGGCGGAAGAACGCTATAGAAGAAACGCTGTCATTGCCCAGAAAGTTTATACCTTCATCATAGATCATTGTCCTCATGAACAATTATATTTCTGAATGGAAGTTTCAAAATCAGAAGAAACCTGCTGGGCAAATTTTCGACACCTACGAAAAGGGTCTGAAGTGCACATACATATAAACCTACTATTAGCCTATAAAATCTGCACTAAATAGACGGTAGACAAGTGAAAAGTGACATCAAAGTACCAAAAAGGACATAAAACTATACTCTTATCTAGAACTAACGTTATGTTTGTGATCTTATTACTGGAAAAGCTAATAAAAGTGCCACCCAATAACCTGACATGCGATCCAGTTTTGGTGGAATGCTAACTTAGCTTTTCCTCCTTAAATGTCTAACTTATAGGAATGTTCTTGACTAGCTGAGTATAATCTGATTCCATATATGTATTAAGTAGTTGGATGTTATAAAATTTTGTTTGCAGATTTATTAGTTGGAATACTCACAAATCTGGATAATAATTTAAATCGATTTGTTTTGATGGTCTAATCAGTTGATCCGAAATCCATGGATATTTCCAAATTAATATAGAAAAGCTCGATTAGATTCTTCTGAACATATTCAATGTGGGTTTCAACTAAGTAAAAGAAAAGTAAGTGGATAGAGAAACTCGTTTATTAAACAATAAAGTGAAGATATAAGAGTTCGGAAACTCATTATTAATTTCAAGCTGCATAGATCCGAAAGAATAAGAGTAAAACTAAGATTTTTTATCTGTAACAAAGTAGATTCAACGTAACTCTCTTGCTATTTATCTTGTTAGCTCTAGCGATTATGTGACTGAATAAATCATCTCTTTATATGATAGAGAGAGTCGGTTTGGGCCTTTGGACATGCATAGTTATCAAGAGAAGATTTACATTTACATTTATGAAAGATTACATTCTTCTCGGAGATTTGATCTGATACTTTGAAGATTTCCATTATTTTCCGAATCTTAACTAGGTTAAGAACCGTTGACCTTACTTCTGGACTCCAACCTGCTCGTTTGGGCCGAGCAGGTTATTCATTCGGGTCGAACTACGCTGGGGTGCACAATCCACCATCAACAGTAAGCCACCAAATCTATAAAGGAGTGTCTCCATGGGTTCATGGATCACACGAAATAATTTTTACATTGTGTGAATCAAAAACCTTTTTGGGAAGAAAACTTAGTAAAAATATTTTGCGAGATTGGACCTCATTTTTGAATTAACAATCGACGTACTTCGGCTTACGATCATTTAAAATATTTGACGAGACATTCATTTTGGCGTATGACAAAACTGGATTTACAACCTTTTTTAGCTGGATCTAAGGCAAAAACTAAGCTTACCAGTGATTAGCTCAGCATAAAAAACTGGGCTTACGAGGTTAGCTCGACCTATGGTTTTCAATTGAGAACTGATGGTTCAACTTACATATTCTAGGGCGAGCTTCTTGTTTTAGGTGGAAATTTTGAAAAATCTTTTCCTCAGAAAGTTGCCTCTCCAAACCACCACCACGAGCCAATAGAGAAATGTTCAATGTTTTGTCGGGTCACTGTACTCTAGCAGAGCCGGCCTAAATGAAGGACGTCGCTTGCTAACCTCACTATCAAGCCATGACGAGGACCCGCATCGAGCTACCACTTGTGTAGGTCGGGGTACTATGAACCATGAAAACCTTAGGAGTAACCAACTAAAATGTAAGAGAGAACTTAAAAACTACCGACACTACACTTTGAAACTAAAATATAAGTGACATCTTTTACGATGTCGGTGAGGGGTGATGATGGCGAACTAGAGACTTTTGGAAAGAAAAAAAGATTTTAAAATTACTTATACAATCGCTCATGGAGTAAAATTTTGTATTTTCTTTTAAAAACCATATCTTAAAATAATTTGAGATAATTAAATAAAATCAGATTCATGTAAATGAAGAGGCTAATGTTTTTTTCTTTCTTTCTTAATTTAGCAGATCACATCTTTTGCAGCCTTTACTAATTCTTTTTCTTTTTGTGGTTTGCTCACAGTGAAATGAACTGGGTCCCTGGTCCAGAGTGAATCTTTTCTTTTATATATATTTTTTTGTGGCAACAAGAATGCATCTATCTCTATGTAACCGACAACAGTTTAGAGCATAAAATATAAATGCATATTCTGATCATGGAAAATTGCACTTAACCCCAGATTTCAAAAAGCAAAATAATTTGTTTTTATCTTCTACAACGGGAAGATTTGAGGTATATCTCAACAAAACAAAACACGAAGCAGCAGCAAAATGAGAAAAGAATCACAAAAAGCACAATTAAAAATAAGCGTCGTCATTTTTTGAATCCACTACAGAGATAGAGAAAAGAGAGTCAATTTGTGTGTTTCTCGCTCGAAGAAGAGAGAGAAAGAGGAAGACTTTGACTCTTCTTCTTCCTCCTCCTTCCTCTTTCTCTATCACTGCATCTCTTTCTCACAACCGTATGATGACTTTTCCCTTTAATTAATCCATTTTTGCTTCAACTGATTAGTACCCATTAATTGTTTCTCCCCATTTTACGTTTCGAGGTCTGTGTTTTCCCCCTTTCTATTTTTATTTGTTTCCCTGGAATCTTTCTTGCCTCTTAGCTCATTTTTGTTGCTAGGGTTTACTTATCTGGTTTTGAATCTCCCTTTAGGGCTCTGCTGTTTGTTAATTTGAAATGGTTCTTGAGATAATTGCTCAAAAGTTTTGAACTTTCTGGGTTTGTGTTTAATGATGAAATTTCAGGATTAGATGGGAAATTGTTGTGGGAATCCGAGTTCGGGTCCGAGCGAGAGTAAACAAGTAAAACCCAAGAACAAAAACAATCCTTTCTACAGCAACGAGTACGCTACAAAAGCTGGATCTGGAGCTGGCTTTAAGCTCTCTGTGTTGAAAGATCCAACAGGAGATGATATATCATTACAGTATGATCTGGGACGCGAGGTTGGTAGAGGCGAGTTTGGTATAACATATTTGTGTACTGATATTCAAACTGGTGAAAAGTATGCTTGCAAGTCCATATCCAAGAAGAAGCTGAGAACAGCTGTGGATATTGAGGATGTGAGGAGGGAAGTTGAGATAATGAAGCATATGCCTAAACATCCCAATATCGTCTCTTTGAAAGATGCATTTGAGGATGATGATGCTGTTCATATAGTTATGGAGTTGTGTGAAGGTGGAGAACTGTTTGATCGGATTGTCGCTAGAGGACATTATACTGAGCGTGCTGCTGCTGCAGTTATGAAGACTATTGTTGAAGTTGTTCAGGTTTTTGTATCCATTGTCTTCAATCGCTGATCTGGTTTTGTGTATGTTTGTGTTTCACACATTTTCTTGTTTGTGTTTTTACAGATATGCCATAAGCAGGGAGTGATGCATAGGGATCTTAAACCAGAGAACTTTCTTTTTGCTAATAAGAAAGAGACATCTTCCCTTAAGGCCATTGATTTTGGATTATCTGTCTTCTTTAAACCCGGTATGTGAATAATTGTGAGTTTTTGATGAGTATCATGGAAGCACAATTAGTGTATCTTTACTTTATCTTGGCTGAAACTGTAACAGGTGAACAGTTTAATGAGATTGTTGGAAGTCCTTATTACATGGCACCTGAGGTGCTACGAAGAAACTATGGACCTGAGATCGATGTTTGGAGTGCAGGAGTCATCCTCTATATCCTTCTTTGTGGTGTCCCTCCATTTTGGGCTGGTCTGTTTATGCTTTACTGTATTCTCTTTCATCTAACTTAAGTTAAGACCTCTTCCAGATGTTTTATTTGTTTATTTTTGTTGGTGAAGAGACTGAGCAAGGTGTGGCTCAAGCGATCATTAGGTCAGTAATTGACTTTAAGAGAGATCCATGGCCAAGAGTTTCTGAGAGCGCTAAAGACCTTGTGAGAAAGATGCTTGAACCTGATCCTAAAAAACGGCTTACTGCTGCACAAGTACTCGGTAGGCTTTCTGTCTTTTCCGCTGAGTATTCCGATGGATGCTTTTTAAATCTTCTAATACTCATAAAAGAAATCGTCTATTTGCAGAACATTCTTGGATAGTGAATGCCAAGAAGGCTCCGAATGTCTCTCTTGGGGAGACTGTGAAAGCAAGGCTCAAGCAGTTTTCCGTCATGAACAAGCTCAAGAAACGAGCTCTACGAGTATGATTCTGTTGCCACTGATTATCAATCTGTTTCCGATTTGATTCAGAAGTAATAGATAAATGTAAATTTGTTATCCTCTTCTAGGTGATAGCTGAACACTTGTCAGTGGAGGAAGTAGCTGGGATAAAGGAAGCATTCGAAATGATGGATGTAAACAAGAGAGGCAAGATAAACCTCGAAGAGCTTAAATATGGACTTCAAAAAGCTGGACAACAGATCCCTGATGCTGATCTTCAGATTCTTATGGAAGCTGTAAGAAATTTTTAAATTTCCAAAATGCTCGAAACAGATTATATATCACTTCTGAGAATTGAAACTCTTTCTTTCTTTGTAGACTGATGTGGATGGAGATGGGACACTGAACTATAGCGAGTTTGTGGCTGTTTCGGTGCACTTAAAGAAGATGGCGAATGATGAACACTTGCATAAAGCATTTAACTTCTTTGATCAGAACCAAAGTGGTTACATAGAGATTGAAGAACTCCGTGAAGCCTTGAGTGATGAATTAGATGATTCTAGCAGTGAGGAAGTTGTCGCTGCCATCATGCAAGACGTTGATACCGACAAGGTAAGATCTTTTCACAATTTCGTTAATCCATTCTGTTAAAGCACATACATTCTTGAATTTTCCATTCATTTTGATTTGAGATGATAAAAGAATACATTTATTGTTTGGTCTGATCAGGATGGGCGTATAAGCTATGAAGAGTTTGCTGCTATGATGAAAGCTGGAACTGATTGGAGAAAAGCGTCGAGGCAGTATTCCCGGGAAAGATTCAATAGTTTGAGCTTAAAGTTAATGAGAGATGGCTCGTTGCAATTAGCAGGTGAGACATAAATAAAAAGCAAGAAAAATTTGGATATTTTTCATGAGCATACACATTGCTGAAGAAGAAGAAGTCAGTGTTGATGATGACAAATTGTCAAAAAGACATAAGTATGTTTGATAAGCATTTGTTTTAACACGGTAATGTTAGAGAGATTGGTATTGGTTTTACCTTGTTTCCTTTTCTCACACTGCTTTTGAATAGGGTTTTTAGGAGAATTCAATTTGATTGAAAGTTTGTTCCTTTGGATAGTGATGTTATAATGTCGAAGAAGTTTCTGAGTTTCCAAGAGAATATTCCACAATTGCTGCTCGGAGAAAACAAGAAATGCAAAAAATGTTAGCTTTTTTTTCTTCTGTAAACACACATAAATAAGCTGGTGTAGGAAGAAGCGTCGTGAAAAGCACGCGCCAGTTGGATTCTATCGTGAGGCCCACCAAACACAAACAAAAGTCAGAAAACCCTTAAAACTCATCGAAAGAGAGAATCTACTTTTGTGCTGCTGACTCTCCACTGCGCTCAAACGACCCGCCTACCTACTGTGTGAGAGACTGAACCTGATACGACTTTAACCCATCTCTTCTGTCTCTCTTTGGTTTTGCATCGATGGCAATCGCTTCCTGTTTCTTCTGTACTCCGACTCCGAACACATCTTCTATCTCTGATTCCAATCTCACATGGCCTCATCTCGCTTCGGCTCCTAGGCTTTCTTCTTCGTCCTCTTTTACCGGCGTAATCTCCGCCAAATCAATCTCCCTTCACCGCCGGGTAACTATTTCCCCTGTTTTCTCCGCCTCAATTGATAACGGCGGCTCTGATAACATCGGAGGTGGTGGTGGTGATGGTGGAAGTGGTGACGGAGGGAAGAATAATGGGGATGGAGAGGGTGGCGAGGATAGAGATAGGAATAGGACGGAGGCGATGCTTTTATTGGCGGAGTCTGGGACTGGATTGGAGACTCTCCCCAAGGATCTAGCGGCTGCTATTGAGTCCGGTCGGATTCCTGGATCGGTTATCACCCGGTTCCTCGATCTCCAGAAATCCGCTGTGATGCGGTGGCTGATGCAGTTTGCTGGGTTTAGAGAAAGACTGTTGGCCGATGATCTATTCTTGGCCAAACTCGCCATGGAATGTGGTGTTGGAGTTTTCACTAAGGTCTGCTTTCTTATTCAATTCATATGAAATTTGATTTGCAAGTTTGGGTTTTGGAGAATTTCTTAATATTCTAAATCAATCACTTTTAGTTATCTGCTATCTCTCAAATACAAAAAACGTTGTTTAAGCCTAATATGTCTCTGAGTGTGCTGATTCCTTTGTTGCAGACTGCTGCTGAATATGAACGGCGTAGAGAAAACTTCTTCAATGAACTTGAAGTTGTCTTTGCCGATGTGGTAATCATTCTTCCTCTGCCTCTCTTTTTTAGTGTTCCTGTCAGATTCTGGTAGATTCTGGTAATGGAGTCAAAGTTTCTTACCGACATAACGACTGTTAAAATTGTTGGACTTGGATGGTAGTGATGGATGAGAAAATTGAGAACAATAATAATTCATATGACCCATTCAGATAGGTGAAGGGTTGGGGTACTTTTGTGGTGGTGATGGGGTCTGCTATTTTTCACCATTAGTTTTTGCATGGCTATAAGAAAGTAGTTGAGATTTCCTTTGTCTCTGTTGTAAGAACCAAAATTTTTTAACTGTACAATAACAGACACAAGTCTTGGGGTTCACAATGAATATCAAACAAAACAAATTTAGCGATAATACAAGTAAAGGGGTCAACTTTTTGCTGCTGATGGATACATATAAGTATTGTCACTGTTCACTGTCATTTATGTTTCGTTTCCTTTTTCCTTTTTTTGTTTTTGGGAATTAGGCGATGGCTATCATTGCTGATTTCATGTTGGTTTATCTTCCTGCTCCTACTGTTTCCCTTCGACCACCTCTTGCACTTACCGCTGGAGGTTTATCCAAGTTCTTCCACAACTGCCCAGATAATGCCTTCCAGGTATCATTTTTGTTTTTGTTTGGCACATGGTGGTTAAGTTTACAAAAGCTTGTTCTTCCTCTAAGTATCCAATGTGTTTTGCTGCAGATTGCTCTATCCGGAACCTCATATTCTCTCTTGCAAAGGCTAGGAGCTATAGCGGTGCGTGGTTTTCATCACTCTCTGTATATCACACAATAGTTGAATCTAAGGGATGCTAAGTTTCTTGATAATATATGTTTATGCAGCGAAATGGATCTAAGCTGTTTGTTGTTGGCACCACATCATCGCTGGTGAGTCAAAACGTTATAAAACTGATGCTTCGCATTTGGTTTCTACTTTCTTTTGACTTAAAGGAATCTGTATGATTGGTTAGGTTGGTACTGCTGTTACAAACGCATTTATTAAAGCACGACGAGCTGTGGATCAGACTTCTGAAGGTGAAATCGAAACTGTTCCGATTGTCTCCACAAGTGTTGGGTATGGTGTCTATATGGCAATTTCCAGCAACCTAAGGTACTTGTGTTTCTTAAACAAACCCGGAAAGTGCATTTTAGCGTTTTGATTTTGATAATGTAAAGAGCTAATGGTTTGGAATAAACAGGTACCAAATATTGGCTGGTGTAATAGAGCAACGTCTCTTGGAGCCAATGCTACACCAACATAAACTTGCACTCAGTGCGCTCTGTTTCGCTGTTAGAACAGGAAACACATTCTTGGGTTCATTATTGTAAGTTGTTTTCAAACCCAAACCTTGTTCTTACACCGTGTCTTGATAATCATAGCAGTTTTGATACTCATGTTCTGTTTTTTTTTGTTGCTTCTTTTCTTGTCTCAGATGGGTGGACTATGCTCGCTTCATAGGGATCCAGAAATCTCATTGATGAAGCAGAAGATGAAGAACCGGATGTGCCCGATTCGGACATGGCCTGCTTTCAACTTACGTATACGCAAACTACGTTGTCTTCCTTTGCAATTGTTTCTCTGATATGGGAGCCTTTTGATTGGTTATTTGGGTCCTAATTTTTTAGAAAATTAGTCGATATTTCTCTGCAGACTAAACGCTATTTTCACAAAGCACATAAAGACTCAATGCATTTGGGGTTTGAAATCATCACTGATTCGATACAGTTCCATTTTAAAACAAATGAAAAAAGAATAAATAGGGATCAATGTATCACTAGATATATACTGTATGTTCTAAGCAAGAGCTTCATCTTTCTGACAAGCTCTTATCTTCACTTCCAAAATCTCCGTACTATTAACATTTTGCACATCGCAACATTCGATCCCTTCACCCTGTTGAATATTCAAAGTTTAGTAAATATAGAAATGTAGAGGATCCGATAAATATTAATGCAACTTGAAATATTTGTATTACCATCTTGTGCATAGTAGTAGCAATCACTCGGACTTGTGAAATGTTACGCGGAGAATGGTTGCCATTTTCCAAACAAGGAGGCAAACTTCTTCCCGTTCTCACCTTATACAAAGTAGTCACAGAGCTTTGGTTCTTGTCTTCCACAACCGAATCAAAGAAAAACTGACGAGGCATCTCACACGGATCATTAGTCACTCGTCTCGTGTTAAAAGTATACAACGGTATTCTAACGTCCTTCCATGGCCGGAACGTTTCGAGAGGGCGTTTCAGGTAGTTTCTTGGGAATATAGATTGGTAAATGTGGACTGAGTATCCCCAGGAGACTGATACCGACCAGTTATTTCTCCTTTGGTAACATATCGTCTGTTGCAAGATACGGGTTTGATCGTTTTTCGCGGTTTTCATGAGATGGTTGACGGACTGCTGGCGGTTCATGGCTGGGAAAATCGGGTCTATGACATCGAAATGGTGGAGGCTAAGAAGAGGAGACTGAGGATGAGCTGATAAGAGACCTGATATGTCACCGTGCAGATCAATCTAGTTATCATATCACAAACAAGATGGAGTGAGAGAATGTATATATATAGTATAAGTTAGGCACAAGAATCAATTTCCTTACTTGGTGCATGCCTTTCTCCAAGGTAAGATCAATTCCCAAGTCAGACAAGCAACGAAATGAGAGGAGGTCACTATAGACTCCGAGGTATCTTTTGATACAATCTTCCATTTTGTTGAGAAGTGTTTCCACGGTTGGATAACTCAATGCGTATCCGCCGCCTCCATATCCCATGTCGAAAGCAAAAACCGCATTCGACCAAACGTTTTCAGAGTTCATCCCGATGTAAAAGTGTTTCTTGTGGTCGTATCTGTCGAGAGCTTTGACTAAATTGTCCAAGAAGAAAAGAGTATCATCATCTGCTATCACAAACCATCTCGTGTCTTCTTTGGAGGCCTTGTTAAACGACTCATGGAGGGATTGGAAAAGTCGGATCTGAGTCTTGAATTTTATTTCTGTGTGGAATGAGTCTTTGTTAATAGAGAAAGGAGGAGACTGTTGAGGCCAAGGCAATAGATCACGACCAGGTGGTCTTTCTAAGAAGACATGTCCTTTTGTGATGTTTGGTCTCCACCAAGGCTCAATGTAGCCTCTTCTATATCTCCAAGTCTTTGTACTACCAACGATGACAAACATTAGATGGCTGATATCTGTATGAGCCTCTCTTGCTACTATTTCCGAGGTTGATGATGATGATGATGATGATGAGGAGGAGGAGGAGGAGGAGAAAGTAAGATCGAGAGGCACAAAGAGTTTATGGGTTATCATTTTGTGAGGATGGTTAAACGCAAAGGTGTGTATTAAGAAAAGTAGAGCACCAGAAATCGCAATGGACTTCCATAAGGTGGACAAGGACAGGTTTTGAGAGATATGGCTCAATTTGGTTAGTTTGGTGTTGTTGTTGTTGTTGTTGTTCTCAAATGCCATTGAGAGACTCAGAAACACAAAAGGAGTATTTGATAGATGGAGATAATGTGTCTGAAGATATATATAGAGGTATGACTCCATACATATGTGTAGAGATAGTTAATAAAGTAGTTTGGGAATGTTGATCATGAGAGCTGATGTGCATAAATCATGTGATTTGGATACTGAAGAAGGTGATTAATCTTGGAAAAAGTACTGAAACTTCTCGTTTAAGAGAAGACGAATTAAATAAACAAGACAAAAGAAGCCAAAAAGGTGATGATGAAACAGTTTTCATGCTGCTTCTATGCGTAATGGCATGTAACCATTTCATTTATATTACCAGACAGTTATAAACTTTATAATCCAATATTTTGGACCTTCTAGCTCACTCACATATGAGATATAACACACACTTTACTCTTTACTTTCTCACATTTGAAAAAAACAACTTATAATTAAATAATGAGATATTTTATCTCGCATATTGAAAAAAACGCACTATGTTTTACCATTTGTCTCTTATTCTTTCGCAAATTTAAAAAATATTATTTAGAAACCTAATACAAATTTAGGAAATAGGAAATAAGATAAATGTCTTGCAGTATATTTTGAGAAGATATTTTCACAAAAATTGACATCTTTAAATTTGATTATTATTATAGTAAAGATAAATGTCTTAGCAGCTGAAACGTGCACACCAACTTAATTAGAATTTAAAAGTACATAACATTAACTTATATCGATACATTTCATTTTTCGTCAAGCGATGATTTCGTCTCTGTTACAATCTCGAAGTTTTATGTTTGCAACATATGCATCCTCATATCCCACGTCGCAACATTCCACTTTTCTCCCCTAGAAATAGAGCAACAACAACAATATTAATTGAAAAATTATCCTAATTAATAACACAATAATGAAATTCTCAAATATAGCAAATTTTTTAAAATTTATGACTAAATTGCATCTATATCTACAAATCCTTAATTATATTATTTCCGTGGTCAGAAATTATTAAATTTAGAACCCTAATACAAACGGAAAACCGAAATGAATGGAATGTGAGAAAAAAATCTCACTTTTAGATAAAAAATGTTAAACTCAATTGCCATCATTGATTAAAATAAATGCAAATGTCCATGAGATAAGTTGAATGAACCTGTTTGTGGATTTTGGGAGAGAAGACTCGGATCAAAGCGATAGGATCCGCAGAAATATTACCGGAGGAAGAACAAGACGTCATGTTTCTACGAAACTTCCTTGTGTAAGAAGTAACAACTTCTTCGTTATCTTGTTCAACCGAATCGAAGAAGAACCAATGAGGAGCTTCACATGGATCTTGGGAGATAGGCCTCGTGTTGAACATGTAAACCGGAGGACGTCCTGGGTCCACGGACGGAATGTCTCGATGGGACGTCTTAAGTGGCTGCGTGGGAATATCTTCTCATAGATATGAGCAGAATAGCCCCACGAGATAGAGAAAGTCCAGTTACTGGCTCTCAAGTGGCAGATTGATTGTTGTAGCATCCGTGATTGATCCACGTTGGCTGCTTTCATGATATGAAGGACAGAGACCCCACGGTCCATGCCAGGAAAAAGTGGTTGGACGATATCAAAGTGGTGAAGGCCAAGAAGTGGAGCAGTTGGGTGGGATGAGAGTAACCCCGATAAGTCACCGTGTAGATCCATCTGGTTGTATGTATGTATCAAATTCATATAATATCTAAGTTGTTTCCTTATTCTATCAACCCCAACTTGTCTACTTTCCAATTTGCAGATGGGCTTACACAAGACTTAGAACCCTATAAAAATGAGATGAGGAATCTAGACAAAACCAGACCCATGGATTCTTAGTGGGTCAACAAACCCACAACAGCCATTTGCTTTCGTTCTGATTTTCAAGATCACAAAGCTCATTTCATGATGCCAGCTTGGTTTTTACTTTTTTTGGTCATTATGCTCTTTGTTAAAGAGTTCATGAGCCTAAAAACTGGTTTTTTTTTGGTAATCTAGCTATATTTAAATATATATATATATTTTTTAAAAATATCCATCTAACAGATGCTGCAGTTGATAAACCCATTATAATGACAAAATTTTGCATCAGATTATACTACCCCAACTCTTTTTCTATATAGTCAAGAATTTTTCGGGTTCTCTACAAAACAGTTGGGGTGGTAATGATCATAAAAGTTAATCATTTTTGTTGGTATAAAATTGTGATGAGGTAATGTCTATCGGTTTTATAATAACACCTTGGATTGGAGTAAGTCAGTCACGGATATGGATGGCTTTCAAAATATAAATTATCGGTTAACATATTGCACTCAAATAAGGATAACTTTACGTATTGAAACATTACTCAACTCAATATCAATTTTAATTAACCACAGAACCTCACTTTAGAGGAAAAAAAAAAACACTCGTGCGTAAATCTATTGTCAAGTTTGAGTAAATTAGACGTCTAAGTCCATTTAGTCGAAGGGTTCTTTTCAGAAAGTTTAGTTATATCTACGGTTCATTAAATAGTTGTATTTAAACTTTGATGTTAGTGTTAGCGAAAGTTAGTTGATTGTTTTGTTAAGTAGCATAAATGTGGGAATCCTTGAATTTTGAGACATATATAAGAAAATATATACCTGATGAAATCCTCTCTCGAGGATGAGATCAACGCCCAAATCAGCCAAACAAACACTCTGTAACTGATCTACCGCCCATATGTAGTGATACCTTTCGACACATTCATCCAACTTTGTCACCAATGCCTCCACCAATGGATAACTTAGAGCATATCCTCCTCCTCCGAATGCCATTTCAAATGATAAGTCAAAATTTGATTTTATTGTCTCCGAAAACATTCCAATGTAATGTTTACTCGTGTGGTCATATTTTGACAGCACATCCACTATGTTGTCTACGAAGAAAAGAGTATCATCATCCCCTGTCACATACCTGTTTATTCCGAACAATATTTAAGTCAGTCTTTGAAATATCATAGACAGGTAGTGTTGGGGAGGAGGATGACCAGTGAAGAAGAAGGCTATGAAGCTCTGTTTTTAAGAGTGCTATATGCTCTGTGTTTTTATTTCTCTTTACAGAGTATTTGGGATGCTGAATGTTTTTCAATTATTCGTGATTTTTTACTCTCTTCTTGCAAGCCAAATGGCTGAGGGTTGTAAATATGTTTAAATATTTGATTAATGAATTTAACATCAAGCAAAAAAAGAAAGAACATAGACAAAAATATGTTTATATTACTACTAAACCAAAGTTTGTGAGAGTCAAATATTAAGTCATTCACTAAAACTATGACAGAATTTATTTATTTTTCAAAAGATTTTACTATATTTTCTGTTCAAATATAAAAAGAAAAGGAACTATATTTTGTTAATTAATATGTAAAAATAAAAACTTTGATTTAAAATTTTCCAAAATATATTTCAGATAATATTAAAATATAATGATTTTTAATTCAGAAATTTCAAAAAATATTTTGATTTAATTGTTTTTCTTATAATTAAAAATATAAAAATAAGATAAAATATGAAATGTAATTACTTAGCTTTTTCTTTTAAAAAAAATTACTTAGCTTTTTTTTAAAAAACAGCAATGCAATTACTTGATACTATCATTTTCTTATAAAAATTAGTATATTTATATAATAAAATTATATCTCGATTTGATAAGATCGGTTTTACTTGGTATTTAAATGAACTACGTACGGTACAATTGTGATTTCACTGTGTATCTTGTAATCTCTAATTCAAGTTAATAAAATTAATTTTAGACGGAATTAAAAATGAACTACGTACCATCTGATACTTTGGTCTTGTTTGAGCCTGTGTGTCTCAAGAATGGATCTATAGATTCGAATATGAATCGGGTTTTTGAGCTTCGGGTAGATTCTGAGTTTCTTGAGGTCTTCGTTGATTTTAAACGGCGGGAAGGTTGGAGACCAAGGCCGGAACTCTTCTGACGGCTCCACGTCTAAAAAGATATTGCCACGTGTGACGTTGGGTCTCCACCATGATTCTACGTAAGTTCTTCGATTCTTCCACGCACGTGAGCTCCCCACCAATACGAACATCAAATGGCTCAAGTTTGTCGCTGCCTCCTTAGGCTGCAATGGCCTCTGGCTCTGTTGACATTTGAAGGTAAATATGTCACTGTTGAAAGGTTGGGAATCATTAATGTAGGTTTGGTTGTAGAAGATAAAGATAAAGAAGAATATGGCGACCACGCCGAAGATCACAGAATATTTGCATAAGATTTTTTTGTGGTAACTTGGAGACGACATTGTATTTACAAAGATAGTAATTATAGTTTTGTTCAAAAAAAAAAAAAAAAAAAAACCTATCAATATAACTATGAGGGAGCTTTTGAAGTTTGAGAGAAGAGGTTGCGTCATGTTTGAAAAAAGAAACGACTGATTATAGAAGTTTTTATATACTTTGATCGGTGAATTGAAAATAACATTTTTATTTAACAAGTTTCATTTATGAATCCATGAGTCAGTGTGACCAGATGAGAAATACTCTAAAATAGCAGAAAAATTAGTTTTTCTTTCTTTTCCAAATTTACAGTTTAAAATTCCAAAAGTAACTTAGATTGTGTGTAGATACTTGTTTATACTTACAATCTTTTGGATTTGGTAACCTTGTACTTACTGAAAAAAAATCTTTTAAAGGTGAATGGATGATATCGACTTTATATGGTCGTAGCTTTTGATGAATATTACAATCGATGAAATATCAAAGCATACCTTTCGATCTAAGAACAATTGTTTAATTTGATTTCGATTATTTAAATATTTCTTGGTTAATTTTTTTTTACAATGGGATTAGTTCACTAATTATGACTGAAGTTTACATTTTGGTGATTACCCTATTTTTATTAACTTATCATATATTTATTTTCTTAGTTTTTTTTATTTTATTTCTTTAGCTGCTTTTATTTCATCTTCAAATGTTCTTCTATCTTGTGAAACAAGGTGCGAATTTATCACCTAATAATAATTATAATGCATAATTAATGGTGTTTAGGGATTGTATGTACAATAATTTTTGTTTAGTAAATCAGGTGATGCGACTTGGAAGTCGAACATAAGAGCATGTACATTAAAGAGTCCCTTTTGGGGTTCTTAAAAAGAAAAATTTAATTTTAATTTTTCTTTTTAAAGTCGAAAAAAAAAAGTTGATCAATCGCGTGCCGCCACATACTCATGAACAGTGAAGAACCGTCTTTTAAATAAGAGATTTTCAGATACGGTTCTTGACTGTGCTGTGGGGTTCGTTTATTATTTAATTAATTTTTTTTTAAAGAACTCCAGTAAGATCCTTTGATAGATATGCTCTAACCGTGTTAACGAGATAAGTTGGTGGGGAAAAAAGGCGGCGGAGGAGGTGGGAGCTAAGACGGCCAGGAGGTCTGGCGGGATGGGTAATTGAAGGAGCTGGGGATCTGTCATCGGAAAAGGAGAGGCGGTCGCCATCTTTAGGTCTCCTTTATTACATGTATGGATTCGTATATATATGTATGGTTAGTCTTATATATACATACTTTCACATTAGTAATCCTTTTGATATTTTTAACATCTTTTCATTTAGATGTAATGTTGCAATAGTAGGTGTAAATTAACCATGTTCAAGACTGAATGAACAGATGTAATATCGATGTTGTGCATTTTCATTAGGCTATGATTTCGTCTCTGTAACAATCACGAAGTCTTATATTTGCAACATCTGCACCCTCATATCCCACGTCGCAGCATTCTACTTTTTTCCCCTAGAAATAGAGCAACAACAATTGCTAACATTAATTAGCATAAATAAAACTGCCCATTTTTAAAAAAATGCAAATGCCCATGAGATAAGATGAATGAACCTGTCTGGGAGTTTTGGGAGAGAAGACTCGGATTGAAGCGAGAGGATCTGCAGAAATATTACCGGAGAAAGAACAAAACGTCATGTTTCTAGGGAACTTCCTTGTGTAAGAAGTAACAACTCTTTCATTCTCTTGTTCAATCGAATCGAAGAAGAACCAATGAGGAGCTTCACATGGATCTCGAGACACAGGCCTTGTATTAAACATGTAAAGCGGAGGACGTCCTCGGATCCAAGGACGGAATGTCTCGATGGGACGCCTCAAGTGGCTGCGTGGGAATATTTTCTCATATATATGAGCAGAATATCCCCACGAGATGGAGAAAGTCCAGTTATTAGTTCGGACGTGGCAGATCGACTGTTGTAGGATTCTTGATTGGTCTACGTTGGCTGCTTTCATGATATGAAGGACAGAGCCACGACGGTCCAGGCCAGGAAAAAGTGGTTGGACGATATCGAAGTGGTGGAGGCTGAGAAGAGGAGCCGTCGGGTGGGATGAGAGTAAGCCCGACAAGTCACCGTGTAAATCCATCTGTTGTATGTATCGAACACTTATTGTATCGAAGAGGATTATTGATGAATATGGGAATCCTTGCTAGATTTGGAACAAAATATAATTTTTTGTTATTTATAATAATATATCTCTACAAAAAACAATACCTGATGAAATCCTTTCTCGGGAATAAAATCTGCTCCTAAATCAGCCAAACAAGCACTTTGTAAGTGATCACCCGCCCAAATGAAATGATACCTCTCAACACATTCATCCAACTTTGTCACTAATGCCTCCACCAGTGGATAACTTAGAGCATATCCTCCTCCTCCATATGCCATTTCAAATGACATGCGATAATTTGATGTGATAGTCTCCGAATACATTCCAATGTAATGTTTTTTTGTGTGGTCGTATTTTGACAACACGTCCACTATATTATCGACGAAAAAAAGACTATCATCATCTCCCATTACATACCTATTTATTTAGACAATATCTACGTCAGACTATGAATCTTTATAATTTCATCACAAACATGTATTTTTTTCCGTTTCCACGTATATCCATTACAAAATCAATTTTGAACAGATTAATCGCACTAATGTTGGGTCCGTCAATTATATGGGACCAACGAGAGTTCAAAACTTATTTCATGTTAAATTTATCCAGTTTTATTATAAAAAGAATTAACTAAAAAAGAATGTCAACAATATGACCAAAACTAACAATATGACCAAAACCTAACAGTGACCGTAACCGTTTTAGATCTCACAATTGTAACCGTATAAATTGTTAACATCTTTAATATTTACCATATGATAGTTACAACTAAAAAATTACTAACCGTATTCATATCGAACCGCCGGTTAACCATCGATTACCACCATAAATTTATAACTGCAACCGTTTATAAAATATAATAGATTAATATTTAAGTATGTATAATTCGTTCTTTTCTAACTTTTTTATTAATTTTTCTAAAAATTATTTTTTACCTTTGAGTGTTGTGACTTAGATAATTATTTTTTTTTTATAGAAAATTCTCTTATTTTGATGTAAAATAAAATAAGTTGACCGTGTGTCTAATGCCAAGAAAAAATGGTCGTGTGTTATATTGATTTTCGATCGAGTTGATGAAAAACATACAAATGATTGTAGTACAAACTTTTGATCAATGATATCTTTTTCGTTTTTTTTTTCGTGTGTTGCTACGATGAGTTTTTTTTTTGAAATTATTATTTTTTATAAAAAAATTCTCTTGTTTTGATGTCAAATATGATAAGTTGACCGTTTTAGTGAAAAAAAAATAAAAAATAAGTTGACCATGTGTCTAATGCCAAGAAAAAATGATCGTGTGTAAAATTTATTTTCGAGTTGATGAAAAACATACAAATGATTGTAGTACAAACTTTTGATCAATAATATCAGTCTCACTTAAGATGTGGAATTTCTAACTGTTCAATTTTTTTTGATTATTTAATTTGTTTAAATTATATTCCCAGAATATTTAATTAAATATTAACTTTTTTATTTATTTCAGTAACTTCGAAAAGATCTTGGGTGTAAATCATAAGACAAAAAAAAATCGTATTATTATATCTGATAAGCCATAAAATACGAAATATAATGATTTGTATATTTATCTATATATTAGTTATATAATTTAAATATATCATGGTTTTTAGTTAAAAATAGATATATATATATATATATATATATACCTCAATTTAATAAGATGGTTTAATTATTATTTAAATGATCGGGCCTACCATCTGACACCCTGGTCTTGTTTGAGCCTGTGTGTCTCGAGAATGGATCTATAGATCCGAATATGAACCGGGTTTCTGAGCTTCGGGTAGATTCTGAGTTTCTTGAGGTCTTCGTTGACTTTAAATGGCGGGAAGGTCGGAGACCAAGGCCGGAACTCTTTTGACGGCTCCAGGTCCAAGAAGAGATTGCCACGTGTGACGTTGGGTCTCCACCATGATTCTATGTACGTTCTTCGATTCTTCCACGCACGTGAGCTCCCCACTAACACGAACATCAAATGGCTCAAGTTTGTCGCTGCCAACGGCCTCTCCGGACATTTTGTGGTAAGTATGTCACTTTTGAAAGGCTGGGAATCATTGATGTAGGTTTGGTTGAAGAAGTTTAAGACGAAGAAGAGTAACGCGATGAAGATCACGGGATATATGCATAAGATATTTTTGTGGTAACTTGGAGATGACATTGTATATAGAGAGATAACAACTATCGAGAATTAGATGGAGTAGGTAATGAGGGAGATTTTGAAGGTTGAGAAAATAGGTTTTGGGTTCGTGGTTGAACAAACAGACGACTGATTTTGAATTGTAATAAGAGAAAAGTTTTGGTGTCTTGAGTTTGAAGCCATAGAAGTTTTATTTATACTTTGATCAGTAAATTTAGAATTAATATTTTTATTTACCAAGTTTCATCCGTGAATCCACGAGTCAGTGTGAACGATGTATAGCCGTACAAGCATAGCTTAAACTTTATTAGAGATTAGATTATATCCAAGGCCGCTCTATGTTTTCCTAAAAACAGATTTTATTAATTTGTGATTATAAACTTTATGATCCTTTGTGTTTCATTTTTATTTTTTTCATTAATTAAAAATTATTAATTAATATAGGAATTGTAAAATCACTATTTATTATTTGAAAATAACTTAATTATTTAATTAAAAATTACCTTTGAGTTTTGTTCTTGTTCCACAAAGATTGATTTTAGGTATTCTGAGAATTTTTGAATTTATTAAATTACTATTGATTTATATATTGTTTAGTGTGATATAATAATTTTTATTATTTTTTGATAATTA
Source organism: Euclidium syriacum (assembly GCA_900116095.1). Taxonomy (NCBI): domain Eukaryota; kingdom Viridiplantae; phylum Streptophyta; class Magnoliopsida; order Brassicales; family Brassicaceae; genus Euclidium; species Euclidium syriacum. The sequence continues at coordinate 9,463,861 of FPAK01000007.1, read as the reverse complement.
GTGTGATAAAAAAAAATTTGATAAAAATTATTAGTGTGGTAAAATAATGCGTCATGCATGTATAAATGATCATTACTTTTTTTTTGAAAACTTTAGAAAATTATTTTTTAAAAGCAGAGAAAATATCATTTTTCACCATTTTTGGAAATTGTTTGAAATAAAATAAGACATTTAACAAATAGTAGAAATTATATATGTAAGTATTACTTTATTATTTTTAATCCAAATAAAATTCTAGGAAATCAATTCCTTAGAATGAAGGGGTATAAAAACATTGGTTTCGATTGGTACATTAAATTAAAGCGGTTGAAGGAAAATTTTGTTTATATACACCAATCACAAAACATTTCCAAAAATTACAGTAAAAACGTTTCTTTCAGCTTTTTGTTACTGTTTTCACCAATAGTTTTCTTCCACAGTTTTACACTATTCCCCAACCGTTCACCACTTCTGCTAACCGTTAATATATTTGCTCCACTCTTATTCACCAATCGGACTCATCGTAGTTGATCACGTAATTGTTAACTAAAGTACTGAATTTATCAGAGTCTTGGCAGCCTAATCGTTTTCGTTTGTCACTCGGAAACTTAATCACGCTAATAGCAAAACGACAAACTTTTTTTTTTCGAGAAGTTTCTTAACGCAACTTAATTATGTCAAAAATGAAAATGCAACTTTGTCTATGAAGGCACGTGATTGAGTTTTCATTTACTGAACGAGACTCTCTTTTCTTAACACTACTGCAATGTATTTTCGTTATTTAAACTTTAAAGTACCAAATCTATATAGAGTAACCATCCTAACAAATACTAATTTAAAAGTAACATTATTTTCATTAGTTTTGTTCACATCAATTTGTTTTATACAAATAGGCCGCCTCTTTAAATTAAAAATATGTGTTTTATTATAATTTTTTTCCTGAATCTTATTATAATTTATATTAGTCATTGTTTAGGGAAAATATTGGTTAGTGAATCGACTGCTAGTGGCAAGTTTATGTACAAAGTCGGCAAAGAGTCGACAAATACATGAATGCCCGAAAAACACTTTCAAGATGTTTTCTAATGACTTTTAGACAGCTCAAATCAGTAACTCCCTCCTTCCCTCCCACGCCTCCAAGAAAATACAGTAATTCAAATAGAGAAAGAATCAGAAAAGAAGAAATTCATAAAGAATGATTGTAAAGCTTCATTCAATAAGATATAAACAAGGCGATGATTTCATATCCATTAAAATATTGAAGTCTCATGTCGCAACCTTATACTTTCTCCTTTAGAAACAGAACAATCAAAACAATATTAATTGTAAAATTATCGTCCCACACAATATATTTTCAAATATTGAAAAATCTTTAAATTTCATTACTAGAATGCATCTACTTTTACTAAGTTCTTGATTATATTATTTTTTTGTCATAAATTGTTGAATTTAGAACCTTATTACGAATAGAAAAACTCAATTGAATGAATGTGAGAACAAATCCTACCTTGATCATAATAAGAAGAAAATAATTTTAATCATTGCAATCAGAAAATCTTCGAAATACATATTTATCGTGTTTTCTGGAGACTTCACGTTTTCTTTGTTCTGACAAAAGATCTATTCTCCAGTTGATAAACCTTATTTTGAATTACTCAACTCATTCCAAAAAAGTTACAACTTTCAAAGATAACTAGTTTTAATGCACACAAGTCCACCTAGAATGAACTCAAGAGCTACATGGATCCATTTGAAACAGTCCAAGATCATCTTTTAAAGGCAAGGCCTAATACTAAACCCATCATGAAGTCTCGAATTCAATCTTCCAAAAACGTATCCTGCTGATTATTATTTTAGAACACTCATCATCCTCATTTCTTCACTTCTTTAGAGAGTTCTCTCGTTATAGCTAGTAGTCATCAAGATGAGCGATACCTCATTATAACTGATATAAATGATTACATATGAATTTTAATTTGCATGTATGGTTAATTAGTCTTATGATTTTACATTAGTAATCCTTCTGTCTAATTAACATTTTCAAATTTTATAATTTTAGATGTAATTATTGCAATAGTAAGTGTATATCTTCAAGTTCAAGACTAGACGAACATGAAATTTAATATAATTGTTTTTTTTATTAAGAACTGCACCGGCTTAAACCTAGTAATAATTAAATTTAAAATTAATATCATTCTAAGCATTTACCCAAATAGTTTTTTTTTCAATGTTAAGATTTACTCAAATAAATAGTTACATTAGTATACTTTTCTTGTTGAGATGATATTTTGTATTGGATATTGATATACCAGATTACTTGAATACAGAGTCAGCTTACCAGCTGAAACGTGCACACCAGATTAGACTTTAGAAGTACAAATGTAATTATAAGGTCTATACATTTTATTATTCATTAGGCGATGATCTCGTCTTTGTTACAATCTCGAAGTCTTATGTTTGCAACATCTGCACCGTCATATCCCACGTCGCAACATTCCACTTTTCTCCCCTAGAGATAGAACAATAAAACAATATTAATTGTAAAATGATCGTAAATAACTACACAATAATTAAATTCTCAAATATATAGAGTTTATTAATAAAATGCATCTAAATCTACAAAGTTCTTAATCATATTATTACTTTTTATCATAAATTATGAAATTTAGAACCCGGATGCAAATGGAAAAAATCAAACTTGAGAAAAAAATCCCACTTTTGATTTTTCTTTTTTAAATAAAATCAATAGCCATCATCAGCATCAATGCAAATGTCCATGAGATAAGATGAACGAACCTGTTTGGGAGTTTTGGGAGAAAAGACTCGGATCAAAGCGATAGGATCCGCAGAAATATTACCGGAGAAAGAACAAGACGTCATGTTTCTAGGAAACTTCCTTGTGTAAGAAGTAAAAATTCTTCCATTCTCTTGTTCAACTGAATCGAAGAAGAACCAATGAGGAGCTTCACATGGATCTCGAGACACCGGCCTCGTGTTAAACATGTAAAGCGGAGGGTGTCCTCGGCTCCAAGGATAGAATGTTTCGATAGGACGCATCAAGTGGCTGCGTGGAAATATCCTCTCGTAGATATGAGCAGAATAGCCCCACGAGATGGAGAAAGTCCAGTTATTGGCTCTGACGTGGCAGATCGACTGTTGTAGCATTCTTGATTGGTCTATGTTGGCTGCTTTCATGATATGAAGGATAGAGCCACGACGGTCCATGCCAGGAAAAAGTGGTTGGACCTTATCGAAGTGGTGGAGACTAACAAGAGGAGCTGTTGGGTGGGATGAGAGTAAGCCCGACACATCACCGAATAGATGTATCTGTTGTATGTATCAAATACTTATGATTGTGTAGGGAGGTTTAATTATTTTTATCAAAATGCATGCATTGTAGAGAAGTTACTTACTCCCCTACAATATTGAAATATTAATACTCCAATTCTTTTAATAAACCGTAGAATTTATCTAAAAAATCATAACTGAATATATATGGCTCTTTAGATTCTTTCTTCCATGCATGTTTTTGGTTCTCACAAACACTGATTCACCAACTGAATCACCTAGAATTTTCGAAGGCGAATGTGGAAAGCCAAATTTTTTTAGAGAACACCTTCGAAATCAAAATACATGTTGATAACATAGATAATTAAATAGATATTAGAAGCTTTCTTTTCATACCGGCCTTAACCAAATTCAAGTTAAAATTACATTGGAATAACCGGAACTTTATATATTCAAACACTAGCGACTAGCTAATGTTTAGTTTCATGGTTTCCAACTCCAAACCAATAGGTAATAAGTGAATTAGTTCAAATTTCTTATATATTGCTTAGGTTTTATTTTAAGGGACACAAGAAACTCATGAATCTTAGTTGTTTATGGTTATTGAAAGTATGTTTTATATTGGGTATTCAAGATTAGATTAGAGAACATCTACAAGGATTTTTAGATTATTGGTTCTAGGGGAAGCCTTAGGAATGAGATCAATGTTTAAACGGGCTATTTAAACATCAGATTAAGTTGAGTCTTTCCATCAGTTTTATCAAGGATGATGTTGAAACAAAGGTAGTCATTGTTGGGGATGATTCAGGTTGAAAGCTTGTGTGAAGAGAACGAGGGTCCAAGAGCTGGTGAAGATTCCTAAAGGATCAAGTACAGTTGGGTTACAACTATGGTTGAAACTTAAGCTTCAGAGCTTTGTTTTATTGCTTGGTAGTGAAGACATGGATTTCAGTTGCAAGCTTTTTTTTGCAAACTCATCGTAAAGAAATGAGTTTTATTAATTGCTCTGGGATCCATGAATGTTGTAATCAAGAGCCGTGATTAGTATAAAACCATTCAATACACTCTGTTTTCTAACACCCAACTCAATAATACTATTCACTGCCCACAAAATCGTATTTAAAAGAAAACTTGCATGTAAATATTTTGTTAATTTTTAACAAAAGATATATATATATATATATATATATATTGTTAATCTTTTAACAATTTTTTTTTTTTTTTTGTCAATCTTCGCTACAAAACATATGTTGTCTCTAATATCCTTAATCTATTTTCTATTTTTCATTTCACAAAATGTAGGACGAGGTCATGACATTGGAATCTTTCGTTGCATTTAAATTGAATATCTTTAAGTAAAACAAAACCATCTTTTATCAAGCTTGAGTAAATTGATTACTCAAAGGGTTTTTTTTTTTTCCCCCAGAAAATTTAACTATATCTTTGGTTGGTAAAAGTCGATGGGTTTAATATTATTATTAGCAAAATTAAGTTGATGATTGTTTCAAAAAAAAAGTATTGAAGCTTTTTGTGAGCTAGCATGCCTATGTAATTTTTTGAATTTTGAGACATATATAAGAAAATACCTGATGGAATCCTTTCTCGGGGACAAGATCAACTCCCATATCAGCTAAACAAACACTCTGTAAGTGATCCCCCGCCCAAATGAAAAGATAATACCTCTCAATACATTCATCAAACTTTGTCACCAATGCCTCCACCAATGGATAACTTAGAGCATAACCCCCTCCTCCGTATGCCATTTCAAATGTCAATTCGAAATTTGTTTTTATCGTCTCCGCAAACATTCCGATGTAATATTTTTTCGTGTGGTCGTATTTTGACAACACATCCACTAAATTATTTACGAAGAAAAGACTATCATCATCTCCCATCACGTACCTAAGACAATATTTAAGTCAGATTACAATGGGAACCCATTGGAGATGCTCCAATAATATTACGAAATATAATATACATATATATATATATGTTAAATTATATAAATTAAAATATAATTTTTTTAACTAACAAAAGAAATTAATATGTCTGGGTTTGATAAGATGTCTAACTTGGTATTTAAATGGCCTACCATCTCACACCTTGGTCTTGTTTGAGCCGGTGTGTCTCGAGAATGGATCTATAGACCCTAATATGAAACGGGTTTCTGAGCCTCGGATAGATTCTGAGCTTCTGGTAGATTCTGAGTTTCTTGATGTCTTCACTGACTTTAAACGGCGGGAAGGTCGGAGACCAAGGCCGGAACTCTTCTGACGGCTCCACGTCCAAAAAGATATTGCCACGTGTGACGTTGGGTCTCCACCATGATTCTATGTAAGTTCTTCGATTCTTCCACGCACGTGAGCTCCCCGCCAACACAAACATCAAATGGCTCAAGTTTGTCGCTGCCAACGGCTTCTCTTGACATTTTAGGGTAAATATGTCACTGTTGAAAAGTTGGGAATAATTGAAGTTGGTTTGGTTGACGAAGAATATTGTGACCACCCCGAAGATCACGAGATATTTGTATAAGTTTTTTGTGCGGTAATTTGGAGACGGCATTGTATATTCAAAGATAGTAGTCACTATCGAGATTTAGATCGAGATTTTGAGGGTTGAGCGAACAGGTGTTTTATTTATACTTTGATTGGTGAATTCAAAATACCATTTTCATTAACGAAGTCTCATTCTAGAATTCGTTAGTGACTGACGATTGTGACGATGTATATCCCGTACAAGTAAACCTCAAACTTTATTAGATACTGGTTAGAAACCCGTGTGGATATGCGTGTTTTTCCTAAAAAATATTCATATTAATTCTTTTTTTTTTTACTTTAGTGATATTTTGTATATTCATGCGTATTTGGATTAAATATAGCCCATTTTCTTATATTCATGGGTATTTGGGTTGAATACCTCATTTTTTATATTTCTCTTTTAGAATATATATTTTAGATGTATTAATAATTTAAGAATTGTTTTCTTATAGTCATGGTTTTATTATGAGAGGAAAATGGTGTTTATATTAGGCTTTGGTCTAAGTGATCTGAAATCCGATATGCTATTTAAAAAAGATTAGAAGAAAGGAAATTGTATGTTAATAAGAGGTCATAACTCCTCAAAAAACGACAAGGATCATGGATCTACATGGGGCAAAAGGACGAGTCAGTTAGAAAGTCGTAAGGACTTGACACTCCTCTGGATATTGCTCTTGGTGTGTGAGTGTGTATCTGTAGAGGAAAAGAAATTGGGTTATATATGAGAAATATGGATGTGGATGCTAGAATTCTATGATCAAAATTTGTATATATAAAATTTGATGGTTTAGGATTGTTTTATCTTTGGGTAGCAAAAGATCCAGTGTTACATTGCAAATTGGAGAACTTTTTTGAGTAGGCGGAGATTAGAGGGAATATCACAAATGATTATTTCAGTCGGGTTATAGGATATAAGTATAGTTTTACCATTAAGACGAATATTATAGCAAAATGAAGTGTCTACAATTGGTGTGACAGCTGAGAATAACTTATTTTTAAGAGCTCGTCTCCTTTTATAGACTTGATTTTTGTTTTAACTCCGAATAGAAACTCCTGTCACATTTTGCATTAATACCTTGATCTTAATATGATATTGATCGACAATTATTAGTCATTTTTCTTGAATTCTGACTTCAATGCCTTCGAATTCGGCCTTATATTTTAATTTGACTTTTCTTTAGTTCTTTCAGGACTATCTTGTTGGGTCTTTTTGGTGGGTTGGGAATTGGCACAACAATTAGCCTCCTCAATTCCCTAAATGGTTTATTATTGCATTTAGTCTTAAGGTCTAGTTTTACCAATTCTCCAATTTTGAGACATATATAAGAAAATACTTGATGCAATCCTTTCTCGAGGATGATATCAATTCCCAAATCAGCCAAACGAACACTCTGTAACTCATCTTGCGCCCAAATGAAATGATACCTCTCAACACATTCTTCCAACTTTTCCACCAATTCTTCCACCGGTGAATTAGAGCATATCCCGCTCCTCTGTATGCCAATTTCAAATGAAAAGTGAAAATTCGATTTTATCGTCACCGAAAACATTCCAACGTAATGGTTTTGCGTGTAGTCGTATTTTTACAACACATCTACTATGTTGTCTACAAAGAAAAGACTATCATCATCTTCCATGACAGACCTGTTTATTGTGGACAATACTTGAGTCATCACGAGTTTTTTTTTAATATCATAGACAAGAGTAAGTTTTACTACTACTAAAACAAAAGATTAGGCAATGATTTCATCTGTCACAATCGCGAAGTCTTATGTTTGCAACATCTGCACCCTCATATTCCACGTCGCAACATTCCACTTTCCTCCCCTAGAAATAGAACAATAAAAGCAATAGTCATTGAAAAAATAGACGAAATTAACAACACAATCATTAAATTTTTTATGACCAAAATGCATCTCTTTCTTCAAAGTTCTTAATTATATCATTTTTGCTCAAAAATTATTAAATTTAGACACGAACAGAAGAATGTGAGAAAAAATCCCGCTTTTGATTTTTCTTTTTTAAAAGAAAATCATTTGTCATCATTAACATAAATGCAAATGTATCAATGAGATAAGATGAAGGAACCTGTTTGGGAGTTTTGGGAGAAAAGACTCGGATCAAAGTGAGAGGATCCGCAGAAATACTACCGGGAAATGAACAAGACGTCATGTTTCTAGGAAATTTCCTTGTGTAAGAAGTAACTACTCTTTCGTTCTCTTGTTCAATCGAATCGAAGAAGAACCAGTGAGGAGCTTCACATGGATCTCGAGACACCGGCCTCGTGTTAAACATGTAAAGCGGAGGCCGTCCTCGGATCCAAGGACGGAATGTCTCGATGGGACGCCTCAAGTGGCTGCGTGGGAATATTTTCTCATATATATGAGCAGAATATCCCCACGAGATGGAGAAAGTCCAGTTATTAGTTCTGACGTGGCAGATCGACTGTTGTAGGATTCTTGATTGGTCTACGTTGGCTGCTTTCATGATATGAAGGACAGAGCCACGACGGTCCAGGCCAGGAAAAAGTGGTTGGACGATATCGAAGTGGTGGAGGCTGAGAAGAGGAGCCGTCGGGTGGGATGAGAGTAAGCCAGACAAGTCACCGTATAGTTCCACCTGGTTATATGTATGTATCGAACACTTATTGTATCAAAGAGAATTATTGAGGAATGTGGGAATCCTTGCTAGGTTTGGAACAAAAACTAATTTTGTGCTGTTTTATGATATTTATTTCTCTATAAGAAAATACCTGATGAAATCCTTTCTCGGGAGTAAAATCAGCGCCCAAATCAGCCAAACAAATACTCTGTAGATAATCACCCGGCCAAATGAAATAATACCTCTCAACACATTCATCCAACTTTGTCACTAATGCCTCCACCAGTGGATAACTTAGAGCATATCCTCCTCCTCCATATGCCATTTCAAATGACATGCGATAATTCGATGTGATAGTCTCCGAATACATTCCAATGTAATGTTTTTTTGTGTGGTCGTATTTTGACAACACGTCCACTATATTATCGACGAAAAAAAGACTATCATCATCTCCCATCACATACCTATTTATTTAGACAATATGTAAGTCAGACTATAAATTTTTATAATTTCATCACAAACATGTATTTTTTTCGTTTTATTAGTACTGTTAAAACCAAAAAAAAAAATATGAAAGAAAGTCTATCAAAGTCATATCGATTTTCAAGAATTAAGAGTCTAGGACACAAAGAAATCTCAAAAAAAATTGAATACAAATGTTTCACGTGGTCTTCTATCATTCATCTCGATGTAAATCCATTACACAATTAAATTTAGAATGGAGTGATTCCATTAATGTTGGAGTCCACCTTCTATCTCTCATAATACTAAATCTCATAATACTAAAATTAAATATTAATAGTTTTCTCTCATAATACTAAATCTCATAATACTAAAGTTAAATATTAATAGTTTTTTATTTCAGTCATTTAAAAAAGATTTTTCGTGCAAATCATAAGACAAAAATATTTCAAAATTATTATCTAATAAAATACGAAATAGAATAATTTGTATCTATCTACATATTAATTATATAAATTTAATTAAGCAATAAAATAGAAATAAATCCATTTGATAAGATTAACTATTATTTAAATGGTAGGGCCTACCATCTGATACCCTCATCTTGTTTGAGCCTGTGTGTCTCGAGAATGGATCTATAGATTCGAATATGAACCGGGTTTGCGAGCTTCGGGTAGATTTTGAATTTCTTAAGGTCTTCGCTGACTTTAAACGGCGGGAAGGTCGGAGACCAAGGCCGGAACTCTTTTGACGGCTCCACGTCCAAAAAGAGATTGCCACGTGTGACGTTGGGTCTCCACCATGATTCTATGTAAGTTCTTCGATTCTTCCACGCACGTGAGCTCCCCACCAACACGAACATCAAATGGCTCAAGTTTGTCGCTGCCAACGGCCTCTCTTGACATTGTACGGTAAATATGTCACTGTTGAAAAGTTGGGAATAATTGAAGTTGGTTTGGTTGAAAAAGAATATTGCGACCACGCCGAAGATCACGAGATATTTGTATAAGTTTTCTGTGCGGTAACTTGGAGACGGCATTATATATTCAAAGATAATAGTATTAGTAACTATCGGGGTTTAGATGGAGATTTTGAGGGTTGAGTGAGGAGGTCTTTTATTTATGCTTTGATCGGTGAATTTAAAATAACATTTTCAGTTGCCAAGTCTCATTCTAGAATTCGTCAGTGACTGTGACGATGTTATTTAGGGGATATATGAGAGGCCATTTATAATAACATTTTCATTTACCAAATCTTCATTGAATATTCAAGGTTCATTGACCTTTTTAGTACATCTTCCTTGTTTCGTTTGGTTTATTTCCTTGTATGTCAAAAATGAAATCCCCTAAACTTGTTTTATTTATCGAATCGTTTCGACCTCGGTTTGCTCTGGTAAAGGGTATTACAAACCATCTTACTTTTTGAAGTGAATCCATGTGTCGTATTAGTAAGTAGAAAATCATCTCCAACAGAATCTATATTTAATCTAAATAATGTTATACAAATATTTTCTCTTATATTCCTAAACATCGACTTTTTAGGTTTTTTATTAGTTTTCATAAAAAAAAAAATTTCTAATTTTTTCAACACTTTTTATTGATTAATGTAATGAATTGTAAAGTCACTTTTATTAATTGAAAAAAAAAAAAAAAAAAACTGATTGCCTTTTGAGTTTTCTTTTTGTTCCACAAATATTGATTTTTAGGTATTCTTTGTAACTCGATATTAATGTTCATAAACCGCAAAGTTTAAACAAATATTAACTGAGAATTTTTGAATTTGTTTACTATAAATTTATTGTTTAGTGTGATAAAATAATGCATGTATAAAAGCAGATCATTTTTAGCTCTTAACTTTTGAAATTGTTTAATGTAAAATAATACATTTAAATGCCCTTTGTAAAAAAAAAAAAAAGATAATGGTTAAACTTAAACAAGCATTTATATTCGAAATAATTTCTTAACGCAAATGAAAATGCAACTTTTTCAGTAATTAGTGTAATCAGGTTAGTGTATGATCAGATCTGGTAATTAGGTTTTGACCTTCGTCTATAGGCACGTGATTGAGTTTCATTTACTGAACAAGTCTCTCTTTGCTTAACACTAACGCAAAGTTTTTCCTTAGTTAAAGTATCAAATCTATATACATATAAGTAATAACTAATACCCATCCCAACAGATAATGTAAAAGGTAACATTTTCCCTATAAGTTTTGGTTCACATAAATTCGGTTTGTATTTATCATAGTTTTTCTTCTTGAATCTTATTATAATTTATAAGTCGTTGTTTGGTTAGTGAATCCGGCAAGTTTCATGTACAAAGTCAAGAAAATACTTTACAGATGTTTTTCAATGACTCACAGACGTTCGAATCAGTAAAAAACCAAAAAAAATAACTACACAAAATTGGTAGTCTCGAGAAAGAAGAAGAATAATAATTAAAAGAAAAAAAACTCATGAAGGATGAAGGTGGTAAACAAGTTTTTCTGAAATATGTAGCTCAATCCCTTTCGATGTATGTAATATCATGCTTCCTACTCCTTGGATATCACAAACAAGCTTCATAACACGATTGCAAGATTATAGTAAAACTCAAAGCGGCATTCACGTGGAATTTACTGGCTTATGATAAAATATATGCCTCTTTTATCAGGGGGAGAGGACTAGGGTTGTGGTATCTCCATGATTTCAGCTACCCCTCCTCTCTGCTAATCATAGTCTTAAAAGAAAAATATTTTCGATATGCATCCCCCAAAGTATGGTTGGTGTAGTATATTGGTAGTTCGGACTCTCCTAAAAGCGTGTATCCATTGGTCCATTGGCTCAGGGTGCAACACAAGAGTCTATTGTGACCCATGGATCATGTGATCCTAGCTTGTACGGCGCTGAATATTGGTTTATTCCAAGATTTTTCCCTCCACGTAAACTAAAACTACCTAATTGAATTTGAAACAAAGGGATGGAAACATACCTTATTCATGAACTCATTGACCCCGTTGATACTCCATTCAACACATGCATGCGATTTTTTCAATTATTTGGTTGGGTGGATTCTGCTAGAGCCATGCCAAATTAGGTCATTACTTTGTGAGATCGGGTTATATATTCATACGTTCTCTTCGAGATTCTTCCACAACCCAGAAAGTTTTGGATCCGAGCCCATATGTCCTAGAAGGCCAAGTCATAATGGTTAAGGGTTCGAGAAATCAAGCATTTTTGTGGCAAGCTCTTCCATATTGTCTAACCACAACTAACAGATTATTGGATCGCTTACTTAGAGCATAAAGAGGTTTTCCTCAATGTAATTATGATGAAGAATAAATTAACCATTTTGTACTATTTTTTCCACCGACCTTACAAATGCGAGTCTTATCCTCTACCCCTACCCATATCTAGGTTTATATTCATGTATCACTTCTTATTCTCTAATTCTAACTACTTGTTTTACGAAAGTAAAGAAGCAAGGGCTTGGGAGGATTAGTTGAGGTATATCTCCTAGATTTTTTGGTACAATCTGCCAGTTAACAATTCAAAAGGAAAAGTGTTGGGAGATTAGTAAATATTTTGGAGGTCTCATTAGTAGAGGAGTATAGTTCTCCGGACTTGGTACAGACTATAGAGTGTGGTAAAGGTTTATATAGATATGTCAATTAGCGCGTCTTGGACCCCAGATGCGTCTTTGTATCTAGGCGTTTTGTTGTAAAGAAGACAAATTTGGCTCCAATAGTCCAATGTTTATGGAAATAGCTAACATTTTTTAAGAACACTGGTTTGGAGAGTAGGCCGGTCCAGTTTTTTAAACCACCGGGTTACATGATAAGTAGGGTTTTAATTTAAGTTTTAATGGGTTTGGGTAAATCGGATAATCAATCACTCCGTCTCCGGCAGAGGTTATCGCCTGAAATCCCCTACTCCCTCACACTCGTCTGTTTCGAGATTGATTTTGATCTCCAACACTCTAAGCTCGCTCTAGTTTACCAGATCGTCAATTACAGGTCTCTTCTTCTACCCTCTGCCTTAGATTTTGCCTCTTGTTCCCAATCCCAGAGAGATTGCAATTTGCTCTTTTGTTCAAAACCGTTGTAAGATGTCTTCTCCTTCTGAGTCTTTTGATTCATTTGAGTCTTTTGGTCGTCTCTATGGGAATCTGAGAAATTTGTACTGTGATTAAATCATTCTGAGATCATTAATTCTCATATAAGCACAACTTACAGAATTTCAAGGTTCTGGTTCGATTGGAAAGAAGAGATAACACTTTTTTATTCGCATTGCCAATATGAAAATGATTTATACTTAGATGAAGACTTAAAACTCAAAATCTTCTTCCAGGTCCTCTAAGGAGTTTGTGAAGACATACATGCCACCTGGAAAACAAAATGCTTGAATAAAAGCTTGAAACTTTGGATATTGAGAATGAAGTTTTGGGGATGCTTCTTAGTGATCGTTGGCTCTGTTTCCTTCACTGGATTTGTATTTGCAGCTTTAGTCTCGAAATTGATTCCGCAATCTGACAATCCAATACTCCAAGCTATCCAGAATGACAGGTACTTTCTTTGTTCAGTATCCAGGATTTAAGGTTCTGTATCATTCTTGTTATATAAACAATAGCATTGATTTTCTTGAATTCATAGTGAGTCTTCTTTCTCTAGTCCAATATCATGATTTGGATTTGATATAAAACTATCTTCCAGGTACTACTGCTTCTTAGCCCCACTGACTCTACCAGTCCTAGTGGTTGCTGTTTACTTTCATTGGCTTAGCATGAAGCTGTTCAAGCATGCATGATACATCAACCATCACTCTTACTCCAAGGTAGGATTCTGAGTTCCAGTTTCAGTTTCTCTTCACATTACTGGCTTATGAATCTAGATACACTAAGAGGATGAATTCTCAAAACACATTTTATATTTAAAGATGCCTTCATAACCAAACAGTTGAAGACAGAGATGGTGAAAGAGAAGTCAAAGAGAAAGAGGCACTGGAAGATGATGAAATTAGTGTAAATTTTCTACATTTTCTAAGTGTTATGCGATTTGGTCTAACATTTATTCCATTGCAAATGATCATATTGTCCTCTAGCATGATATAATAAATTGATGGGAAGTTACGTATCATCTAATTAATACTTGTACGTGAATCGATCTGGTGTCTGTGTTTATTAGAGGTGTACGAATATCGATTTTAGTGATGAACGTACATAGCTGTTTGGGTATATGTGTTTCAGCATCTATACTAATCGCTCTGTTTTGTTTGGACATGGGAGACATCAATTTAATAGATGTGCTTCCATAAATCGTTTGATGCATTTTACATCTACCACTAGGATTAATAGTAGTTAAAATTTCGTCATTATACTTTGTAATATTTTTAGCAATTCTCTTTGGACTAGAACCAGAACAAAATAGATGAGTTTTTCTTTCGAATGTGTCCCTTTGATCAAAACTCAAATCCAAACGAATTAACATAGTTTAATAGAACGAACCAACTTTGAGGAACTATTATTTTGTTTGTCTTTGATTGTTTTTACCCATCTCAAATTATGGAATTGCGATAGAGTTAATTCAGGATCATAAGTATTTGACAAACCTTTTCTTATCTGAGTTCCTTCGTCAGTAAATTTACCTAAAATTTTAATATCATATATCCTTAAATTATTTTTTTGAAATGTGTTTGTCCATACAATTCATTGGTAAGTATAAAAAGTAAAAAGATGGTTTCATAGTCATGTGCATAAAGGTTAAACTTTTCAAGGACTCTTTTGTCTTATATTTTTTGGATTCATTTTTTATTGGTGAGTGGTTGATTAATCCACGGAGTCGTATGCGAGTGCATATGTCCTTCCTGGATCCATGTGAGTGCGAATGTCTGACTTATATTTTATAAACATATAATATAGTATCTTCTTCTACTTTTATCTTGCGGTTCAATGTGATCTGATGTTTCTATTGCTGCTGCTATGTACTGAAAAGCCAGTTTAACTGTTGGGAACTAATCCCTCATAGTGGAGATGCTTTTAATATGTAGATGAAAACAGTCAGAGACAAACAAAATAGTTTCTCAAAGTTAGTTCCTTCTATCAAACTATGTTAATTCGTTTGGAATCTGAATTTTGATCAAAGGGCTACATTCGAAAGGAAAACTCATCTTTTTGTTCTGGTTCTAGTCCAAAGATATGAGTAAAACTTTTTTCTATAATGATTTATTACTAATACTAAGAAAATCTACTCGGCTAAATTTTTAAACCTTTGTGTATTTGAATCTTGATGTTTAATCAACATATAAATTGGGCTAATCATATTTATCCACGGACTAGAACATTCATCTCATGTTAACGAAGATCAATTAAACTCTTTAGGTTTATCATAGGGCAACATATAATGTGATATCTTCTCAATTTTCTTATTGTTAACTTTTGTATCTTTAGGAAGTTTAATTAAGTTTTCTCTAAGATTTGCAAAAGGTGCTTCAAATAATATTTATCGCATTTGTAAATTTTTATATGGTTTGAACCAAACTCCTAGGTGTTCGTTTGAGACATTTGGTGTTGCTATTTTTTGGTAGAGTTTTTCATTGTCGACCTCAAATACCTCTCTTTTCTTGTTGAGTCATAGTGATAATCATCTATATTTGTTAGTGTGTAGGTGATTTGGTTACTTGGAGAACCAATCTTATTAATATTATGTGTTTCAAACAGGCACGGCTTAAACATAGTGCTTGAGGTGCTTTTGTATCGAATCGGATACCCAAATCAAAAAATTTACAGTTTTTATAAAGATTTGAATTATTCAAGATTTTTTTTTTTAAGGTGTATTTATGTGTTTTTTTTTGTCTACAGCGACACCGGGTCTCTTTGACTCTTTAACCGGTCCTAAGAAGTACATCAATAATTTTTCCGCGAGAAAGATTTGGGAGATCCTGGATACTTTCTTGGTTTTGAGATTTCGTGTAATAAGGATGGTATTTTTCTCCGCTAGGGTAAATACATTAGGACATAATACCTTGGATATCGTCCTTTCTGATTTCCGATTTTACAAAACTATCATCATGTTTTGGCAAGACATGTTCAAAATTCTTAGTCTGAGTGATAATGAGGCATCATTGGTCGTCTCATTTATCTTACGATCACACGTCTTGAACTTTGTCAAATCGTTTATCTTCTCTCCCAATTCATGTAGAATTCTCACCATTCACAGTGCAATACGGTTATGCACACATGGGTGTTGTGTGTTGTCTTAATTGTATACTTGGACATGGATTCTTGCTTTGCTCCAACATTGATCTTTCTCTCGAAACGTTTTTTGATGTGGATTGGGTCGTTTGTCCACTCACTCGGCGATCTCTTCCGAATTACATTATGAAAATTAGTGGTTCGTCTTATTTCCTGGCAAACCATAAACCTCATCTTGTTTTTTTTTGTTTTAACTCCTCTGCCGAAACTGAATATTGGGCTATGTGTAACACCCTGATTAGGAATTATTTATTTTTAATATTTATTTCAGAAATTAGGGTGGGGATCCTACATACATTTTGATGTCATATACTGTCACATCCAAAAATGGCATTTAAGCTATATAGGGGGGTGGGTATCCTTGGCCGACTGGGCGGTCGGGGAACTAGACCGGGACGGGGCACCGGGCTAGTGTTACTCATCCGGATCATGCTGGGAACATGGTCCAATGGCTGGACCGGATCGAATCGATGGAATCCGGTTAAGGGAATCCGAATGTTCGAAGGACTTGACTAGATCGAAGGAAAGATCGATAGTTTGACTGACCGGTCCGCGAGCTCATCGGTCCGCAAGCTCGTCAGTTCATCGGGACATTCAGTCCGATCGGGTGGTGCCGAGTCGGAACTGATCAGTCCGTTATTTTCGGGATAGCTGGGCGGTTATGTTGACAGTGCGGGATTTTCGGACAAGTCTTGTCGGATTCGGACAAGACGGTTGGTCTGGACAGCGTTGTCGAATTCATACAGGACGGTTAGGACTGAATTATCCAGTCAGCTCGATAATTCCCGCCTCGATTAAAAATCTGCGTGTTTGGTTTAGGCGGGAACGGTAATCCAGCGCGTCCGCGCGCGTGCCGGATAGTGTGGACGGTTACTAGCGGTTTTGGGCAGAAACTCGTGTAACTGCCGGTTTAATGAGGGCAATCCGAGTTTTCCACGATCATTACTGATTTCCTGGGAAAAAGAACACAGAGTGAACGGAGAGAGATTTCAAAGGGGCGATTGAACGGGAAAGAGAAGGGATTCCGAGTGTGAAGGCTTGTGTAGACCGGACTGATCGACGCGACCGTGCTGAGCGGATCGATCGATTGTTGTCGTATCAAGAGGTGTCAGAAACCAAATCAACTGTTCCGAATCTCCAAGGTGAGTGTTCTAGACCTTACTTAGTCTAGTTCGTCTCTTGCTTGTTCTTTGATTTCATGTTGCTTGACTTATTCATTGATTCTGCTACTCGGCTTGATGATCAATCCAGAGAACCCTGGATGATTAGGTTTGCCGAGTTCTGTCTAGTAACTGTCTTGATAGAACCGATTGCATGATACGGATCATTGATTTGGCTCGGTGAGCGGCTTAAGCGCACTCACTAAGCACTTTGTTTGCTTACACTCTCTTTGATGATTCACAGGAAAGAATAAGAATCAAAGTGGCTAGGATCGCGGGACAAGGCTGGTGGGAAGGAAGGATGGTAGTTAGTCTTAGTTTCCTTTGGGTTAATGAACTGATGCAATGTAATAGCTTATTAGCGAACTTTCATTGTAATCAGGATCGCATGTTTAAGTAATTCAAGTTATCTATTTAAGCATGAATCAGCCTATGAATTGATGAACCTCAAAAGTTAAGTTAAAATAGAGCAACCTGATTCGATTAAGTCAGAAAAACTAAGGAAAATTGGGTTGGGGTGTTTCAATTGGTATCAGAGCCAAGTTGATTCTAGGACTGAATGTGTATTGGGTTATAGGGCTACACCATCCTTCCAGCGCCTATGTCTCGCGGTAAGATTTCTAACTGATGAAGGGTCGAGACCCGAGTTACTGAGACCTATAGTCTAGAATCTGTTAAGGGTTGAGACCCGGATTTATGAGACCTATGGTCTAGATTCTGATAAGGGTTGTGACCCGAGTTACTGAGACCTTCTGGTCTATATTCTGATAAGGGTTGAGACCCGGGTTACTGAGACCTTCTGGTCTAGAATCTGTAAGGGTTAAGAAACCCGAGAATTTTAGACCTTGTGGTCGGAACTGTTAGGGGTATGGACCCGGATAGTGGGACTTGATAGTCTAAAACTGATAATGGATGAATCATAGACTGCATGCCTGAATTAATAATGTTTGTGATAAAATCTAAGTTAGTATGAGACTAACTTAGTGTTTCCGATGGTCATTGCAGATGGCTAGGTGTCGAAGAACGGGCAATGATGGTTCAAGTGGGAACCAAGACAGTGAGACTACTGTAGAGAATCTAGAGATTGTGAATGCCACGAATCCGACTGGAAATGAGGCTGCTGTTGAGGCCGCACGTGCGGAAGAGGCACGCATTGCTGAGGAGGCAGCTCGCACTGCTGAGGCAACTCGAGCGGCTGAAGTGACTCGCGAGGCCGAGGTGGCTCGTGCCGCGGAAGCGGAGCGTATCGCAGAAGTGGCTCGTGCCGCAGAAGCTGAGCGCATCGCGGAGGTGGCTCGTGCTGCGGAAGCTGAGCGCATCGCGGAGGTGGCTCGTATTGTTGCTACAACTCGCAATGTCGAGAATCCAGGGGGAATGGATGCGTTGATGGGCATGTTGGCTCAGGTCCTGGCTAGGGTACCGGTTGGTGGAGTGCAACCTAACCCTAATGTAAATGATGCCAATCAAGTTCCATCCTATCTGAGGATGTTGGAACAGATGAGGAAGATTGGGACAAAGAACTTCCCTGGTGGGAATGATCTGATGGAGGCGGAAGAGTGGAGGAGTCGTTTGGAGAGGAACTTCAACTCCATTCGCTGTCCGGATCAATACCGGAAAGACATTGTTGTGCATCATTTGGAAGGTGATGCGCACCTATGGTGGCGTGGGGTGTCTGCGCAGATGGCAAACCCAGACTGTTCCTATGAAGTGTTCATGGAAAAGTTTCGGGCTAAGTTCTTTCCGGAAGAGGCTTATGACAGGCTGAATGCTGAGTTCCTGGAACTACAGCAAGGGTCGATGACCGTGAGGGAATACGAGGCCAAGTTTAACAGTCTCAAGGTATTTGTTGGACGTGACTATGAGATTGAGAGAGCTCAAGTCTGACGGTTCCTGCGTGGTATGAGGCTGGAGCTACATAATCAGTGTGTGGTTCGTGATTATGGTAGCCTGATTGAGCTGGTTGAAAAAGCTGCTTTACTGGAAGAAGGAATGAGTAAGGAAGCCGAGTTGGCTGGGGATAAGTTGAAGTCCCAGATTGCTTCGCAGTTTAAGAAGTCTGGGAATGCCGGTGGGCAAAAGAAGGGTTGGGCTAAGGGTTCTGGTTTTGAGAAGTCCTCTGTTGGACGCATACAGTGTGCAACATGTGGAAAGATGCATCAGGGTACATGCCGATCTGCCTCTAGAGCTTGTCACCGATGTGGTAGCATGGAACATAAGGTCCGTGACTGTCCTGAGGAGGACAAGAGGGGAAAAAGGTCAAGGGAGGGATGGGGATGCAAGGGCGTGTTACAACTGTGGTGAAGTTGGACACATCAAGTTGAACTGTCCCAAGTTGGGACAACATCAGACTGGTAAACGGGCAAGTGATGGCTCTGCTCCTCCTGCTAAGAGACAAAACGTGACCCCGCGTGTCTACTCTGCGGAGACTGCCCTCGAACCGAGTACTTCTCGCCCGATCACTGGTTAGTATTACTAACTTACTGGATAATAATTTCTGTGTGAAATTGCATGATTGCTTGTTGCTAGGTTCTTAGCATTCTAGGTGAATGTGTAGGAACATTAGTCATGGGGGGTGTGGCAACCCATGTCCTGTTTGATACCGGAGCAACCCATTGCTTCGTTAACCCAGATATGATTCGGATAGGAGGATTCCAGAGGGATCCTGAGGGGGAAATAAGGACAGTCGAGGCGGCTGGTGGACAAGTCATGCCAACACTTGGAACGGTCAGTAACATCGCTGTTATGATCGGATCAGTGAACATGCCAGCAAATTTGAGGATCTGCCGAGTGAAGTCCTATGATGTGGTCCTTGGAATGGATTGGCTTGGAAAGTACAAGGCACATGTGGACTGTCACAGAGCGCGAGTGTACTTTGAGACTGATGGAGGAGTTTTGACCTTCCAGGGAATTAGGCCGATTGTAGGCTGTCAGTACATCGCAGCTTTGCAAGCGGAACATATGTTATGGATGGGATGTGAGGCTTACTTAGCGACCATCACTATTGCGGAGGAAGGTCCGGATGCGGAGCTTAAGAGTATTCCAGTCGCTGGTGAGTTTGAGGATGTATTCGAATCGCTGACTGGACTACCACCGGTTCGTTCTGATCCGTTCACTATAGAAATAGAGCCTGGTACAGCTCCGATATCCAAGGCACCATATCGGATGGCACCAGCAGAGATGGCCGAACTTAAGAAGCAACTAAGTGAGTTGTTGGGAAAGGGTTTTGTGAGGCCAAGTAGTTCACCTTGGGGTGCACCGGTATTGTTTGTTAAGAAGAAATATGGGAGTTTCAGGTTATGTATCGATTACCTTGGGTTGAATCGAGTCATTGTGAAAAAAAAATATCCTCTTCCAAGGATAGATGAGTTGTTGGATCAACTCAGAGGAGCTAAGTGATTCTCCAAGATTGATCTGGCTTCGGGATATCACCAGATTCCGATAGCATAACAGGATATTCGCAAGACTGCTTTTCGGACTAGGTATGGACACTATGAGTTTGTGGTCATGCCATTTGGATTGACTAATGCACCAGCTGCATTCATGAAACTCATGAACGGAGTCTTTAGGGACTACTTGGATGAATCAGTGATCATCTTCATTGATGATATCTTGGTTTACTCCAAGAGTCGGGAAGAGCATGAAGTTCACTTGAGGGCAATGATGGAAAGGCTAAGGAAGCATAAGCTTTTTGCTAAACTGAGTAAGTGTAGCTTCTGGCAAAGGGAGATTGGGTTTTTGGGTCATGTAGTCTCGGATAAGGGAGTGTCCGTTGACCCAGAAAAGATCAAGTCTATAGCTGAGTGGCCTAGACCGCGAAACGCCTCAGAGATAAGAAGTTTCCTGGGTTTGGCTGGGTATTATAGACGGTTTGTCAAAGGATTTGGGAGTATGGCACAACCGATGACCCGCTTGACCGGAAAAGATGTGAATTTTGTCTGGTCCGAAGACTGTGAGAAGTGTTTCTCCAAGTTGAAGGAAATGCTTACGAGCACACCAGTTCTAGCTTTGCTTGAAGCTGATGAGCCGTATGTAGTATACACGGATGCATCGAAAACTGGATTGGGTTGTGTTCTGATGCAGCATGGCAAGGTGATTGCTTATGCATCGAGACAATTGAGAAAGCATGAGTGCAACTATCCCACACACGATCTAGAGATGGCAGCTGTGGTCTTTGCACTTAAGATTTGGCGGTCTTACCTCTATGGTGGAAAGGTACAGATCTTTACTGATCATAAGAGTTTGAAGTATATCTTCACTCAACCAGAGTTGAACCTGAGACAAAGAAGATGGATGGAACTAGTTGCGGATTATGACCTCGATATTGCCTACCATCCGGGAAAGGCAAATCAGGTAGCTGATGCACTAAGCCGGAAGAGAGTGGCTGCGACTTCTGATAGTGCAGCTTCTGAGAGGGATATGGAAGGTTTGATTGGAATGGTTGGAACCTTACGGTTAGCTGTGATGACAAATGAGCCAGAATCGTTAGGGTTAGGGGCGGCTGATCAGGCTGATCTGTTGACTCGGGTCAGAATAGCTCAAGAGAAGGATGCAAACCTGATCAAGGTATCTCAGAATGATAAGACCGAGTATCAGATCTCGAATAATGGAACCATCTTGGTGAATGGCGGGTTTGTGTTTCGAATGATAAGGAATTGAGACAAAAGATTTTGAGGGAAGCCCATCACTCTAAGTTCTCAATCCATCCTGGATCAACGAAGATGTATCGAGACTTGAAGAGGTATTATCATTGGGTTGGTATGAAAAGGGATGTGGCAGACTGGGTTGCTGCTTGTCTGACTTGCCAACTTTTTAAGGCGAAACATCAGGGTCCCAGTGGTCTGTTACAAAGTTTACCCATTCCTAAATGGAAGTGGGACTTGATCACGATGGATTTTGTGACTGGGTTGCCCAAGCAGAACGGATATGATGCGATCTGGGTGATCGTAGACAGATTGACTAAGTCTGCACATTTTCTTCCAGTGAACCGACAAGACAATTAACAAGCATTGATGGTGATCTATGTGAATGAAATTGTCAAGTTACACGGTGTGCCTGCGAGCATTGTTTCGGATCGTGATGCTAAGTTTGCATCATCGTTATGGAAGAAACTCCATAGAGAATTTGGAACAAGGGTCAATCTGAGCACATCCTATCACCCCCAGACGGATGGTCAGTATGAACGGACGATTCAGACAATGGAGGATTTGCTGCGAGCTTGTATACTTGATTGGGGTGGTAAGTGGGTACAATACTTACCTTTGGCCGAGTTTTCATACAACAATAGCTATCAAGCTAGCATTGGAATGTCGCCGTTTGAGGCTTTGTATGGACGGCCTTGTCGAACTCCCCTATGTTGGACTCAAGTGGGGGAGCGGAGTATATTTGGTCGGGACTTTGTCCAGGAAACAACAGAAAGGATCCGTGAAGTGAAGAAAAATATGAAAGCGGCTCAGAACAGGCAGAAAGGTTATGTGGATAAGCGCAGGAAGCCGTTGGAATTTCAGGTAGGGGATATGGTATACTTAAAGACGGTCACTTACAAAGGAAAGGACCGAACTGCTTTAACTGGGAAGTTGGCCCCAAGGTACATGAGACCTTTCCGGATCTTTGAAAGAGTTGGACCGGTTGCTTACATATTGGAGTTGCCACAATCTATGGCCGCATTCCATAATGTGTTCCATGTTTCGTTGCTAAGGAAGTGCATCAAACCCGGGGACCGTGTGATCAAAGAACCAACTCCGGATTTGCAAGCAAATCTAACAATTCTGGGAAGACCTGTTCAGATAGTTGGACGGAGTGTTCAAGTAGAAGGCCGTAAGCAGGTTAGAAAGATTCAAGTTGAATGGGATTGTGAAGGTGTAGAGGAGATCACCTGGGAACCAGAAACAGTTATGAAGGAGAAATATCCTAAGTGGTTCGAAAAGCAACCCAAGCAAGCTTTTAGGAAAAACAAGCCAAGGAAGGGCAAAGATTCGAGGACGAATCTCATCATAAGTGGGGGAGACTTGTAACACCCTAATTCCGAATTATTTATTTTTAATATTTAATTCGGAAATTAGGGTGGGGATCCTACAGACATTTTGATGTCATATACTGTCACATCCAGAAATGGCATTTAAGTTATATAGGGGGTGGGTATCCTTGGCCGACTGGGCGGTCGGGGAACTAGACCGGGACGGGGCACCGGGCTAGTGTTACTCATCCGGATCATGCTGGGAACATGGTCCAATGGCTGGACCGGATCGAATCGATGGAATCCGGCTAAGGGAATCCGAATGTTCGAAGGACTTGACTTGATCGAAGGAAAGATCGATAGTTTGACTGACCGGTCCGCGAGCTCGTCAGTTCATCGGGACATTCAGTCCGATCGGGTGGTGCCGAGTCGGAACTGATCAGTCCGTTATTTTCGGGATAGCTGGGCGGTTATGTTGACAGTGCGGGATTTTCGGACAAGTCTTGTCGGATTCGGACAAGACGGTTGGTCCGGACAGCGTTGTCGAATTCATACAGGACGGTTAGGACTGAATTATCCAGTCAGCTCGATAATTCCCGCCTCGATTAAAAATCTGCGTGTTTGGTTTAGGCGGGAACGGTAATCCAGCGCGTCCGCGCGCGTGCCGGATAGTGTGGACGGTTACTAGCGGTTTTGGGCAGAAACTCGTGTAACTGCCGGTTTAATGAGGGCAATCCGAGTTTTCCACGATCATTACTGATTTCCTGGGAAAAAGAACACAGAGTGAACGGAGAGAGATTTCAAAGGGGCGATTGAACGGGAAAGAGAAGGGATTCCGAGTGTGAAGGCTTGAGTAGACCGGACTGATCGACGCGACCGTGCTGAGCGAATCGATCGAGTGTTGTCGTATCAAGAGGTGTCAGAAACCAAATCAATTGTTCCGAATCTCCAAGGTGAGTGTTCTAGACCTTACTTAGTCTAGTTCGTCTCTTGCTTGTTCTTTGATTTCATGTTGCTTGACTTATTCATTGATTCTGCTACTCGGCTTGATGATCAATCCAGAGAACCCTGGATGATTAGGTTTGCCGAGTTCTGTCTAGTAACTGTCTTGATAGAACCGATTGCATGATACGGATCATTGATTTGGCTCGGTGAGCGGCTTAAGCGCACTCACTAAGCACTTTGTTTGCTTACACTCTCTTTGATGATTCACAGGAAAGAATAAGAATCAAAGTGGCTAGGATCGCGGGACAAGGCTGGTGGGAAGGAAGGATGGTAGTTAGTCTTAGTTTCCTTTGGGTTAATGAACTGATGCAATGTAATAGCTTATTAGCGAACTTTCATTGTAATCAGGATCGCATGTTTAAGTAATTCAAGTTATCTATCTAAGCATGAATCAGCCTATGAATTGATGAACCTCAAAAGTTAAGTTAAAACAGAACAACCTGATTCGACTAAGTCAGAAAAACTAAAGAAAATTAGGTTGGGGTGTTTCACTATGACTAATACAATTATTGAAGTTAAGTATTTTTGTTTTAACTTTCATTCTCTAATTGTGGATATAATTATTTATGTGTAAGGATCAATTATGTATTTATATATGTCTAGGATTAAGCTCTCGTAACTATAAAAACGTTGTTATAACAATAAAGGAATATAAGCTTTCCACTACTTTAAACAAAACAACTCTACCTAGAACACTTGAAGGTTTTGGTAGTTAAAAACTAATTATAATCGTGATTACAAATATACTATAGCGTGTTTCAAAAACAATCATGGTTTTCTTTGTTCAACCACAAACAATTAAAAACTATACGTTGTTCTCTATTTTTTTTCGTTTATCAAAAATATTTGAAATTTCATCTACTAAGTCTAATTATCCCTATCAAAGATGATTTTCTTTTATATTCAGTATTATAAGAATAAAAAATATTATTTCGATCCTCGAAACATATATGATTGATTGGTTGCAACGGTTGAAACGAACTACTTTGCAAACGATAAAAACCACTTTTTATTTACCATTCAAAGTATTTGGTTCGCATTAGCATGACAAAAAAAAAATTTGTTGTGAATCAAATGTCAAACATTTTTTGAATAAATAAATTTAGTCCGTAGTAGATTATTGCTCACTTCGAAAATAAGATGTTTGAATCCGCACACGTTTTAATCCGTGACGGTAACCATTGAAAGCAATAAATGAGGTTGAAAATTGTCCGACATATTTGTTGTTCATTGCTATTGCCAAATTTCCATACACTCTCTATAGACCCAATTCGAAAAGATCCCCGCGGAAATAACCTATATAACAGAAACCGGTTGACTCCAAACAAAAACACACAACACATGAACATCGGCGACAAAATGCACCCAAATCATTTTCTTGTTCCGATAATCACGACCGTCCAATTATTCCACATCACAATGACTTATCACTAAATAATGCACACACAAAAAAAATGATAAAAAGAAAAGAAAAACGCTTCGAAGCAGTGAAAAAATCGGTCCTCGTGATTCCTTAAAAGAGAAACTGAGCTCACGCGCGCGTGAAACACACTGCCTGTGAATGAAAAAAAGCTGTCGAAAAAAGGTTGGCATCCACACGCGCTCTCCCTATCTCTCTGACACTGATTTAACAGTACCTGTAGATTTTCTCTCATAATCTCAAATCTAAAAATCTTTCTTTTTCTTAATTTCTTTTCCCTTTTTCCCCTTAACAACAATATATTTCCATCATTTGAAAAAGGCAACACAATTTTCCTCCTATAATACTAAAAAAATAAGGATTCCAAAATACCCGAAATCTGGTGCAATCTTAAATGCAAAAATTCAAATCTAAATTTCAATTCCTTATTTGCATTTTTATTCAAAAAATAACAACTAATAAAATGTCTGGCTTTCCAAATAGGACAAAACGAGAATATAATGTTGACTGTATGCTGAGGTGTTAAGTTAATAATATAAATGGACAGCAAATTATTTGTTTATACTATTATTTTGATTTATAAGACCTATAATAAAGTCCATTATACTCGTCAAACCTGCATATTTACAGAGATCTTCAAATCAACAATTTACTAAACAGAGTCTATCAATAAGCGAGAGTATCATAATTTTCCGTAATAATAGTATTGGAAAATATTTTAATTTTATTTTTCGGAAATACAGTTTCCTAGAAAGTTGAATATATTAAAAGCAGAACATTTCCCCAAGTGGTCTTACCAGTAGGAGAGAGCACCAACTGGAGCGATAAAGATAGGAGTGAGTGAGTGTGAGATTCAAACCAAAAAAAAAAAAAAAAAAAACACTAAGAAATCAAAAAAGAAGCGAGCAAAGAGGAGGGAGGATCTTCCCTCTCCTTATCTACTTAACTCTTACTTAAGATTTTGCTTAAAAATCCCTGATTTTCTCTGTTTCGAAACCCCAAATCACCCTCTTAGAAGGTTTCAACTGAGGTTGAAACTGTAACCATGGATTCCGGCGACCCAACAACTTTGCTTTTAACGAAAATTAAAAGCTTGGAGCCAGATTACGCTCCCAAGATCATCGGGTATCTTCTGTTACAGGATTTCGGTGAGAGAGACTTGATGCATCTGGCTCAGGCGCCTGATACACTCTTGCAGTCAATGATTTTGAAAGTGAAAACCCAGTTGGGAATTTTCTCGAACAACTTGTCTTCACCTTCTACTCCGCCGTCTCCTTCTCCGTTTAACCCTCTTTGCCGACCACCTATTAACGGAAGAGCAGCCTCTCACTCTAATGGCTTTATGGATTTCCGTAGAAACTCCCCATCGTCTCCTTCTTCCACCTCTCCCTGGTCACTCAACAGTAGTAATGGAAACACCGCCCACATTTCCCCCAAGCACACACCTCTCGTTTCACTCGACGGTGCTCGTAATGGGTCGATCTCGAGTTCTCACCAAATTAACGGAATTTCTTCTACAGATACTGGTGCTGACGCTGCGAGTACCGCTGATTTACTAGATGATCAGCAGTTAAACGATTACCTCTCATTTCTCGACGATTCCTGTTCAAAAGCCGATGATGTTGTAGATCCTAAGATTCCCTTTGACAACTTAGTCAACAATGGCGAAACCCATCTTCACAGGAGGAGTTTCTCCGCAGATGCGTCTTTTATGTCCGCAGATGATGGATTTGGTGCTGGATGTAAACCCTGTGTGTATTTTACTCGAGGTTTGTGCAAAAACGGAGACGGCTGCAAGTTTATCCACGGCGGGTTTCCAGATAACGTTGACGGTAACGGCATTGTCGCTGATTCGCCCAGGAAAATGGAAAACTTGGTTAGGCAGCATGAAGAGATGATGAGGATTAAATTGGCGTATCAGCAGCAGAGGCTGGCTTCTCAAATCCTGGGTAGGGTTCCTCAATTGCCATACGAGAGAAGAATGGATTCTCTCTTGCATCAGCGTGCTCTTAGGTAAAATGGAACTATGTATCTTTAATTAGTCTGAATTAGTCCTCATTGCTTGAATATATACATTTTAGGACTGTATTATACTAAAAATTGTTGGATTTGTTCCTTGTGTTGTATGGCGCTTTACTTTGGCTTACTATCTATTTGGTCCTCTTTGTTTTGTCAACAAGTTTCCAGCTTTAATTGAGTGGATACAACTTTGTTTCTTGGGCTAGTTATAAATTTTGGATTTTTAAGTTTTGTGGTTTCTCATTGAAGCAGAGATGGTGCATTGCCTTTTGGTGATGAAAGATATTGGAGTAGCAGCCCAGGACGGCTTGAGAGGATGGAACTAATGGCAATGAGCTTTGGTGATCAGTCAAACTCGGTATCTAGACAGATATACTTGACATTTCCAGCTGACAGTACGTTTAAGGATGAGGATGTTGCAACTTATTTCAGGTATTTCTGAACAAACCATGTCTGTAAAACCAATTTTGGATAAAGATGATGTTTTTTTATACTGAAGAATAGCCAAATAAGTAGTATTGATTAGCCATGATGAGTTTGTTTTGTCTACGAAGCCTCTTTGGAACAGTGCAAGATGTGCGGATCCCTTACCAACAGAAGCGTATGTTTGGCTTTGTTTCATTTGCTCATTCCGAGACTGTAAAAGTTGTACTAGCTAGAGGGAATCCTCATTTCATATGCGAGTCACGTGTCCTTGTCAAACCTTACAAAGAAAAAGGAAAAATCTTGGACAAGTATGTTGCTTTTTTTCCCCTTCTCTTCTATTGAATTTTTCAGCATAGGTTCGCTTTGTTTCAATGTGTCATTATAAATGAAATGATAACAGGAAGCAGCAACAACTGCTCCAACAGCAGATTGAGCGTGGGAATTACTCACCGTTATCCAGTCCATCTGGGATTGATCCTAGAGAACAGAGTGATTTCCATCTTGGTTAGTATTCTTTGTTTAGCTACTTTGAAGATATTCCTCGCTGCATTTGTATTCTGATAAGTAACTTGTTTCTTTTTTATGGTTAGGTTCGAAGATATTCTATGAGAGACGGGAGATGATGAGAAGGAAAATGGAGCAAGCTGAACTGCAGAGGGCTATTGAACTTGAAAGAAGACGCTTCATTAATTTGCAGCTTCCTGACTTCAAAAATAACGTAGTGCCTAGTCACCACCGTAGCTTCTCTGTAGGGTCTCCTGGTTATTTTTCATCACCCAGCAACCAAACCCCTGATTTTCCATCTGATCTCACTAGCACAGATGCTTTAGAAGGTTTGTGAAGTGCAACAATGCTATTTTCAAATGTAGATGGTTAATATCTTTGCTGATTTCATTATTGTTGTTGCTTCGTGTTGTGGTAGTAGTTGATGACACCGCTGAGCTGCATCCTTACCCAGTAATCAATAATAACTACTCAAATGGTGCAAAAGAAGGGACTAAAGAGAGTGAGACGCTTGAACCAGACAATGGAATCACTATAGAGCTTGTTCTTCCTAGTAACCTCTTCCCTTCAACAACTGCTGCTGATGATCACAAAGACAAAACCGATGATTCTTCTGAAACTAACGCAAACGCTGAAGCCTCCTCTGCTAATGGAAATGACCATGAATCACAAGCCACTACCAATAATCTGATCCACTAGGCTATAGGCTATTTCACCTCATAAATGCCAAGGGTTAGTATACACTCTCTAATCTCTTCCCCATTGTTCTTTCGAGTTATATATGAATATGAAAATCCTTGAATTTGAACGCAGGTTTTTTGTTTCTGATGGATAAGATGAGGCTACCGAAGTGTATGTAATAATGGTAAGCTTTCTTAGCGATATTTGGAGAAAGAGTTCATCGTATTTTAAGGTTGGATATTCATATCTTTTTTCTTGGTTTTTTTGGATGTGTGCAGATAAAGTAAACAAGCATACACAAGGAAGTAGGATGATGTATATGTATAGCTAAGTTATATATATATATATAATATATATATGGAGAACAGAAAGATCGTAGGAAAAGATGATAATATCGTATGAAGATCGCAAGGTGATACTATACTACTAACAAACGGATGCGTAAGACATACTTAAAAACTATTTTGGAACTTTCTTTTCTGTTTTTTTTTTTTTAATTTCTGGTTGCTTCTACTCTTTCTAGTCATCGGTGTGCTCTTGTGTGGTTTGTTCCGGTTTGTGTGGTAATTAACCACAAGAGTATCTGATGTTACCTAGAAGAGGGTTATGTAACATTACATTAAGCCGTTTTTTATACCGTTTCAGTGTTACGGGTTCCTCCTTGTGTTGTGTGCATCTCATTCACTTTTGGAGTCCTTTTGTATATATATATTTCGAACCATATCTTCCGTGTTTAGTGGCATGGTATAATAGTTTCAAGTGTAAAAAGTTATCTTAGGGAATCTTCATGGTTCAAGATTCTTCGATGCCTCTTTTTGTACTTGCGGCCATGTTCACTCATGAATAGTGTTTTCTCAATAGTAGATGGAGATGTTAGACGTGATTTTTAAAACATATATAATAATCTACATGTAAAAATATGAT
This sequence comes from Euclidium syriacum, assembly GCA_900116095.1. NCBI lineage: Eukaryota > Viridiplantae > Streptophyta > Magnoliopsida > Brassicales > Brassicaceae > Euclidium > Euclidium syriacum. Next base: position 9,433,676 of record FPAK01000007.1, on the reverse strand, counting down.
TTTGATTCAATCAAGCTAGCAACCAACTTGCTGTCAGAAAAAAAGCTAGCAACCAATTCCATATGGCCGCAGGTTTTTGTTGTAATGTAAGCCATGTGCGTATTGTGGATTTAGGGGAGCAAAATCTGGCCATATAAAATTGGTTGCTAGTTGCTACATATAAAAAGTTTATGCAAAAATATATTAGAATATTAGAGGAGAAAAATGTAGAACTTAATCTGAAAAAGTGCAAAAAGAGAACTTTAACTTGATGGGCCAAAACTATTTTATACTCAGTGCTTTTAGAAAACATCTGTGAACATCAATTGATTATTCAGATCCTTCGGGTATAATGATCATCTTACCAGTGTCGTGCCTAGATTCATTAGAATTTGAAGCGGATAAAAAAATACGATTGAATCTTTAAAAAAATGTTTTTTAAATAATATAGCAAATCAGTATTATCATAAATAAAATTTTCTAGAGAATTCTTTTCTTTTTTGGTTAAAACTAGAGAGAAATTAGTTAAGTGACAAACCTATTATAATCGGTGGTGATAATTAATATTAGAAAAATTATTTTTTATTTGATAGAAAACACAAAAAAAATTATATACTAACACAAAGATTTGATCGATTCCTTTTTATTTGGATTCAAATTTTAGATTTGGACAAAAATTCTTTTCACAAAATCTTTTTTTTAAAAAAGGAGCAAAAGGAAATTGAACTTGAGTTGTGGATTTAACTACATAGATACAAAACCACTCTGACATTCATACATTATAGATTTTAGCTATAAAAAATTTATATTCATTCACTACATGAAGCAATTGCCTTTTTGGTTATACAATAGGCACGGTCCAGTTCTTGACTCAATTCAAAACTACTCAGCTTTCTTTTTAACGATGAAAGATTTTTATGGATAAAAGAATATAATCTCGGTAATATGCGGTACTAAAAATAAAGATTTTAACAAGTAATATCGTAATATTTTGTATCAGTTGTAGACCTCAAAATAAGTACGCTAAATTGATAAAATCGATTATCTTATCATAATTTAAGATATTTTAATTAGTAAATCAAGATACAAAGATTTTTGGAATGTTGAGTTGGTTAAATTAATTACGAAACTGACTAATGATCAATTAGTTAAAAGTATAATTAGTACGACTTTTAAAGATTTGATGGGTTAGCATTTTACAAAAACAAGTTGTTATACAATTAAAATATGATATATGGTGTCCAACGCACAAAACTAATCATTGATATCAAAACCACACTGTCAAAAACAAGAAAACATTACCTCAGCCATCATGGATTTTACCTCGTACCCTAAACCTTGCAGTTCAAGAGGAAGTTCAAGAGGAATATGAGTAGTACAAAAATCTGGACTAGGGTGGGAATTGGTGAATATCATTGACAATTTGATCACACATTATTATAATATTTAATAAGCTTTAAATATTTTATTTATTATCCATTATATATCATTTTCTTTTCATTGGATTATGATATAATCCAAATCATTGATCATCAAATTTGTATTTTTTTTATCCTCATAACTTTTCTGAAAATTATGATATTCACAAGCTTATGGGGATGAATGTTGTATTTCTCTCTAGGAGTTTTGATTGTTTCTTTTAGTTTTACTCTAATTATTTTTTCCTTTTCGTGTAACAATGTTTTTAATGAATTAAATATTTTGGTAAGGTAGAAATGTCTGCTACAATAGTAATAACTTGTACTACTATTGCACTGCTGACTATGTTTTTTTTGTAAAAACTATTCATGTGAAGTTACATTACCGAATTCTTTAGGTGAAATCTTTAGGTAAAATCATTTGATATTTTGTTAATTTATTAAGAACAATCAAAAATGAAAGAAAACTAACCAAAAGAAGGGAAATGTGAAAGCTTTCATTCACAGATCATGAGATTTTTAGTGTCTTCAAGGAATTCTGCCTTAATTTAGAAAACATTGAGCTAAATCACCTGCAAAATCTTTTCAGAAAGCTATATAATGTTGATAATGTAATCGAACATTTATACCTGATTCAAGCATTTTCCAATGAACCAAATCATCGCTTAGTTTTGCGTTTTTAAGAAGAAGAATAAGAATTTGTTAGGTTCTTTCTTAGGCCAAATCTTAATAATTTAAAATATAGTTGAATTGGTAGATGACGATATATGACATTATAATTAATTAATTCGGCATTCCGTAAATAACTATATTAATTTTTAATGTGCTAATTAATAATATAAAATTTATATAGATAATAAGGAACATGATATGAAAAATTATCAAATTAAAACATTTATATATATATATATATATGTATTTAGTGAAATAGAATTTCATATAAAAAATTAAAATATTTCGAATAAACTATGTTTATTGTAACAAGTATATATGTAAAAATAAAATCGCCCAAAGTGGTCTCAAAAATAATTGTCACACTACTAATTTTGTGCTAGTAATAAAAATTAATAAAAGTTGGAGTTATTAACTCCTAAGATATCGACATAAGATCGACTACAATTCAAACATTACATATTAATAATATTCTCAAACTATTAAAAATATTAGCTTCAACGTATCAGGTTCTGTTAATATTCCCAAACCTCAATAAGCCTAATCAAGTTGATAAATCAAGGTTAGTCTTTTCCACTCAATAAGCCTAATCAAGTTGATAAATCAAGGTTAGTCATTTCCACTAAATAAGCCTAATCAAGTGCATAAAATATATTCATGTACCAAGTTGTCTCTTTATTTTTAACAAAAAAAAAAAAAAAAGTTGTCTCTTTATATCTATTGGATCAAATATAAATCCAATTGAGATTTGTTTAGGGTCAAATATTTGTTAAGGTATGGAGCATGAAAAGAGCTATCTTAAAGCTCAAGGAACAATAACAAAACAAAGTATTATAAGTTAAAAGGAACAAAACAACTTAAAAGAAAAACCAAAAGATCATAATCCACAGATTGACTGACGAGTAGTATCAGACATTCTTTTAGTAACACTCATAGGTCATAGCTTAGATACAAACTCCAACTCAGAAATAAAGCAACAGAGTTCATAGATACAATCTTTAACTCAAAAAATAAAGCAATGATGACTAAGGTAATAGTAGCACTATCACCGGATCAGTATTTGTGTCTCTTAGTTGTTGGCTCGAAAAGTTGTGGTCGTGGTCGAGGTGGGCGCAACTTTGAATTATGGATTGAATGCAGTGCACGTCGTGGTAGGTTGGCTCTCTCAGCCTCTTCCGTTGCTTTCTTCACACACTGCGCCCTGTAAAAACGCTCACACACTGAAGACGATGATAACAATTCTCTATATCAGCAGCATTACTCCTCAGCTTTTTTCTCGCAAAACTTGGAGGGGAGGAGGTCTTACTAAAACTTGAAGGCACATTTTCTAATCTCTACCTCATCCAAGAACATAAACAAAATAACACTTAATCACACACACAAGTTTCCTGGCTGCTTAATCTAATCCCCGAAAAGACAACACCTAAGAAGAAAAGTTTGGGATCGGAAAGTTGTTTCTTTTTCATTAGCACTTATGTTTTCTATTGGTTTATCAATATTAAAAAAAACATTTGTCTCTTTAATTAATAAATGAAATGTGGTTGTTTTTAGAAGAAAAGCCAAGACTTTGGACGTTGGACGCACGAACTATACATTGCATCTTTGCAACTAGATGGATAACCTAAAACAGATGTCCCGTGTCCAACCCTAATCACATTACCAAATGGTGTGTAAAGTAAGTTATGCATTGAAAAAGGGTTGTATCGTTCGTTGAATTAGAAAAAAAGGTTGGTTAGATTTAAACCATATGGTTTGGTTTAGGTCTTGACTCTTGAAAGAACTCTTTGGAAGGTTAGGAAAAATAGAATAAGGGACGGCGACATCAAAGCAATCGTTTTCTTTATTAATTTTTTTCCTCTTGTTTTTGTAACACTAAACAACCATCGACGATGACCCAATTCTTCCTTCAATCAGCCATTAATTTGAATTTTTCTTAATTAATTATTTTTTTTTCTCGCAAAAATCTCTTCGTCTTCGCTTGATCGATCCATCTCTTGAAAGATTCAACATTTACACACCTCCTTGATCCGTCGTATCATCAAAATCTGCTTCAATATCCGTTTTTCTTTTCCATCTCCGATTACGCGACTTTCTAATCTGTCATGTCGCCGGCAATTTTGGTAAAGACCTGACCTTCTTCTTCGGGATTTTCGCCTGCTTTAATTTTGAACCATCAAGAGAGTCTATAAAACAATGAGTAACTTGGGCGACTTGAATCCTGCCTTCTCTGGTACGGGTCGAAGCAGTAGCAACAACAACCCTGACGCGATTTTCAATTCAGCGCCGTTTTCGCGGTCCTCTTCTGGTCTATCCAAACCGAGATTCTCTAAGGTGAGAAGGCAAGTGAAGTCTCAGAACTTGAAGCCGCCGGGGACTTCAGATTCCTTACCGGGTTCGGGTTTGGGTTTCAATCCGTTTAACTACCGCGGTTCTTTTCCCCTTGCCGGTGATCCACTTCCAGGTGAGATCGGATTTGGTAGGAACAATGACGAGACTTTTGTATTTGGGAAATTAAGCTCTGGTGACGAAGTTGGGAACATAGTTATGGAGGAATTGGGGAAGTTGAATATTGAAGGTGAAGATGGGCATTTGTCTTCGAGGCTTCCTCAAGATATGCAGAATTTGAATCTCAAGGATTCTCATTCCAGTAGTTTCTCAGGCAGAAATGTGGAAGATGAACTCCCAAATCTGCTGAGTAATAAACTGAACATTGATGCCAACAAAGATAGCTTGGATTCTTCTTCAAGGAGTACAGGACATGTGATCCAGGAAAGTATGGAGAAATTGAATATCTCGGAGAGTGTGGTTGATCAGAAACAAAGTAATGTCAAAGCCAAGGATAAGGTCTCTTTTGTGTCAAAGGAAAAACCTTTGGATTATGTTGGGGAGAAGATACTATCTGATGAACTGTGTAGAAAATTAAGCGTTGGAAGTATAGCTACTGATGGGATTAACGTAGGGCATTCCTCCGCGGATTCACTTCAGGGAAGTGTGAATGAGAAGAAAGTCCATGACTTTGACAGTTCTCGTTCGATGAATTATAGTTTTGTAGGTAAAGAGCCAAGTGAACATCTGAATCCTGCAGTAAATCAAGATAGTGGGGGGACGACTTTTATGGAATTCAAGACTCCGGATTCGAAAGTAAACCCGTTTTCTAGTCTGGATCATAAATTGGGATTCAATGCGAAGAGGGATAATGTTGGTGCCACGAGAATGAGAAGGAAAGGAGGCAAACAGCCTGTGAAAGTGCAACTGAATATTGGTTCTGAGTTTGCGTTTGCAGAAAGTGCGTTTCCTAATGGAAGCAATGAGGCTTCTGAGTCTTATTCACCGATGGATATATCTCCTTATGAGGTGACACAAGATTGTAGAGATTTTCCTGCTGTGTCAGATCAGTTTCTGAATCCTGATATACCGCCTGCTGCTTCAAATGATGCTGCAACTGAACAAATGGAAATAAACGAGGAGGATGAAGTCGATAGCTATCAAGCTAAGGAATTTAACACTGGTAAGTGTTCTGATCATGAAGAACTTGCTGAAGGTTCTGTATCTGGGGCTGAAACTGAAAGTTTTAAATCAGCTGCAGAAGATATGGAAACTAGTAGTGAGACTTTCGTTACGGTTTCAGAGAGTGAGGTTACTTCGAGCTTTAGGCCTAATAACCATTCAGATGCTGCTGGCTCCAGCTTTACCTTTTCGGCTCCATCGTTTTCGGGTGTCCATGGGCAAATATCAAGTCCAAAGCGTATCAACAGGAAAAAAAACCCAGTAAGACTTGGGCAGGATCCGTATATCTTAATTCCAAATGCTTCATCATTAAAATCAGCACCGCATTCACCGTTAACTGGTGTCCAGTCATATTTTTCCACTGGGAAACCCAGTGAAAGGGATCCGCTTACTCATCTGCACAAGACTGTAAATAATTCTGTGATGGAAAAAGCACGAGTGGAGAAAGATGTGTCTAGTGCAGCGCAAGAAGCATGTGAAAAGTGGCGATTAAGGTTGTTTACAAGTTAGCTATTTCCTCTTTTATTCTTCTACTCATTGTTCTTCTGGCTTCTGTATTTATATTTTCTTGAATGGCTTTTTCTCCAGAGGAAACAATGCTTATAAAAATGGAGATCTTTCCAGAGCTGAGGAATCTTACACTCAAGGGATTGATTCAGTGCCTAAAATGGAAACTTCTAGAAATTGCCTCAGGGCATTGATGCTTTGCTACAGCAACCGTGCTGCAACACGCATGGCCCTTGGAAGAATGAGAGAAGCAATAGAGGATTGTACGATGGCTTCTTCAGTAGACTCCAACTTCCTTAAAGTTCAAGTCAGAGCCGGAAAGTAAGAATCGAACTTCCCTAAAACATTTTATGTTTTCCAATGAGCCAAGATAAAAATCTTACTAGTGGCTTTTAGTTTTTGTTATCTTAACCATTTTACAATGTCTTATTTGCTTATTTGAGCCTTTTTGTCTTGATAGTTGTTATCTTTTACTTGGAGAGATTGAAGATGCATCCAAGTATTTCAAAAAATGCTTGCAATCTGGAAGTGACATCTGTGTGAACCGTAAAATTATCGTGGAAGCTTCTGAAGGTCTACAAAAGGCACAGGTAAGAGTTCTCTCTTCTTTTGAATGAATACGATGTTCTTTGTAAGCTTTTATAGCTTATGGATATTGTACCACTAGCACATGATAGCAGAACAAATGTTGCACACTTATTTTTCCCAAGGCCTTATTTCTCTGTGTGGCGATGCAATTACTTAGTGTTATGCTGTTTTAGTTGTTACTTGCTATATGGTAGAGACTGACCATTCTTCGGATAGCCATATGCAGAATTTGATTAATGTCCAAAATCTCTTTCTTTACTATTATATTTTCTGAATTTTCTTATATAGAAGATTGATAGTTGCGAGTTCTTTTTTGACCAATCAAGATTGTTATTTGTCTTGCAGAGAGTTTCCGAATGCATGCATGAAGCTGGCTGTCTTTTTCAACTTAGAACATCAACTAATGTTGAGAAAGCTTTGGAAGTAGTGGAAGAATCTCTGCTGATAAGTCCACACTCTGAAAAAATACTCACAATGAAGGGAGAGGCGTTAATGATGGTACGTTTCACTCATCTTTAAAATATCATTTGTAAACTTCATTCAGGAACAGATTAAAAAAGCTCCTTTCTTTTTTATTTGGTGACAGCTTGAGAAGTATGAAGCAACAATAAAGCTTTGTGAGCAGACAGTAGATTTGGCTGGAAAGAATTCTAACCCAGATTCTCCCAATGACATAAACTTTAGAATTTGGCGGTGTCGTCTCATGCTTAAATCATATTTCCATATGGGAAAGCTAGAGGAGGCAATAGCTTCTCTAGAGAAGCAAGAACAATTACTATCTGCTACGAAAAGGTGATTCAGATTTTACTCCTTTTACATTTCTCTTTTTCATATGAGGTGAAACCTGACAGGTTTATATTGTTTGTGTCAATCTGATACAGTGACGGAATCAAAACTCTTGAATCATCCATTCCATTGGCTGCCACTATACGTGAACTGTTGCGCCTTAAGGTATTGCCTTTTTCTGCTACAGCTATAGCTCTGTGCCTGCACCTCCTTTTCAGAATCCAACTTAACACCGTGACCTGTTAATTACAGTCGGCAGGGAATGAAGCGTTTCAGTCTGGACGACAAACTGAAGCAGTTGAACATTATACAGCAGCCTTGTCTTGCAATGTGGAGTCACGTCCTTTTACAGCCGTATGTTTCTGTAATCGTGCTGCTGCATATAAGGCTCTTGGTCAATTTTCTGACGCTATTGCAGACTGTAGTCTTGCTATTGCTCTTGACCATAATTACTCAAAGGTTTCTTCCTCAACTAATATATCAGTGTTTTTGTTCACATTTCAAATACATAGCTACAACATTTTGTTTCTGTTGCATATGGTTCTATGAACTAAGGCTAGGTTTTTGTCTGATTGTGTGAAAAAGTACTGCATTGTGTGTCTTAATTTGATAACTTTTTCTTTCCTCAGGCTATTTCTAGACGAGCCACGTTGTACGAGATGATTAGGGATTATGGACAGGCAGCCATTGATATGCAGAGATATCTTAATATTCTAACCAAGCAAATGGAAGAGAAGACCTCTGGAATTCACGACAGATCTCCTAACTTAGCCAATGATATAAGACATGCTCGTATACGACTTTCTGAAATGGAAGAGAAATCAAGGAGAGAAACTTCTTTGGATATGTACCTCGTCTTGTAAGTTAGCCAATTTAATTTTATTCCACCAATGGCTGTGTTATTGTTTCCAAAGCTTACTAATCGTAATGGAACCTTCTTTGTGGCCAGGGGTGTTGTATCATCTTGCTCTGCTTCAGATATTAGAAAGGCATATAGAAAAGCCGCACTCAAACACCATCCAGACAAGGTATACTTCATATTGAAACTGTTAACTTTTGCATATTGCTTGAGATGATAATTATGTTTTATAATTTTAAAGGCTGGTCAGTCTTTGACAAGAAACGAGACTAAAGATGAGAGGTTATGGAAAGAGATTGGAGAAGAAGTACGAAGAGAGACCGATAAATTATTTAAAATGATTGGGGAAGCTTATGCTGTGCTTTCAGACCCTGCAAAGGTAACCTATAATATCTTCAGCTCTGTTTTTTATTTGCTCTTCAGATCTTTTCATGTTTAGTTTTAATATTGTTGTGGTGCTTTTGCAGCGTTCTCAGTATGATATTGAAGAAGAGATGCATAATGCACAAAAGAGACGTGACGGAAGCAGCACATCTGGAGCGGACGCAGATGTGAATTATCCATTCAATAGCAGTAGAAGAAACTATAGAGATGTATGGAGTTCACGTAGGGAACCATCGGGTTCAAGGTGGTTCGACGCAAACCGATCAAACAGATACTCGTAGTAACTGTAAGCATCTTTGAAGAAATTCCTCAATGGCAAAAGTTGAGGTCTCCTCCTGCAAATACTCAGAGAGCCGGTAAGGCTGTGTTTAGTATTTAATCAAGATGATTCAGATCCATGGAGAATACACATCACACGATAAACATGAGAAGACTTGAGATGCAGAAAGTTTACTTAGGTTATTGAAAGAAATATGGAGAAATTCGCCTATTGTATACTGGGTTTGTTCGTGTGGTAAAGACTTCTCCATTGTTGTCCATTTTCAATACGTTGAAGAAAACGTTGTACAGATCACAGGGAGCGTAAAGTTTTTTATTTGTTTCGTTTTTTTATTTGTTTATCTTCTTTGGGGTGTTCAAGAAGGTCTCATGGTTGTTAAGAAGACAACATGTGGTGTGGTCTCTCTTGTTTGCATTTTTCTGTTGTTTTAACCCTTTTGATTGTAGATTCTTTTGATTCATTGATTTATGCAAAAACTCAAATTAGATTTAATTTTTCATTCATAACAAATATATGATTCAACTCATTTTGTATAAGTTTCTATTAACGCAAGTAGCGAGTAAATTTAACATTGTTGGGTTTATTCCTATTGCCAAATCTTATTTGATCAAGAGAATTTATATATACAGATATAATGGGCTTTGGAGGCCCAAATATGCTCGACATGAGCCGTGAGAAGTTTTATAAATAGCTGTCCTAATACTTGCCTCTCACCTAAACTTCTCTTCTCCCCCTCGTATAGGGTTTGGATTTCTTCGATTTGACGATCTTGAAACTGTCTCCGAGAATTACCAAGCATCGTCGCTGCGTTATTCCTTGATTCTTGACTGCGCTCTCTCTAGGCCTGAGAAGTTCGATTGTGATAGGTGCTTTTGTTCTGCCATGGCGGCTACGTTGGACCATAAACCCTTTAAGAGATACCGAACTGAATCTGCAATTGAGATGGCAATACGGGATCGTGATGAAGAAGGAAGGAAAAGAAATAGAGTAGACAGGCCAATCCGAATTCTCTCTGATCCGTATTATCAAAAGAGAGATACTAGGGTTTATGATATCCCTCAAGGTTGGCTTGAGTGTCCTGCTTTTGGTCTTGATATAGAAGGATGCATTATTCCTTCAAAAGTTCCACTAAATGAATCTTACAACGAAAGATACCTCCTGGAAAAAGTTACTCTTTTGAAAAGCTGGTTCGTAACCAAAGAAGAAAATTGGGTCTAGTGATCGATCTAACACAGACAAGTCGTTACTACTCTAGACAAGACTTGAAGAAGGAAAGGATCGAGTATATTAAGATTGCTTGCAAGGGTAGTGGTTCCGTGCCGGATAATGTTTCCGTAAACACTTTTGTCCATGAGGTTAATCGCTTTGTCATTAGTCAAAAACACAACACAAGGAAGCAGTATGTATTAGTCCACTGTACACATGGGCATAACCGGACCGGTTTTATGTTAGTTCACTATCTAATGCGTTGCTGTACGCCGCCAGTGATGAACGTTACACAGGCTTTGAAGATTTTTTCTGATGCTCGTCCACCTGGGATTTACAAACAGCATTATATTGATGCGTTGTATGCTTTTTATAACGAAATAAAGCCTACGAGTCTTACGTATCCACCAACTCCTGAATGGAAGAGATTTGATCTTGATGGTGAAGAAACAGTTCAAGATCCTGTACAAGAGAATGTGAAGAAGATGTCGAATGATGACATTTTGGGTGATGAAATACCATATGATCAAGAGCAAGATTACAAGAAATTCTGTTATGAGATGCTTATGATGAATATTGAGGGAAGAGGATGTAGGCAGTTCCAAGTTTCGCACCCTGTATCCTTAGACAGGGAGAGTTTTAAACTTTTGAGGCAACGTTACTATTATGCCACGTGGAAGGCAGATGGAACGCGTTATATGATGCTCATTATTAAAGATGGATGCTATTTGATCGATAGAAGCTTTAAGTTTCGAAGGGTACAGATGCGATTCCCCTCTAGGCAAGGAGGAGAAATATTTTCGCATCATTACACATTGCTTGATGGGGAGATGGTTATAGACAACGCCATTGGTGAAAAAGGAGAAACGAGAAGGAGATACCTCGTATATGATATGGTAGCAATCAATGGCGAATCAGTTGTAAAGCGGACATTCTGTGAAAGATGGAACATGGTAGCGAATGTGGTGATCAGACCCCGCGATGACGAGAGGCGCCGCAAAAGTAATCATTGCTACAGATACGAACGTGAGCCTTTTGGGGTACGGATAAAAGGCTTTTGGTTGCTCTCTACTGTAGAGGAGATTTTGAAGTTTACAATTCCTTCGCTTTCACATGAAGCAGATGGCCTAATATTCCAAGGCTGGGACGATCCTTATGTTCCGCTAACACATAAAGGTCTATTCAAGTGGAAGTACGCGGAAATGAACTCGGTGGACTTTCTGTTTGACCGGGGAATGCTCTTCTTGCATGAAAGAGGGAGGAAGAAGCTTATGGACGGATATTCAGTTGAGTTTCGAGATGGCCATGAAGCGAGTTACAATGGGAAGATTGTAGAGTGTTGTTGGGATAAAAAGAAGAAAGTTTGGGTTTTCATGAGGATCAGAGTTGATAAATCTACACCGAACGATATCAATACTGCTCGTAAGGTAATAAAGAGCATCAATGATGAAATCAACCAGGAGGTATTGCTTGGGGAGATAGAAGATATCATCAGTCTCCCTATGTATGCTGATCGTATGCGAATTGATGATCAGATCGCACGTCGCAAGTAGATATTACGATTGCTGTGTATAAAAAGAGTACATTTTAGTGATGCTTCTGTAATCTTTTGAACCAAATTAAGAAAGAGGTTTCTACGGTTGTCCATTATTAGTAGAGTTTAATTAGTCTATAGTCAGAGAGTGTTTACGTACTTAGCTTCACACAAATATTTGTATGGTTAATGCTAGATTTCATTTCCGAAGTTTCAAAAAAAGGTTGGGCCTCGGAAATTACATCCCCACAAACTACATCTTAGCATTGTTGGTAGAATATGGCAGTGAACCCCATTAAGTCGAAGAGTCTTATTAGCACCAATAGAACATATATGGTCTTGTATATTTCATTGTCGGCGATCTCCTTTGGTCAAAACATCATTTATGGAGCTTCTTACGGTGGCTTTAAAGCCATCGAATATAGTTGGGGTTTGGGATGTTCAATCCTATTGTCAAATCTTCTCGGTAAACGTTTCCTGCTTCATCCGTAATTAAATGAATTGTTTATCTTTATTCTATCATATACAGTATAAATGTAAGATAAGAATAAGAGAGGATAACCCCTGATAGCGATGTCTAGTTGCACCAATCCCAATGTTCTTCCAATTGTAATGATTATTCTCATAATACAGATTAACGACATTAACTACCAATTCAAACTATAGTACAGTATATGCAGATTATCGAATGATTTCATGAAAAGACAAGTTGTGAAGGACTTATCCAAATCCAATTTATTTGGAAATTATTCTCCATTTGTAGGTTGTCGACGTAAGAAGAAAGTTTTGCCAATTGTAGGTGTGGATAGAGCCACCAAACAAATACTACCGCCCTGCATTAATGTTAGTTTAGACCCATAATGTAGCAAATTAATGTTTTCAACAAATTAAGATATGAATGAATGTATGAATGACACGTCGCACCAGCACCTTTTTTGCGTTACTTTTGGCTTTGGCAACTACATTCCAAATCACCATTCAGTAAGGAAATAAGTCACATTTATTTGACAATTAACAAATACTCTCTTCCTAGAGTTTTTTTTCTTTTTCAAATATAAAATGGTTTGCAAGTTTCTATGTAAATTTGAAATTAAATTCATAGTTTTGACTCTTTGTAGTTTGTGGTACGGTATCTTTGATGGTTGGTTGAAAACAAATTGAGTAGCTAACTAAATTCTGTTGTTATGAGATTAAAGTATTCGTTATTTTATTACCAAACCGTTTACAACATATATTATATTATATATATATATATATATATATATATTCACACACATTGAGGGCAATAGAGGATCTAAAACTATCAGAAAAATATACAAAATTTTTTATTTGAAGGTAGAATAGTGAATATATACTACAATACTTCCCTTGACGATAGATCGCCGGAGAAAAGTTTAATATTGTCAAAGAGTAGCTGAAACTAAATTGTGTTGTTATGAAGAAGGGGAAGATATTGTTTTCCTCCCCATGACGGAAGGGAGGCCGGCTGTCGTCGATAGCGCGGTGGGAACAAAAAATTTAATATTAAGTTTTTAGGTCTCTTTTGCTGCTGTTTTCTAGTTTTCCTATTTTGACGGAAGAAAAGTAGCAATGTTCCAATTCACTAAAGGCAAATGGGAATGAATGAAAATCATTATTTCAAACCAAACTCGAATTGATAAAAGAAATCGTCATTGAGAAGAAAGAAAAAAAAAAAATCTAAATTTAAGAGGATAGACTTTTCTTTTGTTGAGTTTCAACTTTTCTTACCAAACATAATTGAGTTCTCGTGGGGTTTTGTCGTTTTGCTACAACTTTTTGGTTTTAACTAGCGGATATAAGTACGGATCTTAAATTTAAAGATATAATAAATCAACCGGACACTACATGCTGGATCATTACCAGTTTGAACGGTTGGGTAAGCTACTCCGGATTTTAAAGCAATGCCTTTTATTTTATTTATCGCTGGCTTTTATAACACCTCCTTTTAGGAAATATAGTACTATGTTTTTACAATTTGATTTTTAAAAAGTTGACTAGTAACGAAGATTTTTTCTTTTTTTTTTATTATGAATAAAACTTTGGCAGCACGATTTATCTATTCTATGGAATGAACCTTATCATCAATCCAATTCACATTAAATGTGATGTTATTGCTGTGAGAAAATATATTATTTCCGCCACGACTTATACTTTTTTTTTTTTTTCTTTGATGGCTACCTGCAAAATTTAAGTGCTAATTAATAACTAATCAAAAGAAAATATCCGGTAATTAGCCAAAAAGACACGTAAGTGTTAAAAAAAAATTATGGTTGTTTCTACCTCTATTTCATATATCATTTCAAGCTTGGTACTAAGTTTTAATCCTCCCAATTTCGTCCATCGGTTGAATTTAAAAATGAGATTTTTATTAATTTTTTAACTTTTTTTTTGGGATTCGCATTTTACTCTGAGAAAAAAAAGACACAAAAGAACAAAAAAATATCCAGTCATTGGCGTATTCTGAATTGAGTTATTTTTTGGTAGAGTTCACAATTATTTTAATATTTTTTTTTCTAGGTTCCATTGATGGAGTTGCTCTACTGAAACAAGAGCAAATTTTACTGTGCGGAGTTTTAATATATTTGTGATATACTACTTTCTAAAGTTCTATCTAAAGTAAAATTTTCATTTTGTGATAGCTATATATTATTTCCCCCAACCACTTACACACTGTTTTGTTTTCTTTGGTGGATACACCTGCAAAAGTTTAAGTTATAAATAGCAGCACTGGAACATGAGAAAAGAAACATATATCGAATACTAAAATTAAATAAGGATGACAAAAGAAGAGGAGCAGCCACTCAGCCCGATGGCGCGTGTATATCAATCGCCAGACGTAGACTATTGCGCCGTCACCATTTTAGGCTTCAAAACCAAGTTTAATCCCGACGTCCTTCTTGATGCCTTGAAGCATAATGTCTCCAGGCATCCTCGTTTCTCCAGCAAACTGGTAAGTGGTAACCAATATAAATATATATATATATATATATGTATGTATATCTTATAGATATACCTATTACAGTTGGGGATTTAACATAGTATTTGGTCTTCATACCTTGACAGTCTGATAATGGTTCAAAATGGATCGAGAGCGAAGTCAACGTTGAAGACCATGTAGTTGTACCATACATAGACCAGGAGGCGATAGGTGAAGATGGACAAGGCTTCGTCGATGACTATATCACACGTCTCACCACGATTCCTCTTGATAGATCAAGACCTTTGTGGGACATGCACATCCTTAACGTCAAAACCTCTGAGGCTGAAGCAGTCGGTGTAATAAGATCTCACCATTCTTTGGGAGATGGAATGTCTTTGATTTCCTTGATGCTCGCTTGTACACATAAAACATCAGACCCGGACGTGTATTCTAATGCTATTCCTTCTTTGAAACGGCGTCAAGTTTCACAAAGCTTTAAAAACAAAGGATGGTTCTCGAGGTTGATATTCACTATTGGCTCTACGATGAGACTGATTTGGAATACGATTGTAGATATGTTGCTCCTTTTGGCGACTGTGTTGTTCTTAAAGGATACAGAGACACCTTTAAAAGGTGGTGCGGATGTTGGGAGGAATCCAAAGAGATTTTATCACCGAATTATCTCTTTAGATGACATCAAACTGATAAAGAACGCTATGAACATGGTATGCTTACTCTTTATGTTCATGACTAATTTGATTCTCAATTTTAGTTTTAATGGATCTTTTGTTTCTTCTTGCGCATGTTGCAAGACTGTCAACGATGTTCTACTCGGAGTTACACAAGCCTCTCTTTCTCGCTATTTGAACGGACAATATGGTAAACATTAAATTCGATATATATGATATATGTATTATCAAGACTTCTAACAATTAACTTACCACAGTTAATGTCCTAACCCTAAGGTATAATTGTAAAAAAATATAAAGAAATATGTTTGTTGGATCTACATTTAATGTTTTCATATCTTGTTTTTTGACAAACAAGACAAAAAGAATGACGATGATGGAGCATTGAATTCGAACCATCTTCCACGTAGACTACGGTTTCGTTCAGGTTGCACAGTAAATCTAAGGTCCGACATCGGATTCAAGGTTAGAAACATATTAACATACATATGGACTTCAAGGTTTAGAGTTTAGCTCTTTATTGTCGACAAGCCAACATGTATAAATCTATTTTCTATATAAAGCCTTTGGCAGATATGATGGCCAAGGATTCAAAATGCAGATGGGGAAACTACTTCAGCTTTATCATTTTGCCCCTCTCCATCGGTTTACAAACCGATCCATTGGTTTATCTAGAAACATCCAAATCCACGATGGCTCGAAAGAAGCACTCTTGTCACGCTGCTCTTGTGTATTTCATTATGAAAATCGCCGTTAAAGTGTTTGGAGTTAAGGTAAATAAAAAAGATCAATGAACCTAAGAGATTTGTTTGCAACTATACGTACTGTCTGGACATTAACTAATATAACACACTGCTTGTTACTATTAGGTAGCAACAACATTATTCAATCGACCTGTGATGAACATGACTACATGCGTCTCAAACGTCATTGGCCCTATGGAAGAAATCAGTTTCCGTGGCCATCCCATCGCTTACATCGCTCCAAGCTCTTACGGACACTCACAAGTACGTAAATATTTAAGCGTTTTTTTCTTTTGTACTTTTTCTTCTCACGACACATATGTTTCTGTATTTGATAGGCATTGTTGATACATTACCTAAGCTATGGGAAGAAAATGATAATCTCATTAGCTGTTGATCCTACTATCATACCGGAGCCTCACAAGATCTGCGATGAGATGGAGGAGTCACTAAAAGCTATGAAAACTGTTCTCCAAGAAAGAGCCTCGCTCTAAGACGCGTGAGCTAGATTCGTAATCCCATTCTTATCCACAGACTTTGGATATATATTGTTTGGTCTAAAATGTAATGTTTTTAGAAGCTTTAAATGCTTTCTGAAGTATCTACAACTACCATAATTGCGACGGAAAAAATGTCAGGTTCGTGTCTAGTTGTTGAAAAAAAATACCAAACTTCATGAAATGTCAAATATTATAGACTTTTAGAGATCTCATTTCGTTGTCCTAATTAATAAGCTAAGAAAGCGTCATACAAAGATGTGTGACTTGTGAGTTACCCAATATCACAAACTTTTTTCTTTTTAGGGGAATGCATAAATTGCCGAGTTGATTGAACCCAAGTCCGGTTAATTCGGTTTGTAGGTCAACGATAGATAGACTTCCAATAAAATTCCGGTTACCAATTTAGTTTGGTTCATAATTTGAAACGGATCAGTTTTTATTTTTTTACTAATTTCGTTTGGTTTCATAATTCAACCAAAATAACCAAACAGTGCCGAACTTTACTAATATTCCATTAAAATCATAATTTTTTAGTAAAACTCAACAGTTTAATTAAAACTGGTAAACTTTTCTTTTTGACAATATCGGGCCAAACTAACCGGGTTCTAAACTGAACCGGGTTTAATTTGTTTGGTATAAATCAGCATTAAAATTAATGAACTGAAAACCAAACTTAATTATGGACCTGAACTCAAACCAAACTAATCTATGCAGCTACCCCCACCCTTAAAACCCATGAACCACTTTAACAAGTTCATAACTTACATTTACAAGCATGATAATTTCGGTCACTAAAAAAAATATGTGTATAACCACTGATATAGTAACAAATTGTCAATAATACAAATATTATTATCACTTCTCGATTGATAATCTTACTTGTAAATGGTGGTCCAAGATTTTAGTTTCTGGATGTACAGTTTAACGTCACAATAATGAAATAGCTTATTAGCGAGTTCACACTGTATTAGAACCGATGTCAAAGGCGGCTCAAACAAAAAAAGGTAATGTTCCATAAATTCTAAATAGACCTTCTATTTTTTTTTAAAAAAAAACAAAAAATAATCGTTAATTTTAGAAGAAAATAACTAAAACAAAAATAAAAATCTTAATTTTCTTGCGAAAATGAAATATTAGGGTTAATATTTAAAACCACCAATAAATTAGGGTTATGTATGTGCAAAATTTGAAATGAGATTTAAGGTCCATATATGATTTTTTAGTTCACACGCTAATCTCTCTTATTTCATTCCCTTTTCTAAACCTTAATTTGAATAGATCACTGTAATTTTTTGTAATTTAGATATTTTAGACCTCAAAAATTAGAAAAAAAAAGAATTGGTCCTAAACATTTGCGCACCTCGCTCACCCTAAAAATCGTTTATGACCGATGTTTTTGTTAATTTCAAATATCATACTTTACACAAATTTATTATAGAAATTGATGAACCTCAAAATGCTAAATTAGAAATAGAATCTAAATTTGATAAACATAAGAAAAACTGGATTGAGGTGTTTCAAATGCCTTAGGAAATTGAGAATACTGATGATTGATGAATCAAAGAGGAAAATCTCCCAAATTTCATTCTCCCAATAAACCCAAGAAAAAAATTCTTAGTTAACGAGGCTTTAAATTAATGGGCCAAGCCGAAGAGGCCCATGCGGGCATGACCTACCAATGTTTTGCCTGTCACACTGTGTGTTTTACTGAACGTCGAAAACGCCTTTCTCCCTCTCCGACGATGACTTCCGGTGACCAGAGCAAGAAGCGAAAGCAGCGTTATCTCCCTCAGAATGTGATCCACCCAGAACTTCTATCTACGAATCTGCAGTTAAATTCTTTTTTTTATTAATTTATTTTCTTTTAACTTTTTGTACAGAAACCAGCGAAGAAGAAAGGGTCGTACCCTTTGAAGCCAGGGGTCCAAGGTTTTTTCATCTCTTGCGATGGCGGACGCGAACACCAAGCTTCTCATGAAGCTATCAACGTCCTAGATTCCGTAAACTTTCTCTTAATTTGTCTTTCTTCTATATATTGATTTCATCTCCCGACTAGTTGTTCATATTTTGCTTAGTTTCATTATCTCTTCCATAAATTGATTCCCTCTCAACGTCTCGGTTTATGTTCATCAAATCCGTTGATTCGTGCTCGAATTCCGTTTCCCAGAAGTTTCTGTGTATGTTAAGCTTTCTTAGGAGCTTCTTTTGTAGAAATATGAGAAAGAACTAAACGGGTTTGTCTTAATTCAGTGAAGGATGGTTTTTTAGTTTACGCAAATAAAGTACACTGGTCACAAATTCGAAAGTTTGTGGGTTTTTGGTAAAAGAAAGAAAGTTCAAGAGCTTGATTTCTGATTCTGATTTCTCCTTCTCTATCCACTGAAAATCTTTCATAACATTGTTAGATTTTTCAAGGGCTTTCTAATCATTGGAGTGTTGTATCTAAGATATGAACCTCGTCATGTTACAGTTTCTTGAGGAGCTAATGCATGGGAATGGTTCGAAAGTAAATCCTTCTGGGTTGTCTGAGAAACCGATAAACAAAAAGGTTACATTTTCGTACAGCGAGGATGAAGATGAGGATGAGGAGGAAGATGAGAGTAATGATGCCGAGGGAGAGGAAAACAAAGGAGATGGGGATAAGACTGAGGTGTGTGAAGGCGGTGATAATCAAGTGAATGAGAAAGAATTAGCAAGCGAAGGGTCTTGTGAAGTCAAAAAATCAGCAGAAAATGATACTGAAAAGGATGAAGAAGATAAAGAGAAACAAAAGATCAGTGTCGAGGAACCTCCAGAAAAGAAGATGTGTACTGAAGAAACAAATGCATCAGCAAAAGTAAACGAAAATGCAGAGAAGTCTATTGATAAGCTGATTGAAGCTGAACTACAAGAACTTGGAGACAAGAGTAAGGTAAATGAGAGAAGCTCTTATAACAAACTCGTAAAGTCTATCTCTTTCCGGATCATAAGAGTCTTATTATCCATTTTTCTTTCCCTTTTTCGACAGAGGCGGTTTTTGAAGTTAGATCCGGGTTGCAACGGTCTGGCCTTCATCCAAATGAAAAGGAGAGATGGTGACCCAAGTCCCAAAGATATTGCACAGCATGCATTGACTTCTGTTGCAGCAACAAAAAAGCATATGTCAAGGTTTGATCTTACTCGCAAGAACTCTATAACTATATGTCTTTGTCGGTTTTTCGCTAATATATGTTGTGACGTTTAGGTTTATCCTAAGACTTGTACCAATTGAAGTGTCTTGTTATCCTTCAGAGGAAGAAATTACAAGAGCCATCAAGCCTCTTGTAGAACAGTATTTTCCTGTTGAGACTGATAATCCCCGGAAAGTAATAATAATACTATTAAGATCTTTTTGCATATCCCTTCCTTGTTTCAGAAATGTTTACCTCGGTTTTACCATAATTGCAGTTTGCTGTGTTGTATGGAGCGCGTGCAAACACTGGCCTTGATAGGATGAAAATAATAACTGCGGTAGCGAAATCTATTCCTGCACCTCACAAAGTTGATTTGAGCAATCCAGAGATGTCTATCGTGGTCGAAATTGTTAAGGTAAATAAACGAGGATAAGAAAATTTCATGTCTGAGATTCTTTGCATTAGCAGAATTTTTAGTTAAATAAACAAATCTGGTTTTTGGTTGTAATTTACAGACGGTGTGCTTAATTGGGGTGGTGGAGAAGTACAAGGAGCTAGCAAAATACAACCTCAGGCAGCTCACGTCGACCAACTGATACAATCTCCTCTTGTTCCATCATCGATTATGTTTTGTGTTTTTTAAGACTAAAGATGCTTTGTTATAGAGTTTCTGGCTTTACTTATTAAAGTAGTTGAAGTTGGTCTTTAAGATCCTATTTTCAGTTTTTTCTTTGATCATAAACACAAGATCTTGACTATTTGGAAACTTAAACACAACTCTACGAATGGATTTTGATAGCAAATGGATTCAACATCTTTTTTACATGCCTTCACTAGTTTACCGATCGACTCCATTTTGAAAGAAAAAAATTAAATCATGTTATAAATCGACTCTGGTTCTTAAATAACCTTTTTTGTTTACTCTAAGCCTAAGTCAACCACTTCCCTTTAGTACCTACTCATCCAAATTAGCATTCCCCAACAAGCCGAACTAAACTTCATACTTCCACCAAACTGTTTCTGATTCTCTCTACCCATTCTCCTTCTCCCATAGTTGTATAGACATCTCAAAATTTACACCTTTCCCTGTCTGATTCTTCCAACTTGATCCCCTCAGCCTTCAACAAATTCACAGCTTAGGATGCAACAGAGGATGTAGAGGATTTCATATGTGGACAGATGGGAGAAGACTGTTCGCGACAGAGATGGCATCGGAATCCAATCACCATACTTGAACTCTTCTCGTTAAGCCCATATGCATCTCCATGGTACCATTCTACAACCATGACAGTAAACAAAAGAAAGCTGAGCAACAAAAAGTAACCAACTCTTCCAATGTGGACCAAAATAAGATTAGCAAATGGATTTACCTCCACAGATTTCGCAAGAAATGACAGACTCAGATTCAACCAAGCCGCATAAATTACACTTAGGTTGATCGTGATCAGAATCAGACTTCTCCGAGGGCATATGACATCTATCTCTCCGGAACTTATTGACCCGTTCATCATCAGGCTTCCTGGATAGCAAGAGGCCATTCAACCAATAGCTGAAGCACGTCTCTGTTCTCTCCTTTCTAATGGAGATCTCTTTTCTCACTTTCTTAGGCCTGCCTCTGCCTCTTTTCTTGGTTTCCAGTTTCCGTTTCTTGCTCTCTTCAGGAACTGTACTTTCATCCAGCAGCCTTATCACATTTTTCGGTCGCCTGTCTGAACGTCGCAATGGTTTGGTGGCAACAACCTTTTTATGATTCTTTGACCTTATGGATATTTTCTCTGCCATTGTCGTTTTATTACTCTTCTTTAGCCGAGTTGATTTGCGAGCAGCAGGTATGACCTTCTTCTTATGCTTTTTTTGTATCTGAACTCCAATTTTCTTACGGAAACTCCCTGGAGGCCGCCCTCTTTTCCGTTTAACGGGTTGTTCATTTGCTTGCACTTCACTTCTGCATTGAAGACAGATGTACATGCCTTCCTTTTCTGCCCTCCTGATATGCTTTTTGTGAAACAATCCTGAATTTTTTATCATTACCAATATCAATAACAAACTATGACTAAATACTTTCTATGAAAGATCAGATTATCTATACAAGCATAGCTTTTGCAAAAAACAAAAACAAAAATCTTATAACAAATTTAACAAGAGAAGAGACTCACTCTTGCAGATGTGGCAGCCCGCAGCTTCACTGTCAATAGAGAAAAACAGATACCACAAACAAAAAAAAAAAGAGTTAACAAAGATCATTCATTACTCAACAACAAACAAAAAGAAAACGAGAACATATGTTTTGTAGGTCAAATGTCATGCTAGTAGTTTCTAAGCAGAGTACAAGTGACAATCCTTTTAAAGCTTAGTCAAGATGGGATTGCTATTCTGATCTCCACAAGGACTTCTGAAGGCAAAAAAGGGTTGTGATAAGTAAGTACATACCTTAAAGACACCTTTTTCTTACATTGCTCACACAGAGAGGATTCAGATCTTTCCGCCCTCTCAAATAGGAATGAGAATCCTTTTCTCTCTGAGGACCTTTTCTGTACTTTGTTTATCTCAGACCGTTTGCAAGAGCCTCCTAACTTGCTTGTTTTTCGTACAGCTTTTTTCTCTTCAAATCCTTTCAGAAGATGTAAAGGCACATATGATTCATTCACCCAGAACTTTTTTCTTTCACTCGAGGATTCTTCAACCATGCAACCGTTCTTCACCACAACATCCGGAATATTTCTCCTCTTACCAAAGTCAAGGAGATATTTCACAGTCTCTTCCTCTGTGCTCTTCCTGCGGACAATCGCTTTTTTGAATTGCCTGGCAGATTTTTTGGATTCTTTGTCCAATTCAGGAAGAAGATGACTGTTTTCAATATCATCCCACTTTATGTAAGAATGGAGTGTCCTCACCTGTAGTCATTGAATTGTTAGCTGAAAATCATCTAAGGCTGAGAAGTATCCCACAAGTAGACATATATATATATAGGATACAGTGGTACAAGACAAGATTCAGTGTAAGAAAACTGCAAATGTCAGCAATGATCCAAGTAACAGCAGCCCATATGGATGACAAACCCAAAACATCAAAAGATTTTCATACCATTTAACATTATTGCATAAAATGGAAACAGATATTCTTGCCAAGACGTTTATTACGCGTATACCCTAGGAAATTTCAACATTGGTATTTCTCACCCATACGAGCAAGGCAAGAATTACATGTAGTTTGACCAAGATTATATTACCTGCAAACCAAGCTGCTCCGAAGTTGTTGATGACTCAACAGCTGCTTCCCAGGCAACACGTCGGCTTCTCTTAGCGTGCTCTGAATTCTCAGGATACAATATACCTGGGATATTCATACTTCCACCTGCATTAACGTAGAATGCATGGAGAATGAAACAACTAAATGGAAGTGAGAGGAACAAAAGAATTGTTAAAGACAGTAGAAGAACAAACGCAAAAGGAAGCACAAAAGAGAAAATGTAAACCTTGTCTAGCAGCCTTCGAGATCAATGAGCGAGGTAAAACCTTCCAATTGAATAACCGCCGTGAAACTTGGCCACCTCTCCACCAACTCATGGACAATCCACCATTTTTCTTTGCAGTAGGATTAACCCCAGAGTTTGACAATGTCCCCCTTCTTTTACCAATAGCGGTCTTTGACAATGATCGTGAAGAAGCCATGATAATATGTATAGCTGAGCCCATTACAACGGAAGCATCGACATGGTTTAGCCACTCAAGTGAAAGTACACGATGATGCAAATTTGCCTCTAACTGTGCACAGGTAAGTAACAAATCTTTCATTAGGAAACGGAAATTGATGCCCACCAGATTAATCACTAATGTACTAAACAGCAATCATGTACTCAAGAGATCCTAAGTAAAGTCTTATGCAAATGGAGAACTAGAAAAACAGTCAGGATTCCTGGCAACACAAAATAAAGTTCTACACAGCAAAGGATCATAATGAAGTAGTCTGAATATGACAGCTTCAGCATGGAAAAGTTTGCAAAATAAATGTTTAGGAGGAAGAAACTTTGAAAACTTACTTCAACCACTAAATGTTTCAACCTTGAGATATTTGGCGCATTCAGAATATGCTCACGCCAAATCCTGGAGTGCTGCGGATTCAACCATGGACCAACCAAAAGTCCTTGCAATCGACTTTCCATGGATAGTATCTGCCACATGATGGCCAAAAGATGACTTTTATTATCAACGGATGTACTGTTAGCAACTTCACTTTCCGAAAGACCCCGTAAAACCCCGAGACTCATGTTAAACAAACAATTTGTCTCACTCCCCGCATCTTCGGAACTTTTGCAGGAATGACACCATCCACATTTTTCTTTCCATGCATCTAGGTAGAGGCTTTGGATGTTTCGCCATTGAAATTTGGTGGTCTTCATCAATATAGTCTTCACCTGGGCAGAAGCTATTTCTTCATCTGATCTCATATCAATGGTGCCGATTGGTGACTTCCGTATCATCTCTTGGGAAATTGATGTAGTCATCTGAGCAAAAACGTAATGGTTTCTGTAGCCTCTATCACTCTGCACATTCGGTTTAACTTCTTTCCTTCTGTTCATTCTAGCCAAATTATGAGAAGACGAATGGATATTCTTATTTGGCTCTTTCGTGATATCCAAAATGCTCGATGGTGCTGACTCATCCGAAACGTTTTGTACAGTTTCAGCAGATCCTTCAGAACTCATATTAAGGATATCTATCCTAGCTGAATCTGATATCTTCCGACGAGTCCTACGACCATGATTATGTGAATGTCCATTGTTGGATGCTTCGTCCAGCTTTGGTTTAACACCAGATGTTGACTGTTTCTCTAAAGCAAGTGAAGGAGCCTTAAACCCATCAATAGGAGGAACCATTCCGTTGGCTGACTTATCCAGGCATATAGACATTTGGGAATTCACACCACTGAATGTCCTTATCAGCCCAAAAGGGATATCCCAGTGTTTTTCAATTGCACTTATTACGCCACTATAGAAACTATTGTATGACTTCAGCCGCTCCAGCACGAGGTTCACATCATTCGCATGGTAGTAGTTCAATGAGCCTGATTCATCCGTATCTATCCTGCAAATTCAAAATGGATGACATCAGCCAACCTAATGAAGACATCTAGCTAACAGCTCCAAAAATCAACATATAAAATAAGATAAGAAACATTGCTTGAGGGGTATCGAGGGTAAACTTTGCATCTAAATAATGAGCCAAAAAAGGGTCTTCACATGTCCAGACATGCAATTCTAATTATTGGAAAAATCGACGGTAAGGACACATAGTTTTACAGTTTTATATTATCATGTACAGATTTCTGTTAATCCTGCATATTTAAGTTCCTCCAGCTAGCTAAATTTGAATGTTTCTAACTCAAAAACCTTCACCTACAAGCTATTGCATAAAAACCAACATGCGTCTACAGTCCTAATTTCATAAAACATTTACGCTTATTTACTATTAAAAACAATTATAGTGGTGAATCCACAATATCAATTCCCCTGAGATCATGCATTAGCTTCTTAGACAAGAGAACCAAAGAGAGAAACTTACACCAATAAGTAGCCACAACTGCTGTAGTATTTTCGGCCATGGGGATCAATCTCTATAAACTCTGCTCCTCGGATTTGCTTTTCAGGCTTCAGTCCCGGTACACGCCGATTAAATTCACATTCAGGGCAGTACCAGTCCCCCTCAGGCAAAAGGTGACTGGCAACACCAACACACTTCGAATGATAGGCAGCCGGACAGCCATCACAGCACAGTAAGCTCCCATCCATTTTACAGAGGCAGCAGTCATCACTGTTCCAGTCAAATGAGCAATCAGTGACCTCGTCGTTTAAAGTCAAATCATCTGATAGCTCCATCATTGTTCGCTTTCTACGTCGCACTTCTGTGTTCGTCTTCCTACCAAGTTCCATTTCAAACTCAGCTGCATAAGATCTTCTATTAAGCTCTGACCTTACAACTTCTGCATCTGTCATATCATCGCACAGACGACTGAGTATCTCAGCTTTCAGATTCATGGGTTGTCTGAAATACTCAGTTCTGAAAAGGTCCAACCGAGTAAGATCCAATCGAGGGTTGTCTTTGGACCCAAGAAATAGTAAGTATTCGACAATGAAAAGGGGATAAGTAACGATATCTAACGTATCCCAATCAAGACTCCTGCATTCAACAAACCACCAGCAAATCATGAGAACCAACACAGGAGAAGCTTCATAACCCATAAAACAGCGACAAAACTAAAGAACTCAAGAACGAAAATAAAAAGTATACCTCAGGCAAGCAGAGGCGGATAGGTCACCTTCAGCAGCAAGTTGTTTCAAATGTTTTCTTAATAACTGCAAGACCGCAACATGGATGCTATCAAATAATAGACTAGAAGACATGGACCTCAACGCTTCCACAAAATCCTTCAACTCAAAGGGGCTCAAAAACAGCAAAGTACTGAAGGACCTCAAAGAAGAGTAAGCAGTAAAGACATCAAGCATGGGAAGACCGTCTAAATTCAAAACATGTGAGGATGGAGGTAATTGTAGCTTTGGCGGTAGCACAGAGATATTCTCAGCTCTTCCATCAAAGATCCAAGTTTTTTCCTCTGTCAGACTACTAACTGATGGAGAAGGGGAAACTTCATCAGCTACGCAAGCTGTTACAGTGCTCCTGACAGGAGATCGAGCTAACATTCTACGAGCGCTTCTTCTCAACCGTGGTTGACTCGTAAATTTTGGAGTGTCCGAATCTTTTCTTCTTTTCCTCCTACCACTTGTATATTCATCCGAATTTGCCCTCTCGGACAGACACTCATCAACAGTCTTAGCATCATGCTCCGTCAGATCATGCTCCCGCTCAACCCCATTAGAATCAGGAGTGTTGAGATCTTGTACTGTAACACTATTCTGCTTTTGTATCTCCTCCAGGAGCTGAGACCTTGTTACCTCAGCAACATGAACTTCTTTATATTCTCCAGTGTCCAGATTATTCTGGGCAGCATTGTCGTCTTGCATGTTGATTTCTTGAGCTATGTCATTTCCATTCATCTGAATGGCCACGTCATCTTTGCTGCTCTCCGCGTTAACCTCCAAGTTCAAATCAAATCCTCCGTCCTCCTTGGGCGCATTCAAAGCACAGGCTCCAGCATTTTCCAAATCACAGCTCGCATCAATGTTAAGATCAATATCTCCCCTCCTTTTGTCACCGCAATTTTCCCCATAATCGATGATATTTACATTAATCAAACCTAAACCTTCATTCGAGTTCAAATCTAACCCGGTATTTAGATCAAACCCAGTTCTCAGTTCCGGCACCGTCCTATTCAAATCTGTAACAGACTCCGATGCCTTACCTAGGGTTTCCTCAGGACCACAATTCAAATCAACATTCCCTCTCAAACCCACACCAGAGCAATCACTAACCCCCGAATTCTCCGCAGCCCCATCATTTAAATCGACGTTTCTCAATACATTTACCTCGTTCTGCCACTTTTCCTTCCCTCTACCAGAGCTGTCTCGCTTGATCTCATCATTGCTGTCGACTCGAGACCGCTTCCTTGGCCTCCCACGACCTCGCGGCTTCACTTGAACCGGCGTTTCCTGGGATTTCCCTTCTCCCATCACGAGAGCAACAACCTCAGCAAATTCCGAAATCTCCGTAATTCCGTTCTCATAAACGATCTGGTAGCAACCAGACGAATCGAAAGATCGCACCGTTCCGGAGCAAAACCCAAACCCCTTGATCTCCTTCCTGACGACTTTGCCCACGAACTCCATTGGTGCGAGCTAGCCTTCGCTTTACGAAATGAGCGAATCTATTAACCAATCAAGCAAGGAAAACCCATAACCAAGTCTGGATTGCAAAAAAGGGGCTAAAGAGGCGCTGGTTTTTTTTATATCTAGAAACGCTTACAACGTGCAGGAGAGAGAGAGATAGAGAGGGGCATAGATTCTCTCTCTTCCGGGAAGGAAAGTGGAAAGAGAATTCTCTACAGAGAAACGCTTAACGAAATCTCTCTCACTCGGAAGAGAACAAGACGGGTTGGTCAATGTTAGGAAGAGAAGGCCATCTCTCCTCCCACACTCCTTTTTTTTTTAACTTCTCTTTATTTTTTCACTTTTTTGTTTTTTTCTGGTCAAAGGGTGTGTGAGTGATATTGTGAAATGAATTTCTTTACAAATAATAAACTCCAAATGTAGAATACCTCACACATGTACCTATATACACCCTTTATTAGTTGGTACTCTTCTAACTAACAACTATGTCATTACATGTGTGAGGTATTCTACATTTGGAGTTTATTATTTTAAAATATAAAAAAATTTAATTTTGTGTTTTTCATTTTAAAATATAAAAATATTTTCAAGTTTTGTCAAAAAATTTCCATTTGAGAAGTTTTTCCTTAAAATATTGTATGTGTTACTCTTTAGAGATAATGTATCGCTATATGTTGATATGTTATTATTTAGAAATAATGTATTGGAACGAAATATAAAAAGAAGAAAACTTTTATTTTTAATTTCTTAAAAACTCTACACATCTCTAGTGTTTTTAACAAAAGAAAAAGATGATGATATCCCTCTCGAAACTAAAAACTACAAAATTACTAATATAAAAAAAAAAGATTTATGTTATTATCATATATTTCTAGAAAGATTGATAGGCCAAATGGTCATTGATTGTAACTTATTGGCACCATTTCAACCCAACTCATTTGATCTATGAATTTATTGGAACCAAAATTTCTAACTCATTAAATTTTTTAAATCACGTAAGTCAAATCGATCCATACGTTTTGACGCATTTTAATAGTCCTAATTTTATAACTCCTAATCGTATATCACGTTCATAGTCCTATAATTACCAAAGTTAGTCTTATATTTTAATGCTAAAATCGTTGATATATAGTAATTATGTTTATGGTAGGTGAATTATAAGGTTTATGTTATATGATGAACCCTCAAAACTTGCATTCACAATCCTATAACGATCTATTCAACATTTATCTTTATATTAATTATTTGTGTAAGTATTTTTATTCCATCAAAACCATAAAAATCGTTGAACAATTTAAGAATTAATTAAATATTATTGTAAATTTTTAAACAGAATTAGAATTTGAAACCTCAAGTTGTAAGATGTTGAAGCATGTATAGGTTTGATTTTTTATTTTAGTATTAGAGTTTACAAAAAAATATATTATGAACAAAAACATGTTTAGGGTTTGAGCTTTTAAACTATATAACGACAATTCAAATTAAACTATATAATGGATATTCCAAATAACAAAATCTACCTTCATAATTAAGCATTTGTGTTTTTAACTTTGAAAATGATTTCAAATCTAGTATGATTGAATATGAATCCTTCATTAAAATTTTGTATTAATAGCACTTTGTTTAAATTAATATATTGAAATCATGTAACATTGTTTCGGTCGACTAACTGTATATTGATCTTTTTGTTTTTTTGTTTTAATAGATCTTCATCAATATCGTGGTGGTCTACATTATGAGTTTTCTATGAATTTGGTTAATCTAGTTTATTGTGTGTGAATGCAGTGATCACTATTGTTTTCGAATGCTCTTGACCGCTCGTTTTCATTATTGTTTCTGTTTTTGTGTCTTTATTTCGCGACCTCTTTTAAACAATATAAATGAACATTCTTTTCTTATTTGTAAAACGAATTTAGAGTTTTGAATTAGTTTATTAATTATTGGATGTTTTTGTTCATATGTTTTACAAATAAAGCATAACAAATGTTTTTAATTATTTATTTATTGTTATCACGAATCATATAAACAGTTAATATACTATATTGATAGTTTTCATGTTAATGTAGGATTACTATGATTTCACGTGAAATATCATATAAATCCTCTATGTACATTAATTATATAAAATGAAAGGTTTCCAATATGATTAATGTTGCTAAGTAGCTAGATGATACAAGTGAACCCATATAACAATTCATGTAATTGATAAATAATATGTCTGGCCAAAATATAACATGTGACGAATTTAAATGAAAATCTCTAATAAAATTGTCCAAAATGTTTCAAAATTGCTCTTATTCACTAAGATGATCTTCATCTTCATATCATCATTATAAATTTTAGTTGATTTAGATTCCGACATTAATCCTCTTATACCTACTAATTGATTTTGAATTCTATTGAGGATTTCAAAATCCTAATAAAAATACGAACTTTAAAAATTCAAGATAACAAAAGCTATCTTCATAATTAAGCATTTGTGTTTATAAATTTGTAAATGCTTTCAAATCTAGTAAAATTGAATATGAAATCAAATCTTGGAGTAAAAAATTTGTTATTGAATATCATATGATGTAAATTAGTATTTAGAAACCATGTAACAGTAAAAAATTTGTTATTGAATATCATATGATGTAAATTAGTATTTAGAAACCATGTAACAGTGTTTCGAATAAAAATTGGTAGTCGAATTGGATCCTCCGAGAGTTGGACCGACGACTATGAGATTGGCTCAACGCTAGCTTGCGTCTTGAATTTTGATGTCGATTTGCTTCAGTATTACCCATCTTTAACGTGCATTTGTGTTGACTTTTCGTTATTTGGTTTTAATATTGCTTTCACTCTTGCGTATGTATCTATAATATATGGTAATCGCTTCTCATTTGAATAACACCTTATTTAGTTATTCTAGCATACTTAATTGCATTTAGGATATAAATCAATCTTATGAACCATCAATTAATCATCATCTCATATAATCATTCTAGTTTGGTTTGATTCTTGATGATTAGGAATTAGCATTGATAGTTTCCTTATGATTGAATAACCCTAGCTTGCTATTATTCTATTCTCTTTGATAATTGAATCAGAAAATGGTTTAGAATTTTAAAATATGGTTTGATCGGAGGAGTTTGTGATAAACGATCAACAAAACTTCTCCAATGAACCCCATCCCCAAACTGATAAGAGAAAACGATTAAAAAACAAACCTTCAAATCGTTGTTGGGATTCTTGGAGAAAAAACGATGTCGAAGAAAAGAAATAAGCTAAACAAAGCCATTTTACTTATTCAATCCACTTCATTAGATTATTGTTTTTATCTTCGGCGGATGGTGAGAAAATCGACAAACGATTATTGTCCCGATTTGGACAAAATTGCGGCAGAGAGTGTCCGATTAGCGACTAAACAGCCTACCTAAACAGATATCAGAACGCGTTTTTGAACAGAGATTTTAATTTATATGTTATCAACAAATTTGGTTTTCAACGACGTCCAATTATGTATCATAATATAAACGTATGGGTAAGATTTAGACTCCATCGGGTTTTTAATGTGAGATAAAAACTTATTTGACCGGCGTCTTCTCTTCAAAGAAAAATTGCTTAGGGAGGGACTTGTCCAAAGCCGAGAAATCTTCGAGCTGCAACAGGAAATGGACGCGACGATAGGGAAGTTCTTCGATTCCGTCTCTGGCTTCTTCTCCGGCGCTGCTTCTGGCTCTGGCGACGAGTTCCCTTTGTGCGATACCGACATCATCGCGGTAAGTTTATGATTCGCCTTATGTTCCGTAACTTGACCGCATAGGAACATCGGGTTACGATTTCCCAAATTTTTTGATACCTCTCCTTCATCATCGTCTTCGGATTTTGGATTCTTTTTCGCCTTATGAAATTTTTCATCTCATATAAATATTTCCCTTTGATATGCAACTGTATAATTGAAACGCTTGAATTTTGATATGCATATATAACTTGTAAGGTGTTTTGCATTCCTTGAAAACATTTTCAGGGATGTGAGAAAGAGCTTGCAGAGGTTCAGATAGGCCAAGACGAAGGACTTAAGAAGGAATGCATCATGCGCCTATCGTGGGCTCTTGTTCATTCGAAGATTCCCGGAGATATCCACCGCGGGATAGCGATGCTTGAAGGTAACTTGTATTTACAATTTACTTCTTCATTTCCCTTTTGTAAGCCAAATCTCTGGAATCTTGCTTTTGCAAATGTGAATGATTTTATCCATATTACTGGTTTGATCGTAGCAAAATGTTTGCTTTGTTATGCAGCTTCAGTGGTTAGTGATACAAGTCCAATGAAACTAAGGGAGAAGCTATATCTTCTCGCTATAGGGTACTATCGAAGCGGTGACTTTTCAAGAAGCCGGGATTATATTGAACGGTGTTTGGAGGTTGGATCATCTTATCCATGAATAGTCCAGAATGTTGTATCGTTGATGTATTCTATTCACCAATTGGATCTTTCTGTTTCTCTGGTTTTAGGTTGAACCGGAGTGGAGACAGGCTCAAACACTAAAAAAGGCAATAGAGGACCAGATTGTGAAAGGTAAATCTCATTTGTTTTCCTCATCCATTAAAAATCATAATCTTCTTTCTCCTAATTCTCTTTTTGATTTGTTGTAAACAGATGGTGTTATTGGCGTTGGAATTGCTGTTACTGCTGTAGGGGTTGTTGCTGGTATTGCTGCAGCCTTAGTACGCAGAGGCTGAGAAGGAAAGAACCTATACATGTACATGTTTCCCTGATCTTTTCTTTGTGGAATTGGAAAATGCCTTTTATTAAAGGAAAAATGAATGATTTGTAATCCCAATTTAACTATGAAATAGCTAAACAACAGAAGTGATTGAGGAAACATCAAAAAGAAACTTTATTATTACTTCAGCCTTTAAATATTATTGTGTTCCATACGAGATAATATTAGAAGAAATACTATTTTTTTATTTGAGGATGAGCTCTAAATTTCTTCATTTCCTAGCAAAGCCAGAAGGAAAGCCTTGTAGTCCCCTGATGTTTCTTTTGCTATGGCTTGATTTAGACTCGCATTGTTCCTCTTGAGATACAGCTCATCGATCTTTTTCAGGTCCTTCTCTGCTCGTGTGACAATCACACGGTTCAGAGCTTCTTCATCAGTCCCCACTGTATTGATTGCATTGCGCAGAACCTAAGCGCAGAAGATATGAATTGCTTAGTTAGTCGTATTGGGATAAATTAGAGACCATGTTTAACATTTGAAAGACTATTGTATGTATCTTTACCTTAGCGTAATACCGGTTAGGGTTTTTGATGCACCTGATGGCTGCACGTAGTGCACTCAGGTACTCATTTGTAGGGTGATTGAGGAGATCCTGTGGCATCAAACGTTTGTCATGAAGAAAAACTGGTAACATTTCCTCTATTTCCCTAAATTAATGTCTGTTTTTTTTGTATACCTTAGTGATGGATTTGCCATAGATATCCTTGTAGCGGTTGAAGATTGCGCTGAGCTGCACACTGCTTCTTGTACTTAACACTCTGATGGTTTCTTCATGATCAACAGCCTTACCGATGATTTCATCATGAAGAATCGCAGCCTCTGACTGAGTCAGCGTCTCATCAATTTCTTCTCCATCGTATTTATAGGCAGACGCCATTGCAACCAAAAGCTGTATCAAATCAAAACGCTTAAGCGGTCAAGATCACTCGAAAACATTTGGACATTTTTCAAAAAAAGATCACTCACTCTCCTGATGTCGCGAACAGTACGAGAAGCCAAGTCTTCTTCAAGAGAACGCTTGTAGAGAGAACGGTAAGCACGTCTCGAAGCTAAAAGATCTTCAGGGGATCTCATGCAGGCAATCTCAACAAGGACCTTGTAGTCAGGAACAGGCTTTTGTAGAGCCGAGTTGGCTAAGAGAGCATCTCTCTCTGGAGGATCCAACACCCACAAGCATATCGCTCTCTGCAGCAGGTAACAAATATGAGAAACTTACGAATTTTGTGGATTATCGAAATAGAGAGTAGAGCATATGGATATAATGTAAGACCTCAAAATTGCCAGAGAGCTCAGATTTGAGCTGGTGAATGAGATCCTCATGGTATATCTCTTGGTAAGCTTGTCTTATGAGCTTCCTCTGGAACAAGTTCCGGTGTCCGAGGATCGAGATGATAGCCTTTTCATCGGTTCCCCATCCTTGACAAGCCTTCTTGATGTTCTCAGCGTCTTCAACAGGGGAGAAATGAGGAGGAGAAACAATGGTGGCCATTTCGTTTCTGTTTCTTTTGACTTAGATTTATTTATCAAATTTTAGATATTGGTTTCATTGCTTTGAGCTCTCTTTATTTATAAGATACCTCATTGATTGTTTACGGTTTTTGAATCTGAAAACTCTCTTTTCTTTTAATGTCGTCAGTTTGTATATGACTTTGCCGTTATTTCTTTTTAAAGTGAAGTTTTCATGAGAAAGTTAAATGCATCGCTAATGTTTGTTATACCTAAAAACAAATCAATCCTCTATCAAAAACGTAACCATATTATAAATCTAGTTCGCAAATCATGTCTCCTATCATGTTTATTCGCTTAATACCTTGTTTGTTTCAAACAACAAAATGCAACAGAATTTATTTAAAGTTTAGCATTTTCATTTATATCCTGTAACAATAGTAACAAAGAAAAATGTGAGATAGGGCAATTAGAATCGTTTTCCGCATTTTATCACCATTCACAAATAAAATGTAATTTTATTTTCGATGCGGTTCATATAATGTGTGGTTCAAGTACACACTGTGATCGGTGATCCGTCCAATACACTTGTTCTGCTTCGAATCCACAATCGCAAAGCCAAAAAAATATTCCGAAGTCTTTAGATGTTAAACGGAGAGAAACTAAAAAGTTCGGTTAGTCCAGAGACTTTTCTTTTCTAAGCAAACTTTTAACATTTTATCAAAAAGTTTAACCGGCCGGTTCAGAATTTTTGTTAGAAAATAATTAAGTTAACAGCTCATTGGAGCTCGAAGATGTGAAAGGAAAAATCCCCAACTCCGCCATAGTAGACCGTGTCTCTCTCTCTCTCAGCCCTTCTCTCCCTGCAGTTACCGGATTCCGCCGGATAGATCTCGCCGTTCACCGCCGGTTAGTTGATCTCTATTAACTTTTCCTTTTTCCGTCTCGTTCTCCGCGCGACGGGTCGTGCTTAGGCTCTGACTTTGTTGCATTCGGCGGAGAAATCAGAGATTACCGGTGATTACAGAACCGATAGAATGTATGCTACAGTAAATTTGATTAACATTATCATTGAAAAAATCCAGAGTCCTATGCATCCCCTTCTGTTCTAATATCTATCGAATGTTCATATGATCTGTCAGACTCGATTCTTCAATTCTTTGAATTTTCATTTCGCCATTTACTTTTAATCAGATGAAAGAAGGAACTAGAGCAAGAGGTCCCATATCATCTTCTGCTAACTCTCTTCCTCTGATTCTTGACATAGAAGATTTCAAGGTAAGGATTTTAGCTTCTGATGCTTACGTTTTTTAACTTTTGATTTATGAGGGATTTTGATTTTTCTTTTGTCACTCGCATGAATTGCATACAACGCAGGGCGATTTTTCATTTGATGCATTATTTGGGAACCTTGTGAACGACCTGTTGCCGTCTTTCCTGGAAGAAGAAGCAGATTCCGGAGATGGCCACGGCAACATTGCTGGAATTGATGGTTTGGCAAATGGGCATTTACGTGGGCAGTCTGACGCATCCAAGTTGTCTCAGATGTCTTCTGCTCCTTTTTTCCCTGAAGTAGATGGTCTATTGTCTCTGTTCAAAGATGCTTGCAAGGAGTTAGTTGATCTGCGGAAGCAGGTGAGTGTCTTCGGTCTAACACATTGAATGTAATCCCTTGTTTTTTTTTCCTTTTCATTATTGTTATCTCAGGTTTTTTGTTAAATATTTTGGAAGGTTGACGGAAGGCTCAACACACTAAAGAAGGAAGTTTCGACCCAAGATGCCAAACACCGGAAGACACTGACCGAGGTTGGCAGACAAATACGTCTTCTTTGATTGATACCCTGAGCATTTCTTTTCCATTGGTCTAATTGGATTCTATTTTTAGATAGAGAAAGGTGTGGATGGTCTGTTTGAGAGCTTTGCAAGGTTGGATGGTCGTATTTCAAGTGTTGGACAGACCGCTGCAAAAATAGGAGATCATTTGCAGGTAAAACTAATACCACATAAACCATCTATATGGTGGTCTATCCAGTATTAACACAATCTTTCTTTGTCAGAGTGCAGATGCTCAACGGGAAACTGCTAGTCAGACGATAGAGCTTATAAAGGTAAGAGCGCATCTATGTTGGAAGATTGGTCGCATAATTAGTTAGATGAATGCTTTAAGTAATCTTTGTTCAACAAATGCAGTACCTAATGGAGTTCAACGGCAGCCCAGGGGATCTTATGGAGCTTTCTGCTTTATTTTCTGATGACAGCCGCGTAGCTGATGCCGCTGCCATCGCTCAGAAACTACGTATGATGTGATAGCTTAATTTTACTTGAAATGTGTCTTTAGTGTTAGGACGTTTTTTTAGTCTTTTAACAACGAAGGTGAAATTTATTCCGATGCTCTCCATGTAAATGTCAGGATCCTTTGCTGAGGAAGACATTGGAAGGCAAGGTGCAGGTACAGCTGCGGGGAATGCAACCCCTGGCCGAGGACTAGAAGTTGCAGTTGCTAATCTTCAGGATTACTGTAATGGTAAACTAGTTCAATAAACTGTCTTTATCTATATAGTCACTGTAGAGGATTAGTGTATGTTCAATCTCAACCTTTGTGACGTTTGAATACAATGTTGTAGAACTGGAGAACCGGCTTTTATCTCGTTTTGATTCTGCATCACAGCGGAGAGACTTATCTACAATGTCAGAATGTGCTAAGATTTTGTCACAGGTGAATACTTTATCCTGCGGCATTCATCTTTACAATTCAGTTGGAAAACCTTTCCTTTATCTTGGATTCAATAACAAGGCTTTTCTTACGCAGCTAGTGGTTATATACTGGTTAATTCTAGAGACGACTGTCACATAATGAATAGATTTCTAGTTTTACACTCGTACATATGCTTTCTTGATGTTCAGTTTTTCTGTTTGGTTTTCAGTTTAACAGGGGTACGAGTGCCATGCAACATTATGTGGCAACTCGTCCAATGTTTATTGACGTAGAAGTCATGAATTCAGACATTAGGTTGGTGCTTGGTGATCATGGTTCTCAACCTAGTCCTAGCAATGTTGCCCGTGGACTTTCTTCTTTATACAAGGAAATTACAGGTCTGAAGGGTTGTCATTGATCTGCATGCAATAATTGAAAAAAGCTTTATGTCGATTTAAACCATTTGTTACTTCTCATGTGTAGACACTGTACGCAAAGAAGCAGCAACCATTACAGCAGTTTTCCCCGCTCCAAATGAAGTTATGGCGATTTTAGTGCAGGTAATGGACACTGAAAATTTGAACACGTGATCCCGGCATATGGATAAGCTAAATTGACTCTTCTTGTATTTTACACAGAGAGTACTGGAGCAGCGCGTGACAGGTATTCTTGACAAAATTTTGGTGAAGCCCTCTCTTATGACTCCACCACCTGTGCAAGAAGGCGGACTATTACTAGTGTGTAGAAACCTCCTTATCTCTTTTCTTGTCCATAGCCTAGTAGAAATGGGATATGAAAGTTAATTTTCGACTTTTGTCTTTAGTACCTTAGAATGTTAGCGGTTGCATATGAGAGAACCCAAGAACTTGCTAAAGACCTCCGAGCTGTTGGATGCGGTGACCTGGATGTTGAAGGTCATGTTGTTTCTCTTGTGGTTCTGAGTGATAGTTTTCTGGGTAATGCAAAATTTTTGTTAGTGCTGACAATCTTTATTTGACTCTGCAGATTTGACAGAGTCCTTGTTTTCCTCACACAAGGATGAATACCCGGAGCATGAACAGGCCTCCTTAAAACAACTATATCAAGCAAAGGTTAATAAAATGAATTCATTTTCTCATTGAGGTTAGTTTTTATTTTACTCATTAGTGCCGAAGTACTGAAATATGTATTTTCTCTACAGATGGAAGAACTACGTGCCGAGAGTCAGCAAGGCGCGGAGTCTTCTGGGACAATAGGACGCTCTAAGGGTGCTTCAATAGCATCTTCTCAGCAGCAGATATCAGTCACTGTTGTGACGGAGTTTGTTCGATGGAATGAAGAATCAATATCCAGATGCACACTGTTCTCATCTCAGGTTACTGAACTTAGCAATTTATGAGAAATTTTTCCAAAAAAGAAGTTAGTTGCTGTGAGTTTTGGCAAAATATTTAGGAATTAGGATCCTGAAAAACATTATCTGGGATTGTGTATCTGATCTATATAATTATTTCTTTGTGCAGCCAGCCACAGTTGCAGGCAATGTTAAATCCATATTCACTTGCCTGCTAGACCAGGTATGCTGTTCAATAAGATTCTAGAATCAATCATATTCGTTGTGCTAATGTAAAGATGTGCTCTTGCAGGTGAGCGTATACATAACTGAGGGACTTGAACGGGCAAGGGATGGCCTGTCTGAAGCTGCAGCATTGAGGGAGAGATTTGTTTTGGGCACAAGCGTTAGCAGAAGAGTGGCTGCTGCAGCTGCTTCTGCTGTAACTACTTCACTTTGCTCTTTCCCACTAGAAATGCTTGTTATTTCAATTGTTAGGTGGAGTTGCTTATAATGTCTTTTATTATCTCTCAGGCAGAAGCCGCTGCTGCTGCTGGTGAAAGTAGCTTTAAATCCTTCATGGTTGCTGTGCAACGTTGTGGTAGCAGTGTTGCTATAGTTCAGCAGGCACGTTAGTCTACCTTTATAGTCATCCGTTTGTTTTAATTATTGAATTCTTCTGCTACCATCGAAATATTCAAACAATTTGATTTTTTACTAAAAAAACTCTATATTTTGGCTCATATTCTACTCTATAATTTTTTTCTTTGCAGTATTTTGCAAATTCTATATCTCGGCTTCTCCTACCAGTGGATGGTGCACATGCTGCTTCCTGTGAAGAAATGTCAACTGCTCTCTCCAAAGCAGAGGCAGCTGCTTATAAAGGACTTCAGCAGTGCATTGAGACTGTGATGGCCGAGGTGAGTTGATATAAACATAGGATCAATACTGAACAAGTTTATGGGTCATGCTTTTTTTTTCCAGACTCTGATATGGCCTTTTTTCAGGTTGAAAGACTACTTTCATCTGAGCAGAAGGCTACCGATTATAGATCACCTGATGATGGAATTGCTCCTGATCACCGCCCAACAAATGCCTGCATAAGGTTGGTCTAGACCCCCACCGTACTATAATGGTTATAGAGGCTTCACTATTTTAATTTTTCTGTGTGAAATGTCCAGTGTACTTAGTAGTTGGCTGAAACCAATTTACATGCTTTCTGTTGGTCACGTCTCAACATTGTGCTCTTCTTTAATTTGCTTTCCTAATGAACTTGTCTCTTTGATCTCTGATCCCCCACTCTCTTGTTTAGAGTCGTGGCTTATCTTTCCCGGGTACTTGAGTCAGCCTTCACTGCTTTGGAAGGTCTTAATAAGCAAGCCTTCCTGACTGAACTGGTACGAATTGTTTCACCATCATGCCTTTTGCTTACTACTTTGCTCATTCTAAATGCTTACTTACTCTCCTTGGTCTTTGATATTTATTTCTTGGTCCAATGATAGACTTTAGAAAATAAACATTCCATTTTTTAGTTCTTCTGCAATATCTTGGATTTTGCCATATACTACTACTACTAGTAGCTTTTCACAGCTTTATAACAATTGAATGAATGATCCAATTAAAAATCAACTCAATCCTGTTGTCCCTTAATGTGTTGTGGCTACAAATTAATAGTTAAACAGAATAAATTTGTTTTCTGATGCTTTATGTCGAGAAGAATGAGGGTTTGAATTAGTTTTCTTTGTTATTTCCAGGGTAATAGGTTAGACAAGCTACTACTAACTCACTGGCAGAAGTTCACTTTCAATCCCAGGTATGAATCTCAGCTCTGATCTGTTCTATTAAAATCACATCTGCAACCACTTGAAAAATGAAACAGATATTGCAGTTTCAGGGCCCTAGTAACCAAACAGAGATTTGCTAGCTCTGATTTTCCCATTCTGTGCTGAGATATCAATGCTATAGTTGCACTTGGTATAAAAGTTTTTGTGATAACTAACACTTGGTTGACAGTGGAGGACTGCGGCTGAAGCGTGACATAACCGAGTATGGAGAATTTGTTCGTAGCTTCAATGCACCATCAGTGGATGAGAAATTTGAGCTTCTGGGCATGTAATAAACAATATACTTGAGCCTGTCGTGCTATTGATTCCTTATATTTGTTATTCATTGTGATGATTTGTAATTTACTTTTGTGTGAGCGCAGAATGGCAAATGTTTTCATCGTTGCTCCAGAAAGTTTGTCGACTTTGTTCGAAGGTAGTCCAAGCATTCGCAAAGACGCGCAAAGGTAAGAAGAAATGAAATTAGTAAGGATTAAAAACGATAAGACAAAAGGAATGTTGACGATATGGAATGATTATGTGCGTTGCAGGTTTATTCAACTGCGGGAGGACTATAAGAGTGCAAAACTCGCAACAAGACTCAGCTCCTTGTGGCCGAGCTTGAGCTGATACCAATGTTCAAAGACACACTTGAACCAGTCAAAGTCACTGCCACAGAATATCTTATGTATATACTTTTAATTAAATCCTATCCCCTCAATTCTGTCTCTTCTCTTCATTTCGAGTTTCTTACTTCGAATTTTTTACGTTATGGGTGTGCTTATTTTTTATTTATTTGATACAAAAGACATTAGTCGGTCATGTTTTCCTTTAAACATCAGACAAGTTGTAGCCTTGCAGGAATTAGTATATCGATACTTTTGTTGCTCCTGCGAGTTATGTTACTTGGA
Organism: Euclidium syriacum; assembly: GCA_900116095.1. Classification (NCBI taxonomy): domain Eukaryota; kingdom Viridiplantae; phylum Streptophyta; class Magnoliopsida; order Brassicales; family Brassicaceae; genus Euclidium; species Euclidium syriacum. The sequence continues at coordinate 9,393,199 of FPAK01000007.1, read as the reverse complement.
TAAATTTGTGACTAGAAATGCCTAACTAAACCAGTCAACATTTTTTTTAAACCACGCTACTTGGTAAAATTTAATCACATCTGCAAGCACACCAATCTATACCGTCGCTTTTATTATTTTGCCCTTGCTCCTCCATCGCCACCGCCGTTGCTGCTCCTTGGGGTTTTCTGGATTTTCTGGGAAATTTCTCTATTCATTTCCTTTCAACCAAACTCGTTTATTTAGGCACAGCACTTGCTGAATCCTTCTAATGGGGTAATGGAAAACGAAAACCGCTTCGTTGCGTCCAAACTGATACGGCTCGCTCTGCGCGAAGTTGAGAACCAGCTAGAATTGTCGCTTCGTCACGCCTTTGAGAGTCACGAGCCGAAACTACGGCCACCGTTTTCCCTGGAAATCCCGGACCCGCAAGAGTATTATCATGAGCTCAATAAAGCCATCGTCTATGGTGTGTTATGCGATCCCGTTTCCGCTAAAACCCACATCAAGCACCTACACGCGCTCGTCACTGACGGATATTCGTTTTTCACTAGTTTGCTTGTTGAAATTGTTGTTGAGTGGTACGGTAAGCTTTTCGATTCGGCTAAGATCCAGCTCCTCTGGGTAACGAAGGAGATGATCGCTGTTTCGAGTCTGGGACTTGACGATTTGCTTGTATCTTTGCTGCGACGAATTGGAACTGGGGATTACGGTGATCAGAATGTTTGGCTTTGTACTGAACTGGTGAACTTGTTTCTTGACAATTGGGATTGTTTGCTGGAAGATATGCCCTTGGTCTTGACTAGTGCTCTGTATAGTTTCCTTCGTTTATTAGCAGATCATTCTAGGGTTTCAGGCACTGCGAAACTGGAAAATGCAAAGAGACTAGAGATAAAATTCTGTGTCAAAATGTTTAGAGAGCAACTGCATTTGAGTTTAAAAGTTGGAAGAGATCTTGTGTGGTTGTTGCAGGACTTGGTTCATGTATCCGAATTTGGAGACATATGGAAAGATTTAGTCTCAGAGCAATGTTCAGAGATATACAAGTCCAAGACGTCAAGTAGATACTTCCTTCTCCGAATCAGTCCTGAGATGGAAACTCAGTTAAAGTTTTTGCTTGGAAATGTGAAACTAGGAAGCCAGAAACGGTATCAGATATGGTTCTTGAAGAAACATCTCTCTGGTCCTGGAAAAGAAACACTTCTGGTCGACATAGTCCGGTTCGTCTGCTGTGTTGTTCATCCGAGTAACGAAATAATCCGATCAGAGATCATGCCAAGATGGGCTATGATAGGTTGGTTATTGGAGCTGTCTAGGCAAAATCATCACTTAGAACGAAGTGTTAAGCTGGCTTTGGTTTACGACTGGCTTTTTTTCGACGAAAAGGTGGATAATATCATGAATGTTGAACCTGCTGCTTTATTGATGGTGTGGTCAATACCTCAGTACCCACACATCACTCACTCTCTACTTGAGTTCTTACTTGATCTTGTCAACACTTATGACATAAGCCACCGAGATATGATTGTCAGAGGTGTGGCATCAGCTTTCAGAGATATTGAGCGAAAGGGTGTAGTACGTTCGTTAGATATATTCCTAACAAATCCTGCACTTGCACCAGATCTGAAGAAGAAGCTAACAATGTTGATATCTCAATGAGAACTAGGTTCATGAGAATCTCCTCCAGTTAGATTTGTTCTTTCTTGGTTATTAACAGTTTAACATTGTTATTTCTTTGAGTAACCAATCACTGTAACCTTTTCATTTACAATATAAATGACCAATATAAGAAATTTCTAAAATGTTTGAACAGATTTTATGTACTGTAATAACAACAAAGGGAATTTGATCATCCGTAAGGGTATCATAATTAAACCCCAAGAGAATTGCCTATTGACCAGTCTGCACCAACCAGGAGTTATTCAACTGTGAAACGGCTGTCTCCCTGAAACTCTTGACCTTCATCAAACAGAAATGGGTGCAAAACGAACCCATACCCGACCCGACCCGGGTCGTTTTCAATAGATAACAAACCGGCCCACAATCCGTTCCTCTTCCCTGCGCCACTATCCCCCACGCGCTTGTACCTTCTCCACTGTTGATTCCGTCGTAATCATCTCCTTCCCAGCTCGGATCTCGATCTGCTACGTCATCGTCATCGAGTTTCTCCACGAATATGACTCCCTCCGGCGTCCTCTCTTCTCCTCTATCCCACTTTCTTTCCAACGCCGGCCAATCCTCAGCCTCCGGATTCGTCGCGGTTGTAGTCAAAGCTCCATTCGCCTCCGCGTACAAGTGCACTAATAACGGCGATTCTCTCAGATTCTTTACAATATCAACAACCGAATCCCTCAACCACTCGTCGACGTTTTCTCGCGACACAACGGATCCGCCGTGTTTCCTCTCACCGTTATTCGTTCGTTCAAGCTTCACCGCCGGAGACGGTGTCAAATCCGACAACTTCATCGAAATTCTCCCGATATCTAAATTTCGTCGATTCGTTAACGGAACCGTACACGACGGTCGAGTGGTCACTGTACGCCGATCACAACGAATAGCATATGTGCTTCCTCCTCCTCCTCCGCAACAAATCCTCGCAGACGACGCCATCTCCGCCTACCGGACAAACAATGCAGAGAATTCGGAAGAATAAAAAAGTCGATGATGATGTTAATTGGCAATTGCTTCACGCTATGTAGCTTGTGGATTCCAACTTGAATTGACGATTTCTTTATATAGTGACTTAACCACACACAATCCAATGACGATTATGATTAAATTATATAGCTAATTTGTTTCTCCAACACCGATTGTGTAAGTTGTTTGATCGGACGGTTCAAATTTACGGATCATAGAAGTCTGAGGTGGCCCAAGATTTCCCTCAAATTATAGACCCAATAAAGATCTGATAGTAACCGTTGGATCAAAATCTTACGGCTGAGATTGTGAGAAGGCAATATGGGCAAGGAGAACGTGGCGACGCAGTTTAAGTGTGTGCATGGCTTGGGCGGGCACGCGCTAGTAATGCATTTAAATTTATGGTGACCACGTGTCATCCACGTCACTCATAATCTAAACGACTAGATGCTCCACATCAGATTCCACGCTGTACAGGAAATATTTTGGAGTTTTAGTTTCTGTAAGAGCCTGTCAAGCAGAATTATGAAGCAAATCTGCCATAAGCACAAAATTAGTGTTTTGAATTTCGAATGGAAATTAATGAACTGAAAGGATAAGAAAGAAGTAAACAAAATAAGAGCAAATAATTTGGAGTATGGAGAATATTTGTTCATAGCTTCAAAGCTGAGAAATTTGAGATTCTGGGCATGTAATAAACATTCTTCATTATGTCATGTTATTGATTTCTTTTATTTCACTTAGCTTCCTTATTATTGTGATAATCCTGTAATTACTTCTAACTAATAAAATAAATACTAGTCACTGCAGAAAAAAGAACTAGTTGGAAAGAGAAGACGAATGAAGGTGGTGGTCAGAAGGCTCCCAATCGTTGGAGGAAGAGACAATCATCGAAAGCGTGGTTAAAACCTGAGCCACAGATGAGCGCGAGTTAAGATCAGGTGCGACACAGCTCTTGGCAAGCTGAGCCATAGTGTAAGCTAGCTCCAAAGGATACTCATCTCCTAGAGATGGATCCATAAACGCTATTAGCTTCTCTCTTACATTCTCTCCTCCAATCACATTGTTTATCTCTTTACACAATATCTCCGCTTGTTCTTCGTCTTCCTTCTTCTCCGTCTTCTGTATAGTCACAGCTTCTTTCCCTGAAAGCAGCTCAAGAACCACAACCCCAAAAGCAAACACGTCTAGTTTTGGAGTTATGACTCCGTTCTCAACATACTCTGGAGCTAAGTAGCCTTGTCTTCCTTCAACGTGTCTTGTTAGCTGAATATCGTCGTCTTCAAGAACTCTCGCTACACCGAAATTGGAGATCTTGGCTCTGAAATTAGAGTCGAGGAGTATATTGGTGGATTCCAAGTTCTTATGGATATGTGGTGGGGTTATGTAGTTATGAAGGTAGTCTAACGCTTCTGCTACGTCCCTTGCGATCTCAACTCTCTGTTTCCAAGTCAGAGTCGTTTTCTTTCCCGATGAGTGAATCCAATCACTTATCGATCCGTTCTCCGAGTACTCGTAGACGAGGTATGAGGTTCCTTCACGGATGCAGAACCCAGAAAGACGAATGATATTGGAGTGATTTAGCTTCTTCAATAAATTTATCTCCGAGGAGGAGACGTCTCCTTTGATCACTTTCACCGCCGCATCGTCGCCGTTGATCGTTGCGCGATAAACCGATGATCCTCTGATTTTGTTTGCCTCGCTGAAATTCGATGTAGCGGATTGGAGATCGTGGAATCTGTAGACGGTTAGGGATTCGATGGCTGATTTAAGCCCTAAGGTCTCTGAGGAATTTGATAAATCGATTGACCATTGGGTTGTTGGAACTGATCCTGGTTTTGTAGATGAATCTGTGAAAGGTTTGGTCTGTTCCGTCGCTGGCTTCGATCTTCGTTTGTAGAAGCAAAAGTAGAAGAAGATGAAGAGAGCTAAGATGACCGCAAAGGCTCCAACGGCGGCTCCGACGTATATCCATTTGTGAGAAGACCCCGGAGGTTTCACTGGCGGCGGAGTAACTGACGGGGGAGGCGGGGGAGGCGATGGAGATGTCTCGATTCTGGTAGGTTCAGTCCTGAGAGGAATGAGAAGCGGTGTGAAGTAGAAGATGATATCTGTTGAATTGAGCTCGTTAGCGTCGTTGACGGCGGCTGTCGTGCTTCTGAACATATTGGCGATGACGGAGATACTGTCTCCCTCGGCGACCAAGTAGGTCAGGAGGTATTTGAATCCAGCGGCGGTCTGTTTTTCGGTGGGGCAAGCACATCGGAGAGGGACCAGGAGTTTTAAACCGGCGGTTAGATTTCTCTCGCCGTAAGGATTCTGTGACATCATGGCTTGACAGGTCGACAGAGCTTGGTAGGTATCGTTGGCCACCGAGAAATAGGTGTCCACTCTCTCCCCTGAGAGGGGGTAAGTGGCGTTGTGCTGGTAATATCCACCGCTGGAGCTGGAGCAGGAGCAGTTGACCGGAACCACCACCAGTTGACGGGTGGGGATTGTGGCAGTAACGGTGGCGAGTCTGTTGAGTGACTGGATCTCAGTGGCGGAGACGTTGAGGAGGCCGGCGATGGAGTTCGCCGTGTTATACGGTGGCTGGGACCTGAAAGTGAGATAAGAGCGGCAAGAGCTTGGTCCGTTGCAGGTGAAGCCATTGGTGGTGTTATCGGGCACCGCACAGGCGAGCTGGTGATTATCCACGTACGGTTGCTGAGCCACCGCGGTGAAGAAAAGGAACACGGAGGAGATGGAGAACGCGTGGAGTGTACGCGCATCCATGACTCGTGAGTGTTGTGTGTGATTGATCCATTTTGATCTCTCCTGATTTAAACAGAGAGGATGGATAAACCGAAGGAGACGGCGAGGACTTTTTAAAGTCAACAAACGCGTCGTGTTGACTCTGCAACATTTCTTATTGGTCTTCTTACCTGTCAAAAATGAAAATGATAACATCATTAATTTTCCATAGAAAAATATGTCGGAAAATTGCACTTGAACCGGTCAAAGTCACTGTCACAGATGTATTAGGTGTAGGCTTAAATCATCTTGTCTATGTTTTCTTCTACGAATGTATTATGTCTGCCACAGATGTACTATGTTTTTATGGGTGTGTTTATTTTCTTTTATTCGATACAAAAGACCTTAGGCGGATATGTTTTTTAACATATGGTCGTCGACATACAAGTTGTAGCCTTGTAGGGATTATAGATTGTGAGATAATGATACTTCGTAATGAGAGTTATGTGTGTGAAGTGTGAACTATTTGGATGACAAATATGTTGTGGGAGTGCTGCAATAAGTTATATCTGTGACTAGAAATGCAATGGTAAACCTTCTGAGAACAAAATGTATTAAACCCAAAACACGACACTTAAGCTAACTAATCTAGTTAATTCTTTAACCACGCTGCTTGCTTGGTAACATTTGATTTTTGAACGTTAAAAATAAAATCCGCTCTCTGTATCCGTTTTAAAAATTCCCAGATTCTCCAGAACCTAAATTCAAATCGCCAGATCTGATCCGTCATCTTCTTCGTCCTATCGACGCCAATCTGTTACCGTCGCGACCGCTGTTGCAGTTTCCTTCTGGGATTTAGGGGAAATTCCTCTATTCGTTCATCGATATCTGGTGAGACCCTAAACCTCTGGTTTGATTGTGTTGATACGGGTGTTAGTTTCATTTCTCACTTATTCCTGATTTGTTCATGTAGAATTTGACTACCCCAAATTGGCTGCATTTAGTGAAAAGAGAAGAGAATGGCGAATACAATTGTTCGTGGGCAGATGATTTTCCAGGACGAGAATGCATTGGCCCCTGGGAAAAGTAATGCTTTGATTTTATTCTTTTTTCTCATTTTTCTTTCTAGAAGAAGGAAATCTTTGATTTTCTTCCTAAGATAGAAAAATCTTCGAGATTTTAAGGGAAAGACCTACCAAGTTGCAAATGTTGCCATCTTTTTTTCTTGGATTCATATGAGAAATGTTGGTTTACTCATCAATCAATGCACATTTTTTCTTGAATTCTGGAATTTTCTTGAGGTATAAAATATGAATTGAATTAGCTTTGTGTCCCATCTAGTATGTCGCTTGGATAGAAATTTCTAGGTTTCTTTTGGAAATAGAACTATTTTTCTGATTCATGTTCCGGTTTTTTTATTTGAAAACAATGTAGAGGCGGTTGCTGCGGGAAAAGGTAAGAGTTCACTAGCAGCTCCGAAGAAAAATGGGGCGGGTTTTGGAAGCCGCAAGGCTCTACATGATATCACAAACAAGTCAAAGTTTCAACCTCAAGCTTCTTCCAAGAATAAAAAGAACAACTTTGATATATCAAAGGAAGGTTTCTTGCATGATCATCGCAAATGCATTCAACAACAAAACCAGTGGGACAGTAGTTACTTCTCTGAACACTTCATTCTTCAAGGAAATGGTAATAATGACTCAAAAAAAAGAACCCTTTTTATGTTTCTATGGCTCTTGGATTATTCTTATTGTTCTGTGCCTATTTTTAGATACCAACATCAAGGAAGGGATTCATGAAAACAATATTAAAGAGGTAACATGAGCTTCCCTTACCTCTTTGTCTTTCACCAATTCGAGCACTGGTTTTGAGCAACTTTTCTGACTCTTTTCATTTGTTTTGCAACTAAGATGGATGCTGAAAGCAGCCAAACTTGGGATGAAATCACAGAGATACCACTGAAAGAAGAGTTCTCTGATTTGCTCTCACCACCAGAGTTCTCTGATTCTTCTCTACCTTCTTCACCTTTGCCATGGCGTTTTGAAACTGTAGAATTCAAGCTCAAAGAAGATGAAGACACCACCTGAGTTCCAGCTCTGCTTTGGTTTAATTATTCTTGTAGGAATCATAAGCAGTAATTGTTTAGCTTTCTGAATGTTGTTCGAAACCCTTTGTTACTAGAGAGTAAAAACAATGTATGCTTATAGAAATTTACAGTATGGTGACACCATAAAGAATTTACAAACTTTCTCACAACCAACAAACACCACACAAACCCCAAACTACAATTAAAGAAGCACGCACACTTTTTTTTTAAAACATCTAAATTTCTCTCTCTATTTATATTATATATATATATAGATCTGTTGTTATTTCCCGAAATTCCGCACTCACCTGAACTCGGGGGTAGTGAAAAAATATGAGAAATAGTTGGTTTGGTGTTAAAAGAGTTTTTTCTCAATGAGGCAAGTCTTCACTTGGTTTGTCAATCATTCGTACATTGTATTGTTCATACACTCTTCCTCTGTTATCTGCCCACCATTGTTCCGCTTGTTTCTCACTAAACCTTTTTCGACTGTCACATGTAAAACAATCCACCAATATTACAACACTCCAATCTTCAGTCATCAAACAATCAACAAAGAAATCATTGTATACCTGAAACGGACGCGTTTGAGATCTCTTGCACCTCCGGCTAAGGCTGTGAGAGTGATATAGACACCAGGTTCATCTTGTTCAACCCATTCCTTTTCGCTTTGTGCTTCGTTTTCAGTTCTGTTCGTAGCTTCTCCATTTCCAAATACAGGCGTAATGGTCCCGTTAGAAAACAGTGGTGTACTTGTCCCGTTTGGCTCGGGTTCTTGGCCGTTTGGTCGGTTTAAGACATTGAAAGGATCAATGCGACCAGGGCTGGAACCAAATGAATTCAGAGACGGAGGTGACTTCACACTTCGAACTGATCCTACTGGTAATCTTTCAGCCATGTCTTTCAACTGCATAGTTACCATATGATACTTTATTATAACACCTGCAATTGTATTAACAATATTTTTATTTTTTACTGAATTTGAAATTTACTTGAGCGGTTAGTGATTTGATCACTTCTTTTGCTGCCTTGCATCTATTTGTTTCTTCACTAGCGATTGCTAACGCCTCTTTAAGCTGCTTGCCTGTTCTTTCCAGCTCTACTTCTTGAAGCTGTGCTTTCCTTGTTAGACTTTCTACCTGATATTATTCATTTTTCTTGTTAGCAAAGAACCCAGTCATAAAAGAGAAACTGAAGCAATTATCAAATTTCTAAAATGAAAACATTTCTTCACAAAAAACCAAGTAAATAGGTGTCCAAGTATTCTCAAACCCTTCCATTAGCATGATCTCACCAACAATAGTAAAATCCAAAATGATCAGGAAACAAAAAAGAAGGGGAGAACTTACCTGAGTTCTTAGCTTAACGACCTCTTGGCTTAGATGATCATTGGTTCTCTTAGTATCATCCACAATAATTCTTGGAGTGGTAAGACCAGAAAGAGTGGGTGTCGGGGTAGTTGAACGAGGTGGACTAGGACGTCTTGATATTGGGGAAGTTGCACGAGACACAATTCGAGAACCAGGAACAGAAGCTGAGAAGAATTTCTTTGAGGCTCCAAACACTGGATTGAAAGACTTGGCTATGTTAAGCGTACCCCGTTGAGACCCTCCACTTGGTATAGGCGAGACACGGCTACTATTAAATTCATATTTCTTGTTCTTCTTATAACGACTGTCCACTTGTCTCATAGAATCCATCAATGAAAATCTAGCTAACTGTCCATCAGATCTAGAATCAAACTTGTCATCTTTGTCAATCGGATCTGATCCCTGGTTGATGCTTCCTCTTCTACTCAGAGTAGAATGAGACGATTGATCAGTCTCCATGGTCTTTTTCAATTTGTTAAAACACTTGTCACATACTCGATATGGCTTGTTCGGGTTCGGTGCCATACAAGCCTTCAACGATTTTTTATTACTGCAGGAGTGGCAAAACACTAGCCCGCAGTTATAACAATTGTGCCTCTTTCTCTTAAAATTGAAAGGCTGACGACAACCTGAACACATGGACTGGTCCATCCCTGATGCCCACCTATGAATGCAAACAGCTGCTGTGAAGTTAGTGCCACAGGCAATACTTTTCACCTGTTTATCCTTAAGCGATTCTACCAACGTCGGAGAATTTCTATCATCTACATCCCCATGACCAAGTCTACCATTTGATCCTTTTCCCCAAGTGTAAACCTCTGTCCTTGAAGTTAAAACCGCAACATGATACGCACCGCAGGCAATCTCTTCGACAAAACTCTTGTGAAGTTTACCTTCGACACGGTTTGGAAGTTTTCCATCAGCATGTGAGTTTCCAAGCTGACCATAGACAGGACTACCCATAGTATAGACATGGCCTGATGTTGTAAGTGCAACTGTTAGACTGTGCCCACATGCTACTTGACAAAAATTGGGTTCAACAAGAGCAGCAACACAGGTAGGCACAAGTTTTGGTTCTTTATTACCATGACCAAGACGACCCTTATCACCATCACCCCATGTAAAGAGCTTTCCAGAAGAGCAATTACTAGAGCTTGAACTCCCTACCATTACTTCTACAACTGCTGCTGTGTGCCATACACCACAAGCTGCCCTGACAGTGCGAAGACCTTTCAAAGAGTCTACCTCCCGAGGTATGAAAACACTTTTCCTGTCTCCATGGCCCAAAACACCAAAGGTCCCATCACCAAAAGTAAACAACTGCCCAGCAGAGGTAACAACTGCTGTGTGGTAAGGTCCACAAGCAATGGATGATACATGTATACCTTCCAACAGAAAGTTAACCCTTTTAGGGACCCAGTGACTGACTTCGTTTCCATGTCCAAGAACACCAAAATCTCCTTTACCCCAGGTATATAAATCCCCAGATAGAGTAACTGCACAACTATGGAATTCACCACATGCCACAAGCTCAATATTTGTGGTGTTGAGTGCATCAATGAGTTTTGGATGTTGCATATTGGAATCAACACCATGACCAAGCCTGCCTTCAGATTCCTCTCCCCAAGAAAAACTTTCTCCTTGTTTTGTCACAAGCACAGCATGCTGTCCACCACAAGCAATATTTTGGACATCGAGTACTATTGTAGATTCTAAAGCTTTTGGCAATAAGGAATCCATTTTGATCTCAAGCGAACTTCCAACTCTACGGTTTCCACCACCTAAAACACCTTCTCCTATGCCTTCTCCCCAGATGAAAACATCTCCTAATGCATCTCCATCATCATGACCAGAACCGTGGCTCGAGGAACTAACAGCACTTGACATACTAACTCTAAAAGCGTCCATGCTCATACCCTTCATATGTCCATGCATGCTATCTGAGCCTCCAGAATGAACAGAAATAGTTGCAGAATCTGAGGGATAAAATCCTTTTGGAGGAGCTGCATATAATGCCATGTCCGAAAATGCCTTGTCAAGGCCGTTCTTAGGTGGGCTCTCAAATGGACTGTGAATACGATGGTGATTAGAACCATCCTGAAAGGTAAACGCAAATGTCCTTAGTGTTAACATGCACAAAAGTGTAAACGGAATTTTTTTCTAGTACCTTCTGAAAACTGTCATTGCTACTAAATGGAGAGTGTAAAGGTGAGCTTCTCCGGGTATATGTTCTCGGGCTATTAGCTTCAGATGGTGTCCCATCACTTCTTGACTCAGTCCTCCTGCTTCTTTGATGGTGCGAAATCAAAGCCTTTAGACCACTAAACCAAACCTCAGCCTCATCTTTATCCTTGCAGATCTACCAAATAAAATCCTACCACCAGATTAATTAACTTCAAATAACCACAGTGACATTTGGAATGACAGGGTGATTATTTTATAGAGGAAACGAAAAAGTTGATAATCTAAGAAAATCTCACCAAATCCAAAGACCTCTCGCTATATATTAGTGAAAACGACTGATATTCCTTCTCGGGGCGTGGATACCTCTGAAAAATAGGCTACAAAAAAAACACCATGGCTAGAGTTATCAGAATAGCACACAAGGCATGAAGATATGCACCCTTCAACTAAGGAAACTGACACGAAAAAGTTGCATGAAAGATGAGAAAACAAAATAGGAATGCCACACAACCGAGTCAGGTAAATAACATGCAGCTAACACAAAGGGAGAATCAAAATGACATCATCCACACATGAACTTACAGTGCGCTGTCCAGATATGATCCTAGAAACATGGCTCAGCTTCAAATGTTTCTCCTCCTTTCCGGAGAACCATATCAAAACAGTTTCATCCTGAAAGTTACAGGAAAACTATCTCTTAAACACCGAACAATGAGGTACGTATATGGTAAGTAGTGAAGGAAAAGATAACAAAATTAGCAATTAAGGAAATGGAATAAGAAGTTAGCTTACATTAGAAAGGCGAAATGGACAGAACTTAGGTTTTCCTCTTCTTCCATACTTCAGCAGGTAAGCTCCCTTTTTTAGGGCAATGATAGCCTGACTCAAAATTAATCAAATAGCATTCCGTAAGCAAAGTAGGTGAATCTTTTGCAATGGAGATTTTTGCTCAGGGATAATATTATCAGATGAAATGGTGTATAGAGAATATAAGAAGCAGTGCTCAAACTGAAATATGAATCCTAACAATAAAACTGGGGGCAAACAGATAGCCAGCAATCAATTTCCATGATAACTGCATCTAAAACTCCAAGCTGAATGATAAGAAATATAAAGTATTATCCGAGAAATGAACTTTGTTATTGGAAAAATGCTGTCAAAATGAAATCTCATGCTATTCATCAAGCGATAATAATCTATCAGAGAGGCTTAATTCCACAAAGGATCCGAAATTCACATTCCTGGATCAACAATAGCTTGAATTAAGCTCGAAAACTCTCACAAAGGAATATGACTCCAGGAGTAAGCTAAATCTCATAGATAACCTTGAGTTTGGAATCGAAGTTAGGTTCACCCAGGAAACACTCTCTTCTAACCTAAAAATCTCAAGTGAATAATCCTACCGTAAGATTCGCCCAATTGATTGATATTTCATATTTGTAATTCCGTAGAGACTTTCAATTAATCATTCACTACAGATACTGCATTAGTCTTAGAAAATGAATCACAAGTAAGACTTCAATTAAGTATAGCAACATCGACAATAAGAAGAACATAACAACCTGCTCGATATCTCTCTCCACTGGACCGGCTCTGCTAAGATCCGACGCCATCCTTCCGTTCCTCGACATACACACAATTTCAACGAAGTTCCTCAGAACCGAAACCCTCCATCAGCCGAAACCTCGATGAAATCCACACTACTCGAGCTCAATTGTGAAATGAAATTCAACTACATTCGCGGAATCCACTATTCATCTCCATGATCTTCGATCTCGAAGCAACTCCAAAACATTTACTTCCATCTGACTAACGCAGAGCAACTTTTTCAGCTCGAATAGAATCAAATCGATCCGATTAGCACAAGAAGTAGCCGCCGTTCAAACAAGGAAAAATCAGATAATGACTTGGCTGGATGCTGATAGACTCCTCTGCAGACGCGAGAGAAAGTGAGGAAAAATTGGGAGGCAGAGAATCTAGAGATATGGCATGATCTACTACGCAGTTTTCTAGCGAGAGAGAGAAAAAGAGAAAGAGAGAGAGAGACCAAAAGGCGGATTCTACAGACTAGAGAAACAATCCATCTTTTTGCTTTATATTTTCTTCCAACATTAGGGTCTAAGATTAACTCATATTTAACATAAGAGGATTTGTTTATGGATACTTTGAATTATAGAATTTAGTAATAATTTCCTTACAGCATTAATAATTTTCAAAATTAGCTAATTTTCTATGTGGCCAGTAACCTAAAATACGAATCCAATGGTTACTTTATGAACCACAATCTAATATAAATTGAGAGTTTTAATAACTCTTGTTGATTTTCTGACAAAATATGAATAATCAAATTTTAATGATTTATATAAATAATAAATTAAAGAATAATTTTGCATCATTCTTTTTGTTATTCTAAATGCAAGAATTGTTGAAATAAATTTTTATTCGTTCTTCAATCTATTTTAAATCGGAAAAAATAAGAAACATGTTAATTTTAGATTTGATTTTGCTACTCTAATGATAAGGAAAGTAATAATAAAATATACAACAGAGATATTTAGAAATGTCCCAAATATCGATATCTCGCTCCATTAACTTCTTTAAAGATGAAGAATTTTTATGGAGATTTGATAAGAGGAGTTATATCGGTTGGAGAAACCTTGACTATAAGAGAAGCGAGGAGTGTTATCAGATATTCGGGGTAGAATAGGAATCCATCATTCATGTTCTCTTCACTTGCACATATCCATGTTAAATTTGGGTCCTCGCAAATGTGGTTACTCCTTATGGTGGCTTCCAAAATGGATTTTTCTACTATAATTCCCAACATTTGATGAGTTTGACATGAATGAGGAGTGACTTGTGGAAGTGAAAAGAGTTATCCCTTGGGTCCTTCTTGTACACATGAAGTTTAGGAATTGCTTCCTCTTTGAAGACACACCTATATAGGCAAGAAGACACACCTATATAGGTAAGAGACAAATCAAACTTAATGGGAAAGAAGAAGCTAACAAGTTATTGAGGAAAAGGAAGACATTGGGACTCTTCAACAAAGGACTACATAGAGATTAAGGCCATCAACAGACCTCAAGCTTTTAGTATTTGGCAGTGTCTAATCTCTTTAATGTCACCAAAAATATTGGTGAATGGAATATGATGTAGGAGCATTCAAGTGCAAAGAGATGTGTATTTTTCACTCCGAGGATTGTGCTTAAGGTGAACAACATAAACTCTTATGTAGGTCAAAACAATTTGGTTTGGCTTCACCAACTATTTATATGAGAATACTACAAGAAATGTGAGCATTGGGTCGACTATGAAATGAATTGTGTTGTTTAGGGTAGAAATGACTTAGCTAAAAATACGTAATTCCGCCAAAATAAGAAATTTGGCAAAATGTTTTGGCTCCAAAATAAATTTTCAACTACATAAGACATTTTTGTGTTCCCACTTAATTAAAATCTTTTCCAATGCAAATTTAATGCTACGATAGAGTTAAAATCCAAGTTTTGAACGTTTAGTAGCAATTAGTGAATTAGTGTTCTAATGAACTGCTACCAAGATTCATATTTCCTATAGTGAAAAAATACATCTTTTGCAACCTCGATAAGTTGGTTTACAACTTCTCCTATTTGTCCAACTCGTTCTTGTGACAGCCCACACTTTTCACTTTGTTATGATTGGCTAAGGTTAAGATTAATCTGATAGACTGGGTATCTTTTTGTAAAAACCACTTAACCCTTTTTTAATATTAACAAAATGACACAAAAAAAAACAAGTAGGTAAACATATTCATATCAAAAAAATTTATAAGATTAATGAAGATGTATTTTGTTTACCTTAAAGAAATTACAAATAAAGTTGAAATATAATGTTTACGTTCATTATTTTCAATTTCTATAGAATAATACCCTAAAATACCACACTTTTGATTTTTGAGTCCAAATGTACCATCACAAGCCTATCTTCTCCAAGAATACCACAAATTATATTTGGAAAATCTTTGTTACCATAAATAAATTACAAATAAATTGAAAATATTATGTTTGAGAATTTCTACTTTAGGGTTTAGACTTTCTACACTATGATGAGATTTTGGTTCATTTTGATATGAATTTTGTGGTACTTTTAGAAAATAAATACCAAGGATGGTAAATTAGGATCAAAAACTTAATACATAGTTTTCTTGAGAATTACCCCTTTTATTATGCATTATTTCCATTTTATGATTTAGATTTTCTCATTTAAAAAGGGATTTTGGCACATTTAAATATGAATAATACTATAAAGGAAATTTTTTTAAATACCACATTTTTCGGTTTTTTGTTTCCCTGGAAAATACCGTTTTTAGTTTTTGTTTCCTTGGAAAATACCATCTTTAGTTTCTTTTATTTTTTCCAAAAAAATACAAAAAAAATTAGTGATAAAATGACTCAAAATCTTTTGAAAATAGGGAAATCTAAACCTAAGATTGGAAATAGTGAATTTAAACATGATATTTTAATTTTATGTATAGTTTATTTGGGTAAATAAGTATTTTTAAAAAATAAGTAGTAATGGTATTCTATGAAACAAAAACAAAAAGTATGGTATTTTAGAGTATTTCTCTACTCTAAAATCACTTTAAAGTTTTTGTTCAAATATACAATTATAAGTTTTTTTCAAAAATGTCATAAATTAAAATATTATATTTAGTTTATTATTTCCACTTTAGAGTTTAGTTGTTTTCAAGTAAGAATTGGTTTTGAATCCTTTTGATATTAAATTTGTCATATTATTGGAAAAAAGAATTAGGTCGTCTGTTTTGAAAAAAACTGAGTTATTCTCATATATTGTACATTTCTTTAAAACTAAATTAGATTTTGACCCGCGCAACACTCACGGGATTATTTGTTTAAAGAATTTTTATTTTCGTTGGAATGTTTTACTTGGTCTATGAAGTCTTTATGTTTTTTTTATCGTTCAAAGGAAACATATTTGGTGGAACGGATCGCGGGGGTTGGAATGAAAAATTCGTTACTAAGCAATGATTTATTTTGGTTCGATTGAAAAGAGAGGACAATTTCAAAGCATAATAAGTTTGAAGGATCAAAATAAATAAAACAAAATGAAGTTTGGTAAACTTAAACAAATTACTCATGCTTCAATGAAAGAAACCTGAAAAAAACATAAAGAAAATATGTTAATAATTTTTTGATATGTAAGATGTGATAATTGATTGAAAAATAGTATCGCTCGCCACATAAAACGTTTACGAAGACATAAAACATTGGCTTATCTTGTACATACTTTAAGTGGAAAAACATACATTGTACATTTTGACAAAGTTTATGAAAAATCTCTTTGAAGACAACGTTTTTTGTAGTCTTTTGAGGCTTACCATTCTCGAGACTTTTTCCAATATTCGAGTTATATGTTCCCGTCCTATTTCCCTTATTTCCCGTCATGTTTTCCAGAATATTATTATTCAAAAATAGCCGAGGTTCTCTGAAATTTCTAAACCTTTTTCTAAAATTGCCGAAATTTTTCAAAATTTATGGTTCTCGTTCATGTCTCCTTTTTGTTATGTCTTTTCTCGTACAGAGTTTCTCATCATGTTTCTTTAACGGGAATACTTCGAGACTTTTTTTTCCAATTCTCGAATTATCCTTACCCGCCCCGTTCTCCTTATTTTCCGTCATGTTTTCCGAAAAATTATTAAGATGTTCCAAAAATTCCCAAATTTTCCTAAAGCCAAAATTTTCGGTTCTCATCCCCTACCCGTTATGTCGTTTCACGTACCCTAGTTTCTCATCCCGTCACTTTATAGGGAATAGTCGAGACTTTTTCAATATTCGAATTATAAGTTCCAGTCCCGTTCTCCTTATTTCCCTTCATGTTTATAAAAATATTATTATTCAAAATTTACATAGGTGCTTTGAAATTTCCCAACTTCTTTTCTAAAATTGACGAAATTTCTCAGATTCTCTTGTTCCCGTTCATGTCCCCTTTCTGTTATGTCTTTTATGTGGAATACTTCGAGACTTTTTTTTCAATACTCGAATTATCCTTGCCTAGATTTTGATCCGCGCGACACGAGCGGGATTATTTGTTTAACGATTTTTTTTTTTGTTGGAATGTTTTATTTGGTGTGTGAACTCTTTATGTTTTTTTATCGTTCAAATGAAACATGTTTGATGGAACGGATCGCGCGGATTGGAATGGAAAATTCGTTACCAAGCAATGACTTATTTTGGTTCGATTGAAAAGAGAAGATAACTTCAAAGCATAGTAGGAACACAAGTTTGAAGGATCGAAATAAATAAAACAAAATGAAATTTGGTAAACTTAAACAAATTACTCATGCTTGAATGAAAGAAACCTAAAAGAAACAGAAAGAAAATATGTTAATAATTTTTTGATACGTAAGATGTGATAATTGATTGAAAAACAATATCGCTCACCACATCAAACGCTTACGAAGACATAAAACATTGGCTTATATTCATCAAAAGAACCTTTTATCTTAAAAATCTCATGCGTCAACATTATCACATACATGAAAATTATTACTCATAATTAGTAATATTTTCGTGAAGACGATTAAACATGTATAACAAAGCAAAAAAAAGAAAAATAAATATAAGTGGAAAAACTTGTACGTTTTGACGGAGTTTATGAAAAATCTCTTTGAATACTACGATTTGTAGTCTTTTGAGGCTTACCATTCTCGAGACTTTTTCCAATATTCGAGTTATATGTTCCCGTCCTATTCTCCTTATTTTCCGTCATGTTTTCCAGAATATTATTATTCAAAAATAACCGAGGTTCTCTGAAATTTCTAAACCTTTTTCTAAAATTGCCGAAATTTTTCAAAATTTATGGTTCTCGTTCATGTCTCCTTTTTGTTATGTCTTTCCTCGTACCGAGTTTCTCATCATGTTTCTTTATCGGGAATACTTCGAAACTTTTTTTCCAATACTCGAATTATCCTTACCCGCCCCGTTCTCCTTATTTTTCGTCAAGTTTCCCGGATAATTATTATTCAAAAATTATAAAGATGTTCCGAAAATTCCCAAATTTTCCTAAAGCCGAAATTTCCGGTTCTCGTCCCCTACCCACCCGTTATGTCGTTTCACGTACCCTAGTTTCTCATCCCGTCACTTTATAGGGAATACTCGAGACTTTTTCAATATTCAAATTATACGTTCCAGTCCCGTTCCTCTTATTTCCCTTCATGTTTCCAAAAATATTATTATTCAAAATTTACATTGATGCTCTGAAATTTCCCAACTTTTTTTCTAAAATTGACGAAATTTCTCAAAATTTCTGGTTTCCGTTCATGTCCCCTTTCTGTTATGTATTTTATGGGGAATACTTTGAGACTTTTTTCCAATACTCGAATTATCATGCCCGTCCCGTTCTCCTTATTTCCCGTCATGTTTCCCGGAATATTATTATTCAAAAACTATCAAGATGTTCCGAAAATTCCAAAATTTTCCTAAAACCGTCGAAATTTCCGGTTCTCGTCCCCTACCCGTTATGTTGTTTCCCGTACCATAATTTCTCATCCCATCACTTTATAGCCCATACTCAGGACTTTTTCAATATTTGAATTATACGTTCCCGTCCCGTTCCCCTTATTTCCCTTCATGTTTCAAAAAATATTATTATTCAAAAATTACCGAGATGCTTCGAAATTTCCAAACATTTCTAAAATTTCCGGTTCTCGTTCATGTCACATTCCCGCTATGTCTTTTCTCGTACCCGAATTTCTCAACCCGTTTCTTTATCAGGAATATTTCAGGACTTTTTTCTAATACTCGAATTATCCTTACCCGTCGAATTCTCCTTATTTCCCGTCATGTTTCTCGAAATATTATTTTTCAAAAAATTCTGAGATGTTTCGAAGTCTTCTCAAATTTTTCTAAACTTGCTCGAATTTCCCTAACTTTCCAGTTCTCGTTTCCGTCCCTTCTTGTTATATCCTTTATCGTATTTGAATTTATCATCCCGTTTCTTTATCGGGAATACTCAATTAAGAGTATTAAGATTGGTTTACGTTTAAATTAAGCTTGTTTATTAGGTGAAAGATTATAAACATTAGCTCATGGTCTTCTTTGGGTTAAAAATTTGGAGGCCTATTATATCAAGACCCATAATTTAGTATAATAACATATATTTAATACGTATAAAGTTCTAAGGTTTTTTGTTTGTTTTTCTTTGATTCTTTCTCAAAACCAAGAACTAGTTAAAACGTAAAAGCTAAAACAAAAACTCAAGGTAACTAATAAGAACCTCTCACCTTCTCTACCTAATTAAGTTGGCTCTCTGGTCTGAAATGAAGAAAGAAACCCTTATGAAACCAAATGTTGACCCTCGGTCAATTTGTTGCCTTCAAAGTTAAAATATATATACCGTAAGGCGTAAGTGATAGACCATATGTGATTCATCGAATTTCATAGGTTTAATAATGCCAAAAAAATGTCATTATATTATATAATATATATTTTAAACCATATGTTTTGACTTTTGACGATGCTAAATGATTATGATTTATGGACAATAAAAACAAGGAAAATATGACAACTGATAAAAAAAAGTACATATTTGGATATCTATCTATTCGTCCATTTTGTACAGTTGTCACGAAATAAGCCATGAGTTCAACGTGTTGTAATGATTACATACAATATACTAAACTGGAAAACAATTTCTTTGATCATTTCTTTAACCACTTCTACAAGACCACGACTCTATGTAACATTTCTTAGTAAAATAATATGCAACTTTATCTCTGGAAAACTACAATTAAATGTGGAAAAAGATGTCTGTTATACGACTTCGATCAAAGCCGAGAGGATTGACCAAAGAACCCACCTCATTACAATGAACCTACCTCATAAAATGATATGCAAATGCAAATCTTGGAGTACTTGACCACTTCAAAAGTCAACTCTCCTTCAAGTTGTTGCCATTTACCTATAAACAAAACACAAAGACCAGAAGACAAATCAAATCTCTCTCTATATATATCATCCCTTTCAATACGACAATTCATAACTTTCCAGCTTTTAAGATTAAAATGGGAAAATCTCTAATCAATTCTTGTTTCCCGATGATAATCCGTAGACGTCCATCAATCGTGAGGCTCGTTTTCT
Source organism: Euclidium syriacum (assembly GCA_900116095.1). Lineage (NCBI taxonomy): Eukaryota > Viridiplantae > Streptophyta > Magnoliopsida > Brassicales > Brassicaceae > Euclidium > Euclidium syriacum. The sequence goes on along the minus strand of FPAK01000007.1, from coordinate 9,373,073 downwards.
GGGAGCATGGATCCATCAAAACCCTATGTGACTCCAAGAAACATGTTGCCGGAGAAATCATGTTTGAATTTCCCGATCAAATTGTGTGCCACGCTGATTCTTTCTTTATCGGCCGTCCGGTTCCAGCTTTAGCCATGGACGACTATCTCATCCCAGGTCAAACCTATTTCGTCTTGCCTATCGAACGTTTCGCATACAGAATCTTAACCACTTCGTGTCTCTCAATCTTCAAGTCTAATCTTGAAAACGTTCGTTCGTTGAGTTTCACCGCTCCGTCGAGTCCACCACCTTTCGAGTATTCCAAAGGAGCAAACGGGAAGATTCTGATCAAAGTTTGTCCCGAATTTATCATTAGTCTTATATGTAACAACACAAACAACATTAACAAAGAAGAGGCAGTAATAGGCTGTAGTGAAAGCAGCGAGATATGTAATTCTCCAGAGTTAAAGAAGCAATATGATCAGCTTGTCGGATCGAAAGAATACTTATGGTCACCGAATTTGCAAACGATTTCTGAGCATGAGATTAGGGCTTCTCCGTTAAGGTTGATCTTGGGGATTATTCGGAGGCAAGAAGAAGTGAAAATTAAGCTATGAAAACTTTTCTGTCCTTCTTAATTCCGTTGTATTGTTTTGAAAAGATTGTATAAAGATTGAAAAAAGAAAGATGTAGGAGTGGTTAAATGTTTGGTTACAAATTTAGTCATGAAACAAGTTACCAAATTTCATGGTTCTGGGAGCACATATTTTCTTTTGGTAAAATATGATTTTGTTCATATTGACTTATGGGTTACTTTGGTCGTGTGAAAAATTCCAGATAAAAATCCCAAGTTCCAAGAGTCCTGAATTAAATATGTAAGAATAAATGCAAAAATATTTGGTACACATACTTTTAAGTCCAATTTTCGATCAGTTCCAACTTCCAAACCAAACCAATTTCTTCATTTACTCGAGATAAAATATTTGTTTTGGTTTAACGTTTCTACATTGAATCTCTAGCCCTGACCGATAAAACAATGATCTCTCCATCTTAAAGTAGTTAGAGCTAGCAATTGTAAGAAGTTCTTCTAATGTTCTTATTTAATATAATAATAATATTTAAAATTTAGTTTTGTTTTAATTAAGTTTTAGTTTAAAAATATAATTAATCAAATGATACAATGATAAGTGTTATCTAGTGTTTTTAGAGTATTCTCAAAAATTGTCAAATGAGAACATGTTTTCATCAATTGTTTTTAAAATATTATTATTTTATCAATTTCTAATTTTTTATTATAAAAATATTTAAGTAAGAACACTCCATTAAAAACATTTTTAGTGGAGGTAACTCATTGAGTCACTCATAATTAAAAAATTCAAAAATAATAAAATAATAATATTTTGAAAATAATTGGTGAGAACATGTTCTTTCTTAAAATATTTAAGAACACTTAAAAAACACTTAAATATACTTGTTCTTATATTGTTAGTTCAATTATTTTAGTAAACTAAAATTTAATTAAATAATAAAACTAAATATAAAATATTAATATTATATTAAATAATAATTCTTAAAAAGGTTCTCACTACTAATAATACTCTAAAAATGCTTTTATGTGTTCAAAAAAATAGTGAAGATGAATTAAAGAAAACGACTAATTAACGACTTACTTTTTATTTTATTCGAAATTTTTTCGTATGGCTACTAATAATACTCTAAAGATGCTTTTATGTGTTAAAAAAATAGTGAAGATGAATTAAAGAAAACGACTAATTAACGACTTACTTTTTATTTTATTCGAAATTTTTTCGTATGGCTGCTTCTCAACTTAGGAATTGTCTATATATGGCCAAAAAGAAAATTAGTACCATATTTTTCATAAGAATAAGAGTAGATGACTCTCCATTAAAATAAACTGAAATAAAACATTTATATATATATATATATATTTATATGTAAATGTTATATTTATAATTAAAACCAATACAAATCTCTATATATATATAATGTAATTATGTCATTCAATATTAATATCCAGTCCTTAGTCAATATGGTGGAAACACGATAACGTTGTGGTCAACCATTTAATAGTTCTACAATAGGTATTGAGTTCGATATTTGGAGAGTGAACTTTCTTGTATATTATAGATAAATACATTCGGTTTCTTGAGTCAAAAGTTAAATTGTCTATTTCGTGTATTATGAAGATAGCTATTATCATGTATTCTTGAAAAAATTAGATCATAATTTGTAGTATGATACTATTAAATGTATTTTTAGATGATGTAATTGTCGACAAAGTATTAAAAAACATCAATCAACAAATCTGAATCTATTGTTGGTTTACATACTCGAAAAAGATATTGATGAGGATCAACCGATCCATTGACCAGATAGATCGGTATATACTTTAAGCTCAAATCGAACTCTGCTTGTATGCAACAATGACAAAATTTAGTTTTGAATGTGGTGGAAAACGTTTAAAACTTGAGAATGATAAGAAAGAGAGAAAAAAAATATATTCGATGGATTCTAAAAAAACATAAATTGGAAGACTAATTGGAAGACTAAACACAATATAGAAATAGAAACATAAGTAAGAAACCTCTAAAACCATAACGCATCAAAGCACTAAACTAAAACTCGATTAGCAATGGTTTATTTAGTGTTTCTCGCTTCAACACCATTCTATATTAAACCCAATCCCAAACCGTTAAGATATACGGATCATGATCGAGAAAATCCAACCGGCTAGTTTGGGTTCCGGCCCATAATATCGTCATGCAGATGAAAAAGGAAAAGGAAATTAGGCGCGTGGGGCCAACGTATGTCGGAGGGAAGTGAGACAGCACGCCACCTCCGCCGATTAGGCAAAGAAGCATTTGTCTTTGTCTCGACCTCCTCCATTATTGGTTTTCCTTTTAGTTTTCGCAAACATTTTCTTCCCTCGAGCCCCGTGCCTTCTCTGCAACTTTTCTTTTAACTTTGTCAAAAATCTACTTGTATATGCTTTATTTTTTTATCATTCTATTATTTTAAACGTTATACGATTGTTTACTTCAGTAAAATCGTTGTAGTTATCTTAATTTTTCGTTTTCCTAGGGATTTTTACCCTTGAATCATCGAAGAAGTTAAAGCTTATTTCTCGTTTTTTAGGACCGAAGACTTTTCATAGCATCGACTCTTAAAAACCTGTTGAACAAGAAATCCGGACCATGTAATAATCGCCATGTTTGCTTTGCAAGTAAGGCATAATTGAAATAAATCAAATCACAAAGGCTTTACCCCCACCCCCTTAAGTCTTTTGGTAGAGTTAGTTTTTGCCAATCAACCCAACAAATTTTTCTCGATATTTTTTTGAAAAAAATTGTTTTTGTTTTTTGAAAAGGTGAGTGAGGAAGGTTAGTCTCAAGGCGGGTTGAAACAAGTGAGGAACTGTTGCAACAAAACAACAGACATGGGAAGCTGAGTTCGAAAATGCAAAAAAGCTTACGCGGGAAAAAAAAATAAATATGGAGGATATTCTAAAGGTGGCAACAAGATATCTTGGCGGATTAGGTTGACCTAGTGAAAAAATATCATAGATGCAACTATACATGGAGAATCTCAAAGATGATTAGGTTAGTCGTCTAAGACACAAAAAATAGACGAGTTGATCTTGGTAAATTGAGAGATAAAGAATGTTAAAGGGTGGTGGTGTTCAACAATCTTGAAAAAAACAAAAGAGTGTTGAGCTAGCCAAAAGTAGCTTAGAGTGGTCTTTTATGTTTATTTTTGTAAAGAAAGAACAACTTCAACAAAAGAAAGACTTCATGATTTTTGAATAGTTTCGTGGAGTCAGGCGTTTAAACAAGTGGTATCGGAGCAAGACGTCTAGATCATTTGGTTATGCAAAGCCAATCAAGATTTGATCGAATCAATCGAGATTGGTTCCATCAAGAAAAGTGTGCGGACTTGGGGTTATTGATACTAGGGCATATCAAAAGGTACTACTATTGATACATAAATTGAAATCAGATAATTATGAAGCAAATCGTGTATTACTCTCATCCGAAGATAGATTCTCAAATCTATATCTGAAAATCTGATTTGTACAACTACATGGCATACACCTCGACTGAATCTACTACAAGCTCTTTGTGGTATTTTGATAGTGCCAAAAACATGACTAGTATTTAGGAGGCCTCAAAGAATTACCAGAAAATTAAAGAAAGTAAAATCATTTTTGGATGAGGAGTTCAAGTTTTTGAAATGAGGGGCATATGTTGTTCATCCTCTAAATTATTTCCACTTAAGCCAATTTATCTCGAGATTTAGCCATTGTCATTTCCCAATGTTCGAGATTTTTGTACAAACTCTCAATTTATAAAATACATTTTGATAAGGACTTATGCCCTTCCTTTCCAAACTCTCTCACTGTTCTCACTACATATTTGCTTTAGAATCTAATATGAAACCAAAATTTTTCTCTATAACCATCTCCAGAGAAAAGAAGGTGAATCATAAATGACCTATGATTCAAACCCCTTTTAGCCGGGAAGGCTTGGTTAGAAGCAAAAAATTAGGAGAACAAATACTTGTTGCTAAAGCATCTATTCAACTTGCATTGTACCCAAATTATATTTTTTCAGTCTTCCAAAGTAAAGCCATCACCAATGCTTGAGAGATTATACCTCTTGGAGGACTCCTACAAATTCTATAATTTCCTCAGCAATGAGAGGATTACTTGTGTCGAGGTCTAGTAATAATTTTTTAATTTTTTGACATTATCCCAGGTAAATGATCACCCTCCAAGATAGAAGCATGGTATCTCCTAAGACTTTAGCTGCCTACAAACCTTTTTAGAGAAAGCACATTCGATGGTATCTTCTTGATAAAACCTTCCTTTCATTCTTATGGAGTAAGTCTGAGACATGTGATAGATCTTCGTTGGATCCTTTCATAAAAAATGATATTTACTACTTATATGATCTTTTTAGAGGCTTCACTTCAAAATTTATCTCAACCCTTGAAAATTCGTTGGTTTGTAACTGATCAAGATCAAAAGCCACCTCCGAAACTTGGTATAGCAGCTCACCATATGATGTAATGTCTTGCTTGGTATTATGATTGACTGAAAATTTCTTCAGCTGCACCCTAACAAAAATGGATTGTAAATAATTATATAGGGAAATTTCACTCATCTTTTTGAAGCAGTATATTCCTTTGCCAATAACATCCACCAAGTCATGTTCAAAGTCAAATATTAAAAACTAAAATTTCTCTTTGAAGAAATCCACTCTTGTGACTTTTACTTGCTTTTGTCACTTCCTTGACATAACTTTTATTAGATCTTCCATCTTATGGCGATATGAATTTATAGCTATGCCCATCAAATTCATGACATTCCTTTCACACGAACTGTATTATGGAAGGTTAGGTTTGTCTTAAGGTAGCTCTTCCTCCTCCTTTTGCATCATTATTTTTATCGTCCATATTTAAAAATTAATAAATCAGGTAATATTAAGTCCATTAGGACTTCGTCTTAATACGGTCGTCAAGTGATCACGATGATGTCGGGATTCGGTCATAATATACCGATTGATTGCCGACCGGTAAGTGTCGGTCAGAAAGTTCCGACCACTTTCCGACCACTTCTCCTTTACTGACCATTTCAAACTGATCGTGAATGGCGGTCGAAAACCGGTCGGTAAAGCGTGTTTCTAACAGATTTCCGACCATTTTGGCTGTAGTAATAGACAACTTTCTTATAATGAATAAATATATATTTTTAGCTATCTTTAGAGCTCCCGAGTGTTAACACTAGTTGAATTTTCAACCTTTGAAAAAAAAAAAATTAGCCAATAACTCTAGTAAAAGGAGATGAGAAGATTATCTCTTTCTTCAGCGAGATGACCCAATCGAAGGTCCGAACACCGTCAAACCACTACTTAAAAACGATGACTACAAATAGGGGTTTTGAAAAGTGAAGGAGAAAGTATGAGACAAAGCAAATGCCCAACCTTAAAGAGGTGAAGGGTTTGACACTTCAGGGAATCTTCAATTTGAATTCTTGAAACAGCTCTAACACATCAAATAGTTCCAGTTCTCATCAATCTCAATCTATCCTTTCTAGGCTACACCATTGTTACTCCTACACATCGTTACCCGAATTTCGATTACCAATCCCACTATTTCTATATCTAGTGAATGATCAAGACTTGGTCTTGATAGTAGAAACTCTAAATTTATAGAAAGACATGCTAGAGAGCAACCATATGCTAGGAGAAAAGTGAGATGTGATTAGAGATTAGACATATCGATTTTTTAAGACGAAAACAAACAACCACAACGGCTAATAGGTTAAATCTAAGGTTTTGTTTTTCGAATCCCAATAGAAAAGGAAGGAACAAATAGTTTTAAAAATTGGTAATATGGTTTTGTTTTTAATTTCAACACAAATATTTTGTAGATATTGTTTCTCTTTTTAGTCAATTTAACATTTCAAAGAAGTGATAATTAAAGGGTTATAACATATTTTAAGTCAAAATTGATAAAATAATCTACATTTTAAAAATTAAAATTATTAAAAATTAAATTCTAAATTTTTAAACTAAACCCTGTTCCAAAAATAAAACTTGAATTTTAAACCCAAAATAATCTATTTTAATTTGTTTTAAAATTTACTTATTTTATTTAAAAATATAATTCCTTAATTGTCCCTTTACATAATTTAGCACAGTGATTAAATGTGCTCAAAAGACCCAAAAGAAAAGCAATGATTCGACGGCCGCAAAGCCGAGAAACATCTAATTGAAATGGTTCTTTCACGTGCATTACTCAAAACAATTATTCTCCCTTAAAGCTTTTATATAAAATAAAAAAACAAACATAAAAGAGACTTTCCTTGTTAATTGCAAAAACAAACTAGGTAAAATTTGTATATAAAACTAATTAAGGACCAACCTTTATGACTTAATCTGAATGATTTTTGCAAGAGCTGATTTGTTTTTCTTTTAACAAAGGTGAAAACTGATTTTTTAGTATTCACCCCATCTATACATATATTAGAAAAGTTACAACAAATATTAGTGAAAACTATTAACAAAAAAACTGACAAAAGGTACGATGAATATTAGTTACTTGGTTGTGGTAGTTTATCTATGAAAGGACAAACAATCCAAGCAATTCAAGCTTTCGCCATCACGGCGACTAACACTGTCGATTCTGTCCGGACTATGATATCCGCAATAGACCTAAGGTTTTGTTGTGGTGATTGGAATTTTTTTGCGGCAACGGATCTGCTATGTGGAGTTAATTTTAAGGAGTAAAGTTTGTGTAGCTGACGGAAGTAAACCTGTCCGAAGATTTGATTGTTTTTAGCTCAAGACAGTGGAATATGGCTAAACCGGAAGAACGGATTTACGAGGATGACACCATCAGAATTATGGTAAAGAACCCGGCAGTGACTACATGGCACTTTTTGCTTTGAGAGTTTTTTTGGCCGAACTATAAACCAAGTACCTGAAATAATCAGACCGAAAACCAAACTAACCGTAGTATACCGAACCAATCCATGGACGGTGAACCTTAAAAGTGAACAAAAGCCCGGCTATCTTACGCGAAAGTGGAGCCACGCGCACGAGTGGTGGTGGTGAAGTTTGTCATCTGATAAAGGATGATAGAAAATATAGAAAATATAGAAAATGAATATAATAAACTTCAGCTAAAATCCAAAAGCAAAGGAGTAGAAGGTATCATGTGCCATTTCTTTGAGTTATTAATATTAAAAACATAAATGAGTGAATTTTTTTTTCACTTTCCTCCTCTATCTTTCTGCAGTTGTCCATGATGATTAATAGAGAGAGACAGGAACAAGAAACAATCTAGAAGAACAAATCAAAACACACACACCAGTCTGTTTTTAAGGGAGGTAAGAAGATCCACAAGATACCCAAGATTAGAAAAAACAAACAGATAGGAACAAGAAACTATCAGATTTTTAGAGAGAAAAGTAGGAAAACTAGTCAGATTTTTAGAGAGAGGAAGAGAAAGAAGAGTTGCAGTACTGATCTCTTTTCCCCCTGTAAGCAGAAAAAGAGATAATAAAGTCAAAAGCACACTAGATTGCAAGATCTTGTTCTCCTTCGTCTTTCTCCATCTGAGGATCTTTTTGTAGATTTTCAGAATCGTTTGGATTTATGGAGTTATGCACATTGGAGCTGTGTGCCGTATTTACTTATTAGCAAAGAGAAATAATTCTTTTTTTTTTTGTTTATGTTTTGGGATTAGGGTTTTAATTTAATCAGCTGTGGCAACGACGAGGAGGCATAATCTGCCGACGTCAGATTCCGGTGCCTTCACCGGCTGGGCGGCGACGACGACATCTTCCCGCGCCGCCACCGAGGACCTTTCTCTTGGTTTCAATGCTGGTCCTGCCGTCGTCCACGGTGGAATAGGCTCAGCTTCATCCGCTGCCGCCGGCGTTCAGCCATGGCCTCCCGGACCCTCTGTCCGTTACGGCCTACCTTCGTCGGCGGGGGCAGCGACGGAGATGGGTATGGTCGGTCTCCGTGACGTATTTCTCGTTGCTCCGGCGTACCATCACCACCACCACCACCAGAATAGCACCGCCGGAGTTATAACTGGACCTGATCAGATTAACAGTAATGCGGCGGCGCTCGGGGTCGGAGTGATTCCTCTTCTCACGGCTGCTCCGCCGCAGCAAAACGTGGAAGACACCGACATTAACTTCCTCGGAAACAGCCGGAGATGGCAAAACAACAACGAGACGCAGTACCTCCACTTCAAGAGCACTAACCAAGCCACAGTGGGATCGAGCTCGAACAACTCGGGGTCTGGCTCAGCCGCGTCGGGAACCGCCACGTGTCAAGACTGTGGAAACCAGGCGAAGAAAGAATGTAAGCAGAGGCGCTGTAGGACGTGCTGTAAGAGCCGTGGATTTGATTGTTCGACTCACGTGAAGAGCACGTGGGTCTCAGCGGCTCGGCGGAGAGAAAGGCAGGTCATGCCCACCGCAAATCCAACTGGTGGCTCATCTCTTTCAACCTCCTCCGGGACAAAGAAGCCGAGGATCGTTGGGTCGCAACAACAACAACAACAACAACAAGCCACTTCTCATACTTCAACTTCTAACACGCCTCCTCAAAGTTTCGATACTAGCTCCAGTCGTCAAGGTATTATTTTATTTTCATTTTCTTATATTATACATGACTTCGTGCATAAATGCATATAACAAATTAACAATCATTAATATCCCTTGTTGACGATTTAATGTTACGTGTATGTATTTTTAATTAAGGTTTCGGTTTGAGTTTTGGATTTACCGACTTTTGAAGAATAGTATCCAGAGTAAAACCTAATATCTAGTATGGATCGATTTAGTACGGTTTGAATTTAGTTTATTAATGCCTTTCAATCAAATTTATCAAAAAGTTTCTAAATTGGGGTTTTCAGGTTCGGATTGGTGTTAGTTTCGATTTTAGAGTTATTATAAATGAGTTCATGTAAAACTGTATCAAAAATTTTACTTGGTTTTCGAATCGGTTATTTTGGAGTTTTGGACTAGATTGGTTAATCTCTAAAGTAAGTTTTCACTCCGAGCCAGTGTTATTGCATTTACATGAAATCAGTTGTAATAGTGAAAAACTGAATTTAAATGTAATGATCACAATTATATATTTTGTAATTTGGTGCTAACAATTCATAAATATGGAAGATGGAGGAGGGTCAAGGGAAGCCTGGCCAGCGCAGATCAGGGCGACAGCGGTGTTCAAGTGTGTGAGAGTAACGGCGGTGGAGGGCGGGGACGACGAATATGCGTATCAAGCGGTGGTGAAAATTGGTGGTCATGTCTTTAAAGGTTTCTTGTACGATCAAGGACTTGAACCCAAAGACGGTTTTCCTAATATGTCGGATTTGCATCTAGGTGGTGGATCCAACAACCATAACGGAGTGTCTGCCTCAATGCATATTCTCGACCCGCCTAATGTCTATGGTGGTGGTGGCGGCGGTGGTTCAGGCGGTGGGTTTTACAGTTAAAGCTAAGCAAATTTATTGTTATGAAAGAAAAGATGTTGTATTCTTCTTTGATGTTTTTTTTTTCCAATGGGGGTACAAACGAATAGTACACTAACTCTACTGTATGAACTGTCCACTACTTCTAATTTGCAACAAAGGTTATCAGCAGATGTTTCTATCATTCCTTTTCATTTACTTAATTTGGCTTGCACTGGTGACTATAATTCTGCTTGTTAGTTGATGGACATATTGGACAAGAAGTGTGGCATATATCAATTTGGTTTATTTTGTTAAAGTTTTGTAATTTTAAGAAGTTCCATTTAATTTATGTAGTGACTAAGATACCAACTGTGTATAATTCATCTCTTAAAAGTAGTAATTAGTAAAAGAAAAACGTTTAAACTAAAGACGTAAATAAGAGAAATAAGAATTACGTATGGGAGGAATGATAAACTATTAAGTATTCCAGTTTATGGTTTCCGTCATATTAAGTCATAAATTATCATTAGGTTCCACAAAATTCATTAGAAATCAATATTAAACCATGCTAAATTCTATAAATATAATTTGTTCAATTTAATTTATGTAGTGACTAAGATACCAACCGTATATAATTCATCTCTTAAAAAGTAGTAACTAGTAAAAGCAAAACGTTTAAACTAAGGACGTAAATAAGAGAAATAAGAATTAAGTATAGAAGGAATGATAAATTATTATGTATTTCAGTTTATGGTTTTCACCAGATTAAGTCATAAATTATCATTAGGTTCCACAAGATTCATTAGAAATCAATATTAAACCATGCTAAATTCTACAAATATAATTTAAAGCTATATTCAGTTATTATCATTTGAGTGAAGTCGAATTGTGGTAAACCGGGAAGGATGTATGCATATGGAATAAAAACAAATGTATATATATATATATATATATATATATATATAGAATTTTGTTAATATTATGTTCTCTTGCTTTTCGTCTTATATCATTTCCATTTGAAACTTAAGTTGATTATCGAGCATCAAATTAAATTTTTTGTTTAGAAAGCTACGTTGACATAAATTTTTTATTTGTCAGATTATATTCTCCTTCCTGTTATAGCTTTTGAATCTACATTTGGATTTTCCATTCCATATATTAAATGCTATGCCCTCTTTATATGCATCAATGCATGAGTTATCCCCATCCAATTTTTAGGGTTCAATAAAAAGCTGTATTTGCTATAAACTGACTCACTGAGCCTACTTTGTGCACTTTTTAGATCACGCAGGAGACTTTGTAATCTTGTGGCTTCCACCTACGCCGGTCGGTGTGCACTATACATTGTATAGCTGTTCGATCCCTATATAAATCCTTTGATGGGATTAACATATATATTTTGATAAAAAAAAGATTAACATATAGATCTTTGAGTGGATCCAATTGTTCCAAACCATTTATATATTTTGAATTTAATTTGTCGTTAAAAATGGTCACAATTACATTTTATTAAAACACAAGATAGATTACCTACGTTAAATCATTGTTACAAAAATAACTATGCTACATTACTACAATTTCAAAGTTAATCTGAATATCCATGTGATGTCAAAGCATAGATTTTGCCACTAAATTGCTAAAGATCAGACCAAGTTTTATTCTTCTGTAACAAAAAGAAAAAGTTTATTATTTTTTTGATTAATCTGGGAGTATTCCGAATCTATGGAGGAGCTCAGATTAATTCCCAAGAGGAGGTGTAACTCATGGATAGACTCTTTATCCGATTATTTAAATGAGTCGAAAACAAAGACTCATATCCATGTTTGGTGTCCGAAACAAATGTGTGTTAGTTTCGCATAGCAGAAGAATCGAACTCGGAACGTGGTAGCATCCAAAACCCTTCTCCTGCTACTTGATCACAAGCGGATAAAAAATTTATTATTTGTTGGATACAAAATGTATGTACATAATAAATAAACACATATGCAATAGAAAACAAGACTTCATTCAAATATATTGATAAAAAAAATTTTTATTCAAATATATTTCCAAACTAATCGAACCCTCGTATGTTTACCCAACTGCTTTATGTAGGAATAAAGCTAAAAACACAATTTAATTATATATTCCTCCACATACTGTCCACCACAGAAAATAAAAATAATAATAATTTAGACTACACGTCGTAGGCTTTATAGGGCTTAGGCTTTTTAAACTTTCGAACGTTATATTCGTCCACCCCTCGCAAGAAAATGATATCTAGTGAAGATTTTTTGTTAATATATGCTTACATTTGTTTTGTATAGCACAACAAAACGCATCGTTTCTATTCGTAGCGTCTTATCTCACATTTGTATATTATTGATGACCATGTTTATCAGCCAGTAGAAGATGAATCTTATAAGTTATAAGAACTGAACCAAAAATATTTGTACGTGCAGCCATATGGTTTCTCGTTGTGTGGCTATTATGGTGAACAACATCACACATTGAGGGTTCATATAAAAGTTTAAAGATTAGGAAAATAAGATGACACAGGATATATTAATGTCGTAAGAAAATACTGCATTATACCGACCATGTATAATCTATTCCTATTTGACAAAAAAAAACAACTCCTGTAAATTCGTTTATTAGAATGATATTTTTGATGTCCTTTGCCATCGAGTAGAATCATGACAAAGAAGCACATATACTAAAATGATTATTTTAGTTATCAAACATCAACTTCCCGACCAAAAAAAAAAAAAGTTATCAAACATCAACTATAATTATGTTGGATCGAACGGTTTTTTTTTTCACTGGAGGATGTTATATTATATATACCAAAAAGAAAAAAATCAACAACACGAGAGAACGAATAAAACAATAATTCTTAACAACTTAACAAAGTACAGTATTTCATATAGAATCACCATACGAACGAGTAATTGGTGCAAGGTTCTTGAGACGATTGCGAACCGACTTTAAATCAGGTCGTGCGGTATAGGAGTCCATAGATGTCTATTACTTCCGGATTTACAAAGTTTTATAGACTTCATTAAATGTGTAATAAATGAAGAGGAAAACACGAAACATAACTCTTATTTTTTTCCAAGGCTCCTTTTTCTTCCAGATTTGTATACAATAACTTGTTTGAGCCATAAATTAGGTCAAGTTAAATAAATATTACAGTTTTTCTATTTTGGATGATCAGCTAATATATCATAGAGCTATTAACGACAGATCAGCATCATATGGTATAATTTATACCTATTTAGTTCCATAACATATAACTTTTTTTTATTTTATTTCAAGAAGATTGAAAAAAGCTAACTAATTGACCAAAAAAAAAGCTATCTATGATACACTAATTAGTTAATGAACTGGAATTAAAATAATTTGAAGAATTATTTAAATATAATAATATAAAATATCAATGGACGTATGATATACAAATAAAAATAAAATATCTTTAAAAATATGTGGGGCAAAAAAAATCTTAATGCAACTGAAGGAATATGTGAAGAGAAAAAGGAGTAAGATATCTGTCGACAAGAGACAAATGGCGTCCGCCAACATCGGCTATCAGGCGCATATCCGAAGTGACACAACGAGTCTAGGCCGAAAGGTTTTACAAGATGATTTTGCCAACTCAGAAACATTTATAAATGATGAATGTTGTTAATTTTACTTTTTAGGGTACTAAAAAAACTCTGAAACCATTTGATGAGAGTGAAAGGCATGTGCAACAACAACGTGACCGTGAAGTACAAAAAAGTCAAGTAAATAAATCGAGAGGTTCATTTGCTAAAAGAGAGATACATCCCCCTTGTGACTAATCCAAAATTAGTAATTATAACTTTTGCCTTATTTAATATCGCTAAGTATTTAACTTAAGAAATGGTGCACAGATGCTTTTAAAAGGGATGGGGCAACCGAAAATTATATCTTATTCTTCTGGATGGATTTACGATAAAAGACATATATTTGAGTTTACCGTAAGTCAGTAATAAATATTTTGGAGTGATATATTCTTAATTTTTTTCTTACGTTTAAATCAATATTTTGACCACAAATGAATGAGAAACCATAAATAATTTGAAAGATTAGGAATTCATTATTTACTAGAAAAAATATTGTATGTGAATGCGATACCTAAGAGTTAAATATTGTCATTTAGTAGATGCTAATTGACACTTAACGATGCGGTTGTGCAACTGATAAAGGATTCATGCTAGATTGGTAGGTAAGCTTTCCCACTCATGCTAGGTGAACTTATAAATCAATACTAATATCTTTTACTTCGCATGTAACATAAAAACATTAGATCAAACCAGATGTCGCATCTATTGGAAATACAAACGTATTTCTTCTTTTACAAACTCCAAAAAACAAGGACACTTTAATGGCTCTTCAACCAGTATGAACCACACAACCGCCTTCGTCTCACGTAATTCGAGATTAACATGTCATATATCACAAATGACAAGAAACGTCGTATACGTAAAACACTCGGGTGTTTCATACAGACTTGACAAACGGATTCCACAAAATAGAAGGTGTGTTACAGGAGAGTCTCGAGCCAAAACTAACCTTTGCAAACAACGAAGACATACCAAAAGTTGGTGGATCGGGGAAAATTGGATCTAATATTTTGGTATAATTTACGCAGATCTAAGAATTTCGCCAAAACATCGTCGATAAGAGCTAAAAAGACCACATTCTCGAACTCATGAACTCAGTATAATTAGGATCCATCGGAGAATCTAATAGAGACAAAGAGGACCAAGATTCCAATGAAGTTCACCAGAATGTTACAACATGCAATGTCCATACTACAAGATAGGAGTTGACTTCGCTCGTAGTGTTACACTGTTCACGATCGCCAAAACATTTTGTCAAATCCTCAAGTACGAGAAAGGAGAAAGATAGAGAGAGATCAGAACCCGCCAACTCAAACTGAAGGCTTGTACGCAATCTGAAATCCAAACAGTATCGCAAAGATTTTTGATTGTCCAACAACACCACAATAAGAAAAGTAAAAAAAAATCAAATTCTATTTTGAAAACTGTTCCCTAATCCCCAAGTAAGCCGAAGTACGTTAGATTATTAATTAGGATGAGACTGTGAGATGCATAACCAACATTCCTCTGACTTTGGTCAAATTAAGTATGCTCTGTTATTTTCTGATATTTGTACCCGACTTTTATACTATTTCATATCAACTAAAAAGGTTTGTACATGATTTGATTTTACATACAAATCAGGTCAACACAGATCGGAGTCTTAGACGAATAAAATGAAATACACCATAGCATATACCGACTTGTACTAAGTTACATTCATTTACATCACAGTACAGTTTCAGTTTTCTATAAAAAAGTATTGTGTTTGAGAATGAAGAATTGAAACCAAATTATAAAACCAAACCCAAACTGAAATAATTGAACGCTTATGTGGTTATGAGTTTTGCAAACCAAATATGCTTTTCATTCAAATTCGAATGCATATGAAATTCCATTACTAACAACCACTAGTACTCTACCTTACGAAGCAAACAACAATTTCACAAATACAAAAAAAAGTTCACCTCTAAATGAAAGAGAGAGACTTTAGGATGCTTGAAAAATCAAGTGAGATTGGTATTTTCAAGTTCCATTTGTGCAACAGTTGTGTTAATAACATCTATAATCTCCATCTTCCCCGCACCAATAGCTTCATCCATCGGACTCCTCTCGGACCTACAAAAATTTCCAGGCTTTTAGTTCCTCCTATAGATTTGAGAAGAAAAAGATTCAAAAGTGACTACTAACCGATTCAAAGGGCTTAGACTTGCTCCTGCCAAGATCAATCTCTTCACCACCTATAAGTAAAGCTTTCCAGTTAGTTTAAATCGGAAACAAAACATTTCCAAAAACGAACATGACTCATGAGTGATGGATGGTTACCTCGACATGACCATTCAAGCATGCCCAATGTAAAGGAGCATTGTTCTCCTCGTTAAGAGCGTTAATATCCTGCTCACCGGAAACAAAAAGCCCTCATGTTTAATCGATTCCATTCAGAAATTACATCAATGGGTTGCAAATATTTTCCTTACCACTCCTTCACTGATAAGAAACTCCACTATACTGTTATGCCCATTCGCTGCGGCCATATGAAGCGCTGTGAAGATGATAAAGAAACGAATTAACCATACATTTCCAAACTTCTTAATCAATAAATTGGAGCTTTTGAAAGATGGGAGAATGTGAAGAAAACCTGTTCGGCCATATGAATCGCGAGATTCTAGAGAGACACCATTAGAAGCCAAGCTTCTGAGGTCATCAATATCATTGTATCTAGCAGCCTGTTATTCAATTCATCACACAGTAAATAGCCGACCAAATTAAACAATTACTCAGAGGACGAAATTGATACAAAGAAAGGAAAAATCCCTAATATGTAAAAAAAGGGATTTAGGGATTAAGAGACGGAGGTCGTACCTCGAGCAACTCCTCAACTTTCTCTGCATCTACGGTCGTTTGTGCTCCCATTCTTCACCGGCCACTGCTAATTTCAGTCTAAGGGTTTTCTGGTTTCGCCTCTTGAAGGGGGGGCTCTCCGATAAATGTATGTTCATAAATTATTAGTTAAATAATTAAAAAATATTTTGATGGGCGTCTAAATGGTGAAAAAATGATTTTTTTTCATCTCTAAATCTATAATTAAGAGATAATTTGCCGTAAAACAAAGGGTAAATTTGCAAATTCCATATACTTTTAAAAAATAATAATAACATTGTAAATCATCTAAATATATGCATTTTTAGCACCGCTAAGTTAGTATATTTTTATATTTTTGAGCACCGCTGAATTTCTGGTGGTAGAAGTCCGTATTAACTAGGGTTCTGTGGACTTCTATCTACATCTCCTCCGGCGTTTCCTGCGGGAGGATCCCGATTCCTCTTCTTTAGGAGTCCGAATCCTTCTCATACCACTTTCCTCTCTCTTTCTCGCTCTCTGTACTCGACTGTTGTTCGTCAGATTACTGGATTAGGGTTTTCGTCTGTTTGCGGAATAGATTTGGGTAGAACAAATTTTCTTCTCATCACCTAATATTTACGTTTTCAGTTTCTGGATCCAATTTTATTTCTCTCTTTCGCCGCCATGAGTTCCTCGATCCAGATCGTTGATGAGAAGCAAGTGAACGTTTTGGATCAGGTTTTGTTTTCGTTTCTTGCCCTATTAATTCATTAATTAATCTGCGCTTTCTGAAATAGAAGATCAAGTTTTTTGGTTTGTTTTGTGGTTGATTCTCGTTAATCTCTTAGCTCACGAATTTGAGGTGCTTCTCTGGTTTCCTTTATCATTTGATTTAGAAATGTAGCTGAGAAAAATTAGGGGTTTCGTTAATTTGATGTGGATATCTTAAGCTGCCTAATAGTTTACGTTGGTTAGTTTGAAATTGGTAAACTTGGGCTCTCTCGCCAGATTTATGGCTCTCTGATTCTTACCTGTGGAGATTCTGATGATGATAGACCTCGTTATAACTGATCTCTCTTATAATTTGTTCAAGAGACTGATTCAAGACGTGTTTTTCTGGTTCTTAGGATGATAAGAAGACTGAAGAAGTGAGCAATGAGCTTAATTTCGGGAACCATGGCGGCAGTTGTGCAATATGCTTGGATACAATACCTCTCCAAGAAACAGCTATGGTGAAAGGGTGTGAACATGCTTACTGGTATGTCCGATGGATTCTTAATTTATCCAAGAGTAGCTGATTTGGCTCTTAGTGTTCTGACTTTACCTTCATAGAAGTCTTTTCTGAGTTAAGTTGCCGTTTTTTGGTTTATGCCATTGGTTTTTAAGCTCAATTTTAATCCGCCGCTTAGTTTTTGTGATTATGGACTTCGTGCTTTATACTATGAACCTGTTATTACGTTTTTTGTTTTGGATTGTTTGATTCTATTGGCAGAGAAAGTAAGTTTGCTTAGAAATAAAATAGGACAAAATCTGACATTCATTTTTTATTCGTTTTTTTTTAAAAGAGGAATGATCCATTTCTATCGTTATGTATAGTGTGACATGCATACTTCATTGGGCAAGTTACAAAGAGAAGCCTACCTGCCCACAATGTAAGCTTCCGTTTGATTTTCTCAATGTCCACCGTGCTCTTGATGGCAGGTAAAATTCCATCTTTATTGTTAACCTCCATTTGCTTGACTGGCTTGTTCTGTGTCTTTCTTGTCGTTGCTTTAAACTTGGTTTACATCATTGTTTGTTATATTCATCTACAGCATTGAAGATTTCATGTTTGAGGAGAGCGTATGCCTCCTCCTGAGAGCATCGTGGTTAAAGCCACTAGAAGCAGTGGAGCGGGTTTCAGACAATGACGATTTCGACATTCCACCTGAGTATATTCCAATTGAGTACGAGGTTGAAGACGAAGATGACCTTGACGAGTTTTATCTGCATGGTTCAAATCTTCGGTTAGGAAACAGGAGATGGGGGGACAATGGTTTCGTGAGATCAGGACGTCAAGAAGCAAGGCCGGTGGTCCACCGAGGTGGCCAAGCTTCTTCTGCCTCTGAATCTAGCTCTTCCGCTTCCTCTCGTGAGCCAAAGGAAAAGACGAGCAGTGCATTAACAGGAAGGCGTGCAAAGAGGGCATTGAAGCGTGAAGCTGCAAACAAAGCTGCAGAAGCAGTAGCAGCTGCGAAACACGAGGCTCTTTTGGTTAGATTGGGAAGGAAGTGATTATGAATTATGGTTTGTATCTCTGTAATTAAAATCACTGACTTCCATACTTGAGAGAATCTGTACAGTAAGTAGAAACTAATAATGGTCGAACGACAAAAACTTTGTTAGTCGTCGATGATCCTTTGCTAGAGTTGATTTGATTTGATTTTATTTAATCTTACAACTTTCTTTGATCATTTGGTTTGATGAGTGAGTGATTCTGTTGGTTTTTATGATGATCACATGGAATGAGGATTGAGTGGTTATGGTAATGATGATGATGATCAAGAGTGGGTTTTGGTGGGGTCTTGAATTGACTTTGCTCAATTTTTGGGTGGTGCAGGCTGCAATTCAAAGCAAAATCAAGGCTATAATAAAAAAGATATTTTATTTATGGTCATTAGATATTTTTTTTTTCATAATATAAGATTTGATTCACAAAAAACAGACATCTCAATCCCTTACCTAACCCATTAAGACCATGGAATGATTAGTCCATGTCAAATTCGTTGACCAAAATGGATTCTTGTTCATCGCCGTTATCTACTGAACCGGCTTTGAGCTGTGAAGTGAGAAATGTGTGGTTACTAAGATCAATAGATGTGTTTTTTTTTCTTCATTTCAGTCTGAACAACAATCATCATTGTTTGTCATCATAATGTTGTTTTTATCTTCATCTGTTTTATTCCATTGATTCTCACCTAACCCTAAATCCCTATTACTCTTCTAATTCAACGTTCCTGAATTCCCTCAAAGCAATACCTCCTCTCTTGCTTGCTTCACCAACACTTCTCTATCTCTTTCTCATGACTTTCCTTTGAGGTCATGTTACTGTTCCAGCTTTACTCTCATTTTAAACGTTAACTTTTCTTTCATCATCTCTCCTGTTTCTTTTTTTTGGCTATGGAATCTCTGAAACAAGCTTCTTCTTCTCGATTCTGCTACCATCAAGGCTTCTCAGGCGTTCTTCAAGTATACGTACACAACGCAAGAAACATACACAACATCTGCATCTACGATAACCAAGACGTCTACGCCAAATTTTCTCTCACTTACAATCCTGATGAAACAATCTCCACCAGAATCATTCACAGAGCTGGCAAAAACCCTGAATTCAATCAGAAGCTTATAATCGATGTGGCTCAGATCGATGCTGCTGTTCTCAAATGTGAGATCTGGATGATGAGTCGAGCTAGACATTACATGGAAGATCAGCTTCTTGGTTTCGTTCTTGTTCCAATCTCAGACATCATTGGTCAAGACAGTGTTACTCAAGATTACAGTCTCTCTTCTACTGATCTTTTCCATTCCCCTGCTGGTACCGTGAAGCTCACGCTTTCTCTCCTTAACCCTTCTTCCTCTTCTTCTTCATCGACGAATCTCAAGATCAACACTTCGATTTCTTCCGAGGTCGTGTTGCTTGACCCGCAAGCTTCTGAAGCTGTGGATTACACGAGGATTGAGTTCCCTGACATTAATGTTGTTAACGAGAACAAACAGATGGTTACAGAGTATTTCAATGGATTGAATCTCAGATCCGGAACCGCTTCTTTCCTCTGTCTTGGCTCCACCACACATAGACCAGAAACTGATGTAGCAATGGTGTGCTTGGAGGATAAAGAGCTTTATGGGAATGGAAGTTTTATGGCGTCTTCTTCAACAACAACAAGTTTAAGCGACGACAAGAACACAGCGGATTCAGAGGAGAAAGAGAATCGAGAGATCACAGAGGTATTAGGAAAAAGAAGCAAAGAAAGAGAGGAAGACGACGACGTAGAGAAGAAGATGAATGTGGAAACAGAGGAAACAACGATGCAGAAACAGATAGCTGAGATGTATATGAGAAGTATGCAACAGTTCACTGATTCTTTGGCAAAGATGAAGCTTCCCATAGATCATCTCCACAATTCAAACGATCATGAAGATGACAACAATAACAATAACAACACTGCAACTACTCAAAATCGGAACAATAATAATAATAATGGAATCGAGAAGAAAAAAGAAGGGTCTCGTGTCTTTTACGGTAGTAGAGCCTTTTTTTAATGCAATTAATAAACACATTGCAAATAAGTTTTTTTCTTCCTTTATAACATTTGAGCCTCTTACCTAATCGATCTCTCTGGTTCATTCATATGATCTTCCTACAACCAAGTTTTATATTTAGAAAAGACAACATAAATAGTTAATCGTCATGGTGAGAAACCTAGAATTTAAACAGTCTTATTGTTAAAGATACGGTTGAAAAGCTCTTCCCTGCTTTGAACAACGCCCTCTATCTCCAGCGTGAGGATTTCTCCAGGTCCGACATTGTAATGTGCAAATGACATGCTGTCACTTAAATACCCGATGTTCCCGATTAGCTTGAGCCTGTCTGTTGTAAGTCGGTGGCGGTAGAGCGCAGCTAGTTTCTCCTTCAAAGATCCAACGGTTTCCGATAACGACTGCACGGTGACCTCGATGAGTTTCCCACGTTTGATGGTTGGAACATAAACGCTGATTGTAGACGGACCCTGCAAAAATGTATAATTAGAGATTACAAATCCTCAGACAGAACAAAGAAGGCGGCTGTGGAAGAAAACATCACCGGGTGTTGTGCAAGAAACTTGTCTTGTGGAACAAGGGTAACTTTTGGCTCTGGTTCCTGAGGCGGTGGCAGTGGTGGTGCTTGCGTCCTCATCTCCGGTGGAGGAACACGAGTTTGAATTCCTTGTGGTGGAGGAGGTAGCACAGGAGACTCCATCGGCACATGATAAGTAACTGGCGCTCCCTTTTGATTCTTGGCACGGTATTCGGCAAGAGTTTTCTTGTAAAATGCGTGATACGGATCGGAGTTCTTTAAAAAGCAGAGATCTGGATCATCCTTATGATTGGCCAAGATCTTCTCCATGTCAACCAATGAGTTGGAAATGAAACGTGCCGTGCCCTCCACAATATATCTCATCTCTGGAGGTGGCTCAACGATTGCTACATCAGAGCTGGACATTTTTTTCTTACAGATGTAGAAAACAAAATATAAGAAACTCACCCTAATTTTTTGTTTTGACCTAATTTATTGGTTTTGAAAAATCGCCCTTCAAATTACTACCAAGCCCGTGGATCGGGAAATAGAGATAGGGAATCAGATGAAAGGAGAAGAGATATAGAAGAAACAGGATGATCAAACCATGAATCTCTATCTCTCTATAATTCCATGGGAGAAGGCGTAACGTAACTACCGAGAGAGAAAAATAAGCGACGCTAAACTAATGACTACTTAGAGAGACAGTTAAAGAAGCACCGTACCTCAGCCGGGAAGGAGATCTCTAGAAAAAGCTTGGAAATCAGACGACGATTCAACGAAACGAACAAGAAGATAATTAAGAACCGGAAGCCCTAGGCGTAGAGCTTTAGACTCTTCCTTTAGCCCTTTTATACTTTTCTCATATGAAATCAAATATTTATTCAAATAATTTATTTGTAATAGTTGCATGGATCTTATTATTTTATTATTTTACAAAATGGAAAAATTAATCAATAAAATATAAATATCAATCACAGCAAAACTATTTATATTTGTAATTTAAGAATTCAAAATGAAAGAAACAAAATGAGTTTAAACTTAATTCGACAAAACAAAAATATTTATAAAATTTTTTATTATATTAAAGTAATATCTATATGTTTTTAATATTTTGAGAATTTTGAGAATTTATAGTATGGTACATTTGTAAATGATGATAATGATTGCCGGTTTATGTTTTGTTTCAAAAAATCTTCAAGACCTAAAACTCTAATGTGATTCTTGGACTCCGTCATCCATTGAAATGTTTTAGAGATTGAATCTCAGTTGTGAGAAAAAAAGCAGTATCTATTTCATTAATTGGAAAGTGAAAACGGCTTCAGAATCGCTTTCACAATTCTAATTACCCGTGTATCCTTAATGATATATTTAGCTAAATTACTTAAATACCTTCACTAAACATCTCCATATATTATTTTAGATTATTTTATTATTATTTATTATATTCATCTATATCATTTACATCAATTATTCAATTATTATTAATGAGATTTACCTTAATAATTCTATTATTATTTTAGCGGTCTTATTGGGCTTTGAGTTCACGAGATTATATATGGATTTGATATACTTTATACTGTGTATATATCTTTTCTTTGAACTGTTAATATTTTAATAAGTGGTTGAAGGGAAATATCTTAAATCTATGAGATGATATTTTGCAAGACAAGAAATAGAAATATGACATTTTCTTTGAAACCATGAAGGATGTTGAAGAGGAAGTTCGAAAGGGATATTAAGATCCACCTATTACTCAAGAAGGGGTTCGAGGAGAAGCTCAATGAGATGTCGAAGACGATTCATGAAAGACACATGTTACTGAAGAATAAACTCCAGAGGAAGTTAAAGGGGAAACTCAAAAGGGATATGAAGACCTACCTACTACGTAATAAGAAGTTCAAGGAGATGTTGAAGGCGTTTCTCGAAACACACCTTTTACCGAAAAGGAAACTCCATAGGAAGTTAGAGGGAAGCTCGAAAGGGATCTGAAGATCCACCTAATCAGGAGGGGGTTCGAGATGAAGCTTGAAAGGATGTTCAAGACGGTACTTGAAAGATTGATGTTACTGAAGAGCAGACTCTAGAGGAAGTTCAAGGGAAAACTCAAAAGGGATCTGAAGATTCACCTACTACTCAAGAGGAGGACCGAGGTGAAGCTCGATGAGATTTCGAAGATAGTTCTAGAAAGGCACATGTTACTGAAGAGAAAACTCCAGATGAAGTGAAAGGGGAAGCTAGAGGGGATGTTGAATAAGGTTCTCAATAGGCACATGTAGTGAAGAGGAAACTTCCGACGATGTAAAATGGGAAGCTCGAAAGGGATCTCAAGATCCACCTACTACTTAAGAGGGGGTTCGAGGGGAAGCTCGACGGGATGTTAAGTGCAGTTTACAAAAGACACATGTTACTGAAGAAAAAAATCTAGAGGAAGTTAAAGGAGAAGCTCGAAAAGGGATCTGAAGATCTACCTACCACTGAATAGGAAGTTCGAGGAGATGTTGTAGACGTTTCTTGAAAGGCACCTGTTATTGAAGAGGAAACTACATATGAAGTAAAAGGGGAAGTTCGAAAGGGATATGAAGATGCACCTGCTACTCAAGAGAGGGTTTGAGGTGAAGCTTGAAAGGATGTTCAAGACGGTTCTTGATCATGTTACTGGAGAGGAAACTTCGGAGGAAGTTTGAAGGAAGGTCGAAAGTGATTTGGAGATCCACTTACTACTCAAGAGGAGGTTCGAGGTGAAGCTTGGGGGGATGTTGAAGACGGTTCTCGAAGGACATCCGATACTTAAGCGGAAACTCCAAAGGAAGTAAAACGAGAAACTCGAAAGAGATTTGAAGATCCACCTATTACTCAAGAAGAGGTTCGATGTGAAGCTCGAGAGGATGTTTAATATTTTTCTCCAAAAGCACGTGTTACTAAAGAGAAAACTTTAAAGGAAGTTAAAAAGAAATCTCATAAATTTGACGGTGTTCATTTTAGCAAACACAAATATATAATATAAATACTAACATCGCATTAAAGCAAACATCTTATCGATAACATCACCTTAATGTTACTCAAACAATATGTCCCATATAATATAATTTAATATGTAGTATTGTTATCAACTCGATTTTTAAGTTATTCCTTGAGAATTTAATAAAAATCTTCTTATCCCGCACCTTGTTACCTAGTTCTATATAATATAACAGGTGCGCCAGTGAGGTGGTGAGAAGCGGTGTTGGGGGGCTTCCTGCTGGGTGCCCGCTATTCCAAGCCAAAAGCGGTGTTAAAATCTGGGTAAAAATTCGAAAAAAAGGAAAAATAAGGGAAAAAAGGAAATTCGCCAACCGTTTAGATTTCTCTCTTGATTATTTTCTTGGGATATTTGTAATCTCATTCTCTCCAAACAATCACCGATCAGAGATCTCTCGTCTTCGATCGCCTGTCCAGTTTCGTCTCTTTGATTTCGGAAGCTCCCATCGGTTAGTTTTCTGACTTGATGTTTAGAGATGTCGAAGTAGGTTTCATTGATCTTTTGTATCTAGGTTGATGTGTTTCCCGGAGATGTGTATCGACGACCATCATAACCTGGGACTCAACGGTTTCTCTCCTATGCTTTCTCCCTTAGAAATCTGTCAAACGGCATCTCCTTTTCATCGTATTTCAATCCACTGTCTACTCCCTCTAGAGTGAAAGAAACCACCAGATTCACAAGTTTACTTCCCGACCTCTGGAGCTTCTCTTCTCTCAAATCGATTCCTCAATCCGAAACAGGGCCTCGAGTCTTCGCCAGGATTGACCGATTCTAGCCTCTTGGCTTCTTCAAGCCTGGTTTGCCTCCACCGTTTCTTCTGCTCTTTAGTTTGGCATCTCTCTGCTGGTTTATGGCGATCTAACCTACTCTCTGCAAGCGTCATCAATGTTTTTCCCCCAACCGTTTTTTGGGTTTGGTTCGGTAATCTGACTAGATTCCCCTATCTCTATTTACAATTTGGTTCTAACTAATGGTTATTCTGTGGTTCATTTTGGTTCTTAATTATGGGTGTTGTTTTTTTTATTAATAATTATGGGTATTGTTGGCCCTATAAAAAAAAACATTGAGTTGTCCCAACATATTTTTTTATTTTCTTTTTGCATTATATAGAAAAACCTTTTCCAAAAAATTTCAGAAAAAAGGAAAAAGAATTTAAAAAAAAAAAGGAAAAAGAACTTTAACCAAAAAAAAAAGGAAAAAGAAGGGAAAAAAAGGAGAAGAAACAAAAACATTTTATTTTGACTATATAGGGTTTGGACCGTTTGGTTGAAGAAATTTACACAAATTTGAACTTACGCGATTCTTGTTTCAAATAGCTCGGCCGACCGTTTAGATTTCTCTCTTGATTATTTTCTTGGGAAATTTTTGATCTCACTCTCGCCAAACAATCACCGAACAGAGATCTCTCGTCTTCGATCGCCTGTCCAGTTTCGTCTCTTTGATTCCGGAAGCTCCCATCGGTTAGTTTTCTGACTTGATGTTTAGAGATGTCGAAGTAGGTTTCATTGATCTTTTGTATCTAGGTTGATTTGGGTATGCTATGATTTTGAATTTATTGTCTGAGATTCAAATTACTACGAACTAAACTTCAATATATAGAGCCGTGTGGGTCTAATTTCAAGTTCGAGAAATACCATTGGCATGTTTGTCGTTTCTGTTGCGAAGGGAATAATAACTTTGTTTTGCAGAGAAGATATGGAAAGTGAGTGTGGAACAAGCTCAACCCCTCCTGAGGGGCTTGTTGAAGGGAAGCAGAGATCTTGCAGATTCGAGATGCTACGAGGTCAGTAGTTAGTATTTTACCCGTGGCAATTTGCTTTTCTGATGAAAGACCTAACAGCGATATTTGTTTTGTGAAAGAATTTGGCATAGGTGATGACCTAATGTCGACGGGGGTGTGGTGGGACCTCAACACGTGTCCAGTTCCGGCTGGTATCGAGGCGGGTAGTGTCCGTGGGTGTATAGAATCGGCGTTGAGAAAGTTGTTTGGTGAATCTCGTCCAGTGACCATCTTTGGCGTTGGCAATCTAGAATACGTCTCTCCTGAGGTCTTGATAGCGATCTCTTCCTCTGGAATCATTCTTAGAGACACCCCCTTCCGTTAGTCTTGTTATCTCTTTCTACCAGATTTTATTTTTCTTTCGATTTTTTAGACTCATATCGCCTTGCGTATTTTCCAGGTGGGAAGGGCTTCTATTTTTTTCTGTTCCAATGGATAATGGTTAATCCACCTCCGGGTGATATACTGCTCATATCCGGTGATTCTACGTGGTTTAGTACTTTTATCTACGGGTATGGATACAATGTTCTTCGCGCTTTTCCACAAGTTCCTTGCTGGCCAACTTTTGTGACTGATGAAGCAGATTTGATCTGGACAAGCTTACTGGAAGGTGGATTTTTTTTTCTTTTTTTCCTCATCTCTCAAACTGAGATAACCAACTGTTTCTGAACTAGTTACTTTTTTTGTTTTCTTCACAGAGAACACAGGTGGTGTGGAGCCAACAATGGTGAGAGTTTTTGAGCCAGCGTGGTATTGCCAGCGATGCCATATTCCTATCCCAAGCTGTCAAGATTTCATCAATCATCTCAAGAGTGAAGAACATAGACAAAAAGTAAGCATCTCCCAACTCTCATCAGCTTTTGTAATTGTCTGTATCAAATTTTTTAACCCGTTTGGATGTGCGTGCAGTTGTTTTTCTCAGTCCCTTTAGACGATAACCATAAGCCTGTCTTGTTATGCCAAGTTTGCCAATATCCTGGCTACGACGATCATAACATGAAGATCCATTTCAACAGTGATGAACATAAAAGCAGAACCTCTCAGAACGTAATCTCTTTTGGTAAGGCTGTTCGAGCAATGGCACATGTGGTCTTGTTAGTTACTGTTTTGTTTAAGTTAACTAAATAATACTTTTTATTATGGTGACTGGTTTGTTCTATTACTAAAGTAATACTCTCTGCTTATTTGACAAACAATACTTATATCAATGTTTTCCTGAGTCGCTTTTATATTATTGCATATTGAGATCGGATATAGTTTGTTCGTTTTACGTATTTTCTGTCATCATTTAGTGTGGAACATAAACGCTGATTGTAGACAAACCCTGAAAATGTATTAGATACAAGTCTGTCAGAGGAAAAGAAAAGAAAAAACTAAATAGTCTGTCATCACATTCAATCTTATCATCTCCATCTTGAAACTAAATAGTCTGTCATCAAACTAAATAATTCTCGTAATATGCGTGGTAAGGATCGGAGCTCTCTAAAAAGGACAAATCTGGAACATACTTAATATTGTCTCCTCTCCACATCCACCCCTTTAGTGGAAAGGAACTTTGCAATCTTATCCACCAAAACTCTGACCTCTCTTGAGGTGGCTCAGTGATTGCGGACATTGTTTCTACAACCAGTAAACAAATTATAAGAAACATTAAACCGGCTTCTTTTGACCTAATTTATTGGTTTAAAAAATTGCCCTACAAACTACCAAGCCCGTGGATCGGGTTATCTTAAGAACGGAAATCGAGATACGAAATCACAAGAAAGGAAAAGAGATATAGAAGAAGCAGTATGGCTACATCTTAAACATATATAAACCATAAAAATCTCTCTTAAACATCTTACAGGAAAAAATAAGCGACGTTAATGGCTACTTAGGGTTTCAGAAGCGACGTACCTCAGCCGCGAACAAGTCTAAAAAAGTGCGCTTGGAAATCAGACGACGATTTCAAGGAAACAAACAAGAAGATCCTTCTGAGATGAAAATTATCCCTTGGCGTAGAGCTTTAGCTAGCATCCTTATATTTTAAAACCAAAGAAAGTAGGTGTAACTTGATTATTATACCCAGCAGACAAATCTTCTTGTTTTTGCGCTTGTCCTAATCTCGGACATCATAGGTCAAAAGACAGTGTTACTCATGATTACAATCTGTCTTCCACTGATCTTTTACATTCACCTGCTGGTACCGTACCGGCAAGCTCACGCCTTCCCTCGTTAACTCTTCTTCTTCTTGGTCGAATCTCAAGATCAACACTTGGATTTCTTCCAAGGTCGTGTTGCTTGACCCGCAAGCTTCTGAAGCTGTGGAATCAATCTCGTAAATTGCTCTCTTTTGTGCCAAAAAGTAGTGCTAACATGGACAAAATGAAAGAAAGTGGATTCGTTCTCTTTTGAGTTGGGTTTTCATCATCTCTAGTCTATGCCAGAGACTAACATATGTGCATATAGAAAAATGAAATAACACAAACTTGATCTAAAATAAAGAAAATTTTGAAAAAGATTTCGGACGAGCATTAATTAATTAGTTAACGAAAAGCAACTAGTTGAGAAAAGACATGATAAATAATAGTTAAACGTCATGATGATGATAATAGATGGAAGTTTTAAATTAAACAGTCTTATTGCTAAAGACTGATATAGAGTTGAAAAGTCCAATCCATTGAGAAATCTTGAAATTCTATGAAACACTGAAGACACACACCATTCAAAACTCCGATCATCTAGATTTTGAACTTTCTCATCATTTGATCTAAAAATCCATTAAGAAATCTTGAAATTCTATAAAAACTAAAGACGCATATCACCAATTAAAATACTAGTAATTTTATCTTGTTATTTGAATGAAATAAAAAAAATGAACATTTGATCTTGTCGTGTTTAGTATTTTGTTAAGAGTTGATAGAAAAAATACTAAAAATCGAACACAATTTAACTGATGATTTGGAAGTACATAGCTAGGACATGCTCAAAGGTAGGCATGGGAAAAAAAAAACCGGAACCGAAGAAGCGGAACTGAAAAACCGGAAAAATCGGTTATGGGTTGGTTCCAGTTCCACCCTAAATATCTGATGGATCCTGAGATTAGGAACCGTGGGTATTGGTTCGGTTCCGGTTCTTACCCGAGAACCGAATGGAAGAACCGAATAACCGAACATATATAAGCTTAATTTTTTCGGTTTAGGGTTTAGGAGGAGAACCATCCTTTCTTGTTTTTCGACACAACTCGAGAGACCTTTGCACTCCCCAATTCTCTGTAATTCGGCGAAGCCTGTGGCTTAGATCAATCAAAATCAAAACCCCTTCCATTATAAAATAGCAAAACTGGAATTTCAGACTCAGACACACCATCGTAGTTCGTCGACTGTTTCATATGCTGCGTCCATGAATCGATATGAGGTAAGTTATGGTTTCTAATTCTTTCAATCCTTTGAAGTTATTTGTGTATTAGTTGAGTTAGGGTTATATGTTTAATCGATTTGGGGATTTTGTTAGGGTTTGTGTTTAATCGATTTGGGGTTTCTGTAAAATCGATTTAGGGGTTTCGTTAAATCGATTTGTGATTTATGTTTAATCGATTTGAGGCTTAATTTTATAGGATTTTGTTTGATGCTTTGATATTTCTTCTGTGTTAGTTGATTAAGGGTTTCAATATCTTCTTATAGGATTATGCTTGTTACTTGTGATCTGGATTGTGTGTTACTTTTATTGCTTTCTGTTATGAATTAAATGGCAACATGCTTGTTACTTGTTAAGTTGCAGATGGCTTCAAATAAGGATCAACCAAATATTGATGGAGACGAAGACATAGAGATGAATAACAACATACTAGTAATTTTATCTTGCTATTTGAATGAAATAAACAAAATGAACTTTTGATCTTGTCGTGTTTAGTATTTTGTTAAAAGTTAATAGGCAAAATACTAAAAATAGAACACAATTTAACTGATGATTTGGAAGTACATAGCTAGGACATGCTCAAAGGTATTGGAACATAATTCACCTTATGGCTAATGAAAGTACATAAACTAGTAAAACTTATTGGAATATAATTCACTTGATGGGCTAACAAAGATACCTAGATTAATTCAAAATTTACTATCATAAAATGGCAAATACAGATAAAAAGTTTAGTATAAAATTCACTAGAATCATAATATCTTCAATTCTAACTTGATGACAAAGCTCAAGCTGTTTCTGAATTTTTGTTTTGTTCACACTATATAAAGAACTCAGGGGGTGTGGAGGAGAGCATGCTGAAAGTATTTGAGGATGTACCAGCCTTGTTTCGCCAACAATGCACTTATCTTTTTTTAATTATACAAGGATACACAATAAAATTTAATTGCACGCGACAACTAAACATAAGATAAGATAGAGTAGAGATATATCCATCATAAATATATTATATTAATGCTAAACACAGAGGCACATATACCACTCAAACATGCAGAAATATTTTATTTACATTTGCATTTAGTAACATGATTCACTTTTTATTGGACTTTGCTATAGTAAGTGGGTTTTGAATTTTAGGTTTTTAACTCAAGACAAATTTCGACAGCGTTCATCCGAATTTTACATTCTAATGTAATAATAAAATATTAAATAAATTGTAATGTGATTAAAGTTAGGAGAAACTAAAGAAAAAAAATTAAATATTTAATTACAATATTTATAAAGAAAAATGAGACCAGTTGTTTTTACTAATTTAACGAAATATATGTTGATTGAAAGGGAATATTCCTCCTTAAAAAAAGTCGTGATTCAATATACTTTAGAAATACTAGAATTAAAATGAAAAGAGATCAAAAGTCAATCTTGTAATGAGAAATTCACAATTTAACAAAACTACGAAAACTAGAGACATAAAATTTAACAAACAAACATAAATCAAAAAGAGAAATTATGGTGAGTTGTGGTTCAACAAAAGCACCATTTCTTCAATCAAGGTCCGATTCATTAGTGTTCTTAAATTTTGATCTGCGTCCACTAGTCTTTTCTTGTAAGTTTGAAACTGACTTAAAAACATAAAGTCATTGTACCTCATATCCATCCAAAGTCCATATAACATGGCTTCATGAACTGAAAATCTGTTGATCAGTTTAGTCGAGAGAGAAGCAATCGAAATTAATATATACACAAAAACTGTTCAAAAAGATGAATGATAGTAAATAGAAATTAATATGCCCAATGGTAAATAGATACACATAAACTATTCAAACATGCACAAATTTTGTATGCAATCTTTGAATCTTTGTCCTACCATATATTAAAATTTCGTTACATTTTTCACTAATCTAGATAGCTTATATTAAACAATAGAAATTATATCATCCGAACATAACATTGTATATAAACATACATGTACTTTTAGTCAACAATTATGATTATGAATTAAAAGTATAATTTCACATAGTCAAAGATTTTCACTTGATTCAGACATTTCAAAAGCGTACATATTATATATATAAAAAATGACTAAGTATTGAAGAATAAAGCATGCATAACAATTTGCTATATATATAAGAGGTTGTGTTTGTGTGTGGCATATCAAATTACTAATTCATTACTTAAAATTGTGAATCACTCTTCTTAATTTGCCATATTATTTGTATAAAAAAATGACCAAGTTTGAAGAATAAAGCACACATAACAATTTGCTATATATATAGGAGGTTGTGTTTGTGTGTGTGATATCAAAATACTAATTCATTACTTAAAATTGTGAATCACTCTTCTTAATTGTGAATCTAAGATCTAGAAGAAAAACTCGAGTAGCATAATTCACTTGATCTTATGAAAATACATAAACTAGTAAAATGTATAGCACTATAATTCACTTGATGGGCTTTCGAAAATACCTAGATTAATATAAAAATTCACTATCATAAAATGGAAACTACAAACAAAAATAAATAAGATTCACTAGAATCATAACATGTTCAATACTAACTTCATGACAAACACATATCAAGTTTTCAAAAGATTAGCAATATGACAAATTGAAGATATGTACTAACCTCAATGTATACTCTAGCTAGAGAAACGGAATATCTCAAATGCTTGCAAATCACTAACACCAAATGGGGTTTTGAGGCTAACAAATGTGTTGTCCAATTCATTAATAATTTAATTTAGAAAAATTGAATCTTAAATTGATTATTTTCCTGAAACACCATAAAATGAGATTCATTGATGTTTCCTATTCAATCGTCCAAAAATATATAAAATACCACCCAATGTATACTTTGTGAAATCTTTTTTCTAAATGTTTTGTATAGATTTTTTTTTTTTTACTAGAATTCTTATTTTTTATTGATATTGAACTTGAAACAAAGAATTACACATATGCGAGTCAGGGACGCAACCCTTCTCGAGTCTTATGGTCTCAACAGAGACGATTCATAGATGAAAACTAATAAATCAATGAAATAAAAGATACTTCAAAAGCTTCACAAACGATACTTGAAGTTATAGTCATGATCTCCTACTATTCCTTGCCAAAATCTTTTAAGAAGAACCGTAGAGACGGAAAACCATCGCCGGAACCCGTCGATAACAACCGAACCTAAGAAACTAAAGTCCTCTGTGTTCACACTTCGTAACCCTATTAAAACAGCTACACATTTCTCAAAGGGACGAGGATAAATTTGGAACTAAATCCGGGGATAAATCTCTTAACGTCAACCATTGACCACAAACCCAACCACTATCGAGTTGAGTCACAAATGTTTTGTATTGACTACATATATGTTTTAGAAACAAATAAATTAAAATAATAAATTAAAATAAATTAAACAAATATATGTTTTAGAAATAATTTATTTCTAATAAACCGGGCTTATCTATGATCCATAACTCTAAACGGACCCAAAATTTGCAAACCGTGACCCAGTCACAACCGATCGGGACCGACACGCAGTCTTCTTTACTGATTTTCACTTTCCCGAAATCTCTTTACCCAAACTTAAGGAAAATTCATAATCGACTCTAATGGAAGCTTTACCGCCGGCAAACGAGTCCTCCCCGTCGACGGCGTCGTCAGACGTCGGAAACCTAGTTCCCATTTATTCCAGCTATCTCTGGAATCGCCTTGCTTCCTTGTTTCCTACTTCTAATTCCATTCTTCTCGGCAAAATCTCCAATCTCTATCGCCAAACCGTTACCAGAAAACGACATATTTCCTATCCTCTTCCTCTCCCTTCCGTATTTCCATGTTCGTCGTCTACGTAAGATTCTTCTCCTCGATTATATCTTACATTTAGCATCTGCTAGTTTTCTTAGTTAGTGTATTCTTCGGCCTTCATTAACTACTGCTTGTATTTGATGATCGCGGCTCAGAATTTCACTGTCGAGACCGTATGATAATGGACTTTCGTGTTTATTGATTATATTTTGGCGAAATCTGACAATATGCAGACTCGTTTGACTTTTGAGCATACGTGTTGATTTCTTCAGAATTACAAGCAATATCTCGGCGGATACATCTAGAATTTATGAAGTTTTGGAAGAAATTATGGCTGACGTCCTCTCGAATTTGCATGATATCCAGAAGAGTTTAGATTTTTGGCAATCTAAAGCTGAGGTGAATGAACAGAACATTCCAAGAGATGTATCTTTTCTTTCACTGGATTATGTTGAAAAATCTTTCATCTAATGGAATTCTTTTGATCATATTCACATCAGGGTTCCAATGCTCGAAAAGCTTACTTCATGATTTTCGAGAGAGGACCAGTCGCTTTTGTGGATGAGAGTACGAAGTTTGTGCGCAAAAGTCTCAGTGAGGAGTCTGCTATGCAGCATCTTTGTCAGTCATCTTCATCTCACATGTCGGATAGGATGAGGGTCTTGGTGGAGTTAAGATCTGCACTCGCTTCCTTTCTTGCCCAGGTTGTCATGAAAACTTCATTTCGTTTTATGATAAGTACCACCATTGTATATTTTTGGGAATATTCAGTGCTTCTGGTGTAGCACTGTTTTGTATGTTCTATGTACTAAGGGTCACTACTTTAAATTGGTTCTCTAGCTTTATGTTGAGTTGGATAAACGTGGTGAAGATCTTTTGAAGAATCCAGAAAAGTCATTGCCGTCATTGTTGGCTGTTATCAATGGATTGTTTTCGAGCTTGGAAGGATCTTTCACCCATTTGCATGCTGAGCGTGAGGTAAACATCTTGCCATCTTACTTTCGTTGGCACTATCTTCATTTTTATGACTACTTATCACTGTGATGGTCCTCGTTCTTCCGTTTCTGGATTTTTCATACTCGTATCGTATTTATTGACTTGCTTTACGTTTGCAGTCTGATTCTTCTGTTGATGGAAGTTACCCAATGCCTCTTGTATTTGATCGACTCCCTGAAGTTAATGAAGAAGGGTCCCAGTGGACCGATTGTGAACTTACAGATGCAATCAACCTGGTCCATATGAATTTGGAAAAACTTAACTCATATTTATCAATTATGGTAAGTGTACTGTAGTTTATATATTGCTAGTCAGTATTCTTGTTAACAGAAATCATCATGTAAATGATAAGTATCTTTTCATTTGAAATCAACTCTGAGATTTTTTCTTCTTGCATTTCTTATATTAATAGGTAGGGAAACACCGAAAGCCAAGGAGGATGACCCTGTACTGGGTCCGGTATACATGTGGTGCAGTTGGGCTCTCTGTTTTCTCTTTATGGCTGCTACGTCATAGTAGTTTAATGGGAAGTTCTGACATCGAGAATTGGATCCATGATGCAAAAGAAGCAACAATGAGCTTCTTCAGTGATCATGTTGAGCAACCGGTTTGTTCTTAGCCTTACTTAGATTTTAAGTGAGAATAGTGGCTTTTATTCCTGGTCCAGCGACATGTTGCATAGAACTCTGTTAAAAGATGCAAATAAAATACAATGCGATGGCTAATGCGACTCTCAGTTTAGTCCTTACTTAAAATGGAAATGTGTTGTGTTAAAATGATCAACTTATTTAGTCTCTTACTTGAGAAAAATTAGCCTGGAATTTCTCAAATAGTTTCCTGATTCTTGCAGCTGCTTTCCATTCGGGATGAGCTTTTTGATACTTTTCGGAAAAGGCACAAGGGTGTTATGGAAACTGAGGAAGTGCTGCTGACGCAAGACTCGCTGCATAGGTCAGTAACCATTTTGTTCTAGATGCTTTTTATCCTGGTTCCAATTGTTAGCTGTTATTTATGTGCGTTAATCGTTTCTTTTTCATTATGCCAAAGCAATTCACTTTCTATATTCATTACGGAGTCAGGTGCTCTCGTTCTTTTGATTACTAGGGCACTCGAATAAGCACAACCTGAAGTATTTTTAATCATTTAGTACTTCTTGTTAATAGGCTGCATAATTAATGGTTTTAATTATTTGGGGCTTATAATTTTCTATTCTTATGCAGAATGCTTAGGAATTTCTGTGAGCAGGCTACACGTGAAAAGGTCGCAGATAATGCATCTGACCAGGAGATGCTTGAAGTTGTTATGAACCGGTACAACTCTGAACATTATTCTTGTTAGGCACTTAAAGGCTCGTGAAATTTGCATTAACAATGATTAGGTTCCGCATTAATGCAAGCAACGATATAATTGAAGCATCCATTTCTTTAGTAGTTCCAATCTTGGCTAATGAAAATTAATAATGGACGTTTTCTCATGATTATGTTAGTTAGCAGCATCATCTATTGCCACCATCAGACTTGTTATAATGATTCTGCTGTAAAAGTTTCCACAAATTTGAAGTTCCCTTTGATGAGATGTGTATGCATATGAATTTTTTACCTTGTAATTGCAGGTACGAGAAGGAACTTGTGCACCCTATTCACAACCTCCTTAATGGAGAGCTTGCCCGTGGTTTGCTTATCCAGGTAATTTAAGTTCCTGGCCTGATGAAGGTTTGGTTTGTGAGATTCTAATCACAGCCGAATTGTTGTCTATCTTTCAGGTTCAGAAGCTCAAGCTTGATATAGAAACGTAATTTTCAGTAAACTAGTAGCTCTGAGTTAACTAGAATATATCTCTTACTCATTTCGTAATAAACTGTGTATGGTTTCTCCTGCAGAGCGATGCTTGAACTGGATCAGATACTCCGTGCAAATGAAATAAACTTTGCCATCCTGGCTGCATTACCTGCATTCTTTCTCAGCCTTGTTATGCTTACAGTACTTCGGACGTGGCTTAAACAGGTAAGGGAGACTGATATTTCAAGTAAAACCAGATGTGACAGTTATACATTTTTATATTCTATGAGACTCATTTGTGCACTGGTATGAAACAGGATAGCAGAGCTCAAGGACGAGGAAGAATCGCTCGTATACACAGGAGGCTTCTCGTCGTGGAAATTGAAAAGAGAATTATGCAGTATCAGAGCTACATTGAACAAGGACGTGTAAGATGTCCATTATTTTCCCTCTCCCCTTTTTTTTTTTAATGTATGTATGGGTCTTTGAAGAAATTCTGTGATGCTCTTACAGGACAAGGATGCAGAAACCGTATTTGGTTTGCTAATATACAGCCTTGAACGATTGTATCGGGTGGTTGAGACACCTGCAAAAGCATCCGGCGAATGGGATTTGTAAGTTTTTATTCTGATCCCATAAAAATATTTAGCCAAAGTCAATTGACAATTTAACACAAATACAGCTGAATTATCACACATTATTTGTTAAAACTGGTTATATCTAAGTAAGCAAGAACATGTGGTGCAAGTGAACGATGAACTTAGGAGATATCAGATGGATATGAAACTTTTAAGGCAGTATTGTCTCATGATACAAAATATTACTCACCTTGCTTCTCTTTTTTTTTGTCTGTCTTTTAGATTACTTTGTGTGTTTTGACCTAAGTGAATGTGATTTTTGTAAAAACAGAGTGAAACAAGATCTGATCGAGTTGGGAAAGCCACAGCAGCAAACTTCTTACAAACTGACAGTGACACAGAGACTGGTACGAGTCTATGACTGCTTGCTTCCCACTTTGAAGCGGCAATAACATTTCTTGATCTCGGTTTCTTCTTATTCAATTAAGGCTTTAGAAATGCATGATTCACTGCCTATTTGGAGTTTTTTTTTGTGCCATCGAAAGGCTTTTGTTTCTTGGTTGGAAATGCTTGATCTCGGTTTCTTCTTATTTTGCAATTTAAACATGTTTTATGGTGTTGTATGCGTTGCATCAATTATCATATCTCTTATTTGATTTCCGGTGAATTCTGTCCCGGTATGAGATATTTTCAGCTTTTACGTTATAGGCTTTAGTTTTACATCCTAAAAAATTAATAAAAAACCTCCAACAGTGTCGTTGTATTAGAGAGTTTACAAATTAATAATATTGTGACTCGTTGTGATTTTAATAAATAGGTCATGTTCTAATGTAATACAAAGTCATGCTCTAATGTATCTTTTATAACGAGACAGTCACACAGGTCATGTTCTAGTGTAACACAAGGTCATATTCTAATGTAATACAAGGTCATGTTCTAATGTACCTATTATAATGCAATGTATTTATTTATTGCTTACAAAGGTCATGTTCTAATGTATATATTTGTAATATATGCCATTTGTAAGCAACACAAACTATTAGGCAATTTTGTTTTAGGCTTGTATCCGTTTACCGGCAATGGTATGCTTGAACATGGGATTTCGGCCCACCTTTTCCGGCAAAAGTTTGAGAAAAATTCGATGTCATTGCTGTAAAGTAATTTAGTGTCTTATGAAACTTTATTTTTTCAGTTGATTTGGTCTTTAAGAAAAGAAAAATAAAAGTCAATCATAACAAATAAAATTCCATATGACACTAAATTTATTTCTAACACCATTATTGTCGGGTTTCGTTTTGAGATAAAGTCAACTAGTATTTATTTTCAATTACTTAACAAGGTAAACAAAACATGTTACATGATTAAAGTAAAAAAGTGATACTTATTGATTATCTCAGTATATGCCTTCAAAGAACAATGAATATAGGCAATTAGGCATAACTAATTAAATAATAATGTTCTTTTCTTTCCCAATCACGTACCCGGGATCATCCAACTTGGCATTTTCATGTATATAAAAAAGCACCCATACCTTAATAATTTTTTCAATCATAACTAAAACCAAAAAAATGAGTCCGATCGCCGACTCCAATCTGACCACTTCTTCAGACCAAATCGATGTGAGGGATTTCGTTGTGAAGCAAAGGAATGGAGTAAAAGGTCTCGTCGATTTTCTAACCCTAAACACACTTCCTGCTCCATACATCCAACATCCTCAAGAACGCTTCTCTTCCGACAAAATCCAGTCGTCACAAGTCCCGGTCATCGACGTGTCAAATTGGACCGAAAAACACGTGGCTACAGAGATCTGTGATGCAGCGGCCAAGCTCGGGTTGTTTCAGATAGTGAACCACGGGATACTTCCGGAGGAGTTGAAGGCTATAACTGCGGCGGCGCGTGGGTTCTTCGAGTTGCCTACGGAGGAGAGGAAAAGGTATTGGAGAGGGAGTTCGGTGTCGGAGACGGCGTGGTTGACCACTAGTTTTAATCCTTACACTGAGAGTGTGTTGGAGTGGAGAGACTTCCTCAAGTTTGAGTTTCTTCCTCAACGACATGACTTCTCTGCCACGTGGCCTCCTGTCTGCAAGTACGTATTTGGTCTGGTTTGGTTTAGCTTTTTATTTTTTTTATAGTTTTTTAAAAAGTATAACAAATCAAATCTATTTAGTCTATTTTGATGCGGTTTGATGCGATTTTGTTAGTTTTATATTTTTTAAAAGTATGTAACTTAAAAGTAACCGTTATATCTTTA
Organism: Euclidium syriacum; assembly: GCA_900116095.1. Lineage (NCBI taxonomy): Eukaryota > Viridiplantae > Streptophyta > Magnoliopsida > Brassicales > Brassicaceae > Euclidium > Euclidium syriacum. The sequence continues at coordinate 9,334,242 of FPAK01000007.1, read as the reverse complement.
TATTAATACATATATAAATATTTATATACATTTTTTAAAGAAATTTTTTGTTTATTTGATTTGGTTTGTTTGGGTTACGCAAAGATCGTGTGGCTTGTTTTTTTTTTCTTAAGATAATAAAATCATTAGCTGTGAAGACATTTTATTTTGGAAGGTTTAACATTTTGGTTCAAATTTGCATAGGTTCAGTCAAAATATTTATTATGTATACATATAACATGTTAATGATAATTTATATAGGGAACAAGTGATAGACCATTTCAAGAGGATCAAACCAATCACCAAGAAGATCTTAAACATACTCATCAACAATCTAAATTCAACCATGGACGAGTCAAATGAAAAAACCCTAATGGGAACAATGAGAATGAACTTCAACTACTATCCAGAGTGTCCTGAGCCAAGCTTGGCCATAGGAACTGGCCGTCACTCAGACATCAACACTCTCACCCTCCTCCTACAAGAAGAGAGTGTCTTAAACAGCCTCTACGCTCGAGCCACCGAGGACGGGGACAAATGGGTTCATGTCCCTCCAATTCCGGGAGCAATTGTTGTCAATATTGGCGATGTATTACAAATATTGAGCAACGATCGGTATAGGAGCGTGGAGCATTGTGTGGTGGTCAATAAGCTTTGTAGCCGGGTTTCCATTCCGGTTTTCTGTGGACCGGTTCATGATTCGGTTATCGAGCCGTTACTGGAAGTAGTGGTAGAGAACAACGAGACGGCTCGGTATAGAAAGATTGTGTATTCGGACTACTTGAAGGATTTTTTTGGAAGACCCCATAATGGAAAGAAGACTATTGAGTTGATCAAGTTACCATGATAGTTATCTTTGGTTCCCTAGTTTGAGTTTTGTTTGGGAGTCGAAAACCCATTTTCTCGTAGTTAAAAACGGGTATAAAATGCTGAACTCGGCAAAAGGTGACCATGTATTTTCGTCCAAAACATGTTTTTAATATTAATAATAAAAGTTATCATAATATGATATTTAAAGGTTTAAATCAGATTATGGCTCAAAATCTATCCTTTTTGCTTGTTTAATTTTATACATAGAGTAACTATCTGGTTGATCCTAGCAGTCAGTCCTTATATAAACGTGTTATCCTATCGCATTCTTTTCAGAAAGTAAAGTACTCTTTAGCAGAATCTATTTGCTTACTAAATTGGATTTTTGTTGTAAGTTTTGACTTATAAGTTGAAAAAAGGATGAAATATTTCATCACCAGTCCATCATGGGAACGTGAATCATTGTGTGGCGGTGGTTAATGAGTTGAAACTTGAAAGACATAGGCATTTGTACCGTGATAAGTCGCATGCAAACGAGACGTCCAAATTCTGCATCGTTCATTTTTTGTTGTATTGTTGATTCTTCAACAACTTTTTTAATCCATTTCTATTTCATCATTTTTCATAACCTATTTCCGATTTTTTTTTAAAACACATTAACAACCACGTCAACCAATTTGATAGAACCGTTCACCATTGAATATGTCTATGAAATTAAATATCCTACTCTTATTAGTTAGTAGGGCGGATTAGAAATCTATTTGAAGAAAATCAAAGTTTTCTTTATTTTATATGTTTTTTTAGTATTTATATCAGTTTATATGTAAACTAAAAATACTTAATCATATTTTATAAAAAGAAAATTAAAAATTAATCGTCAAAACCTAGTTGTTCTTTATAATATAAGCTGAATTGAACCTTAGTTAATAAAATATATAAAAAAATTTTATACAAGAGTGACCTTATAGACGAATTTTATATATTGACATCGACGAATCAAAAGCCTGAATTTCCATGTTTTTCTAAAAAGACAACTTAAAAAGAACTTTGACACTTATTAAACTCGTCCGATCAGTGAAATTAATGTTTAACGCCTGATGCTTCGAAAGGATCAGCGAAACGAGATTAATGTTTAACGCCTGATGCTTTGAAAGGCTCTATCAAAAAGAGAGACATGGAAAACAAAAAAGAAAAGAGAGACATGAAGAAGAAAGTTGAAATTGAATCTAAAAGAAAACACGCAAATATATTAATGGAGGTACGGAATCAGCTTTTCCTCTAAACAATTAATTAAATAAAGTATGCAATAGAAAGCATAAATCAGGAGAAGTGGGTGACATTCTGGCGTGATTTATGTCAGTCCAGAAATGAAATCAAATAATAAACAAAGTGAAATAGAGGTAGCCAAATAATTTAGAAAAACAATTGATTTGTATCTTCTCCTTTCTTTGTAATTGGTTTAAAAGTCATATTTGCTTTTAAGTTAAATTAGTTTGTATAATATGACTGATAAAATTTGAAATTTAGTATCTATGTCATGAGTAATCAATAGACTATATATATTCTAATATAAAAATCAGCTAGAGCACAAAGAAAATGAAGAATGGTAAAGCAAAGAACAACAAACAACGCCACACATGAGTGCTGGCCTGTCATATGATTTTACTTATAATTTTTACCGTGGATTTCAAAATGTACGCCTTTTGTCTAAGGGATAAATATAATATAAAGTAATACTCTTTATTAATGATGAGATAAATTCATGACAATTCAAGCTACTAATGAAGGCACTCACCAAAAAAATTAGCATGTTTTGTAGAGCGATTTTAATTGATTGACTTGCTTTAAATAAAACAACACAACATATGTGTCTCTGTGTGTGTCTCGTTCCAAAAAGTAAAAAAAATACGAAGAAGAAAAATGTTATTTCGGATAATTGGATTGGTCACATAAGAGCCTAGGCCTAGACCTATAACTGGGTAAATGACGGCGGTTCGATTGGACGGTCATTATTTTTGTTCATAAAAAAGATTTTTGATAGTCTGTGAAGCCTAAATTTTTGTTTGTGAAACTAAATTGTTTTTCATATTATATTCTCTTTGGCACAATACTATAAAAACATTATATATAGGTTTATTTTGTTGAGTTTAGTAGCTATGGAATCGAATCACATACAAACACAATAAACCTAACAAATATAACTTCAATTCACATACAAATACAACTTTAGATTCATAACGATTAAATTTGTATGTGAACTAAAGTTGCAAAATATTTATTATTAATACTCATTATACTACAAATTTTATCTCATTAGTTAAAACCAAATATACCATCCGTTAATTAAAACCAAATATATCATACCATCTTTACATAAACCTAATTCGATTTATACATTCTTTTGGTCATATTCAAAATTAGAACGCACTAATTAAAAGTGTTTGCAAACTTTTGTAATTGATGGATGAACAAATTCTCATAATTTTGTATATAATGTGTGTTTGTTTGAAACTAAATTTGTGTTGGTCTATTAAGCCAAAATGTTAATCTGTGAAACTTAATTGTTTTTAGATTATGTTCTCTTTGGCAAAAAAAGAAAACATGACTATGAAAACATTATGTATTTGGTTTGATATTAGGTTTGTTTTGTTGAGTTTAATAGCTATGAAATCGAATCATATATAAATACAATAAACCTAACAAACCTAACTTCAGTTTCACATACAAACACAACTTTAGATTGATATCGATTAAGTTTATATGTGAACTAAAGTTGCAAGATATCTATTTTTAATACTCATTATACTATAAATTTCATCCCATTAGTCAAAACCAAATATATCATACCATTAACTAAAACCAAATATATCATACTATATTTACATGTACCTAATTCGATATATGCATTCTTTTGGTCATACGCAAAATTAAAACACACTAACTAAAAATGTTTCCATATTTTTGTATATGAGGGTGAACAATTTATCATTTCGTTTTGTGTTCAACATGTCATCTAAAATTTGTTTGTACGAGACATTAGCTCTTCTAGTTGTTACAAACTGCTATTAAACAGAATCATGAAAATCCGAAATTACCGAATCTTCAAGTTATGTCGGAATTCCGTCAAAAATTTGGGGTGGATTTGCCGCTGTGTCGAAAGTTCTTTTGTGAACTTATATTTTTTTGTTTTAATTATTATAATGTGTGAGTAGATTTTAATTATTGGGTCTACGATAAATCTTGTTAGTTTTATTGATTGATGTTTGAATGTAGATGTTTAAGCGTTTTAATTAGAGATATCTTTCCATTAGATATCATATTTTTATATCAAAGTTTGCATCTAAAATTAGAATGCCAAACATTTCATATAGAAAATTATGTAATGAAATGTCTCAAACAACTCTATGAAAGCCTTTTTCCCCTAGCTAACTATATTTCTCAAATTACTATGATTTCTAATGAAAGTTTAGTAACTCTTAAGTAAGTAAATGTGATTAGGACTTTGAGAGAAACTTGCATTGATTTGACTGTTATTTTATGGTATACATTGTTTGCAAGTTAAAATCTCTTATCTAGTTATAGTAGCTAGTTCCATAACTAGTAAATTTTACTCTGTTGCTTACCTAATTTTCCTTGTTTAGTTGATTTGCTTCTTGTTTATTTCATTTCGTTGTTTTTTATCATGTTGTTTATGGTTAAGCTGAAGAAAACTCCAAAAACAAACTCAACTCTGCAGTCTAAAATGAAGATACTCATCTTGTATCACTGTTCTTGGAATTTTTAGGACCAATCACTTCTATTAGTGAGAACATTACACTAAGGTCTTTGGACATTGCGCGTGTTTAACCAGCAATATATTCTTGGTATTGAACTACAACCTTGACCGTTGGTTGCTGCTATAAGATCTAGATAAATAATCAATTTCACAGGTTTACAAGTGCATGAACCTATAACAAAAATTCATTTAACGTAATGACCTATGACAAACCACAGCCTTGCAAGAGAGATCATCATCAATGAGCCACAAGTTCAACTCTGTAAGCTTTGTCCGAATGATATTGGAACCAACCTCTGGTGACCAATACACCACAGGTTTGCCATCTCCCAACGATCGGTTCACGTTGTTGCCATCTTCAATACCCATCGTCTCTATAGTCTTAATCCTCTTGCCTTTATGCTCCACTAGCTCTTTCACTAGATGAATAAAATCTAAACTTTGTTTTGAGGATGCAATGCTGTGTAGAAACTCACTGCTCCACAGCTTTTGAGTGACAGATGAAGATTGAACAATCAAAATTCCAGAGCTTTCGTCGATATAGAAGTCGTAATCTGAACTGACTCTGTTAAAGAGCAGAGCTTTATCTACCAAAAGTGCATTACTTGAAAACACCCAGGAGCTGTATCCAAGTTCTAAGCATTTCTTCACAACGTAAGCATTTCCCAGAGCTTCCTTCACTGAGTTTGAGTAAGAAGTTTTGCTTTTGATCAACTTTTCCAGAAACATATCCGCATCAATCACAGGATGTCCTCTTCTTGAAAGATCACGCAACAACTCTGAGCTGGGGCCTACAAATACGTGGTTTTGAATATTAAGCTTCTCGAAATGGCAGAGTAAGTTCCTGACGAACGTCTTGTCTGCATCATATAGACTGACAAGAATTACTGTCTTCTCTTTCTGCACAGAAGGAAGAATGATGCCAAGATCATTCAGGTTTCTCACAATTCTACCAGGAACAACTTCTCTGAAACAGAAATCATACCACTTAAGGTTCCTCAAAGGTTTGAGTTTCAGAAAATCAGAATTGATGGAGCTTTTATTCAATAACGGTGAATCTAGCCCTGCGCTTTTTCGATAATTAACCCCAGCATCTCTATAAGAGGCACTTAAAGCTCCTTCATTTGGGAAATTGGTGTAGATGTTAAAATAGCCACGAGAATGAATAAACTTTATGAACCAAGGTGTCCATATTCGTTCTCCCATCCTCTTGTACCAACCATTCGTCACCATGCCATCAAGGAAAGGCTTCTTCCCAGTCGCCTTGTGCTCGTCATACCATAATCTGAACTCTTTCCATGGTTGTGGGAAGAGAAGCTGTCCCCATGTTCCCACCAACTGATATAACAAAACATTCGTTTTGGGATCTACATGTAGTTTATTCCCATGTTTACCTGCAGTTCACCACTAAATCAATCACTCACTATCTATGAACTCTCCCAAACATAAGCATGAACACCTGAATCCTACTTCTTATTGATCCACACTTGCATTGCTCTCATCAATTTCGTTTTCTCTCTATTTCTATTCAAATGGCATTACGGGAAGAAGGTATCAGTATCACCATACTACAATTACAAGTAACTACAGTGGATATATCGACCCTCTTAGATCTCTGAATTTTCTAATCAGATCCCAAATAAACGAAATCTATCAAATTGGTATGTTTTTGATGTATTGCTGAATCATGGAATAGAAAATGGTACCTGGAACGAGCCTTGGTCTCTGAAGTGAAGCTCCATAGATGGAAGGGTTGAAATTGGAAGTATCATAGTAGTAATTACGAATCACGCGTTCCAGAAACCCGTAATAGAGCGGAGAAAGCTGAAGATCATCTTCAACGACGAAGGCGAACTCGTGATCTGAGCTCGGCCACCAAGCCTCCAGCCACTGCGCTTGCAATCCGGCGTTTTCGGTCCGATAGTGAACTACTTTTTCGCCAAATCTCCACTCGAACCTATCGACAAACTCCAGGATTTCCCTCGCGTTCTTCAAGTTATCTTCCACCGGTGTATCGTTCCGGGCGAGGTAGAAGTGGTCGATATAGACGTGGAGGTGGATGCGTCCTCTGTTGCCGGCATCGCCGTAGTCGGCGGCGGCGAGAGATCCGAGACAGCGGGACAGAGAGTGGAGACGGTTATACGTGAGGACCTTGATGAGGAAAGTGAAAGGAGGAGCATCACCGTAATTCCGCCGGAAGGTAGTTCGAAGCTCGGCGTCAGAGTGCGTGGTGTCTGAGACGAGAATGAGAAGAGCGATGACGGAAATACAAAATAAAAAAAGAAGGAGAGGGAGTAGGTTTTTCTTGGGTTGGGGAAATACTATCGCCATGGATCGCAGTAATGTTTCTTCTCGATCCAGAATGAACAAGGAAGGTTTAGCAAATCAAACCAATCATAAACATGCCCTTACTACGCCAAAATTTGTTTTTCCATCAAATCTAGAGATTTAATTCTAAAAATGTGAGTTCTAAAATAAGAGGAAATTCATTCGAAATCAGTAAAGAATTAAAGATACCGATCGTAGATGAGATTCTTTGTAGTACTGTGTAGAAGAACTGAGCGTTGTGGAATTAAAGATATACTCATTCAAACCATTCAGTTGAAAATATTAAGATCCTAATCCGTTTCTCAAGTTCAAGCCATGGATGTAATCTTTAGGATACACAACAATCAAGAAGAACCTCATACAACATATTTAAAAAAACATATTTAGATAATCTATCCGCACAATTATTTATCCTTCGAACTTTACAAATCTGAAAATGAGTATTATAAAATGTTAGAGGATACGACATCATCCATGAATACCTTCAATTTAGGTAACTCAAAAGGCTTGGTTACTGTCTAATTATGGTTCAGGTCTCAATGATTAAATATTTCATCTCAAGATTATAAAGACACTGAATAGACCAATTCAAACCAGTAGCTTCGGCCTCGAGACATGTAAGGAGCTTAGGATACACCTCTGATCCAAACCATATCATCCTTCCAATATGATCTCGAGAATCCATCTCACTTGATCAATATATTTTTCTTTGTGGCAGGAAGGAAGTATCGATGTTGCATTTTAGTGTTCTTGGATTGTGGAGGTTCCATTTGACAGTTATGTGATGTTGTGGGGTCAAATCAGATTCATATTTTATTGTCAAGGGTCTTCCAATCCTCTTTATCCTCGTCCATTGCTCAAGAATATGATGGACTTCTTGTAGTTGATGAAGCATAGCTCGTTCATTTATTTTCATAGCCTCCAAAAAATTCATGACCATAAATTTAACATATCTCGCATTTCATCGTCTCCATTTAATGGTCCAACAACCACATAACCATATTGGTGTAAAGTTAACCAACTAGTTCTAGATAACAAAGGAAGCCAAGTGGAGTAGTTTGTATAGAGGAGTCTTGCAAAGGGACAAAGGAACAATCAACGGTTCACTCTTTCATCATTACCTTCACATCTCAGACACTCCGAACTCTTTGCTAGCCTATTATGCTTCATATTAGCACATACAACCAGAAAATTAGAGACATATCTCTAGATAGAGTGTTGGATATATGACTGCGTTCAGACACTCTAAATAGCTTTATAAGTTGGTTTCAAACTTGGCTCAATGTAACCTAATTTCATCTTCTCATTTTATCTGAATCCATACTAGTAACACGATTTCAAAGAGTACTCCCCGTTGTTGTTGAATATCCAAATGTAATCACCAATAGAAGAAGTGTTTGGCTTAATCAGATTGGTGAAAGAGACATCTCTAGATCTAAAGACTCTCGTGTTCTCTGTTATCTTCTATTTGTTTGATTGAGAATTCTTTAAAGAGTAAATAGAGATGGAAGCAGGACAAATGATAATAGCCTTGGAGGCCTAGGAGGCTTTTCATGCAACCATGGTTCTTTAATCACCAATCTTTCCTTAATCTATTTTTCATCAAATCCAAAGTACTATGTATACTTTTTTAGGTGAAAGATAGTATTGTCTTTATAGTAGCTTCCATAATTGAACTTTTGGGGAAATACTAACCGTTATATCTTTCAGCCAATAGAGACTCTAATCTTGTGAATATCCTCCAAAATTTATGGATGACGTTCACCTAAGCATAACGATAACGTAATTATTGACAAAAAAAAAAGCAAATTACATAATCGACAAAAAAAATACCGAACAAATCATACAAAGGTACCAAACTTTTAAATTCTAAAAACTGTTTGTTGAATTTTTTCGGTGGTAGTGAAATGATTGGATTGTCTTGGTTGTTAGATTCGTCGAATGGAAGATGGCTCTAATAAAGCTGATTCTGACATGGGATTAGAGGTGCTTTTGCACCATATTCAGAGTCCAATTTTTTTTTAAAATTACACTACGAAGGCCAAACCATTTATTATGTGTCGCTTACCATTTTTCAAGACTCTGAATATTTTGTCGACCCTCCTCCCAAAAGCAAGCCCGACAAAACTTTAAACATGTATTGCTGGATCTGAGGCCCGTAAACCACATCAACAACAAGATCATTAATAACAAAAATAAAATAGAAATTAGTAAAAAATGATAGAAGAAAATAAAATTAACTCGGGTGAGCTGTTGCAAGTCACATGGGGCACAAGGGTGGTTCATGTGCATTGTTCCTTTTTTCTCACACCTCGTTTTGTCCTTATCCGATCCACAAGCTCTACAACATAATACCAATCTTGTTGTTGTACCCCCTCTACTTTCTGGTATTTACTCTCTGGTCCGTAACCAGATTCAATTAACACTTTTTTCTTAGTCTAATTTCGATAGGTTTCTTTGATTATGAGTTATATAATGGTGAGTTAAAAGAGATTGGTTTTGTTATATTTATCATTAAGCAATGTTTTGTAGTAGCTAGGTTGTCTTTCATATCATGCATAGGTAAAGTAATCATTTGATTGATTTGTCCCACGGAAGTTTTTTAGTAAGTAAAAGAGAAACCATCGGCAAAAACGACTTTTAGTGTTATGCAAGTAAGGACAAAGTAATCAACATCGCTAATTGATAACTTTTTGAATAGCGAACTTAACGTGAATAAAAAGACGAAACTTACTGATTGAGAGTGAATAATAATATCAGAATTAATAAATCCAAACGAGTGTTGAATTTTGAGTTTACATAAGTCATGGTAACAATTTTGAATTACAATAACCATGTTACAATATTGAATAAATAAGGATTTTTATTTAGAAAAAACAAAATATATATGGTTTTTTTTTAATAGTATAAAATTATGTTTTTTGGGGTGGTTTTGATTTATTATTATCGAAAGAATTAGGAAATTACAACTTTTGGTGTGTCCATAATTTATGTGGGAGTGAAGTAAAGAACCGACAATAACAATTTGAAGAAAGTAGCTCACACATCTAATGTTCTCACCCAACACCATCCTGAACGTTGATATCTCACCATCCAACGGCAACTAGCTTCCGATAGATTGAATTAACCACAGCCGTTGGATCAAAAACCTTTTCCTCCTTCTTACTCCATCATAAATAAATCCACAATCTTCACTGACATCTCTCACTACTGGCATTCACTCGCTTCCCTACTCCGATCGAGTCACCGTCGTACTAGATCGTCCCAAATCTCGACGGGATTCTCTGCGTTCCCTTAACCGTGAGTTCTTCTTTACTCTTTTACGTCTCGTTTGTATCGTTTCCTCTCTGAACGCGGAGAAATCTAGGGAAGATGAGGCGATATCATATACTCACTTGCTGATTGTGATACTTCGATTGAATCCTCTTCCTCCAAATCTATATCTACTCTTGATCTGTTTCGTATTTGTTCCGTTTTTGCTTTCTTAACTTGAATTTTGATTTAACAACCACTTAAAATCGTGGTACCGTTTGAGTTCCGGGAAGGATTTGAAAATCGGAGTTTTCAGTGCGGCGTTGTTTTTCCGATCTGCATCGTTCTCATTAGTAGCTTGAACTTCCTGCCGTGATCTGTCGCTTGTTTCTATAGCTTCTTCTTAGTTTTTCGTTTCTTTTGAATGATTTGTTTGGATCTGATATAGATTTGTTTGATCTCTGATCGCGAGATACAGTTGTCGACATTCGATCTAACTGTCATTTAGATCTGATACAGATTGTTTTTCTTGGAATTCCGTTGCCTCTGTTTTACACATATGAAGTTGATTTCTAATAGAGATTCTTGTTTGCTTTCAGAGAAACAGAAGATGAGAGAAATCCTTCACATTCAAGGTGGCCAATGTGGTAACCAGATTGGTTCAAAATTCTGGGAAGTTGTCTGTGATGAGCATGGAATTGATCCCACTGGTCGCTACGTTGGAAACTCCGATCTGCAGTTGGAGCGTGTAAATGTTTACTATAACGAGGCTTCATGCGGAAGATATGTTCCCCGTGCCATTCTCATGGATCTTGAGCCTGGTACTATGGACAGTGTCAGAACCGGACCTTATGGTCAAATCTTCAGACCTGACAACTTTGTTTTCGGCCAATCTGGTGCTGGAAACAATTGGGCTAAAGGGCACTACACTGAAGGAGCCGAGCTTATTGACGCAGTACTCGATGTTGTACGCAAGGAGGCTGAGAATTGTGACTGTCTTCAAGGTATGTAAACCAAGAAAAAGTTTATAAAAGGTCTTTGAATTGTGGTTTTGAACATTTTATTCTAACAATGATGGATTTTTCAGGTTTCCAAGTATGCCACTCGCTTGGTGGAGGTACTGGGTCTGGAATGGGAACTTTGCTGATATCTAAGATAAGGGAAGAGTATCCTGATCGAATGATGCTCACTTTCTCCGTCTTCCCATCGCCAAAGGTCTCGGACACAGTGGTTGAGCCATACAATGCTACACTCTCAGTTCATCAGCTGGTTGAAAATGCTGATGAGTGTATGGTTTTGGACAATGAAGCCCTTTACGATATCTGTTTCAGAACACTTAAGCTCACAACTCCTAGCTGTAAGTCCTTTCTTTCTCTGCAATTCTTTTGTGATAATTGAATCACTAAATCATAAATGTTTCTGTTTGAGTAATATCAATGCTGATATCTTGTGATTTGCTTGACTGCAACAGTTGGTGATCTGAATCATCTGATCTCTGCAACCATGAGTGGAGTTACATGCTGTCTTAGGTTCCCAGGTCAGCTCAACTCCGATCTGAGGAAGCTCGCAGTGAACCTCATCCCCTTCCCTCGTCTCCATTTCTTCATGGTCGGTTTCGCACCTCTCACCTCACGTGGTTCCCAGCAGTACCGCGCACTCACCGTCCCTGAGCTCACCCAGCAGATGTGGGATTCAAAGAACATGATGTGCGCGGCAGACCCACGTCACGGCCGGTACCTAACAGCCTCAGCCATGTTCCGTGGCAAAATGAGCACAAAAGAAGTAGACGAGCAGATGATAAACGTGCAGAACAAAAACTCTTCCTACTTTGTTGAATGGATTCCGAACAACGTGAAGTCTAGCGTCTGTGACATCGCTCCTCGAGGTCTCTCAATGGCGTCAACCTTTATTGGGAACTCGACATCGATCCAAGAGATGTTTAGACGGGTGAGTGAGCAGTTCACTGCTATGTTTAGGAGGAAAGCTTTCTTGCATTGGTACACAGGTGAAGGAATGGACGAGATGGAATTTACTGAAGCTGAGAGCAACATGAACGATCTCGTCTCAGAGTATCAGCAATACCAAGACGCAACTGCAGATGAAGAAGGTGAGTATGAAGAAGATGAGGATGAAGATCAACTATTGGATCATGAGTGAATTTAGCTGATATAATTATTACTACCCGTTTTTAAAAAAATTTACCCTCTCGTGTTTCTTTTCCTTGTCCGTCTGTGTTTTTATTGGAGTTTCCTATACTCTTGTTTGTCGTCTGTGTGTAAAAGTGAGGTCGGAGCTAATTTTTTATTGTGTGGTTTTACAATTGGAGTCCATCGTTTTTTTTTCAATGCTGCTTCCAATAATTGGTTTCCAGATTAGAAGTTTTACAGTGTTGTTAGTTTTGATTTTGAATTAGCGGAACCAAGTGATTAAATAAAGGAAGCTTGGATTTTCATTTTACAAGACAATTTGATAGTAAGGAAGAAAAAAATGAATTTGTAATTAGTTCATAAATCAACATCATTTGGACAGCTTTTTCTGTGTCTCACATTAACAAAATGCTTAACCAACTCGGTTCTAGTGCTAACCGACTTAGCTCAAAAGAGAGCTTAACTAGAACCACTAGCTGCCCAAGAGTAAATTGGTCATCATCTCCTGTTTAATGTCCCTATGCAAGACTATATCTCCATTTAGAATGTAGAATTCCCGATTGGCTCAAGTATAAATTGTAAAAATGGTCTTTAATGGGAAACTTTGCTTGTAATTTGACTTGAGTATATCAATATGAAAATTGGGTAAAGAAAATAAAAGCAGATATAATAAAATAAGCCTTCCCCACGAAAGAAAGAGCAGTAAGGGTAAATTGGAACATTCAGATTTAGGAGAAAGAATCGGAGGAGAAAAATCGAAGCCATGGACGATCAAGAGTTTCGTAGCCTCCTCGATTTCTTCCCCATCGTACGATCTCGCGACCACCGTGTAAATCTCCCTTCTCTTCTCCCTTAGAACTCTCTGTCTCTCTCTGTCCTTGGAAAAAATATATATTGTTGTTCCTCCTGTTATTGCTAACTTATTTGATCCAACTCGGTTCCTCTGAAAACCCTAATTTCCTCATTTGTATTAGTATGTCTTTGTATGTTTAGAAAGGGATTCTAGTAGCAACATCGTGTTAGTTTTTCCCTATTTCCAGCTTTCGTTCTGAATTTCTCACTAGTATGGGTTTGATAAATTGATCAGTGTTATGTACACTTCGACTCCATCTCAAATCTGGAAATTAGGAGTAAATAATGATCGATTTTTCTTAAGAATGGTTTAATACACAGTTATATTTGTTGCTCTGTTCCTTCTAAGGCTGGATTCCGTCTGATGCATAATTTATTCATTACTCTGGTGTGATTTATATGTCACGGTTTCTGGTACAGACTATAATTTGAATTTATTTTTTTGGGTTTCAGGCTGATTTAGATTCTTCAAAGCAATCAACTTCACAGTCAATTGTAGAGCGAGAGGTAATTCTGAGATCTTAAAGCTTCTTTTCTTTATTTGTGGATGAGGATCCGCTTGAAATGTGATGGAATTTAGAATCACCCACAGCAGGAAAGTAAATGGCACGATGCACCAAGCGTAGATAACCCAAAAGACTTGCAAGGTCAAAATACTGATCCTGGTATTGCATCTTTTTCCTTTCCCACCTTGAGATTTCAATATAGCACTTTACAATTATGTAAAAGAAATCAATTTCAGAAAGAAAGCTAAGAGATATAGTTTGCCTTCATTATAGAGAAAACTCAAATGTGTTTAAAAGCTTTCAAACCATGTTAATGCGAAAATAAACCAGGCTATAGAAAATTCCTTGTGGTAATCATGAATCTATGTGATTTGTTTTTTTTTTTTTTGGATCAAGAAGATTGCAAAAAGGAATCATGATGCCTAGCTGTTAGATTTTGCTTATGTCTTCAAGACAGACAAGCCGAACACCCTCGTTGATAATTGGACATTTGATCCAACCGTTACTTTTCATTTTTGTCAATTTGTTATATGTGTGTTTCCTCAGCTAGCTCTGGATATGGTTCTTATCTGTCCTTTCCAATGAAATGAAGTTTCCATGCTCCGTTTTAGCGAAAAAAAAACTCAACATATGCCACTGTTATACTATACACTTATATAATTTAGCTCTTCAGCTGTAGAAGCAAGCGGTTTTTTATGATAGTAATGAGTGAAAATTCCTGTTGTTCCTATTCTGTATTGTTAAACAAATGCCTCATCTTCTTACTGCACAATTTTGCATCCCCTTATCCTGATTTGTGGACTTGTTTTGACAGATAAATTCTGGGAAAAGCTGAAAACAGCTGCTTTATCACCACTGACTTTGTTCAACCGAGTTGATTTAGAGTTGGATAAACATAGTTTTCGGATAGTTATCGCATTTGATGTAGCCAAAGAAATGAGATTGATATATATATGTATATATATGCATGTCTTGTTCGTTCATGACTTGTTCATCTCTGATTCTACTACATACACTGAGTAATTGTCTTCTATTTGGGATGTTACCTTGTTCTTAAACCTTATCTCATCCTTTGCAGGTTGGTGAGGTTGAAGCAGAGAGGTTTTGCAAAGCTTTCGAGAAACTCCACAAGAAACTTGTATGTTTTACTCCATCATCTTCTAAATACGTTTTTAATCGCACTACTAATACTAAGGACATTTTCTTTTCATGTGGTTTTGGTTTCAGGTGTATGAAGAGTTGGATCGAGAAGCTGCAAAACGATACTTATTAAACTCTTAAAAAAATTAGTGTCTTCAATACAAATTTGATTCCAAAGGTTTGTTTACGTGGAGATATCTCAACTCTTTTTTTCTTCTCGTAATTATGTATTAGTGACTAGTAATCAAAATTCTCTGTCTATTTATGATTTTCATTTTCAACCTTATATGAGAGACTATCTTATGCTTATTTTCAATTCTTGTTTGGAACTTGGAAGCAGAATCTCTTTTATTTGGAAGCAGAATCTCTCTTTCCCAAATTCTTCATATCAAATCGAAATCTTTTATTATTTTTTGGTTTTTACTGTGGGAAATCTTAATCTTGTCCCTACATTTTATTTCGATTTTCAATGAGAATGTAGTAAAGATTCTTTAATCTTTCAATTCCCGTACATGTCTGACTCTTACTCCGACAGTGTTTCTTATTTGCCCACACCTAGTTAATGTAAGTCATAGTAAAAAATATAATTCATTTTCTATTATTCGCGTTACACAAAACTATACAATTATTTGAGTATACGTTTCACTGGCAAAAGAAAATAATGTACATTTCTCTTTCTTTTTTTATACCTGTGGTCAATTAGTGTCTTACAGGTTTTTTTTTTTTTTTTTTGTTAAAAATGTCTTACAGGTTTTTTCATGCTAAATAATTGTCTTTTTCTTACAGCTTTTGTGTGATCATGATAAAAAAAAAAACTATTCAAATCAAAATTTATTTAATATTGTAAGCTTGATATATAGCCTGATAATAAAATCTTATATCTTTCACATCCAACTCTGCAAGAGAATACTAGCTTTATCATAATTTCAATTCAACAATGATGCTCATTCGTTCTTTTTTATTTATTTTTCTTTGGCATCAACAATGATGTTCATTTTATCATTATCATAAACATTCGTACCACATGAAATTTCCACCTGTTTCACATTCAAACCAAAAGATAATAATCATACGCACTAAAAAAATCAAAGAAGTTTACATAGAGAAAAAAACATTTACTATTTTTCAAAGACTCGTTGTTCCAACACTCTTAGATCTCATTCCTTCAATAGAATCAGAAGTTACAAACCAAGGCAGATGAGATCACGTACGAATACGATATAATGTATATCAGTGTAACAAATAGTAAATATATATGGAATTTTTTTTTTTTTTGTTTGCACAAAATGTTTTTTATTCGGACAAAAAATTAACAAAACTTGTAACATATTTATCTATTATGCAAAGGATTGGGACCTGTGAAGACTCTTCTCTTGTCATCTTCAAAAACATCATTGTCACCACCTTTATTAGTGTATCTTGATCCTCTTGACGCAGCATCGGGATTAAGATCATGAAGCTTTGGATCTAAAACTCCAGGTTTCGTCAAGCTTCCATGAGTTGAGTGATGATGATGAGTATCATGAGACGAAGACGATGAAGCTCTAGCGTAAAGAAACAGAAACAAGAGAAGAAGAAAGATGATCAAGGCAACAGTAGTTATGTGTCTCCGAGATTTTCTTCTAGAGTAGTAATTTCCCATCTCTTCAGAAAATCTTCAAGATATATCTATATAGAGAGAGAGTTTCTCTATAAGAGATGGATTTTCTTTAAACTGACACAAGAAGGTATAAAGGATCTGATCAAGATCTCTTAGTTTCTCTCCCAAAAGTCAGTGTTAAAATGAGAAGAGAGGAATGAAAGTGATGGAACAAAAAGCTATGGGGCTTTTATCCTATGACTTGCTCCAAAAGTTTGTTGCTCTCTCCCTTTCTTTTGTTTTTCTCCATCACTTTCTAAATATAATGAAACAAGAGATTTGTAATATCATTACTTTTGAAAATAACTAAGTTTTGGTTGAATCATGCTCAACCAATTAGCTGGATTAATCGGCCAGTGGTATAAATTAGTGAGGTTAATCTCTTACTCTAATTAATTAATGGGTAGTTTAGAGAGTAATGAGGGTGTGAAAAAGCATAGAGATATAGTAATTAAGTGAAGGGGGGTCAAAGTAGAAAGAAATAGAAAAAGAGAGAAGAAGGGGCCAAAAAGGGAATTGGAGTGATGATTCTAAGACTTAGCTTTCTTTGGGGAAAATGATGTTGTCTTCACTCCTCTTTTTTTTCTCATTGTGTTATTCCACACCCACATTTACACTCACACACATGAAAAAATCCACTCCCCACTTGAATGTTCCCCCGTATTTTATGTCTTCTTTAGTCTTTCTATGAGATTACCTTTTTTTTTGTTTAATTATGAATTAATTAGAGGAAAGAACTATATATCAAATGGATACAATTTTTCCGTTATCTCCTATCTTCTATATTTTCCAAGAAATACCATACGTTCATGGAACCATCATGACACTACTGCTACCTCTCATAGCCCGAGTTGCTACCACTTCTGAAGCTTGGAAAGCTCTAGAGTTTTTTATTATTGTTTTAACTCTAGAAGAAACATGCATGTAAATTCTCATCTCAAAACTTAAATTTAAATTATCAAAATATGGAAACGATATTGTAACCTATATTGGAAATTCAAAGGGATCCAAAGTAATATAAGAGGTACATGGGTTTCCACGTATTGTCAGTTGACTTGAATTGGAAGCATGTGAAACTATATTGGTCTCAAATTCATTAGAAGATGAATGATCCAAAAAAAGCCATCATCTCTAAGGGCATATTAGAATATCCACAACAAAATATGAAGACGATTAAACTTTAATATAAGAGATATAAGATTCTCCACTCATTGTTAATTGATTTTGAGTTGAGTTTTTAATAACATATTAATGTTAAATTTCATGGGTTTCCAATCAAAAATCAGTTGAAAATAAGTGAAGATCCCATATCTTTATATACAAGTGTTGAATATCACTATGTTCAATGTAAGATATTCTAAAATGTCTCTTCGAGATGATGACTTTTTGGCTCGTTCATCTCGAATTGAATTCCACTTTTCGAATTGGTTATACATGTTTGGAGTTTATTGGACTCTCATACCATGTTAAGTTTCATGAATTTAATTCTAACTTAAAACCAGTTGACAGTAAATGAGTTTCGTCATTTCTCTTATAAATTACTTTAAGTTCCTTCTTTCTTTTGGTGTGGGACCTAACATGTGAAGAATCATGGGATTCCAACTTAAAACCAACTAACTATTAGTCGAGTGACGCAAATCTTAGTGTTCGTCCCACTACAATTACGATGTTGAATCCTAACATGCCCCCTCGAAATGATGACTCTATTGGGTCATACATCTCATATTGAATACCACCTTCATTTTAGATCAGTTATACTCATTTTGAATTTATTAGACTCTGATACCATATAGGAATTATGTCTTGTCTGCCACGAGGAGGCAAGTATATATAATCTTAATGACTAATTGCGTTCAATGTATATGGTTATTTTGTCTCCCTTTTTCTCACTATGTTTTTATTTTCTGCATTTTCATGATATGAAGGTGGAATTCTTAATTCAGCAAGATGATGTAGAAAATGTTAGTTACGATGAGGGTTATGTATTGATTACACTAAAATGCTTTTTAAAAAGCAGCTCGACTCTATTGATGTGCTCGCTATAGAGGATCAAACGGGAGCCAACGTGATTGAAACAATGTTAGCTTCCCCAAAAGCTACGCAATACCTGCAAGCCATTTATTTGGTAGTCTTGATTTTCGACCAATGTTTCAGAACCCTTTTAGTGGCATCGGCTCAAGGGTTGCCCGTGCTATTACCTCAAACCGTCATTACCGTGACACTATTTACAGCAGTGCTAGTATCTTATTTTGAGATTATTTGATGATATTTATACTTTTTCTATAAAAAAAATCGAGAGAAACACAAGAGAAAAATCAAATCGGTATGTGTACCTT
Source organism: Euclidium syriacum (assembly GCA_900116095.1). NCBI lineage: Eukaryota > Viridiplantae > Streptophyta > Magnoliopsida > Brassicales > Brassicaceae > Euclidium > Euclidium syriacum. The sequence goes on along the minus strand of FPAK01000007.1, from coordinate 9,315,478 downwards.
TCTCTTTTTTGTTGGTCGATGGTACTCATATTATAGGTTAGATTAAGACTTTGAATGGTTGCTCCGGTACAAATTTGATCGGACCAATCATATTAGTACGAAGTTGGTCAGCTAAAGTTTAAAGGTGGACCAAAAATAAGTGCGTACTAGAAAGTTGCTTTATATTTTTGGTATGCACTTGCATACTAATTATTTTGTTGTTGGTATGCACTTGGTACGAACCAAATTGAACCAAACCAAATTGAACCAAAGTGTGAATGATTATAAAAGTACATATTTATCCGAACTTGGTACAACTCGAAGCGTACCCAGCAATCATTCACAACCTAAGTTTTTCCTTTACAGATTTTATTACAAGAATGCAAAATTGATAAATTAAAATACTTGTCCTTTTATATAAGAAACAGAAACAGTGAAGGATATTTACGACATTAACAGTGACATAGATCATATTACTAGTTTACATTAAATCTTTATTGTATAAGAAATTATACAAGCATGGTGACAATTGGAGATGAATAATCAATTTGTTGTAACAAAAAGTGAAGAAAATGATGAATACTTATGAGATTGTCATTGATTTTGATGAAATTCATAGTTTAGACGAAGTCTTTACTCAACATAATTTTAATACAAAGTTGTTATAAAAACATCAAATATGGACCATTGATTGAATGAAATGAAAAAGTTAGTGGTGTTTACATGTGTAATGGAAGACTATACAAAAATAAAAATGAAAGAATTTTCTGAGATTAATAATATTATATTTATACAAAATTCTTACACCTTGGAATTTTAAAATTTAGTAAGGAAGACTACTTGGCTGAAACTGAATTAAGTTCCTAAATCTGGTCAAAATTATAATAATTGGAATCATGGTAACAATTGAATAAATTTGACGACCCATATTTTAGATTATAACTAAATTATATCATTTTATATAATTTCACTAATATCATTACATAACATCTAAAAGAATTATCTCGAAGAGGTATAATAGAAAAAACGGCATAAACTTATATAACTATAAGTTTACAAATAGCATCCACTGATTAACACATTAAACAATATCGACGAGAAGAAAAAAAATATCAACTAAAAATTTAACAACCAACATGAGATTGAGGGAATTCCAAACTTTTAAGCTTGATTAGAAATTCACATGAAGATATAAAGAATCTCTTATTTACTTGTTACAAGTAGTGACAAGTGAATCACAACAAGAAACCAATCACAATACACAGTTCTAAAGAGTGCTATCAAATTAGCAACCACAAGTGTCGACATTGAAGTTCCCGACTCAATGGTGAATTCGTCTTCAACATGGGTAATGCGATAGCAAGAAATATAGCCATACACAGAGCTGTTGCTTCGGGTTGCGAATTTCACGTTTTTATGATTTGAAAAATTGTATAGTTAGTATATATATTTGTGACATACAGAAATCAAATCACTATCTTGTGAGAACGTATGGAGATATAAAATTTAGTATTCTCTATGAAAACTGAGCAGCTTTAATGCCGACAAAGTGACCCAATGAATGTGATTGATGAACTTATCTTTACCATGGAGTGTTAAAGACTAAATGGTTCTAAAACATAAAACAATATCAGTTGTCATGCAAATCAAGATAACATCATTAGAATAAAAGTGAAATAAATTGATAGACTATTTGCAAATTATATCTATTTCATCATTTTTCTTAATTTTATAGATTTTGAATAATATGGAAAACAATATAAATTTACTTTTAATAATTGAGAGAGTAGATAATTGTCTCAAACCACCAATAGAGAAACATCGCCATATTTCTTTATTTATTTGTTTTATTCTCCTTTTTTATTTTTTTGGTTTTCAATTAAATGTTATCACATATTTCTAAATATTTATGTTCTCCTATTTTTATTTGAATTAAATTTACTTTTATGATTATTTAGGTACTTATACATATAATTTTTAAAACTTTTTGAAGAATTGATTCTTTTATTCCTATTTGAATTAGATTTTTTTTTACTTACGATATTTGACTTTCAATTTTATTTTTGAATCAAAATATTATGTTTTTTTATTAGAAATGAATTATTTATATTTTTCACTTAGATTTTTACCTATCTATAATTGAAATGAATTTGGTTAAAAAAACTCGATTGTCAAAGTTTGATAAATGAATTTGTATGAAAAATGTAAAAAAATAATTTTTTTAATTGATAGTTTAGTTCTCAATTTCAGATATATTTTTTGTGGATTTAGTCTTAGTAAGTTATTTTTAGGTTACTTATAGATATTCAAAAATATTTGAGTAACAAATTTTTTTATTATTTTCTTACAATCTTAATTAGAAGATTCCCCTTTTGTATTTCGCCTACGGCTTTGATGTCAGAAATATCATATTTTCAACTAATGAGTAATATTTTATTTTATAACACAAATTGTATCTCTAGAATTCATCTAAGTAATGACTTAAAGTTTTAAAAACTAATTCTCTTTCGGTCCATCTGAGTACTACAAAAGTCTGATTAAACGTTATTTTAGTCTTTGCAAAGATAAATATATCTCAGATTATAATAAATTGAATCTCAAATTGTAATGTTTTGGTGATTATTAGTGTATAATCTTGAATTGGATTTTCACATATTAAAGTGCAAAGAAAAATTGGTATAATGGTCGAATAATTTATCATATTGGCAACATACTTTTCTCTTGGATTAGACTTGTGCGGTGTATGATTTTAGAAAATATTTTTATGCTCTTATTCTTTTTCTTCGTAATTGGTTAGCTTCTACAATGGATCCGCAAAACAAACCAATATTTGCATATGACTCAGTCTCAAAAACTAGCTGATCCATTCGACTTGGGGGAGGATTGGTGAATCCAAACAAAGCGGCTGATTCGGGTCTTGTCTTCGACGCGGGAGTAGAAGATTATTTGGGATTTTGTGCGCTTCTGGCTACAACAAAGCATCAATTTCGAAGATAGCTAATCAGACATATCATCGTCTGACTCTAAAGCCATCAATATTTGATCTAAACTTGCCATCCGCAACTATTCGTCTGCGTGGTCTCCGAATCAATGCCATTCCAAGCATACTTGTATTCAATTCCCTTATCAAGAAGCTCAACTTCGAGGTAACAATATCGACAACTCACCGAGCAAATTCGAGATACTACCTCGGAAATCTAACTTGGATGGACTGCGACCACAACTTCACTATCGGATATCGGTGAGGGTGATGTATTTCAATTATTGAGTAGAATTTGGTTTTGCAGAATATGAACATACTTTTGTTCATCAACGATGCAAATCAAATTCAACAGCTGATCATAGTTCTTAAAGTAATTTTTATAATACAAATACGTTTGTGCTTTTTGACTAACATACACTCTCTACATAGATCATCTTCCAATTTATAAAAGTAAGTATTAAGTTAAATAAAAGCAAAAACAAAGCAAAAATCTAGATATATAAAATTTTGTTTTATCTTTCTCACATCATCAATTGAAGTTCTAATAAATTAACATATCATCCTCATTTGGTCAAAAAAAATGAAATTTTTTTTAAAACAATAAGATAATCTAATATAGCTTTACATTTATAGGCGCAAGTTGTGATATTGATAATATTAAAACAACTTACTAATGCTCATTCTTATTAACTACACCATCAATCCTTTTTACTTTTATTCGTCTAATCTTTTCCATTTTGCTTCTGCGAAAGCTCAAAAGTTTTTCCCAAATTCAAATTAAACAATAGTAAATTGTGTAACGGTTATGCTATATTGTTTTCGAGTTTAATTAGCTAAATTTATCAGGTTTTGGTTCTTTTCTGTCATATGTGTTTGCCGCCTTCAATTATTCTCTTTCTGACTATTACCAATTCTTCAACAATCTTGAGACTGAATCACAACAAAAATGTTCATTTCGTTTTTTTACCAAAAACTCAACAAAGATGATGGTGATGGAATGACACATATGGTTTTCCACTGTATTAAGGATATGTATATTGACAAACGCGTACGATAGTTTATAATTTAAAGATGAATCACAGATTATCACACAAATAAGGTAAAGTCAGACAATCATAACTAGAATCATATGAGGTACAATGGAGCCTTTAAGTATATATGATTTAAACCGAATTAAGTTCCTAAATTCGGTCAAAGTTGTAAGAATGAAATTATTATGATAACAGTTGAATAAATTTAGAATCTCAACTTTTAGATTATAGGCATTGTATTACCATTCATCTAAATTCACTAATAACATCATACGACAACTATACAAGAAAAATCGAACACAACACAAGAGGAAAAGTAATATGTGTACCTTTTTCTTTTAGTTAGTATGTTATAAACAAAAGAGAGCCCGTTTCGAACAATTATCCAATTGTTTCAATTTTTTATCTCTAAGAAAAAAATTGGTAATTGAGGTCTTTTAATGAGGATATTGAGTTGGACCAAATAAATCCAATCATGCTAAAATAATATCAGACCGAAATTACCTAACCAAAAATGAATCTCAATCCAGATAAAACGAAGTTTGTTATTTTCTTGATTTCATATACACAAATTCGAAAATTTGTAAATCGACAAGGTTTCGAATGAATTAAATTGATTTTTCCCTTACATTGTTTTCATTATTTTCTACTTTTATCCTTTGCGGTTTTCTTTCGTATTTTTTTATAGATCTATAATTATGACTGGTTTTGTGTATATTTTAATTTATGTACGTGTATATATGCGATAGGTAATAATAATAAAAAGTTTTAAAATACAAAAATGTGTGAGTCGCTAATCTTCATTTTCTACACTAACATTTTAAATTCAACAACTAACATTTGTTTGATCGATATGTAAGATTAGATGTATATATATTGAAATTCAATTTTCAAATCAGAAAACTACTAATACCTAAAATAAAAACAAAAATTGATTAACAATAAGTTTATTTTGTCAAATTAACCTTACTTTATTAGAATTTTTTTAATTTGTAAGCTATTTTAAAACAACTCGATCTAATCTCGTATACTCCCGGCTTCGCTTCCGAACCAATCATCGGTACTTAACCAAAGACCTAGGAGGCTAGGACTAGTTTCTATACTCGTTGAAAGAACCGGGCGTTATTACCGAATTAACCAAATAGTATTCCAGATTTTGCAATTTATTTACTTTGGGTTTAATTATCAAACAAAAAAACCAGCTTTTCCTAAACCCTAGTACGCCATTGGAGGGAGGTTGAGTAGTGTTCTTTTTCTGCCAAGTTTGTTTGGGAAACCCTAAAGCTTTCGATTCGATACGACTCTTCAATGGAGGCGCTATCGGGAATTGAAGCAGACATCGAATCCTTTTTCAACGAACAGGATCAACAGAGACCATCATCGGACGGCTGCAAACAGGTCCCGTGGCTGAGCTGGGAAGAGTGGGACTCCGTCAGAGAGTCTCTCTTCTCGTCTTCTCCTGATAGAGTCGCTTCTGCGTTGGAAAGGGTAATGCTATTGTTGACGTCTTTCCTATTTGCGACGAAAAAGAACATAATTCCCAGAAATCGGTTCAAATTGAATTTTACTGTGGGAGAGCTCATAAGAGCGATTTCGTCCATGAAACTCAGTTAAATTGTTTCAATTCGCTGAATCAAGCTTACTGATTTAGACTAGATATGTGTAAAGTACAGACTCTCTGTAACCAATCTCTTTGTGAACTGCAGGTTGTAACATGGCGAAGCAGAGGATCTCTTCCAGCGCCTGTGGATGTTACGGCTTCCCTTATTGAAATTCAACTCAAAGATGGCTTTATTCCGTTAAGTTTCTGTGATTTTTTATAGACTGTCAAATGTTTCATAACATTTTTGGATGCGTTCTCAGTTTTTCTTCATGTGATTAAAACAGTAGAGAGAAACAACCAGCAGATGCATTATACTCGGAGCATTTACTGCAAATGCTATATTGCATGGGAATACTCAGGTGAGTACGAGCTTTCCCCACTTGGGTTGGTTTTGGTGATTCTAGAAAAGTCCTTTGATGGCCTTTGACTCTTGCCTATTATGTATAAAGGCTTGTGAACTGTGTCATAGAAAAGACAAGGAGAAGAGCAGAGGTTTCAATTGCGGATGCAGCTAAAGCAATTGGTATCCCACGTAAATTAATCGATCTCCGTCATGGTAAGAAACTTTCGGTGTTTTTTTCCCTCCTGGCTGTGTACTCTAAATTTTCATGCTGCTTTATGCTTATGATTGCATTTGATTGTTCTGATTGTAGAGGGTTCTCACCGTGAGCTCCCTGCACTCTCGGTTCTTCGGGATGCTGCAGATGAGGTACACCTTTTCCCTTCTTAATTCTGTTTGGCATTCTAGTCTTCTTTATTTCGAATATCATAGCTTCATAGACAGGAAGGTCTGCTTTCCTGTAAATCAAAACCGTTTTGCACTAAAGATTTTCTTAAAGAATCCTTTTTTTTTTTTGTCTTTTCAAAAAGGCATTCTGTGTGGTGTGTTCTTGTTCTTGGCAACTGAAGTTTTAGAATTCGTTGGTTATTGTAGGCACTTGAATGGTTGAAATCTTATTATTGGGAGCCTCAGAGGTACCAAATTCCCTTCAAGAAAGATGGAACAGCTAGCATCAGAAGAGAAGTCAAATCCAAACTCCGGAAACTTGGTCTCTGCTTGCAGCTTAAGCAGAATCCTCAATTTGACTCCCCTTTGGTCAAAGATAAATGTAAGACAAAACTCTTATTTTCACTTTTTGGATCTTGTGGTTGATGGGAGCTAGTATTTCCAAACAAACAAAAAAGGAATAAACCCATCTATGCCCTCCTTCTTATACCTCCATGAAGTTTACAAGATAATGACATTATTTAGATGAAATTTCGGTTTTGGTTGCTTTAGAGCTGGAAATAATTGTCTGTTGCATCCTTATGTTTCACATTGGACTTCTCTAGTTTTGTATGGTCATATGGTGTCTATTTTTGTGATTTCAGGTTCTAATAAAAGGATAAGGAAGATTGTAAGCAGCCTTGTTGAGTTATACCCTTCTTTCTCCGCAGAGATTTCCTCCGTGCTGCTTGAATTCTTACTCAAGACCTTGGATTCTTCGAAGTCGGAAGAATTCCAAAATCAGCCTGGCCAAGATTTCAGGGTCTATTTAGAAGAATGGAAACCTGTAATCGTGGAGTTCTCAAATAGAGAACCCGAGTTACTTTTGACTCTACTCAAGGCAGTCCTTGATATGATCCAAAATAATGAAAAGAGAATATTTGAAACTGGTAATTATTAGTTTGTCATCTCAACTTCCACTCCAATATTTTTTTACAGAATCAGTTTTTAACTCGTATGAATTGCTTGTTGTTTCCTACAGAAAAGTCAGCGGAAGAGGTTTATCAAGTTGAGCAGGTCCCTTTTTTGTTTGCCTGGCTTGTGAGTCTTCTCAATGTGTCAAAGCATTTTCAGAGAAACACTTGTCTAGATGTTAAATCTTCAAGGATGTTCTTTATGGAGCTTATACGTAAATGTCTGGTCTTGGGAGGCTTAGGGTACGACCTGGTTTTCAAATCAGGATTTCTACTAGCCGAGATTGTAGGAGGCCGTGTCTTGAAAGAGAAGCTCATGAAACTTCCCCTCATTTATAAAAGCTCTACAAGTGTTTCTTTGGAAAAGAGTTCTTCAACTCCCATGACGCTCATTGAGCAAGAGAAGAATCTCACTAGTGCAGGCAAGAGGCTTGAGTTTGTCAAACTTCAAATCTCAAAGAAGAAAGGTAATGAGACAGTCAAAGCCAATTGCATTTGGAGAAAGGCAAAAACATGGAGCCCTTGTCCAATTGGTATGTTACCTCGCACCATTGGATCTTCTGGACGTTTACCTCTTCTTGACTCTCAGAGCATCTCTAAACAAGCACAAGGTAGAAACAACAAGGGCAAAAGAGGAGCCGAATGCAGAAGTGGGGAATTGGAGGAGTCAACGTGTAAGCGAGTGAGGAAGAGTGTTGAAGATGTTGAATCAAGTGATGTTACATTGGAAACATACGAGGAAGAAGCTGAGATGGATACAGAAGATGCAGTCGAGGAAACGGAAATTGAAGCAGAAGAGAATCTGATATTGAAGGATGATGAAGAGGAAAGTAGAAGCCGTCTTATGATTGGTGGTGAATGGAAAAGAATTAAAGATGGAGAGCTCTTGGGGATGGCTTCTAATGTTCAAATTTGTGTTTGACATTTTTCTGAAAATGTGCAAAATGTTGTTGGCTGATATTTTTTTTCAAAGAAAGTAATCCAAAGGTTGGATAAGTTTTGACAATGACGATATCAAATTCAAGTGTGCCATAAAGATAGACTTTGTGACAAAAGTAATAGGTGAATAATTGGATTAACTAATAACAGGAATAGTGAACATTGAAAGCAGACCAAAATGTTACAAAGCTGCGACCAAACGAAAGCTGCATAATCTTGGAAAGAACACACGAGATTCAACTTATCTCCCAAAATTTGTAACACGAGATTTCTTTAGTACATAGATGCTTAAGTATCGTATAAATTGGTTGATCATTATAAATAAGTAATACTGATACACTATTACACTTACATTATTCTTATATTTTTGTTTTATTTTTTGGAATATGAAACAAAAAAATTAAACGCTGAAAAAACTACTCTTGTTATTTTTTGGAAGATGCAGTGCTAGCAAGTTTCTCTTGGTTTTGGGTCCGGTTAACTAAAAACTCTGATTTATTTTTGTTAGTCCTTTGTTGCTCATTTGATTCAAAAAGATATACCTTGTTGTTAGGTTTGAGGCCGAATAAACTAGAATCCGGATCGACTGGTCATCCTGAGAGAAGACGAGACGAGAGAGGTTGGTAGCGAGATGAGCAGTTTCGCGATTCCACCTTGTTCCTCCTTGTCTCTTACCAATGTCCACCACCATCACTCTCCTCGTTTTTCCTTAATTGTCCGCAATCCTCGTTCCAATTTCGAGTTTCGCAGTCGAAGAACCTCTTTGAGCTGCAATTGCTGCAGCAAGGGGACTGGAGGTACAGATTCAGGTGAGAATTTTGAGATATGTTTCTGAGCTCAGTTTAATTAAGGTTTTATCGTTATAGGGATTGTAATTTACAAATTAATAAATGGATTTAGGGTTCTAAGTGAAAACTATCTTCACTGGATTATAATTGCAGGTAAAAATGAAAACAGAAGCGTGTTGGATGCCTTCTTTTTGGGGAAGGCACTAGCTGAGGTAATCAACGAGCGAATTGAGTCGACCGTGGGAGAAGTTTTGGGTAGCATTGGAAGGTTTCAAGCAGAGCAACAGAAGCAAGTTCAAGAGATTCAGGTACAAACATTCTCTCCTTTAGAGAATAAGCTCAGGCTGCTACAATTCTTCCATAGACTAGTTAAATTAGTCATGCGACCTTGACAAATTTTGCTGCTGCTGTAAACCGCTTAATAATCTCGATATTTCATAACTCTGCATTCGATTACAGGAAGAGGTTCTTGAAAGAGCCAAGAGATCTAAGGAAAGAGCGGCTCGAGAAACCACCGAGGCACAAGGACTCGTTGCTTCCAAACCACCAACCATAATCACAAAACCGGCTGTCACTCCTACCTCAAGTTCTAGTGATGACAACAATGTCTAAACGCTGCTTCCTGCTCAATTTCTAGATTTCGTGATACACCAGTAAAGACTTGTCTATAAAACACTTGAGAGAATAAATTTGTATAACTTTTACATAATTTCTGTCTAAGGCAAATGATACAGGGAACTGATACAAAGTTGAGAATTTTGGATAGAGTATGTTTTCAAATGGTTGATGAAGAAAACGATACAAAGTGGAAACTAATGGGGCTAATAATAGAGGCTAGAATCTCGACCTCACTAATGGGGCTAATAATACATTTTCATAAAAGAAAGAGAGAATTTTATTCATAGATAGCAAATAACACACGGAAAATACTCGATTTAAATTCTATGTTAGTTAAATTTAAATATCACATTTTTCTTATTTTAAATGCGGAAATATATTTTTGTTTTTCATGCGACTTGAGACGATTTGAGAAATCCTAGTTGGATTAACAAATTTATTATACATGAATAGTGAACATTGAAAGTTGTATTACTGAATTTATAGACAGAAAATAGAAAAAAACACAAAACACCCCAAAACCAAAATGTTACAAAAGCTGCCACCAAATCAATCATGACACGAGAGCTGCATAATCTTCATCACCACATGTTTTTACTCCTTTCTTCTTGAATGAATTCACCACTTGGGTTTTTAACCTACAAAGCAAACAAAACGAGGCAAAATCCTCTTATTAAAAAACCAACACAACTTCAAATATAACAGATTCCTATATTTGATATGCTCTTTCCAAGAGGCTTTCCCAATTTCTATAAGACGCGTATACAAGAGAAGAAACCAACGCCACTCACGGTGTGCAATGATTCTTCGCATAATCTATGACAATGTTGTGGTATTTAGATTTTAGAAACTAAGACAACACACATAAGTATCTCCCAAAATTTGTAATGACCAACCATATCCTCAAAATACAGTATTCAATTGTCTTTAGTGTAAAGTATCTGGATTTTACTAGATGAATCTTCTATGAACGATCTCAGAATTACCAAAGTAAGTTTGACTAAATTAAAATTAAGGATGACTAAGAATGCCAAGCTAATTGAACAAGAGAGAGGAGATAGTACATAGATGCTTACCTAATAAGTTGTCTACAGTGAGTTGATAAGTGCTTCTAAACCTCTCCATGATACCTACTGGATTGCAGAATACAAAATTGGGAATGTCTACCAGTTTAGCCAGCAACCCTGATTGCACCCATCTCGTCAAGCTTTGAGCTCTTATGCTGCAACGAGTTTAATCAAACCTCCGTATCAAATACAGTCTACTATTAGACATAATTACCACTTCTCTAACACCTTTTTCCAAACATATCATTGTAGAAATTTTCATGAAAACAAGACAATTTTGAGCTCCACTTCATTACCATTACCTTGTTCTTTTTGTGCCTTTGAACGTCATTAAGATCTTCATCTCCATCGTGTTTCCTTTTCTGAAACATTAGTGACAAGGCTCCATGTGATTTCCATAGGATCAAAAACCCAATCAATGTACCATAAAACTAGCAGCCTCTAAATTTCATGCCAGGTCAATAGTCAAGAAAGCAGCCCAACCCCAAAAGCACACATACAGAACTTTCCATTAAGCTATCTTCTTTGACTAGACAGACATGCTCGTACCTTATCATGATGTTTCTTAGAGTGATCGCCCGAATCATGGTGTCCATTTTTATCTTTCTTTCTATCTCGATCCTTGTCTTTATCTTTATCTTTGCTTCTATCTTTATGCTTGTGCTTGTGCTTCTTATGCTCTCTATCTTTGTCCTTATCCCTGTCCCTGTGTTTTTTATGTTTCCTGTCCTTATCTTTTGACTCGCTTTTTGACTTCGACGGAATCGTAGGAGCTCCCTTCTCTGCCTGAAAGAAGAAACAAGGGGTATGTTCATGTTCGAGTACCTAGGTCAATCAACTCTAAAAAAATACCAGATGTAATCCACGTTATCAGAATATGATTCTCAATTAACCAAAGAACTGGAGGTTACAGGAACTAGGACATTCCCTATTGAGCCGAGTTTTCTAGTCAAAATGTAATGTCAACTCTTGATACTCGTATGAAACTCAAATCTACGAAAAGATAGCAGATTCTTACTGAAGGTAATTCAACAGGAGTCATATCATTTAGCTGGAAAGCCTCCTTAAGCTCTTCTATATCAAAAGGTTGAATGCGGGTATTAGTCTCCCGGCTCTGCGATGTGTTCTGAATAAGCTGATCTAATTGCATTCCTTCTCCTTTTCTGATCTCTGTGTCCCCAACCACATTATGAAGATAATGTGCGTCTGATAGAGACGCAGGAAGTGATTTTTTGCAAAAGAATTCATGGTGTTGCAATAGTTTGTACTGAGATATAAGATCCACAGCACCACACAACTCTCTCGGACCTACAATATAATTACCAGCATTACAATGACCTCAATTTGATCCAAAGAGAGAAAGAAGGAAAATGAGCCACATAAAATAGCTCAGTAGTTGATGAAGCTCCATAATTGAAAGCTATTTACCTCCAAATTTTGTACGATCAGGTTCCATCTTCTTTATCACACTCTGAATTGCCTTTGCATGATCACTGCAATTTGTATCCTACAAAAAGAAGAGTTCAAAGAAGCATCAGGTTCAGTTCTGCCTAAATTAACAATTTGTAGCCAATCAATTCAAAAAGCATAACAATTTAACTAATACCAGCTCATATTGCATTGTTTGCAAGCGAACAAAACTGTCCAAGTCTAAACAAAATTAAAGAACCAAAAGAAAAAAATCCAGCTTTGCATAAACTGCAATCGAATCAGAATTTTCTCCCAAATATCCTGAAACCCTCAAACTCCAAACTCGAAATATTGAAACTAGCATCAGAAGCAAAACCCTAGAAATGGAAAATATTGTCGAAAGTTTGATTAATATATACTAAGTCCTTGCATTTTGGATCTAGTCAATAAAAAAGTTCATTCATTTATGTTGTCTAAGAAAGCAATCAAAAGTAATCAAACAGCGAAGTATCAACATTAGACTCGATAAAAGCTTCAAACAGAACAGGAGCAGCTCGAAATTTGGAATTTGAAGAGAAAACAAGGCAGAGCACAATCCAGATTGAAATTTGAAAAGAAAAGAATTGAAGAAAAGAGAAATAACAGCTATACAAGTTTCACAAGCCAGATCTCGTTCCGAAATCTAGCTACGGCCTGTATCCAGCCCTCTAGCGCCCAAGTATACGAATCCTAAGCAGCGAAACCGGAGAGGAGGTTGCTCTCGGTATCCGATTTCCCGCCCAAATTTGATTTTGCAGTGATGGAGAAGGGGGACAGAGATCGAGGAAGGTTCGAGAGAGGGAGAGAGCGAAAAGGGAGTAGTTAGGGTTTGAGAGTTTCTGTTTCTTAACCAATCGGGGAAAATTTTCTTCGTTTTATTTATTTTTTGTCCCGTGGAATCTCAGTATTGAACATTCAGCTTTTTTTTATTTTACGGGTCTCCGCGTGGGCTTCACGCGCTCCGTGCATGGCCCAACTAACCTGATTTAAAATCATGACCAAAAAATTCTTCATCGCACAACACTTGACTTGAGTACATTTTTTCTCGTTAGTGACGAATTATGGATCCAACTAGCCCAGGGAATTTGGTTCATCGGTTCGGCGCGGGTCGGTTTGTTTTTTGTTTTTTCACACATTTTGCCGAAATTACCCAATTTTCGGTTCGGTTCGTCAATTCGGTTTTCAAACAATTCAGTTCTTTTACTTTTCACCGAAAGTTTCAACATATATTAGAAATTACCCAATTTTTGGTTCGGTTCAACTAAGCTTTTAAATATATGTTTTGGTCCTTATGGACCATGTATATCTAACCAAATGTTATGTACACATTCATTTGATTATTTTTTTTGAAAAAAACAATATCGTTGACTGGTTTAGTTTTAGTAAATCTCAAACTCGTTTTTCTCCTAGAACAAATGAACATCTTTAGAAAACTAACTAGGTCTCGGTTGAGTAGGAAGGTGAAAATTAAAGTGGTGGGTAATAGTCGCCGACGTTCATCTATTTAAATGTTTAACGCAATAAATATTCCTCCCCTTTTCTCTAGCCTCAAAAAAAAAAAAAAAAGAGTAGTAAAATGTTTAACTAGTTAGTGTGTATATGTTTTTGGTTACAAAGTCTTTAGATTACTCGATAACTTAAATAAATAGAAATATATATAAGGCGATGGACATGTGTCGTCTAAAGTAAGTGGAACTTGGCAATGCAAGAGGTAAGAAAATTTGGCTATGATGAGAATACATTCATAAGAGATTGCCAAGTTTTGTTCGATGCAGAGAATACAGGAACAAGTGCGAAGGAGAAGAGCTTGATGCCGGCGAACATTAAGATGGATGTTCAAGACATTTGGAATCTGGCGTTAGGCAAAAAGTATCAGTTTGTTTTTGTGCCAAGGTCGTTTGTAGTTTTCTAGTTTATACACATTTTAAACAAACCGAGTAAAATTTAGTGAATGATGTCCTTTCCATTTAAAATAACCAATTGGTTATTAAGAGCAATAACTTTTATCAATTAATACCCTTAAATAAAAACATTTTAATAAATAGGTTATAGTTTCAACTTCGTTTTTTCAACAGAAACGTTGATGAGAAACATTAACTTTTTGTAACTTAAATAAAATTCCATATATATATGATTTTATTTAGTGACTTCATAACCAAAAATTCAAAACGATTAGTAAGAAATAAAAGTTGAGAAATGTTGAATGCTACTTAGGATGTCTTAAATACACGAGAAAGAACCACCATTAAAGATCAACAAACAAAGTCATTAGCTTAGCAAAGCTAAGGTGAGACTTTATTTTTATTTTATTTTTTGGTGGCGATGAAAAAGTCTTTCTACAGCTTTATTTAGCATTAGGACGAGCTAATTCATCCACAATACAAATATAGGGTCATACATAGTCCATGATTTTTAAAAATATACTAAGACTTCTTCTGAAAGTTGTATTGGTTTATCCATTTTCAACGGCAGAATGAAATGTGAATTCGGATCCAAAACATTTCTTAAATATTTCTTACTTTTTTGATGCAATATTATCTGTTAATGTTGCCTTTCCAACCTTCAACTATAACCTTTACTATTCATGCCTACAACTTTACAACATTAGTTTGCAATCAGTATTACAACATAAAAAATTTACCATAAAAACAGTAATGTTTTTTTTACGAACATCGGAACATGATGATTTTTTCACCGACGCATAAAATCCTGAAAAGTATAGTTTTCTTAAATTAAAAATAAACCACCGCTTTATTCTCAAAATTTAGTAAAATATTAGGAAATCAAATAAAAATAATTAAAGCAAAATGGATAGATGATTATATCAAGAGAAAAAAAAGAAAAAGATTATAGATGGAATAAAAGTAAAAGAAAAACAAACCGAAGGTAACCTAAAAGTGCAATATATAAACGTAAGCTCTAAATTAGGAGCATTAACTTGGAGTCGTTTATGGCTTTTTACCTGAAGCGGGAAATGAATTCTCAAGTCATTTTTTCGATGATGAGTGTTTTGGTGATTTTCAACGTCGAGTTCCACATTATGGTTGGAGGAACCTACGAAGATCATAGTAAGGTATATAGATGTCACTTCTTATTAATTAATTTTGCAGTAATGGAAATTGATTGGGTGAAGGAATGACTAATATATAACGAGGACACGTATAGGCCCACATTGTGTACCTTGGTGAAAGAGAGCATAATAATCCTGAGCTCATTACAGCCTCACATCTTAGCATGTTAGAATCCTTGTTTGGAAGGTACCAGCAAACTCTTAATATTTACACATAACAAATTAAATGGTGTTCCTTACAAAAAAAAACCAAATTAAATGGTGTTAGACAAATAATTACATACGATAAATTAACGGTTTGTGTGGATGCTACAGCAAAAAAAATGCGAGTGAATCAATAATTTATAGTTATCGACATGGTTTCTCAGGCTTCGCAGCATATCTTACAGATTTCCAAGCCAGAAAAATGTCAGGTGCATATATATAAACAAGCACTAAAAGTCTACAAAAAAAATTATATAATAAAAGCTTAATAACTTAAATGATAGTTTACAACTTAAAATTATATATATATATAGAGCATCCAGATGTAGTTCAAGTGTCACTTAATAGTTACTACGAGCTGCAAACAACAAGGACATTTGATTACTTGGGGCTTTCTCAAAGCTTTCCAAAAGGACTTCTCCGTGAGGCCAAGATGGGTGAGGATATCATCATCGGTGTTTTTGACTCAGGTTAACTTATATATGTCTGATATATGAAATTTGCATTGAGATAGATTCAAATATAAAAAACTTGTCTGAGATCTTTATTAATATGTCGACATGTGTTTGTAGGCGTGTGGCCAGAATCAGAGTCGTTCAACGACAAAGGATTAGGACCGATTCCAAACCGATGGAAAGGAAAATGCATGGACGGTGAAAAATTTGACTCAAAGAAGCATTGCAACAAAAAGTTGATTGGAGCAAGGTACTACATGGAGAGCCTCTTCCATAAGAACAAAATGGACAACACAATATCAGATACTGAGTACTTGTCCGCGAGGGAGAGCTTGCCTCACGGGACTCATGTGGCCTCCACTGCGGGTGGCTCCTTCGTCTCAAATGTGAGTAACAAAGGGTTTGGAGTGGGCACGGTGAGAGGCGGGGCGCCTGGTTCCCGTATCGCGGTCTACAAAGTGTGTTGGCAAAGAGTAGACGGGACTTGCGCGGTTGTAGATATTTTAAAAGCCATAGATGATGCAATAGATGACGGAGTGGACGTCATGTCAATCTCACTAGGGAAACCAGTTCCTATACAAACTGAAGTCAACAAGCATAATGAGGTCTCATATGGAGCGTTCCATGCCATCTTAAAGGGCATTCCAGTGCTTTGCGCAGGCGGCAACTTCGGCCCCGAAGCATACACAGTACATAACATAGCTCCATGGATAATAACGGTAGCTGCCACCACTCTTGACCGGTGGTTTCCCACACCATTGGTACTAGGCAACAATGTGACCATATATGTAAGAAAACCAAACTTTAACTTATGTTTAGGTGCAGTTGACTTATTTTAAACAAGGATATTTGCATGTGATATACTAATATGTAATTCTTTGTAGGCACAAACTCCGTTCAAGGGACAAGAGATTCAAGCAGATCTAATGTTTGTAAGACACGCAAATGAAATAACAAGTGCGGCAAAGGAAAAAGTGGTGCTAGTTTTCGTGACTGGAAGTGGAGATGATCTGGTAGATTTAATGAATAACGTTGTGGAAGCCAAACTGAAGGCTTTAATCATTGCATCCAAAAGAACTGATGCTATCGAAGTTGTCGAACTTGATCCAGTGGTCAATATCGACTATGAGCAGGGAACGACTATGATGAAGTACATTGGTTCCACAAGGTATTATATATATACCACTATATAATTTGTATATGCACTCAATATTATTTAATGTTTTGGGATCCACTTAATCACAGCTCACCCACCATAAAAATAAGCTCTGCAATCACACTCACTGGACCACTTGTAGCCACTAAGGTTGCTGAGTTCTCAGGTAGAGGACCCAATTCCATAACTCCATACGTTCTCAAGGTAAAATTAATATTTCTTTATCATGTTATACACTTGAATCACATAATGGATGTTTCTTTGTCATATGCACATAAAATTTTAGCCTGATATAGCAGCTCCAGGGGTGGCCATATTGGCTGCTAGTTCCCCATTAAAAAAAGGCGCCGAGGATGGATTTGTTGCTGAGTCGGGAACTTCAATGTCTACACCTGTAGTTGTTGGTTTGGTTGCACTCCTCAAAGCTGTGCATCCTGATTGGTCTCCAGCCGCACTTAAATCAGCTTTGATCACTACTGGTAACATATAAGAGACTTCTCTTCAATCTAAGATGGTAAATGTAAATATATAGTGCTCTAATGAAAGACTCCTTCTCAATTGGTTAAGCTTCCGCAACAGATCCCTACGAGGAACCCATCTTCGCAGAAGGACTTTCACGGAAACTAGCTGACCCCTTTGATTTTGGGGGAGGATTAGTGAACCCAAACAAAGCAGCCGACCCCGGTCTTGTCTATGATATAGACGCAGAAGACTACATGCATTTTCTATGTGCTTCCGGATACAACGAAACATCCATTACCAAAATAGTGAATAAAACTATGTTATATCGATGTCCAAGTCCAAGACCCTCCATGCTAGATCTCAATTTGCCTTCCATCACCATTCCATTCCTTAAGGAAGATGTGACCCTCACTAGAACTGTCACCAACGTTGGTCCCATTAATTCTGTTTATAATCTCATTGTTGAGCCTCCCATGGGTGTTAAAATATTTGTCATACCCAACACATTACGGTTTAACAACAATGTCAAAAAACTCAGCTTCAAGGTGACTGTCTCGACAACTCATAAAGCTAATTCGATTTACTATTTTGGGAGCTTGACTTGGACTGATGGCTCTCATAAGGTCACTATCCCATTATCTGTGAGAACACAGATGTTGATGTATTTCAACTATTGAGTTTTCATTTCCTTTAAAGCTATATATATATTGTGAATTGTACATGAAATCTGATGAATTTGCTAAGACATATTTATATAGGCTCTAAAACTTGATTCACATGGAAACAAGAAATGACAAAATATATTTCTAAGATACCGTATGCCCGTTGATAGCGTATATTTTTCATTTCCTAATGAGAGAAGTTCAAATAGAGCCTAAGCTTTACAATTTGTCTATCCTTAAACAAACCTCAAGTAGTTACATCAATATAGTTTTAGGGGTGGACTCCATGAGGAAATGTTTAAGCTATATTGCAACTAAGCTAAGGTAAAATGATAAGATTTGAATTGATTTGTGAAGCTAAATATGCAGTAAAAGCACCTCAAGACAATAGATTATTAATTAAACCTAATTCACTCCATGGTATTAATCTCTTTGATAATTGCCGAGTTATCATAAATTTCCATTTGCAAATGAGATAATCACCAAGCATTAAATTCAAGCATATTAAAACCACTAAACACCCTACTCATCAACTCTTATTAGCTAGGCATGTAAAGTGTACTAGGGTTTAGTTAGGCATGTAAAGTGTACTAAGATTTGCCTAAATTTTAGAAACATAATTCTCATTACAAATCTAGCAGTAATGTAAGTCATAGTGATGAGAAATGATTTATCTATGCCTAATCATTACAAATCATCCATCAATCAACATAAGAAAACCACTCACTAAGACATTGCAAAATCAGAAAGAAGACATAATGAGACAAGAACTCTCATAAGATATCATAATGTGGCATAAGATATTTTAGCATGTCAAATGCTTATATAGTAAATAGGATGTGACATGGTTTAAGAAATTAAAATTTTGTTTGGTGTTTTCTCCTATATCGGGTTTCAACTAATATGGTCATACGTGTTTGGTTCGGTTAAAACTCCTAAACACAAACAAACCATCCACTTTTTCAAGTAGCAAAGCACAATGAAAGTGGGGGGTAAATGAACAGTAATGCGATTATATCTAATTCATCATCTCCATATCCAAATTGCAATCTCCACGTTGAGCATACAAAGCTTCTAAAAACCGCCTAAGTCAACGAACCAATGAACAAAGCAAAGAAAGCCATACTGGTACTATTTGACCATTAAGATCATAAACATTGCCTCAGAATAATAATCATTTAGTAAAGAAAATCCGGTTGACGACATCAACAGGCAAAGCGTAGGCTGGATCAATCGTTTTGACTCCAGGATACTCAAGGAGGGAAAGCCCTGCACAACAATTTGATGAAATGAGATCAACAACAAGATGAGCTTAAAGAGACACTTGCAAGTTAATGTACCTGCAACTCCAAAGTAGGTGTGGAAGATATCAACTGCATCGTTAGGTCTATCTGAGATGCCCCCGTTATCTAAATCCTATTTAAATCAAGAAAGATAAGAGAGAGAGCTTTAAAGCAAAATTAGTAATGGTATGACTTTTCTTGACATTGTTGGAAACACAAACCTGACAGTTCAAGATGAATTTGACGAGCTTTGCTTTGTCGATCCAATGAACTCTATCTATCATGATTAGGCTCGATAGGACCCACCAAGAATAACAAACCTGGTTTTACGAACAACAACAAAAATGTGTAAGAGCTAGGGATAGTATACGAAAGGCGAGATCATCAGAGACGAGCTTAAAAACCTACATCAGCGAGTTTCTCAGGTCGTCCATTTAAACCCCCACTCTCGAGTTGTCTTTCACATAACCACCAACCAAGTAAGTCCTTATCAACACGATGGAGATTCCCGGAGAGAGCAAGAGCACCCACACAACAGAAAACTGCAGTAACACAAGTCACAAATAAAGCATCACTGCGTTATCAAGAAAACTCAAGTAACACAAGTCATAAATAGCATAACACCATACTCTGTCCTGCATGGGACTCTGCTCCAGGTGTGCAACCAAAACCACCATCCAGGTTTTTGCAGCTCACAATGTAATCAACCGCCTTCTCCACGTTGATTTTGTCAAGACATTTCAATAATGAGAGACAGCATATAGCTATGTATGAAAACCTACATACACAGTTAAGATTCAACATAGCAAAACCATTACCAGGAATAAAGGTCTTTCGTAATACATGAATGATCAGGAAAAATACCTTGTATCTATTTCTCCCCACATATCTCCTGAGAATGATCCATCTTCATTTTGCAACCCAGCAACATCTAATTTCGTATATAGGAAACCATAATAATATCTGACACAAGCAACTTGCTCACCGATCATTCAACAATATATGAAAGTTCCACCATGACTATTGGTGAAGAAAAAATAGTTAGTGGCATTAAACAAGAAGCTAAGTGCCAAAGGATACAACTCGATACTTTTCCAACGTCGAGAATGTTAATTTTGTCAAAGAGAGCCAAGATTTGTACAGCACTGAGTGTATATAAAATATGTGGGTCATGTCCAGTATTACCGGCAAAGCCACCTGCTCAGAAAAAGAACCATTTGTTTTCAACTTCTACTGCGGCGACATCTTATGATTAAGTAAAAAAATGGTAGATAATTATAACACTGTAGCACACACCAGATTCATGCTGGCATGTCATGAGCCATGTAATCACCTCATCTTCAGGAACAGCGCCCAGCTTTTCAAGTAAGTCCAGAGTGGTCAGTCCCCAGTATGCACCATTCATTCTTAGATGATCCATCACCACAGACTCAATACTTTCTTTTTTCTAGCAATACAATATAATTCAAAAGAAATTGAAAAGGAGAACATAAGTTACAATCATAGTGACATAAACAGGAATAGTGAGGAAAGGGATGGTACAGTTTATAGTACCTTTTCTGCCATCAGAATGTAACGTACATGCTTGTCAGCTACAAGCTGAGCCATCTGCCATAAAATATTCACAGCTGATTCAGTAACTTTGCAAAGAAGGAAGAATCTCCCAAATAGACTTAAGTTTGCTCGATGTAAGCTTAGTTTTACTTCAACGGGTTTAAATCCCCAAGCGCATGAATGACATTTGATCAACCCATCTATAATTGCGAATCTAAATGCTCAGCCACAACTTGAACCCTCGAAGCATAGATTTTAACCCAAATAATAGAATACTAATGCTGCATAATCCATCTATGGTAATGAGAAACGAAAAGAGTAATATGATTGAAGCACTGACATAACAAATTCTCCTAGAATCAGCGGCTCACGGTTCAAACCCGTATGAGATTAATCAAGAAGGATCATTTTTGCTCGAATTCAGATAACAAAATCAAACCTAACTATCACATTCAGAAACCAAGCAAAGACGAACCTGAATTAAATCAATTCATAAACATAAAAAGAAAATAGAAACTCGGAGTAGAAATCGAACAAAATCATTCGAGAAACAAGATCATATTTGTATCAAAATTGATTCGAGATGATGGACAGAGGAAACTGGTTACCTTGAAGGAAGGAGCTCGAAGCTAGAAGAGGAATCGCGATCGGAGACTAAAGACTCGAGAGAAATCTAACCCCCTCTCGTTAACACTAAACCTTCTTTCTTACCCTTGAAGAGAATATATATAAACCAACCTGTTTGAACCGGTTTTTATTAAATTAAACTCGGTTTGTTGTGGTTTTTAATTAATTAAGAAATCATACTGGACGGGTTTCCGGATCACGGTCCGCCCCGATCAGTCCATGTGATTTCGCGTTGACGAAGATTGATCAGCCAATAGAAGAGAAGGGAACAATAGGGAAGCTAAGTTAAACACAGGTGGAGGGAGATCTTTCGTCAAGCTTTCATCAATGGCGCTCAGACCTCTGTATGCCTTATACGTCATCCTCTCTCTTTGTCTTCTGTTTCCGTCATCTTCCGTCTCAGATTCGGCTACTCAGGTGCGTGTTTGATCTTCTCTCCCTGTTGTTCCTCTCTTATTCGTGTAATTGAAATGACCCGAAATCAGTTTCTTTCTAATTTTATCTTGTTGTTTGGTGTTTCTCACTTATGAATTGTTCTTCGTATCGAGTTGGATTTGTTAGAAGTAACTCTGAAAGCTCCATCCGGTTAAAACATCCAAATTCTCTAGTTCTTAAGCAAGTAACAGATAATTTAAGTCATTTGCTAATCCAATACAGTAACTGTCAAGATATTGAATTAGAAACTAGATAAACTTTGAATATTGATTTCTAATTTCAAAAGGGTTTATCCAAACATCGATATGGTAGTTGACTATGAACTGTTTGATGAGATTTGAATGTGTGTTTTTGCAGTTTTGTAGTGCAGGGACCAACGGATATGGTGTGGATTCTTGTGGGATTTCATCTTCTTCTTCATCGACGAAGATTTTAATCAAAGGAGGCACAGTTGTGAATGCACACCATCAACAAGTTGCTGATGTCTATGTAGAAGATGGGATTATCGTCGCGGTGCAGCCAAACATTAAGGTATAACTATTCCCTCGCAATGCATTCTTCATTTTTTGGCAGTGTAAATTCGAATTAAGATGCTTGAAGATCTGTTGTTGCTCTGTACCAGGTTGGGGATGAAGTCACTGTACTTGATGCTACTGGAAAGTTTGTCATGCCAGGTTAATCGATTTATAGTAATTGATACATTCCTAGATAGTTTCAGTCCAAAACGTTTCTCTTAAATAAGCAATTGAAAAACGAGGAAGATGGTTAGCCATCGATCTGCCTCTCTCAAATCTTCTTCTTTTCTCCAATGTAAACAGGAGGAATTGACCCTCACACGCACCTCGCCATGGAATTTATGGGTACTGAGACTATTGATGATTTCTACAGTGGTCAAGCAGCAGCATTAGCTGGTGGAACAACTATGCATATAGACTTTGTTATACCGGTTAATGGGAATTTGGTGGCTGGTTTAGAAGCTTATGAAAAGAAATCGAGAAATTCGTGCATGGATTACGGTTTTCATATGGCAATTACAAAGTGGGATGAAGGTGTTTCCAGGGACATGGAGACATTGGTCAAGGAAAAGGGTAAATGTCTCGTGACCCATTGATGCCTCAGAGTTTTAGTGTTTCGAGCCCTTTGTATCCCTTGAAAGATGATACTGAGTTCATGTATCTCTAAAACTACAGGTATCAACTCTTTCAAAT